>CM057386.1:40187719-41437719 GCA_030015415.1 Cynopterus sphinx
TTCAAAGGAAAAAAGCTGGTTTCATAAAATTTTCTGGTTTGTTTGCTGGCTTGCTAATAATACAGGCAGGACAAAACTAAAGGAGAATCAGGAAAACTAGAAGGGTAACAAGGCCCCACATCTAGTTCCCTTCCACCTCTCCAAAATCTACCACCATTCTCCCTGACTCTGCCCTCCAGCTACACTGACCTGCTTCTTGTTTGTCCTTCTTGCCAAGCTCATTTCCCCACTTGGGGCCTCTGTAATTGCTCTTCCCTCTACCTTGCCATTTAGGAATCACTCAACCAAAATTTGCCAACCTGAACCCCTCTGTCAAACCACACAACTGACTTCCTGACCAGCACCTCTGCTGCCTAAATTCATCAAGTTCACTGATATTTTTGTTCATTTTTCTGTCTCTCTGCATTTCTGTCAAACGGTCCACTAGAGTAAGGGATTCCATTTTGCTTTGTTCAACACTGCATCCCCAGAACAGTCTATGACCTGGAAGCAGGCACTCAATACAAATTTGTAGAAGGAATGAACAAATGAATGAATGAATATAAGAAAGAACATTTTTCTCTATTAAGAAAGCAAAGATTTCAGGAAGTTGGGAATCCAAGAATGCAAACAATTTTTAGTAGCTTCCATGTTAATTTTTGGGACAGAAATTCTGAAGCTGGATTCAGGAAAGTTTTATTAGGTGTTGAGAGGATTTTACTCAGAAAGTTGACTTTGGGTGTGTATGTTTCACTACTAAATTTTAAGTATGAGGACTTTATCTCCAAATTCAATTCCTTATTTTCTTTTATCCACATATTATCTTTTTTACCTAAGGTGGTTCCTTTGTTCTGTTTTATATGTTAACCACCGTAAATCAAATACTTCAAGACTCAATACTCATAAACTGTACATCATGTTTCTTTCACTTTGATCTAGAAAAAGAACAAAATGATGACGACAGAAATTTTATGACCATCTCTATCAACCTTAATCTTCAAATTAACTAGTCTAATATTAACTAAATTTTAGAATCTAGGCTTGACATATATTGTTGGCTATAAATCACTATGGATAAGTCATTAAAACAGTATCCACTTCGTACTTGACTGTAGTTTGTGGGTCTATTTATTTATTTCCAGGCGATCAGCAAAAATGAAAATCCCTTTCCCTAAAGTGCTGTACCATTAGGGTTGGAGATCACTACATTTTATCAACCACCCAACACAAATCCTGTGAGATGGCAAAGTTTCAAGTTCAACACCTGAAAGAAATGCTAAGTGTCCTTTATAGGATGATCCAATAAGATTCAGAAAAGATTTACAACCAAATACATATACTCCTGCTGGACTGATACGCAAGATCAGCAGACATCTTGTCACTAAGACATTGAAAATAATGAAAGAGCTGGGTGACTTCTCTGAAAAATGGTTATCAACACATTATTGGTAGATAGTAGCATTCAGTGTATTTTGGCTACTTTCAGTTTCTCCACTATAATGTAAGCTCCTTGAAAACAGGGACTATGTGTTCTTTCAATTATTCACACAGTCAACAAATAATACTCAGCACTAAGTTCTAAGCACTGAGGATATGGGAGTGAATAAAACAGGCAAAAATCCCTATCCTCTTGGGTTAGCCTGCATCCTACTGAGAGGAAACAAGACAACAAACGAATACATATGTCTGGTAGAGTTATGTGCTACCAAGAAAAACAGCGTAAAAGACACACAGTGACAATGGACTAGTGTTATTTTATATAGGCTAATCAATAAAGACCTGTCTGATAAGGTGAAAATTAAGCAGAGACCTCAAGTAAGGAAGCAAGCCATGCAGGTAACAGGGGAAAGAAAGAACACAGAGGCCAGTGTGACTGGAAGAGAGGGATAAGAGCGAGAGGGATAGAGGATGAGGTCAGAGCCATAGCAGGGTACCAGATCATCCAGAGCCTGAGAGATCATAGTTAAGACTTTGGATTTATTGAGACAAAACAGTACTGGAGCAGAGGAGTGACATGATCTGACTTCTGTGTTTGAAGAATCACTCTAGCAGCTGTGGTAGAGAAGACTAGAGGAGTAATGACAGATGCAGGTAGACAAGTAAGGAAAAGACAGTAATATTCCAGGCGAGAGGGAATAATAAATTAGGCTAGAATAGCACAGTGGAGGTTGAAGAGAGGTTATTCTGGATTTGCTGTCAAATTGGATGTGGGTAGGACAAGGGAGAAATCAAGGATGACTCCAAGGTTTCTAACTTAAGCAACTGATAGTATAGATATTTCATTTATAGAAATAACTGTGGGAGGAATAACTGTGGGAGAAGTGGGCTTTTGTTGCTGTTTGTTTTCTGATGGATGGAAACAAGAATTCAGTTTGGGCATTTAACTTTGAGATGGCTCTCAGATATCCAGAAGAAAATACTGAATAGATTGCAGGATATCTAAGTCTTGATTTCAGGAGAGAAATCAGAGCTAAAAAAAGACAAATGAAAGTAATCTGTATAAATATGGTATTTAAAGATGGGATTAGATGAGATCACCTACTGTACCAGTGTGTGCTGGTGGAAAGAGGGTTTCAAAGATTGTGCCCTCATGCACTGCAATGAAATGAAGTCAGAAAAATGAGGATGAATACAACAGTATTAAGAAGGAGCAAGCAGAATGGGAGAGAAGAACTAGAGATGTCCTAGAAACGAGATGAAGAGAGTGTTTCAAGACGAATGATTAGGTAACATAAGGACTGAGAACTGACCACTGGATTTGGTAATTTGTAGGTTACCTTGAAGAGTGCAGAATCATAGAAGGGTGCCGAGCTACAATGAGTTTAAGAGAGAACGGGAAGAGGGGAAGTGGAGATAGCAAGTATGAAAAAGTTTTCCTGTGAAAGGGAAGAGAAAAAAAGGATGGTAGCTGGAAGGAATCTGGGATCAAGGAAGCACTATTTTTTAAGATGGTATGTATGTATTATAGCCTGTTTGCCTGGGAATGATAGTGTAGAGAAGGAAATGTGATGAAGCAGAAGAGATGGGACAACTGTAGGAGTGAGGTCACTGGGTAGGCAAGAGGGGATGGCAAAAATGCAGAACAGGAAGAGGGGTTGGCTTTACGAGGAACCACAGTCATATTTATCTGTGTATTCCCAGGGTCTTGCACAGAGACCAGTCCATTCTAGGGCTCTCAAAAAATATGTGCTAAAGGAATGAATAAACACATGTAATCTTGAACAAGGGCCCTTCCTCTTTGTACTAGGCTATGAAGAAAAATACAGATTGCTTCATACACAGTAGATACACAACACTATATTGAGAAATGAGGATCACCCAAAAGTAAATAACATTAGGGCATGGCGTGTAAAAAAAAAATGAAGATTGCTATAAGTATAATTTCAGATCAGAATTCACATCTCAGGAAGTAGGTAGAATGGGAGGTGATGGGAGAAATGTTTAACTGACCAACCAGTATCATTAGGCAGGCACAAGGGAAAGCAAACACGCCAAAAAAAGCCTCCAGGAAAAAGAAATGAGAGGCAGAAGTGTTCGGTCAGATGACTGGATCAGTGCACTTATGATGATTTTCTAAAAGCAATGTGATATTGGACAATGAATGACCAAGATATATTACAAAAGAACTACCCAACCAGCCTAGGATCTGTTGGAAGCCCTTTGACATGCTTATCACCTCTGGGATTGCCACCTGTGCCTTCCTCTCTAGAGCCTTCCTCTCTAGAGCCTAGAGGAAGGTATGGTGTGCAGTGACGTCCTTGTATCTACTCCTCTGTGGCATTCTTACTGACAAACACTCAGACCACCAGAGTCTCTTCCCACTGAGGATCTTCAGTGTCAATCTTCTTCCCATTCGACCTAGTGAACTCAAAGCTCTGAGAAAATAAGCAGCAGGAGCCCCCTGCCAAGAGACGCTGGGCTCCTGATGGAATAGCTCAACAAACCTAACACCTTTAAGGGCTGTTTTGTCCTTTCTTTTTAAAAACAGTTTTAATGCACATGGAAAGCTAACTGAGATGATCCTATCAGTATTAATTTTTTTCTTCAGCATACAAACAAATCCCTTAGGGCCAGCTTTAACTGGCACTGTGATGTCATGTGGTATATACAGCTTGTATCACTGGCCTTTCCAAATTAGGATTTCATTCTGCTAGATAGCTCGACTGTCATAAATGCCTTCTAGAGTCCCCCACCCCACTCTGGGGAGGGTACAGAGTACAAGCAAGTCCAATAGTAGTGTCTCTCACTTCCTGACATCAGAGGCTCCAAAGATGGAAATGAGTGGGGGAAGAGGGAAAAATCTCACTGGAAGTGCTTTAGGAGGGCCAAAGCTGAATAATATGACAAAGATGAATGTCATATTACTCAATCTAGTGCAATAAAATCTTACTCAAGAAATACATTTCAGTCTTCTATATTGTTTGTGATAAAATATTAATTGGAAGATATGGCAAATTAAAAATATAAATGTATATTTATTTGCTAATCTTTGTAGGACCAAGATTTTGTCTTGACTGTGGGTCTACTGCTGAAGTGCAAGTTGTCTTCCTTTCATAGACCACACTCAATGTTTATAACCTGTTTTCCAGTTCTATAAAGAAAAACAAAAACCTGAAAACATTCATGAAGTGATCTATGTGCAGAGTCCGGCCAGACTTTTAAGACTCTTTCCCCATCTTTTTCAGTTTGCTTATCCACATAATTGAGCAGTAACTTCTTTTAGAGACTTGATACTACTGAATCATTCCAAAGAAGTTGAAATACACCACCATCCTTTTTTAACTCAGATTTCACTGGCTTACGGAATATTTAATGACACTAAATAATTATAATAACAAGTACCATAAACATGAACAGATATATAAGTAAATACAACTGACTCTTTTTAAGCACACAATTGGACGGGAAGCCACACTGTCAGGTATATCAGACCCAGTGATTAGCATCGTCAAACGCTCAGTGCACCAAATTGGTTAAAGTGTAGTTTGGGTAAGAGAATGTTCATTGTACATCAGGTTCAAAGTACTGTACTAAATGTTAGTTATCATTAATGTCTCAAATATAAACGTTTTAATTTATCAAGATGTCAATCACAACTAGTAAAACTTTTAAGAAGGGGAAATTTCTTGTTTATCCACAGGAAAAGCAGCCAGAGATTTGAAAGAAAGGGAACCCATTTTCATTATGTTGTTGGGTCTGTTTGCACTTCTAGCTTTCCCACTAGACTCTAAGCTTCTTGCATGCCTGTCTCCTTCATAACTGTATCACAGAACCTGACACTCTAAGCGCTAAACAAACTTGCTTGGTAAACTTGCTGAATATGTTCACACATCCTAACCTGGATCAGTATTTCAGCTGCTATCACTGCAGGCCTATAAATAAAACTTTCTGGGGCTGAAATATCTGCTAACATTTCCATCTAGCTTTCTTTACACTGTATGTATGTTTCCTGACACTGGTTAATTAAATTTATAAATCAGGGTCCTATTTATACTTATATTACTACTGTATTAATGCTAATAATAAACTATTCCAACTTGACTAAAGCCATTAGTGCCCATTAAAAAATAAATTTGGGTTGAAATGTCCTATTGAGTTTGAATTTCACATTCTCAGAATGTGTGGCAACTAATACTTTCAATTTCTAGCACTTCTATGGAAAATATACAAGTTCTCCTGGAACTAACAAATCCTTCCCATCCAAAACAATTACATAATCTGAGAGTTGAGCAGCACCCTAGAGATTATTTCTGGTCCAAATTCTCTCCCAATTAGGGGCCATATCAAAAACTACAGCAGAGAGGGATGTTTTGGGGGCAGAGAGGGCTATTTATCTTTAAATCCCACATTACAGAGTGCTGCACCCATAGTAGGGTCTTAATACACACTTGTTTAATTGAACTGAACAAATCTAAAATCGGCCCATTTCATTAATTTTTTTTTTTCCTCCTAGGCTTTAGTGGCAACATCCACTGAATCTGTAATTAAAGATTTGCATGTATCTTCTACTCATTAACCAGTGTTCAAAAAGGAATTCAGTAGAGGAAACTCCATGGTCAGTCAAATGTATTGATGTTAATGCTGATAATATCAGAAATAAACTTTTTAACAGGAAAATCAAGTCTTCGTTAATTTGCTTATGATCTACATAAAGGTTTCCAAAGCATCCAAAATGCTCACGCTCTCAACGTCTAGTAAGATTTTTAACAAAATCTTGCATCATTCACACAACTAAATTATATACCCTTCTACTTATAATTGGGGTGCTCACAGACTTAGCCATAGTACTGTAGCAAGACATGCTATGTCGCTAATTAGTTGTCCTCCAGTTAACAGGCTATGATCCCATCTGATTTCCCATAATATGATAATGAAGAGAACAAAGACTCTGGAGCGGTAAACACCACCAATAATTTTACTTTACTCATATATATTCCTACACAATACATAATTTACAGCAAGGCTCTGCTTAATACGCCTACTACAATGCATCTGTTTTGAGGACTTTAACAACATATGCTGAGACACGATGTATGCATTTCCAAATCTGGCTCCTTCTGTTTTGCTGAAAGGGAACACACAGATCCCTCAACAGCACCATTAGTGCTTTCTTAATTTTTTTCAGACAATAATTTAAATTCCCACTTCCTCTTAAATATCTCTGGAGAGACGCTTCTGCCAATCCATCTGTCTCTTTCATCATAGCTTTTTTTTTTTTTTCATAACTAACGGGTCAATTTCCTTCCTACCCCAGCCCCCGCCCCCCATTTCAACACGATGCAATGTATTTGCAGACCTTCTACTATAGCCCACTGCTGAATGCCGGACTAGAACATATTGGATTTCACTGTCCTTCATTGTTTCCAGTTTAACTGCCATTTTACCACCATGCACACGAGAAATGCGTTCCCACAGGCATCTGACGAATTTCCAAAGCGCTATTCATTGCGGACTTACAAAACACGTTCCTTCTCCGAATTCCCTTTATCGCCACAGAAAAGCTCTGAGAAGCTGAGATTCTTTTCCCTTTTTCTTTTTAAGCACCCTCTGCAAAGAGAAACTGGTGCGAAGCATTTCTGCTTTGCCAGCACACTGGATCCTAAGGGCTTTCCGACAGAGCAAGGGAGGAATGCCAGGCAAAGATCTTAAAGACCACGTTCGGCCTTACCAATTAAAAGGGACATTTTTCAGCCCACAAAGATTATCTTATCAAATGTCCTTTCTTCCCAGGCTACACAAAAGGGCTACCCAGCGCACTGTAAAATAAACAGCTGGCTTTGGGTTTTGCACGACGCCCTAAATCTCCCTAAGAACCCCCTCCTTGAGCTCACGGACTCACATAATCCCTCGGTAAACCCCAAATCTGCCACTGAAGTCTTATTTCTCTGCCACAAAGGGGCGGCCGGCGCCTCATGCACGGCGGCCTCTGCACACATGTGCTGGGCTGACAAGTGCGGAGCGGCCCTTCCCGTGCCCCAGGCTGGAGGCCGGGACCGAAAGCCGGGCTCTCTCCCGCCCCCGGCCTCCCACCCGCAGCCACTCTCCCAGCGACAGGCGGTTGGCCCCCCAGGGCCCCGGCCGCAGGCTGGCATCGCCCCCGGGCCGGCCGGCGCCGAGTGCCCACGCCCGGACCCCCTTCCCTCCCTCCCGCCGTCCCTTCCCCTTCCCTCGCTTCTTCGCCGCGGGGGATTCCGTCGGAGCTCCGTTCGGGCCGCGCCGAGCGGCCCGCCCCGGGGCCCGGACGCCGACCACGGACGGCAGCGCCCCCCGCGCCCCGGCGGCCCCAGGCCCGGCGCCTCACCTCCTCCTCGCTCTCGCTGCGGAAACACAAGCACGCGGCCCGCTTCTTGTAGCCGTCGCCGTCATACGTGCGGGTCTGGTTCGACTTGAGCTTCATCATCCTCCGGGCCCGGGTGGGGGAGCCGTGCGGGTCGCGGGAGCGGAGGGTGGGGAGCCCGTTCCGGACGGCCACGCGCCCGCGCGCGCGCGCCCCCGACTCGACCAAGGGAAGCGGGGAGGGGGAGCCGCTTGTCCGCTACGCAGCTCCGCCGCCGGCCCGCCGCGGCCTCCTCATTCCCGCCGCCCCAGGCCCCGCGCCTCCGTCGCCTTCGCGGCCGCCGTCCCCGAGGCCGCCACTGCCGCCGCCCCCTCCGCCGCGGCCGCCCCCGACGCCGACCGCGCCGCCATCTTGGGCGCGCTGCGTCAGCGGCGTAAAGCCGCGCCGGCCGGCGGGACGGCCGCGCGCTCGCCGCGCAGACCGCGTTCGGGAATCGCGCCCTCCCAGTCCGCGCGGCGTAAACGAGCGCCAGACGGGAGCGAGCCGCGCCGCGGGAGGCGGCCGCTGCGCCGAGAGCGTAGGGGCGGCGGGCACGGCGCGGAGGGGGGGCCGCGCGTGGGAGGGCTGCGGGGGCGGCGCGACCCTCCGCGCTGAGGAACCGGCCCCACGGAGACGCGGCGATGCGGCCCGGCCGGAGGCAAAGCGGGAACATCCCCAAGGTCACCGCCGGACCCCGCGTCGGGCCGCCTGGACCTTGCCCTGCCTGGCCACGTGGGAGGGGGAGGTCTGGAGGGACAGTGGGATGCTCTCAGACGCGGCGGAGTCCAACCCGACAGGCCGGTACTGAGCGCCGCGGCGCAGTGGAGCGGAGGTGCAGATGGAGGGGCGGGAACGGAGCCGGGCGGGGCACTGCTCGCGGACAGCCATAGGCGCTGGAAGTCTCATGCGCCGGGGCATCTAGTCCGTTAGAAAGAGCCAGTGTTTATCCTGCAATTCTTACCCGTGTAATAAAGCAAATGCTTCCTCTTGAGGTAAACACGAGGGCCAGAGAGTGTGTGTCTGTGTGTCCGTGTTACACACACAATGTAAATCGTAAGGCATCATTTCTGGCAGTCAGTGAGGAGTATGCCTTGTGGATGTCACACACATTCACCAGGGAGATGTGCACAGCCGGACACTCTCTAGCGAGGAAAACTGGAGTAAGACCTGTGAATGTGATCAGCAGCCCATGCCAAACCTAATGTGCCCATGCCTTAAACAGGTTGGAAAGCCTGTGTAGGATTTGTCTGCAAATTGCTTAGTAGCCTTTCTGAATTTGCTTGTATTTGGCATAGTCAGAAAAGATCAGGATTGGAAACCAAACAAGCCTAGGATGGAATCTCCATTATATCATTTATTTACCTCTCTAAAATAGACAATAAACCTACCTGGCACCTGGCACAGAGCAGGCACTCAGTACATTGCAATTAGTAAGATTGACATTTCACTCAACCCTAACCACGTGAGATGTGGAATCTCAGTTAATTTTGGTGAATCCTCGTAACAGAATTTCCAAATCTTGGCCATTTTAGTTCTTTCTAGCTTTCTTCTCTCCATTATGTCTCTAAAAGAAGTGGGGGGAGGGGAGGATGAAAGTTCTGATTGTAGAAATACTATAATAAACACATTGTCAAAAATTTGAAAAATACAGAGGGCCTAAAAATACTAAATCTTTGATATCTTTGAGCACATTCTGTGGAGATCTATATCCTGCTTTCTCCCCATGTCATTTTTTAAAATACCACATCTAATTACTTCCTAATAGGAATGTACCATCAATTATTTTCCCACTTTTCCCATTGGTAGGTTAGGTTGTATCCTCTCTTTCTTTAGAATGGCAGTGAACAGCCCTATATATAACTCCTCTGTATCTCAGATAGTTCAAGATCAATTCCCAGAGGCAGATCCAAGGGGTAGGAATATGTTAATGGCTCTTGCTGCCTGTTACCAAAGCTTTCACAGAAGTTTTAGGAATACAATCAGCAGAGCAGCTGGCCAGCTACACGGTACTATCTGCCACTTTCCCAAAGTTGAGAGCAGAAATTGCAAATGGCATTTCAGATTTCAGTACATAAGAGTAAAGATAATAAGCAAGTTAGATTGTAAACTTCCTTGAGGGCAGTCTCGTGTCATTTGCCTTCACATCTCCATCTCCAAACACAAGGCCTTGAAATAAAAGCTCAGTAAATGTTGATTAAATAGATGGATGGAGGTTTTCATTGGTTTCTAATTACTTCCTCGGCTTTTATGGGCTTATTTAGCTGAAAGAGCCCACGGATCAGCCTCAGATCTCTTGCCTTAGTAGGAATAATTATTTTCTCATGTTCAGAAGACATTAACCAAGGGATTCTAGCCTTTCCTGGAAGACAGTGGTTAAATACCACATTACATTTAAATCCATTTTTAAAATTACACATTAGTCCTCTTTTATCCATGGTTTTGCTTTCTGCAGTTTCAGTTACCTATAGTCAACTACATTTGGAAAATATTAAATGGAAAATTTAAAAATAAATGTTTTAAATCGCACACCCTCTAGAACTTGAATCATCTCTTTGTCCACTGTCTCCATGTTTGTACACCACCCTCTTAGTCACTTAGTAGCTGTCTGGATTACCAGATCCACTTATAGTATAGCAGTCCTTGTGTTCAAGTAACACTTCCTTTACTTAATAATGGCCCCAAAATGCAAGAATACAGCAGGTCTTCAAATAACATCCTTTCATTATAACGTTGCTGAGGTGCGAAAGGAACTTAACTCTTTTTTATATCAATTAGCCTATATAAAATGGTTTTGTTATATGTCTTTTCGCTTAAAGTCACAAAACAACTTTAAGGAATGACTTGCTGTACCCATACTGGTAATTCGGATATGCTAAAAGAAGCCATAAAGTGCTTCCTTTAAGTAAAAAGGTATGTATGTACCATATAGTAATAAAAAAAATAGAATATGGAGTTTGGTACCACCTACGGTTTCAGGTGTCCACTGGGGGTCTTGAAATGTATTCCCCACAGATAAGAGGGAACTCCTGTACTGATTAAAATATTATTCCAGTGGTCTACAGCCATGCTACCCTGAACGTGCCCGATCTCATCTGATCTCAGAAGCCAAGCAGCGTCAGAACTGGTAAGTATTTGGATGGGAGACCACCTAGGAATACTGTGTGCTGTGGGTATAATAAAAATAGATAAATAAATATATTTTTCCAGTTAAATACTTCTTTGAAAGTCCTGCAACAAAAACCTAGTATGTAAAATGTTGCCTGTTTCCTTATGACCACAGGTATCTCTTCCGTTGCCTAAGCCAGAAACCCAGGAGTCATTGACGTATCTCTTACCTTCTATCTGTTAAAAATAAATTCCATTGCTTCTGCCTTCTTGACATTCTCAACTCCAGACCCTTCTCTCCTTGCCCTCTGCCATTATTTCATTAAAATTCTCTCTCTTGCTTCTTGGCTCCCACCCAGACCTCCCTTCAGCCCCATTCACCCACTGCAGCAAGAAGAATCTTTCCCAAATATAGATCTAGGTCATGGCCTTGATTAAAACCCACAGTTGCTCCTCAGTACTTTGAAGTTAAAATCCAAATTCTTCCAGGATATACAAGACTCTGCAGGAGCTAGCCACTGCCAACTTTACCCTATAGTCTAGTCATGTGGATCTACCTACAGTTTCTTGAACCTCTAGACAATGTTCCAAGTCTTGAACATGCTTCCCTGTTATATGGAGGGCTCTTCTTCTGAGACCCTCACACATTGTATCGTCTCTGCCCTCACACCCAGAGAGAGGCCAAATTATATTTGCAAAACTCACCTCTTCCTGAAAGCCTCCCTATTGCCTCTATGCCTTCTATTGAGCTGGGTTTGACCTACCCTATCACGTTGTCACATAGTGTTGTCATTGTTTTCTTACCAATCTCACATTTCAGAATTTTTTTCCCCTGGCTATATTGAAATAGACAATTAGTTGCTTGTATTTACACTGTACAATTCAATGAGATTTTTTTCAGTTACAGCTAGCACACGATATACCAGTTTCAGTTGTATAGCATAGTGATCAGATCCACATAACTCACAAAGAGATCACCCTACTAAATTTAGTACCCCTCTTCCCCCTCATTACATTATTAACCATCTTCCCCATGCTGCATTCTGCATCTCCATGTCTATTCTGTAATTATCCATTTGTACCTCTTAATTCCTTTGCCTTTTTTTGCTGTTCCCCTACCCCCCCACCCATCTAGTAGCCCTCAAAATTATCTCTATATCTGAATTTATTCCCGCTTTTGTTGTTATTTTGTTCTTTAGATTCCACATGTACATAAAATCATGCAATATTTGTCTTTCTCCATCCTTCCCATTTCATTCAGCGCAATGCCTTCTAGGTCCATCAAGGCAATATCTTTTTCCATCTCCTTCTTTTTAGTCTGTGTGTGTCTTTTAATCTGAAGTGAGTCTTTTGTAGGTGGCATATGTGAGGGTCTTCTTTTCTTATCCATTCAGGTACTCTATCTTTGGGTTGGAGCACTTCATTCTTTTCCATTTGAGGTACTTGTTGATAGGAATGTAGTTATTACTATTCTTCATTCCTGTTTTTGATACATATTCTTTCTTAAAGAAGTCTCTCCAACATTTCCTATAATACTGGCTTGGTGGTGATAAATTCCTTTAGCTTTTATTTATTTATTTATTTATTTTTGGTCTGAGAAGCTCTTCAACTCTAAATAATAGCTTTGCTGGATAAAGTGTTCTTGGTCGTAGAACCTGGGTTTTCATCACGTCAAATATTTTTTGCCAAGCCCTCTGTACTGCATAGTTTTTTTTTGAGAAATCAGCTGTCAGTCTTATGAGTGCTCCCTTTTTGGTAACTGCTTTTCTCTTGCTGCTTTTAATATTCTTTCTTTGTATTTAACCTTTGGCATTTTAATTATAACATGTCTTGGTGTGGGCCTCTTTAGGTTCATATTTTATGGGACTCTCTGAGCTTCCTGTCTATTTCTTTCATCAGGTTAAGGAAGTTTTCCATCATTATTTCTTCAAATAGCTCTTCAACTTCTTGTTTTCTTTCAGGTACCCCTATCACATGAATATATTTACATTTAATAGTATCCCATAGGCTCCTTAAATTATTATTATAGTTTTGGCTTCTTTTTTCTTGCCATTCTGATTGTCCTTGGCTTCCCCATCCTCTTATAGGATATTTTATCCTCTTCTTTATTCGCTATATTTATTCCATTTAATTAATATACTTTTCATCTCAGATAATGTGTTCTTCATTTCTGACTGGTTCCCTTTTATAATTTCCACTTCCATTTTTGTTTGTTTATCTCTTTGTTAAAGTTCTCACTGAGTTCATCAACACTTCCCTTAATTTAATTGAGCATCTTTATAATCAGCATTTTGAACTCTGCATCTGTTAGATTGCTTGACTCCATTATTCCTGAATCTCTGTTCTGTTCTGTCACATGGTTTCTGCTTCTTTGTCTTCCCATTTTGGCTGCCTTTCTGTGTCTGTTTCTATGTACTAAGCTAAACTCTTAAGTCTCGTGTTCTTATTAGTGTGGCTTTGTGAAGTAGGTATCCAATGGCAAAATCCTCAGAGGGGTTTAGCTGCAAGCCAAGTTTAGCCCCAGCCTGTGCTCCTCCAGGGCCACCTGTTAAGATTCAGCAAGCAATCCACAGATGCTGTACTTATAGTTGCCTCAAGAGGCCACGCCAAAAACTGAGGTCAGCTGCCACCAGTGTGAATCTAAGCGCTGCTCGACAAGAGGCACCTGATTCAAGGAGTATACATTTGGATGTGGCTTGTGTAGGGCCATGAGTTGGGGGAGGTGGAGTTTCAGGGACTCCTCTGTGCAAGCAACCTTTATTATCCAGTCTGATGACATCTCAGCTATGGCAGCGCTGTGTCTACACAGTGGGAGTGGGGAAGGGCGCAACAGAGGACCAATGGATATTGCCAGCCCTTCTGTACAGAGCAAGTCTCACCTCTGGCCCTCACTGTGATAACTCAGTGTCCCCCTGTAAATCCCTGGTGCTCCTTGTGCAGCCGACCGGGCGCTGCTGCTCAGAGCAAGCAGGTCTGTCACCACAAAAGTCCACTTGCAGTCACAGCTTCTTTAAGATGCATCTGCAGCTGCCAGCTGTCACTGCTGCTGCTGTAACCTCTGTCCTACTCAGCCGCTGGGGACTGGACAGCCTCGCATCCTTGCTCTGCCCTAACTCCTCCCGTTGCAGGGCAATTTCTTAATTCTCTCCTTAGTGGTAGGGCTTACTCATCTAGATCCCAGCTGATTTCCCTTGCTGTTTGCTCCTTGTTTCTGTCACAACTTTGATTTGGTCACAAGAGGGATAAAGCCTCTATCATCTGTACCACTTTTTTCTCTTCCTCACATTTCAGAGTTCTTGAAGGCAAGGTCTCTGTCTCATTTACCCTTGCTTATTTCACTCAGCAGTTACCCTGGGGCCTGACATAGAACACATCTCAAAAAAAATTTGTTAATGAAAGAACAGCTATTGCCCTTCCAGAACCTGATCTTCAGTATAGAACAGAATGCCTAGTACAGAATGAGACTTATCTATAGGAACACCCCCATATGACACACCTAAAATCTCTTCTGAATGAAGATCACACAGCATTCTTCTAGTCCCACATTTCAGAGATTATCTGTAGTAACTTTTTAGAGCTGATCCTGGATAAAATGACAAATAAAACACAGAAAATTGGTTTTCATAGGTTCCTTACTCAACCCTGCTCCCTTAACACACCTCTCAGTCTCCCCATCTCCCCAGGACTACATTGTCCATCCCATCCAGTTCCCCAGGAGTACTTTTTGTTTCTGGTTTTTGCTCCTACATTAGCTACCTATTGCTGGACAACAAATCTCCCCAAAACTTAGTGGCTTAAGAACATACATTATTTATTACTTCTCATGGTTTCTAAGGGTTAAGAATCCTAGAGAGGCTTGGCTGTTTGGTTTGGTGTCTCTCATAAGGTTGCAGTCAGGTGTTGGCTTTGGCTGTACTCATCTGAAGGCCTGACTGGAGCTAGAGAATCCAGTCCAAGGTGGCTCCCTCATGTGGCTGACAGTTAGAAGAAGGCTCAATACCTGTCCATGTGGATTTCTCTATAGGGATACTTGAGCACCCTCGTGATAAGGTGGCGGATTCCTCCCAGAGGGAATGATACAAGATTCCAAGACTAAATGCCTTTTATGACCTAGCCTTAGAAATCACACTGTATCAGTTCCGCAGCTTTTGATTCACCAAATAAGTCAGCCTGACTCAGTTTGGGAGTGGGTTACACAAAGGCATGAATACTAGGAAGCCTATCACACCTCTCATAAATAAGTTACCGTTTGCAATGCATCAAAAAATGTCAACATTGCAGGAAAAACATAACAAAAATTATGTATGATTTATAAACTGAAAACTATATTTCAGAGAGATTAAGGACAACCCAAATAAATGGAGAGATATACCATGGTTACAGAGAAGGAAACTCAGTATTGAAATGAACCTATTCTACCTAAATTGATATATAGATTTAACACAATTCCTATAAAAATGCCATGAAGTTATTTGGAAGAAGCAGGCATAGCAATTCTAATATATATATGGAAATGAAAAGATATTGAATAGCCAAAAAATCTTTAAAAAGAACAGAATTGGAGAATTTATGTTACCTAATTTCAATACTTACTGTAAAGTGACAGTAATTAGGACAGTAGAATAATGGTGTACACACAAATTAACAGATCAACAGAAGAGGATAGAGAACCCAGAAATAAACCCAACACTTTTATGATTATTTGATTTTCAACAAAAACACCAGAGTAATCTAAAGGAAAAAGAACAGATTTTTAACAAATGGTGCTGGAATAAATAAATATCCACATGGAAAAAAATTAACCATGTCCCCTACCTCACACCATATACAAAGATTCGTTCAAGATGGATCATAGACATTAACATAAAAACTAAAACCCTAAAGACTTTTGTGAGAAACATAAGACTTAAAAGGCAGAAAGGTTAAGAAAGCAATAACTGTAAACAGAAATAGATAAATTTGATCTCATTAAAACTATAACTTTCTACTCATGAAAAGAAATTATTAAGAAAGTTAATAGGCCATCAATGGGAAGAAAATGTTGATAAAACACACATCTGACAAAGAACTAGTATCCAGGATACATAAGGAACTACTACAAGTCAATAATAAAAAGACAAAAAAACTAATTTTAAACTTGGCAAAAGACAGCCGTTTCAACAAATGATGCTGGAACAATTGGACACCCATAAGCAAAAAAAATGAATTTCAATCTAAGTTTCATACAAAAAGGAACTTAAAGTGGATCATAAATTTAAATGTAACACATAAAACTATTAAACTTTTAGGAAAAAACATAGAAAAATCTTCAGACCTAGTGCTAGGCAGACTTCTTAGTATTAACAAAAACATCAAAATTTAAATACTTTGCTCTGTGAAATACCCTGTTAAAAAGATGAAAAGATAAGCTACAGAATGGAAGAAAATATCTGCAAACCACATAGCTGACAGAGAACTAGTATCTAGAATAAAGAATGCTCAGAACACAACAGTCAAAAAATAAAGTGAGATCCAATTAGAAAATGGGCAAAAGATATTTCACCATAGAGGATATACAAAGGGCAAATAAGCATACAAAACATGTTCAACATCAGTAGCTATTAGGGAAATGCAAGTTAAAACCCCAATATCTCACTACATACCTATGAGAATGACTAGAATAAACAATAGGTACTAACATTATATTCTGGCAAAGATGCAGAGAAACTGGATTACTCATACATTGTTGGTGGAAATATAATGTGGTATCAATTTGAAAAAGGGGCAATTTAAAAAAAAAAAAGCAACTAAACATGCAACAATCATACAACTGAGAAATTGTATTCCTGGGCATTTATCCCAGAGAAATAAAGATTTGTGTTAACTCAAAAACCTGTACATAAATATTTATAGCATCTTTGTGAGAGTCAAAACATGGCAACAATCCAGATGTCCTTCAATGAATGAATGGTTAAATAAATTGTGGTGCATCCATACTATGGAATACTATTCAGCAATAGAAAGGAACAAACTACTGAAACATGAAACAATTTGGATAGATCTGAGAACTATGCTGTGTGAAAAAAAAAAGCTAATCCCAACAGGTTACATACCATATGATTCCATTTAATATCACTTGTGAAATAAAACTATAGAAATGGAGTATAGACTAGTGGTTGCTAGAGGTTAAGAGGGTATTGGGGTGGCTATACAAATGCAACTTGAGGGATCTTTGTGGTGATAAAATATTCTATATCTTGACTGTGTCAATATCAGTATCCTGGTTGTGATATTGTTTTGCAAGACTTTATTTTCAAGATGCTGTTTTGCATCTACAGCCATGCCACCCTGAACAAGCCCGATCCCGTCTGATCTCGCTAAGCAGTGTGGGACCTGGTTAGTACTTGGATGGGAGACTACCTAGGAAGACTAGGTGCTACGGGTGTAAAAAAGAAAAAAAAAAGATGCAGTTTTGTAAGAAGTTACCAGTTAGGAGAAACTGAGTAAAAGATAATCAAAAGCCCTCTGTATTATTTCTTACAACTGCATATAAAGCTACAAATATCTTAAATGATTAATTTTTTAGGGTTTTATTTTTTCTAGCTTTGTGGAAGTAGTTGACATTAAAAAGTTTAACTTTTATTTTTATTTTATTTTTTATTAAAAATTATTGGAGTGTCATTGATTTAAAAAGTTAGTTCAACTTTTAAAAAATTGAGCAAAATATTTAACAGCTACTTCACAGACAAAATAGAAGGAACGGCCAATAAGTACCTTAAAAAGTGTTCAATATCATTATTCATCAAGGAAATGCAAATTAAAACCACATGAAATATACCAGAATGACTAAATTTTAAAAGAGAGATATGTAAAAGACAGACCACATCAGATATTGGGAGAATGTGGACTGTTGGTGGAAATGTAAAATGATACAACTACTTTTGAAAACTTCTTGATGATTTCTCAAAAGTTAAAAATATACCTATCCTATGACCCAACATTTCCACTTCTAGGTGTTACCCAAGGGAATTTAAAATATATGTCCACAAAAATCTTGTATAAGAATGTTCATAATGTTGTCAACATTCCAGGTGACCCTAAACAGACTGTAGTATAGCATAGACAACAGAATATTATTCATCCATCCAAAGGAATTCACTAATGATACACATATATTAATATGGATGAACCTCAAAAACATTATGCTTAGTGAAAACGCCTTATAACAAGAGTCATGCTATATAATTCCATTATATGAAGTCCTAGAACATGGGGAACTAATGTGTTGGGGGGGGCAGAACAATGGTTGCTTTCATGAGTATGGAGGATGGAGTTAATTGGGAAGAATGGGGAACTTTCCAGAATGAAAGTAAAATCCTACAATTTAATAGAGGTTTGGGTTACACAGGTCATATCACGACACAGTGAAAGTATACTTAAGATTTGTGTATTTCATGTGTATAAATAATATTGATCTATAAATTGATCACATCCATGCTGAAGTATTTAGGGGGTAGAAGTCTACTGTCTACAATTTATTTGGACATGTATTTTAAAAATAAGGTATATTGGATATAAGATATATGGATGCATGGATGGTTGGATAGCAAAGAAATAAGTGATAAAGTAGTGTAGTAAAATGGTAATGTTAGACTCTAGGTGGTGGAAATGTAAGTGTTCACCATAAAATTATTTAATGATTTTTACAATAAATGGCTATATTTGTATAAAATGTTGGTTAAAAATGAACCATGATCTCTATCTACATCACTCCATACACAAAAATTAATCTGAGGGGATCATAGACCTAAATGTAAAACCAATACTCATAAATCTTCTAGAAGAAAGTATAGAATATCTTCATGACCTTAGAGTAGGCAAAAACATTTTAGAGGTCACAAAAAGCACAATAAAAGGAAAAACTTGAATGGATTTCATCAAAGTTATACTCTGTTCATCAAAAAATACCATTAAGAAAATTAATAGAGAAGCCTAGAAAACATTTGTCATATATATATAACAGGTGATTAGTATCCAAAATATATTTTAAAATTTACACAAATCAACAATAAAAAAATGGAAAATTGGACAGATGCTCTGTAAAATAAGACATAAAAATACCCAATGAGCACATTAAAAAGTGCTTAAGATCATTAGTTATTATGTAACTGCAAATTAAAACTACAATGAGATACTACTTCACACTCCCTAGAATGAGTGAAATCAAAAAGACAACAGCAAATGTTGACTAGAATGTGCAGCAACTGAAAGTGATGCAATGGTTGTGTACTGGTTGTACAATGAAACAACCACTCTGAAGAACTATTTGGAAAAATCTTATTAAGTTAAAGATAAGCCCAGTCTATGACCCAGCAATTCTACTCCTAGGTATTTACCCAACAGAAGTGAAGACAAACATTCACAAAAAACTTGCACAGGAATATTTATGGCAGCCCTATTCATAATACCCCAAACTGGAAGTACCCCAAATGTCAATAAGAAAATGGATAAACAGTGGTTTATTTGTAGAATAAATGGAATAAAATGGAATACAATAAAAAAAAGTACTGATAAACTACAGATAAATCACAAAAACATTGAGTGAAAAAAGTATGTCATAAAAAGTGTATACTATATGAATCCATTTATATAAAATCTAAATACAGACCAAACTAATCTGTGTGTGGTGATAGAAATATGATAGTGGTTGTAAGAGGGTTGGGAAAGAATTGGCTGAAAAGGGCAGAAGAAAATGATTTGGGGGTATGAAAATGTTTTTGCTCTCGTTCTGGGCAGTAGTTACACAAGAATATGCAATTGTGAAAGCTCACTGAACTGAATATCTAAGATCAATATAATGTATGTTCATTACATTTTAAGTAAAAAAAAAATCCAATGAATCACTTAATATTTCAGCAGAAAACAATTAGAAAATAAAATTAAAATTAAATAATTCCCTTTAAAATACCATGAAAATATTAAGAAATTTAACAAAAGACTTTGCATTGAGAGATATTAAGAAGTCAGTTCTGCCCTAATTGATCTATATTCAAAGCCATCCCAATCATAATCACGGCAAGCTTTTTTTAGAAATTGCTAATCTGGTTCTAAAATTTACACAGAAATATAAAAGACCAAGAATAACCAAAACAATCTTGAATAAGAAAAAAATAAGACTTACTAACTTTAACCTAACTTTAACACTCTAAAGTCATAATAATCAAGACTATGATTTTGATCTCAGGATAGATATAAATTATGTAGAATAAGATTCAGGAATCAATCCACACTTGTAAGATCAACTGATTTTCAACAAAAGTGCCAAAGTAAATTGATGGGGAAAGAAAAATATTTCAACATATAGTGCTAGAACAATTAGATGTTCTTATTCATATAAAAAATAAATCTTGATACCCACCTTACAAAAATTAATTTGAGATGGATCATAAACCTAAATGTAAAAGTTAAAACCATAAAGCTTTTAGAAGAAACCACAGGAGAACATATTTTTTGGACCTAGGGGTAGGCAGTGATTTCTTAGCAGAGCCCAGAAAGCAGTAACAATAAAAGAAAAATACAATAAATTAGACTTCATCAAAATTTTTAAACTGCTTATCAAGATACCTTTAATAAAATGGACCATCAAGCCATAGACTATGAGGAATTATTCATAAAATGTATTCATGATAAATGACATATCCAGTGTATATAAATAACTCCTGACATTTAAAAATAAAAAAGGCAACTCAGTTTAAAACTGGGCTAATTGAACAGATACTTCACAAAGAAAAATATACAAATAGCCAGTAAGCACAAGAAAAAGTGCTCAATATCATTAGTAATCAGTGAAATGCAAATTAAAACTACAATGAGATACCACTATATCTCTATTAGAAAGGCTAGACTTAAAAAGACTGCCAGCATCAAATGTTGGTGAGGATGCTGAGTAAATTGAACTCTTATACATTGCTGTTTAGAATATTAAATAGTACAAATGCTTTGGAGAACTGTTTGGCAGTGTCTAATAAAGTTAAACATATATCTACTTAATAACCAAGCAATCTCACACTTGGGGGTATTTACCCAGTATGGTAGGCAGAATAATGGCTCCCCAAAGATATTCACATAGTAATCCCCAGAACCTGGGAATACATTACCTTATGAGAGGAAAGGGTCTTTGAAGATGTAAGTTAAGAATCTCAAGATGAGTATATTACCATCCTGTATGATCTGGGTGGGCCTGATGTAATTGTAAGGGTCCTTATAAAGGAAAGAGGATCAGAGGCAGAGAAAGAGATATGACAGAAGCAAAAGTCAGAGAGATTTACAGATGGCTTTAAGATGAAGAAAGGAGCCATAGAATGCAGGTGGCTTCTAGAAAAGGCAAGAAAACAGATTCTCTCTAAAGCTGCCAGGGCAACGCAGCCCTGCTGACACATTTTGGACTGCTAACCATCAGAACTGTAAGATAATAAATTTGTGAGGTTTTAGACAACTAAGTCTATAAAAAGTTGTTATGGCAACAATAGGAATATATTACAACTAGGAAAAATGGCAAAAATGTCACAAAAAAAGACTTGTATAGAATGTTCAGAGCAGTTTTATTCACAGTAGCCAAACAACACAGATGTCCATCTGTCTGTGATAGTGGGTAGGTTCACCAGGATGAAAGCTAAGAATGTTATGAAGAGTTAAATATGCTGTATCTTGATAGGGGAGTCAATGCCCTCCAGTGAAAAACCTTGCAGTTGAACAAGGTTTTTTGCTCTTTGCAAAAAAGAATACATTGCAAAGAGTATGAAGCATAGAGTCTCAGGAAGGTGTTAAGAATGACGTATTTTAGGATTTGGGTTTGTGCTAGGTGACTTTGGGGGAGGTGTTAAGAAAGCAGGGCTTTGCTCTGGATTGGATACTATCAGGAAGCAGAGTAATTCTGTGATTGAATATCTTAAACAATCTTAGAAGGAGGGAGGGATGATAATGACTAAAGTTAAAACTGGTAGGAAAGCAGCAGTTACACATCAGCTTGGAGAGGCAGATGTTTTATATTTTAGTAATAGTTTGCACAGTGAACTTGTTTTTGTCTGTGTTTGACAAGATTATAAAAGTCTTGATTTTTTGTCAATTTTATCAGTCACAAAGTGACATGTTGATGTTTGATGACATTGTCTATGTCTTATAAGAGAATGACAGGCCTCTCTGTAAGCACCAGGCCAGCTTCAAACATGCCAAGGCCTAGCTGTAAAGGTCAGGCCAGTTCCTGGATGTCAGGGGCTGCTTTTCTCTTTCTAGGGGATGTGAGAGTTACATGGTTGTATCCATTCATCAAAGGGTAGAGTTAAGATGTGTATTATTTCAATGTCAATTGTACCCAAAATGCCTGCATAAAAAAAAAAATGAATAAACAAACTGTAGCACAGCCACACAATTGTGGACTACTACTCAGCAATAAAAAGGAAAAACTACCGAAACATGTAACAACATGGATTAATCTCAAAACATATGCTGAGCAAAAGGAACCAGATACAAAATAGGTCATACTATATGGTTCCATTTTCTAATATTCTGGAAAAGGTAAAATTATAAAGACCGAGAACAGTGGTTACCAGGGTATTGATCACAGAGGGCAGCATGGAGATCTTTAGGGTGATGGAAAGGTTCTTGGCTTTTCTGTGATGGTGGTGACACAACTATATCTGCTTATCAAAACTCATAACTGTATTCCTAAAAAGGATGAATTTTACTGCATGTAAATTATAGCTCTATAAGCCTTACTTAAAAAAAATAATCAAGTTATAGGTGAGAGGGGAGTGGGTATAGGTAGCTAAGTAATAAGAGTAATAATGTTGATGATTATTGAAGCTTGGTGGTGAGTATATGGGGACTTATTACACTCTTAAGTTCATTTATATATGTTTGAAATTTTCCATAATAAAGTTTTTCTTTTTAATTTTAATGAAAAGGAAAATCTGAAATCTGTGTAATGGAGGCGAAGATGTCAGTGAGCTTACTGTTTGTCCCATCAGTACACTTTTTGTCCATTAATGAACTGATGCCCCTAGATTCTCAAACTGACCTCCTGCTTTCCATGCACTTAAACTAGACCTATTTACTTTGACATCTCTGCTAGTGCTTTTTAAATTTTTGTTATGTCATTCGATTCATAGCTTCCACAAATTTTGCTGTTTTAAAGTCTCCTACTCCTTCAGCTTTGGTATCCTCTCCCATTTACTATTTATTTTTAAAGATGCCCTTTTCCTCACAATGGCCTCTTTGATATGTCAGTAAACCATGCAGGGCTTATTTTTCAAGAGGCTGTTCTTTTGGATTTGTGCCATGCATTTATCACGGGCTTCCAATAAAGCACTTTTAAATAGAAATGGGTTCCAGGCTTTCTATGGGCTCTAACTTTTTAAACAATTCCTTTCATTTCTCTCCCTTAATGCCCTCATTCTGTCCTAGTTTCCCTTTCTAAAAGTGAGCAATCAAATGATGCATTTCCCCCCCTCCCTTTCCCGTTAGCAGACTGAATACGTACTGTGGTCACTATTGACTGACTGGTTTACCCATGACCACTCAGTGCCCAGTGTGGTCACTGCACAGACCCAAATTCAGGTTAACTATTTCCTGCAGTGGGTGCTCAAGTATTTGCCAAGCAGCCAGACTACTAGTCATGTCAGGCCTCATCTCTATATTGTTAATTGGCTATCACCCAAAGGACAAAATCTAAACTCTTTGTACCCATTAGAGTGGCTAAAATAAAGTCTGAAGAGACCACTGGCGAAGATGAGAAGCAACTGAAACTCATGCACTGCTGGTGGGAAATGTAAAATGATACAGCCACCTTAGAAAAAAGTTTGTCAGTTTCTCAAAATGTTAACCAGTTACCATATGACCCAGCAACTCCATTCCTAGGTATACACCCAAGAGAAATGAAAACATATGCCCACACAAAAACTCATGCAAGAATGTTCATAGGAGCATTAGTCACAATAGCCAAAAACTGGAAATGACACAAAAGCCCACCAATAGGTAAATGGGTAAAATGTGGTATATCCATCTATACAATGGAATACTACTCAACAATCAAAAGGAATACCTGATACATGCAATAATACTGATGAATCTAAAAACGATGATGCTCAAAATGAAGCCATGATATAGAGTACATACTGTATAATTCCAATTTTATAAAATTCTAGAAAGTACAAACTAATCCTTACTGACAGAAGGCAGATCATTGTTTTTGCCTGGTGGTGGTGGTGGGGTGATAGATTACAAGCAAAGGAAACTTTTGGAGTGATGGATATCATTATCTTGATTTCACAGATGTACACATGTCAAAATTTATCCTATTGTACATGCTAAATATATGTACTTTATAACATGGTAATTATACCTCCATAAAGCTGAGAAAAAGAATAAAAATAATACAAATCCTGTGTCGGCCACCCTTATTGCTTCATGCTGTTTTAGTCCTGTTAAGATTAAGCTCAGATGGTCACAGTGACCCACGATGGGAGGCCTTCTTCTGGATATTTGCTCCCTCTTCCCACAAGCCACCAATAAAACTTGGCTATAGACACTAGGTCACCTACCACTTAAGTGTATATTTCTAGGTCTGCCTTCCCTAGTTCTGGCAGAACCTCCATAGCAAATACGTATCTCAGTCACTTTTGCTTTCCCAATTTAGGCCTGTGGATTTTTTTAACATGTGTTTTTTCCATAGAAGGGGACAAAGAAGCTACTGCACGTGAAGCACTAAGCTAGGTTTCCAGAGTGAGGCTCAGTGACAGAAAGTGGACAAGTGTCCGTGCACTTCCAATGCAGCCTACAGAGCTAAGAGACATTGTGGGAATGGATGGGAGCAACTAACCTGACTCTGAAGTAGGGGTGGTTTTGTCAGGAAAGGCTTCTTAGTGGTGATATTTAATCTGAATAATGAAGAATGAAGAATCCCAGGTAGGTGGGGGTGGGACAGTTGCTCTGTAAAAGGAATGCTGCACGCAAAAAAGCATGAAGCTGAGAAAGGGCATGAGCCAGTTTAGCCAGATTCTGGAATTTGGAGCCTTGTTTAGTTAGGCAGATAGATACAAAGTTGTGATGGACCTGTTAGGCCACGAAAGGAGTTTAGGATTTGTCTAGATTCTAGAAGTCTTTAGAAGGCAATATGAAGCACCTGACTTTAAGCTGAGGAATATCTCGTTCATATTTGCATTTCTGAAAAATAACCTCGGCCACGGTGTGGAGAGTGGTTAGAAGTGAGGCAAAGCTAGAGGCAGGGGACCTCTTAAAGACTGCATTTGTTCTGGAGAAATTAATGACAGTATGAGACAAGACTGAGTGGAAGGGCTAAGGCCAGAGGATCCATTACACTTCTGCCTGGACTCCAAACCGAGTCACCTACTTGCCTATAGACTACCAGTCCCTGCTACAGCATCCTAAGACCAAGTCCTTGTCCTGAAGTTCTACCCAAAAAGCCCATCTCTCACCTAGGTAACTGATTCTGCCTCTGAGAGCCAAGAGTGCTTTATGCTCATAGGAAACTTAGCCAAACTTTGTCTGTCCCAGAACACAGTGATTAAACCAGGGTCTCCTTCAACCATGGGCTTTGAAATAATTGTCCTAATTAGTGCTATCGGCAAGACTTCTTTCTCCCATTTCATTTCTCCCAGGTCTAAGAAGTAAAAGGATTGATAAATCCATTCTAAGGGTTCAGCATTAAAGCAGATGTGGTAGGAGCCCAGGAACTCCATTGCTATGGGGCTACTACTGGGTGCCTTCCTAAATTTTGAAGTTTGGGCACAGGTGGGACTGCCTTTTAATTCCCACTTAGCAGGCCTGGCTTTTGGAGACAAAGGTAGGAATGGGTAATTCCTAGCCACAGTGGGCTCACTGTCCTGCTGGAAGCCCATGCCAGGCACTCATGTAGGGAGTGTTCCAGTGGGCCCAAATCTTCAGGGCTAGAGGATGTATCCTTCTCAAAATCATCTTTGTCTCCCAGCGTCTAACATAGTTATGCACGTAGCTGCTTAAGATCGACTAAATTAATCAAATCAGAAGTATGGCTTCAAGAGTCCGAGACATAAAGCTGCTATTGGTACTGCTTGTAAGGAGACTATATTTTTCAGGCAAAAGGGGATTTGTGTCCATATTGGGAAGTTTGTTAAATTAGGAAAATTCAGCTGTCAGCTTCCAAAATCCCTTTAAAATTCTTTTGGAGACTTTTTTGCTGATAGTGGTGGTGGGGATTAGCTGGTGAGCTATGGGCCAAAATTGCCCCAAAACTTTTGTACAGCTATGTGCCCATGCAGGTGGGCCTATCCCTGCCCCTTATAATCCAATCCACCCACCCAAGCGACCATCTCAGGCACTTTTAATCGCAAACATTTTTTTCCTAGCTTTATTAAAAAAAACAAACAACCCTTTATTTTTGTTGCATAACCCAACACCATCTAGCAGTTTTCCATAAGATTCTGTTGCATAACCCAACACCATCTAGCAGTTTTCCATAAGATCTCTTTAAGATGCCCTGACTGGTCCCTTCTTCCCTGCTCCACAAAACCACCTCTAGGTCACTTAAGCCTTCATCACCCCTGCCCTATGCTTCCTTAGGATTCAACCTGGACCTAATGACTCCACTAACATAGCACTTGACATTATGGACTCAATGTTTACCTTTGGTCATTTTCTTAACTAGACTGTGAGGTTCCTGAGGCAAATTTCCAGGCTTATTTTCCAGGGCACTTATAGGCACTGATCCCTGATCAGCTAAATCAATAATTATTGATTGACAGGGACCAATCTACCAAGACTACGGGAGGGGACTGGCAGGCAGCAAGTACCACCATCAGCATGGAGGCTCTGCCTCTTGTAGATTCTTCAGTTTTTCACGTCTATGGGTGATCTTGAAGAAGACATTCTAAAATAAATTGAAATCACAAGGTAAGGGGTTGGCAAAAAGCCCTAATTGAAAAAGTGGTTTCAGCACCAGAAAACCACCATGGTTATGTAGAAAATCCATCTTCTTGCTCCCTGGCCTGGATAGAAAACAGAAAGGCCAGGAGCTACTAACATTTCACAGTGAAATCCAGGTTAAACAATCACAAGGCGTGTGAACACAGGCAAACCACTTGACATCACTTGAGCCAGCAGAAAAATTGGATAAAAAGAAACCTCTGGCAAGACAGCACTGAAATAGCTTCCTCAAACACTACCTCTTTCTGCCAAAGCAAGCTTCTACTTATTGGTGGTTCAGATTCCAAAGCATGCCTCCTAGAATGGTTTTAAGAGCACAGTTGGAGTTGCTGTTGCCTGCCACCTTGTGGTCTAAATTACACCTGGCTATCGAGACTGAAATAGGTGGCTATCATAGCAAAACCACCTGTGTGATTTTTATCTCACTTGGCTGATACAATGCTTGGCCCACAGTACCCAAGTATAATCTTCAAGTCCCTACACCCCTTTAGATCCACTTCTATTAACCATCTTGCCAGCCGGCCCAAAGCTACCTCGAAAACTGACCCCTGCTTAGGAAGTATACATTTATTGCAACCATATATAGTCATGGTTTGCTCTGCAAGCCAGTCAGCATCTCACTCAGCAAACTTATCAGCAGGCTGTGCCTGAACTCACTGGACTGCACTTTCAATGCCCCTTCCCAACACTGTGCCAGGTCCATGCTGTTTTTAGTACAGGACCACATAAATGACCCCATCAAACCTTCCCCTGGTACCTGTACCCCACTTGGCCCCACCTAGGGAAAATGCTCAACACACTGCTCTTGTCCATTTACTGATGTCATATTCTGTCACCACTCACAAAGACTCTAGGAAAACTGAACAATGCATTTTCTTTGCAAAGAGCCCTGAGATATCAAGGACTCCAATTATTATTCTGATTACGTAAAGACAAAAATCCTGTCTTCAGATAGCTGAGTAAACCCTCTCAGATGTTTCTGTATACTTGTTTTCTTTGATTTTTTATAAACGCTGAGCTCGGAAGGTTGAGATTAGTAAAACTGTTGACCTAAGGTCACTCTGGAGCTTCTTCCCCATAAGTTAGTCTGTAAGGATTTTACGACAGTATTACTCTGGTTTTTTCTTATATCCTACCTCCTCTGCACTTCTCAGATACTCCCAAATAGCAGACACAGAATCTTAGTTCCAAGACCAATAAAATAGCAACTTTCCCGTCACACACAGCTGAGCTAACATGGTTGGTCTGGTAAAGATGCCCAGCTTTCCAACCACATCCCAGAATGGTAACCACAATGGACATGGCTCTGCAGGGATACATCTGCTACAACAAAGAGAACCCGTACCAAAGCCAAGTACTACAGTTCTAAAAGCAACAAATGATGTCACCCCGGATAAGACAACTCCCAAAACCAATTTGGTCTTGCCCCATTAACATTCTGACCCTTAAACCATTCTTGTTCAGGCTATATAATACAAAACAGGGGCACACAAGATTATTTTTCTGACCACAAGTTTATTCAACACAAAATACTCCCTCCAACTTCACTGAGGTGGTTGACCACGTCCACGACCAAATCCGCCTCTCTGCAAGAGAAAGCATATGACATCAGCATTTGCAGTGAGCTGGGTAGCAAGCCTCACTATCACTGGTGAGGTCCCCTGTCTGAGTGGAGGCCATAAATCCTAGCCTTGCCTTGTTTGGCTGGAGAACAACATTCACCTCCTAGGACTGCTATCTCATTTGTAGAACAGGAGTACACTCATACACACACATGGAAGCATGTAGCTAGCACAGGACACGATCTTGTGTCTGCTATATACACCTCCTCTTCGCTGTGCTGTGTAGACCTACCACAGGACAGGTGCTGTCCCAACAGTGATACACCAGGCCCCATGCAAGCACTTTACCTGGATTAACTGATCTCACAATTACCTTAAAATAGCTACAATCATCATCTCTATTTTATAGGTGAGCAAACGGGCACAGGGGAGAACCTGCCCAAGATCACACTTTCTAAAGGAAGATTTGATTCTGGACCATCTTGGTTCTAGAGCCCAGTAAATCTCTGGTAACAGGTTCTCAATCATCATTAATGAAATAGAAAATTCCACTATACTACATTTAGTATTGATTTGTGAGACTCATTTCACTAACATACATATTTACAGAAGTCTGCATACTGTGTCCTAATGTTAAAACTTATTTAGAATTTGTGGTTTTGGGGGGAAAAAACGAGGGGAGGGATCCATTGCTTTACACTACATCCCTACAATTTGCAGATCCCACAGGGCTGAGGCCAGAACAGTGATTGCTCATGGAAAGTGAACAGGGGAATACTCACAAACTGGAATTCAGTTGCTGAGCCAGCACCGGCCTCGGCTTTCTTGTCGGCACCAGCTAGAATGAGAAACACCAATGCATTATATGATCTGATCCACTACAGATAAATCACCCAACCCAATCCTGTGGGGAAAACCAAGTCAGTAAATACACTCCATGAAGTACAAATAAAGGTAAACACCTTCTGAGCTTCCTCTGTCCCTTCCCTCTCCTAGGGCAGCCTTCGTTCCTTTCGTCATCCTTCAAAACTCACAGACCAAACTATTGCTTCCTCCAAAATGGATGCCTTGACCACAAAGTCTAGACAACGTGTCCTTCTATATGGCCCCAGAGTATCCTCACTTCCACCACTGAGTTACTTACACACTTCAGATTAGCATGTAGCTTACAAAGGGAGTTCAATGAAAGAAGAACTAAAAGGTAAGGACACAAGGACCCACAAAAGCAAAAACCAACTTTACTATGACCATTGGAAAAGCAAGGAAGATACAAAAACTAGTGCTATTATGTCCTATATGGCATTTACTAGACCATGCTGAGACGTGTACAAAATATGTATCAGATTTCAAAACTTAAGAGAATGCAAAATTAGGGAAAAAATACAATATCTCATTCATGTTTATATAGGTTAAAAAACTTAACATTCATGTGAACTATTTCCATTTGCTTTAAGTGTGGCCACTAGGATATTTTATGGTTCATATTGTGGGGGTGGGGGAACAAGGTCAACAGCAAATATTGTTTCAGTAAACCTTGTTCAAATCAGTCTACTTTTAGACCATTTCAGACCACAGGCTTGTCTGCCTACTCCTGTTCCCTTTTGACCAGTAAACTCCAGTGTCATCCCCATCTTCGTACCTTTGTCCATGGCTGATCTCTCGCCTGAAATGCTCTTCTCCCAGTCAATGGCTGGCTCCCCTTCACCTCCTTCAAATTTGCTTAAATCTCACTTTTTCAACTTTCCCTGAAAACCCTACTGAAAATCGCAACAGCCCACGACCCATAGCACCCACACCACTGGACATGTTATATACTTATTTTTGTCTATTACTAAAGTGCATATTCAATGAGAGAAGATCCTTCTGTCTGTGGTGTACACTACTGTCTCCCCAGCTTCTAAACAGTGCCCGGCACATCACAGGCACTCACTGTACATTTGTTTAATGAAGCAACATCTGTTGTTCCAAGTCAACATAAACATTTACTATTTAAAAACAAAAATTTACACTATTTTTGAAGAAAACTAAGTTAATCGGAGTGGGCCACAAAAGTGTATGTTGCTTTCCTTAAAAGCTTTCAGTTTTGCTCTAGTTAAAGATCTTCAACTAAAATCTCCTTTGTCCCCAGAAGGCATTCCTAATCCCCATCCATATCTTTGCATAAAGGAAGCACAAAAGACTTCAGCTGGAGATAATCTGGAGATTAAAACCAAGGATCTTTCTCTTGGCACTTTAGAGGGTCGAGTCCCAGCCAGGGCTGTTAGAGAATCCATATATTGTAACCCAACATGCCAGATACAGATGATGTGTTACTCACGGGGCACAGCACTCCGTCTGTAGGTGTCTCTGTCAGCTTCCCCTCGTGTGAGCCTCGCAGGTCGCTCACCCTCCAGACCTATGCAAAATAAACCACACTGTGAACACAGGGCATCATGGAACTCTGTTCCCTTCAGGCCAAGAAAACTGGAATTACTCTCCTGGTCTCACTGAACAACAATGTTTTAACAGGTTAATGGGGACAGAATCTCTATCCTCAGAACTGCCCACTAGAAACTTGTCATTTATTTTGGTTCCACAAAGGTCTTGGAAAACACATATCTTAATTAAAATTCCACACGTCTGAAAACAGATTGCTTCTCAACAGATTGCTGCACATTTTCCAATCACTTGACCCATTCTGAAGTGGCAAACTTCCTGTGCAAATAAAAGAAGGCATCATAAGCTGAAAGCCCTACCTCCAATGGTAAGCATATTAACATACGGGCCACCAAGAATCCTTTAGTCCTCCCCCTGGCTTCTCCACATACCTCCTTCAGGATGTAGAACATAAATATTAAGACAGATTTTACAGGCTACCTCACAAATACTGTAAGTTTAAACTAATATTCTGTCTACCCAGTTACCTTGGACTATACCCAGAGTCCATATAGTTAGAATATGAACTTTTTTTAGTGAGAAGGAATAAGAATGAACCTAAGGTGGCTAAAATAAATGCCAGGTCCCACACAGGCCAACTAAATCAGAATCTATGGGGGAAAAGACACTTGCATTTTCCTCACGTAACCACCAGAATCTTCCTAGGGAGGTTTCATAAAATAGACTTATGAGCTCCATGGAGTCTCTCTCCAGGGGAACCTGGACAGTGTGGTGATCATCTGTGTATAGAAATCTTGCATCTCATCATCATCTAAGTCCACAAACTGTTCCTCCTACAAAGTACCTATGACAAGTCTTTTTTTTAGAACCTAAGGAAACCATGACCCTGACAAAAATGCAACTGCAAACCAGCAATGATCTCGGGTCAACTGATAATCCTCCCCCACAGAAGCATATCCTTTCACACCACAATTACATATACATGTCTTCTCCTATATTTGACTTTTGATTATTATTGTTTCCATTGCCAAGAAACCCTATGAAACTTAATTTCCTTCACATGTGGTAAACAGCTTTGCTCTGGACTTCTTGGGGATAAGCATACCCTCATCTCCTGGAAAAGTTATTCAATGCTTTACCACATGTGTCAGACCACAGACTAATATTCTGTTTAATGCTGCCATCTCCCAGGTTAGCCTGAAGACCTGTGTTCTGTTCCACTGTAAGTCCCATGCCAGAGAACAAAGGTTCCAGGACTTGACCCAAGGTCTTACATGCCAGAGTCTCTTCTAAGGCTGCCACCTTCCACTCCACGCACACATAAATACCCCACTGTTGCACATATACACCTCCCCCAAGAAAGAGCAACTGCACAGGGCTCTTGGAAGTATTTATTGGGGCACCATACCTTTGGGCCTTGGCCTGCCAGTCTCGGGACGGCTGCGGCGCAAAGTGGCGGGCACAATCTCGGGGGGCAGGTGGAGGTAATCACGGAGATACTGGATACCCTCGTTGGTAAGGTACCAGTAGAAATGTCTCCAGGCAAACTGTTCTTTCACATAACCTCGTGATTTCAGAGACTGTAAGACAGAAAACTGCTGTTAAGACATAATTACAGCCTTGAAGCTGGCAACATGGTACAGGGGAAGCTAAGTGCTAGCAGGCAAGTTTTCAGTGTATCTACCTCACAGCCCTTCAAGGTAGCAAGCAGCTCTGGCTCACCTGACCTCTTCTTGAAATCTCCCTTAACATCAGAGGAAAATCCCTCCATGTGCACCCCCCACTCCAGCCCCCCACCCCCACCCTGGCTACCTGCATGGCCTTCATGACGTGAAGATTAGGCACATTCTTGTCTGCCAGCTCTGGATGTTTAGGCATGTGAACATCCTTCTTGGCCACCATCACTCCCTCCTTGAAAAGGAGTTCATAAATGGCAATCCGGTTCTTCTTCGGCATCAACATCTGTAAGGAAGCCATCAGCAAAAGCACTTCTGAGCACTGTGGCCAGAGCTCAGTAACTGAGTGAGTTCATGCCCCCAAACGACCAGCCAAAATCACTGTCCACGGGGCTGAAATCTCAAACACAAAAAACACACACAAGACACTTGCAGGAAGCAGGAATTCAAACTCTGCAAAAAGTGAAACCCACCAGCTTTCAGCTCCCTCCTCCAGACCCGAAGAACGCTTCAGAGGATAAGTTGCCAAGGCATTAAAACAAAACGGAGAGGGAGGTGCGCATTCTCTCCAAGCTTTAACACTCACAATCACAAAAGTATAACGGGGGCGGGGGGGCGGGCGCAGACCCTGTATTAGCGACTGTACTTCCAGGCACAGAGGGCAAGTCTCTGATTCACGACAGGCCGCCCCTAACCCAGAGGGCAGAGGCCTTCACGCCGCCATCTCTCACTTAACTCTCTTCCCCCCAAGTGGAGCTCCAGGGCAGGGGGACAGCGGGGGGCCTGGGGGGGGTGTTCTCCAAAGGAAAAGCGTGCACACGCGGTCAGTCTCCCTAGCCTCTCCAACTAGTCCACCGCGCCAGGGCTTCATTCTCTTCATTCTCCCGCCTCCGCCATCGGGGCGGGACGCCAACCTTCAGCAACCATCCTCCAAAGGGCGCCCCCGACCGCTCTCACGGCTCAGAAAGGGGCGTGCGACCAGCGCGCGAGGGGCCCTCCCGCCCCGACCCCGGGGCAGCGCGGCGGCTGCGGAGGCGCGAGGGCCAGGATGGGGGGCGATGGCTCTCGTCCTCCAGGGTAACTCACCGCGGCTGCCGCTGCGTCCGGGGCCGGCGCTAGAAAGGAAGGGGCATGCGCGGCGCGGCGTCTCTTCCGGGCGTGCGTGCGTGCGTACGTGCGTGCGTGCGTGCGTGCGTGCCCCGCCCCCCGGCAGGGCCCGCGCACCCCCGGGCTGGCCTTGGCAGTGCCTGACGACTCCCCTGCGGACTCGCGCCCGTGGGACCGGCGGGTGGGGGGGTGGGGGCTGCTGCGCCTCCGTGCTTGGCCAGTGAAGGGTCATCTTCCCGCTCGGGCAGGCCCGTTCTTAGAAACACGCTACTTCTTTGTGTGCCGCCGAGCATTTAACTTCTCGTCGTGCCAGTGACAGGTGCTCCCTGAGCGGGAAAAGGCAGAACATAAAAAATAAGGGCAATAACAACAATAAGCGACGGGTCAAGCGGATTTGGAAGACAACGCGACAACTCGTATGGCAGGGACAACTGAAATGATTGCAATCTAAACGAAGAAAGAATGAACAACGCATTTGACGCACCCCTCAAGAGAAAAACCCGTTCAACGCGGGAGAGGAGTTTCAAAAGGACATTCACCATGCAGTTCAGAGGTGAAAAGAGAGGGGGTGTTCGAAAGAAAGGACGAGGGCTGCGAAGAACTCTGACATACGTCTAGATGAAGTCTCAGGAATAACAGAGAATCTGGGAAAGAGACACTGTCCATATTTTCCAGGGTTACTGGAAGCAGCACACTTCAGATGCGTTGTGCTCGTCGCATCCCAAGTTGGAAAAATAAAAACGGATCCATGCCCAAACATGTCATGATAAAGTTGCAAAACATCAAAGGCAAAGAAAGAGAAAATCTTAAAAGCAGTCAGCATGCAAAGGAAGGAATGACTGCTCACTTCCCAGCAGCAACACAGGAGTGCAGTCTGCGGAATGGTCTTCCCGGCCTCTGACCTTTCAGTAGCTAGAGAGGTCCTGCTATGACATCACACCATGCCACTCCCCAGCCTAAAATCCTCCAATGACTCCCCAGTACATTTACAAAAATACTCGGTCTGTATGTGACTTACTTTTTTGTGTTTAAATCTTTTATCCTCCTGGAATGTTTTCTGATAGAAAATGTTTCTATCGGAAGGGTTCGTGGTACCTCAACATCATTTCCTCAATAAGCGATGCTTCTGTTTATCTGCAATGACACTACATTGTTCTTGAGAGAGAAATTCAGTTTTAGATTTTGCGGCATTCATACCTATGCGACACACTGGTGAAAATACCCAGGATAATTTTAGATAAAAGAGCTCAGAGTTTGTTATGTGGGGGAGAACTGAGTTAAATTAGGTAAGGGAATTATCTAAGACCCTTTGAGGATCTGAGATCACCTGGAGAGGGTGTGGAGTAAGAGGAGGATTAAGAGGGACTGCATGGCACTTCCCAGCTCACCCTAGGGTGGTGTTCCTGTGGTTACCTCCATACCTGGATGGAGCAGCCCTATAGTCAGAGACCATGAATTTCTTCTCTCTCAGTATCCTCTCCAGCAGTTAGCACAATGTCTCACACATGTTAGGTATACTTAATAAATGTTTCAGGAATAAACAGCAACCTCATGGAGAGCAGATAGAGGTTACCGAGTATGGAAGGAGGACGAATAATAATACCCTCTGACAACTATGAAAGACTTCTCAGATGACAGTGCATCCTTGGGTTTGCTGAATTCCATTCAGCTGTTAGGCACTGAGCACCTGGCACTGGGCCAGATGGTGGGGCAAGAGTGGGGGCAGGAACACACATGGTTCCCACACCAAGCAACAAATACCTCTATTATGTGCTGCGAGCTAGGAAGAAAATGATCAGGGTGTGGTGACAGAGTAGTGGGGAGTGAGAAGGTAATATTTCAGCTGAAACCTACAGAAGAGTCCACTTGGGCTGAGAATGGACTAAAGGGACAATTCTTGTGAAAGGCTTTATTGCAGAGGAGGGCTTGAACTGGAAAGGCAGACACTGTGGCTATGACATGGTTAACAAGGTGAACCTGGACAGGCACAATACCTCAGGAAGGAGTTAGAATTTTATTCAAAGTGTAATAAAAAGCCACAAAATGATTTCAAGCAGCAGTGACAGGATCAGATGTACGTTTTAAAGAGATCACCTTTATAACATCAACCCAATTTTACCACTCCCACTCTATACTGTGTATGAAGTATAGGTATATCACCTGCCATGTGACACACACACACACACACACACACACACACACACACACACACACACACACGTTTAGAGAAATAGATGTGTCTTGTGCAAGGTCACAGAGGTAAGAAACGATGGATCTGGATTCTGACTGCGAAGCCTTCAGGCTTCCCCTCTGCAATGGGTCTTCCTGTAGGAACCAAAATCAAAAGTAGGGAGCCAGAGCCTAGAATAGGAGTAGTGAGAGGAGGGGCTCCAGCTCTTCTGGGATTTGGTCTTATCCCTGCTGCCTAATCCCCTGGGAGGCTTTTAAAAATCCATTCAGCCAGGCTACGCCCCAGATCCCTTAAGTCAGATACTTGAGGGGGGAGGGTCCAGATATTTTACTTTTTCATTTTTCTTGATGTGTAATGTATAGCCAGTAAAAGTACACAAATCTTAAGGTTACAACTCAGTTTTTTTTTTTTACATGTGTTTGTAAATCCACGTTAATCCAGATCTAGAGACAGAACATTGCCAATGCCCCAGAAGTCTCCATTTCCAATGCACACTCCCACTTCTAGGAACAAACTTCTGACTGTCCTCACAGTATATATTTGTTTGTGTCTGGCTACCTGTTTCATTAAGTCTGTGAGACTCCATGTCGTAGGCATCAGTCTGTTACTTTTTTGTTGCTGGGTGGAGTTCCATTGTATAGATATACCACAATTTGTTTATCCATTTATCAGTTGATGGACATCTAAGTTGTTTCTAATGTTTGGCTATTATAAATGCAGCTACTAAGAGTGTTTTCTGGTGGACACGGTGTACGGAGAAAGATAACCGTAGTTAGGTTCCCTCCCACACCTATAACTAACTTCCAAGGGAAGAAACTCAGCACTTCTCCCCTTTAACCATGTGCCCAGAAAGCCTGTGCAGGCTCTCATTACCTGGCAGTGTGTCATTACTGTTGAACCTGTGTGTAAAAGGTGCGGCTGCCATACGAGGGGGTGCCGAGCCCTTGCTGGATCACCTGTGAGACGGGCTGTTCCTTTGCTGGCATAAAGAGCTGTGTAGCAGTTGCCCATGGTCCCCCCATTTTCTTCCAACTGCCCGAGTTTCAAGTCTCATACTCCTCAGCTCAGAGCTGCGAATCTGCAACACACATGGCTGTCGAGCAGCTGCAGTTTCTAAGGCAACTGTCGTTGAGAACCACTGTTAACGAGAAAAAAGTCCCAAAATGGTGTCACTTGTGCTAAAAGCCCATGATACTGAACCTAGATTTAATGTTACCTAATTGCAGTTTCAGCCTCTCTCAGCTGTGGAACTTTAAACCTACGCTAGTGAGGGAATCTGACTAATAAGACCCCTGCCTTCCCCTAAAGGAGGGTGCTTTTGCCTAAAATAATCCACGCTTAACTTTTTAGTCCCAACCTCTTTCTGTCTATAAAAGCCTTTCGTTTCATACAATCCCTTTTAGTTGCTAGACGAGATGCTGCCCAATTCTCGAATTACTTATAAAGCCAATTAGATCCCCAAAGTTACTCTGTTGAATTTTTTATTTTTTAACACCACTGACTTTGAGGAATCTATAAACTCTTGAGGGCCACTGCTGAAACGGAAGGCAGGATCTCAGGGACTCCTGAGAGTGCTCCCAGGTTGGAAATGAGTAAACTATAGCTTATAAAGATTTTTTAATTGCAGATACTTTCTGTTTGAGGTTGCAGAACCTTTATTAAAATCTAATCCCATCTGATCTTGGAAGCTAAGCAAGGTCGGGCCTGGTTAGTACTTGGATGGGAGACCACCTAGGAAGACCAGGTGCTAAAAGACCAGGAAGACCAGGTATTAAAAAAAAAAAAAAATCTAGTACAGCAGGAATGAGGATGGGAGAGGGGTGGTGAAGAGACCTAGGGAGCAGTGCCTCCCATGGCCAGCACAGTGGCCTCTATTTCTGAGGCTCTGAGAACAAGGTGGAGGGCACTATTTCATAGCACAGGTAGGGTGATGCAGTGGTTATAACGTATAGTAAACCAGACATTCCTCAAGAGGCACACAGGCCTCGCCTCTCCACATGCCTCCCATCACCACATCTAGAATAGCTTCCTATTCTTATCACATGTCACCCCTCCCACTGCTGAAGAAACCTCCTCAAAAGAACCATCTGTGCTATGAATTTTCATTTTTAGCTCCATGGCATATGTGAATTTGTAATAAGTAGGTAGATGGATGCTGATATATTCCTGGACACACACACACACACACATGTCACCTACATCTGGCACCATGGAGCTGAAGGTATAATTTTCACCTAAATGAAGCCTGTCCATCTCCTCCACATGGCAAACCATGTCGTGGACAACTTCTCCCTCATTGACTGCCACCTCTTTTGCTATCATTGTTTGGGGCAGCTCTTCTGACCTCACCTACCTAGAGCAGCAGTGATTATGTTCCTGAATTATTTGATAATGAGTAATGTTGAGGCAAAAACAGCAGACATTTCAGGGACCGCCACGTGTTTACAACCTGTTCGATCTGTTGCCTGTGTCCCTGCTCTTGATGATGTTATAGAGATGATCCACACTGCTGTCAAGGTCTGGTTTTCATCCATTGTCCCCTGTAAACTTCTGAGCATCTCTTATACCCTCTTGTCTTCTTTTTAACTGCCGAACTGTATCTTCAAGTACCCATTTCACGACTGGAAGGTTTGGAATGTCACATCCATCAGGACAAGGATTTCTGCCCATAGTGCTCATAGCAGGGGCCCCAAGCAGTGTCTGGCACACAGGAGGGGCTCAGTAAAGATTTCTTAAGGAAATGAATGAAGCCAATGGTACATTTTGGTTTTGAAACTCCTACCTCAATGTCCTCTTCCTATGGAGCCTCCTTCCTCAGCACAGTCCACCAGGACAAGCAAGGTAGCCATATTCACCTCTGGAGAGTTTCACCTCCCATACCCCTCAGAGCCTCTCTTTACCTCTGCAGTCAAGAGCGCAGACTCAGGAGCTACACAGCCTGCTGCAAAACTAGCTTCTGCCACTTCATAATTATGGGGCCTTGGACCAATCTTTCAGCCTTTCTGTATCTCAGTTTCCCCATCTCTTCACTAGAAATAACAATAGTATCCACTTCATGGAGTTGTGGGGAAGATTCAAAGAATTCATACAAATGATATGTTTGGAGCAGTGCCTTCTTTGCACATGGCAAATGCTCCAGAAATGTTAGTTATGTATATTACTTTAAATTTCTTAATTTTTTTCCCATTTCACTATAAAATAAAGTCAGATGCAAGAAACCACAGAAAATAAAGGTATAACTGAATTTTGATAAGTCAGATGCCCTTGTAACTACCACCAGTGTTAAGAACTAGAACTTTAGGACTTCGCTATGCCCCTTAGGTCCCTCCTTTTCTCCATCCCAAGTGCAGCCCCTGGCTCCCTCCACCATCCTGATTCATAGCACTCATTTCCATGGAGTGTTACCACCCACGAGTGCATCTCTAGGCCAGGATTCAGTCCTGCTCATCTAAAAAATCAACCTTACTGAGGTATAATTTACATCGAAGAAAACTTTAAGTGTCCAATTTGATGAGTTTGATAGTCATGTAATTACCAATCATGACATAAAGAACATTTCTATCACCCCAAAAATTCCTTTGTGCTCCACTTCTCCATCACCCTTGGGCCCAGGCAGCCATCGATCTACTTTCTGTCACAATAGATTACATTTCCTTTTTCTAAATTTCAGATAAATGTAATCATGTGGTATAATCATTTTTTGTGAATAATTTTTTTAACTAAGCATAATGGTTTTGAAATTCATCCATGTTGTCATCTGCACCAGTATTTCTTTCTTTTTGTTTTTGGGTTGTATTCCATTGAATAAATATATCAAATTTTTTCATGCATCCTTTTTTTTTGATGGACATTTAGGTCATTATCAATTTTGGGCTATCGCAAATAAATCTGCTGTGAACATTGGTGTTCAGGTTTTGGTATGGCCATATGCTTTCATTCTCTTGGGTAAATATCCAGGAGTGGAATTGCTCGGTTGTATAGGAGGTGCATCTAAAACTGATATGAAACTGTCAAACTGTTTTCCAAAGTGGCTACACAACTTTATGTTCCCATCAGCAATATATAAGAGTTCCAGTTACTTTGTGTCCTTGTTAGCATTTAGAATTATCAGAGCTTTTTAAAAATCAGGTTTTTTTTTTTTACCCATACTGACAGGTATATAGTAATGTCTAAATATAGTTTTAACTTACATTTCCTTAACAACCAATAATGTTAAGTATCTTTTCATGTACTTGTTGGCCATTCACATATTTTTTTCTTTCTTTAAAGTAAATAAATAATTTAAAAATTTTCACTTATAGTTGACATTCAATATTGTATTAATTTCAACACACCAAACTTGTTAGACATATAACTTACAAAGTGATCCCCCCAATAGGTCTATTACCCACCCGGCCCCATACATAGTTATTACAACATTATTGACTCCATTCCCTATGCTGTACTTTACATTCTGTAACTATTTTGTAACTGGCAATTTGTACTTCTTAATCTCGTAATTCTTTTTACTCAGCCTCAATCTCCCACCCAGCTTGTTCTCTGTGTCCATGAGTTTATTTCTGTTTTGTTTGTTCATTTTTTTGTTGTATTTTAGATTCCACATATAAGTGAAATCATATGGTATTTGTTTTTCTCTGTCTGACTTATTTCACTTATCACAATACCCTCTAAGTCCATCCATGTTGTCGCAAATGGCAAGATTTCAATCTTTTTGATTCTATTGTGTACATATGTCCCACCTCTTTACCCAGTTGTCTATCTATGGACACTTAGGTTGCTTCCATATCTTGGCTATTGTAAATTATTTTGCTATGAACGTAGGGATGTATATATCTTTTCGAATTAGTGTTTTGGATTTCTTTGGATAAATACCCACAAGTGAGATTGCTGGGTCACATGATGTTTATATTTTTAATCTTTTGAGGAGCCTCCATTCTGTTTTCCACACTGACTGCACCCATTTACATTCCTTCCAATAGCACCTAAGAGTTTCTGTTCTCATCCTTGCCAACACTTGTTTGTTGATTTACTGTTGATAGCCATTGTGACAGGTGTGAGGTGATAGCTCATCGTGGTTGTAATTGCGTTTCTCTGATGATTAGTGACGTTGAGAATCTTTCTGTATGTCTATGGGCCACCTGTATGTCCTCTTTGGTGAAATGCCTGTTCACGTCCTCTGCTCATTTTTAATTGAATTTGTGTGTGTATGTGTGTGTGCGCGCACACACGTGTGTGTATTAAGTTGTATGAATTCTTTACATATTTTGAATGGTAACCCCTTATTGGTTGTCATTAGCCAATATCTTCTCCCATTCAGTAGGTTGTCTTTTCATTTTGTTGATGGTTTCCTTTGCTGTGCTATAGTTCCATTTGTGTACTTTTTTCTTTTGTTTCCCTTGCCTGAGGAGACATATCCAAAAAATTGCTAAGAGTGATGTCAAAGAGTTTACTGCTTGTATCTTCTTCCAGGAGTTTTATGGTTTCGGGTCTTACATTTAAGTCTTTAAACAATTTTGAGTTTATTCTTGTATATGGTGTAAGAAAGTGGTCTTGTTTCATTTTTGGCATGTATCTGTCCAGTTTTCCCAACCCCATTTATTGAAGAGACTGTCTTTACTCCGTTGTTTATTCTTGCCTCTTCTGTCATAGATTAAATGACCACATAGGTGTGAGTTTATTCCTGGGCTCTCCTACTTCGTTTTGTTGATCCATGTGTCTGTTTTAACGCAGTACCATGCTGTTTTGATGACTATAGCCTTGTAGTTTACTATCAAGTAACGTGATACCTCTGACCTCATTCTTTTTTCTCAAGATTGCTTTGGCTATTTGGGGTCTTTTGTAGTTCCATGTAAATTTAAGGATTATCATTTCCCTTGCCAACTTTATCGAGATATGATTGACAAACAAACATTGCATATATTTGTTTTGAGATCTTTTTTCTAAAAAATATTTTTTCAAATCTTTTTTCTATTTAAAAATTTTAAATTATGGTAAAAGGTACATACCATAAAATTTACCATTTTTAAGTGTACACTCAATGTTTTACCCTTTTTAAAACAATCATTTTTCTTCTTACATTTGAGTTGTAGAAGTTTTTCATAGAATCAGTATACCAGTCCTTTTTTCAGATATATGTATCATGAATATTTGCTCCTAGATATAGTTTCTTTTCATTTTCTGAAGTGTCTTTTGAAGACCATATGTTTTAAATTAATTAATTAATTAATGTTCTAATTTATTAATTTACAATGATCCATGCTTTTTGTGTCCTGAGAAATTTTTCCTTTGCCTACCCCAGGGTCACAAGGCTATATTTCTATTTTCCTTTAGAAGTTTTTAAGTTTTAACTTTTGCACTTACACTGATAATCCATTTCAAATTAAATTTTGTATATGGCATAAGAGAAGAATTGAGATTCTTTTCGTTCCAAATGGATATATAGTTCTTCCAGCATCATGTGTTGAAAAGACTTTTGTTTTCCACATTGAATTACTTGGCACCTTTATTGAAAATCAGTAGACCACAAATTTGTAGGTCTACTTCTCAACTCTTTCTCTTCCATTGATATATAGGTCAATCCTTATGCCAATATTATACTTTCTTGATACTGTAGCTTTATAGAAAGTATTGATATCAGAAAGTGTAAGTCCTCCAACTTTGTTATTCTTTTTAAAAAATCGCTTTGGCTTGCTCATTAAATTTTTTTTTGATAAATGTTATAAAAGACAATAAAAATTTACATATTGAAAGAGACTAGGAAGAAATAACAATGAAAAGCAATGTGGGATCCTAGATTCGATCCTGGAAACAAAAAGGGACATTAGTGAAAAATTCATGAAATTAAAGTAAGATCTGTAGTTTAATTAATAATATTGTACCAATGTTAACTTCTTATTCTTGGTTACATAGATATTAGCATTAAGGAAAGCAAGATAAAGGATATAAAAAAATTTTATGTACTTTTCTTGAAACTTTTCCCTACATGTAAAATTATTTCAACATAAAAAGTTTTTTTTAAATGTACAAATATTGATTGTAAGAAGGGTACCTCTCTGGAATGGTGATAATTGAGGAGGGTGTGGGGAGAGGAGCATAGGGTATATCAGAACTCTACTTTTTGCTCAGTTTTGCTATAAACCTAAAACTGCTCTAAAAACCAAGGTCTATTAAAAAGAAAAAAGAAAAAAGGAATAAATAAAAAAGAATGAGATAAGATTAAAAAATATATAATATGTCTTTTTAAAAATATTTTTTCCTGGCTTTGTTGAAGTATAATAGGCAATTAGTTACTAATATTTACATTGTACAATTCGAGTTTTTTTTTTTCAATTATAGTTGGCATACAATAATATACCAGTGTCAGTTGTATAGCCTAGTAATCAGAGATTCACATAACTTGCAAAGCGGTCACCCCACTAAATTTAGTACCCTTCTCCCCCCTTACATATTTTATTATTAATCATCTTCCCCATGCTACACTCTACTTCCCCATGTCTATTCTGCAGCTAACCATCTGTACCTCTTAATCCCTTTGACTTTTTTTCTACCCCCAACCCCCTCCCAGTAGCCCTCAAAATAGTCTCTGTATTTATGAGTTTATTACTGCTTTTGTTGTTGTCATTTATTTCTTTAGATTCCACCTATACATGAAATAGTGCAATATTTGTCTTTCTCCATCCTTCCCATTTCATTCAGAGCAATGCCGTTTAGGTCCATCAAGGCAATAACTTTCTCCATCCTCTTCCTTTTAGTCTGTGTGTGTCTTTTAATCTGAAGTGAGTCTCTTGTAGGCGGCATATGTAGGTAGGGGTCTTGTTTTCTTATTCATTCAGCGACTATCTTTTGGTTGGAGCACTTAATCCTTTTCCATTTGGGGTACTTGTTTATAGGAATGTAGTTATTACCATTCTTTATTCCCATTTTTGATACATATTTTTTTCTTCTTAAAAAGTCCTTCCAACACTTCCTGTAATACAGGCTTGGTGGTGATAAATTCTTTTAGCTTATTTTTGTCTGAGAAGCTCTTTATCTGTCCTTTGACTCTAAATGATAGCTTTGCTGGATAAAGTATTCTTGGTTGTAGATCCTGCGTTTTCATCACATTGAATATTTTTTGCCAAGCCCTCTGTACTGCATAGCGTCTTTTGAGAAATCCACTGCCAGTCTTATGGGTGCTCCCTTGTAGGTAACTAACTGCTTTTCTCTTGCTGCTTTTAAGATTCTCTCTTTGTATTTAACCTTTGGCATTTTAATTATGATGGGTCTTGGTGTGGGCCTCTTTGGGTTCATCTTTTATGGGACCTTATGAGCTTCCTGGGGTTTAATGTCTATTTCCTTCAACAAGAAGTAGAAGTTTTCCATCATTATTTCTTCAAATAGCTCTTCAACTTCTTGTTTTCCTTCAGGTACCCCTATGATACAATTACTTTTACATTTAATAGTGTCCCATAGACTCCTTAAATTATTATCATTGCCTTGGTTTCTTTTTTCTTCTTGTTCTGATTGAGTGTCCTCAGCTTCCCAATCTTCTATATCAGTGGTTCGATCCTCTTCTTTATCTACTCTGTTTTTTCCATCTAATATACTCTTCATCTCAGATAAGATAAATGTGTTCTTCATTTCTGATTGGTTCTCTTTTATAATTTCCATTTTTTTCTTTTTTATCTCTTTGTTAAAGTTTTCACTGAGTTTATCTACTCTTCCCCTGAGTTCACTGAGCATCTTTATAACCAGTATTTTGAACTCTGCCTATGTTAGATTGCTTGACTCCATTATTCCTGGATCTCTGTTCTGTTCTGTCGTATGGTTTCTGCTTCTTTGTCTTCCTATTTTGGCTGCCTTTCTACATACTAAGCAAAGCTCCTAAGTCTCTCGGTCTTATTAGCGTGGCTTTGTGTAGTAGGTGTCCAGTGGCACAGTTCTGAGAAATGTTCAGCTACAGGCCAAGATTAGTCTCAGCCTGTGCCCATCTGGCACCACTTGTTAAGATTCAGCAAGCAATCCATAGATGCTGTGCTTACAGTTGCCTCAAAAGGCCACACCAGAGACTGAGGCCAGCTGCCACCAGTGTGAGTCTTGTCTCTGCTCAGCAAGGAGAACCTCGCTTGTGGAGGATACACCTGCATATGGCTTGGATGAAGCCTGGAGTTGGGCAAGGCAGAGTTTCAGTGAATCCTCTGGGTGGAGCAACCTCTGTTATCCAATTTGATGACCATTTGAGCTATGACAGTGGCTCAACAGAGAAGCAATGGATACCTTGGGCACTTTTGTCCAGGAGAGAGCCTCACCTCTGGCCCTCACTCCGACAACTCAGTGAACCCCTGCAAGTCCCTGGTGCCCCCGTGCAGCCAACCGGGTGCTGGTGCTCAGAGTAAGGAGGTCTGTGGACCATGAAAATCCATTCGCGATCTTGGCTCCTTTAAGAGGTGTTTGCAGCTGCTGCCACAGCCTCCATCCTGCTTAGCTACTGGGCACTGGGCAGCCTCGTGTCCTTGCCCCGTCCTACCCTCTGCTGTTGCAGAGTGATTTCTTAGTTCTCTCCATACTCATATGGCTTGTTCATCTAGATCCCAAGTGGTTTTCCTTGCTGTTTGCTCCTTGTTTCCATCACAACTTTGATTTGGTCACCAGAGGGATGAACAAAGCCTCTATCACCTACACTATTTTTTTTCTCCTCCAATATGTCTTTTTTTTTTTTGCATATATTTTCCCTCAATTAATTTATCGTAGTAAAATACATATAACGTAAAGTTTACTATTGTAACCATTTTTAAGTGTGCAGGTCAATGGTAGTAAGTACATTTATATTGTGTGACCATCACCACCATCCATCTGCACAGCTATTTTCATCTTACAAAGCTGAAACCTTGTACCCATTAAATACTAACTCCCCATTTTCCCCATCTACAGCCCCTAGAAACCACCATTCTATTTTCTGTCTTGCTGTTTTTGACTAAGTACCCCATTTAAGTAAAATAATACACTATTTGTCTTCCCGGGCTGGTTTATTTTACTTAGTATAATGTCCTCAAGGTTTATCTATGTGTAACACACACGCAAACAAGGCACAAATAAAAAGAATGATGGGGAAAAACTTGACATGTCTTTTAAATCTCTTTTAATCTATAGATTCTTCCTCTGTATTCATTTTTCCAAGCCGTGTGACAAATTATCACAAATTTAGTGGGTTAAAATAATAAACATTGATTAGTTCACAGCTTCCATGGGTCAAAAGGTTGAACTGGGTCCTCTGTTCAGGGTCTCGCAGGCTGTAGTTAAGGTGTTTGATGGGCTGCTTTCTCATCTGGAGGCTTGACTGGGGAAGAATCCACTTTTCAGCTCATTCAGGTTGTTGGCAGAGCTCATTTCCGTGTGGCTGCATAATTGAAGGCCCCAAATTTTTGCCAGCTGTTGCTTGAAGGTGCCTTGGGTTCTAGAAGCTGTCCGAACTTTCTTGCCCTCTCCATAGGATGTGACGGGATGGCCGTTTTCTTATTTAAGACTAGTAGGAGAGTCTCTCCTTCCAGTCTATTAAGATGGAGTCTTCTGTAACAAACATGGACATGAAAGTGACATCCATCATTTTGCCATATTCTAGCAGCTCAGAACAAGATACAGGTCATACCCACACTCAAGAGGAAGGGATTATACAAGGGCAGACTCATTGGGGATTACTTATGGGTTTTTGGCCACACTCTCCACTCTTTTTTTTCCTTTACTTTTAAGTTTTTGAAGTAGTAGGCTGTTTGACCTGTCGAGTCTCCCACAGTCTGGATTTTGCTGATTGCACACACAGTGCAGTTCAACATGTTCCTCTGTCCCCTGTGTTTCTGGCAAACTGGTAACTAGACCCAGAGAATCAATCACACTCTGGCTTAAGCCCTTTGGGAAGATATCAGAATTTGGGTATGGTCTTCCCTCAGGAGGCATACTATGTCCAGCTACATCTCTTTTTGTGATATTAGAAGCCATTGATGGTCAATGCCTACATCAGTTAAACAATGACGTTCTAATTCTTCTATTTCATCTGTCAGTTGCAATACTTTTATACAGAGATGCTTCCCCTCATCTAAGTTGCACTGTGGTACAGTTCATATAGGGAAGGCAGGACAAATGCTTGATTCATTTCTTTCATTTACCAGTTCCCAAGGTAATAATAAATTGGTTCGCTATCAAGGTGACAAAGTATTTTTTAATAGCATTATGAATCCATGAATTTAACCCTGTTTTATTGATTTGAGTTCACTGCAATTTTTATTCTTATTAAAACTCACACAGTCTAGTGGGAGCCTCTTCAAATGAGTTCCTGAGTCCTTTTGACATGACCCTATTAGTCTTCAAGAGCTTCCTGCTGGCTGTTATGTCAAGGCAGTCCAGGCTCATCTTGTACCTTGTGCCTTCCTGCTCCAGACATGAAACCAGGTGGTCCTCCAAGAGGCCTTGATTTTTTTTCATAGGCCATGATGCTTCAAGGCCACAATCTGGGCTATAGGGATGCTCATGGCTTTTGGGTCAATCACGGTTTCTAGACTTTTTGGTGGACAGAACTAAGAAATTTACATATACATAAATTTTGTGTGAGCTCATCTAATATGAGGAAAAGAGGGGGTGCTGGAGCTGAGAGGCAATAAATTCAAAACTGGCACACCCACTTTCTTTCTGATCCTTTTCCTCAGTTCTGTTGTTCCTATTCTGGAGCTCAATTTCATTCTGTGACCAACAATTTCTCCCCAGTGAGGAGTTCTGTCTCCATAAGGCAGGGAGCCTTGGCAGATCTCTTCTAAGAGGAGCTAGACTGTTCCAGCCCCTTCAAGGCCCTTGCACTAGCCATATTCCAGTGTTGGCTGCTCTTCTCAAATTGGTCGTGGTGCTTTTCCATGAATATCTGAGGCTTATTTTGGGGTGTTCCTATTTCTGTTGCTTCTCTCTGTCTCTTCCCCCACAGATGTGAGTCTTGTAGCTGTCTGAAATATTTCCTCATCCACTCATATTTCAGGCTTCAAGGAGACCCTTGTCACCAGTTGTGTTGTAAATGTTGTCAGTATTTTTTGGTGATGGCTAGCGTCACTCACTTAGCTGGTGGCTGGGCTAGGCTGAAAAGTCCAAAAGGCCTCACTGGGCATTTCCCCACGTGGCCTCTCTTTCCCCACATAGTGGCTCAGCATTTAGTCATCTAAGCTTCTCTAAAGCATGGTGGTGGCTCGTCCTACAGCATTCTGTTGATCAAAGCAAGTCACCGGACCCGCTCAGATTCAAAGGGTGTGTGTGGGGGGCAGGACAGATTCCATCTTCTGATGGGAGGAATAGCAGGCATGTGTAGGGACAGGAAAAGATGAGGCCACCTTCGGAGATCCCAACTCAGGCTTGTCTGACTCAGTCCCCAAGCAGGTACCATTCCCCACCCTTAGGGCCTACTGAAGCCTGTCCTAGTCACTATTATTGAAGGGTGGGGCAGGGGTGAAAGGGATGAGTGGTTCTTGGTCTCCACAGTATCCATCCAGCCAGGTATGGAATTTCCACCTGGGACTCTGGGGAACCTGGGGACGGGTGGGGCCAGCACCGTGGAAAGGAAAGGAATTAGCTCTCATCATTCCTCCCCGCCCTGTCACTCACAGACCCTCTGCGGGCTAGCAGGACATATGGCCCTGCCAGTGGTAAGTCAAGCTGGGAGCCCTGCCAGGAAGGGCCAGATGGAGCAGGAGGAAGGCAAAAATCCGCCTCGGTGGCCGGCACCATAAATAACACTCCCGGGTGTGGGCAGCAGCTCTGCAGGCCCACTTCAACAGTGTTGGTGAATCAAGTGCTGTGCCCACTCCTTCGCCTCTGGCCTGAAAGTCTCAAACTTCAAGCAGCCTGGCACAATAGCTCCTTGCGGCCTGCAGGGAAGGACAGCTGAAGGAGAAGCTGTATAATTTGACATTTCAGCGCCACTCCAAAAGTCGCTATTTTGTTCCTACCTTGCTGTTCTGTGTGTGGGAGGCTGAGCCTCCTGGCTGAGTGTAAAGACAAGACACCGCCTAGAGCCCTGGCATTCTGACCGACAAAAGGGCAGGGCATTTTCCCTTCTGATGCCTCAGCTTTTTTTCTGGGGCTGGCTGGGAGTGCCAGCAAGGCTGATGCCATATGGCAGTTCCACTTTCTCAGCAATAGAAGCAAATTTTTCTAAATTGGAAAGCCGGCCATCAGCCTTTCCGACTGTCTTTTGTGCCTGATTGTCTCCCTTCAAGGTGATTTGACTTTCTGCCTCCGGTCAAATTCCACATGCTGAAACTTTCATCTTTAAGAAGCAGAAACAAGGAGTTCCACCTGCCAGAACTCCCCAAATATCTTTGCTGTCAGGCTCAGGGTGAGCCACGGGTGACAGGAGGAGCAGGGGGTGCACAAATGAGTGAGGCTGAGCACAGAGCCCCCGTGAGCTGTGCAGGCTGAGCGCTCGGGGCTGCTGTCATCTCCTGGGGGTTGTTCTTCCCATACTTGGTGTCATGGAGTTTTTTTGAATTGGGAAACATCTTAGAGCTCTGATTCTCAAAGTGTAGCCCAGGGAATCACCTGGGGAGCTTTAAAAATTATCAGGTTCAAAATCAAAACCACAAGATACACCCATTAGGATGGCTACTATTTAAAAAAAAATGACAAGTGTTGGCAAGGATGTGGAGAAACTGGAACCTTGGTGCACTGTTGGTGGGAATATAAAACGGTGCGGCCACTATAGAAAACAGGATGGAGGTCTCTCAAAAAAATTAAAAATAGAGTTACCATGTGATCCAGCAATTCCACTTCTGGGTATCAACCGAAAAGAACTGAAAGCAGAGATTCCTGTGTTCACTGTAGCACTACAGCCAGAGACTGTTTAACAATGGGCATATGTTCTGAGAAATTTGTCTTTAGGCAATGTCATTGTTATGTGAAATTCATAGAGTGCACTGGTAGAAACCTATTTAGTATCGCCTATTACACACCTAAAGTGTGTGGTATAGCCTATTGGTCCTAGGCTACGAACCTTTACAGCACGTTAGCATAAAAAACCCACAAGATTAAATCAGGTGAGAATAATGCAATCAAGACACGAGTAAATGGGAGACACTGCTTGGTGTCAGCATAACAGAGCATGCTCTTTGACAGTAAACTTTTCTAAAATAACTATAACAAGTATAGTATAGTAAAAACATAAGCCAGCAACAGTCATTCAGTATCATTATCAGGTGTTATGTGCTATACATAGTTGTATGCGCTGTACTTTTATACAATTGGTGGCATAGCAGGTTGGTTTATACCAGCATCACCACAAACACGTGAGTTATGCATTGCACTGCGATGTAATGACTATGACGTCACTAGGCAATAGGGATTTTTCAGCTGCATTATAATCTTACGGGACTACCATCATATATCGTTATATGGAACATGACTTATTCACAACGGCCAAGAGGCAGAAGCAACCCAAGTATCCAACAAACGAATGTACAAAGAAAATGTGTCCTATCCACACAATGAAACACTATGCAACCTTAAAAACGAAGAACATTTTGTCACATGCCACAAGATGGATGAACCTCAAGGACATAGGCTAAGTGAAAGAAGCTAGTCACAAAAAGATAAATACTGTATGACTTCTTTACTTATGGAAAGTACTGGAAGAAGTCAGTTATAGAAAGTAGGATGGTGGCTGCAAAGGGCTAAGGAAAGAAGAGGAAAATTAGTATTTAATGGGTATAAAGTTTAAATTTTGCAAGATGAAAAAGTTCTAGAGATCTGTTACACAATAATGTAAATGTACTTAACACTACTGTATACTTAACAATAGTTAAGATGGTAAATTTAATGTTATGCATGTTTTTTTTAACCATTATTTTTTAAAAAGGAAGCTTATTTCCATTTGGAAATGCAAACATTTGATAAAAAAAAAAATAAGCCAGATTCCTGCGCTTTGCCAGATATCCAGATTCATAATCCCTACGGAAGAGGCTTAGGAAGCTGCCTTTTAAACAAGTGCTCAGGTAATTCTTAAACCCAATAATGATTCTCGTCTTAGATGTTGTGATTAAGAAAACAGGTTCTGAAACCAAACAGCTTGGCAACCAAAGTTACCATAGGAAAACAACTTGTCCTCTCTGTGCCTTAGTTTTCTCATCTGTGTTATGGGGAGACTAATAGCTCTTACTCACAGATAGGAGTGTTGTTAAGGATTGAATTAGTTAACAATCAAAAACATTTGATCCAGGTATATACTATGATTATCAAAATCAAGAGCCGATTTTTGTCCAGGGGGAACTAAGGCCCAGAGAAGAGAGACGCCTTGTCTAAGCTCATTCCTCAATGTGGTGCCAGAGCCAGGAGAAGGACCCTACTCACAGGCCACCACACTTGGCTCACCTGCCACTGTGCTATACTGTGCCTCAGTCCCTGAGGGCCTGGCCAGGAGACTGGTTCACCACACTGACAGACTGGAGAGAATTGCAACCCTTCCCCGAACACGTGTGCCTTTCGCTAGGATGCCTCCACGTTAACCTGGCATTATTTCATTTTCCTGGCAGAAAGAGCGAGGGTTGCCTTAAGCAAGCAATAAACACTGGGGGTGCAGTTGGAGGTCATGTGGGTGTATTGACTGTCTGTCTCTATCATCAACCCAAAGCCTTTGTGTGCCTGACGTCTCTGGGTTCTGGGGATGTGACAGCACTGGCACAGAAGCATACAGAGCGCAGCCTCTGTGAGGGTGCCAGGTCCTATAGAAAAACTATGAACAAATGCAACCTAATGGCTTTGGTATAACACTAAGAACAGCAACAGATAAAGCAGGTTGCTTGTTTGCTGAGTGCCTAGCTCTGTTACGGCTATTATCTCATTTTATGGATGGTGAATTAAGACACAAAGGGTTTAACTAAATCACCCCAGCTACACAACTTGTAAAGTGAAAGTAGCCTGGCATTTTACTGTCCTGAGTGTCAGTGTCCTCATCTGTAAGATTGACATAACTGAAACTGCAAAACAGGGGGGCTACATTCAGAGGTGAAAATGGCCAGTCAATGTTTCTTGTGTGAGTTTGCTGAAAGATGCACAGACACTGAGGTCCCCATAATCCTTTTGGGGGAGTTGAGTGCAGGGTGGAGAGCGGGGAGGCCTCTGTGGGGAGGCTACCTCCAGGATGGAGGAATGGTCGTTGGGCCCAGGAGCACAATTGGCCCCTCAGGGTCTTGTGGGCCTGGGGCTCAGACCACAAGTCTGTGGTTGTCTTCTCTGGAGCCAGCTGCCAGCCAGGCTTGGTGGCAAGGGTGTTGGAATGTGTTGAATTTGAATGAAGGTTACAGCTTTGGGGGATGAGACAAAGATTCCACCTGTCATTGAGTGTGTTTCCACAGTCACCACTGTTGCTTTCTTTCCTTAAATATTTCTTTGGAGGAAGGGACCTACTCAATTAGGGATTTTTAATTTTTTTTAAACCTATCATGAATTCATAGGGAATGGGCTCCAGCAGCTTAAGTTTCTTTCCATTCATTCTCACAGAGTGCGCTTCTCTGAGTGGAGCAGGCTGGTGCTTCAGTTGAACCCAAGCACCTTTCTTTTTGGCTTCCTTCTGGTTTTGATCATTTTCCTTCTCACGTTTCAGGAAGCAGTCTTGGCTCTTAGAATGCTTAATATGCTCAATATGTACATGAATTCTCTTGGCAAGAATCTTGCCCTTAACTTGTTTGTTTACAACAATACCAACTGCATGCTGAGTAACATTGCAAACTCTTCCGGTTTTGCCATGGTAACGCTTGTGGGGCATTCCTTTTCGAACAGTGCTCTTTCCCTTAACGTCTATAATATCACCTTTCTTGTAGATTCACATGTATGTGCCCAAAGGAACAACCCCATGTTTTCTAAAAGGCCTAGAGAACACATAGCAGGTTCCTTCCCTCCTTCCCTTTGTGTTGGTCATTTTGATAAGTTACTGGAAGATGGAGCTTCTGGCTGAAAGACCACTGTTGCTTTTTTCTTCATTGGCATTCAGCACCTATAGGTGGGGCATGGTATACTTTGAGGGGGCCTGGGTCCTCAGTCCTGCCTTGGCTCGTTCAGCTGCGGGTGGGGCCAAGGGGGACAGCTAGGGCTCAGGGCCTCTGTGGCCAGCCCAGCTACCATTCCCTTGGGCCTACTGTAGATTCAGCTGTCTGGGACAGGATCCCAGAGCTAGAGAGGGGTGAGAGTAGGGCAAGGGACTCTTCTTTCTGCAGAAAATGCCTAACTCTCTTAACTAGTAAAGATCCCGACTTTCCAGGAGAAAAATCTTTTCCTTTGGGAGGTGAATGTGCCTACACAAATAACAGAGTAATCTCCTCCACTGCTCGTGGAGCACTCACTATGTCCTCACATTATTGATAATCCTGATGACACAGCAAAGTGACCACCGTTTGGGAAAGCTGAGCCCAGCTGTGTTCACTCTCACACAGCTATCCAGGAATGCCTGGGCCCAAGGCTGTATAGGCTTTCCCTGGCCAGGCCAAGAGGCCTCAGAGAGGTAAGAAAAGGGGCTTCAATGATAAACAAGTCCAGTGTATTCCCTATTAAGAGCTCAAGAGCCTTTTTTACAGAAATAGAAAAACTCATAACAAAATTGATATGGAATCTCAAGTGACTCCAAATAGGTAAAACAATCTTGAAAAAGAACAGAGTTGGAGATCTCATATTTACTGATTTCAAAACATACTTCAAAGCAATAGTAGGCAAGACCGATGGAGGAGAAGAGAGAGCCCAGAAATAAACCCTTGTGTGTATAACCAAACAATTTTTGACAAAGATATCAAAACAAAGATGACAAAGGTTGTCGGGGAAGGACGATCTTTTCAATAAATTGCATTGGGAAACTGGATATCTACATGCAAAAGGATGCAGTTGGACCTCTACCTAACACCATGAATAAAAATTAACTCAAAGTGGATCGAAGACTGAACCATAAGAGTTAAAACTAAAATATTCTTAGAAGAAAACATAGGAGAAAATCTTCATAACATTAGATTTGGCAATGATTTCTTGGATGTGACACCAAAAAGGCAGACAATAAAAGAAAAACTAGATAAATTGGGCCACATCAGAATTTAAAACTTTTGCGCATCAGAGGACACTATCAAGAGAATAGGAAAATATTTTGACTGTTTTTATTTTTCAAAATTTTAAACTGATATACAATTCACATTGCATAGTAAATTATGAGATAATTCACATAACACAACATTCACCATTTTAAAGCATACAATTTAGTAGCATTTATTATATTCAGAATGTTGTGTAATCATCACCAATATCTAATTCTAGAATATTCCATCGTCTCAAAAAGGAATCCCATATCCTATAGCAGTCACTAACCATTCACCACTCCCCTCAGGCCCTGGCAACCACTGTCTCTGTGGATTTGCCTGTTGAGCCTATTTTCTAACATAAAATTTTAGTCGGGTTTATTTCCATTATCAATTTTCATTGAAAAAATATTTTCTGAAGTGAATGGCATTAAAAAAGATAATTCTTTGAGCAATGTTTTATAGAATGCAATAAATTTTTCCAGTTTGATTTTTACCTTGCTGATTTATTGTGATTTGGATCAATTCTTCTCTAATAATTTTTTAAAATCCCATGTGATTTATTGACTTTGGGAGGGGGCGAGGAAAACACAAATTTCACTACTTAGAGTTCCTGCAATTATTGAGTTTTCTTTGTGGTCATATTTCTACCAAGTATAATTTCTTTGCTCAAATTTTGCAAATGTGCATTATATCGAGAAATTTTGATTCTTTCTTTGAGTTATTTACGATGCTTGGATGATTTCTCAGGAACATTTATTGATGTCCCTTATGAAGAATATCCTGTTACTAACTCTTGAATCCCCTCTTACTTTCCATAACACTATCACTACCTGACATTGTTTTATATTTATCTATCTGCTGCTTGTCATCTCTCTTCCCACCAGGCTGTGAATTCCTTGAGGGCAGAGATTTTTGTGTCTTGCTCATGTCTGTATTCCCATTAGCTAGAATAGTGCCCTCAATAAGTAGAATGAATGAAGAAATGAAGTGTAGCTGGGAGAGAACACTGATGGTCTATGTTTGTCTTAGTCCATGAATAAAATCATGAAGAATTGTATTAGAGAGAGAGAAAAAAATGATGCAGAATTAACAAGGGTCCAAAGCCCAAATGGTAGGGCCAAGCCATCCCACTCCACACTGAAGATGAGCCATGTTCCAAGAAGCGTCCAATTATTCCAGGGAGACAGAAAACCAACGGAGCAGCCTCTATTCCACTGTTTGATTTACAGATGTTACAAAGGGTGATTTATGGCTTAGGTCCACAGGGCACATTGTCAGCATGACTGAAAATGGTGCAGATGGTGCTACCCAGAACCATCAGGGCAAAGAAGAGACCAAGAGAGACAAGGCGGTATACTTCTTAACAACACTTGAGCCCAAACCTCATGATGGCTTTTGTGGCTAGAGACTGACATCCAGAAGCCTGGCCAGGCTCTCTGCCTTCTCTCCCTCCATTGTGTTCAATTGAATATTTACTGCACCACAGACCCACAGCCAAGAATGGGGCACAATGATGAGTAACCTCACTTTGAGTCTTCCATCCTCGTTATCCATCGCTGCATAACGAACCACCCCAAAGCCTGGTGGCTTCTAACAACAATGCATTATTACCTTTGCCAGTTTGGTGGGTTGACTCAGCTCAGCTGGGTGGTTTTCTTTCTTGAATTCTCCTGTGCATTTACAGCCAGATTGCTACTAGGGTTGGAGTCAGCTGAAGGTCTGACTGGGGTGGAAGTCTAGGAGGCTTTCTGTCTCATTGCTGCTGGTTGGCGCTGGCTGTCCACTAAGGCTGTCAACCAGAGCATGCAGGAAGCAGAAGCTACCAGGTTGCCTAAGGGGTACACTGGGAACTATCACAACATCACTCTGCCATATCTTATTGATCAAAGTAGCCGCTAGTCACAGATTGAAGGGAGGTGGGAAAATAGACCCCATTTCTTGGTGGAGAGGGCCAGGTCACATGGCAGAAGAGCATGGGGATGGGAGATATCATTTGCGCCATCTTTGGAAAATATACCCTTTCACAGCCTCAAAATGTATTGAGGTGGGGTTCTGCCAAGATAAGCAAAGATTTACTACTTTTGCAGAGCACTCTTGACTCTTTAAAGAGCTTTTATGCCCATGCTCATTACAATACCTGTGAGGAACATGCACACGAGGCAGTATGGCAGGGTGGGGCCAGACCACCTGGGTCTGCATCTAAGCACCACTGCTTCCTTCCTGCATGTCTTGGGCAAGCTATTTCACCTCTCTGTGCCTCAGTGTTCTCATCTGTAAAACAGGGGATAATAGTAATGCCTATCTCATAGCTTTGTTGTGAGAACTAGATGAGGTATTGGCTGTGGGGCACTTGGAATAGAGTCGAGGATAGAACAGGTTCATGTGAGCAATGGTTATCATTATTACTCTCCCTCATTTTATTTTTACCTTTAAAATTTATAATTTATTTTTAAAAATAGGTTATACATTTACATGATTCGAATATTAAATAGGCATATGAGAGTCCACAGAGCAGTCTCCTTGCCCAATACCTAGCCTCCTGCTTTTCTTTCCCAGAGAAAACCACTCTTTTCAGGTCCTTGTGTCCTGCCGGAAATATCCTCTGCATTTACAAGCAAACATGAATAGATATGCTTGTCACCTCTTTTTTTTTTTTTTTAAATATATATGTACACAAATGGTAGTGACTATACCCATAGTTTTATACATTGATTTTCCCCTTAAAATAGATATTTGGTGATTGTTTTACCAAAACAGTTGGAAGGAAGAACCCAGGCTCACAGATTCAAAATAGCCCAACAGAGACTACAAGCTGGAGATGGGGCTTTGTAGCAGCGAGCCTTGTGGCAGTGCCTTTGCATAAACCTTGTTTTCTCCTTCAGGTGGGATTGGCTTTGGAGGAATTAGAGGCTGAAACACAGCCCAGGATTGGAGAGGAACTCAGCCCTACAATTGATAAGACCTGGGGTCATGACCCTGGTCTGCCACTGACTCACGGGGCCCTTGAGCAAGTCACCCAAACTCTCTGGGCCTGGAAGGTGCTTGACTCAATGGGGCCTCTCCAATTCCAATGCCAACTCAATCGATGCTTCCTTGACAAGTCTCATTTTCCCATTTAAAAAAGTAAAGGTAAAAGTAATGCTAGGCGTGGTAAGAATGCGATGAGACAAAGTATGTGAAAGCCCGTGGAAAACTAAAAAGTCGACACACCGTACAGATTCCCCTCCTTCCAGGTATTCATTTTGAGAAGGACGTTACAAATGATGAACTCCACCCACAACCACATCCTTGGTACAAAAGATTATGAGTGAGCCACACTTCTCTGCGGTTTAGGTACAGAAATTAAAAATCAAAACCAAAACACAAAAATGTTATTGCAAGTTAAACTTGATGCCCAGTTTCTGCTTAGGTAGCCTGGCTGCAATTAAGGTACTGAGCCCCTGGGGGCGGTGGTGTCCAGGCGACTAAGGCTTGTTCCCCAGCAGATACTGTAAGAACAGTTTCAAATGTCCTCCTCCCCTTTTATACATTGAGAGGCCTCACCAAAGGACTGCTGAGCCTGTTTCCTCATCTGTAAAGGGGGATAACAGTACATAATGAGCTCATGTAAAATCCTCCTCACACAGTAAGACTCTCAGTATTTACTTCAGTATTTGCTTCTCTCCGGAGTAATTAAGAACATGGCTTTGGAACCAAACCGCTTGGGTTTGAATTCCAGCTCTACTACTTATCAGCTGTGTGATCTTGGACAAATTACCTAACCTCTCTGGGCCTTAGTTTTCCCATCTGTAAATGGAGCTAGTAATCATGCCTACCCTCATAATTTATGTGTGTAAAGTGCTTAGAAAGTGCCTGCTCCAAGAAAAGTGCTCTGAGTTTGCCATTGCTTGTGCATGTCCTGGGTGAACCATCTCTGGAGCGTAGTCTGGGTCCTAACTTTGGGTGCCTCTCGAGATCAAGGGCATTATCATGATATGTCTTCAGGGTGTTTGTAATCTCCATGACATGAGTCATGAACAGAGAAAGCCACGACTCCTGACACCCTGGGTCTTGGGATTGAGGGCACAGCTGGCAACAACTTCTGTTCAAGGGCTGGTGATAGAAACCAATTTGCAAGCGTGAAGCTAGCTGGTGGGAAGATAAGGAAGGGCGAAGGGGCTGTGATGTTGTTTTTAAATACTCTTATCCCTTGGGAGTGTCCTGCTCACCTCTGTGCATGCTCCATCCTGCCCACCTCCTTTCATTCAGGTTGTTACTGGTGATGGGGTGGGAAGGTAGAGAAATCTGGTGATTACAGCACCTGACTAGAAGTCAGGGGATCTGTTTTTAGCTCAGCTCTGTCACTGATGTGTTCTGTGACCTTCAGCAAGTCACTTCCTCTCTGGGCTTCATAGTCCTGTTCTGCCAAAATTGGGACACACTTCCTGCCTTTTTGACTTGAGATGTGGTGGGATATAGAAACTTCTCAAAACCTCACCTCCTCCATGAAGCCTTCCATTTTGGATGGAACAAAAAGGAATCCAAAGCCTCCCCACCTCCCTCCAGCTCTTCTAGGCTAAACATTCAATATTAATCACCAATCCATTATTCATTCACCCATTGACTGATTCCACACTCTCATTCAGTACTGGTCTACCCTCCTGTCTTCATGTCCTTTCTGTCTTGTCTGCATTTGAAACTCCTCTAGGGAGGACTGTGCCTTCCTCTTTGCTCTGTATGGCACGGAGCTTCTCGCAGAGGAGGCTTCTGACTGAGGGATAGCTTGAGGCTCTCAGTGGGAAGGAAGGTCCCATGGAATCCCAGATGGGTCAGAACTTAATGGTACTGAGAAAAATGAGCTGTTGTGGAGATAAGAGATGTGAAAAGTGCTTTGAAAAGTGGAAATTGCTGTGCAAATGAGAGAGTATTATTCCCTGGACAGGGCAAAAACTGATAAGAGAGGGAGAAGGAGGGGGTTAGTTCAGGTCTGATGAACATAAGTTTGCGATCAGAAAATCTACAAGGAAACTAGTTCAATCTTAGGAAGTTTAGAAGCGGTATGTCAATCCCCCCCCCACTCCCACCCCCCAGAAAACATTTAATTTTGGATGACACATGGGCAGGGGTGTGTGTATATATTCCACTGTCATTTTTTTTTCAGGGCTTGGGGCTGTTAAGGTCTTAATTCAATGCCAGGCATACCTCAGCTCGACAGAGTAAGTTAGCCCAGCTTGCCTGCTCCCTCACTCCCTCTCCCCACCACCCTACCAATCTTTTTATCATCTGCCAATTCTGGTCTGCCCCTCGTTACCCTCTTCACAACTGCCCTAAGTGGTTACAGGTTCTGCCAACCTCCAGACTCCAGCCTCTCCTAGCCCCCTGCATTGTGACCTTAATCCTGTGAATGTCTGTGCTCGTCCCACTCTTGCCATCCTCCACTAAATGCCTGGCTGCTGAGGGACCGTGTCCTCTCTTAGTCAGTGTCCTGTGCTCTGGACTTGACTGCCTTCTGAAAACTTACCGGTCCTGGGCTCCATTCCATCTGCATCAAGCCCTGATAACACACTGAGCTAGCCTAATGTTTAAGTAGGGAGAGACAGGAATTCTAGTCTGTCTATCCTAGGTTGCACTTTAAGAGCCTCTTGGGGAACTGGCCTCTTTACTTTAAGAAAGTTCTGTCTGAAGGGAGAATTTTACAGCACTGTGGTAGACCAAAAAGGGAGAGATTTGGGGGTATATGTAGCTAATGGTAATAGTAGATACTATTTACTGCATACCTATTAGGTTCCAGACACTCTGCTAGGTGCCTCACATCCTTCGTCTAATTCCAACAACCTTGTGAGGCAATTGTAATTGTGCAATTGTCATAATAATAAACAAAATTAACTGAGCACTTATGTGCTAAGTCGTTCACTTGTGTAACACACACCTGTGAGGTAGGTGCTGTTGCTGTGTCCATTTTCCAAATGAAGAGACCAAGGCACACATCAATTAAGAAACTTGTCACATAGGTATTAAGGAGGCTGAACCTCAGAGGGGTTAAGTAACATGACCATTTTTACCCAGCCAACAAGAAACTGAGTGAACTCTACATCTCCCCCCCCCCCCAGGCTCATTATGCCTTTTTTGGGGACAATGGGAAATTTCAGGTTGAGGTGAGGGGAGCTGGGACCAGAAATTTCTGGGGTGCGGATGGGGGTGGGACTTCATCAGCTCCAGATACCCCTTATTTATGGTGTCCAGAAATGCTCCAGGACCCTAGCCCAGCCACCTGCCAAATGTCTCCTCACTTTGCTGGTCTCTCTCAATAATCCTTCCTTGTCTCCTGTTTCATGTGGCTCTTCAGAATCCCAGCTGGCATTCAGCACCCCATTAGAATGCTGCCTCCTCCCAGAAGCTTTCTTTATCTACATGCTATTTATTATATTTAACTTCTGCCTGGCCCTAACCAGAGCCCTGTCACCTTCTCTGGAACGTTGTCCACTCACTTGGCTATCCTGTTCATCCTTTGGATACTACCATCTGGCCTAACATGCAATCAGTGCTCAGAGAAGTTTTCTCAAATGAATAAATACTGTATTGGGGCATTCCCCTGAGTCACTGGGGCCATGAATTGCAGTACCTCTGGTGAGAGATGGAGAAGGAAGGCAAGAAATATAAATGTGACCAGCCCAGGTGCAAACAATAGGGAGTGGAGAGGTCTGTGGCAAACTAGAGTCTGCATGCCTACCTGATGGGCTTCTGGTGAAATTCAGTCCTCAAATGGCTGGCACCTGATCTTGCCACCCTGAACATCTTCACTTTCTTTCCCTCGCTTTGCTTTCTTACTTTACGCATCCCACTTTAAAATATACTCTCTATATAATGTATTATATTTAACATCTGTCTTCTGTCACAAAGGTGAACTATCTGAGAGCAGAAATTTAGTCTGTTTGGTACACTGCTGCAGCCCAGTCCCCTTAGCAGGCCCTCAATAGAGAGATGCTGAATGAATTCTCCGTCCCTTGCATGTCTCCGCAGTGAAGAGAGCTGCCCCAGGCCCCGCTGCAGTGTCCAGGCCCAAAGTAAACATCCAGGGTTCAAGGCAAGAAGAGTGAAGGCTGTTGGGGGTCACAGAGAGCGCCCAGGAGATGGCTTGGAGTCTGTCTTGGTGACAGCGGGTCTGATTGGAACTCGGACAGGAAGGTTAGTGGCTGACCTGTAGGGTCAAGGGACACTTCTGGGCAGAGCTGGGGTGTCGGTGTGGGTGGATTGTTGGTGGGGTGCTGGGGGAGGGCAGAGCACGCGCGCGCACCCCTCGCCCCCCAGCACCCACTCATGCACCCCACACGCACCCTCACGCACCAGCGGAGGCTGCCTCAGGAGAGGCCAGGCACCCACGGACAGGGCCGGAGGAATGCCCAGGAGGTGGGAAAGGGCAGGCAGGGGAGGGGAGCGGCCCCCTGGGGGCCGCAGCGCGCCTGCAGGAGGGGCCCGGGAGCGGGGCGCGAGGGAACTGTCCCTGCACCCGCCGCCCCGGCCCGGTGCCCCCCCGGGGAGGGGCCCGGGGCCCGAGGGAGCTGTCCCTGCACCCGCCGCCCTGGCCCGGTGCCCCCCAGGGGAGGGGCCCGGGGCCCGAGGGAGCTGTCCCTGCACCCGCCGCCCTGGCCCGGGGCCCCCCTGGGGAGGGGCCCGGGGGCCGCCGCCGGCTCGGGCCGAGGGGTCACCCGCTGCGTGCTCGGCCGCCGCGGCGCCCCCACCTGCGCAGGCCGGCCCCGCCCGCCCGCCTCGGGCTAGAGATGCCGCCCTGATCCGCGCGCGGGTGCCCGCCCCGCCCCGCCTCCCTCCCTCCCGCAGCCCCGGCCGATCCCGGGGACGCGGCGGCGGCGGGGGCTCCGGCCCCAGGACGTGCTCCCGGCCGAGGCCCGGCCCAGCAGCCCCGCCGGGCCCCGCGGCGCCGCCCAGCTGGGGTCCGGCCCTCCGCGGGGTGGACAGCGGGGCCGCGGCGCCCGGCGTCTTCCCGGCGACAGGTGAGCGCGCGGCGCGGGCGGCTTGGCGGGCGGCGGGCGCCCCCCGGGCCGTGCCTGGGGAGGGAGCTGGCGCCAGGCCCTGAGCCTCGGGAAAGCGCAGGACACGGGGGCCCTGGAAGCGGGACATCCAGGGAGCTGCGGGAAGGGCGAGCTGGGGCCACCTGGGTGCCTAGGCCGGCTGCGGGTCAGAGGGGGCGGCAGAGACACAGCAGCTGATGCCCCCCGCGCCCTGGCCGGTGTACAATGAAAGACCCTTTCCTCTGTCCTCCCGCCCCTTCCCCCGCAGCTGGGATGGCCGCGGGGGGGGGGGGAGAGGAGGAGGAGGTCAAGCGAAATGGCCGGCAGAAACAGCAGACGCTGTGGTCTGCCCGACACCACCCTCCTGGCCGGGCCACCTGCCGCCTGGTAGAACTCTTTCTCGCCCTTATTTCTGTCTTACAGGAGGCGATGGAAAGAATAAAAGGTCATCAGGGTGTAAGGGACACAGTGGCAAACCTTAGGCTTGGCCAGAACCAGCTTCAAGTCCCAACTGCCCCCCACCCCCACCTGCTCTGCACCCCACGTGCAGTGACACATGTGGCCGCTTTTCTCTGGGCATAACCATAAATAACCCACATTGCCCTGGCTCTGGCGCAGCAGGGTGCAGACATAATTGCCAATGATTTTGGAGGTTCTATCCGTCACCTACCTGCCTTTCCATCACACGGCCAAATCACCACTCGCAAGCCACCCGGCCCAGGCAGCTTCCTTGATACCCCAGGAATGATCCTTGCCTCCTGCCCCGGGTTCTGTCAGTCTTGTGGTTTGGCTATTTACGTCTTGTCTGTTGCTGTGTAGACTGGAAGTGCCTTCAGGGTAGGAATCTGTGCCTTTAGGGTGGGAATCTGATTTATCTGTGTTGGACCCTGCACCTGACCAGGGTCTGGCACCAAGTAAATGTTTGCGGAATAAGTGAATGAATGAAGTTGAACTCTGGTGGCAACCTGAAGGAGGGGGATGAACCCCTTCTTGGGCTGTCTTCCCATCTCCCAGGACCAAAGTGCCACCGATACTGGACAACACATGTAGGCTCTTCCTAGACCTGGAATTGATAGGTAGCTATGGCACCTTGAGATTAATACTTCAGTCCCAAAGTCTCCAGGGGGTCTTTTTGGGCCTCTGTTTTGAGTGCCCTGGCCTAGCCCAGGCTTGATGGAAGGCCCTGAGTGTAAGTTTGGTTTTCCTGGGTTCGCACTTTCTTCCTAGGGTCCTCAGCTCAGACCAGGGATCTTTGTCTCTCTGTCCCAGCCCTTGGGAAAGTCCTAGTTAGTGTCAGGGAGTCTCAGAAGCCCCAAACCAGGCTGTCCTCAGCCTCTGAGTTTCTCATAGCACTGAGCAAATCTCATGACTTCATTGTGTGGAGGAGCAAACCCAGGCCAGAAGAGGCTGCCATTAAGGGTTCTGGTGTCCGTGACAGACGGGGACATTTGCAGAGCTCTTTCCCAGCCCTTGTTGCTCCTTTGATAGCTATACTGATAAGACATCTGCAAGCTGTTCTTGCTCTCATCTTACAGAGGGGCAAACTGAGGCCCAGAAAAGGTTAGCAGCAGAACCAGGGGCTCTGAGTGCAGTGCTCTCTCCAGTGCGCTCAAGGGAGCTGAGACAAGGCCCCAGACCCAGGTCAGAGTATCTGGTTGTCCTAGAGCCCAGACGTCTCTCCTCTCTGGCTCTGTCCTGGCCCTTAGCCGTGGAGAGAGCAAGAAAAAGGTGCTGCAGGGGTGGAGGGAGGTAGGTGGAGGGTGGTTTTGTTCTTGCAAGGGGTTGGCCCCGTGGGCCTTGAGGAAAGGGTGCAGCAGTAACAGTAAAAAGTAACACTACACAGCATTTGCCATGTGCCAGGTCTGTCCCAACTATTTTTACTCATTCAATCCTCACAGTAGCCCAATGAGGTAGGTACTATTACCCCCATTTTTCAAATGAGGATGCTGAGGCACAGAGAAATTATTTAAGATCACATAGTTTGAAAGTGGAGGAGCAAGGATTTGAACCTAGGCTCCAGAGTCCATGCTCCTAACCTATATCCCCTATTGCAAGATCAAGAGGGCTGTGGACCTAGCTGCTGGGGACATGCTGGTCTCTGTGGCGATACAGCCTTCATGTACTTCATGGCTAAAGTTCCTGCATGGAAGGTAGTGTGTGTATGATTAAGTTTGACTGACAGTTGTGGATGCTCAGAATAATGACACCGATATCAATGGGTCTCACTGAGCAGGAGCACAATCTTTGTAAGATGCACGTTTGAGTCTGTCACTCCCCTGCTCTGCATCCTTCAGTGGCTCCCATTGCCCTGAGGACAAAGTGTAGTCTCCCTGTCAGGGCTGTCTCTCCCTTCTCATCCTCCCTCTGCTTTCCAGCTGCTCGGAACTTTTCAGTTCCTCAACTAAGTCATTCTTCTGTCACCTGCAGTCCTTTGCACAGGCTGTTCCTCCTGCCTAGAACACTCTCCCTTTTTCTCCCTACACATTCCTCACCCTCTGGGGTCACTGAGACTTCTCTTCCTCCGAGAAGCTTGGGCTTGGACTAGGAGCCTCCATCCTCATACTCTGCTCACCTCCCTTCACACGGTATCCTCGGGGGCTTTGGATTGTCACCCCCTATGAAGTCCATGGGAGCAGGGTTTGTGACCTTGTTCCTAGCATCCCCAGTACCTGGCACCCAGTAGTCATAGCTCATACTTGTAGAATGAGTGAGTGCATTTTGATCCCATCATTACTTTCTCTCCTCACCAGTCTCAGGACACACTGTGTGTTTTTTCTCCCAGTAGATTAAAACATCATTCTTAAGTGTGCACATAACCCCCCAGCAGGGACTAGCTGGTGGTAGAAGCCCTTCAGTGGAGAAGTGAAACTGCTTGTGGGCCTGGCAGGACAGGGGAGTGCACTTGGGGTGGGGGAGCTCGCTGATTTGTGGGGAGTCCCGGGGAAGCAGGTGGGAGCAGTGGAGGAAGAGTTGGGGTGCCAGGTGGATGGGAGCTGCTTGTTTTAGTTTTAGATTTTTCTTAAAGAAAAAAAAAAGCTTTTATTTTTTCCTCTTACCAAAGTGATACATGTTTGTTGTGGAAAATTTAGAATGTACTGGAAAGCCAGATAAAACCCATTAGCTAGAACCAGACCCACCCACTGTGGGCACTTTGCAGCTGGTTTCCAGCCCAGTGGACTGGAGGCAGAAGGTGGGGACTGGAGGCTGGTGGGGCAGGTCAGGTCCCAGGAAGTAGATGCAGGGATAAGTGTTTTGGGGAGGAGTAGTCTTCAAGCCTGGCCTGTGGGCAGTAGGAGAAGGAAGCAGGAAGGCCAGAGGGGAAGCAGAGCTCTGGTGTTGACCTAACAGGACACCTTAGGGACCCATGGGATGCTCTGGAGCTAGAGTGGCCCTTTAGGGCCAAATTTGTTTGAAATGGTCAGGACTTTAGACCTCAGCAGCCATCAGGACTGGGTATGCCTTTGGCAGATGGCTCTGCAGCAGCAGTAGCCCCTGAAAGGGCCACCAGCCGAGGGTCATGTGCCGACAGCACCTCCAGCAGCTGGGGCAACCGATAGTGTTCAACCACCAAAAGAGGACATACTTGTACTAAAAATTTCATTCGTTGTTTATCTGAAAGTCACATTGAACTAGATGTCTTCTATTTTTATTTGCTAAATCTGGCACCATGGACTGGGATGGGGAGGGATAGAGAGTGGAGAGAGGGTGGAAGGGTCCTGATTTTCTTTTTTCTTGTATTGGGGGAGGGATAGAAGACACACTTGTTTGAATTTGACAGTTAAAAAAAAAATAACATGTCCATCTTTAGAAGTTAATGAGGCATTTCAAAATTTTGCATCTGTAACTGCTTCTATTTATTGTCTAGAGCGTAGCTCCCCATTTGTGGATTTTGGTTCCCTCGTGCTGCTCAGAAATAATAAAATGATATACTTATTTATTCAAAGGAACCACATGGAGATTTGATGATCAAGGGTGGAGTCACTAGGGTTTATCCACTGGAGAAATAAAAGTCATCATCATAATAAAGCCCCTTTGGTGGCAGAGGGCATGGGAGACTGGAACCCTCACATCAGACAGGGAGAGTAGGCAGCTTTACCCTTTTGGCAATGAGATTAGAGTTTTGACCTAGAAGTTCCTTGTCCAGGGATTTCTCATGCAGGCACCCCCTTAGTAGGGTGCAGAGAGACCTGGGTAGGGATGGTCAGTGTGGCCAAGCTAGATGTCCATCAGGAGGGCTATAACATGATTAGGACCTCTTCAGAAGATGTGATTTTAGGTAGCTGTTCCTTCTTTTTTTTGGTCAGTGAATCTCAACAGAATGTCTTCTGTGTGCCAGGTACCATTTTAGGTGCTAGGGACATTGAGAGAAAAGAATGGGGCAGAGCATAATACCGGGGTAGAAAGACAGAATGTATCAGCAAGTTAAAGCAAGTCACTTTACAGAACAAGGTGTTTAGTATGAGCCCATTAAAAAATACACATATGTATTTTCATATTCATATTGTCTAGAAGGCCACAGACCCGAAGGTTAGCAGAGCTTACCTCTGGGGGCAGGTATTGGGAGGCTGAGTGCAGGCAAGATAGGGAGTGTTTGCTGTGTATTTCAGCACCCTGTGCCGTTTGTATTTTATACAACAAACATCATTCCTCATGAAAACAATTAAATTTACACTTGATGATACCTGAGATTTTTCTTAGAAATCTAAAAAAATGAGCATTTAAGTTGCATTTCCCCCACGACGGCATTGGAGTCAGATGCTGCCACTGGGTTTGAAGAGTTTTCATTTGTGATTGGTTCCTTGTTTCCCCTTTCCTTCTCTTCCTAATCCTGGGGTGGACAAAACCTGCTGGGATGGGAAAGCAGGGAAGGTAAGTCTGGGTGTCAGGAGGGCTGTAGAAGGAGCATTACAGAAGCTGAGTATCCATGGAAGTGGTGACTAAGCATCCACAGTGTGCATGACACTGGGGTGCCCTGTGGGGGGACACAAAGGAGGGAGGCAGGCCCTGAAGACAGCCTCAGGGAGCCCAAGGGGGCTTGAAGTTCACTGACACACACTAGGCACTGTTCTGTTTATCCATTTTATTACCTCACTTGGCCTTCTCAGTAACTAAGGAGGTTACCCCCATTTTACAGGTGTGGAAACTGAGGTTAAGTGACTTACTTGAGATCACACTGCAAGTAAGTGTCTGAGGCAGGATTCACACCCATGCAGTCTGGATTCAGAGGCTGTGCTTCTAACCTCTGTGCCCCAGCACCTCTGGTTAGGCAGTAGAGATGATCGCTTCTCTCAGAGTGCAGGCAGGTGTGCTCCCAGAGGCAGAGTGGTTGGTCATGGAAGGTCTTCTGCGGGAGGTAGACCTGGAAGGAAAGGATGGTAGATTTAGAGAGATGGAAGGTGCCTTCCGGGCAGAGTGACAGCAGGAACAAACGTGCAGAAATAGGAATGTGAGAGCTGGGCATAGGGGCTGGGGAGGGAATTAGCTCAGGAACACGAGGAAGTGAGAAGTAAGGCTGGTGGAGCAAATGCCAGATATTTTAGATGTCTGGACTCTCTGGACTTGCTGGGGCAGGTGGCCCAGGGCTCTCCCAGGTCCTTGCAAAGCCTGGCTGAGGCCTAGCGGCCCTCAGCCCAACCTGGGCCTTCCCCAGGGCTATGCACTCTACCCCTGGCCTGCCTGGGTCCAACCTTAACCAAATTCCAGAGAAGATACGGCTGAGGTGGGGTAGGAGTACGGGCTGGGGATTGGGTGGCCCAGGGTGGGTCCTAGCCCTCACATTGACTCACAGAGGGACTTTGGGCCATTCAATGCCTTCCCTTCTTCTGTCCTTTACTTTTAAACTTTTTATTGTGGAAAAATATAAGCCTTCCTAAAAGTAGAGAGAATTGTGGAATGAACCGCCATGTACACATTAGTCAACTTCAACTGTTATCTACTCATGGCCAGTTTTGTTTCCTTTCTTCCCCCTACTCCCACCACATAATAATTCAAACTAAATTCCAAGCATCATTTCATCACAAATATATCAAGCTGTGTCTCTAAAAGGTAAAGATTTTCTCTACCAAATCACTACACCATGATTATTTTTTTTAATTTTAATTAGTTTCAAGTATACAGTATATTGGTTAGACATCTATATATTTTGTAAAAATGATCCCCTAATTGCTCCTCCCTCCCCTGACCCTCCACCTAGCCAATGTATTCATTCTAATTGTATTCCCTATGCCATGCTCCCCATCCCCGTGTCCACAAATCGGCTACTAATTTGTATTTATTTAACTCTTCACTGCATTCTCCCAGTCCCCTAAACTCTCCTCCTCTCTGTCCACCAAATTGTCCACTACATTTGTGAGTCTGTTTTTGATTAGTTTGTTCTTTTTATTCCTTAGATTCCGCATATAAGTGAAATCATATAGTGTTTATTTTTCTCTGTCTAATTTAAATACCTTCTCGGTCCATTAAAGCAATATGTTTTTCCATCCCCTTCCTTTTAGTCTCTGTGTCTTTTAATCTGAAGTGGGTCTCTTAGAGGCAACATGTCGGGGTCTTGTTTTCCTTTCCATTCATCCAGTCTTGGTTGGAACACTTAATTCTTTTCCATTTAAGGTACTTATTGATAGGAATGTAGTTATTACCTTTCTTTATTCCGGTTTTGATACGTTTTTTCCTCTTAAAGAAGTCCCTCCAACATTTCCTGTAATTCTGGCTTGGTGTAGATAAATTCCTTCAGCTTACTTTTGTCTGGGAAGCTCTTTATCTGTCCTGCAGCTCTAAATGATAGCTTTGCTGGATACATTATTTTTGGTTATAGGTCCTGGGTCTCCACCCTGTTGAATATTTTTTGCCAAGCCCTTCTGTCCTGCGTAGTTTCTTTTGAGAAATCGGCTGCCAGTCTTATGGGTTTTTCCTTATATGTAATTATCTGCTTTTCTCTTGCTGCTTTTATTATTCTTTCTTTGTATTTAACCTTTGGCATTTTAAGTACGATATGTCTTGATGTGGGCCTCTTTGGATCCCTGATATTTTGGGATTCTCTGAGCTTCCTGGGGTTTGATGTCCATTTCCTACACCAGGTTAGGAAAGTTTTCCATCATTCTTTCTTCAAACAGCTGTTCGTCATCTTGATTTTCTTCAGTTATGCAGATCAAATGAATATTTGGACCCTTAATAGTGTACCATATGCTCCTTAAATTATTTTTATAGTCTTGGCATCTTCTCTCTTGCTATTCTGATTTAGTGTCCTTGGCTTTCCCATGCTCTATATAGGTCATTTGATCCTTTTCTTTATTCACTCTGTTTATTCCTCTGTTTATTCCATAATATACCTCTCATCTCAGATAATGTGTTCTTCATTCCAGGCTGGTTCCCTTTTATAATTTCCATTTTCATTTTTATGTTTTTTTTTTTATCTCTTTGTTGAAGTTCTCACTGAATTTATCTACACTTCCCAAAAGTTCATTGAGCATCTTTATAACCAGTGTTTTGAACTCTGCATCTGTTAGGTTACTTGACTCCAGTATTCCTGGATCTCTGTTCTGTTCTCTCATATGGTTTCTGCTTCTTCGTCTTCCCATTTTGGCTGCCTTTCTGTGTCTGTTTCTATGTACTGAGCAAAGCTCCTAAGTCTCCTGGTCTTATTAGTGTGGATTTGTGAAGCAGGTGTCCAGTGGCACAGTCCTGAGAAGGGCTCAACTACAGGCCAAATTTAGCCAAGCCTTTGCCTCTCCAGGGCCACCTGTTAAGCTTCAGCAAGCAATCCACAGATGCTGTGCTTAGAGTAGCCTCAAAAGGCCACGCCAGAAACCGAGACCAGCTGCCTCCAGTGTGAGTCTAGGCACTGCTCAGCAAGGAGCACCTGAATCGCTGAAGACAAACCTGGATGTGGCTTGGGTGGGGCCACGAGTTGGGGGAGGCAGGGTTTCAGGGAATCTCTGGGCGGAGCAAACTCTGTTACCCAGTCTCTTGACCTCATGGCAATGGTGCTGCTGCCACCGCGCACTGGGGGTGTGGAGGGGGGCGGAGCGGGGACGGGCTCAACAGGGAATAATGGACACCCCCAGCACTTCTGTACCGAGCGAGTCTCGCCTGGGCCCTCACTCTGACACTGTCTCCCTGTAAGTCCGTGGTGCCCCCTGCACACAGCCGAATTGGCACTGGTGCTCAGAGTGAGCGGGTCCGTCGCTGCGAAAATCCGTTCCTGGGTGGGGCCCCTTTAAGAGGCGTCAGCCTCCGCCACTGCAGCCTCCGGCTCAGCGGCTCAAAACCAGTGTCTCCGCCCCCTCGCCCCAGCCTCCCTTCTGCCGTTGCAGGGTGCTTTCTTGGATTTCTCCCTAGTTGTGTGGCTTGTTCATCAAGATCCCAGGTGATTTTTTTCTTGCCGCTGCTCCTTGTTTCCATCACAACTTTGATTTGGTCTCCAGAGGGAAGAACAGAGCCTCTGTCACCTGAGCCATTTCTGTTCTGTTCTACACAACGCCGTTATTATACCTAAGAAGCAGGCGCTGCTTTATATCATCTAACATCCACTTTATGTTCCCATTCTCCGTTGTCAGATGTTTTAACAGTTTTTTTGAGTCAGTATCCGAATAAGGTCCCTGCATTGATCGATTGATGTGTCTTAGTCTCTCTTCATCCAGTTTCCTCTCCATTTTCTTCTTCTTTGGCAATTTATCTATTGGCGAAGCCAGGATTTGGTCTCGTAGAATCTTCCAGGTCTGGATTTTGTTGATTGTATCCTTGTGGTATGGTTTAATGTGTTACTCCATCCCCTCTGTAAATTGGTCGTTAGATTTATCTGTCTCCTGACACCTCCTCATGCAGTTATCAGTAAGTCCTTCTGGCTCCACCAGAATCTGACCACTTCTCACTGCCTTCATTGCTGCCCTCCCTTCTAAGCGTCCACCGTCTCTCGCCTGGATTATTGCAGCAGCCTCTAGCTGGTCTCCTCGCCCCCTGTCTCGCCCAAGCAGCCAAAGAGATTCTTTTAAAACCTAACTCAGATCACTTCCTTTCTCTGCTCAAAACTTCAATGACTTCCTCTTACTTGGAATAAAACCCAAAGTCCTATAGGAAGTCCTATAACAACTTAGAAGGCCCCGCATGATCTAGCTGCCCAATACCTCTGACCTCATTCCACCACTCCATCCTCACTGAGCTCCTGGCCATTTCTTGGATGTATCAGATACCCTCCTGCCTCAGGGCCTTTGTACTGTTGTTCTCTGTGCCTGGCCTTAGAGGTCTGCCTGGCTCATGATATTGTCATCTCTCCTGTGTCATCTCTTCAAAGAGGTCTTCCCAGATACCTCATCGGCAATAGCCCCGGTATTCTCCATCCCCTGGCCCTGCTTTATTTTCCTTCATAGCACTTATGTATCCCTGATGTTACAGTCTTGTTAGTTTCTTGTGAGTCTCCCGTGCCTGCCTACAAGTTCCAGGAGAGACTCTGCCCACCGGAGTAGACCTCCTCCTCTTTGGTCCCTCCCTGCCAGCTCCTCTCCTTTCAGCAGTGTTTCCTGGAAAATGCAACAACCTCATACTCTTGCATTTGCTTCATAGTTTACAAAATACTTTCTGTCACCAACACAGGGATTCCTGGGCAAGTGATTTATTGCAGGCGAGCTCACAGGGGAAGGGAGCCAGGGTGCCTGTTAGGATGAGGAAGGAACTGGGGAAAGAGGCTTTCAGCTAGTCTAGTGCTAGCCGGATCCCACAGGGAGCCCTAGAGTGAGAGCAGCAGGTACTACGGAGTTGTCCTTCCTTGAGGCAAAGGGCCAGGCTTTTGTATTCCCTTATCATGCTGTCATTGGCTGCCTCCCCAGGGTGGACATAACCTCCCAGGCATCTCTAGGTGGGGCAGCTCCTGTGGAAGCCACGGTCAATGCTCAGGGCAAGGGGGCAGCTGTGAGCCTTAGCAACCAGCACAAAGAGCAGCTGGGGAATGGATTCCCCATCTGACAAAGGGACACCAACAATATGCCCTGCAGTTCCATATTCATTTTCTGTTTTTAGCCCTGCCCTAAACCTATGAAGAGAATATTCACTAATTATCATCATCCTTATTTGATGGATGAGGAAACTGAGGTTCTCAGGGGTGAAATGACTTGCCTGGTGTTGCTCAGCCAGGAAGAGACAGACCTGGGATGGGAGCTCAGATTCTTACTTGGGATCCTCTGATTGGTTGATAAATCACCTCAGTGGCTACTGGTTCATAGTTTTACTCTCATGCATTCATTCAACAAATAGGTATTGAATGCTGTGTCCTCGCCTCCTGGAGCTTCCAGTCTGTGGATCTGTCTAGCGTTTAGCTGTCTACCACCCTACTCACCACTGCTGAGCCCAAACTCCATAGTGACAACATATGATGTTTGTTGAGCACTTGCTATGTGCTAGGCACTGTACTAGGCTTCTTGTGTTGATTTGTTCACTTCACCTTCACAACACCCCATTTTCAGATGGGTAAGCTGACTTTGCAGAGGGTTTAAGGCCTCTGGCCAGGGTCCCTAGTGAGTATGTGATAGAGCTGGGATTCAAACTTGTTCTGAACAGGGCTCTCCCCACTCCTGCCTCCCCTCCCCCAGCCCTACCCACTGCAAGATATCTAGTGTCACCTCTATCAGCAGCTCCATTGGACACCAGGCTGCCACTGTTGCCTGCTCCCTGGGTGTTGGGTGACTGGCTGCCATCTCACCTGTCCCACTTGGCCCTGTCCCAGATGGGGCACCTCTGACGAGAGGCTTCCCCCCCATTCTACAGGGTTTAGACTCCTTGCCACTGCTCCCCTTCCAAACCTCTTTGTCGCTGGTCTTAACTGTCTGGGCGGGCCCTTTTGCCACCCCCAGCTAGGCTTGGACATTGGTAGCCCCTCCCCTCTCACACCAGCTGGCCTGGTAAGCTTCAAAGCTGGCTTGGCTCTGGTGCCCCTGCGCAGGGCGGTGGCGGGCAGGGTGGCAAATCACAGCAGGCTTCTTTCCCACCTCACCACTCCCCAGCCAAGGCCAAGATGAGCCCCACAGGGAAAAACCAGACTTGGCCACCTGAGGGATGTAAGGGTAGGGAGGGTCCCCCAGACTGCCTTGGTGAAGGGGGTTTGTGAGGCAGGAGAATGGAGGTGGACATCTCATATGTGTCAGCACCAAATTCCTGAGACCCCTGTTCCCACTAGGAGCTATTCTGAACCATCGCTCACCTGAGCTGGGCAGCGGAGGCCTGGGCTCTGTTCCCAGCCTCAGGACTGGAAACACTCCAGGGCTACACTAGAGATGCCTGTGTCTCCACCTTGGCAGAACTCTGGGAATATTTGTGGAAATTTTGGACATGAAATAGCATGCAAAGCACATGCAAATAAGCCCATCTCCCTGTTGGCCTGGACAGTGGAGCCGTGGCTCGGCTCGCAGCTTGGCCATGATGGCTGGAGTGCTGTGGCCTGCAGGAAATCACGTGTTCCCCACCGTGATTGGAGGGCTGAGGGGCTGGAAGAGAGGGGGAACTCTGAGTGCTGTGGCCGACCCACCTTTACTGCAAATTAACTTCTGATTTTTGTCATATTTTTCTCCTCACCAGGTAGTGATTTTTTTCTAATTTGATCATTTTGTTTGCATTAGCTATATTTCTGTTAAGAAGAACTTTGCCTCTTTACCTATTTGTTATTCAGAAATATGCTACATATGGTAGAATAAAGGCTCCATTCTTTCCCTTTATCAGTTTCTAGAGAAATAAGTTTGTGCTCTAACAGCCTCCAAAGGTGACCAGTGTTTATTTTCCCCATTTTTTAAATATAAAAGTGTATAAAATAGGTTATACATTTTAACAAATTAATAAAAAGCCCACACCCAAGTTGCTACCATCTGGGTCAAAAATAGAGAATTGCCACAACTCCAAAGATGCCCTGGGACCCTCCTCACCATAAGCTCGTCTCTCCTAGAGGGACCCACATTTTAAATAGGGTTAATAGCTGCTTTGTTTTTGCTTTTACTACATAAGCATGCATTCAAAACCAAATAATTCTGTCTCATTTTGAATTTTAATTAATGGAATTATTATTTTATGTCTGACTTTAGTTCATTTAACATTTTATTTTTGCTGTGCCTCTCGCTTGTCCTTTGTAGTGGCAGTCCTTTCATTTTTCATCACTGCCTAGTGTTCCAGAATGTGAATATACCACGGTTTACTTATCTAGTCTGCTGTTTACAGACATCAGGGTTGTTTCTTGGCTATTGTGAAACGTGCTGCTCAGAACTTTCTTGTACACGTCTCTGTTTAAACATAGGCATGCAGTTCTACAGGGTATATACTTAGGAGCGGAACTACGAGATGATGCTAAACTGTTTTCTAAGGTTGTTGGATCAGTTCACACATTCACAGGCATTAGGTGCAGGACCCCGGTGCTCTGCATTCTTGCAGATCTTTGGTTATTAGCAGACTTTGGATTTTAAAAAAATTTTTATTATCAGTATGGATTTTTATAAATTTGATGAGTTTCAGTCCTCATTATTTTCAGTGACGCTCAACTTGTCTCATCTTTGGCCAGTGGGAGCCTCTTCAAGTTGACTCTGCTTGCCTTTTTTATACAAGCACATTGGTCTCTGAAGTGCGCTTGCTTTCTGGAATGATGTTCTAGGCTCCCCAGTTGTAGTCAGTCATTTCTCTAAGGAGCTGTGGATCCTTTGATATACATTATTTAAATGTATTTTAAAATTTGGTGGCTTTTAGCACATTTACAGAGTTGTGCACTATCTAATTCCAGAACATCTCCATCACTCCCAAACTTCATGCCCACTAGCAGTTACTCCTCAATTCCCTCTCCCTTAAGCTCCTGGCAACCACTAATCTACTTTCTGCCACTATAAATTTGCCTGTTCTGGACAAATGGGATGATAAAAAATTTTTGTGTCTGGCTTCTTTCACCTAGCATAATGTTGTTAAGGTTCATCCACGCTGTAGCATGTAACAGTACTTCATTCCGTTTTAGGACTGAATACTTCTTGTACGGATAGATGCATTTTGTCTATCCATTCCTCCATTGAAGGACATTTAAGTTATTTACACTTTTTGGTTATTATGAATAGTGCTTCCATGAACATCTATGTACAAGCTTTTGTATGGACATAACAGTTTTTGTGTTTTCATTTCTCTTGGATATATACCTATGAGTAAAATGGTTGGGTCAGATGGTAACTCTACATTTAACCTTTTCAGGAACTGCCAAACTGTTCTCCAGGCTCCACCAGTTTACATTCCTACCAACGATGTAGGAAAGTTCCAATTTCTCCTCATCCTCACCAGCACCAGTTATTGTCTATCTTTTTGATCATGACTATCCTACTGGGTATGAGCTGACATCTTAATTTGGGTCCAATTTGCATTTCTCTAATGACTAATGATGTTGAGCATTTTTTCATGTACATATTGGCCATTTGCATCTTCTTTGGAAAAATGTCTTTTCATATCCTTTGCCCTTATTTATTTATTTATTTATTTATTTATTTATTTATTTATTTATCTGGGTATTATATATATATTTTAAATTAATTAATTTTTTTATGGTGACATTGGTTAACTAAATCCAATAAGTTTCAGCCATATCCTTTCACAGTGAGGCATATGTATATTTACACTCTGTGTTCACCTCCCATAGTTAGATTTCTTTCTGTCACCATATGTCTGACCCCATTTACCCTATCTACCTCCTCGCTCCTCTCCCATCCCCTACCCTGTAGTAACCACTAGTCTGTAGTCCATGTCCACGAGTCTCTGTTTGTCCTGCTCATTTGTTGCTTTTAGGTTTATATCCCACATGTGAACCTTTGCCCATGTTTAAATAGTGTAATTTATCTTTTTATTGTTGAGTTTTTTAGATTCTAGATGTCAGACCCTTATCAGATATATGATTTGCAAATATTTTTTCTCATTTCTGTGGGGTGTCTTTTCTCTGTGGATCCATTTAATGGGGGAATTGTTGTTAGAGACTCAGTCTGGGTTTTAGAGGAATTAGGCTTTTGAATTCTAGAAACCAACCTAAGGACTCACCCATAGACTCAGAAGCTCTAGGCACTAGGGTGTCATCTTACAGTGGCACTGAGGGGCAGATGAGAGCTGGCCTGCCCAGGGGTACCCAGCTGCTGTGTGGCACCAGAGGCGGGTCCCCAATTTAGTTTGCCATTGCTTCTTTTGGGGTCCTCACCCTAGCTCAACCTACATCCTCCAAACCCCAAAACTCAACTGTCCTCTTTACCTCAGTGTCTTCACTTTGCTTTGCTTCTCTCAGCCCCTCTTCCTTCAATGAGCTGTCCCAGCCTGGAGGGCTTGTCCTCCTGGGATGAACTCCTGTGGGGTGGGAGCTTACACTTGGATGCATTGTCAGTGGTCAAATTTGGGGAAAACTAGGTTCACGCAGGGTAAAGAATTTAAGTAGTGCCTTTAACCTGCTATTGTGTATTGTGAATGTAAAGGAGTTTAATTGCCAAAACCAAGGAGCAACCAAGACATCCTGAAATAGGTAAGTGGATAAATTGTGGGGTATGTCCAGACAATGGAAGATTAATCAACACTCAAAAGAAATGAGCTATCCAACCACGAAAGACAAGGAGGAGCCTTAAAGACATCTTACTACGTGAAAGAAGCCAGTCTGAAAAGGGTACATACTGTATGATTCTAATTATGTAACATTCTGGAGAAGGCAAAACAATAAGATCCTGATTTCCAGGTGTTTGGGGAGAAAGAGGAAAAGAGTGTTTGAAGGAGTGAAGGGGGAGACCAATAGGTGGAATACAAGAGATGTTTAAGGCAGTGAAACTATTCTGTCTGATAGTCTAGTATAGTGGTGGGTAACTGTCATTATACAACTGTCTAAACCCATAGAACGTATAACGCTAGGAGCGAACCTAATGTAAAATTTGGACTTTAGGTGATAATGATATATTCATGGTGGTTCATCGATTGTAACAAACGTACCACTGCTGTGGGATGCTTACGGTAGTGAGGCTTGAGAAGTGGGGGATGTGGGAATCCTCTATATTTTCTGCTCAATTTTACTGTGAACCCAAAACTGTTCTGAAAAAATAGTCTGTTAATTAAAACAAAAATAGCATCAGGGAGTGATAAGTATTGCAAAGAAAAAATAAAACAGGGTTAAGGGGCTAAGGAGTAATGGGTGGGCTGGCTGTTTTTGGTGGGGCTGGGGTCAGGGTCATTGTCAGAGACCTAAACAAAGTGAGGAGATGAGCCCTGTGGACATCAGGGGAAAGTATTCTAGCTCTGGAAGCAGCACATGTGAAGGCCCAGAGGCAGAAAAGAGCCTGATGTGTGTGAGGGATGCACAAAGGACAAAGAGGCTGGAGGGGCATGTGGTGGCTGGACAAAGTGGCTGGAGGGGCGTGTGGTGGCCGAGTGGTTGGAGGTGCGGGCAAGCCACAGTTTGGGCTTCCCTGTCCTGCCTGTAGGCCATGTCAGCCTGAGGGTCTTGTTCTCAGGGAGACGGTGAGTCACTGGAGGGTTTCAGCTGGGATGTGACATGTCAGGATTTTGTGTTTAAAAAAGATGACTGTCTGACAAACAGTAGGGGGCAGAGGTAGAAGTCGGGAACTGTACGATCCTCCAGATGAGAGATGTTGGTGGTGTGGACCCAGATGGCTAAAGCAGAGGGCGGGAGGTGGCTGAATTCTGGGTATACTGAAGAGAGAGTCAACAGGATGAAGGGGTGAGGGAGCGAGAGGGGTCTAGGTCTTTCATTTGAGCATTTGGGGGAACAGTGGTGTCATTATTTTCTGCATGGAGCAAACCAGGATTGGAGCAGGTTCTGAAGCAATCAGAAGTCCTGTCTGGGACATGTCAACCTCTTTAACATCAGGTTGGGGTGTTGAGGAAGTGGTTGGATATAAGAATGGGTTTTTTTTTTAAGCCCCAGGCCTAGATGAGATCGCTTCGAGATGTAGATGGAGAAGAGGCCCCAGGCCTGACCTCTGTGCATGCTGGCGCCTAAAGGTTAGGGACTAAGCAGTGACAGAGGCGGGGTGTGGTGTGAGAGAGGCTGAGGAATCGTGTAAGTCAGGGCCTACAGGGTGGCAGCGGGGCAGCCTTGGAAGGATTAGATGGGGCTGGAGGCTTCAGCACTGTGAGGGTCAATGCTGACTACTGAGGACAGAGCCTGATTGGAGGGCCTTCGAGAGAGAGTGGAGACAGGGCATCTGGACAGCCTTCCCAGGAGTGTCCTCCCCCAGCCAAGGGAGCAGGCCTGTGGGGCAGAGTGCAGTCTCAGTGGAGCCTTTATTATTATTTTTTTCAGAGAGAGAAACAGCATCATGTTTCTCTCTTGATGGGAGAGATTCTGTATGGAGGAAAACCGATCATGGGGAGTTGAGGGAAACTGTTGGATGCAGCAATGCAGTTGGAGAGCCAAGGCGGGGCCTAGTGCCCAGTGGGAGGGGTCCCAGCCCAGGGGTGGGGTGCGAGGATGGGGACTGCGAGTGTGGGGCATTCTCTGTAATCTGCTCCCATTTTCGCAGAAAAAGCAGCACAGTAGTCAGCTGAGAATGAGGAAGGAGGTGTTGTGAAACACTGAGCAACGCAGTTCTCACAGCTACTGTGAGAAGCAGGTGCCATCACTGCTGCTTTGCAGAGGAGAAAAGGAGTCCAAGGGTCACTTGTCAGGAAGGGACAGAACCAGGATTTGAACAGGGCCTGGCAGATCCTGAGGGCACTCCTCTGAGTGGTCAGGCAAGAGTGTGGGTATCAGGATGAGTCTGTACCTGCTCGCCAGCCTCCCCGCCTAGTGCAGCCCTTCACATGCAGGGTTGGCAGCCGGGCCCACACAGGGAAGGTGGCCAAGCCTGGGAACCCATTTATCAACTGGGCTCCATGTGCTCCCATCCTCACGAGAGGCCATGATGACTTTTGGGGTCCCTGATACCGACATCCATTTGGGCCCTATGTCTAATTGTCCTTGAAATGCCTGCGTATTCCTCTTTTTCCAGTGATGGTTACCCAAATAGATGGCTGTGTAAGGCTCTTGAGAGGGACTGATGGAATCATTACCATGTGTACTTGTTCTGGGGTCACAAGGCTCTTACTCCTGGGCACCTGGTCTCTCCTTCAGTTGCTTGGACCTGAATGAAACCTTGCTCAGGTCCGGGCAGGGGATCATGGCTCTTTACTGAGCTGCAGCACTCAGTTCCTAATCACCACAGGCCTTGGTTTCTTTTGATTATTTGGGATGGCCAGTGTCCTTGTTGGCTGCCCCTCTGGCTTGTCCCTGGGGAAGTGGGTTCTCTTAACCATTCCTGTAGCTCTCCAGGTCAGGCCTTCTCAGCTGCTGCTCTGACCTTGCCAGTGGTTGTGATAACTGCTTGCTTCTGCTGAGTAAGCGCTGCCACCTGGACTCTTATTTTGGGACCCTATCTATCATCTCCAGTGCTGTCAGAGTGCCCAGTTCCGTAACAGCAGCTTCTTCTCTCAGATCTTGAAAGGACACTCACCCCTGAGCTTGTCATACTGCTGGCACCCCTCACTCTGGAAAAGGAAAGACAGACTACTGGTGGGTCCTCTGGCCTGATTTGGCATTTCCACCCAACTGTGCCCACTCTTTGAGCCTTTTGATTCCTTCTCACACAGGCTGACCCGGCAACCCTGGCATTTCTACTTCTTGTGCTGTAGCCATCGCTTTCTCTCAGCGATGTGTTCATACCATCTTTGGGGGTCCTTGCCAGGGTGTTAATTCTTGAACTGTGGGGTAAACGCCCTCTTACCCAAATTCATAGCCCTCACTCCTCGATCCAGCCTCTCAGATCTCATCCTGCATGCTCTCCTAGTTTCTGCCGGGGCATGATGGCTCCTGCCATGGGGCTGAGGTGCAACTCACCCTATTTATTGGTCTGGTGGCCAAGAGAGGAGGGGACAAATCTGAGGGAGGATCATTGTCTTCAAGTATGCCCTGAGGGGTCACTTACAAGTCCCACTCTTTCTCAAGCTGTATCTGACCTTGCTGCCCTAGGCGCTTGGTGGGCTGAGACTTCAACCTTCTCTGATGTTCTGCTCCACTTACAATTAAGCCCTGGCCTGCTCCTCCTCAGCTTTTCCTTCCTCTCCAGCTGCAGGAGAGAATTTATATGCAGCTGAGGAGGCCCTTGGCTTTCACACTTGGCCTTAAATTAGTGATTAATCACCCTCAGCCTTTCATTTTCTTTCTGCAGTGCATGAGAGCCCCAGCAACAGCTTGTGGGCTTTTAAATTAATTACTACTCCCCCAACCTCTCAAACTGTGGATACATTGCCCCTGCAGTGCACTCCCTTCCACTTTCCACCCAGGAAAGTGTTAGCTTCACCATTGCTGCTTATAGTCTCAGTCCTCCAGCTGTAGCCAGGGTCCTCACTGTCAGCCATTGGTGGTGGTGGGGGCGGGGGACAGCTCCCAGTGTTTAGGGGCTATCTCCCAGAGCCACTCCTGACACTAACTGGCCAGGTTGGGTTCCTGGGGAAACAGGTTCTGAAGGGAAGACTGGTGCACAGAGGGTCAAGCTCCCTGGAACCTTTGCAAGAGACGAGGGAAGCAGGACTGGGCAGATAGAAGGGAGATTGAACACAGGATTCACTTGATCCCATGGGGAGCGCTGAGATGGGGATGGAGCTTCAGAGGTGTCCTGAATTAAGGCTAGGGATTCAGGCTCGTGTGAATTAGTTATTAGATGTGAGCTGCCCCCTGAAAGGGGCTGTAAGGTGGTAGGCAATTCTTGGAGAGGTACTCAGAAGTGTCAGAGTAAATGCTCCCCACGGCTGGGGAAAGGAGCACCTCTGTCCTGAAGCAGGACTCCTGGCCAGTGCCACGCATAGCACAGCACACAGTTTATTTAGTCTTACAATGATGGATGGACATTTGGGTTGTTGGGGCTATTATGAATACCCCTGTTGTGAGCATTCCTGTACATGGCTTTGGTGGCCATTTGTACTCCTCACTGTTGGGTGTATACCCAAGAGTGGGTCGAACATGTACGTGTGCTGAACTTAGCAGATATTGCTGAATAGATTTCCGAAGTGACCATATCATTTTACACGGGCAGCAGCAGTGTTTCAGTATTCTGGGTGCTCTGCATCCTTACTGACACTTGATGTTGTCGTGACGTTTATTTTAGCCATTCTGGTGGTCTGGACATCAGTGATTCTTGTGTGCAGTCAGAATGGGGAACCACTGCTCCCTGGTAGGTGGGTGGATATGAGATTTGGGGAGCACTGGGACCACCCCTACCTAACTGTACCTGATATCCATTTCTGAGGGTCTTTTTAAAAACCAAATCCTGGCAGATACATTAAAGTGTTATTTGATAGTAACACCCTCATGTGACTTGGTTTTTCCAACTCTTTTCAGCCTGAGATTCCAGCTCTGAAGGGTTGTGGGGAGGAATCAGGTACATTTTGCTGCCTATAAGCCCAGACAGGCTTACGTGGGGTCTCACAGGGACACTGAGAAGCAGCCATGGTGACTCACCCAGTCAAGGGCTTCACAATTTTCAACGTGCTTTCTCATCTTAGTTCCTTTGGGCCTTACAACAGCCCTAAAAGGTAGCTCCATTGGACAGAAGAGGAACTTGAGGCCAATTACTTGTGCAAAGCACTACAGCAAGTTAGTGGCAAAGTGAACTGTAAACCCATCAGTGGATTCCAACTCTCGGGCCCCAAATTTGCTTCTTAGTTTTATTGGCCTGTGCCCCCTCCCTGCCTTTAGAGAGCTGCTTAGGGCCAGCTTCTTGCGGGTTAGCCTTTTCTGCCCAGTTCCTCATTACCCTCCTCCCTCGTTTCATGGTACAGCCCTGCCTCTTGCCCATTGGTGTCCTCTTAGAAGCAGGAAATTTCCTGGGCTCTCTGGGGCTAAGAGCTAGTTAGAACAGACCCTCTCCACCCTTGATGTGCTCAGGGATTTCTTAGGGACTTTGCTAAAAGATTCTGAATCAGGAGGTCTGGTGAGCCCGTGATTTGCATTTCCTGCAAACTGCCAGGTGATGCCAGTGCTGCTGGTCCACACTTAGTAGTGAGGAGTTAGACCATGCTCCAGCCAGGGGCTGGATAGGCAGGTCTTAATGCTGTGCTTGGTATCTCCCAGGGAGCTCAGGCAAACAGTGGTTAATTATCATCTGGCATAACTCTGGCATGGTTGGTTGTTACTATAAATTCTCCAGTTTTCCCATTATGAGACATCCTGTTTAAGTCATATGGCTCAGTTCAAAACCCCTTTGTTTTGTTTTTCAAAAATGCTTATTCTTATTACCTCTCTCAGGAGCACTTCTGTTCTCTCCCTCTTCCTATTCTCTTCTCTTTCCTCCTCTATCAACACTTCTAATTCTCACCCTCCATTTCCCCATAAATGGGCAGAGTCTCAGCTAGGCATTAGGCAGTAAGCTGGCTGAGTAAACTTATTTATACTAAAGTGTGAATGACTCATATATCTTCCCCTAACTCTTCTAGTGATTATTTAGATGTGAAAAAGAAGGTGCTTTTGGTTCTTGGAAAAGTTGACAATGAGACAAAGAATAAGAAATATTCAGAAATTCTTTTCTGTACCTCCTAACATTTCCCAAACCTGGGTTGATGATTGAAATCATATGAGGGAACTTAAAACAAAACAAAACAAAACAAAACAGGGATAGTAGAGTTTTACACCAGATCAACAGAATCAGAATCTCCAGGGTGGGAAACCAGGAATGTGCATTTTTTTATAAGGAAGATTTTTGTCGTATATTTAACTTTGGAAATTACTTTCTTAATCATACAAGGGTGCTAGTTGTGACTCCATCCCTTCTGTTTCTAAAGGAGAGAGAATTACTCAGAGGGTCCCTCTGTCTCACCCTGGAAACTGTACAGTGGGAAGAAATGGGGCACAGATGAGGTGTTAAGGGCTAGCTCCTGTCAGAACTCAGTTGTTTACAGGCCATTTGTCCTCAGTGAGGATGAGCCTCTGTTCCATTGTCTCTGCAATGGGCATGAAGCTGGCTTCCCCAAGCCCGCGGTTGTAGCTAGGGAGTGTGGAGAGGCAGCAGGTTATGCGGTTGCTGGAAATTATGCCATGGGACAAAGGGCAGCCTGTGATGGTGGGGGGAAGGGGCTAAAGCATGTGGTGGGGGCTCAGCACCTGTGCTGAAGCCTTGATCACAATGGCTCATGGGGAATAATTGCTGTGGTAATTATGAAGATTGTACAGGCAAATGGATCCCAGTTTACATTCTGTTCTCCTGCAAAGGTCATCTGTAATTGCCTGACTTCCTCCTCATGGTGGGTAGGAGGCTGGGGTGGCAGCCTGTCAGGGGGTTTCTGGGTTGCAGGCAGGAGCTGAGGGACTGGGGAACTGGTGATCTCTGCCAGCCTGAGTGGGGAGATAGGAGGCTGCTCTGCCTCCTCTTCCAGGGTGCTGCCCCTGATTCCTCAGTGCACTGCCAGCTGGAAATGGGACACACACTGCTCGTTGACCCAGCGAGCAGTAACCACTGGTCAAAGCAGTGACCTGACCTGCCCAGCAGGTGCCCTGGGGTACCCTGTGAGCCACCCGGGAAGCTTTGAGTTACTGATGCCTTGGCCCCACCACAGAGATTCTGGAGTACAGCCTAGACTTGAGGAGTTTTAAAAGTCTCGTAGGTAAGAAAATTGGATATCCACATAAAAAAAAAAGAAGAAGAAGTTGGACCATTACCTTACACTGTGCTCAAAATTAACTGAAAGTGGATCAAAGACCTAAACGTAAGAACAAAAACTATAAAACTCTTAAGGGAAAACATAGTGGGAATCTTATGGCATTGGATTTGGCCATGATTTCTTGGATATGACACCAAACCTATAGGAAACACAAACAATAAAAAATTGCATTTCATCGAAATTTAAAACTTTTGTGCATCAAAAGGCACTATCAAAACAGTGAAGAGAATGGGAGAAAATATTTGCAAATCATATATCTGATAAGAGATTAATATTCAGAATATATAAAGAACTCCTTAAACCAAAACAGTAAAAAATCAAACAAGCCAGTTAAAAAATGAGCAAAGAATTTGAATAGACATTTCTCCACAGAGATACACAGATGGCTAATAGGCACATGAAAAGATGTTTAACATCATTAATCATTAGAGAAATGCAAATTAAAACTACAATGAGATAATGGGTTGCAAACTCATTCGGATGGCCATTATCAAAAAGAGAGAAAGAAAACCAACCCAGGAAATAACAAATGTTAGTGAGGATGTGGAGAAATTGGAACTCTTCTGTGTTGCTACTGGGAATATAAACCGGTACAGGCACTTTGGAAAACAGTTTGGTGAGTCATCAAAATGTTAAATGTAGAACGTGATCCAAAATTCCACTTCTAGGTATCTACCCCCAAAAGTTGAAAGCAGAGATTCAAACAGATACTGGAATACCAATGTTCGTAGCAGCACTGTTCACAGTAGCCAAAAGGAAAAACAGCCCAAATGTTCATTGGTGGATGAATGGGTGAACTTTAGAAACATTATGGTAAGTGAAAGAAGACAGACACAAAAGGGCAAATGTAGGAAAATTCATAGACACGGAAGATATAAAACGGTGGTTGCCAAGGGCTGGGGGGAAGAGAAGTGGGAAGTTATTGTTTTATGGGTACAGATTTTCAGTTTGGGATGATGAAAAAGTTCGAGAGATAGATGCTGGTGATGGTTGCTTAACTGTGAATATACTTAATGCTACTGAACTGTACATTTAAAAATGGTTAAAATGGTAACTTTTATGTATAATTTAACACAATTTTTTAAAAAAGTGTACCAGGTGATTCTCATGTGCCTCTGGATTGAGAAGCACTCCAAGACAGGTCAGAAGATTGGCATAAATAAAAAAAAAAAAAACAAGTATTACAGGTGCTGCGATAGACACAGGCGTGAATGTGGAAGTAATGGGCACATGTGTGTAGAAAGGTCAGGGGTCAAGGGAGAGGTTTTTTCCCTATGAAACAGGCTACTATGATGAATAGGTCAGTTCAGAGCCACTTTTGGTTTTAAGTCCCACCTAGCTCAGTGAGTTTGTGCAGTAACCTGGCCAAGTTACTACTCTGTACCTCAATTTCCTTATCTATAGGGAAGTTCTGAGGTTAAACAAGGTAACCCATGTTAAACACTTAGGACAGTACTCGGTAAAGGTCATGGTAATATTAATATATCATAATTTATTTACCAGTTTCCCCAAATATGGACATTTGATTTTCTCCCTTTTCTGGTGCTTATCAATTGCAAAGAACGTTTCTGCGTTTGTTTTCTTGAGCACAAATGTAAGATTTTCTACGAGTGAATGCCAAGAGATGGAATTGTAGGTGTGGGTGTGGTGAACTTTATGAGATGTGGCCACGATTTTCTCAGTGTTGGGAAGAGTACTGAGGTCTCTCTTGAAAGAAACGTTTCAATATGATTTAACTATGTGCACCCTGTGTTCAGATGTGTGAGCCCTGAGATGCCGTTGAGATGCCAAATGACGGAAAAACCAACTCAAAATGGCTTAAAGTATTGTTTTCAAATTTTGCTGTGCATATAGATTACACATTACCTGCTAAATGCAAACTGCGTCGGTAGGTCCGAGTGTTGGGGTATTAATCCTCCTTTTCTAACAGGCTTCTGGGTAATGCTAGTGTTGGTGGTCCACCAACCACACTTTCAGTAGCAATGCTCTCCAGCTTGGCTGCATACAGAAACACCTTAGGGAATTGTAAAAAGAAAAATACTGATTCATAAGTCTTACACGCAGAGATTCTGACTTACTTGGCAATGGCAAGTTTTCAAGACCTCCTAGGTATACTAATGGGCGGCAAAGTTTGGGAATTTCTTGCTTAAACAGAAAAGAAGACTCATGTCACTCACTAGGATCTCCTGGGGACAACTCCAGCACTGGTTAGTTCTGTCACTCAACCACCCCTAGGAACCAGATCTTTTTATCTTCAGCGGTTAGGTTTGGCCCTCAAGCTACACCCCCCCACACACCCCATGGTCACAGGACAGTTGCCACAGCTCCAGGTAGCACATGCAGACTCCACAATGTCCAGGAAGTCAGGGACTATTTCTTTCTAAGCCTCTTATCTTCAACAAGGAAACCTTTCCTGGAAGCCCTTTCCCTCTGGTCTGACTGTTCAGGGGAATAGGAGTGCCATTAATGACTAAGACCAGTGGTTCTCAAAGTGAGGTCCCTCGACCAGGAGCCTTGACCACTCAATAGAAACACAAATTCTCAAGCTCTACCACAGACCTACTGAAGCAGGAACTGTGGGGGTGAGGCCCAATAATCTGTGTTTTAACGAGTCCTTTGGATGATTCTTGTACACATTCAAGTTTGAGAACCACTGGTTTAGAGTTTAAGCTGTAAGCCAGTTCTCAACCTGGTTGGTTTGCCCCACCAGGGGACATTTGGTGATGTCTGAGTTACAACTCAGGGGTGGGTGCTACTGGCATCTAATAGGTAGAGGACAGGGATGCTGCCAAACATCCTATGGTGAACAGGACAGCCCCTCAACAAAGGGTGATCCAGTCCAAAATGTCAGTCATGCCAAAGGTGAGAAACCCTGCCTAAAGCCTTTCTTCTCTTGGAGGGGCATGGAAGCTAATGAGGAAGGTTCTTTGTGGCAGGCGTCATACTTGGTGGCTTACTCTAATAATTACCATTATTGGCAAAGCAGTTTTATCAGAAGCTTAATCATCTTATCTCTAAATTTGGTGTGTGATGTTAAAAGTTTGCTGCATCCTTAAGTGTGATGTTTGCACTGTTTCAGAGCCAATTAATTTTTTCCCAAGAAGTGCAGCTCCGTCACATCATATGAGCAATGGAGCTAGACTTTGATGTGTAGGAACTCTCCTTCTGGACCCCATCAGGTGTCTAACATCGGACATGCCTACATTTGCATTTTTGGACCATACCGCCCGTCATTGTCCATTTGGACTTCTTGCAGTAGTGGAAATGTTCCATATCTGCACTGTTCGGTATGGTAGCCACTAGCCACACGTGGCTGCTGGGCTTGTGCAACCGAGGAATTGTCTTTTTTTTTTTTGGAATTAAATTTTCAATTTTATTTAATTCTATTTAGCTTAAATTTAAATAGTCAATAGTGCCACTTTTGACGCCCTGAGTTTTCCCATGAGACTTGGAAGGGTGCTGGCTCGTGCTGGACCCCTCAAAGTGCTTAGAGCTGCACAGGTCTTACTTATAGGATACTCTGTCTGGTTGATCTCAGCTGAAAGCCCTCATAATTCCAGAGAGGGACTCAGTTATTTTGAATATTGCAAAAAGCTGTACCCCAATTGAGCATTTCCCAAGCGAAGGCAGCCCAGTCTATCAAATACCTCAGAGCCCTTTGCTTTTGGAGGGAATTTTCTCGGTTCAGCATAGGAATGTTGGTTATCTCATGCCGATCCGAACTCTACCTGATAATTGAGTAAAAGTCATTTGTTTCCCAGTTTAAAAAAATTACGAGCACATGTAGTTTGGTAGAGAAAAATCTTTCTAAACATCAGGTTCTTTGGATGACAGAATACAAGGGTCCCTCGGTGGTGTAGAGGTCAGAAATCGCTAACCTGGTCCAACCCCCTGACGTTGAGGAGAGTGACCTGTGCAAAGCCACTTGGTTGGAATGGGGCCAAGTCAGGACTAAAAGTCAGAGTTCAAGGCTTGTTGAAGCCCGTGTCTGAACTGCATTTTTAAAAAAATAATTAAAGTTTTTCAATTACAGTTGACATACAGTATGATTAGTTTTGGGTGTACAAATGTCAGATAGTGATTAGACATTTATATGGCTTAGAAAATGATCACCCCGATAAGTCTAGTACCTATCTGACACCATACATAGTTATTACAATATTGGTGACTATGTTCCCTATGCTCGAACAGCGTTCTCGTGTACCAGCGTGTGGGCGTCTGCCCTGGGCTCGGTCAGCTGCTCAGGACAGTGATTTCATGTGGCATTTCCTTTGATCAGTGACAGGAATAGGTGGGGAGATTTCAAAGTTCCTTTGATTTTGGCATTATAGAATAAATGTTATAGGCAAGGACCAGTTCTTGCAATGTGGTCACTGAAACACCTATGTCACGATGGGGGACTACTTAGGAATGAGGTCATAAAAATTGCAAATTCTTGGTACTCCTTAGTCAGCACTCCAGACCCCAACCATGAACCTCACTTCCTGCTAGTCACACTCTGGTATAGCACCCCCCCCCACACACACACACTTGCACTGACTCTGGGCTTGGTTCTGTGACTTCCTCTTGGCCAATAAGACACTGGCCAACATGATAGAAGGAGAAGCTTGATAGATAAGTGCTCACGGTGAAGTTGCCTGTTTGGAATGTTTGCTGTTGAAGCCCTGAGCTCCCATGTAAGCAGGTGCAGGTACCTTACTGGAGATACCACTTGGGGGGGAAGGCAGAGGGCGAGGGAGGGGAAATGGAGGGACAGGAGCCCAGCTGTCAGCTACTTCAGCCATCTCAGCTGAAGGTTAGTCATGTGAGTGGAGAAGCCATTTTGGACGTTTCAGCCCCATTTGAGGCCACGTGGAAGAGAAGAACCACCAAGCTGGACCCAGCCAGCCCACAGAATCACAGAATATAACAAGTCATTGTTTTAAGTCACTAAATTCTGGTGAGCTTTATTATGTAGCAATAGACAGACAGCCGAAAGCCCAGTTGAATTAGAATCTGTGGCTATAGCCAGAATCTTCATTTTATATAAACCTCCAGAGGTTCTGATTCTTGCTAAAGCTTGAGAATCCCTGGGAGGGGAAAAGGCCTAATTCGAGTTGCCATGAGCTGTGTGACTGGAGAAATTCCCTAGCTCCTCCCATTCTCCATCCCCGTATACGTGGCAGAGATGAGTGCAAACTCCAGAGATTAATGGGAGGAGAGTGCTCTGTGAGTCTGAACCACCAGGTGGAGGGGAGGGGTCATCTCTGTTATCAGTGCTGTTGGCCACACTGCAGTGTGCGCTGAGCACCATCTGTGCCTAGACTAAGCCTGGTGTGAGCTGCTGTGTCAGACTATGGGCGTGGTCATCACTGTTCAATTTGATTTCCCGGGGATACCAGGGGTGAGAAGGTGAGTGGTGGTGTTCCTGGGAGTGGCGGCGTGGGGGTCAGTCCATCCAAACCACGGCAGGGCATGTGGTTCCATCTGCAGAGAGTGCCCTGCGCCACACGTCACCGCTGCACCATCATCATTCACCTGGGCTATGGCAACACCTGCTTCTTAAATTTTTAATGGAAGTCTATACATATACAGTGAGGTTCCCAAATCTTAGATATGAGTTTAATGCATTTATACGTGTGTAAACCCTTGTGAAATCACCCCTCAGATGCGGACAGAAAACATTTCTAGGGTGCACCCTCATGCTCCCTCGTGTTGACAGCTTCCAGAAGCAACTGCTGTTCTGACGTCTGTCTCTATAGATTAGATTTGACCATTCTTGATTTATCTGTAGTGTTTTTGAATGTATAGATTTTTTTAGTGATTCTCCTAGGTATGTATGTACGTGTGACACACACACACACACACACACACACACACACACACACACACATCACAGTTTATTGGTGTCGGTATTTACCAGTCAAGCAAAGTGAAGAAAATTTATCTCCCCTTAAGTCCCTTTACCCTCCCCGACTTGAAATTTTAATAAGCACTTTCTTTACATACTTTGAGAAACATCGGTCAACGTTGTCATTTTTGCTTCAACCCTCAAACATAATTTAGAAAACTCAAGAGGATAAGGAAAGTCTACCATCCTTACCCATATTTTTTGCTCTTTCTATTGTTCTCTCTTCCTTGTGCTCCAAGATGCCTTCTTTCAACATTTCCTTTCTGTTTCCAGAATTTTCTTCCGCCATGCTTTTAGGGTAGGTCTGCCAACAACCAATCCTCTTAGTTCTCCTACATCTGAGAACGTCTTGATTTCTCCTTATGTCCTGAAGGATATTTTCACTTAGTCTAGTATTCTAAGCTGACAGTTCTTTTCTTTTAGCAATTCAAACGCGTCCTGCCACTTCTGGCCTCCATGGTTTCCGATGAGAAATCTGTTGTCGTTGAATTTTTTTCTTTTTTGGGTAGGCGTCATCTTTCTCTCTGCTGTTAGGATTTTCGTTTGCTTTTGGTTTTCAGGAGTTTGATTCTGTTGTGTCTTGGAGAGGATTTCTAATAGTTTACCTGTTTGGAGTTTACTAAACTTCTTCAATCTGTAGATGTATGCCTTTTGCCAAATCTAAGTGTGTTTTTTTCAGCCACTGTTTCTTTGAATACTCTTTTGGCTGCACATTCTTCTCCGCTCCATCTGGGACTCTAACAGAATGTTGGATCTTTTGTTATAGGCCCAGTTTCCTGAGGCTGTAGCCATTTTTTTTTCCAGTTCACTTTCTCTCTGTTATTCAGATTGGCTAATCTCTATGAAAAATATCTACAAGTTTACTGATCTTTCCCCTCTTGTTCCATCCTGCTGTTGAGCTCATCTAATCTTTCAGTTCCAAAATTTCGATTTGATTCTTCTGCATATCTTCTGTTTCTTTGCTAAGGCTTCCTCTTTTTTCAGTTGTTTCAAGTGTATTCATAATTCCTGATAGGAACATTTTTAAGATCTCAGCTTTAACGTCCTTGTCAGATAATTCCAGTATTTGTGTCATCTTGGTGTTGGCATCTGTTGGTTGACTTTTCTCATTCAGGTTGATGTTTTCTTAGTTCTTGGAACGGCAGATGATTTTTTTTTGAATCCTGGACATCAAGTTATTATGTTATGAGACATGAGCTCTTGGTTTAACCTTGTTTCTTAGCAGCCCTGGTGCTAGGTGGAGATGGAAGTCCAGATTCCCCACTTGACTTTAGTTGACACCTGGTGGAGGACAGGGGTGCCTCCTTACTGCTTGGCAGAGGTGGGCATCTGGCTTTCCACTGGACCTCCACCAGCACCTCCCTGCCTGGAAAGAGAAAGAGACCTCATTACTGCTCCCCATGTGGTCTCCACTGACCTGTTGTTGCTGGGGGATGGTGACAGTCCTGATCAGACCTCTTCTGATACCAATCCAGAGTAGAGGGGAGGGAATCTTATTACTACTGGGTGGATATGAAGGGCCCAGCTCCCCACTCATTCTTCTCTGTAACCACCCTTGGTGGTGGGGGATGGGGCACTGGTTATAGCCAGGCCCAGCTGTCCACTCAGCCCCTGCTCGTGGTGGTGGTCCAGCTTGGGTTGCAGTTTTTCTCATGGTATTTGGCTAGAGTAGGGCATTTATTGCTTTAATGGTTTTTGTCTTGCCGGGCGGTGACTTTCGTAGTCCTTTGGCTTGAGAGAGCAGGCTTTTCTTGGAGCCGTTTTTGTTCACACTCATTGGTATTTCTGGGTTGCTGACTTCTCCAGCAACAAATCTGGGATATGTTGAGTTGAGGGGGGGAGGGGAAGCAGAGAACTCACTGCTGTGTTGTTCCTTGGGTCCCGAGGTCCCTAGTCAGTCTGCCTTCTCTCTCCCTTTAAGAGTCTTTGTTTTATAGGACTTTTAGCTGTACTTCTCGGGAGGAATAGAGGAAAGTGCAGCTTTCTTCTATTCTTCTATTCTGATTCTTGCTTCAGAATCAGAAGTCCAGATTTACTAGTTCTTGAACTTCACATAGATAGAATTCACTACGTATGTTCTTTTTAAGTTTGGCTTCTCTTGCTCAGCAAGATGTCTTGAGATTTTTATTTTTTTAGGTGAGGCAACCCTTGGTTGACCTTATAGATGGCAAGGACCTTATTTTTACAATCCCTTATTTTTTATTTTTAAATACCTGCAGCACCTGGTCTTCCTAGGTGGTCTCCCATCCAAGTACTAACCAGGCTCGACCCTGCTTAGCTTCCAAGATCAGACAGGATCGGGCTTGTTCAGGGTGGCATGGCCGAAGGAGAGTTTTCCATGTAGTTATGTGTAGTTTGATGTTTTTCATTGCTGCGTGGTATTCAACTGTGTGAACAAATCACATGGTAGAATTTGCACAGTGGAAAAGCAAACTACCCTTACTCCATGCAATAAACCACACAATTTGTTTATTTTTCTGTGGATGGGTTGCTTCTAGTTTGGTGATAACAGAGCTGCTACAGAAAACGTCCTTGGGCATACGTTTTAGTGGCCACAAGCACTCCTTTCTGCTGGGAATAAATATCACAAAAGCCTCTTAACTGGTTTCCTTGCTTTAGCCTTTGCCCCTTTCTAGTCACTGCCACATAAAAGCCACAGTGATCTTTTAAAAACATAAATTAGGTCTTCCCCACCCCGCCCCCAACTCGCCCCTTGATCAAAAATACCAAGGGCTTCCCTTCATACTTAGAATAAAATCCAGAGTCTTCGCTGTGGCCTACAAGACCTGCAGTCTCTGGCCCCTGCCTGCCTCTTTATTCTCACCTTGTCTGCTTACTCTCTCTGCCATCCCTTGTCCACCCCACACCCCGTCTGTCCATTCAGTTTTGGGGTGCCTTCAGGGTGCCTACCTTACTCTTACCTCAGGACATTGGCCCTTGCTTTTCCCTCTGCCGGAAACACTCTTCCCCCAAATCCTCACAGACCTCCTTTTCTCCCTTTATTTAGATCTTTGTTTAAATGTCATCTCTTCAAAGAGGGGTTCTAAAATGACCCTCACTCATCCTCTCTATCTCTTTACCCCACGTTATTTTTCTTGACAGTAGTGATCACCACATGCGCTTCTATTGTTTATTTGTAGTTTGCCTTCCCCTTTTGGCATGAAACATTCATGAGGTTATCTTGGGGTTATGTGCTGTGTCCGACTCCCTAGAGCAGTGCTGCACATAGCAGGTACTCAGAAAATATTTATTAAATGTATTTAAGATGCTGGCATGGGATTTAGTCACACATGCCTCAGTTCAACACCACTGTCATCTTTCGGCTGTGTATCATAGGGCAAGTCCCTTAACCTGGTACTCCTCCCACTCTCTTCTCCTGGGATCTTGTGACAATGTAGATTTGGATTCAGGAGGTTTGGAGTTGGAACCCGAGAAGCTGCATGTCTTCTCAGCTCCCAGGTGGGACCCAGACTTTGAATAGCAAGGTCTTAACCCACCTGAGACTCGGTTTCCACACTGTAAAATTGTTCATTGTGGAAAGCAAGTGGGTAAAGTACATGCCGCGGACTTAGCAGGTGCTCAGTAAGTGTCGATTGCCCCTCCTCTGGGCACTTTTCAGGTTCTGAAACTTGAAGTGGCCTTTGTTTTTTTCCCTCTAATCCTCTAGTCCTCATATGTTTTAACCCCACATAGACCTTCAGGGAGCCTTGTCTATTTTATTTATCCATGGCTACATAGCCCCTCCTGTCACGGGCAGGAGTTTGGAGAGGATTCCGGCATTTCGACAATCATGGGGACATTATGTAAATAAGATGCAAAGCAGCAGCTAATGAGCCCTGATTGCATTTGCCCTGGGAACATGTGGGATAACTGCAGTCTTGGAGGGGGGCGGGCAGTGAATGCTCTTTGAGTCGAGCAAGGAGGAGGTGACAGAGGGCTCAGCTTCTCTTTGGGGCACAAGAGCAGTTGCTCTGTGGCCTGGGTGAGGCCGCCTCCTCATTTGTAATTTGACCCTGCCTGTGGGCTGGAACATGGTTAAGGTCCAGGAACAAGGGCTGGGGTCAGGTGTGGGGTGTGTGTGTGTTTGGAGGCCAGATCCTCGGGCCTGTCAGACCTGCAAGGGGAGGAATACTGGGCTGCAGATGGGTGACTTGGGGGTCCCTCCTGACAGTGGATGAGGCTGGATCAGGCTGACAGTGGGGGTGGGGTAGGGTGGATGCTTCCTGGGCTGAGGAAGCAGGGGGTGACAGAGGGGTCACCTTCTGCCACAGAGCCTGTCTTGAATGTGGGAGGGCAGAGCCCTGGTGTCTGTCAGGCTGCAGATGGGACTAGATCAGGCTGATTGAGGGTTGGGGTGGGGGGCGGACAGTTGTCTTTTGTATCCCTGGATGGAGTCACCTTTTTAGGAGAAAGATGATCTGGGGCTGGGGGCCAGCAGGTGGGCAGGGGACTCTGTTTACAGCCCCTGGGAACTCAATCCCTCTTTGTCCCCTAGCTGAGGTCTCCTCGCTCTCCAGGGAGCCACTTCTCTCAGGTGCCAAGCATCCCTATTCTCCCAGCCTGGGCTTCAGCCTGACCCTCTGCTGAGGGCCTCTAGGCTTGGGGATGCCCAGTGGCAGCCTTCTGGCTTAAGGAAGCCCAGGCTGGAAGTTACCTGTCATTGTGGGGTCCTCACTCATCCCCACTACTTGATTGGCATTCCAAGTATGTATGACCCTGTCCTGGCTTTGATCTAAGGATGAGAAGCACACTTACCCTGGAACTCCCAGAAACTGAGTGGCTGTTGTCATGTTTCCCAGCTAGATCTGAATGGAACCAAAGTGGAACATTGGAAAAAACTTGGCAGGCAGAGGGTTCAAATCTCAGCCCAGGCATTTAATAGCTTTGTCACCTCAGGCAAATTGCTCCAACTTTGAGTCCCTGTTTCCTTATCAGTCCTGTGATTTGACCTGCAGGGCTACTGTGATAGCCACACAGGCTACAGGAGAATAGGAGTTCAGTAAATTCACTAAGTCGTCAACTGGAGGGCCGGAACTCTGGCCCATAGTACTTAACAGTCCCACGCATAGGGCAGGTACATAGGAAATATCTGTTGACTGAATGAAACACCCTGTTACATCTATTCCAAGATGATTTTCCCCCTCACATTTGACATCTCTGATATTAGGATGTTTCATACAATTTATAGCATTTCTGACTCAATTGGCATCAGTCTGATGATTGGGAGAGATCTTAGATGGGATGAAATGTGGAAAAGGCTATCATTAACAGGCAGCTTTTTGCTGAATTTTCAGTGGGTTTCTGGTTCTTTCCAGTTGTATCTGTGCTTCTGGGCTGTGTGGGGTCCCTGGGAATTGCCCTGGAGCACAGGGGCTGCAGTGACACCTGCCTGAGGTCCTCTGAGGTGGTGATGGGGTGGGGACAGTGCATCCTGTGGGACATGTTGTGCATTCTGGGACCCAGTCCCTACTTGGTTCCCCCTCCCACTCCCACTGGATGTTGTCCCTCCTGGGGGGTAGTAGGACTGTCTGAAGCATGGAATTTCCTCTGAGGGGGAAGGGCCCGTTTTACTCTATAGCTCCAAGGCCCAGGACTGAACAGCAACCAGGAAGGTGGGTGAGGATATCTGTGAGCCCCCGAACCTGAAGTGCTTTAAGGACCACAGAGAGGATTCTGAGAATGTCCCCTCTAGCAGCAGAGCTGAGACAAAGTGGGCAGATTAGGGTATGCTCCCAAAGAGGGGTGCAGAGCAGAGTCACATCCTGTCCCCGGAAGCGGCTCATTATTTAACCCCCCGATTGGGACACTTTTACTGTGTCATTGTTGTGATTTGGTGTAGAAAGGGTTTGTGTGTCGCATGTTCTGAATTCATATAGACGTGTGTGCACGTCTTAAGATGTTTCTGCACTGATATTAGTGTTACGGTTATATGTGTTACTTGTGCACATGCAGGTAGATACACAGGCTTGTGAAAATGCCTGTACACAAATGTGTGCCATGGCTTTTTGTACATGTAAGTATGTTGTTTGGAGTGCACATGTGCATGGATACATGTTGACGTATATGGATCACGTGTGGGTAGTGTGACTTAGATGTCTGCTCTGAGGGCTGTGTGACAGCTGTGACATGTGGGAGAAGCACCAGAGTTGGAATCACAAGGCCTCGCTACCGAAATGAGCCCAGGAGCCTTGGGTGCTCAGAAAAGTTGTTTTACTACTGTGGGCCTCAGTTTCCAATCTGTAAAATGGCAGGGGACGTCATGGAGTGAGGCTGTGGATGAACATCTCACATTCAGCCTGACCCAGAAAATACTCAAAATAAGATGTTGAGTAATGACCGGAGGCGAATGAATGAATGAATGAATGAATGAATGAGCAAATAGAAATATTTACAGAGCAGCGTGCAGTCAGATTTTAAGGGCCTGAGGGAAGTGCATGGAAAGGTGCAGCTTACAGTGTCTGGTAGGGATGGCGGGAGGCAGGGTCTTGAGAGAGAGGAAAGAGGCTGGAGCAGCGTCCCCCCACACCCACAGTCTAGGGTGGCCATGTGAGCCTGTGTGTCCGCCAACATCTCTGTGAAGGTGAAGTGTGCACACTTGCCAGTGTGATGCAGGCGCCACGTAGAGGGCGGGCGTCCCCTGGTGTACACGGGAGGGAGGCTGTCTGTGCGAGCATTGCTCAGTTGCCATAGAAACGAGCAGAAGGAGGTGGGTGGCTGGAGATGAAGGCGGGTCGGGAGGAGGGAGGGGGGAGGCGGCGGTGGGGGGCGGGGAGCTGGCTTCTGCAGTTCTGGCGCTGCTGCTGCCTTCCTGAGCGAGCGGTGCCTGGAACCCAACAGGACAGAGCCCCCAGCCCGGGCACTAGGCCCCCTCCCTGCCTACCACCACGGAGAAGGAGGAGGACAGCCAGCCCCTCCGGCCCTGGCCTGGCCCAGCGGGGCAGTGTGCTCCTACCTGCCCCTGGCTTGGTACCAAGACAGGCCCAGGTAGGCATCCGGATGGGGATGGCTGGAGTAGGCTTCATGGAGACTGGGGGCCCAGGGGTGCCCCTGCCTCCCTACCAGCTGCACCTGGTAGCAAGCAGAGGGGCCGGAGGGGCCAGAGCCAGTGGATGGGTGGGAAGCAGCCAGCATCCTGGAGGCACTCTTCAGAACCTGGGTCCTTCCCATCAGGAGGACCATCCCCTGTTGCCTTTCCTCTTCTGCACTTCCATCCTTCTCTCCACCACGGCCACAGGTCCTGACTGTAGAGATGCTCCCTTCTCTGGGGGAAGTGGGCTGAGAGGGGCTGGAGCTTCCAGGAACCCACAGTGCCATCCCTTTCCTGGTTGAGGCTTGAGAGGGTGGGGGGCAGGGAGAAGTGAGGATGTCCCCACCCCCACTCAGGGTACGACTAGGCCCTGGCCATTTGAAACCAGCAGGCCCATTCCCCCCCATCGCTGCACCAACAGCCTTCTAGCTGACCCCATGGTCTCAAGCGTTGGGCTTAGAAACCTCTGGTCAGGGAGGAGGCATCTTTTTCCTTTCCCCACAAGCTCAGGCCCTTCCCCTCCTCGTTCTCCCTGCAGTCCTAGATCCTCAGATCTCCTAAAGGACCCCTTTCCCACCTCCAGTAAGCCCAGAGTCCCCATGTTGGGGTACAGGAGAACAGGCCCCTGTGGAGGTGCCTGTGGCCCTCCCACCCCCAATTTCTGTCCCTTTGCTGCATTGCTTTCAGGGACAGACTCCCGCTGCTGCTGGGGCAGCTTGGGCACTGCAGAGGAGCTTCTGCTGCTGCTCAGACAGGGGTGGGGCTGGGGCCTGGGGGGGAACCGGGCTGCACTGCCTCTGCTCTGGGTACAGGGGGGCAGGATGTGCCTGTAGTGCAGTGCGTGGGGTGCCCCTGGTTCAGATTTGCCCTGGGACTGAACTGAACAGCCTTGGCCTGTGTGAGGAGGCAATCCTAGTCAAGCGGGGGGTGGGCAGGGGTTTTGTGTGTGCAACCTTGGGCATGCCTAGAGTACCTGGGAGGCAAAAGGTCTGCCGCCTTCTTCTTCCCCTGGGCACTTGGGGGTCAGAGGACCTTGGCAGGAGCCGAGGAGAGGTCCCTGGGCCTGTAATAAGGTAGAAGATTTTGTGTTGAGAAGCTGACATAGCTCTGTTCACTTCTACAAATGTTAGTTGCACCTGCTGAATATTAGGCACAGGGATCTCCTGCTTTGAGGTTAAGGCTCAGGGGTGAGAGGGCAGGTCTCAGGTGGGGGGTGCAGATCTGTCCATGTACACTATCATCATCTGCCCCTGCTTCTCTGAACCCCATCTCCCTCCTCCCTACCAGAGCCTGGACCTGGCATCAGCATTTGCAGCTGGGCTTGCCTCCATCCCAGTCAGAACAGGAGGCTGGTGAGGCCTGAAGAGCAGGCTCTTTTGGCAAGAACTAGAAGGAGCTGTTTCTTCCCCAAACCCTCCAGGCCTAGCCCTGACCTCCCCTACTCCTGGCTTGCCTTCTCTAGGCCACATTCCCCCTCCTTATTTTTTTTCTGTCCCATAGGTCCCTCCCCACAGTAGCCTTTTCCATGTCAAAGGGAGCTGAGGGAGGCCCCAGGAGCACTCAGAGGCCTGGGTCTCAGGGGTCCTGGGACTTGAAGAACAATTTGGCCCCAGGTTGACTTCCCCTCCACATGGCCCCCAATTGAGGAGCTCTGGAGTAGAAGAAGGAGACATCTCTGCTTGGCTCTTAATGGACAACTCAAGGCTCCAAAACTGAGCTCCTGTCTCTCCAAATCGTTTCTCCTGCCATGCTCCCCACCTACCAGCTGCTTAGTCCCAAATCCTGGAGCCATCCTTGACGACTTCTCACACTCACATTCAAACTATCAGCAAACCCTGCTGGCTCTAATGTCACAGTATTTTCAGATGCCAACCCCTTCTCATTGCTTCCAGCTCAATTACCACCTTGGGTGAGCCCCTATTTTTCCTCACCTGGATGACGGCAGCTGTCTGCCAGCAGATTGTCTGTCCTCCTTATCCCCCTGTAGTCTGCTCTTTCAGCTAAACCAGATCACATCCCACTTCTTCTCAAACCCTGCAGCAGTTCCCATCTTACTCAGTTGGGGAAAGAGTCAAAGGCCTTCCTCTGACCTACAAGGCCCCATGTGACCTGCATCCTCGCCCAGTCTCCTGACCCCACCCCCTCTGCACCTCACTCTGCTCTAGCCACTTGGCCCCCTGCTCCTCAGCCATGGCAGCCATGCTTCTGCCTCAGGGCCTTTTCACTGGCTGTTCTCTCTGCCTGGATGCTCTTCCCCTAGATTTCTGCTTAACTCCCTCCCTCACTTCCTTCAGGTCTTTGCTGAAATGTCACTTCCTGAGAATGTCCGTCTCTGACCATCCTGTGTAAAACAGCCTCACTCCTAACCCCCACCATCCCTCCCTGTCCCCTTCCCTGTCTTATTCTTCTCCACATCCCTTGTCACCTTCTAATATACTTGATCATTTACTTATTCATCTGGTTTCTTGTCTGTTTAGCCCCTTTGGAATGTCAGCTCCACAAGGGCAGGGAGTTCTCTGTCTTGCTCACTGCCTTGGCCCAGGGCTGCACCATAAGGATCAGGTCTGCAATTTAAAGCCAGGAGTCTCTGCCTCGACGACTGGCCTCTGCCTCCATGCTATAACAGGGGCCCTGTGATTCAGCCCTCACAGAGGAAGGGATCTAATGCCCCTGTGGCAGGGCAGTTGCCCTGGAGACATTGAGTTTGGCAGAATGTTCTGCATGAACTGGATCCACCCTTCTTGCCTTTTTCTGCTCAAGCCATGGCCAGCACAGCTCCACCTGGCCAGGAAGGCAGAGGAGCGTGAGCTGTATGCATCCCATTCCCAGTGCCTGGTCAGACTCCATCCCACAGTTCTGGGGGAAAGCCTGCTGCATGCCCACCAGAAGCATTGCCCACGGAGAGACCCGACCTGGTCCCCGCCCTCCCGGAGGCCACAGATGCACAGGGCTCAGGACAGGACAGACCTCCGCAGAGGGGCCAAGTGTGGGATGACTAGTCATCGAGGAAAGAGATGCACCCAGAGCAGAGAGGACGGGGCCTGTCTTCCTACCATCTTCCACTCCTGCCTCCCTATCTATGGTGTCTCAGTTTGAGCTCCCCCGGAAGCCAAGCTTGGGACTGGGATCTAATTAGAGCAGATAAAGGTCTTTGGAGACATTGAAAGTGTGGAGGTGAAATATCAGGGTGTTTTGTCAAGCCAGTTCCCGCTGCGGGCAACTAGGGATCAGTCCCAAGGGGCACCTCTGGGAACCAGTGTGGGAAACACCTCAGACTTAGCCATCAGGAGGGTAGGGAGCTTCATATACCCCAACTTCTGCCATCATTGCTTGAGGCTGGAACCCTCTTACCCTGCCTGATTTTCCCCTTAACTGTTGTCACCACCTAACAAGGTGACATTTTTTCACTTCTTGGCTTTCTTCCTGCATTAGAGTATATACTCCATGCAGGGAGGGCCAGTCTGTTCCCTGCTGAGCCATCTTAGAGGCTCCCTAGAGCCTGAAGGGGATTTTGCCTCCTCCACTTGGCCTGGGAGCAGGGTTGTGTAGGGGCTGCCTTTGGGATGATTTTCTAGAGGAAAGAGAGAGGGCCTGGGTCTGGTGGGGCTAAAGGAAGAAGGGAGAGGATCGGGAAGGTAAAGGGCCAAAGATCAGAGTCCAAGGAATGGGTTAGGGAGAAGAGGAGAGAGGCCAGCCAGTGGAACTGAGGCAGAGTGATTTAAACCCTTCCAAGCTACGACAAGCCCACCTGGTTCCCTCTGCTGGGGCCTCGCTGGATGAGATCTGGCTCTGGCTCGCTCTCTCCCTCTGTTTGTATTTTCATCGTCTTCCTCCCCTCACCCCCACGCCCTAGAGAGTCATCATTTCTGAAGGGAGGCCCCTTGGGGATGGCCCTGGGACTTTACCTTCGAGCAGATGAAGGTTGGGATGCCTGATGTTTAAACCCAAAGAGAAGGCCAGAGGAAGCTTGGCCTGGGATCTTCTTTTCACAGGAGATCTAGAGACCTGGGGGTCTCAGGTAAAGCAAACAGTCACTGAAGAGTGTCTTGGTCAGCTCAGGCAGCCAGAACAAAATAGCATAGGCTGCATAGGGTGACTTAAACAACAGACATTTATTTCTCAGGATTCTGGAGGCTGGAAGTCTAAGATCATGGTGGCAGTCTGTTATTGGGTTCCTGGTGAGGCCTCTCTTCCTAGCCTACAGACGGCTGACTTCCCTCTGCGTCCAGACATGGCCTCACCTCAGTGCATGCACTTGGAGGGAGAGAGAGATCTCTCCTCTTCTGATAAGGACACCAATCCTGTTGGATTAAGACCTCATCCTTATGACCTCGCTTACCTCCTAAAAGTCCAAGTCCAGTCACTTTGGGAGGTAGGGCATCAACATATGAATTTGCTGGGGGTGCACAATTCAATCCATAGCAAAGGTCTGCTGGGGTGTTAGGCACAGAGAGGAAAGGGGGTGTGACATCATTCAGAGAGATGAGAGTCTCCTGTTTTAAAAGTTCTGCAGCTGTGAGAAGCATGGATGATAATCGCTGTAGTAATCATCATCATCATCATCGTTGTCGTCGTAGTAGTTGTTGTTTAAATGGCGCTTCCTGAGCACCAGGTACTCACACCAAGTCCACGGAGTAGGTGGTTACCATCACCTTCATTTGCAGATGAGGAAACAGACACAGCAAGTTCAAGCTACTTGCCAAAGTCACACAGCCAACAAGTGACCAAGCCAGGATTTGAACTCAGTTGTGCTTGGCCCCAGGGGCAGTGCTCTTAGTGACAATCTGGTGGGAGTTACTGGGCTTGTCAGGAGAGTAGGTTGCCACCCTGAAGCAGCAAGACATGGTTTATGGCAGGTTGTGACTAGGAGCTGCACCAGGGTGTAGGGGGAAGGTAGGCAAACACTGGGGTATTCAGGGACTGAGCTGGTCCTTGAAGGGGAGGAGGGTTATTCTGGGGAGAGGTAGGTGATGGGAGGGAGGATAGCATGCATCCTAGGCAGGAGGGAGCGGGTGAACAAAGGAGCAGAAGCTGGGGTGAGCATGGATCCTTCTTGTTGCATATGATGCCCCAACAGAAGCTGGTAAGAGCCCTTGTATGGCCCCATCTCTGGGTGAGGTGAGGAGTGGAGGAGCTTCTGGGAATGTTTGTGGGGCCTGAGACCCACCCTGGGTGAGTGGGAGGCAGCTCTGCCTTTCCATGGCCCTGCCTCGTTTCGAGCTGACCTGGTCCCCTTAGGAGGGCTGGGGTGACACCCATGGAGTGTGGGCTCTGGACTGGGCACCTGAAGCGGCAGAGGAAGGACTTATGGATCTGACTCTGCCTCCTCCCTGCTGTGTGACCCTGCACAAGTTATTTAACCTCTCTGAGTCTCAGAGAACATGGAGAAATCTCTGCGCATCTCAGTGGGTTGCTGTGAGGATTAGAAATAAAGTGAAGAGTCTGGAACATGGTAGGTACTTAAAACTGGTTGTTGTAATTGCTCTAAAGGAAGAGTGAAGAGAGGGCTAATGTAACAGACGAGGTCGTTGATATCTACTCTGTCTGCGTCCTGTAGGATCCCTGAATGGGGAGGCCCCATCCCAAGGGCAGAATCATCCTGCAGGATCAGGGAGAAAGAGACCCTAGAAACGGACCCTGGGGGCTGGCCAAGAGGTGGGAAAGGGGCTGCCAGGAGAAGTAGGAGGCCCGGAAACAGGACAGTAGGATCTGTGTCACCTTGTTACCGACATTTATTTAACACCTACTGTGTGTAGGTCACTGTGTTTGGCTCCGGGGTACAAAATTCAGTGCTTCTGTATTTAATGAATGAATATCCCAGAAGGTCCTTGGCGTTTATTCATTCATTGAACAAAAGTGTATTGTGCACTTACTGTGTGCAAGGCACTGCTCTGGATCCTGGAAATACAGCAGAGGGCCAGAGAGACAGAATCACTGACCTTACAGAGTAATGTTCTCGTGTGAGAGGAAGTCAGCAAACATGATGAGTAAACATGGTGACCGCCTGTCAGACGGTGACAAGTGCTACGGGGAATAACAGAGTGAGGAAGGGGAGAAGATGGGGCGGCGCTGGGGTGGAAACAAACTTTCAAGTTTAAGTGGAGGGAAGTCATGACGTTTGAGCGGACCTGGAAATCTTGGGGTCGGGGGAGACTTCCTGCAAAGGCCCTGGAGTGCGGACAGTGAGGAGGTCCGTGGAGCTGGGGGACAGTGAGCGTGGTGGAAAGTAAGAGCGGGGGGCGAGGGGCGAGACAGCAGGTTATGCAGGGCCTCTTGGCGAGGAATTGAACTTTTACCAGAGGAAACGGGGGTCACGGGAAGGTTCTGAGTAGGGCAGGGGTGGGATCTGACAGGTTTTACCAATTTCTCTCTGGCTGCTATGCCTGCAGGGAGGTGTGTGTGTGTGTGTGTGTGTGTGTGTGTGTGTGTGTGTGTGTGTGTGTGTGTGAGAGAGAGAGAGAGAGAGAGAGAGAGAGAGAGAGAGAGAGAGAGAGAGAGAGAGAGAGAAGGTCAGAGCTAGGAAGACCAGTAAAGAGGCTACTTCAGGGAGGTAAGGGGCCAGGGTAGTTGAAAGTAGAGCTCAGGATCCGCTGATGGGCTGGGTGTGGGGTGGGAGGAGCAAGAGGAGCTGGGGTAACTGAGGCCTGTGGTCATTGGTGACTACTGACAGAGGAATCCACAGTGCTGTCTACATCAGGCCTGCCCAGTTTGGGCTCATCCTCTTACTTCCTCTGTCCCTTTAAGCCAGGAGTAGATGGAAAATGACCAAGGCTCCTGCCCTCCAGGGTCCCTTAGAGGTAGCCGGCATTAGGCTTGGGTCCTGAGAAGGACACCTTCTACCCTGGGGCTCCTTTCTTTCTCCCTAAAGGAAAGGTCCAGGCCAGCATGACAACTTCACATTTCCATAGTGGTCTGTGTTTTTACAAAAAGAGCTTTTATCACTTGATCTTCAAAATAAACTCACATATTGTTTTCCATAATATGAGTTTGAAAGCTGAGACCCCCTTGTTGGACTTGGCCAAGCTCTCACTGGCAGGCCATAGAGCTGGAGCCAGAGCCCCAGGCCCCATTCTGCATTCTAGGGCTTCACCATCCTCATGGTGAGAAAGCCTGGCACCTTCCCTGGCTTCACAAAAAGAGCGCGCACTGAAATGGGACTACAACAGCAGCGGTGACAAATCAATAGTGAGAGCTGACAAGCTCTTTCACAGTCATGTCTCAGCCTCTGGGCTCTCGTCTCGTCTACAGTGTGGGGGTGAGAATCTCACCTGCCTGTGTGGTTGTCGTGAGGATTAAATGAGTTAAGGCATGTGAACTGTCCCTGGCACCGAGGATGTGTTCCATAAATGCCAGTTATTATTACTGATGATAAAAGGCTTTCAGGGCCACAAAAAATCAGATGGGCATTCTGCCCACTTGTTGGGTTGAGGAAAGCTAAGGGCGTATTGGGCCTGCCTGTGGGGAATGGCAGCTGCCGGCCACTCTACGCAGTGTTTTCAGTGATGGCAGCTACTACTGATCGCCATTCAGAAAGGATATGGCGTTTGGTAAGAGTTAAGCCTCCCACCTGCCCCCAGGGTGGGGGTTTGCGGCAGGGGCAGGTGGGATGTGGTATCTGGCCATGCGGTGCCTGGGGGCTCACATGCCCCCTCCCGCAACTCCTCCCCAAACCTGCCTGCCGGTCTCCCTGATCCTCCTGTGTGCAGGTCTAGCCTGGGGCTAGAGTGGGCTCGACCCTTGCCATCTCATCTAATCCTTTAGTTGGCTGTATCATCCTCATTTCATGGCAAGTCCCAGTGAGGCCATGTGACTTGTTCAAGTTCACACATCAGTTTGGTAATAGAGCAGGGACTCCAAGGCTAGAGTTATTTCTACGATGCATGTTACCTCAGCTGGGAGCCCAGGGCACCTATCAGCTGCCTACCCAGCCAGTCCCACTGTGCCTGGGTCTAGCCAGGCTGGAGAGTGGTCTCTGCCATCCTGAATTCCCTTCTAGCCTGAGATGCCAGGTTTTAGCTGCACTGTCTCCTCCCTCCATGCTTTGAGTGTGCCCTTGGTCCTGGCTCCCAGATGCCTCCGTTCTCCTCCAACACAGGCTGGAGGGTTTTTTAAAAAATATATGCAACTTAAGCATACGAGGCAAATTTGAAAGGCCCAAAAGGAGCACCAACAAAAAATCTCCCACCCCATCCCCCAGCACCTTGTTCCTCAAATATAACCACTGTCACTACGTTTCAAAAAATAGTTTCCATTTATATATTTCCCCCCATACGAACAGGGGCATCCTCAGCCAACAAGGACATCCTCAGCCACACCATTCTGCACCTTGCTCCTTCGGCATGAGTGACATGGCTTGGGAAGGGTCATTCAGGACCAGGGCATTCCTCTGCAGGCCTGTACCACAACTGACTTAACTAGCCCCCTGGACAGGCATCTGAGTTCTTGCTGGCCTTCGGCTTTTACAGGCAGTGCTGCAGGGAATCCAATCGGGCAGCATCAGTTTGCCCACATGATGCTGCTGGATGAGGATGTATGCCTCTGTGATGGTGAGAGAGGGACACCAAGTTGCCCCCACCAAGGTTATGTCAAGTCACTTCCCCATACCTTCACTCCTATAAGGGAATGTCCCTCCCCTCTATCCCACTCCTGCCCCTACCACCAGCCTGATGACACTGCACACTGTGCGGATCCCCAAGAACAGAGTTCTGTGTGACTTCAAGGGTTCTAAATGGCCTTGGACCCAGGGTCACTTACCTAACCTGCCTGAAAGTCCTTCTAAGTATCCCTGCCTTTTACTTCTCCATATCTAAATCAAAGTTTTCTCTATAAAGCAAATGCTGCTATATAAGTGAAAAGTGCCCAATTAGGAGGAAAAAAAATTCACTCATTTCTTTGTCCCTTGATGAAATCCAGTTGCCCTCCCTCTTACCTATTCCCACTGTGCTTGATTTATGGGAAAGTTTGCCGCTTTGTGTTTTTGCTAAGGGGAAAGGAACAAAATATGTCTAGTGCCTGAGAGCTGCAAGGAAGCAATACTGTATTATTAACTGGGAAAAGAGCACTGGCCCTGGACAGATAGGGAGACTGAAGCCAGAGGGGGGGAGGGACATCCTTGTTCCAGGACCCTCATGTGTTCGTGCACCTGCCCTGAGCGCCAGCTGAATCTTGCAGAGGCCAGTACTCCACCAGTGTGCTCAGTGATCAGGGTTCACAGTCCCCAAGGCTGCAGCGCAGGGGCAGGGAGGTGTTCCCCACTGAGGCTGGCAGCACCTTTGAAGTCCAGGCCTCTGGCCCTCTGAATCCTGTCTCCTGATGGCTGAGCCATTCTTGCCTGGGGTGGCAGTGAGTCCTGGGTGGGGGGGATGGGAGTAGGGTAGTGCCTGCCCCAGCCCTGGGGCAGCTCCCGACCTAGATTGGACAGCGTGATGCTGGCTGACAGATCCAGGCCACACACAGCTACCCCTGCTCACACAGATTGCAGCAGTCTGACCTGTGGGCCAGGAAGTTCCATGTCTAGGACTCGTAGGGGACATAGAAGCTGCTAATGGAGGCCTTTGAGGCTGGGCACCAGGGCAGCCAAAAGGACATTGGCAGGGCCCAGCAGCCCAGAGAGCTGAGAAGGCACTCAGCCTGGCTGGAGGGCAGGAGGAGGCCTGCAGCCAGCTTCCCAGGGGACTTGGGTCCAGGGTCCAGACTCCAGGTGGGGGGTTTGGAGAGGATTTACGGGCTGAGACCAGGAGGTCTGCATTGGTTGGGGGTGGGGGTAGGGAGCTTTGGTGGGTGTTGGACCTGGTGCAAGGATCCCGATGGGTCAGGGTGGGTGGTGCTGAGGGGGGCAGATTGAGAAGCTACCTGGGGTTTAATGAGCTCTAGTGGGCCCTACAGGATGCCCGGTCCTAGGGATGGGGTGCAGGACATGCACAGAAATAAGCCTGATTGCTGGCTTTGAGGACCTGTGTGCCTATGAAGCAAACCACAGATTTATATGATGCAAATATTCAGTTGTGAGGCCCTAACTTTTAGCTCTGAGTCCAAGAACACAAAACAAGGATGGGCTCCAGGGTTCTGGTGGTCAGAGCAAGAGGTGTTCACACTGGAGCTGGAGGATGGATTTGAGGTAGAGGGGAGGGAAAGATAGAGAAAGGGTTCATGGAAGAGAGATGGGGAGGCACAAGGAATGCTACAGGGTGACATGGTGTTACCCTCAGGGTGGTGAGTCAGTCCCGGGCAGGAAGTACTCATCCTGATGTAAGGCCCAGGTCTGTGGATCCCTCATCCCCATAGCAAGTTGGGGCCGCAGGCCTGGAAGGGGGCATGTGAAACATGTACCTCATCTCCAGGAATCTCTTTTCTGCCCTCCCAGCGCATGAGCAGCGCAGTTTGCTGACCGCCGCTCCACACCTGTCCATCTCCTGTCGGCCACACCATGTCTGGCTCCTATGATGAGGCCTCGCTAGCTCCGGAGGAAACCACTGACAGCTTCTGGGAGGTGAGGCTCTGATGCTCCCCAGGTCCTGGGGACCAGACAGCCTGGCTGTGTGGAGGCCAGGCTCCCACCTGCCCTGTGACATCATGCCTTGCTCCCTGTCCCCTTGGGTCCCCCCCCAAAGCCCTTGGTATCCAACAGGCAGTGGTTGCCAAGAAGAAGCTACTATTGCACACTCAGCCAGGAGCCCTCTGCTCTATAGCTGCCCCTGGAGAGATCTCGTGACGTTTAATGATGTGGAGCAGGTGCCTCCTGACCCTCCACTCTGGGGGCCCCGGCTCAGACCCTGGCACTTCACACAGGCAGGTGCAGCACTTTACAGATTCCACAGCCTTTCATAGCTCCCTGCCCCTACCCTGTGAAGTGGGCAGAAGATGGAGCACTGGTCACAGAGAAATGGAGTGAGTTGGGGGAACCCCACAGCCACGTAGACGTGGAGAGAGGCCAGTATCTCAGAGCCTCCCCAAATACTTAAGACCCAGACATTTTTTCTACTGGCTGATGAAACCCAAAGTGGTAACTGCCAAACCTAAATTGATTAGTGTTTAATGAGATGTCTACAAACATAATATTATGTCAAGAAGCTGCAGCTCAATCCGATACTTATATGACTCCATATAAATATAATAGATTTAGCTCTTAAGAACAAAATGAATAATTCATTCCAGCCCAAGTCCAAATTACAAAAATCCTGCTGCATTTTGTGGCAGCGCCGGAATCATGTTTTCGAGTGGGCTGGGAGCGTGTGTAAACAGTGGGGTGTGAGCAGGGATGCCAAGGCCTCCGAAAGGGCGGGAGTCCCCCGGGCATTACCTCGGAAGGGGGAGGGGGAGGAGGGGGGAAGGGAGGGGTGGGATGGGGTGCCCGCGGGAGTCAGGCTCGCTGCTTGGCCGCCAGGTGGGGAACTACAAGCGGACGGTGAAGCGCATCGATGACGGGCACCGCCTGTGCAACGACCTCATGAGCTGCGTGCAGGAGCGCGCCAAGATCGAGAAGGCCTACGCGCAGCAGCTCACCGACTGGGCCAAGCGCTGGCGCCAGCTCCTCGAGAAAGGTGCCCCCCTGCCCGCCCCGCGCGCACCCTCGCCCTGGCCGCCCAGCCCCCGGGTCGCCTCCAGCCACGGGGCCTTCTGGGCACTGTCCCCACACCTGCACTCCTCCCCTCCCAGGCCCAGCCAGGCCTCCCCGCACTTCAGCTCCAGTCTCCTGCAATTTTAGGTTGGATTAAAAACAAACAGACTTTGCTTTGCAATAATTTTAATGATTTTAACTATATTCACCCTCACCCAGCTTCACCAGTTAAGATTGGGATTCTCACTCCCTCTATTGTATTCACATTTTTTTAGAACTATTTAAGTTCGAGACATGCCTCTCCACCCTAAATTCTTCGTGTATCTGCTGTGGATAAGAGCAATTACCTACGTAACCATAGTTTAGCTATCAAATTCAGGACATTTAACATGGACCATCTGCAAATTTTATTACAGCAATTGTTGGCTGGTCCAGGAACAAATCCACAGATACTGCATTAGGTTGTCACGTCTCTAGATTCCTTTAATCTAGAACAATTGCAAGTTGGGGCTTACATGTATTGGTTAATGTTTTTTTTTCCTTTTACTACACTCAACTCCATGAGGGCAAGGGCTGGGCCCGTACCACACAGCACAGTGCCTGGCATAGAGTTTATGCCAGTATATGGAGAAACAAATGACTGGGGAATGTCTAGTCCCAGAGGACTTCTGATGTATGGTTCTTCAGTTTTACATTCAGCCAGCGTTACTGGAGTACCTACTGTATGCCTGGTCTTGTGCTGGGCTTGTGCCAGCTCACAGATTCCAGGTGCACCCCCACAGGACTCACAAGCTGACGAGGGAGATAGGGAGTAGTCACAGAAGCAGATGTATAAGAATTCAGTAAGGGCTGCAGGCTGAGGTGCGTGAAGATGAAGCAGGCAGAGAAGGCTTCCTGGAGGAGACAGCTAGCTGTACTTGGGCCCTGGGCAATGAATACAACTATAGGGAGAGCAGAGCATGGCATTTCTGGTGTCGTGGGACGTGCGGGGAAAACCTCAGAGAAAGGAGATGTGAGGGGGGCCTCTGGGCAGGGGATAAAGAGGGCCTTGTGGCCTCATGGCCATTTCCTCAGGCCCACAGTATGGCAGCCTGGAGCGGGCCTGGGGTGCCATCATGACCGAAGCAGACAAGGTGAGCGAACTGCACCAGGAGGTGAAGAACAACTTGCTGAACGAGGACCTGGAGAAGGTCAAGAACTGGCAGAAGGACGCCTATCACAAGCAGATCATGGGTGGCTTCAAGGAAACCAAAGAGGCTGAAGATGGCTTCCGCAAGGCCCAGAAGCCCTGGGCCAAGAAGATGAAGGAGGTGCCTGGTGGGCGGCTGCCACAGACAGGGCGAGGGTGGGTGGCTGAGGTCAGAGGGCCAGCCTGATGAGTGGGAGGGGTTTCTACAGATGGAGTGGGGACTGTGCTGCCCTCCGGGATTACGCCAGTGAGGGAGCTGGACCGCCTTTCAGTAAGAAACATCCACTGCAGTGCTGGACAGGAGTGTCTATAGGGGAAGCAGGCAGTGCCATACAGGGAAACATCTACAGATGGGTGGGCACTGCTCCCAAATCTAGGCCCGGCACCTATTCTGCCTCTCAAGGTTGTGTGCTCACAGCTCCTGGTGGAGTAAGCAGGTGGGAGGGGATAAGTGACCACATTTGCTCCTGCTCACAAGCAGGAGGCCTGCCCCCTGTTCCCTCTCCCCACAGCTAGAGGCAGCCAAGAAGGCCTACCATCTAGCCTGCAAAGAGGAGAAGCTGGCCATGACACGGGAAATGAATAGCAAGACAGAGCAGTCAGTCACACCTGAGCAGCAGAAGAAGCTACAAGACAAAGTAGACAAGTGCAAGCAGGATGTGCAGAAGGTACCAGCTGGGCTGGGGTCTGAGGGCCCCTCAGAGTGGGTGGGGGCTGGCAGCTGCAGGCCCGGGCCTCACCCTTCCTTCCCCCTCGCGCCTACAGACACAGGAGAAGTACGAGAAGGTTCTGGATGAAGTGGGGAAGACCACACCTCAGTACATGGAGGGCATGGAACAGGTGTTTGAACAGTGCCAGCAGTTTGAGGAAAAGCGGCTGGTCTTCCTCAAGGAGGTGCTGCTGGACATCAAACGTCACCTCAACCTAGCTGAGAATAGCAGGTAGCTCGGCATCGCAGCCTGGTGGGCCACAGGCACAGGCAGCAGAGGGTAGAAGTGGTGTCCAAGGCACCTTGGGCCCTATGTTATAGTGACAAGAAGGGGAGGGCAGAGCTGCGGGGGCCAAGGGAGAAGTTCTTCAAACACAGTTGCTTCCCTGGTGCAAGCCAGTGCACACTACGTATTCAAGAAACATGCTTCGTTGGATAGGCGAGTCACTAAGGTGGGGATGGAGAAGCGTGCCCATTGGGCATGCCCACAGAGATTGCTCCTCGGGAAGCCTGTCTGATTCCTAGCCAGGAGGCATGCCAGCACCCTGGTCTCCTGAATGGGCTCAGGCCTTCAGTAAGGACGAGAAGGGGCCATGGTGCATCTTGCCCCCCACCTCCCCATCTCCCCTGTGCACAGCTATATCCACGTGTACCGGGAGTTGGAGCAGGCCATCCGGGGGGCTGACGCCCAGGAAGACCTCAGATGGTTCCGCAGCACCAGTGGCCCTGACATGCCCATGAATTGGCCCCAGTTTGAGGTGAGGATGTGTGGAGATGGGGAAGGGGAGTCCGAAAAGGCTGAAAGGGACCTCAGGGAGCAGCCTCCAGCCTCACTGCTCCCATGGCACCCACCAGGAGTGGAACCCAGACCTCCCTCACACCACCACCAAGAAGGAAAAACAGCCCAAGAAGGCAGAGGGGGTAGCGCTGACCAATGCCACCGGGGTGGTGGAGTCCACATCCCAGGCTGGAGACCGTGGCAGGTGAGTTCCTCCTATGGAGCTTCCTGGGGACCAAGGGGGCCCACACGTTGGGGCAGCTGAATTTTATTTCAGAAAAGAAATGTCTAAATCACAACAATCTCATGCTCCCCTCAAAGACAGTGGTAGCTAATACTTGGAGAACACCTGTTGTGTGTCAGGCACTGTGCTAAGTCTTTTCCACATACGGACTCATCGAAGCCTCCAGCGCTCTGAGAAAAGTGTAAACATCCCATTTTACAGATTGAGAAATTGAAACCCAGAGGAGTTAAGTGACTTGCCAAAGGTCACACAGCTAGTTAGTGACCCTCAGAGCCAGGGTATGACGCCCAGGAGTCTGGTTCCAGAATCACTTTTGACCACTAGGCTGTCCTGCCCGTCTCAGAGAGGGGTCAGATGTTCCCTGGGGTTCCCTCCAGCGCCCGTTCTCTCAGGGGCTGGTAGTGAGGCTAACAGCCCTGCCTCAGGTCTGTTTCGAGAGCTGTCAGTGGGTCACTGGCTGGGATATCCGTCCTACAAGGCCCGTCCTGCTCCAGCCTGGTGGACTCTGGGGCCAGGGCTCTGGTTGGGGGGGGGGCAGGCCTGGGGATGAGGTTCATGCTGGGCCCCCCCCTGCTCCTCAGCGTTAGCAGCTACGACAGGGGCCAGCCTTATGCTGCCGAGTGGTCGGACGACGAGAGCGGGACCCCATTTGGGGGCAGTGAGGCCAACGAGGCCTCCAACCCTTTCGAGGAGGACGCCAAAGGGGTGCGCGTGCGGGCCCTGTACGACTACGACGGCCAGGAGCAGGACGAGCTCAGCTTCAAGGCCGGTACGCGGGCGGGGCGCGTCGGACACCTGGAGGGCTGCTTGGCCCCGGGGCCAAGACTCCGAGAGGGCAAGGGCAGGCTGAGAGGCAGCTGGGTGCCAGGGGCGGAGTCGGGACCCGAGAACAGGGCCCGGGAGCCAGCAGCGATGCAGCAGGGAAGGGGAGCTGGAGGCGGGGCGGGCCGGGGGTGGCGCGTGGGTGTCGGGGTGCGGCTGGGGCTGGTCCCGGGCGGACTTGGGTGCAGAATGAAACAGGGTTCAGGTCGGCCCAGCATCGTGGTCTTGGAGGGCTCACCTAGCAGCAGCGCTGGGGTGGGAGGGCGGCCCCCTCCAGCCCGTGCCACTGAGCTCCCGTCAGCCAACGAGGTCATCTGTGTCCCCTTCTCAGGAGATGAGTTCACCAAGCTGGGCGAGGAGGACGAGCAGGGTTGGTGCCGCGGGCGGCTGGACAGCGGACAGTTGGGCCTCTATCCCGCCAACTACGTGGAGCTCATCTAGCTGCCCTGCCCCCTTCCCCCGCCCCTCACGCCTCTCCCACCGCCTCCCCTCCCACTCTGGTCCCCTCCCCTCGCCATAGAGTTCCAGACATATTTTCCGATCAAGCTTTTATTTTTTTAAGAGTCAAAACAGAACAAAACAAAAAATACAGAGACAGAGCATTTGCAGGGTCTCCTGGAGGCCAGGGTGGTGGAACTTGGGGTCATGGCCCCACGGTAGGTGAGGGTCTTAGGATTTAGCCCAACAGTGATATCACAACATCTGCTCTTTAGATTCCACCAAAGAGTCTCCAGCCCTGAGGGATGGCTCCTGGACCCTTCTATCCTGCCTCAGTGCTCCCACCTTATCCCGCTCATCCCTCCCCTCCCCATCCCAGGCTGCCGGCACCTGCTCCCCGCCTTCCCTAGGCCTGGTTTTCTGACCTCCTGCCCCACCCTGCTCCCCTTCCACCACCACCCTATTTTCAGAGACCTCCTCTCCAGCCTGGACAAGGGGGCCTCCCAGCGCCTAGTCTTCCACTCTGTCCCGGGGAGCGCCCTTCTTTCCCTAGCCCTTCCCTAGCCTCAGGACTGTTGGGTCTTGAGTAGGAATGGTCACCCTCTTCTCCCAAAGAGGTTTTCAGGTGTCCCTAGACTCCCACAGACATGAATAGGGGTGAGCTGGAGTTGGTGACAGAGTCCCTGGGGTTTAGGAGGGAGCGGGGGAAGCAGACCCCCAGCCCTCCCAACACTTAAGCTCAGCGGAGAGTCTAAGACCCTGGTAGGGCCCTTCTTTCCAGCTGACGGCACTTCAGAGCCACTCCCTTCAGTACTTGCAGAGACCTTGACCACCTTCCCCCTGCCCAAAGTCCTCAGACAGAGGGGTAGGGCCCCAAAGCCCAGGGCAAAGCCAGAAACAGTAGCAGCCTCTTTCCATTTCCTGGGGAGGAGGGCATCTTTCTCACCCCCACCTACCTTCCCTCCCTCCATGTCCATCTAAATCCAGAGAATCAGTGGGCTCGGCCAGCCTTCATGAAACCAAGCCTGTGGCCTCCCATCCCTCTCCCCTTCTCTGGCATACCAGAGAAGACACAATGGGCCCATGGGAGCTTCCAGGCTGGGACCATCAGGGAATGCCTGCAGCCAAAAGAAGAGGCATGGGTTTGTCAGGAGGGAAGAGCCCTGTTCTTCAGGAGCAGGACAGTCACCATGTCTTTCTTTCTTGTCCCCCTATTTCTAGCCTCTGGAGCTACATATTCCCCCAGCTGGCAGCCCCCTCATCTGTCTAAGCCAGGGAGGGTCTCAGTTAAAGGACTTTTGGGGGTGGGAGGAGACAGGGCTCACCCAGAGCCGGAGTGTTTCCTTCGGGTGTTGAAAGAAAGTGGGGCTGGATTACTGAATATTAATACCAGGTTCCAGCCTCTTCCATGGGAGTGGAGCAGGGGTGCTTGGGAAACAGACTAGGGCAGGACAAGACCCCAAGAGGTGGGGGATTAGCTGGAAGGGTAGTCCCCCAGACCTCTGCGTCGAGGCCCCGAGACTCCCTACAGCAGCAGGTGAGCCTTGCTAACAGTGGATGCCACTTCTGAGCAACAGGACTGTAGACACCCTTGCCCCTCCCATAGCACCTCACCCCCTGGGCCTCTAGGTAAAGAAGTGATAGCCCCTCTGTCACTTCTCAGTCCTCTTGTTCCTTGCTTCTCTTCACAGCCCACTATTGAGAGGTTACAGACTGCAGCCCCAAGGCCCTGACCCTGTTCGTGGGGGCACAGAGGACCCTGGCAGAGTATGACACAGGTCTGAGCTGGGGCAGACCTCCCCCAGGGCCAGGGGTGTTGGGGGTGGGGACAATGGCACCTCCAGGGATAGGCAAACTCCCCTCCTCCAGAACCCTCTTTCTCGTCACTGCTCTCTGGGCCTCTGATGCAGCCCTAGGCCCTCCCATCTCTACAACACAAAAGCCCCTTCAGCCTCTCCATCAGGCAGGAGTTGAGTTTGGGGGCCTCTGTTCCTCACCACTTATCCTTGGAAGTCAGGAAGCTGGCACATCTGTACCTTGGGGCCTGGGCTACCCCTGTCTGTGCCAGTGGCTTCTCAGTACCTGGGGAGGGGCTATGGCCCTGGTGGGGCTCCAGGCACTGTTTTCCTCAGCATTCTAGCTGCCCACTCTGGGGCAGGGATTCAAAACCCCATTCCTTCTGAGCAACCATTTCCATAGCCCCGTTTGGGATCACTCTCAATTCCCAGGCTCCTCAGGCCCCAGAGTGAGAGGGTCTCCTACCTGGAAGACCCCCTGAGCTCTGGGGGTTCAGCCCCACCTGTCAGTGCTGGTGTCAGGGCACTCAACACAGAGCGTGGGGGCCATGCCCCTTGCCGTGCCCACTGCCTCCTGTAGCCCCCTGCCCGCATCCTTGATGCTGCACAGGCTGCCCCGCGGGGCTCGGTGAGTAATGTGTTTTGTCCCCAGTTAACCACCATTCTGCAGCCTGGCTCTGCAAGGAGCCAGGGCTGCCCTGCTGCCCGCCTTCCGCCGCCCCTGGCTTCCTGACTCCATTAGTCCAACACTTGTGAAACTCTGAGAAGTGCTGTGGTCTCAGCAATGCACCCGTTTTGTACATGATTGTGTAATTTAAAGGTATATAAATACAAATATATATATATAAGTTGTGATTGTATGACTGTGGATAAAATCCAGAACTGTGTCAACCTGGCTGGGTGTTGTCGTCTTTAATCGTGTCTTTTGAGGTCTCGGAGAGTTACCTGTATTTGGGATATGTGTTGGGGAGGGGGTCCCCAGCACAACTGGGGGCTGTCCTGGCTGACCACTAATGAGATAGGAGTCCTAGGACTAGTCCCTACACCTTGTAGGCCCCCAGGTCCTATCTGTGCAGGGAGATTTACTTTGGATGTTACATTCTCTGAGGCTTCTGAGGGTCCTGGGTGCCTGCCTGGTGAGGAACACTGACAAGGGAAACTGGGGTATTCAGGATCCAAGTTCACAGTTCAAGGCTGAATTTGACTCCTGACCAGGTTTCAGTTTTTAAAGCAAAATTCTAAAAGTGACTGCTGGGACTTGTGGTTTCTGGTTGTCTATAGTCCCAGGCTCCCTATGGCGTGACATCAGGCCATGCCACGCTTCCCTGTGTCCTGTCTGACCTCTGACAGCATCTCTGCGTGGGCCCCTGGGAGGGCTCCTCCAGGAAGATTTCTCAGGGGAGTGGGCAGGACCTGGGCTTTGGGCTCTCAGCTCTGTTCTGTCATGTCAAGGCCCTGCCCTGGCCTCAGCCCCTGGTCCAACCTTTACACCCCCAGCTAGGTCTCTTCTGGGGCAGGCCAGGGGAACCAGGTCCAGTCCCACCCCTACCTTCCCCTGGGGACCTCTGCTTTCCCCAGTCTGGTTAAATGTCTCCCTGAGGCCCCTCTGGCCCCAGCAGCTTCGGGGGCACTGAAACAAACTCCAGTATTCAAGGCAAATATAATTTGATCCCCTCACCCCTCCTGCTTTCCTGAAGCCTCGGGAAAATCTACCTCCAGTAACAAGTACCTGGTTTTTGCCAAATGGAGGACTCTTCTAAAGGTTCAAAAGACATAAGGTTGCCTTGTCTTATTTGAGTAGGAGGCTGTTCTAGGCAGTCATGAGGAGCCCTGGAGGCGGGGGTCCATGAGGAGAGTAGAGATACCTAGGCTAGATGGGTTCTGATGGGCAGTTGTGCAAAAGAGAAAGAGGAATCTGCAGTTTGCTGCCGGTGCACAAAGTGTCATTGTATGGGAGTGTGCCGGAAGGGGATGTGTGTCTCATGACAGATCCACACAGCAGGGAGCTGCCCCACCCCACTCCCGGTAGGTCCCATTTCTGGAGCAGCTCCAGCTCCCCACTCCTAGCTCCTAACCCCACCCCCCGTTGGCCCTCCTCCCTCCCAACCCCTACCTGAGAACCGGGTCCTCTGCAGGCCCAGGCCCATGCCCAGCTGGGGACATAGAAACAGGTGGCTCCAGGGACTCAGTTGGGGGAGACAAAATCAGTTCAGCAGAGCCAAACTGGGTTCTGGCCAAGGTCCCAGTCGGCTCCCTCCTGCGGGGTGGGCAGACAGCAGGAGCTCAGCAAGGCACAGGCCTGGGGCAGGGCCCCCCCGGCCCCCGCCCTCCAGGTCCAGTTCCAGCTGACAGATGCCAAGGTGCTGTTTGCTTACTGCCAGGAGTAAACTTTCTTCTGAAGACAATAAAATTGCTGAGGGCATAAGGCAGCAGTACAGGTCGGCATTTAACCCTTAGTGGTGTGGGCTGGCTCCCTTTCTTGTTTCTTGGGAGCCTATCCTCAGAAGCTAAGGGTTATGGAGGAGGCTAAGGGCGCTGACCAGTCATGGAGGAGGAGACTCAGAAGGGCAGGCGGGTTCAGTTCTTGGTTCTGCTACTGATTGGTGCGTGTGAGCAAGTCACTTAACTGCTCTGAGCCTTAGTCTCATCATCGGCAAAATGGGGCAGTAACCCCTAATTTTATTCGGGGGGGGCATTAATGACAAAAAATGCAGTGGAAACTCATAGTCAGCCCTCAGGACTTGTGACCTTAATAACAAATGTGAAGGAAGCTGCCTTGCCCAGGAGAGTGGGTGATGGGTCCAGCCTCCCTCAAAGTGCGCGTGAGTGTGCGCACATGCGCGTGCACACACACACACACACACACACACTGACCATGTCTTTTTCCTATTACACACTCCTACACCTCACATCCCACTCACAGGGCTCACAGCTTCATAGCGGGAACTACTAAAGTCCATGAACTCACTCTTGAGGCAGAGGAACTGCAACAAGCCAACCTCTCTTCTACCCTGTACACTGCAGAGCCAGTGTCCCCTGAGGGGTAGGTACTAAAGCATCCGCCCTGTGCCATACCTCTGCTGCCGTAGCCCAGAGCCCATGTGGTTGACCCAGCCCAGGCAGCAAGCGCTGATCTTCAGCAGAGCAAGAGGATGGCAGAAGACCATCTTCTTTTCAGTCTTAAGCACAGACTCTCTTCAGGTCCAGCCCCGTCCCTTCTTTCAGCCCACACCAGGAGCAGGGGGAGACGAGGGCCATTCCAGCCCCTCTTTGGCCTTGAGGACTCATTGCCTCTCTCCCACAGCTTCTACCAATCAATTCTCCTAGCTCAATGCCACCTCAAGGAAGCCTCTCTCGACCACCCAAGGCCCCTGTGACTACAACTACTTGGAGCATTGATGGCTTCTGGGCTGTGACAACCACTCATTGCATACACTGGAGCCATGCCAGTTCTCTAGTATCTTTATTATACATTCCCAGGGGCCCCCTTGGCTCCCCAACTCAGGGTTACGGATGTTTCCTAGCACCATGCCAGGCATGGTGCAGAAGGAGGCAGAGAGCACTGGACTGTGAGTGGCCTTAGCCAAGTCACTGCCATCCTGTCAGCTCTGCTCTGGAAATGCTGGGGTCAGAGGCTGGGCTAGAGGAAGGACCTTCCCTGGGCAGCTGTGAACACTGAGGACAGCCCTGGCTCCCTCCATCCTGCATGGGCCGGGCATGTGAACAGCCAGGCCTGAGGAGGAAGCACCCCTACATGGGGGCCCTCAGTTCCTAGAGAGCTCACTTATACTCCTGGGAGCAGTGGGCCATCCCTCCCTGACCTTGGAGTCCAAAAGCCAGCAGACCACCCTCTCCCCCAACGCAGGGTCTGGCCAGGGCAGGGGCAGGCAGGAGGGGGTTCTGGTGAGGGTGAGTTTCAGGCCTGGGTCTGGCTTGCAGCCCTCAGATGGGGTGCACAAACTGGTAGACGAGGCGCTGGGAGATGTCTGGCTTCCGGATGATGCCCTTCTTGTAATACTGGCGGATGGAGCGGCTCAGCTTGTCGTAGTTCATGGCAGGGCGGTTCTTGCGGATGCCCCACAGCCGGGCCACCTGGGCAGAGTCCTCGATTTTGAAGATGCCTGGGGAAGCAGGAGGCCCAGACAGCCAGTGGCACAATTGGGGGATGGCAGGAAGGAGGAAGACCAAGACCGACAGGTCAGTCTGTGAGAGCTAAGCTAGCCACATTGCGCAAGGCCAGGGCAGGGCCTGACCCAGGCCCAGGCCATGGGGGCCATGCCACCTACTCCCAGGGCTGTGGTGAGGGTTAAAGAAATGTGTGCAAGGAGTGTGGCACAGGGTCCAGTAAGTGGTAAATAATACTATGGAGTCACAAACTGGATACGGAGTGAGCCTGGGTACCTTAGTGGGTTATTTGGGGCACCAGGGGCCTGCCCTTGCCAGCCTCTACTCCTACTATGGGCTTTACACACCTTATGCAGAAGTGCAGTGGGGCTCCAAATGTGTCCACGGCTTTGGCAAGGTCATCCCCCAACCCCAACCCCACCACCTCACAGTTCCCAAGCCTAAAACATCTCTGCCATTCTCATTCACAGCCCTTTCTGGCAGATTTAATTCAGGGAAGGTGGTGGAAAGAGTGGATCTGGCACTGGACTGAACTGGTTTGAATCCTGATGCTGCCATTTTCTGCTATTAGAAGCTGTCTGAAGCCCCTTTTCCTGCCAGTAAGAGGGGTTGTAGTGAGGACCATGTTGTTGAGTGGTCATAGTAAGTGCTGAATGGAGTCTGAAGGGAGTGTCCCTTGGGAAGAATTATTACGTTGTCAGTACTCCCAGTCCTCACTCTAAACCCTCCTGGCAAGGCCCAGGTCAGCACCCCCTCCCCCTCTAGGCAGGCTTTCCAGACCACCCTGCCCTGCCTGATCTCCCTTCTCTAAAACTCTACCTTGGGACCAACTCCCTGGAATACTGGGAGACCAGCAGAACAGCTGCCTCACTCTCAGGTTTAAATATACATGTAGGGTCATCACACCTTGCGCAGAGCTTCTCTTCCACCTGTTCTAGCCGATTCTTATCCTCCACACTCAGGCCCAGAGTTACCTCCTCTGTGAAGTCCCCCCGGACCTGCACAGCTGCACCCACGGCCCTGTCCCAGCCAGGACATGCTCCACACACCAGCTCATTTCACCACGAGGTATCCTACAAGACTGTAGGTCCCTTGAGGGTTAGGTGCAGCTGAATCCCCCCCAACCCTCAGGTCACTGTAATTCTTTGTAAATGTCACCTAATCAAGTGTGGAACCAGAGGAGGTGCTCAAGGAAGGCTTGTTGTATAAATGAATCTGAAGACAGGTCCAGGCACTCAGAGCTACGAATGACCAGAATAGGCCTAGGACCCAGGTTTCTTGGCCTTTGCCAAAATACACACACACACCCCCATCTAGCCCTGCTCTGTCCAAGGAGGTAGCACTAGCCATGATAGCTCTTGAGCACTTGAAATGTGGCAAGTCTGAACTGATGTGTGCTATCATCATAAAATACACACTGGGTTTCAAAGGCTTAGTAAAATGCCTCATTAATAAGTTTTATATTGGTTACATGTTAAAATTATAATTTGTAATATTGAGTTAAATAAAAGTATTAAAATTAAATTGTAAAACATGCTAATGTTTTTAAACGTGGCTGCTTAACAATCTAATATCGTACGTGTGGCTCACATCGTATTTCTCACTGAGCACCACCAACCAGTCTTTCCAGAGAAGCGATGACGTTTCGGGGGCAAAAGCTGTGTCCCATTCTGAGCAGGTTTTCAGAAGCTTACTGTGTTGCAGACACTGTGTGGCTATGGGGATCCTGAACAAGACAGAGCCTGGCCGGACATGGGTACAAATGACACTCAGACCTCAGATGGGGCCTGTGACGGTGGCATGTCTGTGCTTCAGAGTGAAGGTGGGGGGCAGCAGCACCCCTCAGCCCAGCCCCAACCCCTGCCTGTGCGTGAGAGGAGCCCAGGCGGGCCCCCACTGGCCTGTCGGCCCCCTCGTTTCCCTTGTGGCATCCGCTTACCTTTCTCCTTGTTGAGCCACCGGATGAAGCGGCCATAGCTGTGGGGCTTGAGCAGCAGCTCCTTGAGGAACTGCCACAGGTGGATGGGCTGCCCAGAGCAGGATGAGTCCACTTCGCTGTCCATCCAGCTCTCCTCACTGGTCGAGGCTGTGCAGCCAGGAGGGTGGTGGTGAGTGGGGAGCTGCGGCAAGGCCCTGCTTCCGGGGTCGCCCCCCTCGACGGCAGACCAGAGCCCCCACCTCCTCCCTGCACTGCCCCGCTCACCGCAGTAGTGCAAGGCCCCAGGGGAAGTCCTCTCTTTCATCCAGGCCGCTGTAGGTTAGGGAGAGACGGAGAAGGTTGGTGACCCAGGAGAGACCCGCGAGGCGGGAGGAGGGCATTTGGGTGGGACTGTGGGGCCACAGAGGCCCCAATGGCCCGGGTTCCCTGATGGCTCCCTCCCTCCTGCCAGTCTGGAGCTGCTTCCTGGAAGAAAATTTAGGATTTCAGAGCTGGGAGGGGCTCTCGAGACCCTGAGTGCAGCCCGTTGTGGGTCGGACAGGAGACCAGAAGTGAAGCCTTGCTCTGCCTCCCTTTCTCGCCTATGCGATGGTGTCAGCCATCCCCTCACAAATCTGGCAAGGATCTGACGTGATGGAGTCTCGGCACCTCGTTCGGTGCCCGGCATAATAAAAGCTCCCTGCTCTCCAGCTGCCAAATTCACCAAGCACTGTACCTCCTCCTGCTCTCCACCTGGCCTCCTCCCATCTCCCCCACTCTCAGACCAAGCAGTGATGGCAGGGGGCAAGGCAGCCGCTCATGCTTACATCACCAGCTGGCATTCAGCCTGGTACTGACCACTGCCCTTGGCAGCCACTATACAAGAAGCCTGGGGTGGGGCGGGACACTGGTCTCTCACGGGATCACATGAGTCGGTCCTGTCCCCTTATTCATCTGGGCCCCTAAGGGCAGAGGCCTTGACCCAGTGAGCAAGTACTCTTTCCTCCAGAGCACATGGCTCTGGGCAGGGCACACAGTGGCACCCAATGAGGTGGAGATGGGGGTGGCATGCAGCCTTCAAAAAGAATAGGGCAGCTATTTGCATCCTGATGGGGAACAAGACCCAGATGCACTGTTAAGTAGGGAACAAGGTAACGCTTTGACACCATTCATGTTTTAGAAAGGGGAAAAATCACAGTCGTGTGTGTGCTTGTATGCGTATGGGCTTTTCCTGGCCAGGTCCCCAAGAAACTGCTGGTAGTGGCTCCTCTAGGGAAATTCGAAGGCTGGGGATTAGGAGGGAGGAAAATTATTTTTCATGGTTCACTATTTTTTGCTGTTTTTTTCCCTCAATCATACACATTTGTTCATTACTTCTTTAATGAAAAGCAACAGAAAACAAGTAAAATTTTAAGAAGGACAAAGAAGGACTTCATAGCTCCTACAGTCCTGTCAGGTCTGCCGCTCCATGTGCTCACAGTAGAACTTTCTAACTTTCCATGTTCTCTATCCTAAGTTCTGTGTGTTCAGCCAGGGCTAGGAGGGGCTGGGGCTGGTCACTTCGCCCAGGTTCCAGGGACATAGTCACAGCAGGGGCTGGGAGTCAGAGCAGAGCCCATCGGAGAGTAACGCCCAGCCAGCATCCTGGCCTGAGTCCCCTGGGCGTCCCTGGCTCCCACCCACAGCGTGTCCCACCTGATTTCCAGATGTCCAGGTGCGCGTGCAGCACGTCCCCGCCCAGGGGCGAGCGCTGGCGGAACTGCTCCTCTGACATGGCGCACAGCTCCTTGCCCCCCAGCTCCTGGAAGGCTTTGCCCACGGGAGGCAGCCGGTACTGGTGCTCTGTCCACAGGAGCCACTTCTGCACGTTGCCAGGGCTCCAGTCCACGGGGTCTGGGCAAGAGACACTTACCTCAGTTCTGGGAGTTGCTTGCAGGCACCACCCAGAACGTGGCCCACTGAGCTCAGATGGGGCACCAGATGTGGTAACTGGGAGCCTGGCCCAGGGCCATGAGCTCCTTGGGGTGGAAACAGGCCAATCCAGACCCTCTTGAGGGGCCCTGATCAGAGGGTATCCAAGAAGAAGAGGGAATGAGAGGGAAGAGCTCAGGGCAGAGTAGCCTGGGGCCCCTACCTCACCCAGACCTTGGGCTCTCCCAGACACTTCCAGCCCCTCCAAAGGACCTTTCGGGAAGCTCCAGCTCTGGAGGGGACAGTGATATTAAACTAGAAACATATGAGCTTCCCTCTCAGCTGCCTCTTGTCTTCCTAAAGCCCCTCAAGGAACTGGAGAAAAACCCAACCAGCAATTAATCCTCTGATCCCCAACCCACACCGTATTTTACAGATGAGGAAACTGAGGTGCAGAGAGTTCCATCCCCTTGTCTAACAGCTAAACAAAGGGCTGGGTACGTAGTAGCTGCTCAGAGCACACGCTTTAAATAAATGAATGATTGAATTGGCAGCGCATAGGTTGGTCATGGGCAGCTACAAGCCTCAACGGTGGAAGGGGAGTCACTGCTTAGGTCTTAGATATCCCCCTGGGGAGCTGCTCTGGGGTGAACCGGGCAGGGCACATGGGTGGAGGCCAGGCTGGTGGGCATGGTAACAGTAGGGCATTAAGTGAACACTGTGGTCTAAGTTGGTGCCCTAGCTGGGTAACCTGCAGGCTGGGCTGCCCCCACTCAATAAACTCATTGTCCTTTCCAGGGTCAAAGCAATTTGTTTCTTTCCACATTGTTCAGATGTCAGGCCCTCCCTTCCCAGCCTGGTGTGGGAGCGAAGGCACCGAAGGCACCATGAGAGACCTCACTGGGGCTGGGGGAACCGGCCTTGGCACTGGACAACAGGAGGGCTGGGATGTGGGCAGAACTACCTTAAGGAGGCACCAGCTGGGACTGTTGGGAGGCAGGGGCTGGGCCTGAGAGACGCCTGAAGACCCTTCTTGTATGAAAGCAGTCCAGAGTGGGAAGCTCAAATGCCAGGGCCCCATGACCGAGAAGATGGGTCGGACCTGCCCAGAGTGGCAGAGATGATGGAGAGAGACAGGACAGGAGACCTAGCAGCCCCTCAACCCCTCAGCATCAGCACCATAACTACACCTGCCCGGCCCTGGCAGACACACGCGCGTCCAGCCTCCTAACATCCCCTTCTCATCAGAGCCCTCATCAACATCGGACCAGTGACACATTTATCCATTTATGGTCTGTTTCCCTCACTATAATGCCAGCCTTGTAAACGAAGGGGCTTTTGTTTTGTGTCCCCACTCAATTCCCCAGTGCCGGCATGGGGCCCAGCATGTTATTATTTATTGAGCACCTATAATATACAAGGTGTCATCCTAGGAACTGGGCATGTAGCAGTGAACAAAACAAGTAAAAATCTCTGCTCTTTTGGTGTGTACATTCCCATGGGGGAGACAGATAGTCAACAAGATGAAATATGCAGCATATGAGGTGGTATGTGCTGTCAGAGAAACAAAGCAGTGGGGAGGGATAAGAGGTGTGGGATATGGGCAGCAGTTCCGATCGAGGAGTCAGGTAAGGCCTCACTGAGGGGGGTCATTTGAGTCAAGACATGAAGGAGGTGAGAGATGAGCCAAGTGGATATTTGAGGGACCAGCAGGTGCAAAGGTCCTGAGGTATGTACTGTGGGAACAGCAAAGAGGCAGGTGTGGCTGAGAAGGGAGTGGAGATGAGTCTGAGAGGAGGTGGTGGGTCAGACAATGTAGAGCTTGAATCTAACACCTACCAGAGGGGACTCGGGCTGGTGCAGTTGGGGCACAGAGGCTCGGAATCTCCCCGGGCACAGTTGCTGCCTTAGAGGCTGGCCATGAGTGTAGAAGCACCAGCATGGGGCTGCTTGAGGCTGGGCCAGCAGTGGCCAGAGCTCAGCAGACAGCGTCCCTGTCCCCAAGCGACCTCAGTCTGGCTGTCCCCCACCTTTTTGGAGGTGGGCGCGTGGAAGGGCTCACCTGCAGTGATGTTGAGCAGCTTGCAGGCTGTCTCAATGTCCTTGAGCACCTCACCCACCACCATGGACTGCACCTGCTCCAGTGAGTGCTCCTCCAGGGTCAGCCCCCCTGGCGCCAAGTCCAGGCTGCCCCCAGGGGCTTGGCTGTCGATGACAGGGCACTGCTCAGGCTCCTCAAGTGGCTCATCCCGAGTGCTGGCCCCAGGGCCCTTGGCGGCCCAGCTGCTCTCCTCGGGGTACAGCATGTCCAAGTAGGAGAGGTAGAAGGCAGACAGGCCCTGCTCAGGTGTGGCAGGTGGACTGGGGCTCCAGTCCTGTCTCTCGGGGCCCCCCGCCCCTGCTGTTACCTTCTCCGGGCCTGTCCGAAATACAGTGTTGGGGGGCAGCAGGAGGCGGCTGGGAGGCACGCTGCTCAGGCCAGGGCTGGCGCTGCTCATGCCGCTTCTACTCAGGCCAGCGTCTGCGTCTATAGAAATAAGAGGAAGGAGTCAGGTTTTGGCTGCTTCCCCATCCCCATGGGGGCCACTAAGCTGGTTACAAGGATGAGGGGCCCAGAGAGCAATGGCTGGTCCTGGGAGAGAGCTGGTGCTTCTGGGTCATTGGGCAGCCTGGACAGGGCTGGGCAGACAGGACTTCTGGCTGGGAAAGACAGTGAGGTGGGAGTTGGGATAGGACTGTGAACAGACAGCTCCCTCACTCCCTAAGGAAGCCAGATTAGCTGGGAGCAGCAAATGTTTACAGTGTGCTCATGCAACCTTCTGAGGTTCTTCATGCAGCCCTCACAGTGGAAGGCAAGATTAGTGCCATTTGGCAGATGAGCAAACTGAGGCCTGGACAAGATGCATCTAGTACCCAAGCCTCTGTCCCACACCCAGACCCCAGTCCACTGTGAAGGAAGTTCCTTCTGAGAGCTAACCTAAACCTCTCCCGCTGTAGCAAAGCTTATTTCCTTTTATTATGCCCTTGAAGGAAGTAGGGAAGGGAGAGGGTCTTCACCATCGTCTTCACCAGCCAGGTAAAGGAAGAGAGGAGTAAGTGAGGGGAATGGTGAGGTAGAATCCCCTCACGAATGGGGCAGTCAGCCCCCTCCCCTTCCCGAGGGCCATTCGGTGGTGTGTGGAAAAGTTAGCAGCATAATGCTAATGAGGAGGTCACTGAGCAGCCACGCACAGGTGTGCTTTGCCCGCCTCCCAGTCAAAGCTGGGACCCACCTCGCCTCACTCTCCCCTGAAAGGTGCTGCCCCCAGGCCCCTCTCTGCTCCTAGGCCCTGGAGGAATGTGCTGCTGCCAGAGGGGGTGCCCACGTGCTGACCTTCAGGTCCACTTTCCCGGAGCAGCAGTGGGAGTTAATGGGAAGGCCCAGGCGCCCAGAGCTCTGCTGCCCTAGGGTCCCCCAGGAGCAACATTTGGCCTCAAAAGAGCAACTAGAGGCCTCCCTCGCCATCAGCCACGTAGGCTCTGCTTTCCTCGAGCCCTGTTCCCTGAGCCCGTGTGGAGCAGGCGGTTTAGTCGAGGCACTCAAGGCAGTTCCACACTCCAAACACCGGCGTTTCTGGGAGGTTCCTGTGATGCGTGGGCCTGAGCCTCAAGAATAAAGCAGGACGGGGTGGAAGATTGCCAACAAACACATGTTCCCAACATACAGGGACCCATTCAGAGGGGAGGGGAGGAGCATGGACACCTGGAAGGGTCAGTTTATGTGTCCTTTCTGAGGGGTGTTTATATCTGAAAGCAGAGAGTCTTGGAATGTGGTGCCTGACCCGTGGCCCAGCACAGCAGGAAACTGTCAGGGGCAGGGGCAGCAGTGCCTGTCAACAGGCCTTCGGGTGCTCCTGATGCATGTTCACATTCAATAGCTGCTCTAATGGCATCTGGCCAGTAAGAGGGGCAGGCTCTTACCACAGGCTGGGCAGACTCTAATGGGACAGTGATGGGGGCTCCATGGCCCATCTCGTCACTCAGTGGGACTGACCCACTCAGCCTTTGTGTAGTGGTGTTCACCACTGCCGATGCGACAGGGAAGGGACCTGGTTTGGAAGCTTCCCCTCGCTTCTCTAGGGCTGCAGCTAGCCCATTGCACATCTTTGTTCAACTTCAGCAATGATGCCCACCCCCCCCCTTTTTTCTTCTGGAGAGCATAGCTTAATGAATGGAGCCCAGTTGGAAATTCAGCTCCCTCCTGTCCCCTCTCCTGCGCAGTTTCCAACCTTCCCGACTTTCCTTGGCAGCCCTGCAGTTTACGTGGTGGAAAGAATGCCAGCAAGAGAGAAGGGTGTTCCCTTTGATTTTGATTCTCCCTTTCAAGGGCTCCTTTAAGTGACAAGGAAGGAAAGGTCAGGGTGGGGTGGGGTGTGCAGGGACGGAAGGGGGAGCCAGGGCTGCGGGGGACAGAGGGCAGGCCTGGAATCATTTCAAGTCCTTCTGTGCAAACACACGTGTGTGCTCTGGGCCCACATTATTTACCCTGGTAGCACCAACAGCCCGCTCTGGCCCTGGGTCCCCACCCTGGTCTGTGCCCATGCCCTACTTCTAGGTGGCCCCACCCAGGCCGAGCCCCTCCAGCCCCTCCCCCTCCCACATCACCCACCCCATCCACGTCCCCAGAACTCTCATGCCTGCCACGTTAGGACAGTCTCTGCCAACACCCTGGGCCATATGCCAGGGAGACAGAAGCTTTTCCAAGAAGCAGGAGCGCTTGCCTCCCTCATAGCCCTCCTGTTTGCTTGGCCTCAGCCACAGGTAGGCTAGAAGGCAGCTGCTATGCTTCAGGGCCCAGTGGCATGAGGGGTCAGTGAGGATGAATGGGCAGGGCAGGTGGCAGTGTTTGCCTGGCGTGGATGTGATGACACATTCCTGACACATTTGTGCAGTGAGCTGTATAGTCACATCCGTTCCCTCCCCAGGAGAGAGGCAGCATGGATCTTATTCTTAGTCCTATTTTGTGATGGGGAAGTTAAGGTGCACAGAGCTTAGTGACTTGGATCCAGGTCTTCCAACTCCTGGCCCAGGGTTCCTTCACCAGCGAAGCATTTCCGCCTCCTCCTCTACACTGCAGCTCCCCATCTCCTTAATCCTAAATGCCCAGGAACCTGCTCTCAACCAAGACTTGGTCACAGCTCCAGCACCTCCCTGGTGGACTTTGGAAGTAAGAGACACACAAAGCACAGGTGTGTTCATGATTAACTGAGTGGCAAGAAGGACAATCCGATTATTTGCAGGTGGGAGATGGTAGGAACTGCTCTGATCCCAGCAGCCCAGGTGTGGGAGAACCTCGATGTATTGGCCAGGGAGCCAGAAGCTGCTTTCTCCCTTTACTACCCACAGCCTGGGTGACATGGCAGCAAGAGCCTCATTTTATAGGTGAGAATGGTGAGGCTCAGAGAGGTTATGCAGCTTGCCCAAGGTCTCCGGATGGTCATGTATAGGCCCTGCTCATTGGACCACATTCCCTCTAAGGCTTCAGCTCTGGCAAGTCCCATCTTCCCAGGGGTCTGCCCACCTCCCGGTCAGGCAACTTGATCCTCTAAAGTCCCACCTCTTGGCTTCTCATTCTACCCCAAGTCAAGCTCAGTTCTCTCCATCACCCTTTCATCAGGCACCTCTATGCTCAAGAATCTCCCATGGCTCCCCATTACCAGGCCTGCCAGATTCCAATGGCTGGTACCCACCTCTGAGCCCTCCTCTTGCCCAGCCCAGACAATCAGAGCTGTAAGAGACCATATATTATGTGGTTGCATTATAGACAGGGGCAATGAAGCCCAGAGTGGGGAAGGGATTTATCTGCTGGTTGGTAGTATTGTCCGGACCAGATTCAAGGATCAGTTGACATATCTGGGCTCTAATGAGAATGGCATTTCTCCCTTGGCCCCTGTGCTATTTTCTTTTGTGTTGTCCCCCTGCCCAAGATGCCCCTTCCATCTCATAACAGTTCAGCCCAAAGCCCTCCTCCCCCAGGAAGCCCTCCCCAACAGCTCCCTCATCTGACTTCCCAGCTCTCCGTCTGTGCCATGCAATTCAGTCCTAATTACATTCATGACTCTCCGCCCAGGAGGACACATGTATACAGAAAAAAAATGAAGCTCAGAAAGTAGCAAGAACATGCCACAGTCACATAGCAGAGCCAGGACCAGCTAGAGGCTGCTGACCCTCAGGCCTAGGATCCTGGGACAAGTCTGGTGTTTGCCCGGCCCTGATCCCACAGATGGCAGACCCAACCCTCCCAACAGCCTCTGCCATCTGGGTCCAAGGGGCTGCCGGTCTCCTGAGTGATGCCTCCAGCTCCTAAACCCCGAGCTGATATTTTCTGGATTAAGCCACATGTCTGGAATAAGGCTCAGCATGTCCTGACTCCTCCTGCCCCAGAGGCTTTGGCTCCAACTCCACACAAAGAAACTTTGGTAACAGCTGCTGGAGGCCAAGACCCAGAGACAGGGCCAGATGGCAGGGCAGTGGCCAGAGGGATTAGCCACCTCAGGCCCCTTTTCTCAGCATTTCCTATTTCCACAGGAAGGCAGACCAAGCAGAGAAGGCAGAGGGACCCAAAGTCGGGGACTTACAGCAGCTGTTCCCTGCCACTGCCTGGGCCTGCTCTTGCTTGGGGCCAGGAATGTGTCCCCGCAACTCCACTGCCTCCAGGGTTCTCACTCCCACCCCCACCTGGCATCAGCAAAAAATCCCCTATCTCCTGAAACCACAGCCTCAGGAAAGTGGTGTTACCAGGGATGTCTTTACTAAGGCCCTGAGATGTTGTGAGGTTGGAGGCTGTCGCTCACATCCTGCTCAGTCCAGGCTCCAAGATCTCCCCCACTCCTGGAGGTGGGGAGAGGTGGGTTGTGGGTGGGGTTAGTGTGCCCAAGTCCCCACTTAAATCCTGAGATGCAACCTCAGTCTGCCTAGAGCCAAGGGCCCCAGCTGCAGAGCCCAGTGAGAGGAGCACCGAGGAGAATGGATGGGACAGAGGGTGACAGAGCTCACTGCCCAGTGCTGAGTTGGTCTTATTCCTCCTCCGGCTTCCGCACTGTGCTTCACTGCCTTGGCTGTCAGCCCTTCCCTCCAACCAACGAAGGGGCTTCCTTTAATGGGTCAGAGTCAGGAGGCTGTGGGGGGTGTAACCTGGCCAGGAACTACGCAGAGTGGACAGGGGACACATGGACCTGCCCCCGAGCCTGCTGGTCAGCACCTTGGAGAGAAGCCGAACCTTCCCAGGCCACAGGGAGTCCTGGCCAGTGCTGATGACAGGCCTGAGCAGCATGTCTGGCTTCTCTGAACCTTCCCAGCCTCTGGCCCCAGACTCCTCCCTCCTTTAGACATTCCCTTCTTACCCTGCTGCTCCTCCTCTGGCCCCCTTACTTCTCCTTGGACAGCTGCTCCTCCCCTCCCATAGAACCCAGCTCCCTTGCCCTTTGAATCTGCTCTTCAAACTAGCTGGACCCAAGAAAAGCATGCAGCATCCTCCTTAATGGCTACCCTTCCCTGCCCAGAGTGCCGGCCTCTCTCCACTTGACAGGCCACCCTCTTACTTAGGAAGGGGTCCTAGCCTGGCCACCTCCAGGCAGCTCTGGCCCTCTCTCAAGCACCCCACTGTGGCCATCCCCAAGCATCTGCTACCCTGGGGTCTTCAGAAACTGAAAGGAAAGAGGTGGGCCCTTGGGCGTGGCTGATGAAGGACTTGCCTTTCTTGGGCTCAGCTTGAGACTAGAGGAGGTGGGTTTCTTTTAGATCTCCTGGCTTCCCTCACTTCTTCAGATCCCAGACTCATCCAGGCCACTGCCCTAACTCTCTCAGGAGCCCCGCTCTCCAGAGGTTCAACTTGAGGAGCCAGCCAGGCAACCCAGGGGCCGGGGTGTATAGGAGTTTGTGAATTGGGGTGAGGCCACGTAGGGATCTGAGGGGAGGTAGGGAGTTGGAGGGTAGGGCCAGGTAGCAGGAAGATGGGCACAGGCAATGAACAGTTCAGGAGCTTATCAAGGAGATCTGGTCTAGTCTTCTGTTCCCGTGGTCCCCACAGGTGGCCAGGAGCTCACAGGCACAATTAGACCAGCTCCGCGTCCCATTCGCTCCTGCTGCATGGGCACGGCTAGTATCCATGCACATACACGGTCTTACTGACATTGCTTCCAGCCTTTTCTAGGACAAGGTGAAGGCCAACTAAATAAACCCCTCACTGAGCTCTCGCAGCCATGCCCAGTATTTGTTCCCAGCTGACAGACGCAGGTGCTGTTATTGCTATGTGCACGTGGCTACAGGGACTGAGGAGGTCCCTGCTCAGATGGTGCTGATGACTTGGCACCTTTCAGCCTCTGTGGTCACTCCTGCTGACCACCCTTGTCTCCTCTGCTCAGGCTGCCCACTGACCACTGAAAATCCCAGTCCCATAGAGTTTGTGTTGGTGCTTGCAACCTAGACATATAAGGACCCACCTCAGCCCCAAATTCACCCCCATATCTGAGTTTGCTCCAAAGGGGGTGTGTGGCCTGGAAAGAACTTAAAGCTTCAACATCTGGAGATGTGGGTTCATGTTCTTCCCTGTTCTGTATGTGAGGCCCTGGGCAGCCGCTGATCCCCATGGGCCTCGGTCTCCTCCTCTACTCTCAGAGAGAGTGAATCATCTCCCAGGGCCACATGCCTTCTGTATTCTGTGACCCCATGACTCCATCTTGCACCTCAGTCTGGCTTGGAAGGAGGATGGTGGGGAAACAGGGATGGACATCAGGGGCTCCCCTTGCATAGAGACATATAATTCAGGTCTGACATTTCAGGGAAAATAAGGGGTGTGGCCGTACCTCTTCCCTGCACCCCTCTTCTGGAGTTGGTGTCTGGAGCCTCTGAATGATAACTCATCCTACTGACCAAACCAGGCCAACCACCAGGCTGCCCCTCACCTCACAAATTGTCCGTCGGAACTGGTCCCAACCCAGCAGCATCTCTTCCCCACTCCCTCCAGTCAGTTCAGACCCCTTCCCAGACAAGCCTGGGGCATGGATGGGTGATGCTGACGTCAGCCAGAACCCTGTTCCCTGCCACATCAAGTATAAATCCTGCATGGCGTTCAGTTTCCAGAAACTGCAAGTCACTTCTTCATTCACCTGTTGTTGAACACATGCTGTTTGTCAATAGATTCCATGTTTCAGCACCTGGACAAGCTCCTTTGCCCTACCTGGACCGCCATGCCCGGGCCATCTGCATGTTCCACCTTTCATCATAACACGGTAGCTGACGAGGCTGCCTCTCTTCTCTCTAGCCCAGTCCCCACAAATCCTCCTTGAAAGGGCTGGGTCGCAGCCCCTGCTCTTCCCCACACTCCTCCAGAACCTCATCTCTAGCACCCCTTCCGACACTTGATACCCAACATGACTTTGGGGTTTTGTGGGCATCTTGTTCCCCACGCTTCTGCCCCAGCTGGGCAGCCTGGCTGTTGAAGGGGTGATACACATGGATTTCGCCTGGCTTCTGCCTGTGGCATTTTGGTCAATCCTCTTGGCCTCAGGCTTCCCCTTGGTAAAAGGGGACAGTTGGGTCTCTGGGGATTGTCACGACAAAGCAGGACAATGATGTGAACAGATGGTTCAATCTCCCAAGAGGGGTGTGTAACACACTGGTTCCTCTCATCTCTATTCATCCATCTCTGTAGTCTCCCTCAGGCCCAACACAGAGCTGGAAAGGCATCAGAGTGCGTCATAAACTTCGAGGGATGCATCTGTACAATCTTGACAGCATTGAAGGAAAAAACAAAAACATGGCTTGAGCCCCAAACATGGGGCCAGAGAGCACACTTTGAGGCTTGGAAAGGAGGTGTTAGGACAAAGTGAAGGTATTTCAACATCACAGAACATGATACAGTCCAAAATAAACTGTCCTGAGAGACTAAGAACAGACATTGCTTCAAAAAAAGGTCTAAATGAGAAGGGGTGGGCTATTAAGGGGCTATTAAGGGGACCCTGGACAGTCAGTCATCCCCAGACCTCTCTCCTCGGTCCCAGAGCTGGTGGGAGAAAGAAGGAGCATATGCATTCCGGAGGCACTCCTCCTACAATGTGGGGTGGGCTCCAGCCTGTCCGGTCCCCAGAAGTCACACTAAGGTTCCCAGCTGAGTTCAGAGGGAGAAGGAGGCTTACCCTCTCCTCATCTGGAAGCCCCAAGCAGCTCCTGAGAAGTGGGAGAGGAGAATCTGGCAGGGGCACCTCCTGGGCTGAGAACATGCAAACGAGTCAGGGGGAAGGAGCCAGGCATTAAATGTCAGGAAGAGCCCAGGGCAACTCAGCTTGTGCAAAGTTTGCTTTGAGAAGAGTTGTTCTACCTGACAGGCCACTTGCTTGGCCGGGGGCTTGGGGTGGGGCATGAAATAGGATGGGAGTGAGAAGGGGGGCCGGGGGAGGGTCCTAGACCAGGTTTGAGCCCTCACTCCCTGCTGTCTAGCTCTGGGACTGGGGCAAGTGACTGGGCTTGCTGTGACTTAGTTGTTACATCAGTGAAATAGGTTATCAAGGGCATGTCTTGTGAAGAGCAGGTGTTGTGAAGATTGAGGGAGAAGATAGATAGAAATTCCCCGTGAATTATATATAGGCTGAGCAGGCATGAGGGTGGCACCTGGGAGCAGGTGAGAGGATGGGGCTGGAGAAGAGAGAAGGGAAAGGTAATGGCATATGGAATGAGAACAAAGGAAGAACTGAGTGGTGGGGGGGTGTGGAGGGCTAGAGACAAAGGGTGGAGTGTGGGGTGAGTTGAAGGTGGTGGTGTGGGAATCCTGGCCTTGCCCTGAGGTCATCCTGCCCAGTGGAGGGCAGCTGCTGGTCTCCACCCCTCCCACCCCCCCCACCCCCACCCCGACCTCTAAGAGGAGCCAGAGCCAGAGCCACCCGTCTCCCCTGACCTCAATGTGGCAGACAGGCCGGGAAGTCACACAAGTCTTGCAAAGTTTGCAGACCCAGCCAGCCGCTGCCTCCACCAAACACTATATAGCCTTCAAAACCCAACTCCAGGTTGTCGCTTCCGTGAAGACTTTTAGCAGCGGAGGCCACCTCGCAAAAACTTTTCATCATTCGGACAAGGAACTGCAAGTGCAGGGAGGAAGGTGACTTTCCCAGAGTCACACACTGTGGGCCTTACCCCACTCCTTCTTGCCTTCCACCCAGAGGGTCTCTGTCCCCAGGTCAGCTTGAACTGCCTTCCCCTGGTGACAGTCCAGCTGCACCCAGTTGTCTGGCACAAAACTGTTTGTTAATAGCCTTAATTGTTTCGGGGTTCTTAACCTTATGTCTGCAATGGCCTTATTGGTAAAAAGTGGGCTCTCCGAGGTCCTTCTAACTGCCAGTGTTAAAATTCCCGAGCATCAGTTGAGCACCTACTGAGTGCCACTTACTCCCTCAGGCTTGGTTGACAGAGCAACTCTCTCTAATTCAGAGTGTCCTTGTGGAATCCTGTCTGCTGAAGTGTTTTGTAATTGGTAACACAATAAACACGTCTGCTAGGGACTGTTTTCAGCTCTGGATTTCGCCCCGGTGCCTGGGGCGGAGCAAGCACTTGTCCATTCACTGTCAGGCTCTCAAAGGGAAGGGTGGTCCCTCATCCTGTGGGAGACCATCTCCTCCACAACCCAACCTTTCAGGAAGGCCTGAGAGTGCCTTTTGTCCCCAAATTTCTGTGAGTTTGGGGTGGCGAGACTCCAAGCTGGGAGTCTCGGCTCTGGCCCTTCTCACAGGTGGGCAGAGGTCATGCAGAACTGGCCTCGCTGGGCTGGGCTGGGTCGTGGCCTGAGCCTAGCTGTCTGGTGGGGCATCTCCTGCCCATCCCCGCCTGCCACCTCGGACATGGCAGCTCGGGTGCCTGTTTGCTTTGTTACTCAGCTGAACAGCTGGTGCTGGGGAGATGCCATTTTATTGGGAGGTGCTGTGAAGCGCTTTATTGGGGAGGTAGGGGCAGGAAATGAAGCTAAGTCCCAGCTCTGGCCAAGGAGGTGGTGAAAGGCCATGATCTCCATACAGGAGACAGACCATCCAGCATATACACACGCGTGCACAGTGTCCAGCCTCAGAGGAGCGCTCAGCCATCCAGACCCTTCAGCTTTCCACCCTGTCACCTGCTGACTGCTTCCTTATCAGTCTCCCCATAGGAGGCATCTGGCAAATCTTAGAAGTGAGCACCTTCAAGGACCCCTGTTTCTTTCCTGGAGTGCCCAGTCAGGGATCCACGGGTCCTCTGCTTCTCTGGGTATCCATGCTCCACAGCTCCCTGACCACCTGGTTCCTGTGCCCACCACGGCTCTGCCTGATCCCTGGACTCTGGGCCTGTGCCCCTGCTCCAGCCTGGACCCAGGCCCTGAGTCTCTAGGCCCCAGAAAGCCCCTGCCCACTTGTGGTCCGGCCCGGGGGAGACCCTTCCCTTGGCTAAGCAGCCGCAGTGGTCAATAGCAGAAAGACTGCTTATGTTTTGCTAGCCAAGCAGAACGGGCCAGGTCTCAGGGCTGAGTCTCCACATCTACAGGACCGCCACTCTCAGGGCATGCTAGGCTCAGTGTGGAGCCTGGATGGTGACTATCACAGACACTGGGCATCTGGGCCTTGCAAGGCCAAGAGGGCTCACCCAGGCGCTGGAGTTGGCCCAGGGAGGCAGACTGGGAAGACTGAGGAGAGGCACGGGCTTCTGAGGGTGAAGGACCCAGATCACAGGGTCACTGGTGCCTGGCAGATCAGTTCTGAGCTTGCAAAGTACACCTCTAAGTCGTTTCAGTCACCTGCCTCCCCACAGCTGTCAGGAGAAAGCCCCGTGCTGGACACTGAGTGCTTCCCCCTGGACTTACCCGTTAGCTGCCTGGTGTCCAGGGAGTCGCCTGCTGCAGTGGCAACCTCAGGGGCCAGGAAGAGGCGGGGGCAGTTTGAACCACTGCTGGGGCTCAGCCAGGCATCTGGGGAGCTAGTGGGATCAGGAACCAGCAGGGCTGGAGGCAAAGGTGGCACTCGAGTGGGCCGCCGGGGGCCTGGCCACCCTTGAGGGGTGGCTCTCTGAGGTCTCAGGGTTGCGTGGCCTGTAGGGACCCCCCAGCCCCCAGCCCCAGGCCACTTGCTGGCACTGCGGCAAGAGCCAGAAGGGCTCACAGAGGAGCCAAGGTGGCTCAGGACATCGGGTCTGGGTCTAAGGAGCAGTGTGGACGCAGGTGGAGTGCAGGAATGTGCTGGGAGGAAGTCTGTGGGATGAAGAGTTGGCTGGGCCTGATTTCCCATTATAAGTAATCCTTCCTTATTTACCTGAACAAATACGCTCCCTGCTTACCTCAGACCACAGGCTGGCTCCCGATTAACCCTTTCGGGCCTTCCCCTCCTCACTGGAGGAATCTATACTCTAGCAGCCAAGGAATTTACTCACTTGTTCACTCACTCACTCACTCACTCACACATTCATAGCTACTAAGCTCATGTTATGTGTGAGGCATAGGGTATATATCAAGAGAGACCCGGGCTGGAGCGCTAAAAGGGATCAGCCAAGGGCAGGGGACAGATTAATAAGCAGCAGTGGAAATTCGGAGCTCCAATGGAGGGCTGTGGGAGCACTGAGGCAAGGGAAGTCAGCGAGGGCTTCCTGGAGGAAGTGCTGTTGGGCTCTCCAGGCCAGGGGTGGAGGGAGTTTCAAAGAACCACGGGGAAAGGGACCCGAGTTTCGTGGGCTCACCTACCTGGGCTCACCTACCCTGCACAGGAACTGAGCTTTCTGCGCCCCGTGGGCACAGGCCCACCACACAGTGGTGCTCAGGGAAGACGAGAAGCTTGCTTTCCCAGGCCCAGAGTGGGGAGTCGGCCAGCAGCAGCTTGCTCTCCACAGTCCCTGAAGGGTAGAGGCAAGGAGGGGAGACTGAGCACACACCCACCGCCCAGGTTTCTGCACCTCCAGGAGTCCAGGGAAGGCCACGCAGGTGAGCTCTCAGCTTCCTTCTTATCTTGCCAGGTGGGTTGAGGGATATCCCCAGAGGGCAGGGGTTGGCTCCTCTTTCTCTGGAGCACCTTGGAAGGGAACCGAGCACCTGCTACTCCCATTCTGTCAAATGGGGGCAATTTAGATCACTTTCAGTGTTATTTCCTAATTTCAGAAAGAATTGTATGAGTATTCTAGGGCTTCAGGAAGATCCCAAGGCCTTCAGAACGAGCCCCTTCACTTAATTAATGCCGTAATTCTCTGACTTGTCATTGCACTTTCCACCCTGGAGAGCACTGTGCTTAGTTATTATCATCACCAGAACTTTGGTGAGGATGTTATCAGAGCTTTTCTCCAGAGAAGGTCAAGATAGGATAGAATAGAGGAGGTAAAACAAAGTTCTGAAACGGCTACAGTCAACCGCCCCAGTTTTCTAGGGTCAGTAAAAAGGAAGACGCCTACATTCCCAGGTGGGACCTCCTCCAGGATGCCTTTCTATGTTCTGCTCCCTTGCCAGGCAGGCAGCCTTCTCTCCACTCTCACAGAAGCATGTGCTTTCCTCAGCTCTCTGATGCAGTGAAAACCATGGCTGTTGCTGCTATATGCCAGGCACTGGTCAGCGCTCATTAGATGCTAAGGTATTATTCAGATAATAAATACTATAACATGGGTATGTACAAGGAATACCCAATAAATGCTTATTGAATGGGTTAGGTGTCAGAGATAGTCATCCTCAATGTCCATTCTCCCCTTTTCCTCCGTAACAAGCCCTGAATTTTTAGCTTAGAACTTGGCTGCCCGGAATTTAAGACTATCCCAGACTCCCTTGCATCTAGAGGTGACTATGCAACCAAGTAAAAGTGTCAAGTGTCCTTAAAAGTAAACTGACACGTATCATTTGCCCCTTCTTTTTCCTTCCTCCTTCTTCCTACCTGGAATGCAACTGTGATTGCTGGAATTCTGGTTGCCATCTTGGACCCTGAGGACAGGATGGTGGAGCCATGAGTTAGAAGGAGCCTAGGTAACTGAGGACTGCATAAAACCTTTGTATTGGCTTTGGACTGGCTGCCTCAGGACTTTTATGAGAGCAACAGATCTTTTGCTTTTGTTAAGTGGGGTCTTTATTATTATTCAAAGCCAAGCCTAATCCTAACTGAGGTAGACCAGAAGATGTACAGACAGTAAAATAGAGCACTCCTGCCGCCAAAGAGAATGTTTCACTGCTGGATGGCAATGGGAAGGGGCCTGATCATACCACAGAAAACCTTGGCCTTGGGAAATCTGCCTCTTGAGTGCTGGGTACAGACTTATTCTGGGCCCAAGGGACCATTTCATCAGTGTCTCCAGGGATTGGTGGGCTTGAATGGACAGACCAGAAGAAGTTGTGCTGAGTGTGGATAGTAGTAATTCTACCTGCTCAAGACTGGAGCAGAAAAACAAAGGATGCCTCTAGAAGCTGGAAAGTTCCAAGAGAAAGCAGGGAGAGGATTCCTCATCTCCTCAGCTGGGGCTCACTTGGACTAAAGTGTTAAGAAGCTGCTTGGGGTGGATGTCAGTGGTGGACTCCATGGGAAAGGAAGGCCAAATAGGGCCTGTTCTTAATCTATGAGGGTACTCTGGGTGACATATACCTCCTCAACGGCTTTATCCGCTTAGCATGGTGTCATGGCGCCAGCTCAAGATTTTACCCAAAAATACATGTTGGTTCTGTTACCTTTCAACTTCATGATTTTGGCCAAGTAGCTGTATGTGGCCTGCTGAATCCCCCTCTCCCCACCTCCAGAGAACTCTCAGAGCTGTTGTGAGGACTGAGAGTTGGTGAAAGTGCCCTGTGAACCCAAACACCCTGTCCCAATGCCTTGCTGACCGCCAATCACATGCTATGTGTTTGAAATATGTCATCTCACTCCCTACAGGAACTCATAGCAGATAGCACTATGCCCAGTTTTTAGGTAAAGACACTGAGGCTCGAATTGTTAAAATGTCTTGCCCAAGGTCAATAGCTGGAAAGCAGATTCAAGCTCAAATTTCTAGTTTCTTTAATCACCCATGCCTGATAGGACCTTGTCAGCATACTCCATCCCATCAGGGTCAAGTCTCAGGTCCTTGGCGTGGGTCACTGGGTCCACCAGACCTCCTGCTTCCTGCCCACAGCTCCACCAGGCTGATCTCCTCTGGTCAGCTTCTGCAGGATGAAATATGCCCCCTCCTGTTCTCCCCACTCCTCCGTCATGGGCAATGCCTTCCTCATGTCCACCCTCTCCAGACCTGGGGTCTGACATACTACCCATGTTGGCCCACCTAGACTCCATCCTGAAACTTTCTTCTGACCTAATGAGATAACATATTTTCTCTTGCCAGGGGGGTTTCTGGGCCTTAAGAGTATAAGCTGAGAGCTGCCACTCCTAAGGCGAGTATGCTCCGAGAAGGAGCCCAGAGAAGGACCTTCCAACACCACCGTGTGAACACCTGGATGAACCAGTTATTTCCTTTTTCTGTCGTTCAAGTGGATTTCAATTGAGTTTCTTCTACTTGTGACCGAAGGCAGACACATCTTTCAAGCCTGTTTCCAGAGCCCTCTGTGCAAAAAGCTTTCCCATGGCCCCTCCAGCCCCTAGACCTCACATGTCTCCATTCTTTGTGCTCTAATTATTTCCTAGCCTTTCTCTTCTTCCCAAGATTCTAACTCCTTGAGAGCAGAGACCCTGGAGCAGCCAGCAGCATCAGACCCAACACACAGATTATGATCCTAGAGTAGCTGGCCTGAGCTTCTCTCCCCACCTGGATCTTCTAGCCTATAGCCCAAAAGAGTGGAGAGCACTAGACGGGAAGCAGAGCACAGGAGTCGGGCTTGGATGCCACCATTTACTAGTGGTATGATCATCAGTGAATCTCAGGCCTCCCCTGCCTCCTCTGTGAGATGGAAATAAAACTTGCCTTGTTGTCCTTGCGGGTAGGGGGCTGTGATGAGTGAATATCGATTGACGAAGGAAGTGGACAGACTTTGTCTATCAGTTGGTCCTAGCTTTCTTTCCTCCTCCATTGCCCCACCCCTTAGGAGCTACAGCCTGGGGATGATAGCAGGGACAAGGCGGGGACCCACACCAGGAACAGAGAGCTGGGGCTGCCAGTTGGCTCTTGCCTGTCCCCTGGCCCCTGCCTCCTGCCCCAGGTCTAGGTGTGAGAAGGTGGGATCAGCTTGGGGAGGGCTTTCCTGCTGAGGTATGAGAAGCCTGTGGTCATTCACCTACCTGGGACTGTGTAAGCAGGATGGGCAGGACATCTGGTTTGTGGGATCCAGAGACTATCCAGCGCTCATAGTACAGAGGAAGACTCTGACACCAGAGAGGCCACAGAACAGACCCAACAGCACATGATAGGGCTGGGACCCAAATCCAGACCCCAACCCATGCTCACATGTGGCATCTGCTCTCTCATCTAATCTTAATAAGTCCAGCACCTGAAGGATTCATTGGCCTCATGCACAGATGAGGAACAGAGACCCCTTAAAGTTCTTCCAAAGTCAATGCTAGAAAGTGGCAGAAGCAGAATCTGGGCTGGGACTGTTGGAGCCCTCTTTTCAGGACCACAAGCTACAGCTGGATGGTAGACAAGGGGGTTAGGAATATAGTCTAAGTGGTGGTGGCCATGTCCTGTAGCCTCGTCCGTCCACCCCATCACTGATTCACACCTGGGATGCCATCTGAAGAGGCCTCACTCACTCCAAGGCCCCAACACAGCCCTCAGGGTCCCCAGAGTTTCCCTGTGGACTGAGCTAGGCAGGCTCCTGTCAGAGGTGGGCTTCAAGTCTGGGAGCCCTAAGGTCTGTCTGGGAAGAGGCAGACAACACACACACACCATCTTCCCTACCCCTTTTGGGCCCTTGGCCTGGTCCGTGCCTCATGAATCCATCCCCAAATACGTGCTGAAGGCTTACGGTGAGCCAGGCATGGGGCACTGGGATACAACAGTGAAGCTCACTGGGGTTACATTCTAGAGGAGAAAGACAGGCAACGCTAAAAGTGATAACTGAGTAAATCATACAGTCCACTGTAAGGTAATGAGAGCCGTGAAAACCATGACGGTCAGAGCGGTTCTCCCTGAGTGGGATTTGAGCAAAAGCATGAAGGAGGTGACGGTGTGAGCCCTGCAGTTAGCTGTGAGCCTTCCGAGCAGAGGCCAAGCTTGAGCAAAGGCCCTGAAGCAGGCTCTGCCTGGGGTACTGAAGCCCCTGCCCTTGCTCCTCCCTGACGAGCCCCTCACTTAGCTGGCGCTCACTCGCCAGGTGCCATGCCGCTTGCTTTACAGAGCCTGCCCCACCTGCCTGCCCAGCAGCACTGTGCAGCGCGCCCTGTCCTTGACGGCCCGAGTTGAAACCGCAGTGAGGAAACTGAGGCACAGAGAAGGCAGTGGCTTGCACGGTTGCATGGTGAGGCGCGGAGCCAGGGTCCGAGCGCGGCCTGCTCCGAGCTCGACGCGACAGTCGTCCCTCCTGGCCTGCTGCAGGGCGCCAGGTGCACCCCGGGCCGGCCTCGTGGGGGGCGGGGGTGGAGGGGCTGCGTCACGGCCCACACCCGCGGCTGCCTTTCCCCCCATTCGCGGAGCCAGCAGGACCTTCGGAAACCACAGCCCCAGATAAGAGCACAATTGGGACCTGTTTTGCTCGCGGGCCTGGCGGGGGGGCGGGCCTGGGGGGGGGGAAGTGAGGGGAAGCCGCTGGCAGCACTCCGGCCGCTATCAGCAGCCCTGCCCACCCCCTCCCCAGGAGCCCCTTTGAAATTTACCCACCTTATCAGGGGCGCAAGCTCCGAGGGAGGCTGCTGCGCCTTTGCGGCCCGCGGTGGAAGCCCGCGCTCCGCCTGGCCCGGCCTCTGCCCGAGGACACCGTGTGTGACGTGGGGGCACGTGTTGGCAAGAAGCTGGGCCTCAGACACCAAAGGGGGCCTCTGCTCTCACACACACAAACCTGGGTGGAGGATGCCCTACCCAGGGGCTCTCCCCCTCTGACCTCAACACCGCACCCTTGCACTGAGCCTGCAGCAGCCCCGGCTCCCTCCATCCAGACTTCCCTCAGCCCACATCCTACCCAATGCCAGGTGGCTGGGCACAGCTTCCAACGCTTCCTCATGCTCCCCACGGGCTTTTCTCAGAACCCAGGCCTGTTACATGCCTGACCTTCTCAGTCACGCCCTCAGCAAATGTTTATTGAGCATCTACTACACACCAGGCACTGGGAACAGCAGTGAACACAACAGATCAATCGCGCTCCCCCATGGAGCTGCGGAGAAACAATAAACAAACGTAAGTAGGATATAGAGTGTGTCAGAAGGCGATAACGGCTGGTAGGGGGCAGAAATGAAGCAGGGATGTAGGGTAGAAAAGGTTGGGGCAATTTTAAATGTGCGTGTGAGGGGTCAGAGAAAGCTTGCCTGAAAAGGTGATATATGAACCAAGATGTGAACGATTCTCTTCTAATGCTTCTATGAGGTTAGGATCACAAACACAGAAGGAGAGAACAAGGAGGATAGCGGGCAACTAGTCCTACAAGTTCCCTTTTTACCGAGGCTCAGAGAGGGCAGCGAAGTGCCCAAGGTCACACAGCATGATGGCAGCAAAGCTGAGCAGGAATTAGAGCCCAGCCAGTACTCTTCCCCCTGTTACTGCTGCCCCCAGGGCTCTGTGTAGAACCATCAGGCTATTCTTGGACAATCTGGGGATGGGCTGAGCCTGAGAGTAGAAATGCTCGCAGCCATTAGACTCTGCCTTTTGCAGCAAAGGGGCCCCACTAGGTCTTTTTTGAGGCTGAGGGTCAGGACTCAGGCCCTAGCTGGAGGACTGCAGGGTGCACGTGGAAGGCTTCATGAGGCTGGGAGGTCTGCCCTTGTGCTCCTGCCCAGTGTCATGGTCTTCAGGCTCCCTCACCCACCTTATGTGTTCTCCATCTGCCCCTTGGACATGTCCAAGTCCACCAGTGGCCTGACCTTGAGGGTGTGTTCTTCTAGGCGAAGCCGCTCATTCCCAGCATATGCCTGCTCTCCTGTGAAGGGGTGAGTGACCTAGAAGGGAGGAGGCAGCTGCCACTGCAGCTGCAGGCAGGTGGAGTGTAGAGTCCTGGGGTTAAGGTGGGCAGATCCTGGGGCCTGAATCAATCGGATGGGCTCTAAGAAGACAGATGAGAAAAAGGATGCTGAAGGGAGCTCAGAAGAGCAGTCTGCTTGGTGAGGGGCAAGCCCTTTGGGCCCTGGGGTGAGGGGGGGCAGTATCCAGAGGCCCTCAGAGAATTGTTTCTATTGAACAAGAGAAGCCCAGGGTAGCTGGGCTGCTGGGGAATAGCGCTGAGTTTGGAGACAGAATTCAAACACCAGCCCTCTTCAGTCTCACCACATGGCCTTGGACCTCCTCAGCTTCAGTTTCTCCTCTCAGTAAAAGGAACAAGGGTTCCTTCTTCAAAAGGATTTTGTAAGGGGCAAATGAGAAAAAGTGTTAGTGCCTGGTGCACAGCAGGGCTGTCAGCAGTGGAGTCCCACCTCTGCGGGAACCTCTTCTCCCTCATCTAGATTGTGGCCAGTTTCGGGCACACTCAACATGGCCAAGCACTTTAGAAACCTTTTTAGGTCTGCTGGTATTGGATTAACCATATCCTGGGTTTATAAGACTCACTATCCGTGGGTCCATGCAGGGCCCTCTCTTAATTTTTGGTATAGAACACTGTGAACCACTGCCAATCCAGGATCAAAGTTATTACCAGCAGTACTACACGTATTAACTCACTTCTTTCTCACATCAATCCTATGGTTTAGCTCTAAATAGCTCCCACTTTACAGATGAGGACTTTGAGGCACAGTTGAGGGCTCAGGGCATCCTCTCCACTGAATGATGAGTTGGGTACATTCCTCCCATTGACTTCCTGTTCTGGAGTCTGGAGTCCTGGACAATGATGTTGTCCTATGACCCCCATCCCAGCCCTGGCATGTTCTGTTGCTCAGCGAAGATTACAGCCACGGGCTCAGCCCTCCTGCTCCTGCAGGGCCTCACCTTCCAAAGGTGGCACCTGGGGTTGCCACAGGGAGCAGTCCGCCTGGTCCTGTGCTCCCTGGCCTCCAGGACCTTCCCTGGCCCCTCTTGGGCCCCAGTGTTCCTCTCAGCCCAGATCTCGCTTAAGAGTCTGGTGCTCCTACCCACTCCCCTATGCTCCTTCCGGGCAGTGCCCAAGAATAAATGAAAAATTCATAAGCAAATGGATGAATTCCTGCTGGAAGAGGAATGTTGGAAGGAAAAATACAGAGCGTTTCTGGGAGCTGAGGGGAGTTGGGGAGGGGTAGGAGGTGGGCAAGGCGAGACTCAGTTTTAAAAGATGCCCCTCTGCCAGCTCTATATTCAGGGAGCTGTGCCCCTTTGGTTGTGTGGATCCGATCCTCAGATCTTGCTGCCCGTGCCCTGACCCTGAGTCCTGGCCCCTCTCCCATGGTGACTTCCCGGATCCAGTGGCAGCCACAGGTTTCTCAGAACCGTCCTAAGCTGACACAGCTAAAGCTGCTCCAGGGGCCTGGACTGTGGGCGGGACACCCCTGCTGGGCAGCAGTGACTTCAGCCAGGAAATGCTTGGTGCTGCCAGGAATGGCCAGCTCCTGACAGTGAGTTAGGGAGGGTGTGGGGTCCAGGGCGGAGTCAGGAGGATTAGGCTAAGATCTGGAGGTCCTGGGGCCGGAATTTTCTCAGCAGCATCCAGATGCCATGTCCGGGGAAGCAACTTTCTTCCCCACATGTGTGGGTCTTGACCTGTATGGGGAGCTGGCTACTCTTGAGAATCTGTTAAAAGTTATGGACTCCCCACATCAGAATACACGCATGCGCACACGCGCATACACACACACACACACACACACACACACACACACACACACACACACACACACACAATCCCAGGAGTTCCCTGAACCCCTGAAAACCCCCCATGAACCCCGGATTAAGAGTCTCTGTCATGAATCATGAGTAATGTGTGAGCAAGACTGTCAGATTCACCACCAGCAAAACATCTGGCATGCAGTAGGTGCTTAATATGTGTTTAGTTCCACAAATCAACACATATGGACTTGTGGGGTGAAGGGAAGGGCAGCTGTACATTGGATCAGAGTCAGAATCAGGGGAAGGGAATGGAGGGCAAGGCAGGGCTGTCACTTAGCTGCTTACGACCCTCCCACGGCTCCACACTGCCCTCAGAGAAAGTGCAAGGAGTTTGTGAGGCATGGAAGGCCCTGCGTGAGCCTGCCCCTGCGGCCCATTGTGCTTCAGCTAACAACTCACGTGGTCAGTTCAGCCCTAGGAGCTGCTGGAAGCTCTCCTGCAACATTTACTTATTCCAACATCTACTGAGTATTGATTGCATGTCACCCAGGATACCACAGTGTGTCTAGTACCTTCGTGGGGCTGACAGTGGCTCTTGCTCCTTAAGAAGCCTTCCCTGATCCTGCCATTCTCAGGATCACAGCATATATCCCACCTTATCCAAAAGCACTTCTTCCTTGTCTACCTCCAGCACTAGGCCGGGGGTCTATAGAAATGGGGGCTTTGTCTTATTTGTTTAGCATCCTTGGAATCCAGGGCCGCGTCTAGCAAATAGCTGTGCATGACATAAAGGAATGGACAGATGGATGGAGGGATGAATGGAATTTGTTGGGGCTGAGGGTACCAACTAGAAAGTGGGAGGGGCATGGGGGATGGGGCTGAGGTAGGTCTGGGAATGTCCCTGGGGAGGACAGAGGGAGTGGGGAGGGTACATGGCTGAGTTCCCTCCTCTTGGCTCCAGTGTGAGACTTGATTGCCTTGAACAACAATGGCCTCAGGCCTGTGGGAAAAAGGAGGGTCAGGGGAGGGGTGATGAAGAATAGGATTTGCTTCCTGGTCTGGGGTTTCCAGCCGTTCCCACCCCACCCTGGGGCTCCAATCAGAGGCACCCCCTCCCCTGAAGTGACTCAAACCCTGCCAAGTTGAGAGGGCTATGGGAGAGGCAGGCAATGCAGACTACCTGTGTCTGGCCCCTGGAGAGGGGGCATTGAGCTCTTACCTCCCTTGATCGTGGCCTCTGTTGTCACCAGCTCCAGAAGGGGCTGAGACATTGCTTGCCCTGTGCTAAGACCCCAAGACCACCTCAGAGAGAACAGGGGCTGGCTGCCTCTGGTCACACAGCTGTCAGGGCTAGAGTCACAACCTCTGCTTTCTTCATTCTAGGGCAGTCCCTGCCCAGCTCTGCCAAGCCAGGGAGATGGCTTCTCTGAGGGTCCTCCCTGCCGATGGAGTGGAAAAGCCAGGCCTGCTTCTGAGGGTCCCACCCCAGTCAGAGGTGATCAGGGGCCTGGCTCAGCTGCCCACCCCTCAGACACTGGTAGGCAGAAGGAATAGGATAGAGGATTGGTGGGAAGGGAGCCATCCCTATTCTCTCTACCATCCCAACCCTGTGAATGCCTCCCACGTCCTTTATCACTAAGGCTGCCCTTTCCTTTGGCTGCCATCCCACAGGAGAGGTACAGAGACGGGGAGAGAGAGAACAAAGGCTGGAGAGGGGTCCTCTCTTCAGGGATTTGGGACTGTAAAAACAGGAGGGCTCTGTGTGTGAACCCAGGATGCCTCCACAACCAGAACTATGGCTCAGAGCTAGAAGGAGGCTCCCGCTAAACCAGTCTAAGGATTTATTTTGTAAAGATGCGGTAGAGGCCCACGCAGGGGAAGGATTTGCTCAAGATCGCATAGCTGGATAGCTGCTGAGCTTATGGAGTGTTTCTGTGGGACAAGGCACTTTTCCATGCACTTTACACATGTTAACTCCTGAATCCTTTCAGCAACCTTATGAGGCAGGTGCACTATTATAATCCCTATTGCACAGATGGAGAAACTGAGGCACTGAGAGGTTAAGGAAGTTGCCTGAGCTCACGCAGCTTATGAGCAGCAGAGCTGATCTGTGAGCTCAGGCAGCCTGGCTCTGGAGCCTCATGTATAATCCCATGCTTTGTTGCCTCTGCTATAGTTACCAAGTAGGAGTCTTGGTTTCTCCTTGGCTTCTGCCTGCTCTGTGGCTTCAATTCAGTCTCACATGGTCTCTGTGCCTTTATTCTAATAAATATAATGTTACTATTTCCATTCACTGACCCTTTGAACGGTGTAGGCACTATGAACAAATGCTCTTTCTACATAACATCATTTAATTCTCATGATGACCTTACGGTATCAAAACCTCCATTTACAGGCGAGAAAACTGAGGCCCAGAGAGGTTAATTAACTTGCCCAGGGATACGTAGGTAATAAAAAATAGCCAGGACGCCAAGCCAGCCAAAGATCTGATCGTGATTCTGTCTTGCCTGTACATGGGCCAGGCTGAACGAGGGGTTACAGAGTCAGTCAGTCCTAGGAAGGTCCTTCTGTCCAGCCCCTCCTTCTACTTCTGGGGGCCTCTTGCTATGTATGCCCTTCACTGGACCCAGTAACCTGGTGGCCCCCAGGAGCTGCCCTACACCCCGCTGGTGACCCCTTGCCTCCTTCTGCTACCTGATGCCATTCCTGAGTCATGTCGGGGAAGCCAGGATGCCTGTGCCCAGTCTGAGACACAGTTGGCAGCAGCTGCAGGAAGCAGGGACCCACCTAGCATCTCGGGTGTCACTCAGAAACCTTCACCCTGCTGTCCTGGCTCATGCACTCACTCTCTCACATAGTCATTCACCACTTCTTTATTTAGCCCCAGTGTGTGCTCAGCTGAGTGCCCTGCCCTGGAGAAGCTTACAGTCCGGATGGGAAGCTGAGACAAGCTTCCTGGTGTGAACAGAACAAGGGTAGACAGGGAGGACTCCAGGAGCAGAAAGATGGGGCAGTTCTGGGGGTCTGAGAGGTCCAGAGCCAGGCCTTGAGAGAGGTGTGAATCTACGGCCATGCCACTCTGAACAAGCCCGATCCCATCTGATCTCGGAAGCTAAGCAGGGTCGGGCCTGGTTAGTACTTAAATGGGAGACCACCTAGGAAGACCAGGTGCTATAGGTGTAAAAAATAAAAAAATAAGGGATTGTAAGCTGACCAGGTCCTTGAAATCTGTGAGGTCAACCAAGGGCTGCCTCACTAAAAACAAAACAAAACAAAACAAAACAAAAAAAACAAAAGGGAGAGAGATGTGAGGAAGGGGAGGGAACACACATGTGTTAAACTTTCCAAGGTGGCACTGTGCATGATGTTACTCACACGTGAAAAATATTCCTGAGTAGGGAGGGTGGACAGACAACTTATGTGACCTTGGGCAAATCACCTCACATCCCTGGGCATCAGTGCGGACCTCCTGGGTTGAGGTGAGGGTTAACCAACCTCTCTAACACATGTAAAGCAGAGAATGTGTGGTAAGTGCTGTGAGCTGGGGTGGGGTTGCGGGGGTGGGGGAAGGGGTTTGGTTCACCTGCTGGGTCATTCTCATAATGACCTTGTGGGGTTCTAGTCTTATCCCCATTTCAGAGATAAACAAACTGAGGCAGGGCAGGGGTGAGGTGACCTGTCCATAGTTGGGCAGCAGCAGAGCTGACTAGAGCAAGTTACCCCAGAGTGTTTGAGGCAGAAATGCGTGGGAAGTCTGGGGGTCAGAGGGGAACTGAGGCTGGAGTCCTTCTTTTCATACTCCTCAAGGTGGGTGAGTCAGGGAGTGGACTAGGGGGTCTCAGGACCTGACTTGCTGTGCAACCTCCACAAGTTCCTTTCCGTCTCTGGGCCTTAGCTTGGTCTGAAGGCTGAGAGGTTGGATTAGATAGTCTGTCACTAGGTCCCTTGTGGGTCCTCCCAGCACATGCCCATGAGTCCTCTAGCTGTGGGGAGGAACCCCCAACTGGCCCTCACTGAATTTACCCTTGGTTGCTATCCCCAACATTATCCCATTGATTGGGCAGGCTCTTTACACATGACTCATATTATATCCACACATCACTCTGAGAAAGCTCTCGTTTACAGTTTACAGTTGAGGAAACAGGCCTGGAGAAGGTAAGCGGGGTCCAAGGCCCCAGAGGGTAGGTGAGTGAGCAGAATGAGAACCTAAAACCTCCATGCCCCTGCCTTTCCTCTCAGGGTAAGCAGTTACCCGGCCCAGTGGACACGATGACTAGCTTGTCCTCTAGCCCAACAGACTTGAGGGAGGAAGGTGATAGGACAAGGTGGCTTTAGTCAGACTGCAGGTGGCCTCGCACTGCCTGGGGCTGATCTGGCCTTGGCTGGGGATCTGGGACCTGCTGAAGCACCACCTTTCCACAGTGCAGCCTCGTCACACGTAGGGGCTGGCGATGTGCACCACTGTGCGTCACAGCTGCTGTCCTCTGACTTGCTCCACCAATGAGTTTCCCTGAGCGCCTCCATGGAGCAGGAGCCCTGACCTCTGGGAGTCCCTTTCTCCCAGGGTGGATGAAAAGAGTAATAAGACTATGAAGAGACTCTTGCAGTTCTCAGCATCTTACCTATATTAACTGATTAGGTCACATGTCCATCCTATGAGGTGGGCACTACTATGAACAACCCCATTTTACCAATGAAGAAACTAAGGCGGAGGAGTGGTTACATCACCCCCTTGGTAGCACGACTGGCAAGTGCAGAGTGAGGACTTGAACCCTGGCAGCTTGGCCTAAGAATGGCTATACTCTCTACTCCCCTCCCTCCCAACACACATGAAACAAAGGAAAACAACAGAGGACGGGCAATCTGTACTTAAAAATTTGACTGTACCTGACAGACCGTCTGTGCCTGAAGGAAGCTGAGAGGGGAGGGAGATCAAAGTTTCAGAGAAAAGAGCCTGAGTCCTGGTTGGTGACCGAGGTGTTGAAAGGTGTGGGACAGAGTTGTGGCCCGGGTCCCCTAATAAAGGTGTTTGATCCATTCCAGATACTGGGTGCCCATCTCATAGGTGTCAGACACTTTACCCAGCCCACCTCCCCAGCCCCACCGCAACCCTGCCACTCACATTGCACAGATGGGGTAACTAAGGCCTGAGCTCTGTCCAGCAGGGCCGCTGAGAAGGAATGAGTTCCTGGGGGGCCAGGAGGAGGGGATATGGGCCCTGTTCACTAGCCTTGAATTTCAGATCTCCAGGCTTCCTGTCCCAGCCGACCTGGGGAAGGATCGCCCCTTCTTCTCCCCCTCCATCTCCTTCCTTCCCCCATAGTAGAGAGAAGACAGAAGAAAGGCCAGCAGGCTGCCCTTCACCTGTGGCCTCTCACAGCATCCTTCAGCCCTCACAGCCAGCCCCGGAATGGAGTCATTTCACAGGGAAAAACTAGACCTCAGAGTTTCAGTGACTTGCCGAAGGTCACACAGCTGCCTGGCAGTGGCTCTGTTTGCCTCTCTCGAGAAGGTAGGTAAGAGCAGAGAACAGAGAGGAAAGGAGTGAGAAAGGAAGGTAAGGAAGGGAAAGAAGAGGGGGTAGTCTCAGGTGTCCTGAGCTTATTCTCACAGCCTGTCTCCTGGCTGACCTCTTCTCCCCCTTCCCAGGAAGGACAGACCATAGCCTTGGTCTTGAATTGCTGCCCCTCACACCTGGCACCAGGCATGAGGCATCCTATAAGGGGAATATGCTGGCAAGGACTCCCGTGGGGTGTAGCCTCCTGGGAGGGTCTGTTTGTTCCTGGGCAGTCCAGGTTCGAGGATGACTTTATGGTGCCATCTGGAAAATGTGGCACAGGCGGGCCTACCTGGCACAGGGCCAGGGCAGGGAATGGGGCACTGGGGCACAGTGGGGAGCTGTCCCCCAGCTGTTACCTGGCCCTGAGAGGAAGGTGGGGGCCTCAGGTGAGAAGGGCCCAGCAAGGTCCTACCAAGACCTTGTGAATTGGAAACTAGACCCATTTCATGGGTGGGGACACTGAGGCCCAGTGGACTGGCAAACTGTCTAAGGGCGTACCTGGCCAGCTCTGAGTGACATTAAAGCTCATATTCTACCTGTCTCTCAGCATTGTCGCATGGGTTCTGGGCACCAAGGGCAGGCCTAGAACCAGAGGACCAGGCCTAGGTACCCCGAAACCTTGGTCAACGGTCTCAATCTCCTTAGGGCTCAGTTTCCTGTGCTATAAAATGGAATAAACAGCTTCTGGGTTGATCAATGAGAGAACAGCTGAGCTAGTACTTGTGAACACTGTCAGAAGGGTAAGAGCAGTCCCAGAGGTGGACGTTGGTGTGTGTTTTTATCACGTGGGTTTACAGCTGAAATCCCCACAGTGCTCACTGATGCCATCGGATAACGTCCTAGCCTGGCACCCAAGGCCCTTGACCACAGGAGCCACCTCTGCCCCTCCCTCCTGGACTATTGCCCCTTTCCCTCTCGGGGAGTTCGATCAAAATTATCTCCTCTCTCTAACCCTCAGGCTTCTCATGTGTCAGGGGTGAGAGATAACATTCTCTACAGAGGGTCTGTGGGAGGCTCCAGGGAGCCCTTGGATGAGAAATGCATCTCCTGTGCACATAAGGTATTGTTACTTGGTAACAATAGCACTGACACCTTAAGCAATATTAGTCCTTAGCTCCTCAGCAAGGAGGGATTATTTGATCTTCCCAAGGGCCTAGGAGATATTATGGCAAGGGACAAAGTCTGGGGTATCAGGACTTGCAGGAAGGGAAGATTTGGGGAGCCAGCCCAGTCTCCTTCCTTTCCCAAGACCCTGAAGCAGCTTTCTCCATGGAGCAGGGTGCTCAGGATTTAGAAACTCCACCCCTGGGAGTGAGCTACTTATTTCGCATGGCTGGTTTGGAGGTGGAACTAGTTCCCCTCCAAGCCCAGTTAGCTTCTAGGAGGGTCTGCCTGGGGGTGTGAGGGTCTGGTGGGGAGAGGCCCTACCTCCTTTGGCAAGACTCCTGGAGGCCACCATTCACCTGCACCCCTGGGGCCCAATCCACCGGGGCGGGGGGACCACTCAGGGGACCCACTGGGACCAGTCTTGGACCTTCTGCATTTGCTGGGTGTCTGCACCCCGCAGCTTCTCTGAATAGCCTCAGGTGCAGGACTCCTTACTCATACCTCTCTGTGGTTTTTTTGACCCTTCTCCAGGCTTGGGCTAGCCCCTGGGCTGAAGACTCCAACACCTGGTACATGCCCTGGGACTTTCCATCTAGGCCTGTGTTATCATCACCTGCCCCTCAAAGGCCTAGGCCTTTGGATTCTGGGCCACTTTCCTGACGGCGTCATTCAACACACATTTATTGAGTACCGACTATGTGCCTGGTGCTCCCTGACTATCTAGTTAATCTCGTTCTACTGCCTTTCCCTGATTTATCTTCATGGCACTGAGAGGAGACTGAAATGCTCTTCCTTAGGTTTTGGTCTGTGTCACGACCGTCTCTCCTTATCAGAATATCAGCTCCTTGTGGGCAGGGACTGGCCCTGGCTTGTCCACTGCTGTATCTCCAGTTCTGGTCCCTGCTGAGCAGGGGAGTGGGGAGGCCCTGCCCTCTCTCTGATGAACACCATAGGCTGGTTGGTATTCTGTGTCTTTACAAGTGATTCCAACCTCTCCCTTTCACTTGAGCAACCCTGGGTTACTGGCAACTGCAATAGACTCAGCAAATGTGCCATGGGCTCCTTACCAGAGAATAGATGGGTAGGAGAGAGGGTAGAAGGGCCTCACAGGCAGAAGGAACAGCATGAGCTTTTTAAGAAACAGATGGAAAACTGCAGGGCATGCATACACAAAAGAATACTAGCTGCCTCCTCAGGTACTTTCTCTCCTTATTTCTTACTAATACAATTCCATTTTTCTTAGGTGAAATAATTCCAACATTCCTTGCAGATAGAAGGAACAGTTAACCAAGTTCTGGCCAATGAGACATACATGAAGTTGTTGGATAGGGATTCCAAGACAGTTCCTTAAAAAGGGGACAAATTCAGTCTTTCCTTCTTTCTACCTGGAACAAGGATGCGATGGCTGGAGCTGTGGTGGCTACATTGTTACCACGAGAAGGCCTTGAGGCTGGAAGTCAGATCTGTAATTATCTTCAGACTTTACATTTAATGAGAGAAAAATAAATCCCAGCCTCGTTTAAGTCGTTGTCTTTCAGAACTATGTTACTTGCAGCTGAATGCAATTCCCAAATAACTCAAGAGTGTCAATATCTCTTGCCAGCTCCTTCTTTGTCTGGATGGTCTTGGATGATCATTTCTCTTAAGGAGGCTTTTAAAAAGCAAAAGGGATGAAGGGAAAAGGAATAGGGCCTAGATGTGGAGCCAGCCCCTGAGAGAGGTCAGGGGTTACCCAGGTCCTCTGGAGATCTTTGAAAGGCTTTGGAGGGTTCAGGGAGGGTAGAGTCTAAAGGGATCATAGACTCAGCTCTTACCCACTGTTCCCTCAACAATAAATTTGCAGATAAACATATGACAACATCCAAGGCACATACAAATCTTCAGGAACACTGCCCCATTCTCCCAAATACACATAGCCAATACTTGACAATGCTCTAATATCCAGGAACTATGTCAGGTCTCCCCTACCGTCACCCATGGCCACTACATCTGAGGCATCAGGGTCCTGAACTGAGCCCGTGGCCAGCCCTGGAGTGAGGGTGGCTGGGTCAGAGGCATTGCTGTGGGACTCTTCCAGGCCTGCGACCAGACCTGGGGGTGAACACAGATGTTCCTCTGCTGGTAAGGGCAAGCCCTCGAAGCCCAGGTGGGCAGGGCAGCTCATTATCTAAGCCTCACATCATTTGGGTGAAGAGACAGAGCCCAGAGAGCGGTAGTCACTCCATCAAAGTCACACAGCACTAAGGATGGGGCGGGGCCAGATTCTGCATTTCACAAAATCCAAAATTGGCACCTAAATATGATGGGCGCCTGTCTTTTTGCTTTGTTTTGGCTGTTCTTCTTGCCTGGAATGCTCTTCTCCCAGATAGCCACAACAATTTCTCCCTCGGCTGCTCCACATCTTTCATCAAATGCCACCTTCTCAGTGAGACCTCCCTGACCCCCTAAAGTTCCACTTTACCCTTCCTTCCCTATCCTATCCCCTCCAGTTTCTCCATATTCCTTTTCACCACCCAGTATATCATGTATCTCTCTGTATGTCAGCTCCATGATGCAGGGATATTTTTTGTGTCTCGCTGTTGCATCCTCAGCACCTAGGACAGGGCAGGGAACAAGGTAGGTTAGTGCTCAATGCATATTTATGAACAGGATGAATGAATGTCAGGATTGTCAACAGTGCTTCCACTCATGGAGGGTATGATGAAAATGCTTGAATGGCTTCTTCTGGTAGAAGTGTCCTCGAATGCGCCCCCCTCCACATACACAGTATGGGCCAGGGCAGGAATTACAGCTCCAGAGCTCACAGACATGCCCTTTTAGAAGAAAGGCAGATTGAAAACAAAGCTTAAAGTATCTCTGCTGCTTTCCTCATGGACGAAAGAGGCCCTTCCACCAAGTTTGCCATCATGGCCCTCTAGTAACCTGACAGTGTGCACGTGTACTTTAAGGGGTATTTATTTATGCAACGTGGTGGTCTGGAGTCAGAGAGCTCTCGGTCTGGCCACTTGTTAGTATGTGACCATGGGTGGGTTGTTTTCTCACTTCTTAAATCGGAATGATAATGGTGCTCACCTTAACAGGATATGGGCTCCTCCTGTGGAGGTCCTTGATTGGAAAGGCACACCTGGGAGCCTGCTGGAGCGCTGGGTTCTAGATCTTGACCTGGGTGATGGTTATCCAGGTTGCAAGCTGAATCCCTAAGTTTTGTGTTCTTAACTGTATATAAAGTAGACATAAATCACAAAGACACAGTACTTATTTCCGAAGGCTGTTGTAAGGAGGGAACAGAAAGAATTTCAAATGTGCATGACTTAGGAAACTGGTAATAAATATGGACTACTATTAAGTATGAGTGTGTGCATATGTGTGGCATATTGCTGGTGTGAGATTACATGACCGTAAGGGTGTGGTGGTGTCTGTGGATGACCTATGTCAGTACATGGATGTGCATGTGCTGTATGAACGCACAATCCTGCGTGAGTGGTGCATGGACATGCACATGTATGCTGAGCACAAGCTTGTGAATGTGTGTGCGCATGTGCAGGTGTGCAGAGGTCTCAGCTCCTCTGAATGTGTTTTCTACACAGGGTGGAGCCTTAATGCTGAGCCCATGACAGTGGGACTCAGCTGTGTTCCTCACACCAGGTAAGGTGGCTGGTGGGCACAGGGCCTGCTCCCCCACACCCACCGCACCCAGGGGGAGGCAGGAGACTGAAGATCTGGCTAACTTCCTCCAGTGCCCCTTCCCTTCCCACAGCAGTAACTTCTCAAAGATGCAAATTCCTCTTCACTCTATGCAAATGAGACCTAAGAGCCAAGGCTGCCTCCCCTCAGGCCCTACCATAGCCACTATGATTGGACTCCACTGTACACCCCAACCTGGCTTGGGGATCAGATCCAGTTGGAGTCAGTTCTTGTTTCCCCAGCAACCGATTCTTCCTCTTCCCTGGGGGACCTTGGCTCTCCCTGCTGTCACAGGTGTCTTGAAGAGCACCTGGGCTGGTTGTGGCCCATACTGGCTGTGGGACTCTGGGAAGACGGTGCCTTCTCTGGCTGAGCTCTACGGCCCTTCCTGGTATCATGTTTGAGGATGCTCTGAAAGGTCACTGTCCCCAACCCAAGGCACTGGAGAGAAGCCTGGCTCTCCCAGACCCACGTGCATGACTTATTTACTGTGGGCCCCACTCACAGGACCCTTAACCTACCCGATTCCCCATCTGTGCTCGCCTTTCCCCTCCCCAGGGACATGTGTCTTCATCAGTCCTGGATCACCCACGTGGGGGTGGAGCAGCAGGGGCTTAACAGATATATAAACTGCCCTCTTGACCTGTCTTGGTAACAACTGCCCCAAACCCACTAGCTCTCTGTGGGTACCCCCAACCCCTCACCCCCATGGCTCCTAGTTAAAGCAGGTTCAACCAGCAGGAAGCCAGGATGTGTGGGACATGAAGGAAACAGAATGAAAGCAAGAGCCAGAGAGGCTCAGAGGATTTGGGTGCCATTTGTTACTAGCAAATGCCACCTTGGTGCCAACCTGTGCCCTGGCCTCTATCCCTGGCCCGGGTACTGATATGGGTCCTTGCGGGGACGTGGAAGCAAACATGTCAGCCCCAGTGTTTCACTCTTGGAAGTGGCAAACCACAGTAGCCAAACCAGTTCCCAGGCATAAGTTTCTGGGCTGTCACCCTCAACCTTGGGCACATCTGACACCCCACCCAGTTGTTCTCCAGGAGTTCTGCCACTGTCTGGGGTCTGAGCTGGGCTGGGCAGTGTCCACCTCTAGAAATCAGGCCAGTTCAGTGAGGCAGTCTCTCCTACACATTTGCTCCTTTCTTCATCCAACAAACATGTATTGAGAACCTACTTCAGGCAGTTGCTGAGCAGCCTCCTCTGCCAACAGCCTCTTCTTAGAGGAAATCAGGATCTCCTAGAATGTTTTCCAGAGTGGTCGGTCCTTTCTTATATCTCAACTTTTGCCCTAGACCAAGATATACCCATAAGAATTTGCTGGAAATAAGGGCTGTGGTCCAGGGAGAGACTCCTGTACAGGCTAGTTACTGGCCTTGCCTCGCAAATACCCAGTGTCCCAGTTCCCCTTCTGGCAGGTCACAAAAAAATAACCATGGTCACCACACACTGGACACCTCCCGTGTGCCAAGTACATGCTGCTAACTTTTTACGAATGAGTTTTAATTCTCGATACCTCTGGAGAAACTGACCTCATTTACAGATGAGGGAACTCAGGTTCAGAATGTTAAGTCAACTGACTAGTTACGCAGCAGATAATCAGCAGGGCCTAGATTCGAATCCAAGCTTGCCTACCTGGAGTGGAGGGCAGAGGCAACATTTGGAAAACATACCCACCGTGGGAGCCAGGCCAGGCCAGCGTCCATCCTTTCCAGAGGCCTGGGCCACGTGGTGCCCTCTGCTGGCCTTGGACCCACCCTGCATCAGCTCTGTGGTGGCCACATTTCCAGCACCCCCAAGGGACCACTCTCGTACTTCACACGTTCCCCCTCCTACTCAGTGTGGCTCAGGATAGCCATATACTGAGAGGGCATTTCTCAGGGCTCAGCCACAATCTCTCCTGACCCTTGCTGTCTTACTGCCCTCTGTAAGGTGTGTGTGTGCCTGTGTGAGCGAAGGGTATGGGAGGGGGCGTGGCTTCTTAGGGGTTAGGCGTAGTGACAGCCCAGCCTTTCAGGGTTCTTGGTTGCTGACCAAGGCTGGGGGCTTGGTGCAGACAAGCATGGCCCCCACTCAGACACAGCCCCCCTCTTCTCAGTCCTCTTTTCCCCCAAAGCCCAGCAGGAGGAATCTTTAGAATTTGGCTCCAGGGCTCTCAACTGTCCATCAGATTGGACCACAGGAACTAAGCCACAACCTACTAGGGTCCTGGCTTCACTCCTCCAGGTCCTTGTGCCTGGCTCTTGGGTGGGGTCCACTCCTGGCCCAGACAGCATCTAGTTCCTTACCCACTCCAAATCCATCTGCAGGAGTGACCAGCAGAGAAAGGGCTGGGACACAAGGGTCTAGAGATGAGACAGGGAGTGCCAGGACAGGAAAGAGGTCAATTGCAGCCATCAGAGCTCTGAGCCTGAGTAGGAGTCTTGGGTCAGAGATCAGGTCAGAGGGAGCCGAGGCAATGAGCAGGTTTTAAGGGAGTGTGTGATAGATGGAGTCAAACCCACTGACACTCCTTTGATTATCTCATCTAGTCCTGAGGCTTTAAATTTCATCTAATTGCTGATGACTCCCACATTTTGTCTCCCGCCCTTACCTCCTTGCAGAACTGCAGACTTGTATATCCACCTGCTGGCCCGACACCTCCCATGGATGCCCAACAGGTATCTCAAACTAAACAGGCCAAAAAGTGATTCCTGATTTCTACCTTGAAGTCTGCTCCTCACAATCAGTTCTCTTAGGTAACAGCAACTCATCCATCTAGTAAGTAGATTCCAGTTGTTCATGCCCTAATCTCAGGAGACACAGTCTACATCTACTAGCAAATACTGTTGGCTCAGCTTTCAAAATATTTTGATGTAACCACTTCTCACCACCTCCACTGACACCATCCAGCAACACTGGGCCTCCCTGCTTCACAGCACTGTCTACCCTAACTAGAATGTCAGTTCTTTGGGGTAGGCGGTTTTGTCTCTTTTGGTTGCTGCTGTATCTCCAGCACCTAGAGGAGTGCCCAGCACACAAGTAATGCTCGATAAACAAATGAGTAATAAAATACAAAGGGGCGAGGGCAACAGAGTTCTCCCAGACTGGGCTGGGCAGTAACTGGAAAACCAATATTCTCATAGCTCTTCCTCCACCAGATACACAGAAACAACCACTGGAAAGGAATATTCCTCACAGAGGTGCTAATCTCCTTTCCGTGTTGCAAGTATACCACCCTCGCCTATCTTTCCACAGGCCCTTTTGTTGTCCCCATCTCAGTGCTCCATTCTTGAGGTCTCAGCTTAAGTGTCACTTCCTCAGAGAAACTTCCCAGATCCCCCTGGACTAAAGTAAAGTTGTTTACTACATGCTCCCCAGCACCTGCACCTCCATTTTCATATGCATCATGACACTTAGGAGTTACTTGTTCACAAACTGAGTACTAGGCCAGCCTGTCCTTGAGGCTGCATCTGGATGGCTGAAGATTAAATGAGGTAGTTCACATAAACAATTTAATAGGAGTTGGTCAGTAACAGTCAATATTACCATAATTATAGTGAACTAACATTTATTGTTGGTGACAGAAAAGCAGCATACTAAAAATGTTTACGCCAGAAATCACAGCTTGGGATAACCCTGGGAAATGCTGGAGAACCATGGCCCACCTTTTGAATATTGCTGTTCTAGATCATTTCAGCTCCAAATTCTAACGGGCTTTGTCACCACAGCCCTGGCTACATCTGGCTCAATTTCACAGACCGGGTAGACGAGGCACTTGCTACCCCTTCATCCCCTAATATCCTTATGCAAAGTTTGGTCCGAGCAGTGTCTATAACCCTGGGAGCATCTTAGAAATGCAGAATCTTGCCTTCTTCCCCAAGATCTATTAAATCAGAATTTGTATTTTAACACATCTGAGATGCTGTGATCTGGGCACTTCCCCAGATCACAGCATCTCAGAACTAAGGGCTCAAAACGATATTTAAAAAACTCCATGAATTGCAAGTCGTGGTTTCTAAACCAGGACATGCTCATTTTATAGAAGAGTCATCTGAAACCCATCAGTCAGTTACACTAGCCTGTCTGAGTCCATTCTCTGGGCATCATGACCCCCAAACTCACACACACTCTTCTGTCTCGGAGAAGTCTCATTTATTTCCTGCTCTACTCCCATTTGAAATAGGGGGCTGCTATAAGTGCCCCCAGAGCCTGTTCTCTGGGCCCTCAGACAGGGCTGGACACAAGGTGGTGTCTGGGAAATTGGCCGGGTCACTGAATACAGTTGAGGGAGGGGCCTTCTCAAGAACAGGGTGGAAGGCACCCAGGTACAACCTGAGCTGGGTCAGGGAGGTGGCTTGAGAGGACCTGTTTGCTCTGTCAGAAGGGCTGGGCCCGGACCACTTCAACTGCCTCCCCCGCCCTTCGTCTCGCAGACAAAAAGCTCAGCTGAGAGCCCCCTCCCTGTCACCTAGCCCCCGTGGGAATGGCTCGGGCCAGAAGCTAACATCAAACCTGCTCCCTTCTCCCAGGGCCTGGTGACTTCTTGACAGGTTACAGCCCCAAAGACAAACAGATCTGCCAAGCAAATAACTGTCCAGAGCAGGGGTGTTAGGGAAGGCCTGGAAGTGGGTCTGAGCGGCCAGAAGACCCAGGTGATGAGGTGTGTGCAGGGGGGCACCCCTTTCCCCCAGAGAACAAACAACTTTGGGCACCTAAAAGTAGGATGTAGGTACACTGCCACAGTACTAGGGGCACAGGGGCAAGGGCGCTCACCCCAGGGGTCTCTGGGCCAGTCTCCCAGCTCCTCACCCTGGGTTCTGTTATCAGGATATACAGAGAAAAGGGAGTCTGGCCTTCTGGCTCTTGGGGGAGAGACTAGATATTCTGTGGTGCCTACATTTCTCTCATACAAATTGTGGCCACAGGTCTCCTCACTGACCTGCCTACTGGGAGATGGCCAGGGGATCCCTCCCCCAACTCCCACCCACTAGATATATGGCTCATATCCAGGCCACCATCATTTAGAACACACAGCTTTGCCAGGCAGGGTGAAGATCCATTTGGAGATCTGCAATTTAAGTGAGAACCTGGGAGCCGAGGATATATATCTAACCCTGTGAGACCCAAGCAACTCCTTCTCTGATCTCTTTCCTGTCACTGCAGAGGTCTGGTGATGTGACTGAAGACTATCTTAAAATGCTACACACATAAAGGAATGAATGCAGTGAACCCACCACTGGCCATCATATTTGCCAATTAAGTTTCTTTCGTGCTAACTGACCACTGTGTAACCCACCACCTCATCTCTCAGCCACGATCACAGACCTGTCTCACATAAGTACAGAGGGTAGGTTCCACGTTTGTTTGCCGATTGCCTGGACTGTGGTCCCTACCTGACTCAGGATCCATAATATACCCAAAGGAGTGTGCCTAAAGCACCCAGGAACTATAGCCAACCACCATGGGAAACACATAAAGATGCATTCCTTCTTCTAGATCTAGGATGTCGGGGCCTAGGAGGGACTGAGCAGCACTCCCCCAACTCAGCCTTGTCTGCTTACCCAGTAAGAAACATGCCTATGATGCTCTCTCTTCTTCCTGTGCTATGTGACTGACCCACAGTAAATGCCCAGACAGTGCTTGCTCGTTGATCAGCACTAACCTGGCTAGTACTTCTTATGTACTGGGATAGAGCCATGTTCAACTGATGCATGGGACCCTGGGGACCTAAAGGCCACTGGAAGGATTTTCCTCATCTTTCTGGTCATTAGGAACCAGGAAGGGCAGCGAATAAATATAATCCCAGGGCTGTTTTCCCAAACATATAATGAACCTCAGGTCTCAGTGTTCCCAAGTGAAAAAGGGAGAGAACCAGACACCAAAAAGTACACACTATAGCCACCACAGGGACAAGCAGATACAGGGGCTTGAGGACGCAATAAAACTCACCAACACACGTGAAAATAGTTTTTTTTTGTGTGTGTGTGTGTTAATTTAATCATACAAATATTCATTTATACAGTAAGGAAAAACCTCCTCATCTTCATCTCCCAGGCACCATGAGACCCCACCACAAACACCCACCCAGCTCGCTTACTACACACCATTGTTCAGGTGGAGGGGCAGCCATTGCTGCTCCAGCATTCATCCAAGGAAACAAAGGAAAGGCAAGGCAGGGTGGAGTGGGGAATCATCTTGCTTTTCTGAGCCTTGGCAACCCCACCATCCTTTCCTGCTGGGGCCCAGATTGAATTTGGGGAGGTGTTTATTCTCATGCCCACTTCCCACCTTGGCCACCCTCAGGCCAGCAGCTGTCTTGGTGAGGTTCTTTTTAGGCTAGAAATGCCTTTGATGGGCTTCAGGTTACAGGCAGTCCTTATTGAGGGAGAGAAGGCTGTTTCCTGTAGAAAAATGTCCCGAATTCAACTGTCCCCATGACAAAAAAGAAAAAAAAAAAGGCATGCACACGTGCACACACATCCACACACACCTCACTCCATGCACACTAATTGGTTCTCTCCAAACCTAAGCCCCTCTGCCTCCCACACTGGACTCAGGACATTAAGGATGGTGCCTGCCTCACCGACAATGGTAGTCCTGCCTAGAGGCAGCCTGACCATTGGTGACGAGGAACAGAGGCTACTGGGGCTGAGAGGGTAGCATCTACCACCCCACTGACAGGGAAGGAAAGGGGCCCTAGGTATTGTTCAGAACCCAAACCAGTGAGAGGCAGAATGAGTGGTACTAATAGGCCCCTGGTCCTGGGGAAGCCATGGATTCCCTGCCCCTACTCCATGGCTGGTGCTTGCTTGAGCCTCTGCTAGGACCTCACTTCTCCAAGAATGGGTACAAAAATGGTTTGTTCTTGAGAGAGAAGCCAACGTGCTTGGGATACCTACCTTGCCAGGTCAGGCTGCCTATAAGCAAGAGGAGCAGGATGCCTCTAGCAGGGGCTCTGAAGCCCCTGCTGAGTAGTGGCAGGCAGCCCTCCTGGGACATGGGGAAGGAGCACCTAGAGTGGGGAAGATGAGGAAGCCAGGAAACCAGGGGATGGAAAGCCTCCCACGATGCTGCCAGGGGCAGCTAGAGACATGCTGCTTTGAGGGCTAATGAGTAAAGAGAATGCTGGGCATGGGTGGGCTCCAGGGTGGCGGTGTCCCAGGAGGTTGGCACCAACAGTAGAGGCAGTCTGGACCTAATAGGACCCTCAGACAGAAAGCCATCGTGAGCCCCTGGCTTGGGTGGTGGCTTGGGTACCTGACAGGGACTTCCCTCTGCTGTGCTCAGGAATGGGGCACTCTTCATGTGCATAGAAAGTAAGTGCTCCAGTGTGAGCCCTTGTTCAGCCCCAGACCTAGCTGTACTGCCCTGGTCAGCAGGCTGGCTCTGTTCTCCCCCAGGGCTTCTCCAGCAAACCAAAATTTATTCTCCCTTTTATTTTGGGGAGGTGGGGAGGCAAAGGGGTAATTTCATACAAGCTTTTCTCCCACAATCAAGCTTTGAAAAACAATAGTCTCAGAAGAGGAGGAGGAGGAACAAACAATACACATTTCTGGAACTCAGACACCCAGACAGAGACAGACAGGCAGGCAGACCCTCACCCACACACAGGCTATATAACCCCACTGCAGCCGCTCATCACATGGTCTTCCTGCTTGTCTCACACCCCCAGGATGGGTGGGGGTGTGGTAAGAGGTGGGAAACCCGCACCTTAGATCCATATCCCCTGCTATCAAACCAACCAAGACTCGAGGGAAGGAGGGGGTGAGAAGAGAAGAGGGACTTTGCATATTCTTGTATCTTTGGCAGACAGCTGTTCTAGCCTGGTTCAAGCTTCCCATAGAGATATTCACATCTCAACCTGTTTGGAATCCACAAGCTGCCACTGGGGCCACCTGCCCAAGGGAGCAGCCCACCAATCAGTCTCTGCTCTGGCTGGGCTGCCCTTCCCCCACCATCTCCCAGTATCTAGGCATCCTGCTCAGGGTGGGGCTAGGTCCTTTCATTTCCATCAAAATGTGGTCTCCAAAGTCACATAGTAGCTGTGGCCCTTCTCCATGGCAAATTCCCCATTTGTGGCTATATTTTCCAAGCTTTATAGCTCAGCATCCACTAACAGGCTGTGAAACCACCACAAAAAAACTGAGAGGAAACGCAGGGAAGAGAGTTGTGTGACAACAGAGAAGCATGGGGCACCTTCACACTTGCCTGCTGCACACTCGCTGGTGAACTGCACAAACACCCATGTGTGTGCATGCAGCACACACATATACAAAGCACAGAGGCACTGTTACCAGAGTGATTGGGGAGTCACTGTGTATGAAGAATCCAGTAAGCATGATGGCATTTCTGCCAAGAGAAACATGGAAGAAAAGCAATTTGAATTGTTACAAGTGTGTACAGGACACCTGTCGGCCTCAGAAACTCCCACGTCACCCCAGATCTGTCCTCAAAGCTTCCTCTGCTGGCCACACAGGGAAGTTTGGTCTTTAGAGATGTTCTGATGGTAACAAACCACAGGGTTGACAAATACAAATGTCAAAGGTGTAAATCAATAGATTGAAGAGAAAAGAAGAGGAAAAATGTGATAATTCATCGGCTGATGCCATTAAAAACAAATGGGGTCAGAGACTTCTGGAGTCAGGAGGCATGGCAGATGTCCTCCTACTGCAGCACTGACCCGCAGAGTCTCCAAACATGCCACGCCAGCTTTTAACCTGAATCACTTCCAGAGCAAGCAGCTATTCTATAAAGAGTATGTTATCCCTTACCTAAAAAAATAAAAGTGGGGAAGAAGGGAGAAAAACTAACATGTGCTCAAAACTACAACCTGTCTGTAGGCAAAATAATTTTTGTTTAAAAAGATGGCTTTTTTCCCCCCATTTTAAACTTTTTTTCCCTTCCCGAGTGACCTAATGACTTGTTAGACTGACGCCTAATAAAAACCGAAGGTGGCTGCATGGATTTCTTCCTGGTAGCCTCCACACCATTCCAGTGATTCAGCATTCACACATGCATACCGAGTTTACTCAAAACTAGTCTGTTCTGCTTCCTCTTCTTCCAGGATGGGGAGGGGGTCAGAGCCAAGGGTCCGTGCGATGTGGTCTGCAATCCAGAGGAACCCCTTCCCCTCCCCCCACCAAAGTCAGGCCTTCTGTCCTGTTAATTTTTCTTCTTGCTGACACCCGTTTAAGACTGGCCGAAGGGGTAAGGCCCGTGGAGCCCCTGGAAGAGAGTGAACACAATCAGTGATGGCAGACTCAGCAGGTACAAGTTGACAACCAAAATCAAGTTTAAAAAACTATGGTTCCCAAAGAAGCCCAAGGCACAGATAAGGCTTGAGGGTTATCTTTGCCATGCAAAACCTCAGGAGGCCAAATATAAGCACATTTCAAGTTGCTAAGTGTTCTCACTCAACCACACCATCCAAGGGAATCATCTTTCAACTTCTAAGTCAATCAGTGCCTCCTTGACAAAGATGTCTCAAACTCTCTGCTAAAAAATCCTTATATACCATTTTCTGCACTTTTAACTTTCAAGATGGTTACTACTGGTTAATGGCACTTATATCAACAACAAAAACACTTCAGCAAAAAGGTGACTGTCTACTAGGCACCTACGTACCAGGCATGGTACGAGGAACTTGTGTACATTGTCTTTCATCATCATCCTGACAGCCAAGTGGGTATTAGCACACCCATCTGACAAATGCCCATTTGACTGCAGAGACTAAGAGAGTTCAAAGCACATGAGTAGTAAAAGGTAGAGCTAAGATTCAAACCCAAGTCTAATCTTTGTTCTCCCCACAATGCCTTGTCTGTTACCACATGATGAATAGGTTTATCCCAAATTCCCAAAGGCATTTTCTGTGGTGTGTAGCTGGGCGGAAAAGGCATCGCAGTCTCACTTTTCCCTTAAGTCAAGAATGAGACTCCCAGATGTGCTAATCCAAAAAGCAGCCGCATGGACTCAGTTTAGGATGATCTGTGCCTCCCTCTACTTCCACCACTCTTAGAGTATGCTCCTTGCAAAGACCTAAGAGCGCAAAGGTAACTGGTGACTAGCCTCAGTAGGGTCCTATACCCCAAAGTGGCCCAGAAGTAGCAGGGCCATTGGACCAAAGGGACCAAATAGGCACAGAGAGAAGACACCTCACTCATAACCACAACAAATGACCAGAGGGGGGTTTCCTGATATCTGAATAATTCTAAATCTAGGCACAGCTTGGGGTGAGGAGGCACAAGAATTACTGATTTTTCATTAGCTTCATGGGATATAAGCAGTCAATATTTGATTGCCTTAAAATAATTACATTTTGAAAGAAGAAATCAAAGTGCTTGGGTGCAGGGTTGCCAGTGATTAAAAATCTCTTTTCAACATAACTTTGCTGCCATCTCCCCAGCACCTAGCATATCACCTGGCCCTTAGTACAGACCCAAAAAGTATTTGCTGAATTAGTAACAGAAAGAGAACACATATTTCTCAGACTCCTTCCTACCTAGTGTCAGAACTCTCTAAGTCACAAGAATATTAGTCCTTGCCGAACCAAGTTTTTAAACAGCTGCTTAGGCCTGGAAACACAAGTGTCTAGGTCATGCCATCCATCTGGTCACAGTCTCCCATGTCCCAGGAGAGGCTGGGCAATCTGGAGGTGGTTAGCTGGAGATGCACAACCCTCACAGTTTCCACTGTAGTGGGATGCAAGTTGTGCAGAACTAGGAGGAGGAGATCTGGGTTCTGTTCCCGACTTTGCACCAGCTCACCAAGTGACCTTGAGTAAGGTCCCTTCCCCTCACAGGATCTCAGTTTCCTCCTTAAATCTTTCCAGATTTATAAGGTTCAAGGAGGCAACACAAAATGCTTTGGCTCTAGAGGCTGAAAACAATATTCCAAGAAAAAATTGCCCTTTGGTCATGCTTAGGCAAGAGGTCAAAGCTGCCAAAACAGGGAACGTGAGTGTAAAGTTTCCATATATTTTTCAGTGAAAAGCACTGAAATTGCTTTTGCTCTTTTTCCTCACCACATAAAGCCACAAAAGACCAGTTAGAGAGCTGCTTGGTAGTATAACTGAACAAAAGAACCTAAGAAAGTGAATTTGGGGGATGGGCAGGCAAACACTGATGGGGCAGCAACTATGTGCCAGGTGCTGCTCTAGCCCTTTAACATGTTCCCTTTAATGCCCACAGATATACTGAGACAATATGATCTCCAAGCTCAGAAAAGTAAAGTAACTTGATCAAGGACACAGAGCTAATAAGTAGAACAGTGGTGTTTAACATGCCAAAATGCCACGGCTGCCAGTCCTCATGCCAATCATGCCTCCAGCAGGCAAGCTAAGGCTGTAACCATCTCAGTAGTCTTGGCATCCGCCCACTGAACCAAGTGGGGGATGGGGTAGCAAAGGGCTCTCAGACTCTACTTTTCAGGGCCTGGTTGAGGGTCACACGCCTCACAGTAGAAAGTAAAGAAGCTTAAAATAAGCTTTTCTCAGTACTTTCTAACAACACTCATTTAGAACAACCCAAGAAAAAAAATAAAGACTTAGATTCCCATAATATTTAAAATCAATACAATACTCAAAGGTCTCTGTACAGGAAAAAAAAAATACATAGAAAAAAGAAAACCCTAAATGAAATATTTTCCTAAACTTAATTGCTTTCCAGACCAAAGTTCCACATACTTCACATGGGCCTTTATAAAGCCAGCACTACTAGCCTCATCTGGAGTGCTTAGAGAAGGGAGTTCATAACTTCACCAAGGAGCTGTTGAACATGCCCATTTTACAGATAAATAAAATAGGTCCTACGCGATTGGCAGAGAGAGGAAATAAAGACACGGGCATTTTCAGATTTTCACTTGAGTGCCCCAGCCCTTAGACCATTCAGTGTGGTATTTAACTAGCTTAGATTACGAAGTTATCATTGATCCTTTATTTATTGACTGAGGTTCATGCCTTTTGGACAGAAAAATGCTACCTAATTCCCTTTTGCCCAAAGAATGGTATATTGGGAGTTGTTGATGGTTAACTGGTATAAAAGAGTGGCTTGTGAATGACCTCTATTTTGCTTCCTCTCAAATTAACTACCACCACTTCAAGAAAGGGAGAGAAAGCCAATTCTATTTCAAAACCACTTTATCATCTAGACTCCCCACATGTAGGATTATAGGTGTCACAAGTGGATCACAGAGCATGGGCAATGCAACACCAGTTGTAAAGGAAAAGCCTGGCAGGGATTCCAGGAACAGCTTGTCCAGGGCGTCCTATGGCAGGAGGCCAAGCGGGAAGTGCCTTTCCTAACAGTGGGATGGACATACATTTTAAACAGGAGGCCCATCCACATTTCAGGTTCCACTGGAGTTTCAAGACCCAGTGAAACAGGTTCTGGTGGCTAATGTCTCGAACCCTAGCCTAAAAGTAAAGGTGACCACACAGATAATGTTTAGTGTCTTGTGGGGCCTAGAAATACTTCAACTTTTATCGGTAGGAAAAGCAAATACCACATATTTTAACTAACCTGGCATCACCGAAAACATTCCTTTAACAGTCGTACCACTACTAATAAAGAAAACAGATGAAGGAATAGATACATCAGATAGTACTACAGAACTCTGAATTAGACTCTGACTCAGGCAAAAACTGAGTACAGCCATCAGCATGTTTACAAAATTCAGTGAGTTTAATGTAGAAAGCCACCTTACTCTTTATGAGAAATAACTTCTCACTACATAGATAGCACTAACAGCATGCTTGGATATATCCAGGCTAATGGAGTATGGATACTCTGTTGAATGCTAATGAATAATCAAACCCAGGAACAAATGTCTTTATCTGACTCCAGGTCTGAAGGCCAATTCCCCAGGGCCTACCCAACTTATACAGAAATGGGTTTTCAAAGGTTACATTTCTTGGAGCAGTGTCATATCTGCTAGGGGACAAGAAAGTGTTCCCAGAGAAGTAGAGACAGCTTTTAGGTCCAAAGAGGTTGAGGTGTTGCCTGTTTGCCTCAATCTTCCTTATGCTTTCTACTGAACAGCTGTTGTAGCTATGAGCCCTTAGACCCAAGCTCTACCAGGCTACTGGACAAGTGAGCCCTCTTTAAGCATAGATGCGCTATCCCTGCCAGGTAAAACAAAGGGGCCTCCCTGCTTGTTGGTGTCTGGGAAGAGACCAAGGCCTCAAACAGGGTGAACGATTACAACCATTGGGCCAGGTCCCGAACTACACTACCATGATGGAATAACTACTGTAAGCTGTAATGTAGCTAATTTTCTAAAATATTTTTAAAAGAGAACATTTCTAGACATAAAAGAAAAGCTCAGTCTCATTCATCATAATCTCCTGAAGGACAATTTAAGATCCAATACTTATGATTCTGCTCTCAAAGCAAAGCTAAAAAAAAAACCCCCACGATTCTCTGATTTGTTTTTTTTTTCATAATAGTTTATAGCTGCCCCTGTAGAATAGTAGAGTTGCTCTCAGCCAGTGATTTGGTTATCAATCATCTTATGTGAGTATGCACGTGCAGTATCTCAAAGTTCTTCCTGAAACAATACAGAAATCAAAATAACTTTTCCAAAAAAAAGTACTAAAAAAACTGCCACAGAGAGAAAACTAACTGTATGCTAACGTACTAAAAACCAGAAAACTAGTTCTGTTACAGCTAGATTTTTTAAAGTTTATTTATCAATTTTTAACAGTAGGAAGTACAGTGCTATTGAAGAGCAAGATGCCCTTTTAGGAGGGTGTAATCTGTTTCTGCCAAGTATTTGTGCCTTATACCCAGTAAGAATCAAATATCAGTAAACTGAAAGAATGAACTGTGAAATACTTTCCATTAGTGAGCCATCTCTGTTTTTAATTTTCTAGGGGAAAAAAAAAGAAGGCTGAAATTCCTAATGAAAGAAAAATGTGTTATAAGGGCTTTCTTGGTTGCTCTTTTTCTCTATGAAAACTTGTTACTTAGAGAATGCACCACAACATAAAACTTTCACATACATGTCTTTATTTTGCTTTTATTTGTGATTTGAATTAAATAAATAAAAAGTTCACACAGGTTAACAAAAAGGAGCATTTGCTGCTTGTCTGTGAAATAACATGCTCTCCCAGTGTATGTACACTAATGGCAGCATCAGACAACACTGCAAGGGCCCTCCTCTTCCTTCTCACTTCCTGGGCCAGTCCGTCAATGCTTTGCCGGCCTAGGGCTCCTTTTGTTATCATTTATGTACACTAAATACAAACACAGAATACAGGATTTAGTACTAAGTTCTATCCTGATCTTATGCTACAAACATGGTGTGATAAAGCTCTGCACACAGGGCTGGCTTGGCTGGCAAGGTCCAGAGACTTCAAGCTTTGATCAAACTTGTTGGTCTCTCATTAGTTTGAAATGAAGCCTGTACTGTAGTAATGGGCGGGGCAATGAGGACTCTCAGAAATACAAGGGCCCTTCCCTTGATGGCTGCCAACAGCCCAAGGAGGCTTGTTAGCAGTATAGCAGTGTCACATCAGCGTGATGGGAACTTCTGCAGATGCTTTAATATTGGTATTTAAGCCACTCTCTTGTGACAGTTCTCAAAATTTCAAAGCTTGATTCAGTTATAAATGTGTTGAATTGATTTTTTAAAAGTCCTGTAAAACCATACTTTATACTTACCTCTGTAACACAGTTTTCCTGTTGCTGTCAACTATCTTCTATAGTCCTGCTGAGGACCTTCTCATCTATCCATCCATCCCCAATCCATTATGCATCTGTTATTCTTCCTCCCTTCACTATTCATCTTTCCATCCTTCCTCCATACATCCTCCATCCTCCCTCCATTATTTATCCTCCCATCCATTCAAAGCTCCCCATGGCCAAGGCGACTCTTAGAGCTTCGACCTACCCCCTGACAAATCAAGAAAGTCACCATGAAGAATAAAACTCAAACGTAATTGTGAATGAGAACACATTTTTTACAGTTCTACAAGAAGGACAGTGGCTGAGTCTGACTTCCCTTTTCCATAGACTTTAGAAAAAGCTGGTTGCTATCTGTAATCCTAGCCCCAAAGACCTCATATAATAGCAAGTGAGCTAGAATCCAGGTGGAATACCGGCAGAGAGAGCTCTCTCATGGCCATGTCCTAAGGTAAAGGAGATTCTTAAAAAGGAAGAAAGAGCTGGCAAGAGTCTCAGTGGGAAAGCCACCCAAAAGGAGAGAAACTGATAAGTTCCTAGCCATGTGGCCACTAGTGCTACACTGTGGGAGTCCTGCTGAGGCACAGGGTGAGGCTGCTGGTCCCATTTTCTCTCAGAATTTCAATTCTGGCTCCTGCAGCCTTCTGTCCATTACCCTTTCCTTATGTGCCATCTTCTTCCCCCATCTCTTTTACATCACTCCCCCCACCGCCATCCCCCAGCCTCCACAAATGGCTGGCTGATTGAGGGGAGAGAATAAATGATCTATTATTGGTCCCATCCAGACATATTTGATTTCAGCTTGCCACTCCCCTGCTAAAAAGCATTGTTGGCACTCTGTTTCCTTTCACATTAAAAGTGAACTCTCCTTTGCTTGGCTTTCAAAGGTCTTCCTTCCAAAATTCACCCCACCCTCTTTAAGCACATCTCACCACAGTCAGGTTGGCCAGTGTCCCATGAACACACCTTACCTGTGGTTGCCTCTGGGCCTTCCTTCCTGCATGTGCTTCCTCTTCCCTCTAAGTTTGAATCTATCATCCACCGTGGTAGCATATTTACGGCTACTCCAAACCTCATTGCTCTCTCCTTCCCCCAAACTTCTATGAACACTTAAAAGTCAACTGGAACTCAATATACTCCATCTTTACTGGCTCTTATTCTTATGAGCTAGTCACATCTATGTAGTCAGACAATAAATTTTTGAAGAAAAGGATGAGTACAGGCTGAGCACTAGGAGGCCTCACTAGCTGACTAAATCATATCAAAGATATCTCTGTGTAAAACAGTTTTAACTGACCCTTAGGCAGTGAAATCACAGCAAAATCCCAAGACCCTCCTTTTGCAGATGAATGTCCACAGCTTTGGAAAGGGTCTCACTTTCAGTTGAGCTCTAAGGAAGCCCACATTTTCCTCATGAAGTACACCACCACCTTCCTCTCTGCATCTGGTCCTGCCAGAATACAGTGACAGCAGACTGAGCTGAGAACAAATCATTTGAAACTTGAGCATTTATACCAGGAGACAAATTCTCACACTTTTTGAATTATACTTATCTGCTTGAACCTGTAAACTCACTAGTCCTACTTTGAGAACTTTCAGCAGAAAATAAAATGCTAAATTCAGAGTATGGGGAAGAGAATGTATCCTTACAACCAAAATAAAATATTCTGGGAATCTTGGGGCCACTAGCTCCATTTCAGATGTAAGATTGCCCACATCAGATCAGTATAAAATAATGCTCAGAGCCCCAAAAGAAATAAAACGGAGCTGAACAGTTTTGAAGCTGTTGAAGTACAAAAGGGAGAGTTCCTGGAGATACTTTTTATTGAGTCAGATAGTAATGTTACAAACAACAAAAGACATTTTCTAAGGCTCACAGTGTTTGTTTAATTTATTTTTTAAATGCACACATGACCCATGCCAACGCAAACATCAGCAAGGCTAAGAGGACTTTACTGGCTCCTCTGGGTTTTCAAGAGACTCATGTTAATATCATTAAACCAGAGCCTTCCAGCAAACCCCTTCTGCTACAGAATGTACTAATCTGCCAGCAAACTTGGGGGAGAGGGATACAGCACACAGGTTCCTCAGTTGCTCTGCACTACTTCTTCCTTGGCCACAAAGTCTTTTGTAGCTCCTGAAGATGAACAAGGAAATCTCTATAACTTGACACTAAGTGTATAAACTACCTTAGGAGAACCGCCAACAAACTTTGCTTCTACTGGCAAACCTCATTACAGTGTGGTCTAGAAGAACAAACTGGGTCCCTGGGTTCTAGCCCATGGCCCACCCTCAATTTGCTGTGTGAATATGAGCAAGTCACAACTCCCTGATTATTTTGCCAAATGGAAAGTATAAGTGCAGAACTTACAAGAGTGTTGTGAATTAAGAATAAATGCAGTAAAGGTGCTCTGGATAACATGAAGTGGTTTGTTTACACGTTAGACATAGTATTGAGCTCAGTCTTTGGACCTCTTCTCTATACCAGTGGTTTGCTGGTAGGGTGATTTCTCCCCTCTCCCTGCAGCCCCTCATCCTCCCAAACCCCGCCGAGGGGACCATTTGGGAATGTCTGGAGACATTTTCAGTTGCACTAGGGGTTGGGGAGGCACTACTGGCATCAAGTGGGTAGAGGCCAGAGATGTTGCTAAATATCTTACAATACATTAGATACCCCCACCCACAAAGATGTTATCTGGCCTAAAATGTCTGCCAGCTGAGAAACTGCTCTACCCTCATCATTTAGTGGATTGAGCCAGTCTCATGGCATTAGATACTATTCATACCACATGACTCCCAAATTTAGATCTCTACCCAGACCTCTCTCCTAAACTCTGTATCCAACTTAGAAATATATAACAGATATACTGACACCTCCATTTGGATGTTTACAGAATTTCCAATATGCCCCAAATGGAACTCCTGATCATTCCCCACTTTTACTCAGCCTTTTCCTTCTCCACTGATGGCAATTTTATCGTTTTAGTTGCTCAGGCCCAAAACTTTGGTGTCATCTTTTATTTTCTCTTACACTCCTCTTTGAATCTACAGGCAAATCCTATTAACTCTACCTATAAACCAGATCCAGACTCAGACCACTTTTTCTATCTCCACTGCCACCTCTGGTCCAAATTGCTCTCTCTCTTCTGGATAATTGTACTAACTTCCCTATTGGTCCTTGGCTTCTGTCCTTGCCTTGTATTCTCCACACGATAGCCAGAGTGATCCTTTTACAACACTCAGACCGCGTACCCCTCGGCTCAAAACCCTTTAATGGTCCTTCTGTTCCTTACGGGGAACTCAAAGGTTTTTAAGGGCCCATGAAGCATCCCATGATCTGGCTTTTGCCTCTTGATTTCATTTCTTTTATTATCCTCCCCTTACTCACTCTGTTCTTGAACAAACCAGATAAACTTCTACTTTAGGGCTCATACCAGCTGATATTTCTTCTCCAGACAGCCATTGTAGGAACAAGTTCCAACTTTAAAAGGAGTAAACCCCTAAATATGTTGCAGTTCTAACTAGTATGTTTTAACTAATATGTTTTTAACTAGTATGTTTACTATCTTTTGGCAACGAACAAGTTTTGTGACTTCAAGAGGTATAGGTATTACTGTCACAAGAGTGGGTATTACTGTCACAAGAGTGAGTTAATGGAAATTTCAACATCAACAAAAATTTAAACCCAAGTGATTATGGAGGTTCTAGAGAATCTTTTCCCTTCCTGGAGGCTAGAGCTAAAGGTTGATTTCTGTAGCTTTCATAGTAGCTTATGGGGAGAGAGAGTTCAGCAGAGAAGTCACATAATCTTTGGTAATTGGCTTGTTGCCCATTTGAAATGTAGCAGTATCCTATAGAAATTATGTTCTCCCTAGCCCACAGCTGTTAGCTGTGTACTGTTTGTAATTGAGAAACAATGGAGTACTCTGTTGACAACAGCCTAAGGAATTAAAAACAACTGCATTTGTTCATATCCCAGTTTTACTACTTTCTAGCTATATGACTTTTTGAGCAAGGCATGAAATCTGTGTACCTCAAGTCTCAGCAACTATAAAGTAGGGATAATAACAGTACCTGTGTCATAGTACTGTTGTATGGACTAAATGAAGTAATGTATGTCAAACACTGAGCCTACTGCCTCTGGGGAAAAAATAGTGGGGGTTGGGAGGCAGAGAGGTGACTGATATTTTTTGTAATAAGCTTTGTAGAAGTACTTGGCTCCTTAAATTATGTACATTAATAACTTTAACAATAAAAATAAAACTTATCAAGTCCTCAGCACAGTGCTTGGCACATAATAAGTTTCAATAAATGATGGTTTTATAGCTCTGATTATTGTACTTGCATTGGCCTCTGACTGGGAACAGTATGCTTTTGCTACCTGTCCCTTGTTAGAAGAGAACACTAGTTGACTAAATATCAAATGACACAAGTTTTCCTTTCAGCTTCTTTTTCAGCCATCTTTAAACTTTTCATGGAAAGGGTCTGTGTCTAAGAACAAAGAGGCAAGTTTCTCTGCGGTGGGAAGGTTACACTTCTCTCCATTGCCTCACATAACCATTAGCCCAGCTAAAGACATCAACCACCTGCCTTCTGGCCAGTTCAGTGTCCTCTGAACTAGGCAAAAGAGGAAGTCACCCTAAACCCATCCCCTATTATTATGTCAAAGGGATTGGGTATGATCCACAGCCATTACATCCTCAGGCCCAAATAGCAAAATTTTCCCTTTTCCAAACCTTCCCCCTCTAGTAATGAGAAAGGTGGGGGAGGGGAGAGAGGGATAGAGGGAGGAAGAGAGGGAGAGAAGGAGGAAGGGAGGAGGGAGAAAGAGAGAGGAGGAGGGGGGAGAGAGAGAGAGAGAGAGAGAGGGAGGGAGGGATAGGGAGGGAGGGAGGGAGGGAGAAGCAGGTGGGTGTGGGCAGGCAGGGCAGATGGCATCTGGTAGTGGCAGGCACTGGAAAAGCTTGATGAACCTTCCCACAAAGATAATAACAAGTTTCTCCTTCTGAACCAGCACTTGTGGGAAGTAATAACTGGTTCAGATTGTAATCCAGTTTAAAGGAGGAATATATAACATATACTGGCTACAAACATTTTTAAAGTAAAAACGAACACAAAATAAAAGCCATAGTCTAAGTAACAAAATAAATGAACTTGGGATTCTTTTCAGCTTCCCCAGTATAAACAATTAGTCTTGGTAGAAAAAGGAAGTGAAACATTTGGTTGTCCTGAAGAACAGCCTCTTGGTTTTGCCAACCATATTCTTATTCACAGCTGTCCTAAACAGACCATTTGGTTGGTGTCTTATTCCTCTATAAGACCTTCTTAGTAAACAGTGAGAGATTTAAAAAAATTACTGGCAAGTAAGAAAAAGAAGTATCTAATTTTAACAGGACTTATTTTCTCCTTCCACACTTCTATAAATTGTTTTTCTCTACTTTCACGCTGTTCAAATAGACTCTATCCTGGCCTCCAGAGATGAGTCAGAGAGCTAGAATACATGGCAAGACTAGCCTTGAGTCAACAGAGTGAGCACCTATCCTACTGTGACTATCCCCTGAGATTCTTGAGCTAATGACATTTAAAAAAAGGGTTCATTAAAACGGTGCCTACCTAAGCTGTACTTGATCTGACAGTTCCCCTGGTATAGGTCAGCCACAATTGAGCGGACAATGAGGCCAACCAATTTCTGACAAAAGGAGTCAGATTTATGAATCTTTGAAACAGGTCAGCATATACTTACTTTTCTGACTCCCTCTAACAGGTCACACTCAAGCCCTTGGGGTTGTAGGATGGCGCTAAGGCAGGCATTCCCACTCAGAGCTTCCCCCCAAGCACAAAGCTCTGAGCCCAGAAAACTAATGGTTATTCAAGAGTAGCTGAGGAAAAGCTCCAGGGGTGTCCAGTTCCTGGCACTGACAGCCGTGCAATTATATTGACATATCCACCCAGCCCTCATAGAGCAGGTGCATGAAGCAATCTTTTCATTTCATCCTACCAACCTTAGCAAGTTAAACTGTAACTATGGAAGCATCAGGAAACTATATCTGCCTACTAAAATTGTGGCCATGGACTCCCAATAGCATCTTATTCTTTCCCAGGTTAACAGAAGACAAGGAATTTCTTTAGAGTAAATCAAATCTATTTCTAACTCAGTGATCCCTGATACCAAAGCCTCAGGTACTCTTCCTACCCATCCAATAAAGATGGCACCTGGGGTGAACTGAAAACACTGCCCCAACTCTAGAGTCTCAGGGCCTCTTTCATTCTACTTATCCATTAATAAAAGGGTTTACTATAAACACCACATGGTCTGTGGACCCTGAGAGTTATAAAAAGTTTTAATTTTTATCGACCAGAAAGAAAAGTCATTCTTAAGACTCAACAAATGAAAATTCTTCATAAAGAAGCTGCCTGTGGTGATCCTCAGTTCATATTGAGCTGCTTATCTTATCTTTCAACTCTGTTTCTTTCATGCCTTGATGATACTGGTCTCAAATCAGTTAATGCTTTCACTCAACACAACCTCTAGCTCAATAGGAGGATCTTGAAAAACTCCAGGATCACCTACTAAGAAATACATTTTAGTAAATGAGGCACCTGGATTTGAATCCCAGTTCTACCTCTCACTAATGAGCAAATTACTTAGCCCCTAGGAGCTTTTGTTTTCTTATCAAAAAAATGAGATGATACATGTAAAGTACTTGGCAGCACACGTGGCATATAGGAACAGTTAAAAAATAATTCTGGTATATACCTGATCTCATCACTTTCAGAACCTCAAGTAGGCCTGTCTTTAAAAATAAATAAATCTATATGCTCAAACCAAACACCAAAGTTTAGAAGTATCCCTGCTTTATGATATCCATTTAAGTATAGTCCCAATTCTTTCTAAAGCCTTTATTTCATTTACTGTTCCTCAAAGGAACAGAGTAAAACCAGCTGAACTTATTATCTCTCACTGTCACCCACATCACCTGATCACATGTCCCTTACTCATTCTGCCCTCAGCACTAAAACTATTCTCCATACCATTGTCCTTCCTGTTTTTCCAAATCTGTCCATTCTTTGAAAAGCCCATCAATTCCATCTGTCTTCTCCAACTCTAGCCATATACACAAATTGTACATTTTGACTGTGTTGTTCTCTACAGACCAAATTCATATTTCATCTTGACTGAATTGTATCCAGGTTCATCTCCCCTACTGTACTATAAAAGATGCAAGGTGGCAGGGGTAACTTTTTTTATTTTTCAAGTCTCCTACTGAACAATGTACACTGTGCTAAACAGTGCACGAATGTTAATAAATACTTACCAATGACTGTTTACATCCTACCCCATTCCCAAGGAGCCCTAAGAGGCAAAGCTAACTCTAATTTAGCCAGAAATGCTTTTTTAGCAAACCTGCTGGATGCTCACATAAGTGCTTTCTGAATTAAAATTATGCTTAAAGTAAGAAAAAAAGGAGGCTCCAATTTCTATTTGGGATCTAAGTCCCACTTTTTCAATGTGCTACAGACAATAATCTCCTCAGATATCAACTCCGATGAGAATCTTTCTCTGTGGTTCTTGTGAGTGCTACTCCTAAATGATCCTATAGAGTTCATTAAAACCAACCAACCATGAGTTCATCAACTTCAAAAACTATCTCAATAGCCTCACCATAGCCCAGCCCTTCCAAAAAAGCAATATGTTGAATCTTCAATTAAGCCTGGTAGGTAACCCATTCTGATAGTGCATGCCCCCAAACCCACACGAGACCAGCGTAAACAGAGCTGTTTAAAAGATATCAGTCCCTAAAACCCCAAAGGAGCAAAAAATAACTAACAGGTTCACAACTCAGGAAGATGAGTGTAGTGCCCTGACCAGAATGCCAGCCCTCTCCTAAGAATACAGTAATGGCTGAGCCAGGCAGTTCAGTTGGGTAAAGGGGCTGCCATGATAGAAAGCAGTGGAACAACTGGTTTTGCCTCCTTCAACTCTTATCTTATTAAACTCAACTGCCTCAAGCTCCTGTTCTAACAAGGCCTTCTAGAGCCTGTACCACCAGAATAGTCATACTCTGAAGAGTTAAATTTAAGAAAGAAAAATATGGAGCAATAGTTTAGAGAAAAATCTTTGATTAAATATTAAGATGTGAAGTCCTTCCTTAAATAAAGACAATGTAGTGCCTTGCCAATTTACTTCTCTTATATCCTGTGGAACTAACATGACTCCACTGGATCCTTTATAACAGGGGTTCCCAACCCCCAGGCCACAGACCAGTACCAGTTTGTGGCCTGCTAGGAACTGGGTCGTACAACAGGAGATGATCAGCAGGCTCCCCAGTACTAGCATCACCTGGCATCATCATCTCAGCTCCAACTCCGATCATTAGGCATTAAGATGCTCGTAGGAGCACCGGTCCTGGTGCCAAAAAGGTTGGGGACCATTGCTTTATAACAACTATCTAATCAACCAAAAAAAATCAATCATTTGCTACACTACTAGTGAATGAAATCCCTCTTCCTAGACCATGTGGAGAAAGATGATTAACATTACCAGATTTCTTTTCTTAATTTGCCTCTTGATCTAGACTATATACAAAGCATTGGTCAGAAAAATACCATTCTTACAACCGAGCAACTTGTCCTTCAAATAAACATACAATTTATTTTTAAAAATTTGAGGGTGAATCCCAACCTGAAGCCAGGACAGACTTAGCCATTATATTATATGTAGGGAAGATGCTAGGCTTAACAAGCAGCACTATTTAACCAGAAAAGAATGCACAGGAAAGCTCACAGGCCCCTACCACATGAACCACCTAAAGCAGTGAGCTCTCAGCATCAGGGCTTTATTAAACCAACCAAAACCAACACCCAGGAACCATCATCACCTCAGCAGTATGTGGAAGATAGTTTTTAATCAGCTAGCATAAATAAAAACATATCAAGAAATCAAACACCTAGTAAAGTGTCCCAGAACAATCAGAATATTTAAAACCAAACAATTCTCTCATTCCCCACATGTGAAAAGTCAAAATATCACTTGGGCCACTATGGTTTGTAGATGAGGAGGTAGACAGGCCATATAGACAGAAACAACATCAACAAGATGACATGCAAACAAGGTAAATAAAGTGAAAGTCCAACAACAATATTTATGATAAATAGTTCAGCTCATCCTTTTCCTCAGGAAAAAAACAAACAAAAACCCCACCCAAAATATAAACAAACAAACAAATAAATAAAAGCAGGAACCAATTCCAAAGGTGTTTTGCTATTACTCTAAGCATGGTATACGTTTATAATGGAAGCATGGCTGGTGATATTTTGACTTTCTTTTTTTAAAATGCTAAAGGTAAAGAACTTTGTTCTTTCAACACCCAAACCAGAGCAGAGAGACAGTAGTAAATTGTAAATGTGGATGAAGTAATATCCACAGAACATGAAGATGGGGAGGGGGGAGGGGAGAAGGGGTAGGTTTTGTGTTGTTGCTGTTGTCAGGAGAGCTAAGCAGTCTTAAAGAACATTCTAGGATTCTAGGTTTGCCATGAAGGGGTATCACAGATCCCAAGGCCCACCACCTACCCCTTCTCCTCTTCTCCAAGGGCACCTACCTTACTGTAAGTCACTACTGATAAGTTGTTTGCGTGACTGCTGGGGGACAGATTTACAGAGTTCTGTGAGAGTCTATTCTCATCTTGCTCGGTTTGGTCAGGAGCAGGAGCCCATGTGTTTTTGCTGATCGAGTCGAACTCGGAACCCCCAGGGTCTTTTAAGTTGTTTTCATCTGATTGTCGGTTCTTTTGGGGAGAGGCAAACGGGTTGAAGTTTCCTTCTACCTTGCGATGTGGCTGTGTGTTGAACTCCGTTTCAAAAGATGACAGCTGCTGCGTTACTCCTAAAAGTCCACCCACCTCCACACTGAGAATCACCCAGATGACATCTGAAACAAAAAGGTGACTCATGTCAATGCCAGGCATACCCTCAAGGCCCAAAGCAGCCACCACCAAGAATCCCAACCACCACCAAAACCATAGAAAGAAATGTTCTTCTATATGCTAGTTTAGAAGCTTGCTGACACAACAGTCCTGCACGTTTGCATTACAGTTTTGGTAATGTCAAGTTCAAACTCTGGTACAAATTCGGGAGAGGTCTATGCTAAGACCCATGAAACTATTTGTAAAAAATTTCTAGTTGATTCTGGTGCATAGCCATATCTGGAAATCATTACTCCAGAGAACAATGATCAATAGATAGAAACCTAAAAGCTATTTTCCCAGAATTACAAGCATTTGTGGTTTTTGTTTTATTTTACATGTGTTTTAACTCAGAAAACTCAGGGCAGGCATAATTCTTGAGTCAGAAACTGCTTATAATTACTAAAATTGCTACTTACCAGCCACTCCCCCACACCTTGGGCAGTTTAGAGTGACCATATATCATCTAAACTAGGATAACTGAGAATAAAAGAAGGAGCTATTAATAATTACACCAGGACACAAGTATAAACTGGCACTAACCCTAACATATTAGGACAGGTATCACCCTGGCTATTTCTACGATCTATGTGATGAAGAGATATAAAAAATTTAGTATATCTTAGACTTTCAAAAATAATCCAATTTAACATCAACTTTGCCTTTCTGTCAGATAAGGAAACCCTACTATTTACACTGAAAACATAAGAGATTTGTTTCAAAAGATGCACCACAGAACTTTTGGCCATAAGTTGGTTTTTTATTTCCTTAACTGCCAAAGCTAAGCATTCAAAGTGAAGAAGAAAGAAAGTAGCAGTTTCCTTTGATGTTCAGCACCTCAATTCAGAGAACAGTGGCATCTACTTTCCTGCTGGAAGGTTTTCAAAAAGCAAGCTATAGAAAAGGCAAAGAAGCTTTTAAGTATAAAATCTGCTGAAAACAAATATAAAAATTGTCCAGGCTCCTAAATAACTGCTGTAAGGTTGATAGAAAAAGGCAAATAAACTTCATCAGTTAGCTTCATGGAAATATAGATAACATGTAAGTAAGGAGAATAGTGAAGGAAATTGAGGAAAACCCTCAATTTGGGCTGTGATTATTCTTAATTACCAATTTGGGTTCTGTATCTGAGGATGGAGATCTTAGGGTGCTGGATAGCCACAAATACTCAGTTTGAGGTTAGTGGTTTGGGAGCTGTATTAAGAACTGGGCTACATCAAAACATATATGGGTTAGAACCCTAGTAGGTGGAGATGCAGTGACATCTGCTGTTCACTTCTAGAATCAGCAACTCTTCTCCTCTTAAAAGGAAGCTCTAAAGCCATTAGCACTACTAGCATGACTGACAGGAAAGGGCACCTATTCCAAACACATTTATTATTAAATATAAATCCTCATGTAAACTAGACACCATAAAAGTTCAACCTGTTGATTTAACACTTTAAACCAGGATATGCAGTGCCACTTCACTTGGCAATCTGGGACAGTGCCAGGTATGGTGGGTCAGAGGACATTCATTCAACGCTCTAAGTAAATCTCATAAACCAGTATAAAGAACTGGTTTAAAGAACAATTCAATGGCAGGCAGCCTCAGGGAGATTCATTCCATGCTCCTCTATCTTAGCCTTCTAACCAAAGCAACATTTCTTCACAAATGCCTTCTACATGGTACAGATCTAGGTACTACCTCTAGATATCACATTTCAGAATGTGTTCATCTCATGCATTGTGTGTGTGTTTTAATCAAGCAAATAAAAAGGATAGTAAAGATGTCCAGTTAGCTTGTTTTACAGTGGCTATTTCCAATTCTTGCCAGAATGCCCTGATTACTAAGAAAGAACTGTTAGACAGATAGTTTACTATCTCTGATAATAAAACTGCAGAAGTAGGAATCTTAGGGGTCTTCTAATGGAACTTATTTCACTTCTGAGATAGAAGTGATGGACCCAAGATGATAGTTCAAGTTAGAAGTCAATCTATGAAGACCAAGAAGAACTCCCAGCTCTTACTATAGCGTTTCAGACTCACTTGTTTCTCTCAAGAGCAACTTGGGAAGCCTATCTAGAGGACTAAAGCTATAGTTAAGTCAGTTCTATTTCCCAGGCCATAGTAGCTTTTTAACTACAGACATATGTTCTTTGGCGCCAGTATCAAATAAATGAGCAAGAGCGTGTCCTAGAAAAGTAATCAAGACAGTGAAACCAAGTGCCAAGCCTACACAATCAGGGATTAGTAAGTGAATGGAGAAAATGGAGAAAATGATTTTAGAATGTCTTGCGTTAAGATTAATTTTTAAAAGCTCCTGAGCCAGAACTTTGGAGCTGGAAGGTTCTACAAATATTATTTCATTCAACTCAACCCTTTTACATAGGATAAATCTTCTAATATAAAGTATAAAGGTAGAACAATGTGGTAAAATATTGGCTTATAACTCAAAGTATACAATAAATATACATGAGTCTACAATTATATAAATAAATGACTAAATGGGGGAGAAAAAAATAAATTTCCTTACAGGAAAATTCCAAATAATATAGATAGATACTTTCCCTTCCAAAAGGTAGGGCTTAATTCTATAAATCCCTCAATACATCAAAGGACATGATCAACACAGTGAAAAGGCAAACCATGGAATAGAGAAAATATCTATAAATCATAAATCTGATAAGGGGCTAACAATTAGAATATGCAAAGAACACTTACAAAATAAAACAAATAAATTGACTAAAATAATGGGCAGAAGACTTGAATAAACAAAATGCATGGTCAACAAGCACATGAAAAAATGCTCAACATTACTCATCCTCAGGGAAAATGCAAATCAAAATCATAATGAGATACCACCTCGCATTCATTAGGATGTCTACTATCAAAAACCAGAAAATAAATCTTTGTGGGATGTGAAGAAATTAGAACTCTTCTGCACTATTGGTGAGACTATCTTCTGCACTATTGGTAAAAAAGGGACAGCTATGGAAAACAATAATACAGTTCCTCAAAAATTAAAAATATATTGTCATATTGTCTAGCTATTCCACTCCTAGATGCATGCCAAAAAGCATGGTCTTGAACAGATATTTGTATATCCATTCACAGCAGCATTATTTGTAATACCAAAAGTTAGAAACAATCCAAGTATACTGATGGATTTTAAAATTATGGTATGAGTGTGTACACACACACACACACACACACACACACACACACACACACACACACACACAAATAATTCAGCCTTACAAAGGAAGGAAATTCTGATGCATGCTACAACTTGATGAACGTTCAAGTCAGTCACAAAAGGACAAATACTGAATGATACCACTTATATGAGGTACCTGGAGTTGTCAGATTCATAGAGACAAAAAGTAGAATGGTAGTTGTCAACAGCTGGAGGGAGAGGGAAATGAGAAGTCATTTTTTAACAGGTACAGAGTTTCAGTTTTGCAAGATGAAAAGAGTTCTAGAAATAGATGCTGCAAAACAGCATGAATGCACTTAATGCCACTGAACTATATACTTCAAAATGGCTAAGATGGTAAATTATTATATGTATTTCACCACAATTAAAAACAAACAAATCTGAGGCCTGGTAACTTTAAGTTAGTTCTCAAGGTTAATGAGTAATATATTATGTGGCAGAATCTTAATAAGTCAGATCTTTTTAATCCTGATCTAGTGATTATCTGTAACACCATGCAGCACTCCATCCCCACCCCTGGCGAGAGTTCCATCCATTGAGAAATAGATATTATTCTTGGCAGAAAAGATGGAAATATTAACATCTTAATAATTTTAACTTTTTAATAATTTAATGAGTGGGTGACAGTACAATTGCAGAAAATTAACAGAATGAAAGTACATTTAAGTGACTTAAATTACTAATTTAAATGTCAAAGTACAATTATATGTCAAAGTACAATTATGTTTAAGAATAATCCAAGAAATCAAAACCATAGCTACAACACATTAAGAGCCAAACGCATGGAACTGGCATAAAACACACAGATTAAAACTGACATTTTAACAATCATTTTGGCATTAACACTGAAAAGCACTTAAATATGGCATTGGATAAAATGGCTTAAAATTTAATTACTGTCCATTTTATATGCAAATAGGTAGAAAATGGCTGGCATTCTTATTTTTTCACTACTTCTGCTCAATTTTTCAATCAGTCTGATTGGGACTCACTGTTGCTTCTTGTTATCTGTAGTATTTTCATCAAAGGGTATTTAAAAATATAATATTCGAGCAGAAGAAATATTTTTAAGTAAATATTCCATTTAACAACCAGTCAAATTTTTGACTAGCAACTGATTTATTTAATTCAACCTTAAATATCTTCATATCTTCATTAAAAAAAAAAGGCCATTGCTCTTAGTACACATGGTTCTAAGGTGAGGTTTTAACTTAGGACTCTTAACACCTTTCTACAGTTATTACTATGTATGTTCTGAATACTTAAAAGCATAACAAAACAAAATCTTCATTTGTCTTTTTTTTAGAAACTCAAACCCTAATTTTGACATAATTATGGACCAAAAAAATGTAAAACATTATTACTGATGGTAATTAGTTATCCTTGGTGAAAACATTTTCAACCTAGAGATTCCTGATCCTGCAAAGTACATTAACTCTACTCTCCCTTTCCCTTCCACCTAAAAGCACAGACTTTGTCTCAGGCTTCAGGGAACTGCTCCCTGTCAACATCATCATCTTAGCTGGTCCAATGCTGGACAAACGCAAGAACTAGCAAAACAAAGAAAAGAAAACAGTGACCCTCCCCTCCTAAATATTCTCTCAAAGGGGAACTACATTACAGACATCACATTCACTAAGAAGTCAGAGTCAAAGACAGGGGGAAAGCAGAACTTAATGTATCTTCATTCTCCTCCCCTCACTCCAGCCCCATCCTCATTTTCCCCTTTTTCTTCATTTCTTTGGTCTTACATAATTTCCCCAAGCACCCATTCCTCTTCATTTCCACTACCTGCCCTTACCAGGCCAAAATATTTTCCTGGCTTGAATCTGGGCACAGTTTGAGGACAATGAATGATTATTCATCCTTAGACTAAAGTAGCTCTAGCAACATCCATACACAGAGGTCCTTAGGGCTCACTCATGGCCATCTGGGCTCCTCGATCCTACAAAAGAGAGTCAGCCTCACCACCCACTCACATCTGAGGTATAGAGCATATAGATACCCTCTTGGGCCTCTTTGCCTGGGCCATGATATATGATAGTCTGCTACTCATCTCTTCCAGACGACCTGTGGGTGCAATTATCCCTCGGAGTGTTATCACCTCCCATCTATCTCCCACTCTCACACAGAACCCTCAACTCATACCAAACTGCACTAGTCATGCTCAACCAGAGTTTATGCTTATTTATTTGCACTCTAAAAATGTAGAACCTTCTCCCTGTCACCAATCTGAGTCTATTTAGTTAAAATGCTGCATATTTGGGAAAGCCCTCCTAAAACCATTTAAGCTAGAAAATTATTATTTCCTAATGTTTATTATTTTTCTTATTGAAGAGAAACATTTTTAAGATTTTATTGCTAAGACTACTTTTAGAGCAGTTATAGGTTCACAGCAAACTGAGAAGATACATATACCCTTTGCTTCCACATATGCACAATCTCCACTATCATCAACTCACATCAAAGTGACATATTTTTTACAACTGATTAACCTACAGACACATTATTATCACCCAAAGTCCATAGTTCACATTAGGATTCACTCTTGGTGTTGTACATTTTAAGGATTTTGATAAATGTATGACACATCATACAAAATAGTTTCACTACCTTAAAAATTCTCCATGCTCCACCTATTCACTCCTCCCTCCCCTAGTCCCTGGCAAGCTCTGATCTTTTTACTATCGTCACAATTTTATACTTTCCAGAATGTCATATAGTTGGAGTCATACAGTATGTACCATTTTCAGACTGGCTTCTTTCGCGTAGTAATAAACATTTAAGGTTCTTCCATGTCTTTTGCTGGATTGAAAGCTCATTTTTTATAAGTGTTAGGTAGTACTCCATTGTCTGGATGTAGCAGAATTTGTTAATCCATTCACCTACTGATAGATGCCTTGGGTGCTTTCAAGTTTTGGCAATTATGAATAAAACTACTATAAACATGGTTAAGAGTTATTATAGTTTTTAAAGAAACTGCCAAACTATCTTCTGTTGTGACTGTACTATTTTGCATTCCCACCAGCAAGAGAGTTCCTGTTGCTCCAATCCTCACCAGCATCTGGTAGTGTCAGTGTTCCAGATTTTGGCCATTCTAATACTGGTAATTTGTTTTAATTTAATCTGCAATTCTCTAATGACATGATGTTGAGCATCTTTTCATATGCTTATTTGCTATCTCTGGGTATCTTCTTTTGTGAGATATCTGTCCAACTCTTTTGCCCATTTTTTAATTGGGTTGTTTATTTTCTTATTACTGAGTTTTAAGAACTTTTAATATTTTTGGGTAATAGTTCTTTATCAGATAGATGTTTTTTGCGATTTTTTCTGCCAGTTTGTGGATTGTCTTCTTATTCTCTTAAAAATGTCTTTTGGAGATCATAAGTTTATCATTTTAATGAAGTCTGGCTTATCAATTTTTTCTTTCATAGAACGTGCCTTTGGTGTTGCATTTAAAAAGTCATTGTTGTATCCACTATCATCTAGGTTTATATGTTATATTCTAGGGGTTTTGGAGTTTTGTAGTTTACATTTAGGTTTATGATCCATTTTGAGTGAAGAATTTCTGTGAAGAAGGTGAGGTCTGTGTATAGATTCATTTTTTGCATGTAGCTGTTTAGTTACCATTTGTTGAAAAGACTACCTTTTCTCCAGGGTATTGTCTTTACTACTTTGTCAAAGATTAGCTGACTGTATTTTTGTTAGTCTGTTTCTGGGCTCTCTATTCTGTTACACTAATCTATTTATTCTTTCACCAATACCACACACTGTCTTGATTACTGAAGCTTTATAGTAAGTCTTAAACTTGGGGAGTGTCAGTTCTCTAACTTTGTTCTCCTCCAAAACTGAGGTTGCTATTCAGAGTCTTGTGCCTCTTCATATGAAATTTAGAATCAGTTTGTTGATACCCACACAATAACTTGCTAGAATTTTAATTAGGGTCATGCTGATTCATAGGTCAAGCTGGGAAGAACTAACATTCTCACAATATTCAGTCTTCCTACCCACAAATATAGAATATCCCTTCACCTATTTGGTTCTTCTTTGGTTTCTTTCATTAGTTTTTTTTTTTTTTTTCCCATGTAGACCTTATTCATAGATTTATACTTATATACACATATCATTTCTGGAGGATGCTACAATATATGGTAATATGTTTTTAACTTCAAATTCAAATTGTTGATTGCTGGTATTTAGGAAATGATTAACTTCTGTATATCAACCATATATCCTGCAACCTTGTTATAACTGCTTATTAGTTCCAGGAGTATTTTTGTCAATTCTTTCAGATTTTCTACATAGATAATCATGTCATCTGGGAGAAAAAAAGTTTCATTTCTTACCAATCTGTATACCTTTCATTTCCTTTGTCTTATTGCATTAGCTAATATTTCCAGTATGATGCTGAAAATCAATGGCCTTTCCTTGACCTTAACAGGAAACTTCTAATTTCTTACCTTTAAGTATGATGTTAGCTGAAAATTTTTTGTAAATGTTTATCAATTAGAGAAAGTTCCCCTCTGTTCCTAGTTTGCTGAGAGTTTCATCATGAATGGGTGTTGGGACTTTGAGAAATGATTTTTCCACAGACACTGATAGAAATATGTGATTTTTTTCTTCTTAGCCTGTTAATGTGATTGATTATATTAACCGATCTTTGAATGTTGAAGGAGCCTTACATACCTGAGATAAATCCCACTTGGTCATGGTTTATATTTTGTTGAAAATTTTTGCATCTATCTTCACGAGGCATAATGGTCTATGGTTTTCTTTTCTTATAATGTCTATGTCTGGTTTTGGTATTAGGATAATGCTGGCCTCATAGAATGAGGCAGTAAGTATTTCTTCTGCTTTTATCTTCTGGAAGAGATTCTAGAAAAGTGGTATAATTTCTCCCTTAAATGTGTGGTAGAATTCATCAGTGAACTCATCTGAACCTGGTGCCTTCTGTTTTATAAAATTATTAGTTGTTGGTTTAATTTCTTTAATAGATACAGTCCTATTCAGATTGTCTATTTCTTCTTGCATTAAGGTTTGGCAGATTGATTTCTTTCAAGGAATTGGTCCATTATATCTAGGTTATCAAATTTGTGGGCTTGTAATATTCCTTTATTATCCTTTTAATGTCTGGAGCATCTGTAGTAATGTGCCCTATTTTATTACTGATATTAGTAATTTGTGTTTTCTCCCTTTTTTTCAGTCTGGCTAAAGGCTTACTGATTTAACTTATCTTTCTGAAGAATCAGCTTTTGGTTTTGTTGATTTTCTTTATTGATTTTTGTTTATAATTTCACTGATTTCTGCTCAAAATTTTTTCCTGTTTACTTTGGATTTAGTTTGCTTTTGTTTTCCTACTTTTCTAAGGTGGAAGCTTAAATTATAGATTTTAGGACTTTCTTCTTTTCTAATAGCCATGTGCCAAATAAAGATGTTTCAGTCAATTACAGTAAAAATATATACACTAAAAATGAAGGGATGGAATTTTAAATCAAAATAAGTTTCTTGTAAACAACATATAGTTTGGGCCTTGTTTTGTGATCTACTCTGACAAAATCTCTTTTAACTGATGTACATAGACCATTGAGGTTTAAAAGTGATTGCTGATACAGTTGGATTAATATCTATCATATTGTTACTGTTTTCTATCTGCTAACCTTGTTCTTTGTTCCTATTTTTGTCCTCCACTATTTTCCTGCCTTTTATGGTTTTAATTAAATGTTTTATGTAATTTTTATGATTCCATTTTCTCTCCTTTCTTAGCATATCAATTATGCTTTTCTTTTAGTCGTTGTCAGTTTGCAATGTACATCTATGATTAATCCAAATAAAGTCTGAAAGGACATTATACCACTTCATATGTATAAGTATCTTATACTACCAAAATATTCCTAATTTCTACCTCCTGTCCTTTGTATCATTGCTGTCATTCATTTCACTTATACATATGTATATACATACATATAAGCATATATAATCAAACATGTTGTTATTATTTGAAAAAACTGTTCTCTGTTAGAACAATCAAAAATAAGAAAAATAAAGTTTTAATTTTCATTTCACTTACTCATTCTCCAAAATGCCCCCCCCATTTTTTTTTTTTTTTGGTATGGATACAAGTTCTGACTCATATCATTTTCTCTCTGAAGAACTTCCTTTAACATTTATTGCAAAGATCTATTGGCAACAAATTCTCTTAATGTTAGAGTTGTCTGAAAAGTATTTCTCCTTAACTTCTAAAGGACAACTTTGTGAGGTACAGAATTCTAGGATGATGGGGGGTTTTTCTCTCAACATTTTAAATATTTCACTTCACTCTCTTCTTACTTATATGGGCTTCTGAGAAGAGGTCATATGCAATTCTCATCTTTGCTCCTCTACTGGTAACCTGCTTTTTATCTCTGGCTTGTTTCAAGATTTTTTCTTTACCTCTGGTTTTCTACATTATAAATATGATATGCCTATGTGTAGTTTTTTAGGCATTTATCTGGCTTGGTGTTTTCTTAGATTCCTAGATCTGTGGTTTGGTGTCTTATATTAATTTGGGGGAAATTCTTTGTCACTGTTGCTTCATATATTTCTTCTGTTCCTTCTAGTATCCCAATTATGTATATGTTACATATTTTGTAGTTGTCCCATAGTTCTTTGATATTCTGTTCCATTTTTTCAGACTTTTTCCACTTTGTCAGCTTTTTAAGTTTCTACTAACATATCTCAAGCTCAGAAATTCTTTCTTCAGCTGTGTCCCATCTACTAATTAACCGATCAAAGCATTCTTCATTTCTGTTAGTTTTTGATCTCTAGCATTAAAAATTTTTTTACTTAGAATTTCTCTTTCTGCTTACATTACCAATCTGTTTCTTGCATGTTGTCTACTTTTTCCATTAAAGCCCTAAACATACTGGTCATAGATCTTAAAAACTCCTGGTCTGATAATTCCAACATTCCTGCCATGTCTTGACTCTGGTTTTGATGCTTGTTCAGTCTCTTCAGACTTTTCCGCCATTTTTTGTTGCAAGTTGTACATGACATACTTAAGGAACTGCAGAAAAGAGCCCTTTAGTAATGTAGTAGTAAGGTATAAGGGGATGGGTATAGTCCTATGTTATAGTATAAAAGGAACTGCAGAAAAGAGCCCTTTAGTAATGTAGTAGTAAGGTATAAGGGGATGGGTATAGTCCTATGTTTAAGTCCTGGTCTTTTGATGAGCCTGTACTCCTGGACTGTGAACTTCACCAGTGCTTCTCCGGTTTCTTTGCCCCTTTTGAGGGGATAGGATGGCTAAGGGGCCTGGGAGCTAACTATTTCCCTTACCCCATGTGGAAAACTAGGGCCGGCTATCACTGATTTCTCTGCCCCCATGTGGAAGGTTAGAATCAGCTGGAATTGGCTATTTCCCTTCTCCCAGGGTCAGTTAGGCTCTGACAAAACCACAACAGGTTAGGTTCTGGTAAAATAATTTCTTCTGAAGGCAGGCTTTGTTAAGAACAGAATTTCTCTGGGTAATTTCAAAACAGCTAATTTTACCCTCCACTGCCAGAAAAGCATTAGGGGATTTTGGGCCAATATCATTCATTGTAAGAACCTGACAGAGATCCTTGAGGTAAAGCTCACAAAAGAATGGGGACAGCCCTGGAATTTTATCTTTCAGGCTTTTTCACACTAAGCCTCCAACAATATGTCAATTATAGTTCTAGCTTTTCTAGCCCAATACTGGTTCCTGCAGAGGTTTCTGTCCCTGTAAATTGTGATTCTCTGTGTAATCTTCAGTGCTCACTAAGCTATATATTCTTTTGCCTTACTCCACATAAATGCTCAATAACTTTCTGGTTTTATGACCTGGAATCTTTGACTCCACCCTGAATATACCATCAGGACTCTGAAGAAACAGATCACTGGAATACCTGATCAAAAAAACCTTATGGACCTTTACTAATAAAATTCATACAAGATGAGTTAATAGTTGAGGTTGTACAAGGTTTTGTAATATAGTTAATTTTTAAAATAATAACAGTAATAATGTTTATAATAACAATAAACATCTAACACTCATTCAGTGGTTACCATGCCAGGTGCTGTTCTGAAAGCTTTTGCATGTACTCCCTCAAAGCCCTATGAGGAAAATATTATTTTTATTATTTTATAGATGAAAATACTGAGAGATCAAATAATTTCCTAAACACACTGCTTATACTGTTAAGCTAAAAGTCAAACCCAGATGCTATGACTTCAGACATAGCTGTACTGTTCTTCTTTAGATGATGGTTTTACAATACTGTGAATGTATTAAATATCACTGAATTGTACACTTTAAAATAATTGATTTATTATGTGAATTTTATCTCAAAAAGAAAGAATGACCTATAACATTTTGGTTAATAGTATTCCAATAGAATAGAATGGAATACAATTATTAAAAATTGTGTGTTTTTTTTTTTTAAAGTAACAAGGGGAAAAAATTTATTAGTGACCAGGAAAAAAGTAGCTTATACAACTAAATGGGGCACAATAAAAAATTTGAAAAACAAACTTTTTTGCTTTTCGTACTTGCATATATACATTAATAGTATGTATATCTGTACAGAACAAATGTCTTATTTCTCCTTTAAGCTTTCTATACTTTCTGTCATATTTCTTTTACTATCAGAATACATTTTAAAATAATTTAATCATAAATGACTGATAAGTTTAATGATGTAACTGATTTAAGAGTCCGCAAATATGAGAATAAAGAGAAAAGTAATATGGTCAAACTAAATTCAAATATATCAATAATTATATTAAATATGAATAATCTAAATACACCACTTAGAAATCAGAAATTAGAAAAAAAATGGCCCAACTATATGCTGTCTACAAGAAACTCCAAATATAATGATATAGGTAGGTTTAAAGTAAAAGGCTAGAAAAAAATATATATCATGCAAACGCTAATCAAAGAACACTAGAATGACCATACTAATATCAGACAGAGTAGACTTCAGAGTGAAGAATATTGCTAGGGAATAGGTGGAATATTAAATACTAATAAAGAGGTCACTCACTTCGAAGACATAATCCTAAATGTGTATGCATAAAACAGCTTCAAAATACAAGAACCAAAAACTGAGAGAACTAAAAGGAGAAATAGATTAATGTAAAACTGAAGCTGGAGGCTTCAATACTCCTTTCTCAGTAACAGAATTAGTAGATTCCCCTGCAAAAAATAAATCTACACAGATACAGAAGAACTGAACAGCAGCATCAACCAACTGGATCTAAATAACATTTAAAGACTCCACATAACATCAAGAAAATACACATTTTTTTGAGGTACACATGAAATATTCACCAAGATAGACAATATCTCCTGAGTCATAAACACTTTTACAAATTAAAAAAAATCAAAATAATACAAAATATATTCTCTGACTATAATGGAATTAAACTAGAAATTATTAAAACAAAATAGAAAAATCACCAAACATCTGGAAATTTAACAACACACTTCTATATAATCTGTGGGTCAAACAGGAGGTCTCAAGGGAAATTAGAAGATTCTGAACTTAATGAAAATTCAAACACAGTATTCCGAAACTGTGTTTTAAAGCAATGCTTAGAGGGAAATTTATAGTTGTTACTGACCAAATTGTTTGCGGCCTCCTCCCACCGCCAAATTCTTAGGCTGAAACCTAATCCCTAAAGTGTTTTGTCTGTATTTGGAGGCGGGGCCTTTGGGAGGTGATTAGGTCATGGTAGAGCTCTCATGAATGGGATTAGTGCCCTCATAAAAAAAAGACCCCAGAGGGCTCCTGTGCCCCTTTCCACCATGTGAGGAACACCAAGAGAAGTCGGTGGAGAAGTCAGTAGACTATGAACTAGGAAGCGGCCCCCATCAGATACCAAATATGCCAGCACCTTGATCTTTGATGTCCCAGCTTCCAGAAGTGTGGGAAACACATTTATGTCACTTATAAGCCACCTAATCTATATAGTTTGTTATAGCAGCCCTAACAAACTAAGAAAATAGTATTAAACACCTACATTACAAAAGTCTTAAATCAATGACCTCAGCTTCCATCTTAAAAAACCGTTAAATACACAAACCCAATCAAGCAGAAGGATAGAATGAAATTAAGAGCAGAAATTTATGTGATTAAAAACAGAAAAATAGAGAAAAAGCAACGAAACCAATGAAATAAAATCTTTAATCTTTGCAAAGACCAAGAAAATCCAAAAAATCTATTAAATTATTAAAAAAAGAGACATGAAATATCAAGAATAGAAAGTGACATCAGAAACATGGCGGAGAGATCCTCGATCTCTTCCCTTAAAAGAACAATAAGCTGAATATCTAAAAATAAAAAAATAAAAGGCAAACTGCACACCAGCATGTCTGAGCTTGGGATCTGCATATAAAAACTATCACAGGTCAGAATCCTCCTGGTAGGAGACTGAGAGAAACAAAGAAGCTGCCTCTGATAGCTGTGACTCCCTGCAGGAGGAGGGGAAAGGGATAAGGTGTGATAGGTTCTCTGAACAGCCCTGCCTGGGAGAGCTGTGAGCTCCATGTAGCAGCAGTGCCCAGGGACCAGGGCAGAAAGCAGAGAAGTGGGGATGGCAGAGAAACAACAGTTGATTGTTACCAGCTGTGGCTGCAAAACTGTGAAGCTGAGCAGCAGACCCCATCTCTCAACCCAGAGGGTTCCTCCTTCCATATCCTCTAAGACCAAACACCTCAGAACTCCAGGGTAGTCTGAGCAAATGCTACCAAAATTGTTGCTAATACTGACAGGGACTGAGACTGAGGGTAGAGAGCATGACTGAATATTAGGAAAAAAAAAAAGGCATTAAGACTTTATATAAAGCACGGATCCAAGAGGCGAAGAAGCCATATACTGGAAACCAAAAGAAAAAAACCTTCTTTGCAATAGGCTAAAGAGAGACCTTTATAAATAAACCTTCTTTCTGGGTGGCGGGGAGCAGAATACACTTCCATAAATGCCCAACTGGAGAAATAGTCCATTAAACACCATGAACAACGAAGGTGACAAGGAAGCTCAGATAGAAAGAGAAAAATCTCCAGAAAATAAGTTTAAAGACATAGAAATATGGGATTTAAATGACAGAGAATTCAGGATGATTTCAATGAGATCCAAGACAATTCATATCAACAATTTCTGAAACTGAAAAAAATAACTAGATGAGCAGAATGAGTTCTTTAGCAAGGAAACTGAAACTCTCAAAAAGAACCAAATAGAACTTCTGGAAATGAAGAACAAACTGCAAGAGTTGAAAACTGAAATAGCAAGCTTAGGAAATAGAGTCAACAAAATGAAGGAAAGGATCAGTGATACCAAAGACAGAAATCTAGAAATAAATCAGAAAAAAACCCAAAGAATGAAAAATAATGAAAAGAGAAATTCAAGAACTAGCTGATACCATCAGAAGAAATATAAGAATAAGGGACATTCTTAAAGGGAAGGAAAAGGAGCAGGGATTAGAAAGCATTTTCAGACAAACAGTTGATGAGAATTTTCCAAATCTAAGGAAGGAGCTGGAACTTGGAATTCTTGAAGTCAACAGAACACCGAATTATCTCAACCCAAAAAGGCCTACTCCAAGACACATTATACTAAAATTATCAAAAATCACCCACAAAGACAGAATTCTCAGGGCAGCCAGGGAAAAGAAGATGGCAATTTACAAAGGAAAGCCCATTAGATTATCCTCGGACTTCTCAGCACAAACCTTACAAGCCATAAAGGAGTGTAACCAAGTATTCAACCTATTAAATTAAAGGAACTATCAGCCACAAAAAATGTATCCAGAAAAGCTCTCTTTTATATATGAGGGAGAAATAAGGCCTTTCCAGACATACACATATTGAGGGATCTCTCCACTACGAGGCCTGCATTATAGGAAATACTGAAAGAGGTCAGGTCACCTAAAACAAAATGACAACAAGCAGGCAGATAAAAGCAGAGGAGTGCAACCCTTACCAAGAACAAGCATTATAAGCTTAAACAATAAGAGATTTCCTATAGCAAGGTAGTAATGAACGTTCAGCATACATAGGGACAAACTGAGACAACAATGACTGAAAAGGGGAGGATTCAAAGATCCAAATTCACAAAGAAGAATGGAGATAAGGCATGTCCAGAAGATGGACTACTACTGTACATATATATAACTATCCTATATATATTTATAATGGTAACCACACATCAAAGATTCAGAATTGAAGTATATAACATAAAACAAGGAGGACCAGAGGGAAAAGCCACAAAAGCCAACCAAAATTTAAAAATCAACAGAAACACAAATACAAAAAAGCAATGGAAACACTGAGCTACCAGAAAGCAAAACATAAAATGGTTATAAGAAAACCTCAAATTTCAATAATCACCTTAAATGTAAAGGGACTGAACTAACCAATAAAAAGGCATAGTGTTGCAGAATGGATCAAAAAACAAAACCGAACCATCTGCTGCCTCCAGTAAACACATCTCAGTTCTAAAGACAAATGTAGACTCAAAGTGAAAGGGTGGAAAACGAAATTTCAAACAAATGGCATTCAGAGAAAAGCGGGGTAGTGGTAATAATATTGAACAAAATAGACTTCAAAATAAAAAAGGTAAAGAAAGATACTGAGGAACACTTCATAATGATAAAGGGAATCATGTACCAAGAAGACATAACATTTATCAATATCTATGCTCTCAATCAGGGATACCCAAAATATGTAAAAGAACCAAAACACTATTGTAGTAGGGGACCTAAATATCCCACTGTTGGATATCCAAACAGAAAATCAATAAGGAAATCATATCCTTAAATGATACATTAGACCAACTGGACATAATTGACATTTACAGAGCCTTCCATCTCAAAACAGCTACTTATACATTCTTCTCTCGTGCACATGAAACATTCCCAAGGACTGACCACATACTGGGAGACAGAAATAGCCCCAACAAATAAAGAGTGCTTAAGTCATACCAACCATATTCTCTGATAATAATGCTTTGAAACGAGAGATCAACTACAAAAAAAGCAGGAAGAAACACAAATGCATGGAGATTAAACAATGTGCTACTGAATAACTAGGTCAGAGAAGAAATAAAAAGAGAGATCAAGAGATAGATAGAAACGAATGATAATGATAGTATAACATATCAAAACTTTTTGGGACACGGCAAAAGTGGTCATAAGAAAAAAGTTCATATCGTTATAGGCGTATCTCCAAAAACAAGAACAAGCCCAAATAAACAACCTAACGCTTCATCTTAAAAAACTAGAAAAGGAAGAACAAATGAAGCCTAAAGTCAGCAGAAGGAAAGAAATCATCAAAATTAGAGCAGAAATAAATAAAATTGAAAACAAAAAATAGAAAAAATAAATGCAAAGACCTGGTCCTTTGAGAGGATTAATAAAATTGACAAACCCCAGGCTAGACTCACTAAAGAAAAAAGAGAAAGGACACAAATCAACAAAATCTGAGATGAAAGAGGGGAAATTATGACAGACACCACAGAAATACGAAGGATCATACAAGAATATTATAAAAAATTATATAACACCAAATTTAATATAACCTAGGAAAAATGAACCAGTACAAAGGTAGAAAAATATAACTTTTCTAGACTGAAGCAAGAACTGGAAAATCTAAATAGACCAATCAGCAGTTATAAAAATTGAAATAATTATCAAAAACCTATCAAAATGTAAAAGCCAGGACCAGATGGCTTCACCAGTGAATTCTACCAAACATTCAAAGAAGATTTACTATCTATTCTCCTTAAACTCTTCCAAAAATTTGGAGAGGAGATAGTACTTCCCAACTCATTTTATGAGGCCAATATTACCCTGATACCAAAACCTGGTAAAGATAGCACAAAATAAAGAAAACTGGAGACCACTATCTCTTATAAACACAGATGCAAAAATCCTAAATAAGATACTAACGAACCAAATACAGCAACATATTAAAAGGATTATAAACCACAATCAAGAGGGCTTCATTCCAGAGGCACAGGGATGGTTCAACACACACAAATCGATTAATGTGATATACCACACAAACCAATTAGAAAATAAGAATTATATGATCATATCAACAGATGCAGAAAAAGCCTTCGACAAGATACAGCATCCATTTATGATCAAAACACTTCACAAAATCGGTATAGAAGGAAAGCATCTTAACATAATATAGGCCATATATGACAAAACACTCAGCCAACATTATACTTAATGGTGAAAAATTAAAAACCTTCCCTCTAAGATCAGGAACAAGGCAAGGCTGTCTACTGTTATTCAATATAACATTAGAGGTCTAGAGAGTGCAATTAGGCAAGAGCAAGATATAAATGGTAACCAAATAGAAAATGAAGAAGTCAAACTGTCACTATTTGCAGATGACATGATTCTCTATATAGAAAACCTTAAAGATTCCACAACAACATTACTAGAAACAATAAGCAAATACAGTAAAGTTTCTGAATACCAAATCAACAGCCAAAAATCCATAGCTTTCCTATACTCTAATAATGAAGTGTCAGAAAAAGTGGAAAAATTCCTTTTGCAATTACAACAAAAGGAATAAAATACCTAGAAATAAATCTAACAAAACATGTGTGAAGGACCTATATAATGAAAACTATAAGACCTCATTAAAAGAAATTGAAGATACAAAGAAATGGAAAGATATTCTGTGTTCTTGGATTAGAAGAATCAACATAATTAAAATAACCTTATTACCGGAAGCATTATACAGATTTAATGCAATCCCCATCAAAATCCCATCAGCATTTTTTAAAGAAATATAACACATCAGATTTGTATGAAAGCACAAAAGACCCCAAATTGCCAAAGCCATCCTGAGAAAAAAGAACGAGGAATCACTCTGCCTGATTTGAATTTATACTACAAAGTGACAGCAAAACAGCAATGGTACTGGCAGCAAAACAGACAAACAAACCAGTGGAACAGAATATAGAGTCCGGAAGTAAACCCATATTTATATGGGCAAATAATTTTCAACAATAAAGCCAAAACCATACAGTGGAGAAAGGAAACCCTCTTCAATAAATGGTATTGGGAAAACTGGAAAGCCACTTGCAAAAGAATGAAACTAGACTGTTATCTATAACCATACACCAAAATTAACTCAAAATGGCTTAAGGACCTGAATATAAGGCCTGAAACAATAAAACACATAAGAAAACATAGGAACTAAACTCAAGAATCTTGGATTTAAAGAGGATTTTATCAATTTGACCTCAAAGGCAAGGAAGTAAAAGCTAAAATAAATCAATGGGACTACATCAAACTAAAAAGCTTCCGCTCAGCAAAAGAAACCACTGACAAGGTAAAGAGACAACCATCCGAATAGGAAAGTACATTTGTGAGCATCACCTCTGATAAGGGCCTAATATCCAAAATATACAAAGAACTCATGCAACTCAATAACAACTAAAAAGAAATGATCCAATCAAAAAATGGGCAGAGGACCTGAACAGACACTTCTCCCAAGAAGGCATACGAATGGCCAATAAACATCTGAAAAGATGCTCAACATCGCTATTAGGAACATGCAAATCAAAACCACAATGAGATACCTGTTACCTCACACCTGTTATAATAGCTGTAATCAACAAGACAAGTAATAACAAATATTGGAGAAGATGCAGAGTAAAAGGAACCCTCTCATATACTGCTGGCTGGACTGCAAATTGGTACAGCCACTATGAAAAACAGTATGGAGGTTCCTCAAAAAACTAAGAATTGATCTACCATACACTCCAGCAATGCCTCTACTGGGTATTGACTTGAAAACCCATATCCAAAAAGATATTTGCATACCAATGTTCATAGCAGCATTATCCTCAGTGGCCAAATCATGGAAGCAACCAAAATGTCCTAAGATAGATGACTGGATAAAGAAGCTGTGGTACATGTATACAATGGAATATTACTCAGCCATAAGAAAAGATGAAATGCTGCCATTTGTGACATGGATGGACCTCGAGATAATCATGCTAAATGAAATAAGCTAGACACGAAAAGTTAAAAACCACATGATATCGCTTATATGTGGGATATAAACCTAAAAGCAACAAATGAACAGGACAAACAAACAGAACATGAACATGGACATGTTCATGGACTCATGAACATGGACAACAGACTAGTGGTTTCCAAAGAGTAGAGAGGAGGGAGGTAGATGGGGTAAAAGGGGTCAAATATGTGGTGACATTAAAGAATTAAAAATAAATAAATTGAGAAAAAAAAGAATAAAAGAGGATTATCACTACAGACATTGGAGGCATTAAAATAATAATAAAGAATACTACAAACGACTCTATACACATAAATTCAACAATTTAGTGAAAAGGACTAATTCCTTGAAATTACCCATAGTCACCCGAGGGAAACAGATAACCCTGAACAGATCTATAACTATGGAAATAAAGTAATTTAGCATATAAAAACTCTGCAAAAGAGAACCCACCTTGCCTGAAAATTTTCATTGGCAAAAGCTTTAGAAGAACACCACCAATTTAGGACAATCAGTTATAGGAAAAAAAAAATTACAACATGCTAAAGTTTATAGAACTGCACTTTTCAATAGGGCAGGTCACTTGCCACATGTAGCAATGATAATACTTTGTCTATAATAAATTGAATAAAATATATTATTAAATTTTTTTTTAAATCCTCAAATAAGACTTAGGTCAGAAATAAGAGCTGCTTTCTTAATCACTTCTGATTTCTAAATACAAAGAGAAACTTTAGAAAATATTCTAAGAAAAAATGACTTCAAAATGGCCACAAGCCAAAGCCTAACTCACTCTAGAATTAAATTGTATTCAAGACCATCTCAAAACAAAGTACAAGCAAAGCTCTTAAGAATTGTAAGAGGAAACTGGGAGGACACTGATCACTACAAAGCAAAATCCAGAGGTTAAACAGGCTCACAGCATTCCTTCCTGCAGTCTAATGTCCAATACTGGCATTCTCTTTGTAAAGAAAGGAAAGTATAAGCTCTTTAAAGATAAAAGCCAAAAAATAAAGAGAGCTATTTTTAAAAAAGGGTATTTTTTGAAGATAAAGATTATTGAATGAACTAAATAAGTGATAAATCTCTGACTTTCCAAGGAAAAAACCACTAGAACAGTATATTATGTGGCTAGTGTCAAAGCTCATTGCAGAAACAGAATGCTTTTGCTTTTCAGTAAGAAGATATCCTCTTCAACAATTTGCACTTTTAACAAGACTAATGGCAGGTTTCTAAAAATAAAGTAACAGCCACATTCTAAGCTGTAGTTAAGAAATACAAACTGCAACAGAAAAACTAAGGTATCAGATACAGCTTAAAAGCCATATACATTGATTTAGACATTAATCATTATTATGAAATAATCACGTTTTCCCAGCAGTTTTATAGCACACATCAAATCGATAAATTAGGTATTAAACATGATTTGAATAGAAAGCAATTATATTTGCTTCCTTATTTATGAGAAATATGCTCAGGTCTGATTCAGTGGCATTTACTAAAAATTCCCACCACACAACTACTCAGTAAAACCTCAAAAGTTTCTCATTTGAAATAATATTCAGCATATATGTACACTTTTTTTTGTAAAGGGGAAATATATCTCCATTAAAAGTCTTAATTTTTCCTGGTTTTTATTTTATATTTTTTTATTTATTATTTCTGAAATCAAAATACAGTATGTAATCCAATATTTTCATTTCATATGGTAATGGCTCTACCCTTTCCCCCACAAAGAAAGTAGTAATTAAATTGATGATGCATATTAAAATTATGAAGGTTTTAGGAAATAAACAATGTAGTTTACATAGAGTACCCAATAACTTTCTTAATGTGTCGGGCAGATTGCTGTTTGGGAGCGTAATAAAAGTAGTTCAGTTTCTAATCTCTGAGAAACTAAATGAATAATGTAAGAGTATTTAATCTACATGTGAAATGTCCTTAGGAACCCCTGTGAACTTTTTAACAAGAGTTACTTCAGTAGGAGAAACCTTCATCACCAGAGTATCACTTGACAGCTTCCTTCACATAGAGGACCCCCCTCTGATTTATAAGAAACCATCACAGTGCAGGGGTAAATCTCTCCTATAGAATTCTGGAAGAGGGCACTATACTAGGAAGAAAGGAGGTATGTTACCATCCGCACCAAGGCTAACATGGGAACTATCACTCATGCTCTTACTCCTTCCCAAGAGCCAACTGTCCTATAGGAACTGTGTATCTCCTAGCAGGCAGGAACTCCTTGGGGGAACATTGATATTTGGGGGGAACACTGATATTTACCCAACTACCTAAGTGTTATCCCACCAAACTCAACCCCACCCTCATTCCCACTCACTCTGGAAATGGAGGCCTCTGTCTCTAAACCCTAATAAGTACCAACACCCTGGAGCCGAAGTTTCCTTGTGAACCCTGCATAGTAATGAGGACCAAATTAATGACAAAAATCAGAAAACTACTTTTGTTAATTATAACTATAAATTACAGCTAGTTTATAACGTTTACCAAACCTTAGACAAATCATTCATTATCTCAAGTCTTCAGTTTCTTCATCCATGAAATGTACCAAACACTTCTTTCATAAGGTAATTTATATGCACAAGGCCCAACACAGGTGCCTGACACACAGTAGGTATTAAACAACAGATTGCTTTTATGGAAGAAGAAAAAATTCCTAGAAAGAAAAAATGTTTACTCTTGAAAACATATCCATTAAGAATTGGATACTGAGTGCTACTCAACTAAGGGTGTTAGATATGAGTGTGGTAGGGGACGGGGTTGGCTACAAAGATGAATGTGTTAAGTTACAGGTATTTAGTGAGAGGGCCAAGGGTCATAAATATGCCCCACATAATGAACAATTATTTACACAACATCCCCATTGAGAGACTGAGAGTACAACCAATCTAAAATGGGAGAAGGGAACCTACTTTGCAAATTATTAAATATAGCAAAAATTTCTTTTAAGGAAGAGAAATGAGCTGAAACGTGTTATTATATAAATAAGAACTGGATTATTTCTAGAAAAGACTATCTAAAGTCTATAGAAGAGACCATACTGCCAAACCAAACCAAACCAAACCAAAACAACGACAACAAAAAAAACAAGCTTTGGTGTTAAAACAGAAAGATGAGGTACAGAGAAGTTAGCTAACTTGTCCAAGTTTATGCCCCAACAACCTAGACCTACCTTTCAAATTCTTACCACTACACTATACTCAACGAGCTCACAAGCTCAAAAGAGAGGGCAAGAGATACAGAGAAGAGTCAATCATGGTTAACTTGGCACTTTTTTTTCACATGTTCATAGCTGTGGTTTTATGTACATTATATACACTATTTGCCAGTCATTTAACATCTCTATAAGGATGTGTTTTATAATCAACAGTAATCTGGAATCAATGAAATACAATTTGTAAAAAGAAATTAAATTCTTGACTACAGCAGATATAGAGTTTACAAACTATACTCCACAGAGCCTTGGTGGTCATTTCAGTCAGGGAGCAAGGACACTTCGGCCAAGGAGGCTTTCAATTCAACAAAACCAGTTAAATTTTTATCTTTTCCCTTGTTTTGAATTGGGCATTCATATATGTTTTTATAAAGGAAAGGGTTCTACTTATTAAGAAGTAGAAGTTGGTGAGAGGGGAAAATAAAAAAATGAAATGTTAAAAAAATTATGTATATATAGTATGAAAAAATAAATAAACTGGCATTAAAAAAAGGTGGAAGTCATGGAATTGGATAAATTATTAAGATCCCTTAAATGTTTAGATTTCACAAAGTCCTGAGAAACAACTCAGTCTACATGATTGAGTAAGGCTTTAAAAACTTTTCTACCTCCAAAGCTAGTATATTTATACTCTAATTAGAGAGGGATGTTAGATGTATAAATTTAATATCTCACATACTGATAATTATTTTTAACACTAAAAAAACACACACAAAACAAGACTAGAGCTCTTAAACCCTGGAGAGTACTAAGAAGCAGTATCTCTCTGCATCAAAGAGATTTTTTTTAAAGTCACGTGTTTTCTTCCTCTTCCCTTAAAATGCTGATGTTCGTTCAAAAAAAAAATCTATTGCATAGCCACTCTCTGCTTTGCACTAGGCTCAGCCTTTTGCAGCTACAAAAATAAATGAGACACGTGTCACCTTAAATTTTAAAGGTGATAGGAAACATTCATTAACTAGATAGTAAGAGGTAAAGTGCCAAAGAGAGACAAAGAAGAGAGAGGAAAAGAGATAATACAATGAGAGCTCAGCAGTGGGAAAAACTACTTTGACTTGTGCAGGTAAGAAGATTCTTAGGAGAGGTGGCCTGAAAACAGAGTCCAGAAGAGAAAGGACAAATAATCTCTGCATTCTATTACCTGATTACATGTTCATTTGTTATTCAACAAGTACTTTACAGTCTAGTAGGAGGAAAGGATAAGTAAACAAACACCTAAAATACCATTATGTGTTAAGTATATTAACAAGCAACTGCATGATTTGATGAAAAGGGAGAGATGAATTTCCTTGCGGTAGGTGGGAAGAGTTAAGAAAGGGGAAAGGAGGAAAAAATAAAAAGTAACTTCAGGGCCCTGAGAATGAGGGGCGAGTTATCAGAAGGAAAAAGGTATTTTAGTCAATGGGAACAACATGATCAAAGGCATGGAAAAGTTAAAGCAAGTGGTGTCTTGGGGAATGGCTGCAGGAGAGTAAGACAATGATTGAGAATGAAAGTGAAAACAAAGTCAGACCAGAGCGTGAGGAGCTTTAAACCCCATGCCAAGGAGTTTGGCTCTATTACAACAGGCAGGAAGGCTTTAGGCAAAAAATGATGTCACATAAGCAATTTGAGACACCTTTTCTAATATTAAAAATTCTTGAGGTTGTAAAAATAGTTTCCATTGTCTGCAAAAAAAAATACATGAGAACATTAATTCTAAGACTCCTTCAATAATTCCAAAGGTCCCCTCTGGTCATGAGTCAAGAGCTCCCTGAGAGCAAGTATTATTTATTTTTCTTTGGATTTCCAAGACATGGAATATAGTGGGACCAACAGGAATTGATCTGTGAGTAAAGATAAGACAGAATAAAAAATGAAAATTCCAAGGTTTCTGGCCTGATCATCTCACTAGGGTGCTGGAGAAAAAAAATACGTTTTGCCTGGGAGATGTTAAAATTCAGAAATCTACAGAATATCTAGGTGGTCTGTTCATAAGCAGTTATAACATAGGTTTAGCGCTCCAAGTTTGCAGCCACAGCTATGAATCTGAGCATCACTATGTATGTTGTACTGGTGACAGCTAAAGCCATTTGGGTGGATGAGGTCACTGAGCATGAACAGAGCCCAGCTCAGAATCTAGTAATCCTGAGACAAAGATGAGACTAGACAGACAAAGAACATTCAGAGAAAGAAGAGAAATGAGAGAGGTATTATGTGACCCTGGGAAGGTACATACTTCAGAAAACATTTGGAATATGGTGCCAAATGACAGAGGGTCAGTTAGTGTGTGCAAACCGTTAGATTTGGAAACTGGTTAGTCACTGATAAACATTTCACTGAAGTGGGTAAAGAACAGACTGGGTTGAAGAATAAATGGAAAACAGAAAGAGATGGTGAGTATAGATCACTTTGTTCAGAAAAACCTAGCAATAAAAGGTGTGAGAGGTATTAGTAGCTTGACAGGTCTTCAGGTTGAGAGAAGTATATACGTTTTGTGTTATCTTTTTCACATGACTTATGTCTAGAGACTATGTGAACAAAGACTGCCTTCAGTATTCTTATAGCGTCTACTAGATTACATAATAAAAACAGCAATATTACCAAACCATTGTTTAGAATGCAAGATATATCTCATACACTTCACTAAATTTTAACTAAAATACTAGTGTAAAATGGAGAGCACTGGACTAAACCAACTAGTCATTAAATTTGAGTCATTTACCTGCATGGAGCGACTGTTTAAAAGAGGCCCTGCCCTGTTACATAATTTGACAGACTTGGTGAGCAACACTGGGATGCTGTAAGTTATTACCTTAATTCCTTCACCCTGGGCTGCACCAGGACATACTCACCTCCATAGTAGAGTCCTGTAGCAGTGCACATCCGCCACTGTCCCTGATACATTCCTGCTCTGCTGGGGCTGCACATCTGGACGCTGACATCTGTAATCTCTTGGGGCTCTAGTGATCTCACCATCACCATGTTCACATGTCCAAACTGGTCTCCCCCGACATATTTAAGACAAACCCCTGGAGGCCAGGCCTCTGCCCCTGAGTTGAAGCAGAAGAAAAAAATATTAGGCAATCAGTGGTCCCATGCTGGGTGCAATTCATTACAAAACCACAGAAGAGACCTCTTTCTTTATCTCTTACATGTGTAATCCTACCCACATATCCCTAAACTATATAACATCACACATGACCAATCAGAGGAAATTATCAGAGTAAACAACCTCAACAGTCTATCCTCAAGATAAAGCAAAAGCAAGGCAGTTTCTCAAGAAGATGTTTCAGGTGACCTCAATGAAGGCCACACCACACTAAATCTGTAAAACCTAAGAATGATGTCAGTGAAGAGCCAGGAAAACAGGCACAGGGCTACATCTTTGGAAAGACTGCTTTCTCTACCAAAAAGTAATACACACCCATTTTCACTAACTTTTTAAGCTGATTTTAAAGTAAAAATATGTCTGACCCTGTTTTCCATCCAGACAAGAGGATGAAACACATAAGGAGTAATATCTATGATACTGTTTTCATTTGAAAACTGCTTTTTCCCTGATGTATGTATGACTTTTCTTCCGGAGTCCTTAACTATGAAAAGACTAAGGCTCAAGAGACTTGCAAATATTAAGACAGAAGAGTCAAGTGAAAGTTTTATTTTCAGGTTCACACAGTAGTTGGGAAAATATGAACACTGCGGTGAGCTCCCCTGATAACAACATAATGAACTGTGGTCTCAAACGTGATGACACCAGCCAGAGGTGCTTATAGAAAGGATAGAAATGTTAATACAGAGAAATGGCTTTGGCAAGAATGTCTTTCCTCCTTTGGAAGTGGCAAAGATCTTATTTGATACCTGCTTCTGCGTACCTATTTTCATGTAAATGAGAAATCCATATATTGACTTGCTCTGACTAGTCATACAGTAACTAGATGTGATCTTTCCTGTGAAGCTTCTCTAATACATGTTGTACTACAGACAAAAATCTGTATATTTCTTTGCGGATCTATACATTCATTATAAAAATAAACCATTAGGAAAAGCTGGACATGTCATCAGGACTCTCAGGACACAGTTTGCTTGAAATTTACCTTCCAAATTTACCATCCTAGTATTCTAGGATGACTCAATACCTTGTTCTAGAAGGGTCAGGCTGGTTTTGATATGCATATGGATCAGTGTGGAAAAGAGAACCAGAGAGAAAAACAGACAGTGCTCTACTGGTGAGATCTCAGCCCTATAATGAACAGCACCTTCTGAAGCTCTTGGATCTTAAGGGGTTGTAGATGAAATGGTGGCCAGTATGTTTTCTCAAACACTCTTAAAAAAAAAAAAAAAAAAAAAACCACCAGCAAAGTGTCCTCTTAACACTACAGAGAGCAACTGCTGCTGATAGAAAGGTTATGGATGATACATTTGCAATACTAGCAAATTCTGTTTTTCATTTCTAGGGCCTATAGCCTGGCAAACACATAATTTGTCTTATGTCAAGAGTAGCAGCAGTGATCTTGTAATGTTGTTCTCTTTAAAGACCAAGATCCAAGAGGAAAATTAAACCAATGTACCAATGTTATAGGGCTGAATTCACAATTATTTGTCAACACACACACACACACACACACACACACACACACACACACACACACCCTCTGTAACAAGACAATGTCTGTTTATATAAAAATCCAAGAATGTGTCTGTTTTTGAATCTATAAAAAAATAAGGAAAACCAAGACTGTCTGGGTACATGAAATACTTGGCTGTCATAAACGACAACCACAAGCAGCTGAGACAGACAGATCTCTCAGCTATGCACAAGAGGGAGTCCTACTATATTCCAAGGATACTGAGTTAGTAAATATTAAATGATTAAAGCTAAATTATGCAAATACAGTCCTAATCTTTTTAGCATGCTAGATATCTTATTAATGTGGTACTTAGCCTCTTGAAAAAAAAATTTGGAAGAGCTATCCAACATCAATTTTTCAAGTGTTAATTTGCTACGAACTGAAGAAGCATCATCTATTTGCCTTCTCAGAGTTACCAATAATTCATTATGACATACAGTTCTTTACAGCCCCAAGTGTTAGGTCACGTAATTCTGAAAAGGTCAAAGATACTGATTCTTTATATGGAAAGAAGAGAAATACCAGTGAGCTGTTCGGACCACCTGGCTAAGTATACCTGAAATCAGGATTTGAGAAATATAATACAACAGGCTTCAAATTACGTCTCAGTTACAAACTGGCTTAATACGGAATTAATATATCTAGAAGAAAGACTAATCTGTTTTATGACTTTCCAACTTAAGTGTCACAAGCATGCATATGCATAAGGCTGTGGTTCTCCAGTTATAATGAAATATAATTTTATTTTAAAAAATAAAAAGTAAAAACAAAGCAAACAAAAAACCCTATCATATGGCAATTTTGAGATGATAACATGTCAAAAATGAAATAAAAGTCTAATAGTTCTAGAAAGCCTGAGACTTATTAGTAATCATAGAAATAGTTTGGAGACAGTAAGGAATATCCAAAGAGCAATGCAGAAGACAAACCTCAGTAAAGATCCCCTATTAGTTTAACCCCTATAAGTTTAGAGACTGAGTTTCAAATTAAGCTACATAAAACAGGGACCTTCATTGATTTTGCCACCATTTTCTCCCCAAACCTGATAAAGTGACTAGAACATAATAAAATTTGTTGAATTAAGACATGTCTTCTCTGTTAACATACCAAAGAGAAAAGTAGAAAATTAACTATTTTAAAAAGCTGAAGGAAAAATGGAGGAATAGTTGTTCTTTCTTTCTCAAGTTCTTCTCCTAACCTTGTTTTATACTCACTTCTCTGTAGTTCAAAAAATAAAGATGACTCTAAAGACACTCTCTCAATATAATGATCATAACTACTTCACCAAAGTCAGAGAAACACCAGAGTTATTATTACATGCTCAGCTTAACATTCACTACACTTGGACAACAGTGCACAGTTGTAACAACTGAAGCTGTTAAATGTTGGTAAAGAATATTGTTTACTTTCATCTTTAGGGACAGTTTCAAATTTTCATCTTCTACTCCAATGTAAGGTTTCCTGCTCAAGTTTCCCAAGCTTTTAACACTTAAATAGTGTCAGAAGTTTGGATCCTGGGATTCTGCATCCATGTCATTAAATGTCTCATTTTTGTTATTCTGTGTTCTAAATCTAAGGGTTTAAACAGTATTACGAGTTTAACTTTGGAAAAGCTGTTGGGACAGCTATGTGCAGTTCCTATCAATCTCATCTGATGTATAGTTGAATACCTGGCATACCTAAAACATGACAGCAGAAATGCAACATGAAAATTATTTATGAAACTCTTTCGGTGAGCACTTATCTCTTAGAGAAGATTATGAATGAGAGTAGGAGAGCCAGAGGAGAAATAGCAATGGCCAACACTACTTCTGTGTTACTACTCTATTTCAAAAAAGAATTCAGGCCAGATTACGATGTCAAAGAACCAGTGCACATACATGTTTTCACTCCCTCTCCTTAACAACATACCTGTTACTTAGTTATAGGAGGCCAGTCTCTCCTTAATCAAATGGAAAGGATTTAGTTTATAGACACAAAACTGTTTTATGACAGGTTGAACAAATGGAATAAAAAAATGATCTGTTCAAAGTACCCTGAAAGGTAAAATCTCTAGTAATTGTTTCCCGACTTTTTGAGAGGTATTCAGGAACGAGAACACCCTTTTATATAGAAAGAAAAGGCTGCAGACCTAGAGGCTAACTGAAACTGTAGTTACTATGCAAAAACAGGAATTAAAAACAGGACCAGAGATTTTCTCCTAGTCAAGATGAAAAGCATGCTCTTCAGGGTTCTGATTTTACATTCTAGCTATTTTATATCAAAGCCCCCCAAAGCCCCTATTAACCCAAGAACTGTCTAGTGAGTAGATATATCAAAAGGTTTTCTGAAATATAAAATGATTATTCTGCAACAAGATAGTACTGAAAATATTTTAACATTACTCAAACAACTTTCAATATTTAAAAACACTACAAAGAACTCACGGGCCATTTTTGGTGTTTTCACTATAAGTAAACAAGATCTTAATTAAAAAAAAAATGACTAAAACTTTCAAATATTTCATACTTTCTAAACAAATGTCCCTTGTTTAAAAAATTCATGTGTAAGTTTCAAAAACATTTTTCATTAGTAACAGCAGGTTTTAGTAATATAGAGAAACATGATGAATAGAAGCTAAACTAAAGAGATTGTTTTCATATTTTTAAAAGCAGGCAACATTAAGAAGGGTAAGAAAGAAATCAGGTAAAGTAAAAATCACACTTGGAACAAGTAAGAATTTCAAGAAAAACAGATTATATAGTTATTTTCCCTTAATACCATTTACCTCTCAAACTAACAAAGCACCACACTGTTATAACCAAAAAGGAAAAGAAGCTAATAAAAGTTTTATAAAGCCTCAGATGTCCTCAGTCATCTACAACACTAGGTTAATCCAAATTATGTGTGTTTGCTCAGTGACACACTAAACCTTCCATCCAAGGGAGTTACTTCTAAATAAGCCAGAAAAACTAAAAATAATAATTTGGTACATTAGTTATTATATAAAAATCTAGCTTAGCCAAAGAAGTATAAAGATGTGAAAAGTAAACAGTCAATAAAAGGTCACTTTTATAGGTTTGTGTGAGTCCCCATAGTTTTATATCATCTCACATCAGATTACCTTGCTAGATAGGGTTCTCCCACAGTCATGTATTTCTAGTTAAATATCCTTTTGCCTACTTTTCCATCTCTCAGAATTTCTCTGTAAGTCCTCATTCATAAAAAGGATGTCAAAGTATTCTCAGCCAGTCAGCATAAATTGTTATTGGGTGGAACAAAAAATACTAAACTCACTCATTTAAAAAGTTATTAGAAAAGAAGTTAACAATTAAAAAATAATAATTAACAATTACCTGACACATATTCAGATACTATTTTCAAAGAACTATGGTTAAGTTTATTTTTAATTTTTAAGTCAGCAGTATACCAAAACAGTGCTTTAAAAAATCTTTCCATTTTCCCCATTCTGAGTAAATCCCCACACTTCTTACCCTATTTTTCAAAGCGGTATTAATGTCTTGATAGATATCTCAATGAAATTTCAGACAGAATCAACCTGTGGTTGTAAAGAAATGAGCTTTCAAAAGAGTAGATGCTCTTTTTAACTACCTTGTTCTATTCATGGCTGTACCTCCTCTAGCCTGCTGGAAATAACTAGACGATTAATTAGAGCAGAATTAAAATGATGGAGTAGAACTGCCCTGGTGGGGACAATACCACCACCACACACAGACCCAGCTCCTGGTATCAAATGCATACTGAATTGTGTTTAGCTACCATCTAGAACTAAATTCTTCTTAAGGTAGGGCATAGGATATTTCATTGATGTCTGGTCTTCATACCAGTACCAGAAATGGTACATCACGTTCAGGAAAAAATCTCATATTACACAATCACGTAACTTAAACTAAAACATTTTTTTTAACTACTAAGAAAAAGAAAACTGGGCAAAGAGAACTGCCCATTATACATTTACCAGAATTCTGGATCCGCCATGTTTTTATAAACTGAGTATCAGGAGGTATCGACTCCCCTTCTCCTATGGTGACATCTTCAACAAAGGACATAGAGGGTACACTGATGTTTGGGCTCTCAAAGTCATAATAGGCTCCAATTGCTGCTTGTAGGTTCCTGCAAGTATGGAGAAAAGTAAAAAAGTTCAGTCCCGTCCAGAGCATATCCTAATTGTCAAACAAAAGGAAAAAGCCAGTTTCTTAGGGTTTGTTATAGGACCTAAGGCTACTGGTATGTAAATCTTCAGAGCCATTGATTATGGCTAAAGAACTGGAAACAGACCAAGACCAACAAACATGTACACCACTTTCTTCTCAAGGTACCCACAGAGAAAGTAACAAACATTATCACCATCAACTTCAATATGAGGAAACTTCCCTCTTACCCACAAGGACAGTATCAGTAAAAAATTCAATTAAAAAAGAACTTTTCTCCAACTGTGACTGAAATTCAAAGGAGCTCTATTTTTAAAAACGTTCCGATTAATTTTTTGAAAAAATACATGCACATGTTTTAATGTTTCATACAGTGAAAAATAGCCATCTTATCTCTTTTCCTACACACACACATACACATAATTGTTCATATGACTTTCTTAAAATCCTTTCAGAACTTCCTTATGCACATACAAACAAATCACACACACACACACACACACACACACACACACACACACATTTTGCCCTTTTTTACCAATTGGTAACATATTAAACACTGTCCTTTGCTTTTATTCCCTCAACACTATATCATGAAGACATTTGTATTTCAGTACCTAATGAGCATCCTCATTGTTTTTTACAGCTGTGTTACATCATTATTTATAGAACCAGTCCAACTTTGTTTCCAAGCTTTAATTCTTCCATAAACAAGCTTACACACACAGCATAATGCATCCATAGGATAAATTCCTAGAAGTAATACTGCTGGGTCACCAGATATGTATTTGTGATTTTACTAGATAACTTCTCTCAGTAAAATTTGTACACTTAATGAATGCTCCCTACCAAAAATGTATGAGAGTGTCTATTTCCCCACTTGCTCATCAAAAGTGTTTTTCCAGCGTTTTGGATTTTTGTTAATCTGATAGGTAAAGAAAAAAAAATACGATTTCAATGAGATCTTAAAATCGTTTCCTCTTTTTACAAGAGAAGGTAAGTACCTTTTACATGTTTATAAGCCATTTGTAGTTTCTTTTCTGGAAGCACCATTTTGTAAATGTTGATGTTCTTTTTACATACTCATAAACCCCCTTATGTCAGAAGGAATACCAAGCACACAAACCAGAGTCCCTAATTGAACAGAATCACATGACTGAGAGCTTGGTTCATCAGTGCAGAAAACAAAGGCCACTAAGAGGTTTAAGCTGTGTTGATTAGAGATCAAAGAAAATTGTTGCTAATTTCATTAACTGCTTCCCTTATGGTCTTACTCAAACTAGTGACATCATCCCCAGTCCGTACAGTAGACAACAACATAAAGCACATTTTTCTAAACATAACCCAACCATAAGCCATGGATCCTGTGGGTTGTTTTTAATTACACATACACATAACAAAAAATAAGCTCTGACAGTACACAATTTTTCAATAGGCATACTATTAATAGCTAATACTTTTTCTGTTGGGGGCCTGCCTGTTCCTCCAGGTGTTTGCAGCTGCCAGAAAGGCTAGCTATATATAGAGCAGCTACCTCAGGTCAAACCTCATGCAATAGTGGCCAAGTTATATTAGACAGTAACGACTGGAATTATAGAACCACCAGCTGTCTGCCTGTTCTGTGTGTACTAGATAAAATTTATGTGAAGCAGAGTTGGGCCAGGGGACAAACTGTGCCCATTTGCTTGACCATTCAATGGGAAGGCTTGGATTTAAGTCTTCCTATCAACTTCCTTTCCTAGCTGACTGTGATCCAAAGTGAAAAACATGTGATTGAACAAACTTGGGGAAGCTCTGCCCCTCCTTCCCAAGGATAGGCTTAAGAATACATCTGGAATCGGCCTTATACTGGGGATCTGAGACAAAATGAGAGAGAAAAATAAACCTAGTTTGCATTCTGTTCTTCTGTAAACTTTTAATAAAAGCTATAAAGAGTCCAACTTTTTATAAGATCATTTTTCTGCTGCAGGTCTCCAGCAAGTAGCCTGCTGAACTGTTTTCTGTTCACTTGGCTGTAAAATATGCTTGGGAAGGAAGAAACTATTTGTGCACTCAGGACAACTGCCAATTTTCATCCTCAGCCGGTATCACATTTCACCACTTGGCTCTGTTTTGTATCAGACAGGACTTTGAGACCATTGCAGCAGAAACAACTAACAAGTGGAAAAAGTCCAGCTACCCTATTTAGGCAGATACATTCTTCTCAAATCTTTCACACATTCCAACTTGTTACAAGCCAACAAAACTGCTTATTTGTACCTGTATTAATTATACAGGAAAATTCAGCCAGAAGATGATTAAGAAACATTTTTAGAGCCCAAAGTGAAACTGAAAGTAGTGAACAGAACTACTGGCAGGAAGCAGGAGTTGAGGATGACAAGGCAAATTCATTTCCCAGTACAAGACAGAGAACGGACTTTAGACCAGTGGTGCTCTTCTAACCCATCCAGCAGATTCAAAGATCAAAATGTGGGTACACTGCTCCTCTGCCCTTGGACCATTTAGATCACTGCCTCACTAGGTCAACAAACAGCAGGAATAGACCAAATTGCTCCAAGTCAGTGTGAGAACAAGTAGACATGATAGCATGTATTCCTGTTCAAAACAACTACTCAGCTATTATTAGCAAGAAATTTACATGAAATAGAGCTGGCTAAGAAAATGGGAAAGGGAGAACACTGACTCAGTATTCGGCTCAGCCTGAAAGTTTAAATTCCCAGGTTCCTTCAGTGTTTTTGTTCAAAAAAAGTTTTTAGCCAGATTTCAGATCGTTAAAAGCACCTTGAAGAACAAAGGGAGGCAGTGTAACAGTGGGGGGAAAAGGCACAGGCTAAGATGAATGACGGTGATGGCTGCACAACACCGTTAAAAATGGTTAAAATAGTAAAATTTTAAATAGCTCTGTTCAGAAGCAGCTCCTACCTCTGGCTGTGAGGCTTTGAACAAGTGGCTAACCATCTATGTCAGCTTACTCATCTACAAAACTGAGTTTTTAATAAGGTTGGCATTCTAAAGGTTGGCTATGAAGATTGCACAAGACAACATGTGTAATGACCTAGGCTGCCATTCATTCAACAAATATTTAATTAATGAGCATTTATCCACATGCTAGGTACTCTGACCTGGGACAAGGAAATAGGACAGCAAGATAGGGAAAGCCTCACTTCTACAAAGCTTGCAGTCTAGCAAACTGATGTAAACCAGGGCCACTTATACAAGGATAACTCCAACTGCCTCGCACACTGAGGCGTATCAGTTCAAGCCAACTTTTCCTACTCTAGGTGAAAAATGGGCTTGGTGCAACTGTACTGTTTCAACTCTACTGATTATCAGTTTAACCTGATTCAGAGTAGAATTTGGTGATGCTGATATGTGTTCCCTGAAAAAATTCAATTTTGTAACTCACAAGCAGTATTGTCCAACCTTCATTTTACAGATAAGAACAAAGATGAACTGACAGGTAAATAACTTGCCTTTGGCTATTAGATTTTGTTGTTTATAATTATTATTATAGAATCAATTATTAATAAGTAGAATTTAGAGCCATATCTAATTCAAAACCATAAAACTTTTACTCAGAATTTTCCAATTATCTAATAACACTCTGAACACATCAAATTTTTTTAATATATTAATTACCAACATGAATTCCATAAACAAATTATAACCTTCTTGAGCTAAATCCTTGAAAAGGGTCAAAAACCTAACCTTGCATATATATATTCACAAACATAGAACATGTTTTTGTACTATGTATACATACCTAAGACAGATTACTGGTCTTATAAGAAAAAATCATCTATGTACTGAATACACGGTCAAGAACATCACCCAAAAATATGGGGGAAGAAAACAGTTAAGTAAATCAGGAAATCACAATTAAAGAGGGATTGCCAGAAAGTCTGAATATTAGCTCAGGTTCTCAGGAAAATAAAATCAGATACCTTCTCTTTCCATTCTCTGAACAAATAAGAAATTCAAAAAGATCCAAATTATTTACGAAAAAAGAAAACCACTAATCTTATTTGTACACAAATTAAGATGGGAAATCAAAATAATAAACCACTCCAGTGAAGCACGAACAACAGCATCTCTGGGCTTCAAGCAATACTTGTCCCAAAGCACAAAAAGTTTCCCTCACCTGTGGTGTGCCAATGATATGGCTACTAAGGCCGCAAGCCCACCAGGAATCAGGAAGTCTTGATACTATCTTTGAATGACTAAAAAATCTGACTAGAAAAAGGATCAACAAATCACATGGAGATTCTTACTAGGGCTTTCTAACATCAAAACTGGAATCTAACATGAAAGACCACAGAGAGGGGCCAAAAAAAATATGTACTTATGACTATCATAAATTTTAAGACCTGGGAAGAAACTGAGAATTTCACTGAAACAGAAAGATGACTAACAGGCAGGGAATCAGAGTTGGGCAAAAAAGACTCTCAATATTTTCAAACCTAAAAATTAACTCATGAATGATACTATTTGACATGTGAAGACAGGAAGGAAAAAGAACTTGTGGAAAATTTCATTAAGAGGAGTAATAAACTTCACACTGGCATTTACCCACTTCTTAGAGCTCAAGCGAGTCCAAGATTATTTCTTTTCTTCTTTTCCTGGCTATTTATTGATCCACTAATTTTATTAGTTTTTAGAACTGGTCCTTCTCACTACCATCAGCAGTTATACTTTTCCAAACAGAAAATAAGCATTCCATCATGAAAAAGGCAAATCGGTGGCACTGTTTCTAGATTTAAAGAGATGTAACAACCAAATGTAATATAGGCCCTTGATTGGATTCTGATGCTTTAAACAAACAAAAGGTTATAAAAGATAAAATTAAACAAAAAAAACTATTAACCATTGTTAAATCTAGGTGGTATCTGCGATTCTTCAAAATTTTCTACAGGTTTAAAAAGTTTACATAAAAAAAAAAAAATGGAAAAAAAGAAGACAAAAGAAAGAGAAGGTATCCTTTTCCTGTCACCTGAGAACCTCAGGAGGCTAATATACTAAAGATGATAGATTAGAAAGAAGTAAAGAATTGCTATGTCCTTGATGATACAGTTGAACCATGAAATTAGGAAACCTCAGAGCATTACATTGGGTATTCTTGTCATCCGAAATAATAAAATTGGCTTTTTTTTTTTTTTTTTTAAAGCAGGTTCTAAGGACACAGTAATTCAACACTGGCATTATAGGAGTTTAGTTTTTAAGTGCTTTTGGTTAATATATTAGGATCAAACTATTTTTTTCTTTAAAAAAAAACTGGTGAAATGCACATAACACAATTACTTTAAAGTATATGATTCAGTGGCATTTAGTGCATTCACGATGTGCAAACACCACTTCTCTCTAGTTTCAAGCATTTTTCGTTAACTCATACCTATTAAAAACACCCCATACCCATTATTCATTCCTCATTCCTCCCCCCCACCCCGCATCTCCCTGGTAACCACTTATCTGCTTTCTGTCTCTATGAATTTGCCTATTTTGAATGGTTTATATATATATATAAAAAAATACACAACCTTCTGTGTCTGGTTTCTTTCACTCTGTATAAAGTTTCCAAGAGTCATCCCAAATGGTAGCATGTATCAATATTTCATTCCTTTTTATGGCTGAATAATATTCCATTGAGTGTACACATATTTTGTTTATTCATTCATCTGTTGATGGGCATTTGGGCATTTCTACCTTTTTGACAACTATGAGTAATGTTGATATTAAACATTAGTTTACATGTGTCTGTGTGGGCATATGGGTCCGTTTCTTTGGATATATACCTAGGAGTATAACTGCTGGGTCATGTGGTAATTCTATGTTTAACTTTTTGAAGAACCACCAAACTGTTTTCCATAGTAGCTGAACCATTTTATATTTCCACCAATAATGTATAGTGTTCCTATTGGTCCACATTCTCATCAACACTTTACTTTTCATTACAGCCATCCTGGTGGGTATGAAGTGATATATAACTATGGTTTTTATTTGCCTTTCCTTAATGACCAATGATCTTTAATCATCTTTGCAAGTACTTGATCATTTGTATATCCTCTTTGAAGAAATGTCCATTCAAATCCTTTATTTTTTGACTGTGTTGTATGTCTTCTTGCTATTAAGAGTTCTTTGTATATTCCAAAGACTAGGGCCTTATCAGGTGTATAATTTACAAATATTTTCTCCCCTTATAAAGGTTGTTGCCTTTTCACTTTCAAAGGATAATGTCCTTTGATGTACAAGTTTTAATTTTGTTTAATCTATCTAGTTGTTTTTGTTCCTTGTGCTTTTTATGTCAACTCTAAGAATCAATTGTCAAATCCAAGGTCATGAAGATTTATCCCTATGTCTCTTCTAATAGTTTTATGTTTTAACTTTTATATTTAAATTACTGATCCATTTTCAGTTAATTTTTATATAAGGAGCAAGGTAGGTATCTAACTTCATTCTTTTGCCAATCGTTATCCAGTTGTCCTACCATCATGTGTTAAAAAAGAGCTAACATTTTTAGGAGAAATAAAGTTAAGACTAACTCTTGGGTATGGATGGGATCCTGCCCTTTTTATGACCATAGCCCTTTGGGACACTTACATGGCAAATGCAACAAATGGCAAAGCTCAGACTTGGGAAATCAAGTGGAGGAACAAGCTGAGATATGCATAGCATCTCATCATTACTCAAGTAAGGTATGCTTATGCTCAGATCACCCTAATTGATACTATATTTCCTATTTCTACCAGATTCTAGGATTGAAGGAACCAACATTTATCTAAGAATCAAACTAAATTAAAAGCACAAAAAGTCTATCTGCCAAGTATATATATTTACTTCTATATTACTTTTCTTTAAGTTTTTACTCACTCATGACTCTAGGTACTGTTAATATAAATAAGAAAAAGACTTTGCTGCCAAGGAACACAAAAGTGTGTTAAGAAATATCTGGTAACAAATAATCACAACTCAATGGATAAACGACAGAAAAGAAACATAACCAAGGACTATAATACCTAATTCAAACTTAGGAATTCAGAGAAAGCTTCATCAACCAGGTAACATCAGAACAGTACCTTGATGGACTGATTAACCACCTAGGGAAAGGAGGTGAAGGGCATTTCAGATTGAAGGAGAGAATATGCAAAGGAATACAAATGTATGAGAATGGCAGACTCCTTCTCTCTGGGAATTGCTGTCCTTGTTCCAGGAAAAAAGAGGCCTGACAACATTCAAGTCCCTGGTTCTGGTGTTCCTGAAGCCCAAATAAATTTCTAATTTAAATTCTAAGAGATCCCAGGATCTTCATTATTATTTCTCACTTTTACTCAGGCCAGTTTAAGAGAGGGTTCTGGTCGTCACCTCCAATAAAGTCCTAACTGTTCTAAGACTCAAATATTACAAAAGTGACAAACCCAAAATATATAACAAAGTCAGAGTGAGGTAGGAAGAAATGAGGCCTCCCGATCTCAAACTAGGAAGCTTGTGTGTAGCAAAGCAGTTGGTTATACTCCACATACTCCTAAGCTAGTTGGAGCTTTAAGGGGCTTTGGACAGTAATAGGAAATTACCCACAGAAGACTGCTAACTTCTGTAAGGTTCTGCAGGGCAATTCAATCTGCAAAACAGAATTCAAATCAATTTGGTCTCCCAGAGAGGAGATATGACACACAAGAATATAACTTGATTAAGCAAGGCCCTTTCTGTCTAATGCCAGAGGTAGGAAACCTCTGTGGGTCAGATAATTAGATCCTTTGCTAAATTTCAGCAAGTGAAATCTCTGAGCCACTAAGAAACCATGAGGCCCTGATGAATACAATGTAAACAGCCCCTTTCAAAATACTCCTCACAGTGTTCCCTCAGACTGCCAGAAGTGCAACCAGGGAAGCGGGAAATATACAGATTTGAGAAAGTTCTAAATCCAGAATTTTCCATTCATGCCCTAAGATAAATATCTTCAAGCTGGAAAGATAAGTAGAGCTAAGAAACTTAACATGGTCCTAGCTTTTCTTTTTAGCAATCTTGGAGACTAAAGAGTCTAATTATAATATTATTGGAGCTGTGATTTATCAAAGGGAATGGCCCAGTATTAAATGTATGAGCAGTGAACTGAAGTTTTAAAGGAGTTCTATCATCAGAAGCCTATAATTATTATACCCCAGTCAAACCCTGGATCCAAAAAGTGGCATGGTATTGGAAGAAAAAGCTCAAGCAGCATGGCACTCATAAAAGAACAATCTCCCACCCTGCCCCTACATTCCCTGTGTTCCTCTCAAATATGATCCTGACAAATATCAGACATGAGGATCTTTCTGGGCAAAGCCTAGACAAGGCCTTCAGTCCTCTTCCAGTAAAACATGTTAAAGGCTTGACCATGAGACTTGCTGATTTTATCTTAGCACTCCTGCCCTGTCGAAACGATAACTTATGCTCTATATTCTTTCTGCTTACATCCCCCAGGGTTTGGAGCAGTGCCTGGCACACAGAAGGTGCTAAATAGATATCTGTTGAATATAATAAACTAGTGACCAAAATACAGTACTTTTCTTTTCTCCTTTTTATCTGATTTTCTTCTCAGCTGTATATTGAGACTATATGACAAAGGGCAGGGGAATGACAACAAAAATGTATAATTTTAGCCCACAGACTACAGGATTATGCAAATGTATGTCTGGACCAATCAAGACCAAACTAGAGAAAGTATAGCTATCATCCAGAGACCTTCAACTGGACCTCACTAGGGGTCATCTCCCACTGAGAAGGAGAATGAGAGCATTTGTAGTTATTACTTGTTTTAGGCAATGCCCCACTTCTATGTAGGGCTATTTAGTAAAGAGGAAGGTCATCCCAGGGTTTATGTGGGTGTGGAGGACACCTAGGAATTTGAAACTGGAACCGAGAGTTTTTCTCAGAGTATTTGGACTAAAAACTACACATTTGGGAGCTTCTGACAGTTATAGTTCTCTTCAGCAGAGACAGAAGACCACTGCAAACACCTAGATACGACATACATAGAAAAAAATCTGAAGGCATTTTGAGTCTTTAGTTTCAGTTGTTCTTGAAGCCAAAACATATATGTCTGTCCTTGGGTTCTATGTAACACAGCAATCCTTAGACTACTCCCTCAGTCTCTACCACTACCTTTCGCATTATCTATTTTAAAATGAGTTTGTCAACTGTAACATAATAGGCATAGAATAATTAAAAATTGTATAGTGTGTTCCCGGGACAGAGCATATGGCTGTTACAGGAGGCAGAAGAGGAGCTGGAAAGGCAAATTAAAACTGAACTGAGATCCAGCAATCCCATTTTTGGGTATACAGCACTCTTGAACAATGTAGGGTATTAGGGTTGACAACCCCTGAGCAACTGAAAATCCACTTATAACTTAAATTGGCCCTCTGCATACAGATTTCCAACCAGGGATCTAATATACTGTTTTTGATCCCAGGTCAGTTGAATCCGTGAATGCAAAACCCGCAAATAAAGATGGCCCACTATATATTTTTTGAAAAACTCCATGTATACGTGGACCCGTGCAGTTCAAACTCCTGTTGTTCAAGGGTTTATTGATATCCAAAAGAACTGAAAGCAAATTCTCAAACAGATACTTGCACATCCATGTTCAGAGCAATATTACTGACAATAGCTCAAAAGTAGAAGCAATCTAAGGGTCTATCAATAGATGAATGGATAAACAAAATCTAGTATATACATACAGTAGAATATAATTCAGCCTTAAAAAGGAAATTCTGTCATATGCTAAAATATGGATGAACCTGAGAACATACTAAGTGAAATAATCTAGAGTAGCTGAATTCACTTTCTGAAACAGAAAGTAGAATGATGACTGACAGGGGCTGAGAGAAAGGGGAAATGGGAGTTACTGTTTAATGGGTACAGAGTTTCAGTTTTACAAGATGAAAAAGTTCTGGAGATTGGTTAAACATTAATATGAATATGCTTAACGCTACTAAACTGTACACTTAAAAATGGTTACGATGATAAATTTTATCTTATATGTATTTTATGATTTTTTAAAAATTTAATTAGGATGGGACCAACATTCTTCATTAAGAAATTTGGACTTACTTCTAAAAGAAGCGTATCTAAGGGTTAAAACACACACGCGCGCGCGCGCACACACACACACACATCTTCAAGTATAATTTAAATAACATAAAATGCACTCATTTCAATTGTACAATTCGATGATTTTGATTAAAAAAAACCATAAAACCATCATCATGTTTTATAACACTGTCATCATCCCAATAATGTTCTAATCCCCATAATATGTAAATATGTCACATTACATGGCAAAGGAGAATTGTGATTACTAATCAGCTGACCTGAAAATAGGGAAACTATCCTGGATTATCTAGGTAAACTCAGTGTAATCACTGCCTTAAGAGTGTAAGAGAAAATTGGAAGAGAGAATCAGAGGGATTGCAGTGTGAGAAGGGCTTGCAAAACATGCTTGGCTTTAAAGATGGAGAAATGAGCCCATAAGGCCAGGAATGCTGGAAGCAGAAAAAGGCAGGATATGGGATTCTCCAACAAGAACACAGCTGTGCTAACATCTTAATTTTAGCCCAAGTGAGACCCATTTTGGACTTTTGAACTCCATAACTGTAAAACAAGAAATTGGTGATTTTTTAAAACCACAAGTATGTGGTAATTTATTAATTACAATAGCAAAAAACTAACACAATGGCTATTTGTTGTATTATTCTTTCTACTTTACATTATATTTGAAAATGTACATCATAAAAGGAAAAAGAAAAACTATGAAAATGAAGGCACCGAAGAAATACTACAATTTAAAAAGGTGCTGTTTTCTGCTGACTCATTTCCTTCATCATAATTCTGCTTTCAAGAACTCAATTGTCCATTAAAGATGCCTATTTTGAAAAACTCCCATCTTTCTTGCAAATCTACCTCCCCAATTTAACTGTCATGGATACCTCCTAAAAAGGTAAATTATCACTAGGTTCAGTGCTAACTGAAATCTTCAAAGGTACTAAAAACTCTGGACTGAGAAGACATGAAAGTGTATGATAAGGCAAAAAGTCCCAGAATGACAAAACAGAAAACGTGATTCAGACAAAGCTATCTTCATAAACAAAAGTTGTGGTTTACTGTTGTTCATGAAATTTTCTTCGGGACATAATTTAAAGTAGCAGTTATGAAATGATTCCATTAATCTATAATTAAATATAGTTTTCAAATGTGCATTTACCTAACAGGGAACTTAAAACAAACCAGCAGTGGTCAACTAGATCTTATCTGTCAGCCTAGCTAGAGAGCTATTTTCTAAAAAATACTAAGAACCTTTTTGATTTTCAAAAGAGAAAAGTGCCAAAAAGCTAAGTTGTAAAGCAACACTACATTCTTAAATCCAGCTTCTGATTTAAAAAAAAATCCACACACCTTTTACATATATCTTTGATTAAAATGTTCCACACCTGTCTAATATGTCTTGCTTTTGAGATTTCCTGATGCTACAGGGGCCAGCTTCATAGCCTCCTCAGTTTCATCCACCCTAAAAAACAGTACTGACTCTAATCTTTGGAGTTAATACGAAAGTATACCTCAGCATACTTCACTTCCAAAAATGTATATTAAGCTTTAGCCAAGTTCTATTTTACATGATGAACAAAGCCACAGAAATGTTACCATCACTACCAAATAATGCCACACAGCATTAATGCCAGCTCTACTCATTCTGCAGCCAACCTATCTCCAAATACTCTGTGGCTATATTTGGCTTCTCTCTGGTACATGTGAGATAGGTACCTTTAAAAAGCTACATACTGACAGCTAAGGGACTAAGTTAAATTAGATTTAACTTGGAAAAAATACGATAAAGGCAGATTTTATGATAGTTCACAAATCTGAGAACAAGGCCTATTTTTCTTTCACAAACAAAATGACAGTATAAATATGTCAGAGATTGCTGCCATTTTTAGTAGTAGCTAATTACTGGGAACAAACAAGGAAGACAACATTTGAAGATTTCCTCTAAAAGTCCTGTGATACTTGGAAATAATTTCACATACTCTGTTAATGTTTTCGTGTGTTAGGCAACCAGATAAACAGATGACAAGTATTCAGGTTTAGATACCTCATCCAATAATGGCATCTTTCACATTAAAGAAGAAAATGATTTTTAAAAATGGCTACTTTGCATGACACTGCCTAATTACCACGTTAAATTACTACCAAAAACAAAAAAAAAAAATCAAAAAATTATCCAAAGAAACATGGAAAAAAACTACCCAATTTGATTTACAAAGAAAACTTAATAAAAACTGAAGAAAAAACTTTTCTGTAGCTTTTTCAGATTCTTCTTGAAAAGAGAGGTCATGCAAACATCCCAAATAATGAAAACATAGCATAGGAGTTTCTGTATTTTGAGCTACACAAAAGTCAAGGAGATTGCTCTCTTCAGAGGGTAAGGCAAATACACTAAGTCCACACTATTAAGATACACTAAAAAGTAACCAAAAATTTGCTTCATTCCCCATAAAATCCTTCATGGCTCTAATTTGATCAATTCCATTTTTAAATTACCAATATCTTTACAGGATATTGCCAACTAATAGAGAAGGAACAACAGAATTACATCATTAACATTTTATAATCACTTATGCAATAAAAGACTCAGGAAAGGATGGTTAATGGATATTTTTAAAAGTTCGGAGAAATACTGCTGGGGAAAATGATATTCTCTCAGTCTCTCACCAATGCTTATTAATTACAGGGGAGAAAAACAGGTGGACATTATCTTAACCAAATACTCAAATTTAGCATGGAATAAATAACAGCATTATGCCTCCCTATGGGATACAATGGAAGATAATAATCATCTATGTTGTATTTCTAACAACAACAACAACAAAATGTTTAACCGGTATCCAATTGTGAAGAAATAATCACGCTAATCAACAATATAGACACTCTAGAAAATAACTGGTGTGGGTTCAAAAAATATCAATGTCATAAAACATCCAAATGATAAAGTTGAGGGAACTGTTCTAGATTCAAGACAACTAGAGACATGACAACCAAATGTAACATGAGCTGCTTGGAAAGATGCTAGACTTGGGAAGGGGATAGTTATAAAGGGCATTTTGGGAGCAAACAGGAAATCAATCTAGATAAGGACTGTATATTGGACAACATTATTGTTTATGCAAAATTCCTTTGGGGGGGTGACAATGATACTGCAGTTATGTAGGATGATGCCCCTTGGCTTAAGGGCTAAGGGGTGAAATGTCCCAATGTCTGAAATTTAATTCAAATGATTCAGGGGAAAAAATGTATAAAATCCATAGACAAAATCCTCATACTCTGCTGGCAGTAATATAAAATGGTAGCTACCTTGGAAAAGAGTTTGGCAGTTTCTTTAAAAATTAAACCTAACTTTACCATGAAAAATAGCAACCCATTTCCAGGGTATCTATCCAAAAGAAATTAAAACACACATCTATGAAAAGTATTGCAAGAGAATGTTCGTAGCAGTTTTATTGACAATAGCCTCAAAGCAGAAACAACCCAAATATCCACCAACTGGTAAATGGATAAACAAATGTAATATATCCATACAATGGAATACTACTCAGCAATAAAAATGAACAAAATACTCATACATGCTAAAACATGGATGAGCCTCACAAACATTATGCTAAGTGAAAGTCAGACAGAAAAGACTGTATATTACATGATTCCACTGATATAAAAATTGGAGAGAAGGTAACTACTTAGAGACAGAGAAAACATTAGTGATTTGCCTGAGGTTGGAGGTGAGAATGAGGATTAACTGTCAACAGGCAGAAAAAAACCTACTGAAGTGATGAAAATATACAACTGGGGTGTAGTGATGGTTGCTCAGCTTTGTAAACTGACTAAAAATCATTCAATTATCTATTTAAAATAAGTTAATTTATGATATATAAGTTATAGTTAATAAAGGTGCTTAAAAATAAAGCAAATGTGGTAAAATAGCACTTACACAGGTATTCATTGCACTAGTCTTTCAACTCTTCTATAGTTTTGAAGTTCTTCAAAATAAAAAGTTGGGGATAGATCAGAATGAACTCTGTAAAACACACACACCCCAAAATTAATGTTTCTAGTTGCAGATTACCTAAAGGAGGTAAAGGACAGAGCAAAACTCAGATTTAGCATTAAAAAAAAAGCTAAGGCTAATCTTTATCCAAAGATACAAACAGCAATTTTTCTCTACTTTGACATAGTTTTTTCTAATTACACAAGTAATGCATATTCAATGTAGAAAAATTTAGAAATAAAGTGAAAAAGAAAAGGAATTAAAATATAAAAATAAAATAAAAAATTAAAATCCCATGAGCTAGAGATAACCATTTATAATTTTTACCCTTCAGGTAAAAGCAGATCCATTTTAGCAAAGAAAAGGTATCCATATATATAACATTATCATAACTTGATCAATTATTCAATTGGCATACATAAATTTTATATCATATCCAAACTATCACATAAATCACAGTAAGAATACAAAGCCAGAATAAAAAATTTTAGGTGTAAATCCAATGCTTTCTTTCAGCTCCCAATTAAAAATTGCATGCATTGGCCTCAGCTCTCTCCCAAAACCTCCTAAAATGGTGCTATTGGCTGAATAAATGTTTATGTCCCTCCCCCAATTCATATGTTGAAGTCTTAACTCCCCAATACGATGGTATTAAGAAGAGGGAGGGTCTTATGGGTAATTATGTCATGAGGGTGGAACCCTCATGAATGGTATTAGTGTCCTTATAAAAAGACACCCCACACGGCTTCCTCGAACCTTCCCACCATGTGGGGTTACAGGGAGAAGTAGGCCATCTACGAACCAGGAATTGGGCCCTCACCAGACATTAAATCCGCTGGCACCTTGATTTTGGACTTCCCAGCCTCCAAATCTGTAAGAAATCAACTTCTGTTGTTTATAAGCCACATAGTCTATGGTATTTTTGTTACATCAGCCCAAATGAACAAAAACAACTGGGGGGGGGGGACTCATAAATTCACAAGGACAAATAAGGAGACAACATCTGGGGCAATGGAAAAATAGACAAGTGATAAATGACTTAGCCAACCTGAGCAAGCTGAATCCTCCTCAGCCAGCAGTGGGAAAAAGTAGAGAAATAATCCAATTTAAAATGAAGATCCCCAAAAGGTTCAGGAATTAACAGCACCAGGTACCCTTCAAATGAAGATGAAGATATGGATAAAAATAGGAGAAGTTACGCATTTGTCTAAACCCAACTGTTAGACCTCAGCCAGATCTCCTAATATAGTCTACACACTGCACAGCTATTGACTGCCCCACCCTGGAGGAAATGGGTGGGGCTGTTAAACCCTTAGTTAACAAACCCTACAGTCAGGCTCACAGCTTCCAATCCACTTTTTGTGTCCTACTCTTAAAAATAAGAGTAGGTAGCAAAAAAACACCATATATATTTTTTTAAGTCCACAACACCCGATCATCCAAGAACTAACCAGGCCCAACCCTGCTTAACTTTTGAGATCAGACAAGACTGAGCATGTTCAGAGTGGCATGGCCATAGACAGAACCACATACATTTCACGTAAAGCATCTAATATAAAAGAAAAAAATTATAGCAAGCAAACAGAAAATGCACCTCAAAGAAAACAACATTAAAGAGATCTCCCAAAAAACAGAGCAAAAATTTTGTCAAAAGGTGAAAAAGATAGAGGAACAGACCAGAAGGTCCAATATCTGAAAAATAGGAGATCTAAGAAAAGAGAACAGAAAACAAATGGGAGGAAATAAAAGGATTAATTCAAATTTTTTTCCAAGAACAAGAGAACAGTTTCCAGACTGTAAGGGTCCTCCAAAGCTGAGCACAATGTTTGAAAATACATGCTCAAATGCATTATCGTCAAATTTAAGGTCCCTGGGGACACAGTTACCAAAGGCTTCCAGAGAGGGAAAAAAACAGGACTTATTCAAAGAACAAAGAATTAGAATGTCACATTTCCACTGGGGCGGGGCGGGGGGGGCGGTGAGGAGACAAAGGAGTGGTGCCTTCAAAATTCTAAAAAACAATATTTCCAACCTTAAAATTGCCACCTAACAAACCTGGGGTATCAACTGAGCATGAGAGTAAAATTTAGTTTCAGAATACAAAGTTCTCAAATTTTATCTCCTCTGTACTGTCAGGAAGTTTTAAAAAGTGGGGTATAGGAAACAGGGGTTCTAACAAAGGGGGAGAGTGTAAAAGAAATCCAAAGGGTGCCCAAGGAAAGAGTTGTGCACAGACCTAGAGCACAACCTGTCCAGATAACAGTAAGTCAAATGCTCTGGAAGAGATTTCTTCACAAAGGTAAAACTGAAAGAACATCTAAAGTGTCTGAAATTATTGAGAGATTTATAACTGGCATGCAGTTTGAGGATAACTTCGTAAAAAGAAAATAAGTAAGAGCCTGAGCAAACCAAAAATCAAGACAATTATTATTACCCTGGGGCTAGCAAAAGAGTTTGTAGAAAAGAAAAATAAATCCAAGGACACTAATGGCTCAAGTGTCAATAAACAGTTAAATAGTTAAAACAACATAAACACTAAAAACTGATTTATCCAAATTACAAATAATTAAAATCGGAGAATGGTAGATGGGTGAATGAAACTAATAGTTACCATGTGCTAGGCACATCTCTAACCCTTTGTATATGCATCTGATACATGATAAAAATACTGGAATCAAACCCCTGGAAAATGTGAATTTCTCAATAAACGATGGCAAACTGACTAATCATCTGGAAAACATTTTAGATATCAACCTACAACCACAGTGCCAAATAAATTTGTTATATAAAAGATTTATAAGTCAATCATACAACCATAAAGAAAACAGGTGAATAATTATATAACAATTAGATGATGGAAATTTTCTACACATGAAACCAAAAATGAAAAGACTGACGGATTCAACTTCATAAAAGTTCACACAGAAAAGTGTCACCTAATTGAAAACATTATAAACCAAGTTAAAAGACAAACTGGTGGAAAGGCAAACATTTAATACGAAGCTAATTTCCTTAATAAGCAAACAGCTATTGATGAGAAAAAGAATAACAATTCAATAAAGGTAGCAAGGAAAACACACAAGTCAGTCACATGAAAATACAAATGGCCTCAATAAAGCTGAGGAGAAAAATATAAATGGCCAACAAAGGCCCAGCTCATTCATAATTAAAATACAAATCAATATGGGTATATTTTTAACCCATCAGACCAGCAACAATATAAAGACAGATCATTCTTGGGTGAATAAGAATGGAGCAAAACACTCTTATACACTGATAGTAAAAATGAAAATTGGTACAATACTTTTGAGATTTGATATCACCTCTCAAAATTAAAGTTGCCCATAAACCCAGCCCCAGCAATCCCACTTCTAGGATTGCATCCAAAATGCGTATTAAGACACCTGTACTAGAGCAGCTTTATAAAAAAGCAAATCCCTGAAACTGTCCAACAAGGAGTGGTTAAATTAAATATGGTCAGCTACAATGTAATATCATGCATCAATTAAAAAAAAAAAAAAAAAAAAAGGATGTCCATAGCATACTGTGAGGTTAGAAAAGCTAACCTGAGAACAGTATATATAAAGTGATTCCAAAGTATGGGGTATGGGATAAGACCTCTATACACAAGATGATCCACCTACAGACCCTGCTCCTCCACTTAAAAAAAACTCTTGACAACTGAAGCAAATGATGAATCTGTGGCCTGACTTAAAAACAGACCTAAAGTTTATTTTAAAACACTATGGAGGGGAGGGAGGCCCCACAACAAGGCCTAACACTGAAGACCTAAGGACATCAGGAACTACTTTCATGACTTTTAACTACCTATACAAAAGACAGTTCTTTTTCAGAAGAACTGTAAGAGGAGGGATTTAAATCTGCATGGAGCATGGAGGAAAGTGGTATGGCAATAACTTCAAATTAGCATGCATAAGGATTCTGACCACTCTGATCAAATATATGCCTTCAAAGGTACAGAACATCTCTGAAAAAAACAGAATAATGGCCACTTCAGGATTGTGAGGTGAGGGAGGAAACACAGGAATTTATGCACTACCTAAACTTTTCACGAGAAATATACATTGTTTTTAGAATTATATATCCAAATAAATGTTTAAGAAATTAAAACACAAATAAGAAACTGGAAAAATGTACAAAATATAATACCCATCAATTTAAAAAATGACAGATGCCAAAAAAAGTAAGGACATTTACAAGTATTAAAACTACATAAAAGAGTCTACAGCCATGCCACCTTGAACAAGCCCAATCCCGTCTGATCTTGGAAGCTAAGCAAGGTTGGGCCTGGTTAGTACTTGGATGGGAGACCAGCTAGGAAGACCAGGTGCTGCTGTAGGCGTGAACAATAAAAAATAAGAGATTATAAAATGACAAGGTCCTTGCAATGTGTGAGGTCAACAAAGGGTTGCCTCGACTATAAAAATTTAAAATAAGGTACACTGAAGACTTACAGTGGTTACTGCCTCTAGTAAGAGACAGGAAGTCTAGAGTAGGAAAAGATTTATTTACTTTTCATTGAAAAAATCTTTGACGTTGTTTGAATAGTTATTTTTAAATGTACGTAGAATAATATTTAGCAAAATATAATGAATGTCCATATATGATACATGCTACAACACAGATGAACCTTGAAATACTATGCTAAAGGAAGGGAGCCAGTCATAAAGGCCATATACTACATGTTTACATTTACATGAAATATCCAGAGAAGGTCAATCCAAAGAGACAGAAAAGAGAATGGTGGTGCCTGGGGTTGGGGGTGTGTGGGGACTGACCACAAACTGGCATGAGTGATCTTCTAGTATGATAGAAATGCTCTAAAACTGGATTGTGGTGATGACTATACAAACCTATAAATTAACAAAAATAACTAAATTGGACATTTAAAATAGGTAAATTTTATAATATGTAAATTACACCTCAATAAACTGTTATATTTTAAAAGACAAAACAAGTAGTTGCCACATGACTAGAATTTACTTTAAAATACCTTCCTTCTAGTGGGAAAGATTTTTAAAAAGGCAACATATTAATGACTGTTAACATTAATATCATAGGGACACAGGATTCATTATACTTATTTTCAAAAAAAAAAAATATATATATATATGTCTACAAAAGCTAGCCAACACTCAGCCACAAAACATAAGACTTCACCAGCCATCAAGAAAATGCAAACTAAAAGAAGTATTACATTTATAATTAAAAATTATAATTCCCATAAAGCAGGCTTTCTAATACATGTTAATAAGATTATTATTTGGTTTATCTTTCATGGAGGCAACCTGGCAATGTTTATCAAGAACCTTCAAAAAGGTATATCTCTGACCTGGCAATTCCACTTCTAAGAATTTGTCATAAATAAATACTTATGCTATATGTTACAATTTTAAAAAAAAGATTTGAGAGAAGAAAATAATTAGGCAAGCGAACAGATATTTGTAACAGTGAAAAAAATCAATAAGTGGCTGCTCAAATAATGTATAGAATACACTCAAGTAACAGAATTTTTAGCAGCCATAAAAAAAGACATGGAAAGATATCTATGTTTAGTGAAAAGAAGGCTGTAAAGCAATGTGTTCTATTTTATGATTATATTTTAACTTAAAATATATAATAACATGCATATAAACATCTATACATGCATGTACATGTATACAAACTGATTACGTTTTGAGTGTTTTATAAGTAGCTTTCCTGCCTTCATTCAATGTTTCTAAATTTGCTGATGTTTTTATATTCAGTATTATTATTTTTACAGTGAGAGGGAAAAAAATATTTCCATTTTCCAAAAAGGCAAACTTCCCTACGGAAAAATAAACAACGGGCACAGTCAATTCATAAAAGAAATACAATGGACATTTAGCACATAAAAGTATGCATAAGAAATGACAAAATACAAATTAAAATAAGATTACATTTATTACCTACCAAACTGAAAGAACATTATTATGACATGCAGCATGGATGTGGAATTAAAGAAATAGTCACTCATATAGTAGTGGCAGTAATACAAATTAGTCCACCTTTATGGAGGACACGATTTAGCAATTAAGTTATTAATTGCAACAAAAGCCACATTTATCTTTACCCCAACAATCTAATCCTAGGAATAAGTTCTAAAGAAATATTTAATGATGCAAGCAAAGACTTAGCTTCAAGGATACTCAATACTGAGTTTATATTAAGAAATTGAAAACCTAGAGAGCCAACAAAAAGATTATTATAGACCTGTGTAATGGAAAACTGTGAAGCCCTTAAAAGTAAAAAAGTGTAGAATCATATTTAAGAATGGGAAAAATGGTCACAAGAGATTGATACAAATAGTGCATGTACCTCAAACCTCAGAACATGACCTTATTTGGAAATAGTCTTTTCAGATGTAATTAGTTAAGAAGAGGTCATGCTAGATTAGGTTGGGCCCTAAATCCAACTGACCGGTGTCCTTTTAAGCAGGGGGAGATTTGGAGACACACACACACAGGAAGAAGGCCAGTGACTACTGAGGCAGAGATCATGAAGTGGTGCAGCTACAAGCCAAGGAAAACCAAGAAATTCCAGGAGCCATCAGAAACTAAGAGGTAAGGAAGAATTCTTCCCTAGAAGCTTCAGAGGGAGCATGGCCCTGCTAGTGCCTTGATTTTGGATTTCTAGCCTCCAAACTGTGAGAGAATAAATGTCTGTTTCAAGCCACCCAGTCTGTGGCAGTTTGTTATGGCATCCCTAGAAACCACTGTGTAAAACAGAGCAATCAACAGCACATACTCTAGTTCCAGACCACTTATACTGAATCCTATTTCTTCCACTTATTACCCATGTAACTTTTGGTAGGTCATCTAACCTTTCTGAACCTCTTTTTCTGTAAAATAAAGATAATATTATTTATTTCCTAAGATTACTGTGAGCATTAAATTATATGGTAAATGTAATCACTTAAAACAGAACCAGAACACAGTAAATATCCACTTTTGTAAAGCAAACACCATCTCTCTCTCTCTCTCTCTCTCTCTCACACACACACACACACACTCTACAGCAGTAGAAAGATATAGCTCAAAGGGTTAAAATTGTTTTTCTCTGGGTCCTGAGAGTTTGGCTTTTTTTTTTTCTTACTGGTACTTTTTTAATTAACTATTTTATTATAACAGTTCTGTTATGACATAAATCTCATTGCAGATATTTTTAAATTCTTAAAAATTTAAAAGGCAGTCATTACTGGTTATAATTGTATGCAAACACCATTCCCCAGCCAAGTAATTTCCAAACTTTCAAAGCCTGTTATCAAAGTATTAAAAAAATTAAAAAGGAAAAGTTACTTTAGAAAATAAATGCTGACCAGAAAGCACTTAAAAAAGACATTGTGTATCATTCAATCAATCATTAGTAGGCTGTTGCTCCATAACATGCTGTGAATCACTGACCTCAAGCACAGTAAGTCAAGTGTGAACCCTCAGAAACACTTTATAGACCCAGGGCTCACATGTTATAAGAAAACACAACCGTTCATTTTTAAAAGTGAGTCTTTTAAGACCCAGTACATAATAAATTCAGTGGGACTGTGTTTCATATTTGGAATAAACTGTTCCCCAACCTAAGATAGATATTAATTCTGGCAATCATTAGAAAACCACTTAAAAAATTAATTACCCTGTCAAAAAGTGAAAAATGTATTAGTTTCATCTGTATGAAGTGATTTAAATAAGAGTTAAACCTCTTCAGCCTTGTTGCTTTTTGGGTCCGTAAAAAGTTCAATTACAAAATGTATTCTCTGACAGTATCACCTAAGTAAATTCAGAAAAGTTCATTACTTAACAGTTTACTTAACACACTTAGCTCTTACACAGCAAAATAAAGGTTTAATAATTACATGTAATTACTGGGTGACAACCTGGTGCTTGATACAGTGAAGAAATTCTACTGTATTTGAAGAGACCAAAGTCCACTACTGCATTGTTAATTTAAAAAATATCTATTTGATCAGCCTATCCAAGTACTTTGACAACTAAATTTCATTCCCACTGAAGCAAAAGAGGTAATAAGTCCATGGTACCCACTACTCTGAATGTGAAAAACAATTATTTAAATTACAATACCACTGTTTGTTTAAAAAAGATATATAATTTTATATATGCATACACACATGCATAGAAAATTCTGTGTGTGTGTGTAGAATTCTATAGGCACAGAATTTTCTAAAAGATAAATAAATAGTAGTGGCTATATTTGGAAAGGAGAGGGAATTTTTGATTTTCACTTTTACTTGAGGTTGCAAATTAGTGGCCTAAAGACCACATCCTTCCCACAGTTGTGCTTTATTTGGTCAACATGGTCTTTTAAGCTTCTCTTGGGGAAACAAATATATAAAAACACCGAGTCCCCATTCCAGCAACTTTTGACTTAAGGCAAGAATCAGGCATCCCCTTTATAAAAGTCAAATGCTTTCCAGGTCACAAACACTTCAACTGTTCGCATTTCTCACCTGAGAGGCAAGAACCATACACATTTAGTTTGCAACTCTTGTTTAGAACCTTCTAAACTATTTGAACTTACTATATAGGCTTATATTACTCTTTAAAATTTTTCCTCAATGAAAACTTTAGAGCTTACAAATATCATTTTCCACTCACATATAAGGAACTATGATACCTAATTTTTCTGAATAACAAATTCTCTTGTAAACTGAATGACAAAGAATATTCATTACAAGGAATTATGCCTAGAAAGGTAGGTATATAAGGTGGGGCCAATCTTCAGAGGGCTCAAAATGCTTCCAGAAACAATATTCTTGTTGTTACTTAAATTTTAACTTGCTTTCAAGTCATGTGGGAACTTAGCAACATTTAAATTTCATACTGGAGTTAAACTTACAAAAAAGCCTGAAAGGAGCTTATAGGACTTTATTTCTTCAAACTAGACATCATCATCTCCATTAAAAAAAAAAAAAAAAAAAAAAAAAAGCCTTTACTCCATCTAACTTCATGCATTACTTCAAAAAATATTTACTGGGCATTTACTATATACAAAGCATTGCATCAGATGATTAGAGAGAAACAAAGCTAATAGGGGGCCTCTTCCTCTCCAGAATGTGTATCCTATATGATAAATGTTATTAAAATGGCAAGTGTGGAGTTCAGAAAAGACAGCACTACTAAAGACATTGATTAGTGTCCCAATTAAAACAAAAGAAAACAAAACAAAAAGACTCCATGAGGCATGAAGAGAAGAACAGCATTCCAGGTAGAAGAAGAAAGTTTAAAATTGGGACAGCAAAAGTATATGTGGGAAATGAGCAGCAGGCCAGTTTAAATGGGGGCACAGAAAAGTAGGCGATCCAGCATAAAGATATGCCAGAAAGGTAGAGGCAGATAAATTGAGATCAATCTTCGGAGGGCCCTGAATGTCAAGCTAAAGCTCTCTGCTTTTTATCTGACACACACATTGTTAAAGGTTTCTGATAAATGAAGGGCCCAGATCAAAGATGTGATTTAAAAAGAATGATCTGGTAGTGGTATGTCCACAAAATGGACTGGAAGAAAGCCAAGTGTAGAAAACCAATCTGGAGACTTTCTATGCTACTCTGCTGGAGTGGTAACATAATCTCCAAATTAAAGTGCTGGTAAGAGAAATGGAAAAAAAGAACAGTTGGGAAGTGCACTGTGAGTGGAAATAAACTGAGTTTGGCAAGTGTTCTGGGGTGTCCAGGAAAGAGAGGGTGTTGGAAATAACTCTGTTCAAGTCTAATTAGACAAGTCTAATGTCTAGCAGACCACTGGAGCTATTAACAGAACAGGGAAAGTCAGAAAGAAAAGCTGGTTGTGGGTAAGGAAAAGGATAAATTGACCTTTTAAACACATTCGGTTTGGAGTGCCTAAGAACATCCATAAGTATTCCCCTTCAAAAGAAAACTTGCATACTTTTCAGGCCCAATTTTTAGTGATGGCCAAAGAGAGTAAAATATATATTTAATACAAGACTATATTTAATGCAGAGTCAATATGAAGCCAGTTCCAGAACATATAACAACTAAAATTAAACTCCATAGAATGAACTCCTATCTCACACCACATACAAAAATTAACTGAATATGGATCAGTGACCTAAATATAAAAACTAAGACCATGAAACTCTTAGCAAAAAACAGAGGTAAAACTTCATGACCTTGGACTGGCCATGGATTATTACATATAACACCAAAAGCAAAAGTGACAATAAAAATAATTAGATAAATTGGACCTCGCCAAAATTAAAAACATTTGTGCCTTAACAGACATTGTCAAAAAAATAAAGATACCCATAGAATAGGAAAAAATATTTGCAAATCACATATCTGTTGAGTCTAGTATCTAGAATACATAAAGAACTCTTACAACTGAACAAGACAATATAATTAAAAAATGGGCACAGGACCTGAATAGACATTTCTCCAGGGAAGATATACAAATGGCAAACAAGCATATGAAAAGACATTTAATATCACTAGTTATCAGAGAAGTGCAAATCAAACTCACAATAAAGTACCATTTCACACCCGATACAATGGCTATAATTTAACAAAGGAAAATAAGTATCGGCAAGGGTGTGGAGAAATTGGGACAGGTCCTTAAATGTTGCTAGGGAGAATGTGAAATGATTTAGCCACTGTTAAAACCAGTTTAGTGGTTTCTCAAAAGTTAAGCATAGAATAACTATGTGACCCAACAATTCAACTGCTAGGTATACACCCAAAAGAACTGAAAACAGGTACTCAAATACATGTACACATGTTCATAGCAGCACTATACACAATAGCTAAAAGCTGGAAATGGCTCAAATGTCTACCAAGAAATGAATGGACAAAAAATGGTATACTGGAATGTTGTTCACCAATAAAAATAAATAAACTAATGATACATGCTATATAATATGAATGAAACTTGAAAGAAGCCAGACACAAAAGAACAAATATTGTATCATTCTATTTATATGAAATATCCAGAATAGAATGGCATATTTAAATTTGAAAGATCTCAGTACATGAAGATATTTTTGAATAGGGTGACAACATTATTGTAAACTGAACTACTTTATGGTGGTTTGGATTTGAACATCCCACAGAAACAGTTTAAAAGTTGATTTGGTTCAAGTGTGCTTTTAATAAACTGGTATTGTTCTTCCAGCACTTAACTTTCATCATATTCTCTCCAAGTCTGCCTCCTGTTTCAAATCCTCAGTTATTGAATGGCATCATCTCCTGCCAGTTGCCCAACAGGTACATCCATAGAGAAAACATTCAGATTGGTGGTTACCAGGGGCTTGGGGGGGGGGGGGGAGGAATGAGGAGCAACTGCTTAATGAGTGCCAGGTTACCTTTTGGAGTGATAAAAAATGTTTTGGCTAGACAGAGATGATAGTTGCACAACACCGTAAATACACTAAATGCCACTGAACTGTTCACTTTACTATGCTCTAATTTTATCAATTTCACCTCAATTAAAAAAAATATATATTCCAAACCAAAAATAAAAATAAGCTCTATGTCTTGTCACTCCTGATTCCATCTAACCACATTCTAGCCAAGCCAGTCTTCTAGACAGCCCTGCCCACCTGCTCCTGCCTAGTTTCACCCAGGAAGTATCCTCTACCTACAATACACTGCTTTTCCATCAGTCCAAAACTCACAACCATTTCAAAACTTAACTTCTAAGAAGGCAACTTGTCCTTAGCAAGCATTCAATCTTCGAATCATTGGTTTAATTTGATTCAGTCCATATTCCTACCTATTCTGAAATTTTACTTATTTAATTCAGTATTAACATTTGAATGTTTTCTTCTTATTATCCTTGAAACTTTTCTGATAGTTTCAGGCATGTTCTTTCCTATTAGAGAGCAAATCATGATAGAGGCTGTGTTCTGCTTCTGGTATTATACTATCTGCTAGAGCTCTATCCAAAATACATCTGTTTAAAGACTATCTGGTTGATAGTTTTTGCTGTTATGTGCTAGATACATTTTGGGGGGGGGGGCTGGGGAGAGAGTGAGAAGATGAAAGGTGGTAAAGAAACCACCTCTATCCACCTAAGCTATAATTAGTTCTGATTTGACCTGTGATCACAAATGCAATAGGACAGTAAAAAGACTTCCTGCAGGACAATGTACTTTTCTACTATGTTCTTTTAAAACTAAAATAATCTGTGTGTTCTATTTGTAAACTATATTATATTATACCCAGAGTCCCAACTTGTTCGTGCCACTCAAAAAAAAGACCAAAAAAAAAAAAAAAGTGGAAAGAAAAAGAATGTTCAAAGCAATAACTCTCAACCTTCTTTGAAAGGCAACTGAATGCACAACACTCTATCACTAAGTGTTACACAACCCTTTCCTATTGTCTTCTTACTGTTGCTTGGCACACATTTTTTAAGGAAACCAGTATAAATATCAAGTAATATCTGTCATAAAATGACAGACTTCCTAGATTCATACATATAAACCAGAAAGATCACAATTCATTTAGCACACAAGTGATGAGAAATTGATTAAGACCAGGCAAGGGAAGCACTGTGAGATCAGATAAGAGTTAAAACCTGATTTTTACATCTAGATTCCAATTTCACTTCATTGCATAGTAGTTATACCTTTATTTTATCCCACAGGTTGCCTCTGACAGTGTTCAGATACTCGACAGGACATTGTTTTTCAAAAATATTTTTCCCAAGTTACTTTTTCAGAAATCATCTTTTCCATCCATGATGGGCACCCGCATGCATGTAACATTCTGAAAAATATACAGTTTCCTGAGATACCTGGAGGCAACCTAGGATGTTGCAACACCAAAACTGCAAAGCCCTAATGAATAAGGAAACAGCTAACGTTGTCTACATGCTAGTGAAAGGTATTTTACTTATATCTATACCGAGAAATAAGGCCAATACTAACTCCTAAGTTAATGTCCTCTAAAAATCTAGATGTACTGTCTCTTGTCATAAATGTTAAAGAACTCTCTTTAAAAACAGAACTGAGAAAATAATTTTGAAGGCCAGAAGTAAATTTAAAATTTTATGTAACCCTGAAGTGCACACTTAAAATTGGTTAAAATGATAAACCGTTATATACTTTACCACAATTTTTCCCCTGAAAAAAAATATATAAATCTATTAGATTGCATAAAGAGAAACCACTGACTTGAATGTTTAATTTATAAATAGTTGAAAATTTTTAGTGCTTTGAATAGAAGCTTTCTGACCTCTTAAGGATGGTGTTTATTATATATTTTTCATCTTTAAGGTGGTCATAAGCAAATGAAAAAAAGCTTAAATTGCAATAAGAGACTTAATTTTGACATAATTTTAACTGGAAAAATCATTAAAAACTCTAATAAAGTATCATGCAAATCTCTGCCCTCAGAGACCTAAGAGTATGCTATCTTGTAAGGGTTAAATTCAATTCTGCAGGAAAAACAGGAATAAACAAGAGAGTATCTTAAACCAGCTTCCAGTTTTAGAATTCCAGGTTCTATATTCACAGCACAATAGTGTCTCTGCAAGACATTCCATCTATAGAAAGTTATACTAATCTACAAATCACTTCAGTTTGTTTTCAGATATTGGGTTTTTTCACCATACCATTTATGTACTCACTTCGGAAATGAAAAATGACTACTTTTGTTTGAGGCATGTCCACCAATCTCCAGCAGCACACTGCCAGCTCAAGTGTAAACACTATAAAAATGCTTAAACTGAAACAAAACTTGATTCTAAATTAAACAGAAATACCAACATAATGCACACCCAACCTAAGGCTAAGAAAAAAAATCTGTGTTTATAGGGTAGAAGACTTACAAAACTAAAACATTCAATTTAATCAGTTTTTCAATGGCTTCTAAGTTTTGTTACCAACAACAAAAAAAATTCTTTGAAATCAAAAACAGTCTTTCCAATTCATTTTATAAGACTCATGACTCATTTTAAAATAATAAATTTTAATTTATCCCCTTATTTTTTAACAGTCATCAGACAGCTGAATGGTGGTTATATGTTACAACCCAAAGCAGGCACTTATGAAGTCACAGGAAAGGTAATCATCTTATATTGAACAGGTTAACCAAAGCAATTTGAGAAATATTTTGCCAACCTATATTTGGCTATCTCAACAGTTTCCAAAGTTAGACATTAAATGACACTTAAAAACAATGCATTTATAGAATCAAGAGATTTACTTAAACAATACACAAATATTTTGACCAAGTATGCATGCAGACAGTATTTGTTTTAACTAGATCTTATTAATTATGATGGGTATTTGCTTAAAACAAAAGTCTAACAAGACAAAGTTAGCCAAGTCAACATGGAAATCAAAATACAATATTGGACTACGGAGCTCACTGCTTTCATTAGAAAATAGAGTCTTACTCCTTTCAGTTCACAAATGATTTTTCATTTTATAACCAAAGAAAACAACCATGACAAAAAATTAGGTAATGCAGCTTAAAGCTGAGTGATCACTTAATTGCCTGAAATCCTAAGAAGCTATTAACTATTGCTTTAAACCAGAATAGTTTTTAATGGTTCACTCCTTTGTTCAGAAATGTATGACATCCTGTTTTATACAGATGACATCTCATCAGAATACATACTCTGTCCATATCTTTGAGTTTAATAATTTTTTATATAAAAATTCAAATAAAAAATTTTTAATGCAACAATAATTTTTAAGTTTTGTGGTTTATTTTGTCTACACCGGGCCTCATCTTTCACAACACTTAAAAACAAACAGTCTTAGATGTTAAAACACACGCACCTCAAGCATATAAAGTTCATTACACTGGTTCTGTAGCCATAATTGTCCTAATAAATACTGACTCTTAAGAACTAAAAACTCACAGGACAGGGTTTAAATGGTACGACTCACAAGGGGGTGGAGAGAAATAATGATCCTCCTCCCTTACCAAACTGGCAGCAACAGTATGCCAAGTTTCCTATGCTGAACTAGTTAGTGTAAACAAGGAAGAATAAGAGTTGGGGGTGAAAAAGAAGGCAGGCAAGAGAACAACTCTCCTTAAGATACAGCTTTATTTCTAAATTTCACCAGTGTAATACCTCTTCTCAGTGTTTTCAATAACCTCTGTCACTATTTAGTTAATGTTCAGGAAACTATTGCACGTTGTAGTCCCTGCCTGAGTTCATCTGGACACAAAAGATACAAGTGGGAATCACAAATGTTTCTTTAATTCTAAGACTATCTCCTGCATTCAATGCCTCAAAGAGTTTTCTAGACATCTAGAAATTCAATCTCACTCTTGCTGTAACAATAAACTTTAAATATAATAGGACCCATCAATGATGCTGAACGGAAAAAAAAAATTCACACATCGCCCTTGGTGCTGTGACAGCTAGAAGGTTCCCATTAATAAAATGAGCATCATTTGTGATACAACCTCTTTTTCTAACATTGTCTTAGGCATTCAGTAGACATGAAATAAAGAGGAGGCTGGTTGTACAAGCCATGCCAAGAGAAACAAGATTCCACATGTCAGGGGGACTGAATGCTCAACACAGAGAGCAAAGGGCACTCATCCCATGGCTTCCTGAACAACGAAAGATGACTTTACCTGAAATCCTTTCAAAGGAGATCTAAAGGTCTCCACTTTATCACTCACCCCGCGTGAACCCGACCACGCCTTCTGAGAGCACAAGGGGAAGCCTTGCCTAACAAAAATAGCAAGTGCTACATCCAAAGCCAAGAAACACTCCTTTAGTCTAGGTGCATAGTCTTCTGCCCCAATTGTCTTCTACTCCAATTCATTCTTCTACAAGGAGACTCCAAGCTAAAAGTACTTGATTCCCAGCCTAAGTCAAGTTCTCCATTTTCCCAAACTTCTACCAACCCTCTTTCTTTCAGATAAGCCCCTCTCCATTCTGGCATTCTGGAGGAGAGGGCTCCTGCCCCCTCACAAAGTTTCCTTACCTAAGACAGTCTCCTTTCCTTCACTTCACCTTCCTAAGGTTTTTCCCCGACTCTGCCCCAGGTCTAGCACTCCCAGTCCTCCATAAGCCGACCTCTTCAGAAAGTCATATCTCTAACCGTAATCTCTTCTCTCTCATAATATTCTTCCCTTTTTCCTATCTGTCCTCGAATGTGGACAAGTGCGCGCGCGCGCGTCCACACACACACACAACTCACACACAATCTGTTCTCAGCTCCTAATGCCCAAGTCTTTCCCGCGCCCGAGGTTCCTCCATAGCACCTAATACTTTCCCGGAGTTTCCCCTCATCCCTGCCTTCCTTCTCAGTCCCTAACTCCACACCCCAAGCTTTCTTCCACTCCCCAAATTCAGATTCCCTGTGCTTTTTACTCTTGGCCAACATCACAGCCCTCTTCCTTCCAGGTCTACACCTATGCCTCGATACTCACGTCTTATTCCCTCTTCCCACGTTGCTCGGGCCCTAATACTCCATCCACATGACAAGACACCCCTCCATGTGTCTTCCGCCCCGCCTGACCCCCGTGGCCTCCGACTCTCTCCGTCTCCCAGAGCCCTGCTCAGCCCCCAAACACCTCCTATTGCCCCTGGGCCTCCCCCACACGCCCTCCCCGCCCCGGGAACAGGGTGCCCCTCAGTGCCCGCCCGGCCCGCCCTGTCGCCGGGCCCGGGTGGCCCTCCTCTTCCCCTCGGGGCTCCGAGGCCGCTGCCAACGCTGGCGCGGCGGGGCCGGCTCACCAGTTGGTCATGTCCAGGAAGAAGGCGCAGCCGGCCGGGTTGAGCTGGAAGCCAAGCAGCCGCTGGAACTCGGAGATGAGCACGTCCTTGTCGGTGGTGCCCAGACAGCTGAACTTCTGCATCAGCTCGGGGTCCAGGTCCACGTCCATGCCCTCCATGACTGGGGCCGGACACTCGCTTCCCCGCCTCCTCACAACCCAGCCGCCGCCGCCGCCGCGTCGCCGGGCCCGGGGACCAGGAGGGGGCCCGCTGCTGGCTGGCGCCGCGACCCCGCTCCTCTGGGGTAGGCCCCGGGCCTCTCACCGCCTCATGGGGGTAAACTCACTCTGCCACTCACTCACTCTCGCGCTCCCCCCCCTCCCACCCCCCCCAGCGCTGCCGCCTCCGCCGCCGCCGCCGCTCGCTCCGCCGCCGCCTCCGCCTCCTCCCGCGCCGCTCCCACTGCGCAGGCGCCTCCCGCAGGCCCCGCCCCTTCCTCTCCGGGAGCCCCGCCCCCCGGTGGCGTCACAACCCCGTGACGTCCCCGCGTGACTTCACCGCGGCGGAGCGAGGGGGCAGGGAGCGAAGAGGCAGGAAGGCGGCGCGGGCAAGCGGCGGAGGGCTCCCGGCCTGACCTTCCCCGCGCCCCGCCCCCACGCCAGGGGGGGGGCGAAGCCCGGGGTTCCGGGCCGAGGTCGGGGTTCTGCGCCTAGGACGCCGCCACCATTTTGCAGGGGAAACCGAAGTCTGGGCAAGAGGGCAGAGTGTGGCAAGGTCAGGTACGAAAGTGCAGCCCCGGACTCAAGCTTCCCAACGAGAGGTTTGCTCCTCGCCCTGGAAAGACACGTTTGCGTAAGTGTCCACAGCTGCTTCCCCAGAGGGATACTGCCGACATCCTTACTTCCACACCCCCCTCCGTGGTGATTGTTACACTGTATCAGTGCTGTCTCTGTTATGCAACAGTAGTAACAGTCTCGTAGAAGCAGCAGTCAGGTTCCGACGAACGCTACATACGATCTCCCACTCCGTCAAGAGCAGCCCCCCTCGAAATAAAGGTGACATCACGAAGATGTGGCATGCCTCGTTCTGTTTTTACAATAGAAGGCAAAGTGTTGCTGTGTATATATATGGTCAAGGCCCCGTTTAAAGATCAAAGAATGAGAAAAGCATGGAGACCTTCTCATTTGTCTACCCCCTTTACATGCCTCCATTCTGAAGTGCTTTTAAACACGACTGTTTGCCACACACACTGCTACATCCAAAGGGAAAGAAGATGGGTAGAAAATGATGCGCCTTCAAACAGCTCTTTTACAAATAAAGTGATATCCAGAAAGCTTATGTACCTTGTCCCAAAATACTGAGCAACGAAACTAGAACTCAACTTCCAGATTCCTAATGGGAGTATGTCTTCCATAGCAATTTCAACAGCAGACGAGAACTAGAATAAGTGACTGTTAATGTCTAGGGTGCTAGGAGGTTTTAGAAAGGGAAAGTATTCTACCTCCCGTCCCACTACCAAGTAAGAGTTTATACAACAATGGCTTCCAAAGCTTGAGTTCTGGGGTCACACATTTGGGGTTCAAATTCTCATTTTACCAATTATTGATAATCATAGTGCTTGCACACATAGGATTATTGTGATGATTAGATGAGGAATGTATATCTGAGCTCAGTACTGTGCCTGCTCTGTAAGAAGCACTCAAGAAACGGTAACTTTATGACCATAAATGTGAGGGGATGTCTGTGGGTTTAAACAGTGATACAAGTAGGCAGGAATTACTTCTTCCCTTGGCCCCTCTTCTACTTTCATGTCATTTAAGAAAATATGACACATGTCCCCTTTTTCTTTTCCTATTAAAGGACTGCCCTTTCTCCAGTGACTCCTCAACCCCAATGTGCCTATCTTATGGGAGACATACCTCTAATGGCATACGGTAAATAATACTTACAAACTCATACTGTACAGGAAATTATAATGGCATATGGTAATACAAGCTCATATTGTACAGTAATAAACATTCTATAAGAAACTATTCTTCAGCCTCGGGGATCTCTGTGAAAGCTTAGATTATTGTCAGGGCCTCATTTGGAGTGATTGCAATGTTGGAATATTTCACAACATTAAGGAAAATTCAGCCTCCCTCAGTGGTGAGCATATATTGTCCTCATCTTATGGATGATGGAATGGGGACACAGGAAGATTATAAAAATCGTAATATTAGAGCTGAAAGGACTAAGACTGTCTAGTCCAACCTCCCCGTTTTCCAGATGAAATTGAAACCAAGAGAGGAGAAATTGATTCACCCAAGATCGCACAGCTAGTAAGGGGTCTCTAAACTTCCAGTCTAGCTTTCCACCCACTATATCTTGCTATAATTCCCTTATCCTATGAGTTCAATTTGGCCTTACATACAAAATAATCAGAAATTTTAACCTAAGTACTGGTTTTATGATAAACCGTAGACTTCCTAGGAAGTATTTTAACTTGCAATATATGTGGATTAAAGTTGTATAGATCAAGGATTCAAAAGAAGCAAATGTTATTGGAACCTGACAACTCCATTAGAATGCTGAACTGAGGGAAACTAAAAACTCTTGGCCAAATACTAGGATCTGAAGCTCACACCTAAGCCCACATATTGCAAAGAGATCCATGCAAATAAGACACCCGAATGGTCCAGAACTATAGTTCATGATAGGAGTTATCTCAAAAGAGTACAACTACTAAAGTGAATTCTGAAACTTATAAGAATGGCGTGGTACCCTGGTTGTTAATTCTCTAAGGACCAAGGCTGCTAAACATCTTTAATTCTTGGTACAGTTATGTACAATAAATAACTACTGTGCAGAAACACTGACCAAGGTGGCTGGTATATTAGATATGAAGGAAGAACCACCACTACTCCCATCCCTATGGAATGGTTCTCTTGTGGAGATGGGATATGCAATGGAGGACATGAGGTATTACCCAATCAGGAGACTCTCAGGAATGTGAATTTCCACTTGAGTCTGAGGAGTTTGTTAACAAAACCTATGGTTCTGCCCTGATAGCTTTACAGTTTTGTTCTGTTAGGAAGAAGGCCTGGAGAAGGAGGACTGGTTGAGAGACAAATGAACAAATTGCTGAGCCCCACCCTAAGGAAATAAAGCCGATAACAGTATCCAAAAGGGCTTCTAGGTACCATCTCAGAATTATTTCAGGGGCTATGCTTAGTTATGTCACTGCCTGGTATATGCCCAAGACTAGTCAGTTTCTTTCTGAATTTCTTAGACTGGTAATCTTGTGTAAGAAATTTAAACTGATTATAGATCCCAAGATTGGATTAGTTAAGGGGGTTAAGCCATTCTATCATTCAGAAGTTGAATGCCTAGGAGAAAAGTGATTCATCTCATCAGGACAGTCTAGATTGCCTCCAGGTCTCCAAGTTTCAGGATTCAGAATTGCCAAGGCCAGCTAGTACTAAGATTATGCCACAGCATAACTGATCCAGAGAACAGAGAGTCCAAACAGATGTTAAGTTTCATTAAATGATAATAGTAACTTGTTGTGAAACCTTTTAGATGTACATCCAAACTGTGATGACCTCCTCATTTCTCTGTGAACCATTAACAACCCACTAAGTAGCTCTCAGCAGCCATATCTGGATAAGAGGGAGACGCCTGACCCAAGATCAGCCAATCAGATTCTCTCTCTCAGGAATTTGGAATTGGAATTTAGTGAGTTGATGCAATGGGCCTAGGCTGTTTACTTGAAAGTTAGTGATAGAAAAGAGATCACGTTATGAGGCATCCATGAAAAAGAGATATTACCTATCTGCAGAAAGAAAGCCATGAAGCAGAGAAAAGCAAAGATGAGAGACCTGAAGTCATAGAAGAGAGAGGTTCCTGTCATCTGAATCTTGGTTGGTCAGTTTCCCTTAGATTCCATGATTATCCACATTTCATTCAAAATACATTATCTCCTGGATAGAGTTTTTAAAAAGAATCAAATCATAAAAGCAAAAAAAAAAAATTTAGAAGAAATTAAAGTGACTATTTCATTTCTAGGTGGGGATGAACATTCTACTCTTGAAATTAATGGAAGCCCATATGGAAAAAAAAAAAAAGGAAATGGTTCCAAAAGAAGAAATATAAATGGCCAATATACATATTAAAATGTATTATGTCACTCACAGTTAAAGAAATGTATCAAAAAATATATAAAGTATCACTTTTGCCTAATCAGATTGGCAAAGCTTTATAAAAACTGATGATAGCTTTTGGGTGGAGAGTGTGGGGAAAGAGGTATTCTCAAACACCACTACTTCTGGGAATGTAAATTGATATAAATTTTCCTAAAGGTGAGTAGATGCAGATTTAGATGAATTGGTATGAAAAACCCATAAAATATTAATACACCATATTCCAAAAACTTTAGGTTTATAAATAAGTTTCCAAAGATGTATATAATACATATAATAGTGAAAAGTTGAAATTAGCCCAAATATTTGTGAATAGAGAAACTGTTGGAAAAAGGAAGAAAGTGGGTAGGGATGGACAAAACTCTTATCTTCACTCTTTTCACCAGTATAATTTTACATTAATCTATGACCAAAAAACATAAAGAACTAGAAAGAAAACAATGAATTTTTTTATTATTATTATATTTTTTAATTTATTTTCTATGATGACATTGGTTAAGGAAATCCAATAAGTTTCAGCTGTACATTTTAACAGTAAGGCATATATATATTTACATTGTGTGTTCACTTCCCATTATTAGATTTCTTTTTTTCTCTTTTCTTCATCATTATCGAAATATAATAGACAACTAGTTGCCTGCATTTACATTGTACAATTCAATAATTTTTTTTCAATTATAGTTGGTATACAGCCTCAGCTGTACAGCATATTGATCAGAGATCCACAGATCTTTCAAAGCACTCACCCCACCAAATCTAGCACCTTTTATCCCCCCACATATTCATTCCAACATTATTAACCATCTTCCCCATTCTATACTCTGCAAACATCCACCTGAACCTCTCCATCTCTTTACCCTCTTCCTCCCCAAACTCTTTACCATCCAGTATTCTTCTAAATATTCTCTGTATCTATGAGTTTGTTTTAGCTTTTGTTGTTGTTGTTATTAATTTCATTCTTTAGATTCCACATTTACATGAAATACAATATTTGTCTTTCTCTGCCTGACCAATTTTATTCAGCTCAATACCCTGTAGGTCTATCAAGGTAATTTCTTTTTCCACCTCCTTCCTTTTAGTCTGTCTGTGTCTTTTAATCTGAAGTGAGTCTCTTGTAGGCAGCATATGTGAGGGTCTTGTTTTCTTATCCATTCAGCTACTCTATCTTTTGGTTGGAGCACTTAATTCTTTTGAGGTATTTGTTGATAGGAATGTAGTTATTATTATTCTTTATTCCTGTTTTTGATACATGATTTTTCTTTTTTTAAAAAAGTCCCTTTAACATTTCCTGTAATACTGCCTTGATGATGATAAATTCCTTTAGCTCATTTTTGTCTGGAAAGCTCTTTATCTGTCCTTTGACTCTAAATAATAGCTTTGCTGGATAAAGTATTCTTGGTTGTAGATCCTGAGTCTTCATCATGTGTAATACTTTGTGCCAAACCCTTCTGTCCTGCATAGTTTCTTTTGAGAAATCAGCTGCCAGTCTTATGGTTATTTTCTTATAAGTAACTATCTGTTTTACTCTTGCTGCTTTTAAGATTCTTGCTTTGTATTTAAACTTCAGCATTTTAATTATGATGTGTCCTGGAGTGAGCCTCTGTGGGTTCCTGATTCTTGGAACTCTGAGCATCCTGGGGTTTTATGTCTATTTCCTAAACCATGTTAGGGAAGTTTTCCATCATTCTTTCTTCAAACAGCTATTCAACATCTTGATTTTCTTCAGTTACACCAATCAGATGGATATTTGGGTGCTTGATAGTGTCCCATATCCTCCTTAAATTATTTTTATAGTCTTGGCTTCTCTTCTCTTGCCATTCTGATTGAGTGTCCTTGGCTTTCCCATCTTCTAGACAGGGCATTTGATCTTCTTTATTCACTCTGTTTATTCCTTTGTTCATTCCATTTAATATACTTCTCATCTCAGATAACGTGTTCTTCATTTCAGAATGGTTCCCTTTTATAATTTCCATTTCCATTTTTATGTTTTTTATCTCTTTGTTGAAGTTCTCACTTAATTCATCTACACTTCCCAAAAGTTCATCGAGCATCTTTATAACCAGTGTTTTGAACTCTGCATCTGTTAGGTTACTTGACTCCATTATATCTAGATCTCTGTTCTGTTCTCTCATATGGTTTCTACTTCTTTGTTTTCCCATTTTGGCTACCTTTCTGTGTCTGTTTCTATGTACTGAGCCAAGTTCCTAAGCCTCCTGGTCTTATTAGTGTGTATTTGTAAAGTAGGTGTTCAGTTGCACCGTCCTGAGAGGGGCTCAGCTGCAGGCCAAACTTAGCCCAAGCCTCAACCCCTCCAGGACACCTGCTAAGCTTCAGCAAGCAATCCACAGATACTGTGCTTAGAGTTGCCTCAAAAGGCCACACCAAAAACCGAGGCTATCTGCCACCAGTGTGAGTCCAGACACTGCTCAGCAAGGAGCACCTGACTTTCCGAGGATATACCTCGATGTGCCTTGTGTGGTGCCACAAGTTGGGGGAGGTGGAGTTTCAGGGAATCCTCTGGGAGGAGCGACTTCTGTTTTCCAGTTTGATGGCTTCCTGTCTATGGTGGCGCTGAGAAAGGGGATGGCTCAACAGGGAACAATGATACCACTAGCACTTTTATACAGAGCAAGTCTCACCTTGATCTTCTCTCAGACAATGCCTCCCATAAGTCCCTGGTGCCTCCTGCGCACAACCAAATTGTCACTGCAGAGTGAATAGGTGTGTCACCAGGAAAATCCACTTGCAGAAGCAGCCCCTTAAGAGGCTTCTGCCGCTGCTGTAGCCTCCATCTCACTCAGCAGTTCAAGACTGGGCTGCTCTGCATCCTCGCCCCATCCTACCTTCTGCCATTACAGAGTGATTTCTTGTATTTCTCCCTATTTGTATGGCTTGTTCATCAAGATTTCAGGCAATTTTTCCTTGCCGATACTCCTTGTTTCTATCCCAATTTTGATTTGGTCACCAGAGGGATGAACAGAGCCTCCATCATCTATGCCATGTTTTGCTCCCCCTATACTTTTCTACATTTAAAGAAATAAATAGATCAACTTAATTTAGTTGATCTATTATCTCTGCAACATAGAAAGATGTTTACAATATATATTTTTTTGATGTTAGTTTCAGGTATCCAATCACAATATATTCTAAATGATAAAAGATATGACAAAAAGCATTGCCTGTCATCCATTTTCTAAGAGATATGCACGAATGAATACAAGGGATGGCTTGAAGGATATACTCCAAGGTATTAACAATGACAATCTCTGAGCGTGGGGAATGATGAATATTTTCTATTTATTTGTATTTTTCGATTTTTAAATAAAATAATAATGTAATAAAACATCAAGAGATACTTTATTTGGAAGAAAAGAAAATTTGGTGCCCTGGGGGTTAGGAAAACTTGAGTTCATTTCAGTTTTTTTCATTCTCCTTTCCATATCAGTGGTCTTAGACTTTGCCAACACCTATGAAGCAGCTAACAGATGAGCTCTTCAGTCAAGGAAGCAAATGTCTTTGGCTTACTATAAGTAAGGCTGAGTTAGAGACAAGTGGCCTAGAAAGGGTCTTAATCCTTGTGCTACGTGATCATGGACAAATTACTTAGCTTCTCTATATATCTGTTTCCTCACCTCTATATAGGGAATGCTACAAAAGGATCCTGAAAGTAGAGTGAAAGAATAAATTAAACAAAAGAAAGAAGAAAAGTATTTGGAATTTCACCTATAGCTACAATTTATATTTACATAAATTTAATCATAAGCCAAAACCTCCATGCTGCACATATTTCCTAGGACTGGAGGTTTAAATGAGGTGGGTCTGAGTGTTAATAAATGTTAAATATGAAGGTATTACATGACAATGAGAGAGACAAGGACACAGGTGTTTGCTGTTTTAATTGTGATTTAAAAAACACATGAAATTTATCGTCTTAACCATTCCTAAGTGTCCAGTTCAGTAGTATTAAGCATATTCTCATTGTTGTGCAACCTATTTCCAGAACTGTTTCATCTTGCAAAACAGAAATTCTGCACCCATTAAGAAACAACTCCCCTTCCCCCCACCCCCTAGTCTCTGGCAACCACCATTCTACTTTCTGTTTCTATGAATTTGTCTACTTTAAATATCTCATATAACTGGAATCATACAGTATCTTTTTTGTGACTGGCTCATTTCACTTTATACAATATCCACAAGGTTTATCTATGTAACTGCATATGTCAGAATATTCTTTTTAAGGGTGAATAATATTTCATTGTGTGTATATACCACATTTTCTTTAACCATTCATCTGTTGATAGACATTGAGTTGCTTCCACCTCCTGGCTATTATAATAATGCTGCTATGAACATGAATGTGCAAATATCTCTTCAAGACCCTGCTCTCAATTATTTTGGATATATACCCAGAAGGGGGATTTCTGGATCATGAGGTAGTTCTATTTTCAATTTTTAGAAGACACTCCATACTGCTTTTCATAGTAGTTGCATCATTTTACAATCCTACCCACAGTGTACCTGGTTTCCAATTTCTTTACATCCCAACTAACACTGGTTGTTTTGTTTTGTTTGTTTTGTTTTGTTTTGTTTTGTTTTGTTTTGTTTTGTGACAGTAGCCATTCTAATGGGTTTGAGGTGATACCTCATTGTTGTTTTGTTTTGCATTCCTGTAATAATTAGTGCTGTTGAGCATCTTTTCATATTCTTGTAGGCCATATATGTCATCTTTAGAGTAATATCTATTAAAGTCCTTTGCCTATTTTTAATTGGATTATTTGATTGTTTTGTTGTCAAGTTATAGTTCTTTATATATTCTAGATATTAACCCCTTATCAGATATATCATTTGCAAATTTTTAACCATCTCATGGGTTGCCTTTCTCTCTATTGATTATGTCCTTAATGCACCAAAGTTTGCATGCATTTGAGAGTTTTTAACAGCTACAAACTGAGCTTCTTTACTGCCTCTCATTTTCTGTTCTGATCACAAAAACTTATCTAGAATTGACTACATAGAAGAAAATAAAATCTAAGGTTTACTCGAGGGGTTATTTTCTCTGGGAAGTGAATAGGTGAGGATGAAGAGCAGCCTACAATAGTGAGCAGTACCACCACTTTCAATATCCACCCAGAGTATGATGGAAAATGACAAGATTCCTCCAGATTTTTTTTTCCAGTTTTTCTGCCCTATTACCCCACTCAAGAGATATGAAAACAGGAGGCACCAACCTATCATTGTACTATCTTTTCTTCTAGACAGAGCATCTGATGTCCTGGGTTTCTTTTTTCCTACTGTGGTTTGTGAGACAATGCAAAAGAAAACCTGAATGTCTTTATCTCATGTTCCTTGGTCCCTTGACCTAGTTACATCCAGAAGTAGTCTACTCTTTTCCTTTTGTTTTCCTTCTCTTCTTGGCCCCTTTAGTTTACCAGAACCAAAACACCTCACAAGTATACACCAACTCTTTACATCTCCCTCATATGTAAACAAAACAAAACAAAACCCTTATAACCCCTCTGATTTTATTATAATCACTCCTTTCACTCTTTCTCCAACTGGGTCACAATGTATAAAGCATCTTTCTGTCTACATCCTAGGTAGAGGTAGGAAAGAAGAGAAAGAAAAGAGGAATAAATACATAATGAACTCCTACAATGTGCCAAATGTCCATCATTTTAAGTTCTTTTGACTCATTTAATCCTCACAACAAAATGAGATTGATATTATTATTGATGTTAGTAATGGAGAGTGAGAGTTTAAATAATGTGTCCAAGGAGACACAGATATTCAGAAAGCCAGAATTTAAGCCCTAGATTCAGAAAGAAACCTCTACTCCAGACTTTTTCCATTCTAAGGAGTTGACCTTTTCACCACATTCAGCCTGAATGTATTTCAATGAAGCTGTCATTACTTCCTACGTTATTATGGAACCATTATTTTGTTCATTTGATAATTTCCAGGATACTGCCAAAGGAAATTGGGGAAATAAATATTAATATACTAATTAAGATACTAATATCTTAAATTTAAATAATAACATCTCACAGTTTTCGACATATCCATTTATTCTCTCATCTCATTTTCAGGAAAAACAGGTTTATTAGTTTATTTTTTAATAGCTTCATTATTTTGCAAAGACTGATACATATTCGTTGCAAATAAAATTAAGCGACATAGAAAATTACAAAGAGGAAAGTAAAAAATCACCCTGAATCCCACCATGCAGAGATAATCATTATTTTAGTAAATATATCTTTCACATAACTCTCTAATTTACCTCAATAGTATCATACTGTAGCCTGCCTTTTTATTAATTCAGAGTATGTTGAAATAGCTTTTCACATAAATTTATATAAATTTTCACATAAATTTATATAAATATAAATTTGCATCCTCATTTTTAATGGCTATATTGTATTCCAATTTAGGAATGTATTTTACGTTACCAGTCTTCTATTGATAGACTCTGAGACTACTCCAATTTTTGATAAGTATAAAAAATTATTAGCCCACTTTGAAGATTAGAGAACTGAAGCTCTGAGAAGCTAAATGACCCTTTTTTCAAAATCTAGGTCTAGAACTAAGCTGCTCAGGCTAAAGCCCTGACTAATGACTCTTAAAACAGTGCTCTTTCGAACTAAACCATAAGAACCATAGGAAGTGGGAATTCTTGACATATGATATGGACTTGACAACTAAAAATGAGATTTACTTTAATTGCTCCATTTCTTAAAAAGTTAAGCACACAGCACATATACTTACCATAAAACCCAGCCATTTCATTCATATGTATTTACCCAAAATGATGAAAGCATATGTCCATACAAATACTTGTACTTGAATGTTCACAGAAACTTTATTTGTAGTATCCAAATAATGTAAATTACCTAAATATTCATCAACATAAAAATGGATAAACAAATTATGATATATGTACACGATGGAATACACTCAACAAAAGGAATGAACTACTGATACATACAAAAACATAAATGAATCTTGAAATTTTTCTAGTGTGCAAAAGAAGCCAAACACAAAGGAATACACACTGCATATTCCACTTACATGAAATTCAATAGTCAAAATTAAGCTATAATATTGAAAGTTATTAGTAAGGCCCAGGGTTGCAGGGTAACTTGAGGAAATGGCAACGGCTTGATTGGAAAAAGACACGAAGGGAACTTTTGGGTTGGATTGATAGAATTGTTCTGTATCTTCATCATGGTAATGGTTAGATGGGTGTATATATTTGTCAAAACTCATCAAATTTTACACTTTAAATGAGTTTTACTGTATGTAAAATATGCCTCAGTAAAATTTTTTTCTTTAAAACTGACCCTTTGGTTTTGTTTCCATGCCAACATGCAGCATTTCGTAGAGATAAACATTTGGCATAAATAATAAATGTCTGTCAGTGAGTGAATGACTATATATTTTCTCTTTGAAAGAAAAGGATGAAGGGCACCTTATCTGGTCCTTTCTCATTAACTGGTATTTATCAGGTGGTTAAATTGTCTTCATAGACTACCCTGAAGAGATGAGACACATGTCATTCCTAGGTGCCTGTAGGTGGTGCTACTCTGGGTGGTTAGTGGACCGCTACCTGGGCCCTAGGCATTGGGGCCCTAAATAGTGAAAAATAAGATATATTACTTTTACAATCAGGAAGAAGCGAAAAGACTATATTTACTTTGAATTAAAGGTAGCAGGCCACTGAATTCTGTGTCAGAAGATTGGGTTAAAATTCCCTATCTATTTCTTTGAATCTTACTTTTCTCTGACATGGTGATAGTAATATCTGCCCTGTTCACCTCAGAGGGTAGTTATAAAATAAAATAAAGTATGAAAATGTTTTGTAAATTATAATATAAAGTTAGCATATTATTGTCCTAATTTTTACATCAGAGACCCAAATTTATTCAATACCTAAATATGCAAAGATCTGTAAAAAAATATTTTTTTTTTAAGAATTTTAAAACACATCAAAAAGTAGACTAAATAATATAGTGAATTGCCATGTACACTTTGCTGGGCTTCAATATTTTCGACTTATGGCTATACTTCTCACCCCCAACCTTCTCCCATGTTAACATAGTGCCAGACTTTCAACTGACATTGAACTTCTATAACTTTTATGTACACAAAAGACTATTTCAGTTCATAATTTAAAAGATAGAATTGTACACTTTGACAGGGTGAATTTTTTGGTATTCAGATTGCATTTGTACAACACTTAGCATAAAAGTTTGGCATTTAGAAATGGCTCATGGGTAAATTCTCATCCATGGTGTGCTGTCATTTCCAGCTTAAAGGTGGCTACAAACTCTCTTTAAAAAACATACACACACTCATTAAGAAACAATTAGAGAGTTAACAGTGACAATATTGTGTCAAATGTGCTCATAGAATTGTGAGTAACATTTTCCCCCTCAATATACGTGAAAACCTATGATTTATATTAAAACCTTCTGTGATTCATAATATATACCACTTAACATTTTAAAAAATCAGTATCCAGCCATATTATCTCTCCAGATTGTTTATTCTCCGAAGGCACTCTACCAGAAATTTAAGACACCTACCAACAGTTGATTCAATGCTGTTTCTAAAGATTGTGTACGCAGCTCAGCATTGGGGCAATCATAGGAGACCTGAAGTCTGGCAGACTTGAGTTCAAATTCCAGTTCTGTCACCTACCAGTTATGTGACATCAAACAAATTAATTACTCCTTCTAAATCTTGTATTCTACCTCCTACAGTCAGTAGAAGCCCCAGATAAAGAGAATGTGTATTAAGCACTTAGCATAATGCCCAACACATAGTGGGTTGGCAATAACATCCTTCAAGTTTTTCCCTTTCTTTACTTTATAGAAGACCTTTAAGAAGCATAACCATAGATATCTATTTCCCTTTGATAAAGAAATTCACAAGTTTAATGAATACTGCTGAAAGTGTGAAGACAGAGGAATGTCTATTCTCTACTGAGAAAGTGAAAATTGGGACAACCACTTGGCACAGCCACCATTTGGCAATGTCTAGGAAAGTTGAAGTTTTCTCCACATTCCAGCAAGTCTGTTTCTAGGTACAGGAAATAGAAAAATTCTCATATATATGGCAAGGAGACAGACACAAGAATGTTCATTGAGTAATGCTAATGAAAGCAAAATATTGAAATCAATCTAAATGTTCATCTACAGCAAATAGATCAACTGTGATATAGCATTGAAATAAAACACCTACAGCAATTAAATTGACTGAACTAGCTACATGTGGCAACATAGTTAATCTCAAAACCATGAGGTTGAATGAAAAAGTAGTGGCACATGATTCATACAATATGATTCCATTTTTATAAGATTTAAAAATGTAAAACAATAGTACATAACTTTTAAGAAATCATATGGATCAACTTCTAAAAATAATAATGATTGCATTCAGGATAATGGTTATCTCAAGAAAGAAAAAGAGGAGAGTGTAATATGGGAGGGACATGTGTGTGTAAAAATTATTGCTGTAATATTTTGTTTCTTTAAAAACATCTAAAGCAAATATGGCATAATGTTAAGATTTGAATGTAAGGACTTGGATGTTTATTTTTCTTTATACATAAATATGTATATAAGCATAAAACACGAATTATGCCATAGGCACTATTAGTTTCTTTACCTATATTAACTGATTTAGTAATATGACAGCCTTATAAGTTCGTCATTATGATTGCCCCCATTTTACACATGAGAAAACTGAGTACAGAAATTAGAAATTTGCCCAATGTCACATATTTCATAAGTGGTTGTCCTGGGATTTGGAGGCAGTCTGGTTTCAGAGTCTGACCTCTTAACTATCAAACCCTACCATCTTTTGAAACATTTCAGTTTAAAAAAAAATTACGAGGGAGGCAGGGAGGTAAAATTCTCTAGCATCACACAATTCACAGAAAAGAGAGTTTACCAATCTTTCCTAACCTTCTTTTGCTCCTGATAAGAAATGTTTAAATTACCCACCACACCACATAACAAAAGCCAGAGAACCCTGTCCAGACCTAGGGGCCAGCCAACATCACAACACAGTGGTAATAGTACAGTAAAAGCCAAGTTACTGAGACTTGGGAGGAGAAGGATAACTCAAACAATAAACTCAGAAGACTCTTTTGAGGCCCCAAGTGTTCAAGAAATTATTTGGAAGGCAATGCAAAGCAGAATAATTATTTCTATGAGTGAAGAATGTTTTTTCATTTAGAGTCTGAGCTAATAATCCTGAGAGTTTTGATTGTTGCTAAATTACTATCTGCATTTGGGCAGGTCTGTTTGAACAGGCAAATTTCCAAGTGAGTCATAAGCAACACAAATGAAATAAAAATCGAATCTAAGCTTCTCACTGTATTACACAAGAGCAAAATTAAGACTAGATAAACATTGAATGTAATATTTGTCTCCAGTACCATTGGTGGCCTCCACCAACCCTTTGGGAGTGGGTCAAAGGCCATTATGATGTCTGGCCTCTGGGAGGTGGCTGATAGCCTACTCCCAAGATCCTCCACAGTTCTGCCTCCGTATTCTACATCCAGGCATAGCATGGCTCAAAGGTTTGGAGACACTTATGACTTTGACTAGTGGTGGCAGGTCTCACAGTGAAGAGAATTTAACTGAGCAAGCAAAAAGCTTTAAAAACAAAAAAAATGGTAGTTGTACATTTTTCAAATAAATGATTTATTTTTAAGTAATAGAGGATATTTTCAGTCCTGTAATGTTTCTGAATTTTATGATTTTTGTTTTCCCTCTATGAGACTCCTAATGGGCATCTTTTCATTCCTTCAAAACACTGAATATCACAATGGATAAATCTATCCAGAGAAATTCCTTCTTTACAAAAAGATTCCATATTATGTCATTTGGTTCTCATGCTATTGCATCGTAATAGGAATAACAACAAAAAACAATATTGAATGTTTTATGCTAATGAAATCCAGTCACAAAAGATCACATATTGTAGATTCTGTTTACATAAAATGACCAAAATAGGCAAATTTACAAAGATATAAAATAGGTTACTCATCCCCAGATGACTAGGTGGAAAGGATAATAGAGATTTCTAATGGGCACAGAGTTTCTTTTAGGAGTAATGGAAATTCTGGAATTAGATAGGGGTGATGGTTGCATAACATTGTGAATATATGAAAAACCACTTACTGGAGAAAAAAAAATGGCATAGATGATAGAGGCTCTGCTCATCCCTCTGGCGACCAAATTAAAGTTGCTACAGAAACAAGGTGCAAACAGCAAGGAAAATCGCCTGAGATCTAGATGAACAAGCTATACAACTAGGGAGAAATCCAAGAAATCACCCTGCAATGGCAGAAAGTAAGATGGGGCAAGGACAAGAAGCTGTCCAGTCCCCAGCGGTTGAGTGGGACAGAGGTCATAGCAGTGGCAGCTGCAGACGCCTCTTAAAGGGGCCATGTGTCTGTGAGTGGACTTTTGCAGTGACGAACCTGCTCACTCTGAACACCAGTGCCAGTTTGGCTGCACAGGGGCCACCAGGGACTTACAGGGGTACACTGAATTGTTGGAGTGAAGGCCGAGAGCAGACTCACTCCGTACAGAAGTGAGGGGGTATCCATTGTTCCCGGTTGAGCCCTCCCACCAACCAGTGTGCCAGACCCAGTGCCGCCATAGCTGAGATGTCATCAAATTGGATGACATAACAGACGTCACTCCACCCAGAGGATTCCCTGTAACTCCGCCTCCCCCAACTTGTGGCACCACACAAGGCACATCGAGGTACATCCTCAGAAAGTCAGGTTCTCCTTGCTGAGCAGTGTCTGGACTCACACTGGTGGCAGCTAGCCTCGGTTTCTGGTGTGGCCTTTTGAGGCAACTCTAAGCACAGCATCTGTGGATTGCTTGCTGAAGCTTAGCAGGTGTCCTGGAGGGGTTGAGGCTTGGGCTAAGTTTGGCCTGCAGCTGAGCCCCTCTCAGGACGGTGCAACTGAACACCTACTTTACAAATACACACTAATAAGACCAGGAGGCTTAGGAACTTGGCTCAGTACATAGAAACAGACACAGAAAGGTAGCCAAAATGGGAAAACAAAGAAGTAGAAACCATATGAGAGAACAGAACAGAGATCTAGATATAATGGAGTCAAGTAACCTAACAGATGCAGAGTTCAAAACACTGGTTATAAAGATGCTCGATGAACTTTTGGGAAGTGTAGATGAATTAAGTGAGAACTTCAACAAAGAGATAAAAAACATAAAAATGGAAATGGAAATTATAAAAGGGAACCATTCTGAAATGAAGAACACGTTATCTGAGATGAGAAGTATATTAAATGGAATGAACAAAGGAATAAACAGAGTGAATAAAGAAGATCAAATGCCCTGTCTAGAGGATGTGAAAGCCAAGGACACTCAATCAGAAAGGCTAGAGAAGAGAAGCCAAGACTATAAAAATAATTTAAAGAGGATATGGGACACTATCAAGCACCCAAATATCCATCTGATTGGTGTAACTGAAGAAAATCAAGATGTTGAATAGCTGTTTGAAGAAAGAATGATGGAAAACTTCCCTAACATGGTTTAGGAAAGAGACATAAAACCCCAGGATGCTCAGAGTTCCAAGAATCAGGAACCCACAGAGGCTCACTCCAGGACACATCATAATTAAAATGCTGAAGTTTAAATACAAAGCAAGAATCTTAAAAGCAGCAAGAGTAAAACAGATAGTTACTTATAAGAAAATAACCATAAGACTGGCAGCTGATTTCTCAAAAGAAACTATGCAGGACAGAAGGGTTTGGCACAAAGTATTACACATGATGAAGACTCAGGATCTACAACCAAGAATACTTTATCCAGCAAAGCTATTATTTAGAGTCAAAGGACAGATAAAGAGCTTTCCAGACAAAAATGAGCTAAAGGAATTTATCATCATCAAGGCAGTATTACAGGAAATGTTAAAGGGACTTTTTTAAAAAAAGAAAAATCATGTATCAAAAACAGGAATAAAGAATAATAATAACTACATTCCTATCAACAAATACCTCAAAAGAATTAAGTGCTCCAACCAAAAGATAGAGTAGCTGAATGGATAAGAAAACAAGACCCTCACATATGCTGCCTACAAGAGACTCACTTCAGATTATTCACTGTTTATTTATTTCACTGCTCAGCAAGGAGCACCTGACTTTCTGAGGATATACCTCGATGTGCCTTGTGTGGTGCCACAAGTTGGGGGAGGCGGAGTTTCAGGGAATCCTCTGGGTGGAGTGACATCTGTTATCCAGTTTGATGACATCTCAGCTATGGTGGCACTGGGTCTGGCACGCTGGTTGGTGGGAGGGCTCAACCGGGAACAATGGATACCCCCTCACTTCTGTACAGAGCGAGTCTGCCCTCGGCCTTCACTCCAACAATTCAGTGTACCCCTGTAAGTCCCTGGTGGCCCCTGTGCAGCCAAACTGGCACTGGTGCTCATAGTGAGCAGTTTCGTTATTGCAAAAGTCCACTCACAGACACATGGCCCCTTTAAGAGGCGTCTGCAGCTGCCACTGCTATGACCTCTGTCCCACTCAACCGCTGGGGACTGGACAGCCTCTTGTCCTTGCCCCATCTTACTTTCTGCCATTGCAGGGTGATTTCTTGGATTTCTTCCTAGTTGTATGGCTTATTCATCTAGATCTCAGGTGATTTTTTCTTGCTGCTGCTCCTTGTTTTTATTACGACTTTGATTTGGTCACTAGGAGAATGAAGAGACAGCCTTTTTTTTCTTTTATTGTGTATTTTTTTATTTGCCATTCTTTCTCCCCAATTTTTGTGAGTTAAACATAGCAATAATTTTTCTCCCTGAAATTCCTTAACTCTCTTAATCACTTTTCTTCTGATAAAAAGAGAAGTTTCAATTCTTAGCTCCTCTCCAGGGAAGTCCCTTAGGGTCACACAACCACAGCTGATTTTAAGCAAAGCTGTGATGTATATCCCCTCCACTCATTCTGTTCCAAGGACAAGATCACCTTGCCACACAGTTCCCCAAAGGTATTTGTTCACTCTGACCTTGTACCATTTTGATCACCAGTGAGTCAGTCCTACAGTAGAGAAGAAAAAAGTATGACATAGTCACAACTTCTGCTGTGGGTGAACCTTCAGCCATCCAGAGTTGAAGTAAATTTTATAATTGTTCTAAACTCTGCTCTAACATGGAGAATTCCAGGGTGGAGAGATGTTGAATGACTTTCTCAATGCTGTGGAGCTACGAGCAGACCTGAGCCTAAAATTCTGACACTATATATTACTGCTTTGGTAGATTTCTAAAATTATTCTCAATCCAAAGAGAATTAGTAAGACAGTTCCATTAAGTGTTACTGATATTGCTTGTTCACTATGTGAACTTCACTAGTTAAAAATGACACTTCTGGCATATCCACATGATGGATTATTATGTAACCTTTAAAAGTTATAAGAATGAATATTGATTGATAGTTACATAAAATATAAGTTTAAAAAAGTTAACTTTATAAAAAACAAGTACAATATCATCCCACTTTTTAGAAAGAAAACTATACTTATAAACATTTATATGTACTAGACTGTATACCACAATGTTACTAGAAGTTATACTCATGGATGGTAGCATTATAGGTGATTATTTTTCCTTTGTGATAATCTACATGTTCTAATATTTTTACAATGTATTTTTGAAAATAATAATTTTCTAATTTTAAAAAGGTGAGAATATGAAGTGATTATTAAAATAGGACAGAAAAGTACTAGGCTAAAATAATTGATAAAATGAACTATACTAAAATTAAGAAATACAGTTCATTAACAGATACCATCAAGAAATTGAAAAAGTGAGCCACACACTACAAGAAGACAGCTGAAATAAATGTATCAAATAATGAACTCAAATCCAAAATATATATTTAAAAAAATACTTTTACAAATAACTAAGTAAAAGACAACTCAATAGTAAACTGGGCAGGTGATTTCAACAGGCACTTCACAGAAGAGGATATTCAAAATTTCCAGTAATTCTATATACCTTTTAAGATACTTACTGCAAATTAAAACCCACAAATGGGATACACACTCATTAGGATAGCAAAAATTTTAGAAAATGCCAATACCAAATATCAGTCAGATTGTGTAACAACCAGAACTCTCATTTACTTCTAGTGGAAATAAATTGGTACAACCACTTTGAAAAACTGTTTGCTCTTCCTATTAAAATTAAACCTATGACTACCCTCTGGCCCAATAATTTCTCTCGTAGGTATAGTACTAAGATAAATGAGAGGTTATGTTACTCATAGAAATATATAGATGTCCATAGCAGCGATGTTCATAATCACCAAAAACTGGAAACAATCCAATGCCAATGAACAGTAGGAAGCATAAATTGTGATCTATCCACACAATGAAATACTAAAGACTAAATACAAGTATGAATTCCTGCTATATACAATAACATGGATGGTTTACACAGACATAATGTTGAATGAGCATATGCCAAAGAGCATTTCCTATATGATTCCATTTGCTGATAGAGGTCGGATGGTGCTTATCTGGGAAGATGAGGAGGGAGGACAATGGCTACTGATTGGGTGGAAGCATGAGAGAGCTTGCAAGGGTACTGGAAATATTCTATATAATTCAATCTGGAGTTACACAGGTGTGTACATAGGAAAAGATTCATCTAACTTACAACTTTCACACTTTGCTGTATACAATTATAACTTAACTTTTTAAAGTTTATTTAAAAGTGTCAGAGCAGACAAGAAAGCTATTCCACTGTTTGGATGGTAAATATTAAAAATGAAAAGTAAGGGTTTGAAAAAAATAGCCCATAAAAAAGCCAGGCTTCCTCCCTAGGAGAAAAGGACAAGAGCTTTTCTCCTGAGAACGTTCAGTATTTTCCTAGTCTCTTCACATTTTACTTCTCACTGATGAACTAGGCGCTGATATAGCACTAAAATCCCCCAGGTAAACCTCAGATTCCAACTCTAATCTAGTCACTTTCAGTTTGTCAGTAAAGGAACTGGAATAAGTATTATTTATACATACACATTTACAAACATATACATATCTCAGAGAACAAAACAAATAATTCCCACTCTTTATATAGGAATTGGTACATATAACAAAATTGTTGAAAGATGGTTCTGCCCTGCCCTATTTTTTCCCCTCAGCTAACTAAGTTTACTTTCCATCTTCAGATCTCTGAGCCTCTTTGCAGAGCTGGAGCCTCTAAGTGGTCCTTCCATCCCTCCCAGGGGCCCAACCCATATCTCATTCCTGCTCTGAGCTGAAGCATTTACAAATAATTAAGGTATTACCTGGAAACTGTTAGCTGTGCCTTTTCCCCAGGGACATTTGCATTATAAAAGGGGAATTACAGGCACTCTGTTTACAGATCTATGTGGGAAGAAGAAGGGGAGTTTACAAAAACAAGTTGCGTTTGAAATCATTGTCAGGTTCCCTAAAAATTTTAGAGAAAATTCCAAGAAGCCCAGAAGCTCTTAGATAAGCTGAAATTTATAATGGGGTAGCAAAGGAAACACTTCATTATACACTCACATCGTTATCTTATTGGAGCTTCACAACAATGTGTGAGACCTCATTTTAGAGACCAGGAGACTCACTGGGAAAGGCAAAAACTTTCACAGGACTAAGTAACTGGAATTTGGAGGACATAGAATGTGAACTTGAGTCATCTGACTCAAGACATCCCCCCCGCACCCCCTCATGCCATCCCTTGCCTTCATCTTCCAGAAAAGCCTTTTAACCAAAAAGATTTCATGAGCCATCCTTCCTGCAACTATTAGAAAGAGATTAAGAGCCCTTACATACAGATTTGCTTCTGGCAAATCTTTTTCTCTTTTTTTCTTTCCTTTTCTAGTTTTCATTTTAGTCTCACTTCTGTTATGTCACATCTTGACCCTTTGGAAGCTGCTGGTGGTAGCTGCAAACTACTGCAAGCTTTGATTTCACATTTTCTCCATACATTTATTTTCATGTCTGGTCAGGGATGGTAGTGGTAGCACCAAGAGGTGGCTTGCGGAGAGATATAGTCTTCCGGCCATCAAGTCACTCCAAATAAACACACAATATTAGTAGAAAGAGTGCTAGGGAAATGCAGCTTCATCACAATTTACTGAAATTTAGAGTTTCCAAGTTTCACCACTCAAAGGGGTATCATTTATATGAAATGCAGTGTAAGGAATGGCCCTGAAATTATGCAAGAAGGGAGACTGGCCAAACTACTTTCTAAAAAGACTGGCCATCCTAAGAACCCTTATTATAGAAATTCAGGAGTGTCTTTGATAAAAGGTAGGAAAACAGGACTTCCCAGGATCTGGCAGATACCAGCAGAAAGAAGTCAAGTCCACAGAAATCACTATAGTAACAGGGATATGAAACAGGACCATAGGTTGAGACAAGTAAGGAATAGAGTGCAGATGTCAGGAGTTAGCAAACACAGTACAATTAAGCAGGGCCTAACATTAATCCGAGTGGGAAGCTGTCTGGACTTTGTCCTTGCATGGAGAAGAGAGGAGCTCTTAACCCACTTGTGTTGATTTGAGTTACAAAGGAGTCTGAGGCTTATAATTAACCAGCAGAAATCTGGGAAAGCATCTCACAAAAATGAACAAAAGTTGAATGGTTGACTTAACACTTCATTAAAAGTTGTTATTTGCTTCAGGTGAATCCAAATTTTGATCTGGAGTCTTGAGTTTTTACTTTACTGTGTTCCCAAATGTGTCAGTTTAAAAAACCAAGATAACTTGAACATCTACTAATCTAAAAGAGGATTGGTATTATTGTTATTGTTGGTTCTTAAAGGACCACTAATTCAGATATCTTTTTGCATGGAAGTAGGGAAAAAGTGGAGTTCTCATCAAAATGGCTGAGTACGTAAAGGCTGTGCTCACCTCCCCCATAACCACATCAAAATTAGAACTAAATTAGAAAACAATCAACCTGGAGAAGGACCTGAAGACTAGCTGAACAGAGGTTCTATAACTAAGGATATAAAGAAGCCACATGGAAACTGGTAGGAGGGGCAGAGTCACAAAAGAAGCTGGCCCACACCAACATGTGGCAGTTAAAAATCAAGGAGGATATCTCCACTGTGGAGCTCTGACCTGAGAAGCAAGGCATCCCTAGCCCATATCAGGCTACCCAGCTCAAAGCAACAGTGCCAGGAAGAGGAGCCCCCACGACATCTGGCTGAGAAAACCAGCAGGGATTCTGTCCTTCTGGGTGAAGTAGAGAGCTGCTAGAAATCCGGTCATCCTCTTAAAAGGCCTGCACACAGGCACTCACCCTGGGTTCCAGTGGAGGAACAGTAGCTATGGAGGTGCCACAGACATACAAGGAGAAATTGAGTTGTATGGCTTCAACACAAGGCCTGAAGAAAAAGCTGCCATTGTCCTTATGTCAAGGTCATCTTCCACATATCCAGCAGGAAGGCACCATTTTTCCTGTGTTGAGCCCTCCTCCGACATGGCCAAATCTGAATCTGCATTGGTCAGGTGAACACCACTTGCTCTACCCTGATAACCCCCTGAGACCTTGCCCCACTTAACTCCTGTACCACCAGAGGCTTTTTCGGCCATTGGCAGCTGGCTTTGACCCACGCTGCAGTCTTCCTTAGGAAACTCTCAAAGGTCTGCAGGCCCCAGGCAGGTCATGGCTGGCCTCAGTGTGCCCTTTTGCTGAGTGGCCCCAGGCTCATCACTGGAGCAAAATCTGAATCTGCATTAACCTGGTCAACAGCAAGAGTCCTCAGAACCAACACACCCCATGGCCAGTTTCAGACCATGATGGAGTACCACCGATTGACCCCACAAGTAGCACACCCAAAAAGTGGTTTGGCAGGCACCAAAACCCGCTGGGGTGAATTCTGTACCATGCTTATACTGTGACTGTGGTCTACCTAATATATAGAAACAAATACAGAGAGCAGGCAAAATGAGACAAAGAAACATGTCCCAAATGAAAAAACAGGACAAAACTCCAGAAGAATGAAATGAAACGGAGTCAAGCAATGTATCAGATACAAATTTCAAAACATGTTACAAGGATGCTCAAAGAATTTAGTGAGAACTTTGACAAAATGAAAATAAAAAAATAGAAATAGAAAACATAAAAAAAAGAACTGGTCAGAAATGAAGAATACAATAACTGAAATGACGAATACACTAGAAGAAATTAATAGCAGATTAGATGAATCAGATGATCAAATCAGCAATTTCAAAGACAAGGTAGCAGAAAACACCCAATCAGAACAGCAAAAAGAAAAAACATTTTTAACCGAGGATAGTTTCAGGGACATCTGGGACAGTATCAAGTGTATCAATTGTAGGGGTACCAGAGAAGAGAAAGAACAAGGTCTTAAAAACTATTTGAAGAAATAATGACAGAAAAACTTCCCTAACCTGGTGAAGAAAATAGACACACAAGTCCAAGAAGTACAAAGTCCCAAACAAGATGAACCTAAGAGGCCCATATCAAGACACATCATAATTAAAATACCAAAGGTTAAAGACAAAGAGAGAATCTAAAAGCAGCAAGAAAAAAGCAGTTAATTACATACAAAGGAGATCCCATAAGACTGTCAGTTGATTTCTCAACAGAAACTTTGAAAAAGAAGGACTCACAATCAAGATTACTGTACCCAGAAAGGCTATCATTTATAATTGAAGGAGAAATAAAGAGCTTCCCAGAAAAGTAAAAGCCAAAGGAGTTCTTTACCACCAAATCAATATTACAAAAAATGTTAAAGGTACTTTTTTAAGGAGAAGAGGGGGAAAGAAGGATTGAAAATATGAATAATAAAATGGTAATAACTACATAGCTATCAACAATTAGTTTAAGTGTAAATGGATTAAATATCCTAATCAAAAGACAAAGGGTAACTGAATAAGTGAAAAATACATATTCTGCCTACAAGAGGCTCACTTCAGATCGAAGGGCATATACAGACTAAAAGTAAAAGGATGGAAAAAGATATTTCCTGAAAATAGGGGGGAAAAAAAGCTGGGGTAGCAATAGTTAGCCCATACAAAAGAAACTTTAAAACAAAAGCTATAACAAGAGACAAAAAAGGACCCAGTAATTCCACTTCTGGGTATTTATCCAAAGAAACCCAAAATACTAATTTGAAAAGAAATATTCATCCATATGTTCATTTCAGCATTATTTACAACAGCCAAGATGCAGAAACAAGTGTCCATCAATAGATGAATGGATAAAGAATAAGCGCTACATATGGAATATTACTGGATCATAAAAAAAATGAAATCTTGCCATTTGTAACAACATGGATGAACCTAAAGGGTATTATGCGAAGTGAAATAAGCCAGACAGAGAAATACAAATACCATATGATTTCACTTATATGTGGAATCTAAAAAATAAAATAAATGAACAAACAAAACAGAAACAAACTTGGATATAGAGAAAATTTTGATGGTTGCCAGATGAGAGTGGGGTTGGGGGATGAGTGAAAAAGGGGAAGGGATTAAGAAGTAAAAATTGGTAGTTGCAAAATAGTCATGGGAATGGAAAGTATAGGATGGGGAATATAGTCAGTAATATTGTAATAACAATGTATGGTGTTAGTTGGGTATTAGACTTATCAGGGGGATCACTTTGTAAATCACATAAATGTCTCACCACTATGCTGTACACCTAAAACTAATATAAAATAATATTGAATATCAATTGTAATTGAAAAATAAATTTTAATTACTTAAAAAATTTATATTATTTAATTAAATAATTTTAATTAATTAATTGAAAAATAAAAATACAAGGGGATTAATGTGGCTACAACATCATGAATTACATTGTTTACCAAATTTGCTAAATTTCTCAACTCTGGTCCCAAAATGGAAGACTAAACCATTCCTTGTGTTGGTGGGCCAAATACTGGTTTGATTGTATATAGGAAATAGAAGAAAGTCTATTCTAGCTGTAGGTCCCAAAATTCTGGCCCCAGGTGCCCATGTCCAGACTAAAAGGGATGTTTCTATCTAACAGAAAAACAATGGTCACTAATGAGGAATTCACTCTGTACCTGTGCATGAATCCCAGAGTTCTGTTTTTCAAGTCATCATCAAGAGTCTCAGAGTATTGGGCCTCTGAACAGGCCTTAATTGGGCCACTTAAATTATCATGGCATTGAGTGCAGGGAAAGTTGTGAACTCCAGACAGCTGTTGCATCTGGCCTCCCTGTATACCACTCCTTCCTTTCTCTCTAAATTTCATAGTAGAGAATAGATAACTTAGCCAGCTCTGTTGGAAGTTTGCCAACACCTATTGTTTAAAACATGAGGAGAGACATCTTAGTAACCCCGAAAGGTTTAGGGGTACCTCCACTGCTGCCAGGCCTCTGCATTTTGCAAAATGACCCATTGCTCTTCTTATTACATCTTGCCCGGTAGGCCTGCTCCAAGGCCTTGATCTTTCTTTATGATGAAACTAATCTACATTATGTTGTGACAGTGAGCAAAAAACAAATGGGCAACACATGGCACGAATAACTCCACCATTATCTCAGGAATTGATATAACTAGGAGTATAAGAGACATTGATATAACTAGGAGTTTAAGAGTATAAGAGACTAGGAGTATAAGAGAAGTTATGGAATACTAATAATGGGCATTTATGGTTAACCATATGCCAGGTACTGTGCTATACATGCCATGTACCTTATGTGCTTCGTTTAATACAACACTATGTGGTATTGTCTCCAGTTAATGAATAAGAAAACCCAGGAGGTGTTTCAATAAATTGCTCAGCTGCTAGTATGACAGAGCCAAAGTTGGAGATTCAATGAACTGTTTCATTTTCCCTTCGACCACACAGAAAGACTACATTTCCCAGATCTCCATGCATTTAGATGAGACCTTGTAATTGAGTTCCCATCAATAGAATGTAGATGTGATACATCCCATTTCCAGATTTAAAACATTTCATCCAAACTTCCGCTTTCTTTTTCTTATTTGCACAGCTGGAAGCCAAGAATCCACTCCACCCTGCTCTCCCTCTCAAGGACAGAGTTTGATTCTCAAGCAACCACTTGGAGGAGAGCCTCTCAAGGTTACTGACTGGCCTCGATTACAAATAAACCTTGGTTGTGCTAAACTTCTGACATTTCAGGGTTTATTTGTCACTACTGTATAACCTATCTACCCTGAGTAAAACAGCTAGATGAATTATAGCCAAGATTTTCCCGCAGTTCTGTCTGACCACAGCCACTTTTAACTGCTTCCTTACAACTAGCACAGGAGAATCAGAAGAGTTATTTATGTCTAACTCTGCCACTAACCTCATGTGGGATCTTTTGTAAGTCTCTTAAGTGACTCAATTTTTACATTTGTCCACTGGGAGTAAAAAATCTACCAACCCCACATGTTTATTGTAAGGATCAAATAAGACAATAGCTGTGAAATGGCTTGGAAAATAAGCATCACCTCAATGCAAGGAAGTATTATCTAACCTATTTTCCTGCCTCTGGTTAGGAATCTAGCCCACTGACCTTATATACCTGTTTCTCTTATTCCTAAATTATTCTTTTATTGCCTTTAAACTATAACACAATCGTATGTTGCAAAAATAGTATGAGGAGTTCCTATACACCTTTCACCCAGATTTCCTAATCTTACTTATTTTGCCCCATTTTACATACATATTTATAATTTATTAAACAGACAGTTGGAGACATTGTGTGCTTTACCACTCCAGGGGGAATATGAACCTGCCAGAACTTTGATTTCAGCCTGGTGAAACTGATTTTGAACTTCTGATATCTAGAACTGTAAGAGAATAAATGTGTGCCATTTTAATGCACAAAATTTGTGGTGATTTGTTCCAGTAGCAATAGATAACTAATACAGTCTATACCCAAAATTTGGCAAGTGTCCAGATAGTATCCATTTTATCTATTTCTGTTCTCAAGCTAATATCCAGTTCAGAATTATGATTTGCATTTAGTTGTCATGAATTCCTAGTCTCTTCTAATCTGGAATCTTATAAGTAAGTTCCTCAGCCTTATATTTCTTTTTCGACCTTGACGTTTTTGAAAAGTACAGCTTTTATTTTTCAGAACATCCCTCAATTTTTGTCTGGCTGATAGTCCCTCATCCTTAAATTTAGATTATGTGTTTTAACAGGAATCCAACATCTTTCAGGAGGTACATGATGTTGGTTTATCCCATATCAACAATGTTTACTTTGATCACTTGGTTAGGGTTAAGGCTGCTATATCTCTCCACTGTAAAATTACTGATTTCCCCTTTGTAACTGAAAAATAATTTGTGAGTAGATATTTTGAGACTTTTCCTTATTATGCTTTAACCTTAAAGTTTTAGAATTCACAATGGTTTTCTAACTCCATAATTCTTTCTACATTCATAGTTGTAATTCTGAAAGGAAGATCTATTTTTCTCTTCTTCCTTATTTATTTGTTTCTTTCTGTATTTATCTGATCAGAATAGACTCAAGGATTCTTGAGATATAATCCACTACCATCATTATTTATTTTTGATACTCAAAGATTGTCCCAGACTTGGCCAGTGGGAGCCCCTTGAAGCTGGTTCATGTGTTCTTTTGTTATATCTCCAGCATTCTTTGAATATTTTTTTTATTTTTGGCACAAGAAGATATTTCAGGCGCATCATATATTTTCTCTGCAGAAGTCTGTTCTCCAAGAAATCCTGATTCCCCTAGTTGAAGAATGGCATTTAGAAACCAAGATCGGGGTACTCTGTATGTTCATTGCAACTGGTATGTTACTGCTTCTCTAGGCTCTCTCAGGGGACAAAGCCAGGGAATTTGTGTAAAACCATGAGTCCAGTTCTAATCCAACATTACATGGTATGTTTCCCCTCTCCATTTTTGTAACTCTTTTTATCCAACTGTGAGAAAACTGGCTCCTATTGCCCTCAATGTATTTTCTCATTTGCTCAAGCCTAATCTACCAATTACAGGTCAATATTTATGTACATAGGATTGGGGTGGGGAGAGGGATAGTGAGATGCACAAGTTTTAAGTGCACAATTTGATGAAATTTGATAAATGCCTACATTTACATAACCTGCACTTCTATTGAAACATTTCCAATATTTCCATTGCCTGAGCAATTTGACACCCTCCAGACACAACCATCTTTCTTTTATTCCCTCATAAGTTAGCTTTGCCTATTTTGAATCTTAATATAATTGGAGAAACTGTGTGCACTTTTTTTGTGTCTGGGTTCTTTTATTCAGCATAATTGTATCTTCAAAGTTTGTTCATGTTGTATGTATCAGGAGTTTGTTCCTTTGTGTTATTGAGTAACAACAAATTGTATAAACTTGTTTAATCATTCTACTGGGCTGAACATTTGGGTTATTTCAAACTGGAGCTTATTATAAAGAAAACTTCTTTGAATATTTTTGTACAGCTCTATGTGTGGATATATGTTTCATTTCCATTGAGTAATTGCTTAGAAGTCTAATTCTTGGGTCATAAGGTAGGCCTTTAAGAAACTTTATAGGAATCCACCAAACATTTTTCCAAAGTAGTTGTACCATTTTTCATTCTTGCCAGCAATAAATGAGAGTCCCAATTGCTTTATCTTAGTCAACGTTTGGTATTTTCAAGCTTTTTAATTTTAGCCATTATCATGGATTTGCGATGGTATCTTGTGGTTTTAACTTGCATTTCCTGAATGAATGTTTTTGAGCACTTTTTTTATGGGTTTATTGCCTTTTGAATATTTTCTTTTATGAGTGTCCAAGTCTTTTGCTCATTAAAATTGATTTTGGTCCTTTCTTATTGATTTGTAAAAATTATTTCTATATTCCAGATGAAAATCATTTGTGAAATAAATGTTTTACAAATATATTCTCTCAGTCTATGGCTTTCCTATTCATTTTCTTAACTATGTCTTGACATAAACATAAGTTTTAAATTCTGATGCAGTCTAACTTATTAAATTTTTAAATGGCTATTTGTTTTCTGTGTCCTAAGAAATCTTTGCCTCTGGGTTGTGAGGTGCTTTAATGCTAGAATTAAACAAATTTTTCTCTTTTAAACTTAGAATTCCAGGAGGCCAAATAGACTTCTTTGGTGAGCAAAAGGATTTTACAAGACATCGAACAGGTAAGGGACAAGAACGTTAGTTGGGGTTCTTAGAATTAAAATCTCAGGACTAAAAGCTCCTATCTCAAACTGAATAAACCTCACATGTAATTGATGGAGCCTAGAATAGAGTCTTCAATCAGGCTGAAATCACTTGCAATCTGAGAACCAACAGAGCAGCCATGCCCCTTCACATAATTGCAAGAATTTGAGGGAATGAGTTTAAGGATGCCAGTTTGGAAGTCTACATGTTATTTGAGTCACTTCTTCCAATGAAGAGTCTGTCTGCTGAAGAAGGCAGTTTGTAGGGTGGTTCTGGGGGATAGTTCCACAATATGGCTAGGGCATGTGATGTGCACCTTACACCACATTATTTCTTTCCCTTTTTCTTTCTTTTTTCTTTAACAATCATTTAAAAATATTATAAAATTTAAACATGAAAGTTTCAAAAAGGCATATAGTAAAATATATTCATTCTCCTTTACTTTTCACAACAGATAACCACGTTACTAGTTTCTTACACCACCTTTAAGAGATTTTACATGTATTCACAAATATGTAGTATTTCTCTCCTTTTTCATATAAATTGTATCTACTATCTACACTGTTTTGCATCTTGCTTTTTTCAATCAATATGTCTTGGAGAGTTTTCCATATTCAGTACTCAAAGGTACTGCTCATTCTTTTCTGCAGCTGCATAGTATTCCACAGTACAGCTATCCCATATTTTATCTAATCAGGCGCTCATTGATGAATATTTAACTTTCCAGATTTTGCTCTTTTGTTCAAATATTACTTCAGTAAAAATCCTATATGTTTATTATTTTGCACATCTGCAACTATAACTATAGAATAAATCTCTAGGAATGAAGTGGCTGAGTCAAAGTGTATGTATCTATGAAATTTTGGTTGACACTGCCAAATTACCCTCAATAGGAATCATTCCAGTTTCTACATACTGGTGATGTATGATAGTTTCTATTTACTCACCTTAATGCCTAATTCGAGTATAATCAATCTTTTGGATTTTTACCAATAAATGGTATCTCAGTGATTTTTAAATCAAATTCATATTATATGAGTAAGATTGAGTAAATGTTTAAAGAACATTTACATTTCCTTTCTCTTGTGCCTTTTTGTTTAGTTTTGTTATTGCTTTGTAGGAGCTTTTTATATGTTATACCCAATATCTTTTTAAAAGGGTGGTTTATTGAAGTATAAATTATGTACAATAAAATCTGCCTTTTAGTAGAGCTGTCCCCTGTATGTGGAAGGCCCTCCAGCTAGGAGCTACGTATTGGCACTTTGAAGTACTTATTCAAAAAACTCTAGCTCATCAATTGCAACAAGAGAGTTCTGGGAGCAGGTTACTTTTAGGCGAAGATTTTGAAGGTCTCGATGTACTTGCAGTGTATTCAATAGAAAGAGCGTAAGCACTGGACTCTGACTACCTGTTCAAATCCATCTTTGCCCTGTGTTAAACGTGTGATTATGTTCAGATTACATCATCTCTTTGGGTCTCAGTTTCCTCAAAGGTAAAAATCCCTCAATGAATCAAATCCCATTGGATAACAGTGAAAGCACACTATTTAGTGTTGATACAAACTGGGTGATTTATAAATGTTAGCTTCTCTTTTCTCTGGTAAAAACCAGTCACTAAAGGCAACACGCCTTTAAGGCTGCAGAAGATGTTGTGTGTGTGTGCACGTGTATTTGCGTACGTGTGTGCACATGTGTGTGTGCGCACATGTGTGTGTGTATGTGTCTCATCCCCAATCATGATCTCAGGTCTACTTATGTTTCTGTTGCTAGCTTTCCAGCTTGGCACTCCTAGAATCAGGTTGAAAGCTTTCTGTACTAATAAAATGGGCTCACAGGGAAAATATTAGATCTGTTTAAGAGAAGATATTCCAAGAGTGAATAATAATCCCTTTTTCAGTAAGGACTTACTCAAAACCACCTTGCCAAACCTGTTCTTCTGCCATGGTGATTAGTGCCCTACTGGCTTCCTCCTGATACTGTGACCTGTTGATTCAACAGCCTTAGATTATAAAGAGGTTCAAAAAAGAACTTGCTCTGTCTGACTTATTTCACTTGGCTTAATATCTTATAGGGCCAAATGACAAGATTTTTGCAAATGACAAGATTTTGTTATTTTATATTGTTGAATAATATATATGTAACTCATCTCTATATAGTCATCTGTCGATGGATGCCCAAACTTCCAGTTATGAAATAAATAAGTCAGGAGGAATGTAATGCATAGCAATGGAATATAGTCAGTAATATTGTAGTAACTATGTATGGTGACAGGTGGTTACTAGACATACCTTGGTGATCACATCATAAGGTATATAAATGTAGAACCACTATGTTGTACACCTGACACGACTAAAATATTGTATGTCAACTATACTTTAATTTTAAAAAATCCAAATCAACCCTAAAAAAAAGGAGTTTGTTTCCCAAGCCTGAGGACTTTGGCTTTTTCTGTTCCCAGCAGTGAATCCTCTGTTTACTGTGAGGGAGGCAAGACAACCACAGCAGAACTAATGAATAATTATTTCCTCACCACTCAGCCAGACTAAAATGAATGGGGTTTGTTGCTGTCCTGTAGGTGGGCTTCCCTTCCTTAGTGTTGTCCTAGTGTTGTTCTCACTAGCCCAGGCTATGTGGCAAAAACCTTGTAGACTCTGAAGAATGCCTAATAAGAGTCAGCAGCCAATGATGGCTGCAAAGTGAGACTGAAGTCTTTTATTGGAAGGAAGAGGAAAAATGCTTCTGAGTTCCACAGTTCATCTCTTGTGTGGCCATAAAGAAGCCTGGAAGGATTTCTGTATGTGGAATTCAAGAGACCTGGGATTTTAGTATGGATTCTTATTACTGACAATGTCAAAGCTATCCACAAATTACTGTGTGCTTACCATGTGCTAAGTGCTTTTATGAGAAATATCTTATTCAGTCCTCACAGCCACAACACTGTGAAATAGATACTATTATTGTCCCTATTTTACAGATGAGGAAGCTAAAATACAAAGAAGTTAAGCAACTTCCCCAAAATCAAAGCAATATTTTGTGGTATTGGGATTCAACCACAGGCATTTTAGATTTAGAACTGTGCTCATTATCACTACATTGCTTTTTGGTGAATTTGTCTTATCACGTTTCTTATCATATAATGCTATAATTATTTGTTTAAATGCTTATCTCCCACATTAAACTTGATGGTGGGCACATTGTGTTATCCATTTTCTATTGATGATGGCCAACACTTACTTTTGAACATTAGGTGGATGCTCAGTAAATGTTTAAATAAATATTGAATGAATAACTGAATATTACTTCCTTGCCTTAGCCTTGAGGAAAGATATGAAAGACTTGAGGGGAGGTGTAGGTTACGGTGGTGACAATGGAAGTTACTACTATAAATGCAATGGTGGCAGCTATACATACTATTTTTGGCCCGGAATGCTTTTCTGTAATGCTTTTTAGAAAACAGTACTCTCCCAACTTTTGGGTATTCCTCCCTTGCTCCCTGAGGTTTGAGTAGGACTGTCAATTACAAATTCCCACAAATCCCCAACCAAGCAGGACTCTCTACCCCAGGCCTAGTCATTCAGGCCCCTCCCTGGCTTTTGGCACTGTGGTCCTAGAAGAATGGAATTTTGGAACTATTTAAGGTTGTTTTATCTGGGTGCACAGAGGAAGTCAGTTTGCAATGTGAGTGGATGAGGTCACCATGCAAAGAGAAGTAGACAAGGAGATGAGAGATGGAGAGAGGAAAAGACTGAGCAACATTATTTGAGACCCTGGGACAATCATACCTGAAGATAAATTTACCCTTATATGACTTGGCTTTCTGAGCTTCTATATTCCTGGTTTGCCTAAGCTAGTTTAAGTCAGTTTTGTCACATGTGACTAAAATAATTATTTTTAATAAGTATTTTGCAGTAGGATTTCCAGATACTTCTAAAAATTACTGTTTATCAGAAATTCAAATTTAATTGGGCTTGTCCATCATCCTTGAATTTTACAAGTGTGTTTTATACATCAAGTAATGGGGAGAAAGATGTACGCCATTCTGAAAGGATTTACATCAGCTTTAGACAAAGGGCATGGGAGAAGGTGAATCAGGGATAGTTCTGGGATAGAGGCAGCAGAGTTTGCAAGGAAGAAGTGTCTGCTCCTGTGGATTCGCTTTGGGCAGCAGATCGAAAGATTCATGTAATCAAGAAGTGGGGAGGCTCCTGGGGTTGGATGGCACCTGTCTATTCTCTCAGTTGGATAATCTTGGAAATAGCCACCTGGAAATTAATATTATAGAACAGAAAGAGTTTGTTTACCCAGTGCTAGCAGAGTCAAACATTAAGCACAAAGAATTGCAGTGAACAAATACTGGCTATTTTATTGATGAACATCACTATCCAGGAGAAATGAAAGCTAATTTTCAAAAGACTGAACTCCCCAATGCTGTGTGTATAGGTTACAGATTATATAGGGCAGGGGTCCCCAACCTGGGTTGTGGACCAGTACCAATCCATGGTCTATTAGGAAATGGGTTGCACAGCAGGAGGTGAATGGTGGGCAAGTAAGTGAAGCTTCATCTGTATTTGCAGCTGCTCCCCAGCACTAGCATCACCACCTCAGCTCCACGTCAGATCATCAGGTATTAGATTCTCATAGGAGCACCCAATCCAGGGGCCAAAAGATTGGGGACAGCTGAATAGGGCAGCTCACAAGACACTGTGGGTTAAGAGTTTGGGTCATGCTGGGAGATAATTGGTTGGAGGTGAGGTAAGGGTGAGAAATCATTTTTTCAGGTCTTGAGGACAGTTTTAATGTCTTTTCTGGAGTCCCTTAGTCTGGTCTCATGGGAAAGTAGCCAGGGAACCATTCCACCTTAGGACTCAAGAACTGAAACACAACTTAGGTAGAGATGTTATTTTTAGCCTGCCAGAGGTCTTGACTGTGTGACCCTTGGTCAGATCTGACTACTGTCTTCTGCTGCCTTGAAGGCTGCTAATTATTCAAGGGAAAGGTTAGATCTCTGAGGAGTACATATAAAGAGAGGGGGATGTGTTTCTAGATCTATAATTTAAAGCTAAATTTAATCAAAGTCATAAGGACCCTCAGTTTCATTAACCTTAAATTCCAATAGATACAGGAATGTGAGCAGTCTTTTGTCAGAGCTGGTCCACAGTTATTAACAGGCTCACTGTTCTGTCTCCCTTACTCTTCCATGGCTGTAATTTTAATTTAGAATATCTCAGAATTTTTTTCTCATCAAGGTACATTAATAGGCAAACCAATGGAAAAGATCAAAAGCCCAGAAATGAAATAGAATTTATAGAGGAATTTAGTATATGATAAAAGTAGCATTTCAAATTAGTAGGAAAAATGATGGATTATCCAATAACTGGTGCTGGAAAACTAGGTTGCTTGTGTGTAGGAAAAAAAAATTACGTTAGATCCCTATTTCACACTTTACTTTAAAATAAATTCCAGATAGATAAAAGATATAAATTTGAAAATGACATAATAAAAAAAACTAAAAAAATATGAAAAGAATTTTTAAAATCTCAGAGAGGAGAAGGCCTAAGTATGACATAAAACCCAGAAACTGTAAAAGAACAGATTAATAAGTTTTACCAACACACACATTTAAAATTATCTCATGATAATTACTCAAAAAAATTACTCAAAGTTGAGCCAAAGACAAATGACAAGTAAAAAAAATTGCAATTCACATTATAGGCAAAGTTAATTTCCTTAATATATAAAGAATTCTCTACAAATCAAAAAGAGTGAGACTAATATAATAAAGGGCAAAGGGCATATAAAGGCAGACTACACAAAAGGCTCTCTAGACTCCTTAACGGCTCTCAATGTAAGAAAAAAAAAGCTCAACTTCATTCATAAGAGAAACACAAATTAAAATTATGATACAATGCCATTTTAACTTATCAGATTGAAAAGATAAAAAAGCACTCTAAAATACAATTATAATGGAAATCAATCTGGCAGTATTTTTCAAAATTACAAATGCAAAGCTCTTTAACCCAGTAATTTCACTTCTAGAAATTTATCCTACAAATATACTTGCACATGTGTGAATTAACCAGTTACTGCAACATCACTGTAATAGCAGAAGACAGGAAACAATTTAAGTGTTCATAAACAGAGGAATGGTTAATAAATTGAGTTGTATTCATACAATGAAATACTATGCATTTCTAAAATAGAACTGAGAAGCATAAATTTATGTTTCCATATGCATAGTCTCTCTCTGGAAGGACATGGAAAGAAACTGGTAACAGGGCCATGGCTGGGGAACATACTTTATTGTGCTTTCTAATTTTGCACCATGTGTATTTATACCCATTCAAAAATAAATAAATAAAATACATTTTAAGTATAAAATACCTTAAGAAAAAGTGGAAAACATAGATGTGTTATGAAGTAGGTCACAAACATTGTCAGCATATAAGTTACCACATAAGAGTTTAGGGGCATTTGAAGCTCAGGCAAGCACTTTGGATTTTGACCCTAGACCTAGGATAATGAAGGTAACAAATGAATTCTTAAAGTTGCCTTGGACACTCAGAGGAAAAGTGTGAAAAGCACTACTTTACAAAATTATAGGGCCCATGGGCAGGGCATGCGGGAGATACATCTGGGAACTTAGTGTTACCCTTGAGTCCTGGAAAACAGATACCGCTCTAAGTACTTAAAACAGAGAAAATTTAATTCAGATAATTAGTTTATATGTGTTGGCAGAGATTAAAAAAAAAAAAAGTAAAACAGAAAACAGTAAAGTGGCCAGAGATGAGCAATAGCTGGAAGCTACTGCCACCCTTACACTAGAGGGACAGAAGAAGGATACATCTTTTTACAGAGACTAGGAGCTGGGATCATCTACTAGAAATTGGAGCAAGGTAGGTTGGAGGAGACAACACATGGCTGGGGGCTGATGTTGTGGTTGAAGGTGATGATGGATATTGTGGCTTGGGGGTGAGAATTCTGTTTTTTCCTCAATACCTCTGATCTCCAGAAATACATTGCACTGATGGAGCCCAGCAACTCAGCCTGAAAGCCAACCAGTATGAGAATCAAAGCCATGCAGCCTTCATGGGGTCAGACACTGACTGCCATACTGAAAAGATCAAGGTAAAGATGAGAAATGGATTTGAGGGCAAAACAGTCCCAGGATTAGCAGAGGCAGAAATTAGTAAAAAAACCAAAACATAATTGACACCATTGTTTTGAGAAGAATCACCTCAGGGTGCCTGCACAAAGATGGGTTTTAGAATTGCAACATTAAGGCCCCGGCATTTGCTCCAAAATGTCGTTCAAAGCTGTTTTTTCTAAACTAAGAGCTAACCCTGGGCATTCATTACATCTAGTTATTATACTTCTTAAAATATTTTAATTTAGAATGACACCTTTTCCTGATTTGGTGAAGAGGCAATGTCCTATAGAATGTCCCACCGTCTAAATTTGCTTACTGCCTTTTGCTTCCCTTTAGCCTCATATTCTAGCTTATTCAATAGCCTAAATTATATACAAATTACACATTTTTGGTAAGAATACGTTATAGTTAATGGTGTCTACTTAACGTTGGCATCCCAGAAGGAGACAAACAACATCTGATTGTTCTTAGCACTAATCATGCCAAGATTACCACTGTATTAGGGTAATGAAAGCTTGAGAACTTCATTGTACAGTTAACTTTTATTTTAGGGTCAGGAAACTTTAACCTTGTTTAAGCCGTTTTCTCATCTGAAATATGAATAACAGGGTTGTTGAATAGATTAAATAAAGTAATGCATTTAAAGCACCTAGGACACAGTAAACATTATTATTTTGGTTGCAATTCCACCCTAAGAGGATGTGAGGCAGAAGAGTAAAAAAGCCCTCTTCCTTAGTTTCATGTCCGGAGTCTGACAGGTCAGGCTGGAAGTTTGGCCTTGTTGCTGGAACAGGTTACATCTGTAGACGTCCCTTCTGTCACTTTTCTCCTATGTAAAGATAGCTAAGTTGTGTGGAAGGCTTAGTATGCACAGACGTCTCATTAAACGTTTTACAAGCATTTTCACATTTAATTCTCCCTTAAACCCCACAAGAATTATGACCCATATTTTTCAGATGAGAAAACTGAAAAGGCAGCACAGCTAGCTAGCAAGCAGCGAGACAGGACTTGAAACTTGGGTGTCTACTGTCAACAAGACTCACAACGGAGACAGCATGTGAAACGGCGCGCACCTGGCTGTCTCGCTTTGACAAACCTAGCATTTCCTCAGTGCCAGTGAGCTTGCTCTGGCTGTCTTAGTTCACGTCAGATCCCCTTTCCCCAGATGCAGTTTTTTTTTCCATTCCGCATAGCATGTGGCTCCCTCTAACCTACTACATAGTGACTGTATTATTCTGTCGTCCGCCAACTCGAACGTCGGCTCCGTGCGGACAAGGATTTGGTTTCGTTCGCTGCCGCTGTCTTCTTGGCATTGCCAGCAGTGCCTGGCACGTATGAGGTAGAAAGAAGAAATAACACGCTTCCAGGAACATCAGGAACCAAGAGGAAAGCGCTCGCGGACTGAACGTCGTGGGGAGCCTCACTCAGTACGTGGCCCTCCTTTCCGCCTTCCTGGAGACCAGAGGGCGGAAGGGAAGGCCCCGCCCTCGCCTGGCCGCTCGGCTCGCGGATTGGGCGACCGGGAGGCTTCCTGACGTCGCGTCGGGAACGACTCCGCGGCGGCGGCGCCTGCTGTGCGCGTCACTTCCGGCGGCGCGGCGCGGAGGCGCCAACGGTCTGCGGAGCAACATGCCCAAGTGAGTAGGGGGCTGAATCTGGAGCTGGTCGCTGTCCCTGGCTGTGGCCCTGGATGGGAATACAGAGCGGGTTCTGGCTCCTGAAGCCTCTAGGGAAGCGAGAGGGTATGGGGCAGCGGGGGAGACCGGGGGTTCTAGATGCCCGCTTTAGGGTGTGGACGTCGACTCCGCGTATGCAACGAAAAGGCCTGGTTTACGTCGGAGCGGTTGGTTTGACGTCCACGAATCGTGACCTGTCCTTTTATTTTCTACCTTCGATGAACAGCACTTCAGTGAAGGGACACCTATTAACTAGGTCATCTCTTTTTCTCTGCTTTTCACTTCTTCCCAGGTTTTATTGTGACTACTGCGATACATACCTCACCCATGACTCCGTAAGTGGTGCTTCTTTTCAGTCTAAATACCTTGTATGTAATAAGTTAGACTTTTTTTCGGTGTGAGTTTGTGATTTTCATACTGCTTAAATTTAAGTGCTTATTGCTTGGAGAAAATAATCTGAAGTGTTTATTTTTCTACCCTTCCTGTAACTACCTTCAGAGTTTGAAATTCATTAGTCTTCCAGCAGTCTGTATTTTTAGTGGAGACCCCAATAATAAAGATTTAGCAAGTTTGAAGATGAGAAAATGTATGACAAGTAAAAATTCCAGGAAAGTGTCCTAAAGTTTAAATATCAGATTCTGTCAAGGCTTTCAGATGTTTGATTAAATTGGAAATAAATGCCTGAATTTGAAACTGAGTAATTTGATTTAAAAACTAACAAATAGGGGATCAAATATATGGTGGCTGAAGGAAACTGGACTTTGTGTGGTAAACACACAATAGAATATACAGATGTCAAGTGATAATGTACACCTGAAAATTATATAATTGTATTAACCAATGTTACCCCAATAAACAATTTTTAAAAACTAACAAAAAACAGCATCGAAGATCGTATGTTTCCTATGTGTCAAGCAGTGTTCCAAATGTTTTATATGTATTATTTTGTTTAATGCTCATGATAATCCTATGAAATTAGTATTACCTCGATTTTACAGAGGAGGAAACAGGCAGAGTGCAGATGAATAATCGACCAGATGTTAACAAAACCAGTAAATTATGTAGAGCTGCTAGATGAGCCTAGGCAACCTAACAACAGAACTTATATGCCAGCAGTGGTCAGACTTTTTTTTACCGCATGCTCCCTTTACACTAAAAAATTACGGGATTGTAAAATAAAGAAAGGTTATGTGGGTTATGTCTATTAAAATTTACTGTATTTGAAATTAAAATTTAAATACTAATTCATTTAAAGTAACAATAATAAACCTTTTATTTGGAACACATAACATTTTAAAAGGGAAAAATAATGTTATCTAAAACAAAAAAAATAGTATGACTGTAATATATGACTTCATGGAAGACAGTTGGATTTCATCTTCTGCATTATAACTATTGCACTATGTTTTGGTTAAAAAGGATATAAAGAATCCAATCTCTCACATGTATATAGGATTGAAAAAAGTAGAAGTTTAAAGTTAATAGCTTTTTTAGATCATTGTAGATGTTCTTTAATACTTTATATTTTTGCACCAAAACTCAACACATGGTTAGCTGCAGTGTGGAATCTGAAACCACATCATACTTTTCATACTCAGTTACATTAAATTTCACTGGTTTGTCTTGAGTAGATCTTTTGCCATGCATGATTTTGTAACATGCGTTGGTCATTTGGAAAATATTGATTCACTTAGTTTTGCACGTCTTCCAAATGTTGACGTGTTTGATTACATAATATAAAATTCATTCACTAATGTTATGATCTAATCAGAAATGGCTTTTTAAATATTTGGAAACTGACAAGCTCATGGTGGCAGATAAGATTTTCTAAATTTCTAGTTTTTGTTTGAAAAGTCAAATTTTCAAATGCTACCAATTACTTTCCTTGAAGTAACAGGCTCACTTTATTTTTGAGAAGTCTGAATAACCAGTTTGTTCCTCTGTTGTTCTTCCCAATAAAAATGATGTTCCATCACGGGTGGGGAGCACAACATAGTTAGCATTAATATAATAGTTAGGTGGAGAGCCAGAGAGAAAGAGTAATTGGGGGATTGTTTTATAAACTATATAAATGTCTAACCAATGTGCTGTATGCTTGAAATTAATAAAATTTTTTAAAAAGGCAACTGGGAGAGCTTACAACTTGAACAATTGCATGCCTGCCTTTCTTTGAAATAGTTGGCATTCAGCAGAAGTGCTTTGTACGTTCTTCCATTTTGTCATCCAGAATATTTAAAAGACATGAACTCAAGGGTTGAGATTTAATAAAATTGGTAATTTTACTGCTTCATTTAGGACAGTTGTGATACTGGCTTCTTTTTACCCCATGAGTGCATAATATTGAAAAATACAGTGATCACTAATGCATGGATTGCCATTACCTTGATTTATTCCAAAGTGCCATGAGTTTGGATTAGTGCAAATGTCAATACAGCAAAAAATGAAAGTAATGTCTTAGTATTATTATGATTCTACTTTGACCTTGCAGAAGTCCTAAGAATTGGGCCTAAGACATTCTTAGATATCTGAGCCACAGCTTGAGAACTGCAGCTCTATACTTTGCTGCCTTTGCAGAAGTCTTGATTAAATCAGAATTCTTGATTGTGTCTTGAATAGTAGCTACAAAACTTAGCCAGTGATTTCTCTGTTGCCACGTCATTCAAATGTAGTTTAGCATTAATAGATTTGTGGAACATGTAAGTAGGGTAGTTCTTTATGAGAAATAATAGTTACAGAAGACTCCTCCAGCGAATTGATATTGGCAGTAGCTCACCTATAGATCTCCATTCATTTTTTTTTTTTGTTTGTTTGTTTTTGTCCCTGACCCCCTTTCTAACTCATTTGGAGAGTCTTAATTTTCTGAAATTGTTAGTGAGAGGGCTATGCCTTTCTTCCCCTTTTCAGCATTATATTTTCATATACCCACTCATCTTTCTAATGCCCAAATTCAGAGAATTGGGAAATATCTCTTTATAATACGTATTTCTCTATGAGAAACATCAGGAACCCTTGTAATACTGTTCTAACATGATATCTTGTGAAATAGCATGAAATAGCGAGTGAAGCAGCTCCCTGTGTTGGCCTTTGAAACATCAAACATCCATAGCTGTAACTTTGAAACTTTTACTGGTTCTGAGGCATGATTTTGTTTTAAGACTTGAGACATTTTTGTTGTAAGCATAGTGGGTTGGGAGCCAGGGAACAATATTTTGAAATGTGGACCACTCATGACATCTGCTGCCACTGAAGCAATCATTTGAAGAGAGGATATACCAGTAGGAAGTGGTTAGGCTGTCTTGGGGAGCATCATAATGAGATCTGAATTTCAGGCCTGGGTTTGCGGCTTACTAGCTATGTGTTTTGAGACAGGTCTTTGAGCATAAATACAAGGTAATCTTGTGACTTTTTTCTGGTCAATTTTATTGAATTATATGCTCAATTAAATTCCCACTTTTTAAGTGTACACTTTGATGTCTTGTCAGATGATTATAACTTGATGTATACAGCAACATATAGAACACTTCTATCACCTCAGAAAGTTCTCTGTATTCCTTTGTAGTCATCCCCTACATACACCCCTGGCCCTGACTGATCTGGTTTTTATTTCTAGCTTTAAAACTTCATGTGAATGGAATCTTATACTCTGGGCTTGTATATGCTACGTATGTCTGATTTCTTTTGCTTGACATGTTTTTGAGTTTGTCCATATTGCATGTATCCGTGATTTGTTCTGATTAATATTCCCTTGTACCACATACGTGGGATTTTCATGAAGATTGAGACACCGGTTGTAAAGTACATAGCATGATGTCTGGCATCTAGTAAGTGTTAAATAAACATTAACTAAAAAAAATAAAAAGGTTAATTGTGTGGAGTTTTGTATTATGTCAATTTTACCCCAGTTATTCTGTTAAAGAAAACAAAAGGATTAGTGGGCTGGAGACAAGGGTCTGTATGTGATTCATATAGAGTCTCTATTCTAGACCAATAATCATTGAAAAGAATATATGCTCATAAACAGTGTTATTTAAATGTACATAAGCTGTATTATTTTGCCATAGAATAATCTAAAACAGGCATTAAAATGGTATTGTTTTAGATTAGGGGTTTGCAAACTTTTTCTTAAGGTGTTTGTTAGATTGTAATTATTTTTTAGGTTTCTGGGACATAGGATCTTCGTTATGATTACTCAAGTCTGTCCTTGTAGAGAGAAGACGGACAATACATAAACATGTGAATGTGGCTCTGCTCCAATACTTTTTTTTTTTTTTTTTTTTTTTTACAAAATCAGGTGGCTGGCCCATGGGCCGTAGTGTGCTAACTCTGGTTTGCATAATAAATATAGTTGATAAATTACCATGGTACACTGTTGGATAATGTTTATGAGTGTGACATGTTAGCACTCAGCTAAAGCTGCTAAAGGTAGCCAGGCCACTTATATAAAAGTAGGGCTTTATAAAATTTCTAGTTTTGGAAATTTGTTTCTGTGACCAATACAACCTTTTTGTTTTACAGCCATCTGTGAGAAAGACACACTGCAGTGGTAGGAAACACAAAGAGAATGTGAAAGACTACTATCAGAAATGGATGGAAGAGCAGGCTCAGAGCCTGATTGACAAAACAAGTATGTCTCAGTCTCTTGTTTTGATGTAGCAGAATGGTCCCATTCTTTCTTATCCCCCCTCTGTTGTTTTTCACAGAAACAGCTCATTCGGAATGATAAATAGAAGCATTCTGATGTGTTGAATGAAAGAAGTGGAAGGTCATTGGTTTCCCAGGGATATAGGAATGCATTAATATTAATTATTGAGGTTAGAGAAATCTGGTAGTGGTTAGACTGGAAAATGAGGCAGAGAAGGATGAATTGCCTAATATTTACTGACATAGAACAGATTTTGTTGCAAATTTATGTAAAACCCCCTTTATAATGATCCATAGTTTTTAGAACCATTTTCCTATTATAATAGGAAAAGGTGGGGGTGGGTTTGTAGCTCTCTTCAAAGAGTTTGAGAGACTGTGATTTTATTTTTTGTAGTCCTGACAAAGATAACTGGTCAGAAAGGAAGTAACCTGTGTGACAAAACAGTTTGGGTATGTTTGCTGATGCATGTCGTACATATATACCATAATCTGTTTCATTAAGAAGATCTCTTTGATGTTCAGGCTAGTTGTGTCCAAGGCACTGACAGAAGGCAATATTGCATTTCTTTGTTAGATCATCCAGGTATATTTGAAACATGACCTTTCTTTATCCATTGTACTCAGCTGGCAAGCAAGTGCGGACTCTGTGATATTTTTTAAAAAGCAAAAACTATTATGATTTCGAACATATTAGAAAGATCTATTCAATGGATGAACCTTCCATGGCTGCACAGCCCAACTTCCCATTCCCCAGCACCTACAAATCTTGTTTAATTTATACCAGGGTTTTCAAGCTTAGCACTATTGATTTTGGGGCTGGATAATTCTTTGTCATGGGGGCTGTCTTGTGCGTTGTAGGATATTCAGCAGCAGCTCTGGCCTCTACCCACTAGATGTCAGTAACAATTCCAAGTTGTAACAACTAAAAATGTCTCCAAGCATTGCCTAGTATCCCCAAGGGTAGAAAACTGCCTCTGGTTGACAACCACCAAATACCTTCCTCTACTCCCTTTATACTTCCTGGATTATTACGTAGAAAATCTCAGACATTGTCCCATTTTATTTGAAAAATTATAATCTTTTTTTCTCTACTTGAAAAGATAGTAAAAATTTCTTGGCTTCAAAAGTTAGCATTATATCTTTTTTTTTTTTGTATACAGCAAGAGAATTTAGGATGACTAAACATTTTTGATGGAGCACTTTTGGAGATAGGAGGCAAGGCCTCAGGGACAAACCTGATGTCCATGATTATGTTGACGTTGAGTCTGTTACTGAACCAGTGGCTGAGCCACTCCCTCTTCAATCTTTATCAGCTGTGCTTTCACACAGGGTGAGGGAGGTGCTTTATTAGGATATGATCTGTTATAGAGCACAGGCTCCATTCAGAGGCATATGAATAGCTCTTCGTAAATCTCCACTCTCGGTTATTTCTTTTGATCTGGTTCTCATGAATTATCGAGTGATTTACTTGAATAACTTGGCCCCCTTTGCATTGCTGGGGTAGAGTGGGATTGAGGAACAGTTATGCCTGGGTTGTAGATGGCACTGAATTGGGGATTACATTCAGGAATAGACTTTATGAGTGCATTTTAGTGTATATTTGTGAATCCTTCTTAAAACCAAATATAAATGATCTTCATTTTCTTTTTTCATTTGTGCCTCATTGTCTGAAAGAAAAATTAAAAGTTGGTTATATTGGACATTTTTTTAAGAGCATAATCACCTTCAGGGCAGGCTCTTGCTTTGAAATTTGTTTCTCATCTCTTAGCTCAGTGCATTAATTTCAGAATATGGTAAACCAAATGGTGTATTATTTTGACTTAGAACAGGATATATAGGAAGGATCGAAGTTTATGAAGCCTGGTCTTTGAACGGGTATCACACATTTTTAAACAGAACTTTGAATGGCTTGAATTGGTTATAAACCACATCTGCAAATTAAAGATGACTGTCTCTCTTTGGTAAGAATTGTTGATAGTTAAGAGGTTTTCACTCAGTCTTCCTAGTTATTTCAGCTGTAAGAATGCTAACTGAATAAAAACAGGTTAAAAACACTAATCAATAAACCAATTAATTGCATGTTTAGCTGGTGAATACCTAAAGTTGACTTAAAAACTTGCGGCTAGAATGCAGCACTTTTTAGAGTAAAATAATTGGGACCATTAAAGATTTAAAAGAAAGTAGTTATTTTTAGTAAATTCTTATTCACCATGTGCTGATCTTTTCTTTAAAGCTGCGGCATTTCAACAAGGAAAGATACCTCCTACTCCATTCTCTGCTCCTCCTCCTGCAGGGGCAATGATCCCACCTCCTCCCAGTCTCCGTAAGTTTTTTAAGTTTTTATATAAAGGGCTATAACCGGGTAGATTGATCTTGTTAGATTATCTCACAGTTGGCTTTCAAATGCTCATTGAATAAATACATAGTAACAAAAAACAACTTCAGTGGTATAATTTTGAAGTATCTTTAGTTACCTTCTGATTGCATTATTAATAGGACATTCTATTTGTGGCATCCCAAGTGGGTCTGAGACAGATTGAATGGAAAGCTCAAAATGTACCTGTGATTACATGAGCTAATATATGAAGAGGTATTGCTGAGTACATTAAATTATTTACTGCTATAAACATAGCTCTGGAGGGTTGAAGTAGCTGATAAACGACTCAGTTTTTCTCTCTATTTTCTATATTTACACCAATATATATTCCTTGTGAAAGACAAGAACTGTCTAGTTGAAAGTGGAGTGGATCAAAGGCTCTTCTGGGAAGGTTTGTTGTTTTTGCATGACAAACAGGATGGAGATTGAGTAACTAGGCCATAAGTTCTTTGGCTTTTCCAGAAGAGTTTAGATTGAAACAGAACTCAGAGACCTAAACTTAGTCCTGTAAGCAATCATGGATATAAACATAGAAGTAGGCTGTTTATAATCATTGCACACTAATACAGGTGGACCACTAATAAATAGCCCATCAAACCCTTCTTGGGCTCCCACCATCCTGGGACCTGGTGAGGCCTCAGTTCACAGCAGCTCTCAGATCACCTCTCTCTCCTACTCTTTCCTAACTGGCTGGCACTCAGTTCCATTATTTTTAATAGCAGAATAGCCTGTGGTGTGAATGTACCATAATCAATCTCACCATTTCTTATTGTTGGACATGTAAGTTTCAAATTGTTGCTATTGTAAATGATATTGTCAGGAATATCTCTACATATACTTCTTTGTATTGTCAAAGAATCTTTTAAACTTGGTTTTTGATTTTTAAAAAGAGATCTGGGGGTGGCTCTATAATGTAGTTGTTAGCATGTCTGCTTTACACGCAGAAGGTCCTGGGTTTGTGCCCCAGGTGGAGCCATGGAACACACATCGGGTACACCAGGCCCGCTGAGTGCACCAGGGGTGCCTGGCCCCAGGTGCGCCAGGCCCCGGGTGCATGCCATGAGTGTGTGGGAGGAGATGGCCCGCCTTTAGAGATCCAGTTCCTAAGGGGAAACAGCAACATCCATAGGTCAAGGGTGGAAGTGTGTGTATGTGGTGGGGTGGGATTGAAGAGGGGGGGAAAAGAAATCTGAAATTAGATACTTGTGGCTTAAGTTCCTATGCTTTTTATCAGGAGCTCTACAGAGAGATAATACCTTCTTTTAAAAAATTAAAATCTTAAGAATTTTTTGACCTGGGGAATCTGACTACAGTTTATACTTCTCTCTTGGTAGGCTTATTTTTGCTTTTCAGTCATAATGTTTTGTGGCGTGCTGATTTATATGCATCTACTGTTATAAGAGAGGCCATAAGTCTATTGTTAACATAGTTTGGACCAGATCATGAGGCCTTATTAGTTTCATTAAGAAAATAAAATGTTAATGTATAAGCATATCCTAACCTCAGGCCCCATTCTTCATTTCAGCTGGTCCTCCTCGCCCTGGTATGATGCCAGCACCCCATATGGGGGGCCCTCCTATGATGCCAATGATGGGCCCTCCGCCTCCTGGGATGATGCCTGTGGGACCTGGTAAGTTTGAACCTCCTTCTAGAATGCACCTTTGTGTTTTAGTTTTCCATTTAAATGGAATTCTTAATGAGCCGTCTAAATGTATTATTGCAACAAATTAAATTTGGTGAATCTGAAAAGAGAAAGAAAAATACTTGGTTTTATCAATATAATTGGATGCTATCCAAAGACATTGTGGTACTAAAAGCAGGATAAGGCTGCCTCTTTTTCTCTTCTTCTCCCTCCCTACTGTGTCCTTGCATCCTCCTGACTTTTGGCCATTAATAATGAAGAGAAAGATAGATAAACTTGTTCCACTGGGGTAATAAAGGGAACTGTGTGGCTACTTTCTCTGATTTTGATTTGGAGCAGAGCTACCTCCCATTGCTCATTTAATCTTAGAGGTTAGCTTGCCCAAATGAGTATATGAAAAGGTCTTAGGTCTGGTAGTTGGTCTTTTATTTAAGAAGTGGAAAAAACTTACACCTCAAAGATTTTATTTTAACATAAACCTAAATGTACATTAATTTGCAAATTTTTCTTATACATGGCAAGTTTTTCTGATACATTGCTTTGAGAACAAGTTTACTGATCAGAATACTATATATTTCTTGTAAAAATCAATAAGCCACACCATAATGCATCTTTTACCAACTTTAATTTCATTTTCTGTGAAGTGATTAGAGCCCTTGTGAGGCAATCTAGTTTCAATCTTTAATGATAGTCTCACCTACCAAAATATGTGAGCGTTTTTGGGAGAAGATTTGTCTGAGTCTTGCTAAGTAGTAACTTTGTTTTCACAGAAACAGTTTATATATATATATATATATATATATATATATATATATGTACATATATATATATATATAGATATAGATATAGATATATTCATTCATGTCATTGGTTTTCAGAACAGTTAAATTATGTAATTAGAGTACTGATGCAAGAAGCCTAGAATTCAACTGGTAAGACAAGGTACAAAGGTTTAGAGTAGCTTCCTAGCCAGAAGCATTCAGTCTGCTTGCTGTGGGTATCATTTAGAGGGAAGGGAGAGTGTAGATAAAAAGAGTTCCTGCCTTACTGGCTTGTGAACCCAAAACACAATCAAAGTGACTTAGATGGCTTTTTTTGCATTCTTAAATCAGTCATAAATTCACATTCTTAGAGGGGTTAGGGACATGGTGAACTGTGAATGCATGACCCATTTAAAGAAGGTTACTAGAACTCAGCTTCAGCCTATAGTTGACATTTGAGAATGCAGGTTGGTGTTGCCACTACTGAGTATTTTGTTGTTTTGTTGTTGTTTTTACTGGGATAAAATAAGATTATGAGATTTGTATTAAAAGAATTTAGTAGTTGGGGGTTGGCATGGATAAGAATGGGTGAATAATTGTTGAAGCTGGATGATGGGTACATGGATGTTCATTATACACTTCCTATTGTGTGTGTTTGCTCATTTCTATAATAAAAAGTTGAAAAAGGAATCTAGTCTTACTTATTAGTAATTAGACTTATTAATTGCCAGTACTGACATCTAATTAAATGTGCTATGGAGATCAAAGAAAAGAAGTTTTCAGGTGTCTTGTTTTCTATCTTTGGTTTAGGTCAGTTTCCATTAAGAAGTGCTGAATACAGGTTATGATGGGTTTTTTTAAGTAAAGTATTTAGAAGTTTAGTATTATTCTCCGTTCCTGTTAAAATTAATCTTAAAAACAAATTCTGTACCTATCGGATACTGTGTCTTTGCATATACTTGTTTTACTTTTTGTGATAAGGCTATATTCAGCTTTGAATAGTCTTCTTGAACTATTTATAGCAAGACCTTTAATCAAAATGATTTAGTTAAAAATAAGTAGGTAAAATTTAATATTTAAAAAGGAAATATATAACATGAAAATTCTGAAGCATAATAATAAAATGAATACCCGTGAACTCACCACCCAGCTGAAGATGTAGAACATTACCAGTTCCATGAAGCTGCCTGTGAACCTCTCTAACCTCCACCTCTCTGCTTGCCTTCCCTTCCCTGGCTCATTTATTTGGCTGGTACATTGATGTGCTACTTTAAAAAATTCATTAATAGTTTCAAAAATGCATTAGAAAAATCAGATTTTGTGTGTGCTAATTGTTATAAATCACATTATTGCCTATTATTTTTCTTGACTTGAGCTAAGTATGGTTACTAACAGGTTCTCAGCATGGGCCTCCTGCTCACCTTTCCTACAGCTCCGAACAAACGCTTAGTGGTAAGATCGTCCTCTGTGCCTGTGTACATTCATGAAATAGCTCCTGGCTTTATGGTGGATAGAACTGATTAAAGAGCTGAGTGAATAACATGTGACTTGTGAATTTCCCTGAGTAAGAAAAAAGGTCAATTTAGGGAACTAGTATCCCTGGTGGTTTCTGGAAAGCGGTCTATTAATAGTTTCCCCCTTGTTATCATTAGATTATGATTCCCATATGGTTCTTTTGTTGACTGTTCTTTTTTTCTTTTCTTTTCTTTTTTTTTTTTGAGAATGTCTAATTTAAAGATGTGATGAATTTGTTGCATTTCTTCTGTTAAGTATGTCTTTTTTTCCAGCATTTTGCAGGGTGGGGGGCTACTTTTTTGTCATCAGTTGAAGTTCCATCAAGCCCTCTCACAAGCAGTATTTTCTTACTCTCGTTTTTCTTTTCTTTGTTGTGTTCTGCAGCTCCTGGAATGAGGCCACCTATGGGAGGCCACATGCCAATGATGCCAGGGCCCCCAATGATGAGACCTCCCGCCCGTCCTATGATGGTACCCACTCGGCCAGGAATGACTCGACCAGACAGATAGAGAGGGGAGCCTCTTTCTTTCAGTTTTATATTACTTGTTCAACTTCACCAGGAGATTATGGTGCTGTGACTGGATGTTTTCTAACAGCATGACAAGGAAGGCTTGTTCCCTCTTCCTGTCAGAGAGAAGAGTTTTGGAGTGGGAGTAGTGAGACAAAAAAACGCAATTTTATTTGTATTGTGAAATGTGGAAATAAAATTGTCAACTCTTTTAGTTAAAAATGTGTTCCCTTTTTTCTCCTCTCTGTATTTTTGTATTATAAAGGAGATAAAGTGTTTTAGTTCTGTTTTTTCTAGCTCATTCTCCTTCAGCATGCCCTCTGCATGACATTCTTTTTTTCTTAGCTATAGAGTGGGTCCCTTTGGGCACCCTGTCTTTATTTAGTAAACTTCTCTTGTGCAAGACTTTGGTAAATCTAACACCTGTAGAGCTTTTGTTGATTAAATAAACACAATTAGTTAATTTTTCACATGAGTAATACTTCGTGTACGTGAAAAATTTTAACCCTTTTATGCCAAAGTAGGGATAAAGACTTCATGATATATGCATGTCAGCTAAGAATGGCAAGAATTGCCTTAACCTCAGCTTCTTTCTCTCTGCTCTTTTTTTAGGGGGCTTCAAATAGAAAGCTTTCTAATAGCAATGGTAAAATTACTCAGATTTCCATGGTACAGAAGGTTTCTTCAGAATGTCATTCGTTACATCACTGAACTATAAAAGTAGGATATTTTCAGGGAAGCTTCTAGATAGTAAACCATTGGCCCTATTCAACTTGGTGTAAAATCTTAACTCCTATTTCATGTCATTGTAAGAGTGAAAATTGTTATACGCTCTGGAAAGGCAATTAGTGTCAAAACTGCAATTCCTTTATCCTTTGACTTAGCGTTTCTATGTCTAGAAATTTGTCCTGCAGATACACTTGCATATGTATGAGACAACATATACATAATTATGCATTGCAGAAAAAGATTGGAAATAATATAGATGTGTAGTGAAAGGGGACTGATTTATCAAGTATGCTATAGTCACAAAGTGGCTGTAGGCTAAAACAATAAGGAAGCTCCAGGTATTAATGGGGAAAGATCTCCAAGATATACATTGTTCTGCACCTTGGTTTGTTCACAAAACAAGGTACTGTTTGCTGCTATCCTTTATTAAAGGACCTATTTATACGCGCCTTTGTATGCATAAAGGATCTCTAGAAGGACAGATAAGCAACTGGTAATACTAGGTGGCTGGCAGATAGGGATGAAAGAGAAAGGCTGGTCACCTTGAATCATTTTAAAACGAAACAAACCACCTTTGCCATCTGAGGTTATTGTTATAGTGATGTTATGGCAAAGGGTGTCCTAAACCAGTAGTTTACCACCTGGCTGATGACCAGAATTATACGGGACCTTATTCAAAATAAAAATTTCAGATTTTGATTCAACATATCTGAGACGGAGATTTTCATTTTGGGAAAGCTCCCTAGGAAATTTTGATTAGTGGGTTTGGCAAACTCCATCTTAGGTTCTAGCTTACCCAAGAATATGACACTGTGTGTGTAAATTTGTTTTAGATTTACAGCTAGAAATTGAAATGGCTAATAGGTAGATTGCTTATTTTTCCTAGAAACTTGTAAATATTTTGAAAAGCTGATTTAGGCAAATAAATGACCTAATCTAGGTAAATGAGGTTAGAAATAGAGATCTTGACCAAGAGACAATCTTTGCTCAGCCTCTTGTAGAAGCTGAGTCAACTTCCTAGTCTGAGCCTTTGCAAGTGCTACTGTTTTTTAGTATCTTTTTGATACATCTTTTAAAGAAGGACCTAAGTCTCAGAAAATTGATAGTTTATGTCTCAGTTTATAGCTCAGATTTGTTATTAAACTGCACACTTAAAAGTTTGTTAGGGAAAACCTTGCTAACTGAGCTTAAGTGTGACTCAGCAACTTTCTGGTTTTGATGGCTGTCAGACTGGGTGAAGAGAGTGTCTTTGTGCATAATAGAATAATAGCCTTAGGTACTTAGAAACCACCCAGATCTTCCTAAAAGCAAACTTTCCAGAGTATGTAAGAATTTGTATAGGTGCAATCAAGAATACTAGTTGATATCAAGAATTGAAGGAGTTAATGTGGATGTAGGGTAACATACTTGCTTCCTTTTCCCAGAGCCTTAGGGAGTGCAGTTAAAATTCAAGCTATCATAATTTCCATTTATGTGGCTTAATGGTTTGTCAGAGTACCAGTCCCCTTGATTCCAAGCTGCGTGTGAAATGGGATCCTTGCACAGAGCCACAGGCTAATTTGGTCATCCTATATGGAAAAAGTCCAGTGTTGATTAAATGTCCCCATTACATAGCTTCGGTCAGATGTTATCTTTTAGGCTCCTAGATACATTTAGTGAACAGAAAAAAACCCAGCCTGCCTTAGGTTCCTCTGATGGAAATGCCCTGAAGGTTGGCCTTGTATATTAGTTTTCATGAAAACCTTAAAAAATGTTAACTAATTGAAATCATCTTTCCCTCCCAATTGAAAGTTTAAGGATTAGACTTTTTGGCACAGAATCAATACAGATCTAATTTTGTTCATCAGACAAGTGCAGAAATAAAATCTGAATGTTACTTATTGTTCTGTCCATATTATTTAGGGATGTGTGTGTGTGGAGGCGAATTCCAAACTTCCAGAAATGTTGCAAGAACTGTACAAAGAACACCAGTATATCCTTTGACCTGAATCACCTGTTGTTGTTAGCATTTCCCCCATTAACTTTTATTATTTACTCCCTTGCTTTCTCTTTATTTTTTTCTGAGCCACTTGAGAGTAAGTTGCATATACCATGCTGTTTACCATAAATATTTGAGTTTATTTGAATAAGTACATCTCTTACATAACCATATTTTAGTTATCAAGCTCTGAAAATACAATTCATTAATCTACCAACCATATTTCACTGTTTAAAATTTGTTTTTTATGGTAACATTGGTTAAAATTCAATAAGTTTCAGCTGTACACTTTAACAGTAAGGCATATATATGTTTACACTGTGTGTTCACCTATCAGAGTTCTTTCTGTCACCACATATTTGACCCCTTTTACCCTGTCAACCGTATGTCATTTTTGTTCATTGATCCAAAGTTGGCCTTATGTATATTTTTTTCCTATCTTGTACAGGATCCTCTCTAGAATCATGTACTTTACTCTTCTGTCAAATCTCCTCAGTCTCCTTTAATCTAGAACAATTCTGCCTTTCTTTGTCTTTTATGACACTGACAATCTCACCACCTTTTTAATAGAATGTTCCTCCTTCCTCATTTTGGGTTTGTCTTACATTTCCTCACGATCAAATTCTGGTACATGTCCTCAGTTGTGTCCCTAGGATAATCACATCTGTAGGCGGGAACACCATCTACCTGCCCCTCGTTGATGAGAATAATTTTGATCACTTGTGAAGGTAGTTATTCAGTTTCTCCATACTTGTTCCTTTTCAGTCAGTATCTTTCCCTGGCTGCCAATTAAGAAAAGCCCATTGATTTATATTCCAACTTAATGGTAAGACTTTTAACACAGCCTAGGAAGCCAAGATCTCAAAGCCCTTTATTAAATACTTAATCAGCCTTCACAATGACTGTGAGAAGCAGGTCTCCTAATCCTTACTCCCCTTTCTTAGTCTGTCCTTCAAATCCTAGTACTTTTGGGGGATGGATGTTGAAAGAATAAAGAAGTAAAAGGTAGGACAAAGACTTTTACCTCTACATTCAGACGAGATCCGGGGCATTCAGGATTGTATGGTCATAGACACCTCTACATTCAAATGCTACCTTTCCCCCCTAATCATCCTTTTTATCTCTCAGGTCTTTGCTGGTAGTATGAAGCAGGCAAAGAGGGACCAAAAAAATAAAAAAGGGTAATACAATATAGCCTAGAGTGGCAGACAGACATTACTAATTGCCCACTCCAGTATTTATTACTACCTATAATAATAATAGAACCCCTAATTTTTATCTGGATCCATGGCCATCTGCAATGAATAGCGTTATTTCCCCTAGTTTGTATCTTGGTGAGACTGTGGCAGGAAAGAAGATGCCTTTTTCCTCCCCTCTTTCTTTTTGATGGGAATGTGGATATAATGTTTGAAATGCAAACCTCTTGAATCACAAATTAGCAACTAAGGATAGTGTTAGCAAGACAGAAGGAGCCTATGTCCCTAATGATTGAAGAGCTACCATGAACTGCCTACCTTAGATTTTTTTTTTTATGAGAAAGAAATAAACATTTATTTAAGTTATGTATTATTGTGAGAAACGTAAGGTTTAAATAAGATCCAGTCTCAGAACATAATAAAGATGTACAGGTTTCAATCTAAAATGATTCATTATCCATCTCCCCCCAAAATAAACTCATCATACCAAGAACAAGAAAGATTTCAATTTAAAGGGCAATCAATAGATGTCAACAAAATGATAGATGCCAGATTTGACAGAAATTTTAGAGCAGCCATCATAGAAATGTTTCAGCAAGCAATTATGAACATGCTCAGAACAAATGAAGAAAGAATATATAAAGATGAACCAAAGGAAATTTTTGAATCCAAAAATAAAAAATTCAGTGGATGGGCTCAACAAAAAACAATCGGTAACAGGAAACAATCAGCGAACTTGAAGCTAGAACAATAAAAATACCCAATCTCAACAACAGAAAGATGGCAGACTTAAAACAAAAAGAATAGAGCTTCAGGGAACTGTGGGACTATAACGACGAAAAAAAAGAAAGCATGAAAGAGGTACCAGGACAAATAATGGTTGAAAACTTCCAAATTTGCAAGAGAAATAAACCTACATATTCAACCAGCTAAACAAACTTCAATCAAGATAAAATTTGAAAATAGCCAGAGAAAAATGACACCTTACTTTTGGGTCAAAATAATTTGAAAGAGCAGATTTCTCACCAGAAAGCCTGGACACCAGAAGGAAGTGGCAGAATACTACATCCAGTGAAAATACACTTTAGGAATGAATGGGAAATAAAGACGTTCTCCAATGAAGGAAAACTAAGAGAATTTGTTGCCAGCAGACCTACCATACAAGAATGGCTAAAAAGTTCTCTAAATAGAAAAGAAACAATAAATGACTCTCATCAGGAAGAAAGAATATGTTAAGCAAAAATATGGGTAAGTACAATAATTTTATTTTCCTGAGTTTTCTAAATTATATTTTAACAAAAGTCATAACTGATTGATGTAGCTCTGAACATATGTAGATGAAATATTTAAGACAATTATACCTATAGGAGAAAAAAGGGATATAAATGGAGGTAAAGTTTTATCTGAACTAGAACTGCTAATGACAATACCAGTAGATTGTGATAAGGTATGGAGAAATAATGTAAAAACTAGAAAAACAAGTTAAAGCTACACAACTAAAAGGTATGAAAGCTATGCACTCAAACACACAATAGATTCCTTATCTCAAAACTTATTAGAAAGCTACACCAATCAAGACATTGTGTTACTGGCATAAGGACAGACATACAGATGAATGAAATAGACTTGAGAGTTCTGAAATAGACCCTTACTTTTATCGGTAATTAATTTTCGCTAAGATAATACAGTGAAGAAAAATATTCTTTTTAATAAAAGATGCCAAGACAACTAGATATCCACTTGCAAAATAATTAAGTTGCTCCTCTTTGTTACACCAAAATTAACTCAAAATGAATAAAATTCCCAAATGAGAGCTAAAACTATACAACTTTTAGAAGAAAACATAGATGCAAACCTTCAAGACCTTGGATTAGGCAATAGTTTCTTAGATATGACACCAAAAGCATAGCAACAACAACAAAAAGATAAAATGAATATTATCAAAAATAAATTTTTTGTACTTCAAAAATTAGGAAAATGAAAAGAAAATTCACAGTATGGGAGAAATGCTTTTGCAAATTATATCTGATAAGGGACTTGTATCTAGAATATAAAAAAGAATTATTACAACTCAATAATGAAAAGACAAATATCCAATTTAAAAACAGACAAGGGATCTGAGCAGAACATTCTCCAAAGAAGATATACAAATTGTCTGTCCATAGACACATGAAAGGATGCTCAATATCATTAGTGATCAAGAAAATATATACAAAGTCACCAAATATTAACAAATGGAATGCAGCAACATATGAAAGTAATTATACATCATGTCCAAATGAGGTTATTTCAGGGATGCAGGCTGGTTCAGTATTTGATAATATAATCCAAGATGTTAACAGGCTAAAATCACATGAATGTAGCATTCAGTGCAGAAAAAGCATTTGAAAAAATTAAACATTCTTGATAAAAATTCTCAGGAAAATAGGAATAGAACTTTCCTCCATTTGATAAAGAGCATCCATGAAAATCTACAATTATTATACTTAATGGTTTAATAAAGACTGAATGTTTTCCCCCTAAAATTAGTAACAAAGAAAAGATGTTGCTCTCACTAGTCCTATTAAACAAAGTGCCATTAGGGGAACTAGGTAAAAGACACAGGAATCTCATATAATTTCTTATAACTGAGTGTTAATCTACAATCATCTCAAAATAAAATGTTTGATTTTTAAAAAATGTATGAATTCTCCCTAAATACTTTTTGTTTTTATATGCTTCGCATTCTTAGCATTGCAGGGAAAGATAACACATTATTACTATTGGTGATAGTCTTAACTCTCCTATTCAATGGTCCCTAGAGAGGCCATGTTCTTTTAGAGCATGAGTTTTTGCTTTCAACAAAAATAACTCATTCACCAGACATGATGAATGGTTCACCAAGGATGATGAGTCTCTGAGTATGAGGCAGATTTCATTTTATATAGCTAATGTCAGATACCTAAATCAGCTGATGGGGTGCTCCAAGGAAAGCAGAATAAAATGCAAGAAATTGCCCTGAGGCCCCTTCAGCTGAATTGCCTTGACCGCTGAATTGGGAAAAAGTGATAATGGTCAAGAATTCTGGCATGAAACCCCTTCTTCCACGGGATCTGTTGGTATGTATACTGGTGAGGGGTGGGCAGAAGGAAAATAATAATAAACTATGCAGTCCTGCTGGAGGGGATTGAGTAGTAGAACACTTAGGCTGAGGATGATTTGCTTCCTTTTAAAAAAAGGTAATTTTGGGGAAACTCGTGGGAAAAATTGAGCAAACTACGACTAAGACATAGGCATAGCATACATGATGTCTGTTGATTAATTTATTTTAAAAGTTTAACATTTATATGGTGGACCATGCTTAGACTATCTTTAGAATTGGGTAACCATTATTTTGGGAGGGGAATTGTTTAGGGACAAGAGGGGAAAGAGGGAAATTTATCTTGATTTTTGTATAATGTGCATGTATCATCTATTCATGAGAATGAATAAATTTAAAATTGATTGGTGGCCAGATTTCCTGTAAGTCTGTCTTGGAGAGTATTTTCCTCAGGTTTTTGCTTGAAGGTTTAAGTCTAGAAACTGCCACCTTCCCACCTTTGCCATTGGGTCTTCAGATGTCCCTGCAAATGGGTTATACTTTCGTGTATGGACGAAACAGTGAAAACAGCACTGGACTAAGTCAGAAGGCTTCGATTCTAGTTCTGAGTCTCACTGAGCAGTTGCGAGTTTGGGAAAGCTTTCGACTATTTCCCTGGGCCCCGGTTTCCTTATTGGAACAACGAAGTTGCTCTCTGATGTACCCGCTAATTTTGACAATTACGGTTTCATTTTCTTCTGCCCCCTCTTTTGGGAAGGGTACACCTCAAGCGTCGAGTAAACAGTCGCCCTTTGGTTAACCGGGGAGAGGCTGAAAGGGGCACAAAGATGACGAGACGCCCCCTTGTCAGTTCTCCATCACAAAGCAGCAGCGGGCCACAACGGTCCCACGGACCCGTGAGGATCCTTGAGACGACCCTTCGCTCCGTACCCCGATTCCTGCGGTCGTTAGTGGGTGCTCAACAAGTGATGGGTGAACGTGAGAAGGGAACGCGGAAGTGGACCACGAGCTACGTCCTTACCTAGCGCATTCCTGCACGATGTTACAAACGCGCCGCCCTTCCCGGTGCTTCAGAGCGAGATGCGGTGTGCGCGCCTCTCGCAGAGCCCAGGCGAGGTCTTCCAGGTGCCCCTCCTCGGAAGGCGGGGCGCGCGGCGTGGACGAGGGCGCGGAGCTCCACCGAGCACGGCCGCCGCGCGCGCGGCCCCGCCCCCGCACGCCCCGCCCCCGCCGCCGCGCGCCCCGCCTCCCGCCGCCGTGCGCCCCGCCCCGCCGCCGCACGCTCCGCCCCCGCCGCGGCCCCGCCCTCGCCCCGTACGCCCCGCCCCCGCCGCCGTGCGCCCCGCCCCCGACCACGCGCGCCTCTGGCCGCGGCGCGTCAGGCCGGCGCTGAGCTCTCCCGGCGTCGCTCTGGGCCGGCGGCCGTGGTGCCGCGCGGGTGGGTGGGATCGTGGCGGAGTCCCAAGGGCCCGGGCGAGGGCGAGAGAGCGCCATGGCGGCGGCGTGCGGTCGCCGCGCTGCGGCGAGGTGATGGGGCTTCCTCTTCACGTCTGAGGCAACAACTGCCCTCCTGCCTCCTCCACGCAGGCCGCGGCTCCGGCATGGCCGGGATTATTAAGAAGCAGATCCTGAAGCACCTGTCCCGGTGAGAGCGCCAGCGCCGGTCGTCAGCGGTCCCACGGCCCTTCCTAACTCCCCTTCAGCCCGCCTCCCGGACGCCGGGCTCGGCCCGGCTTCCCTCTCCAGCGCGAGCCGGGACTCGGGCGGCCCCCACCTCTCCTCGAGCTGGCCAGCCTCCTCCCCGCTCCGCGGTCCGGCCGTTGTCACCGCTCTGTTTTCCCCTCGCCCCTGGCCTCCGGGTGCAGGGGCGCTCCTGCCCTTCCGCTGGTGCGCCAGGCTGTCCTCCCACCCTCACGGCTTCCCTGGCCCTCCCGACACTCAAAGATCTCCTGGTCGGCTGCCCCCTTCCTCAGTTCACACACCGCCAGTCTGATCACCCCGACCTCGTTTGCACGTCTCCCGGCCCCCCCCCACCCCCCACGGATTACACCCTTTTCCCGCCCACCCCGCTGTTTCCTCCCTACTTTGGACCTGCTGACACTCTCCCTCCGGCCTTCTGGCCGCCTCGTTACTCGCCCCACCAAGCCCTCCATGCCTCCTCTCCTTCCTCGGATTGCTCCAGACTAGAGTCTTTATCTCCGGCCCGTTCTTAGTAGCCCTCGAACCCGATTCTTCAGAACCCATTTTCCGCTCAGATTTCCACCTCTGACGCTGGTTTTCTTAGGAGTTCCCGGCTTGTCTTCATCGTCTGGATGACCCTGTTGCATCACCCTTGAGAAAGATACCATCTCTGCACCCAGGGCCGTTCCATTGATCTCTCTCCCTCCTTTGCTCCTCGTTTTCTTACACAAACTAAATGGAGAAAGGTCGTGAGAGCTGGGCATAAAGTTTCAAAACCTTCTCTTTAAGATGTGAAGGTTTTTTGACACTGTGGAAAGAACAATGCCCACTTCTGCTTTGCAGCCATTTATTAAGCAGTGTTATGTTTGTCAGTAATTTGGGCAGAAGAGGCACCACAGTTTGCAGGTGTAACTGGATGACTGCTGACCTCTGCGATTGCAGATTGTCAGAACTGGTATCCAGGAATATTGGAAGCTAGGCTTTCATTCTTTATTTCAGACAGGGTTGTTGGTGCTTTAATACCTTTAGGCTGCTTTGTATCTCATTTGAAAACTAATTCAAGCCTTGGACTGTTGGTGGTGGTTTTCTGGAGATGGGAGTGGGGCAGAAGCCAGTCAACATGGGTCACCCATGCCTTGCACTAATGTATCTTTCCTAGTCTTCTCATTGTGTTGGTGTGTAGTATATGAGACACTGTAGCTGCCACCATGTCCCTTTTCTGGTTGGCACTTGTACCTATTTACTGTTACTTTGATTTTAGGCTTTAATAATAGATTCAGATACATCTTTTGGTTGACCACTACTTTATGAAAGTAAAAGCAGATTGGCTGCTGGAGCTGGAAGGTGCCTCTGGACCCTTTATAGTGTTAACTCCCTAATGTATTCTTTTTCAGGTAGCAGTCATCTGGGTGTTCTATGACTTTGGTTCTGTGTAAAGATTTAAATAAAAGTAGGGCTAAAGACAGAACATTTAAAGGAAAACAACTTGAGTGAACATAGAATCAGAAAATTTTAAGGTTTAGAGATGATCTAACGTAACACAGCGTTGTATTTGAGAGCCCAGGCCTTTTCTGGTTTACTTTATTCAACTGTAAAATAAGGATAATAGTATCTAAAGGGTTATTGTGAGGGTTACAGGAGTTAATACATGTAAGGAGTTACACAGTGCTTTGCACACAGTAAGTGCTTATAAACATGAATTGTGGTTGATTTGGAGCTCACAACTTGTATGATAATTTGATATAAATCATAGACTCCTCTAGAAAAATCCACATATGTGAACAGGTAATTTTTTTTATGAAAGTTCCTGGGTTGGGGGCAGGGGTGTGTTATGAATCCCTAAACCACCTGCCTGAATCCTGCAAGGCATTCTGAAACCAGGTTAATAACCTCTGACTAGTTCAACCTGTCATTTTATGGCTGAGGAAACTAAAGCCTAGAGATGACAAATGACTTGCCCAAGTTGTAAGGTATAGTGGAATAGAATCCAGCTTCCTGACCAGTATACTTTCCCCTGTAGAACACATATTCTGTGTACTTCATATCTCTGTGAAGATAGGGTTTTAAAAGAAAATTTTAAATGTATATGCTGTCACATTTAGTAAATCCATCATTATCTCTATCACAGGGTAACCACTGTTCTGATTTCTAGCAGTACAGTATTTTCTGTTTTTATATTTTATATGAATGGAATCATGTAGTATGTATGCTTTTATGTCTGGCTCCTTTAGCTCAACGTTAATTTTGTGAGATTAATCCCTATTGTTGCATCAAGTTGTAGACCCCTCCATTTTCATTGCCGTATAGTATTGTATTTATTTATACATTTACTGTTGATGGACATTTGTATAGTTTCTCAGTTTAGGGCTATGATAAATTGTGCTGCTAGGAACATTCTAGTACGTATTCATTGGTGAACAAATGTACACATATATGTTGGGATATAATAAAAGTGGAATTTCTTGGTTGTAGAATATGCATATATTACATTTTAATAGATATTGCCAAACGGTTTTCCAAAATGACTGTACCAGTTTATACTTCCACCAAAAGTGTATGGGGGTTCTGGTGGTTCTGTATCCTTGCCAACACTTGGTGTTTTTTATCTTTTTCATTTTAGCCATTTACATGGATGTGTTCTGAAAAAATATTTTCTTTTGTCTGTGGTAAACCAGATGGCCACTTTATCTTTGCCTAATTTTTAAATTTTGGCTATTTGTAAATTTTAGTCAGAAGCAAATGTCAGAACCTTGAAACATAAGATCATTTTTGGAGAAATGTTCAAATTAGGCAGGTTTAGAGAAAATAATTAGGGTAATTTATAACCATTAGCTGATAAAATTTCTTAGTTAGAATGGATGTGATACTTAGCTATTTGCCAATATAATAAGCATGTACATTAAGAGAAAGAAGTTGTTTCAGGCATTTAGGTTTTTGTTAAATATTTGGTTTTCAGGCTACCCTAGATATTAAATAGTTTATTCTGTTCTGTAAGTTTACACCCTATTTTTACTAAAGAAACTAAAATTTGAATTTCATAGCTTTTGCGTTGCAATCTTTACAGCTTTCCAAGGGTAAAATTGTTGCCTTGTGTCTTAAAAGTAGCATTTAAAAGCAATAAAAATTTCAAAGAGTATTATTATATGTGTCTGACATGCAATTTTTTAATATAGCACGCAAATAATGAAATTGCTTTGAAAAATTGAGAGGCACACCAATAGCAGAAACAACCAGGACTTTGGATTCCAAAAGGTGGATGTTCATTTTGACTCTGCCATTTGTAAGCTGTGTATTCAACAAGTCTTTTAGCTTCTTGAAGCTTCCTCATATGTAAAATGGGGGATAATACACCCAGTGTTGCTTTGAGGATTAGAAATAATATGTAGGAGTGTCTGGTCTGGAAAAAGTATTTATTCCCTCCTGCTTTCTCAAAAGTATATTTATTAGACCAGGTGTGATACAGAGATAATTTTGCACATTTTCAGATTCTGTCTTATAAAGATCAAGGCTAAAAGTATTAAGCCAGATTCTTCCAGGAGCAGCCTACTTCTGAAAGTTTAGCACTTTTGAAAGTATGTGAACTTGCTTTAATTCTGGAGCACAGTGCAGTGGGTCCTCATTCTTTCCTGGAGGTATAGAGGCTGAAGAAGTATTTAATAAACAATGACTGTTGCTATTTATCTTTACTTATTAAAATTTCTTGAGAGATCACTTAGTTTATGGAGATAATGCTTTTCAGTATCTTCGAGGTTGTGCCTAACTTATCCAATGTCTAATTCTTTAGATATTTAGGAATTAAGTTTCTTAACATTTAATACAGAGGTGGAGGTAAATGCTGTTTGTATTAGTGCTTAAAGAAAGAAGTAAACGAGCTGTTCCTGTTTATCATTTTGTTTTTCATCTCAAGACATATTACAAGGAGGAAACTTTGACCCCAGCCTAGGTGAAATAGTTGAAATGCGTACACTGGGTTGAGTCCTTAGAGGATTTACATATATAGATAGAATCTAAGCAGATAGCACAATCATATACTATTATTCTTAGAGTGGAAAAAAATTAAAGGTCATTTAGTTACTCTCACCAAATATAGAACCTGGTTGAATAGTAATCTGTAAGTATAGCATTAACCACTAGAAAAATAAAAAGCTCACCATAGTTCAATTCTCTACATTCACTGGAGTGTGTTCTCCAGGGTGGTAGGGATTATGTTCTTTGGCTGCTTGGAAAACCAGAGAGTTTGAGGACACTTTGATTGGGTGGAGTGAGTGCAGGTGGTGTGTGGAGTGAGAGTGCTTGTTTAGAACTCAGGGAACCTTAGACCTTAGGAAAGTGGGGGTGTGGGTGGGGGGCAGAAGAGCAAGGAAAGCCAGTTCACCCATTAAGGGACCTTTTATCTTTGTGTGATGAAGCAATACTTGCTGCTGGTGCTGATTATAGATTCTAAGGACACTTTCCAATATTTATAAACAGTAAAATCAAAGGAGAAAGAGGAAATCTAAAGTGTAAAAGTGGTACACAATTGTGTATTATTAATTTAGGTAAAGGGTGTGTAATTTGTACCTTCTTGCCACAAAAATCAAGACTTTTATCATAAAATATTTGTTTTATTTTCCCACAGGAATGGTTATTTTACATGTATATTCTGTCTTCATAGTGCATTGGTCATGTGTAGCTTAGATATCAGCTCTTCATTTAAAAAATTAGTACATGGATGGTGAGAGGTCAGTGTGTTTAAGTTTCTGACTTGTGGAAGTGTTATATTCTCAAAATTTATTTTTAAGTTTGAAATTTGGAATGTGTGATTCAGTAGAAATAGTGCTATAAATGTTGAATAGGTTCCCAAGTTAGCTCACAAAAGCATAGTGGATTAATTATATATAATATAAGGTTAATAGATGGAGTTCTATGTCTTGGTTATTAGGGAACCATTTGAAGAAGGTGGGAGATGAAGAAAAAGTTCCTTTTTTTTATTCTTTGGAACTTTTAGATCTTTGAGATTATTATATCATTGCAAAGACTTTCTGATTGTGGGGTGTGACCAGAATTTAATGAGCCAGTTGGGAGATGTTGATGTCCTATAGTGTCAGAATAATTTCACATAAAGAAGCGTTATCCTTGTCTTGTTGACTTTTGAGTGTTAGATGTTTGCATAGGTGAATTACCTGTTTAGATTATATAAGTCTAGAATCAAACACTGTTTTACATATAAACACAAAGTATTGCACAGCTTTAAACTACAGTGAATGTTCCATGACTGCAACTACCATGGGGGAAGATTGTTATGAACTTTACCAACAGTTTGTCACCATTTTAGAAAATGTAACTCTTGCCATTGCCACTCCAGGAATTGAGTTTGTTCACGTTGAGAACCACTGACTTAGACTGAATTCTGAAACAGCTGGTGTTTGTTCTCGATATGTACTCTTTTCTTTCCTTTATGTTTCTTTTTCACTTCCTAAGGCCCCTCTTGTGTACCCTATTTTGCTGATTCAGCCCTCTGCTACCATAACCCCACCCCCTAACCAGGCCTGCATGCTCTGTTCCCCTTACTTCTTCACCAAAAATTCCCAGTTCTTCAGGATATATGATTTCAACTAAGTCAAAGCGGAAAAGTAAAGAATGTATTTTGGAGCAGGAATGCTGTTCTGATTAGACCAACTCTACTTCAGAATATGTCCAATGTGGTCACTTCCCCTAAGCTACTCTTCCTTTCATAGCTTCTAAACCCACAGATACTCTGGAAGTTCCCAGTTTGTTTTTGATTTTCTGACATGATTTTTGTTACAGTGGCAGTGGGAATGGGGCAAGGGTCTGGACAGCAGTTAGTGATACATGCCTCTAATTGTCTGGTCTAGTGCTTTCTCAGGCCTAGCTGAAAACATATATTTCCCTTTTAAAAGCGAAATCTGTTTCCCTTCCTCCTCCCTCCCTTCCTTCCTCTCTCTCTCTCCCTCCCTCCTTCCCTTTTTCTTTTTGCAATCTATGTTTTTTAACCTATCTGAAAGAAGGGGCTGCAGTTGAGACGCACATTTCATTTGAGAAAATGTCTTAACAGGGGTTAATATGAAATTAGAGGCTTGGCAGTGCATTGTAGGAAATATCCTTTTGCTGAACCTTGGCAGACCCTGTCCCCCTTCCTTTCATGTAGAATTGGCTGTGGCTCCTTAGTTCTCTGAGCCTATAAGAGAGGTTACTCAGTCTCTTTAAGGAAGGTTTGCTACAAGAAAGTTGAATATTCAGCTGCAGGTAGTGCCAATTCTCAGATGCCTGGAACAGGGAATTCAAGGAGTCTAGCCTTCCCTTCAGCTAGCCCCAGGCTCTGAGCTGCCTTTGAGGACTCTACTTCTGAGACCTCCTATTCACTAATTCTTTCAACAAACTTTCGTTGACCACCTGCATTGTAGGCTGATACCAGGAACTCAAAGACAAATGAGACAAGATTCCAGTTCAGAGACTTAACTGTCTATAGGGGTTTAAAACAGGCCCATAAACAGTAAGCAGAATGAAGCATAATGAAGTATCTGAGGATCCTGAGGGGCACAGATATCAGAGGCAGAAAGGTGATGCCAGGCAGAAGGAGCTGCATGGACGGTGGTACTGATTGGAGAAGTAGCAAGGTGCATTTGCAAGACTATATGAGTTTGTGATACTGGAATGTTGGGTTTGAGAGTGAAGCACAGCTAAAAATGATATTGTAAAGATAGGACGGATCATAGAAGCCTGTGTATTGTGCCAGGGCATCTGGATGTAAGGCTCAGTTTGTTTTCTGTTGCCATTGACCTGGGCCTGAGGCAACTGGAAATTTCTAAACATCTATACCTTTGTTGGCTTTGTTAAAAGTTAGAGAGATGGTGTAGTATAGTTAAGACTGCAAGTTCTTGAGCTAGACGGCTTGATTTTGAACCCTAGCTTGCTTTAATCCTTTATTTACCTCAGTTTTTTCATCTATATAACGGAGATTATTGTTGTCTTTTATATCTCAGGGTCATTGAGAGAAGCAAAATGCGTATTTAGGACAGTGCCTGGAATAAAGTAAGCAGTCATTAAATATTAGCTATTATATAAAAAATTTTTGTTCTCAGAGAAAAATCACCCTTTTTCATTTTTTCCTGATAATAGTTTTGTTATAAAAAGCTTCTAGACAGAGCTTTTAGAATATACTAATCTCTTTCTTTCTCCTTTTTAAACACCTTGCAATTTCTAGTTACCTCTAATGGGAAGGGTTTGCCTTCTACCTCTGCTTCACATAGAAATTTATTTTTGTGTGACACTCTTAAATCTGGTTTAACATGTCTGAGTAATCAGACATATTATCCTTGGTTTGTAATGTGTGAGAGAATGTGAATGGATTGTTTGACATACACTTTCGTTCATTCCACCTATTGGCAATTATTATTTATTTGTCTTATATTATTATCAGTAAACACTAAATGAGTGTTCTTGTCCTAGACTTTGTGCTGGACACAGATCTAAATGACTGTGAGGAGCTCATAATCCTCCTTAGGGTTTGGGACCTTCATTTTAAACTCTTTGTATCCTCCATAGCTACTTTATATGGTATAAACCAATTAAGCCAGTTGAGTGTGCTGCTATCTTAGGTATTTGTTCATTGAATGATCTCTGCAGGGGAAGCTACTCAAGGTCATGCTGGTCTTCTCCCTTACCATCAGATGTAAATGACTTCATTTTGAGCAGTCTTACATCTTAAAATAACCATACATATTGGTCAAAATTAGGGCCTCTTCTGCTCAAAAATTAAGGACAGCATCTTGTATGGTATGATTTTCCTTTTTCCTCAGTTTATTCCTTGGACTATTTTCAAAGCTCAGATAATCTATGTGCTACACTTTTCTAAATAGCTGTTTGAGGCTATATCACAAAGAAATATCTGTTCTTATTCAAAGTGAGTAACCAATAGTGCCTGTTAGTGGAATAGGACTGCCCTCTCTAAGCATTAGCAGGTACATTTTTACTTTGGTTAATCTAAGGGCCTGAATCTAAATGTTAAAATTAGAAATGTAACATTCAAATTTTATTAATTTCTACTCTGGATATAAGTTTGGCAGTTGTTAAGACACGGAAGTAAAGGATTAAGGGAAATACCTTAGGATGACAACAAACATTTCTAATAAAGTGAAACATGTCAAGACTTGGATTATGAGGTGTAATATCTTGAAGACCAGTGTAGGGGCAAGAATCTGAGACCTAATCACCATGGGAACTCAATGGTTGAAGAATTAATGTAATATATATGACAACGTTAGCTCAAAAGATGAAGGGCAGTAAATGAACTATATTGTTGCATGGTTCTTACATTTTTATGTGAAGTAGTACAATATTAAATAACTCTACAAGTAGATTGTGATAAGTTATGAGTCCATATTGTATCCCTAGAGCAGTCTCAGTCTCTCTCTTTCCCACGCATGCATAAAGAGGGATAGCTGAAAAGCCCATGAGATAATTATAGTGAAATACTAAAAATATTAGGTTAACCTAAAAAGAAGGAAGAAAGGAGGAAGAGAAGAACAAAAACAAGATGGAACAAATAGAATGCTAAACTGAAATCCAACCATTATCAAAAATTACGTTAAATATGAGCAGATTAAATTCTCTAATTTAAAGGCAGAGATTGTCAGATGATATAAAAGGGATAAACATAAATAGGTTGAAAATGAAAGAATGAAGAAAGGTACATATGAACAGTAACACAAGAAAGCTGGAATGGCTATATTATCAGATAAAATAGACCTCTAGGCAAGGATTATTAAATGAAGGGAAATTTATAGCTTTAAGTGCTTATGTTAGAAAAAAATTTAAAAATTGATGATTAAAGTTTTCAATATAAGAAGTTAGAAAAAGGTGAGCAGAATGAACCCAAATAAGTAGAAGAAAGGAAAAATAAAGAGTAAAAATCAGTGAAATTGAAAACAGGACAAACTAGAGAAAATTAATAAAGCCAAAAGTTTTTTAAAGATCAATAGAATTAACATTTAGCAAGACTGATCAAGAATAAAGATACTATCAATGATGAAAGGGGATATAGATAGATCATATAGATGTTAAAAAGGCATTAAGGGATATTATTAATATCTTTTGTCAACAAATTTGATAAATTAGATGAAATGCACAAAATTATTTGAGAAACATAACTTACCAGAACTGACAAAATGAAATAGAATATCTGAGTTGTCAAAACCTTTTTCACAAAGGAAACTCCAGGCCCTGATAGTCTCTCTCTAACCCCCAACTTTATTGAAATATAATAGACAATTTCAGTTGCATGTATATACATTATACACTTCAATAAGTTTTTTAAAATTATAGCTGTTATATGGTATAGTTTGTATAGCATAGTGATTGGAGATCTATTTTACTCATATGTCTATGTCTATTTTGTAATTATTTATTTATACTTTTTAATCCCTTTGCTCTTTTTTGCCATCCTCCTCAACTCCCCCTGCCCCCCATCTCAGCTGTGGTGACTCAGTGTCCACACAGTGGGAGAGGGAAGGGCTCAACAGAGGAACAATGGATACCACCAGCACTTCTGCCTGGGAGAGAACCTCACCTCTGGCCCTCACTCCAATAATTCAGTGTTCCCTGTTAGTTCCTGGTGACCCCCATGTAGCCCACTGGATGCTGGTGCTCAGAGCAAGCAGATCTGTCACCAGGAAAGTTTGCTTGCAGATATGGCCCTTTTAAGAAGGTGTCTGCTGCTGCTAACTCTCTGCTGTAGCCTCTGCCCCACTCAGCTGCTCAGACTGGGCATCCTTGCATTTTTGTCTCCTACCTTCCATCTTTGCAGGTTAATTAATTATTTTTCTACCTAGTTGTAGTGCTTCCATCATCTAAATCCCAGGCGACTTTCCTTGCTATTTGCTCCATGTTTCTGTCACAACTTTGATGTGGTCACAAGAGAGATGAACAAAGCCTCTATCATCAATGCCATTTTTTCCCCATTTTTTTCCCTGGCCCTAATAGTTTATTGGTGATTTCTATTGAACTTGTAAGGAAGAAATAATACCTAGTTAACACAAGTTATTTTAGGGAATAAAGAACCTCCAAACTTTTTAAATAAATCTATTATAACTCTGGTAATAAAAACCTGATAAAGATGTCACAGACAACATGAATGTCTATGTAGAGAATCTTATGGCTTCTTTTAAAAAAATATTAGAACTAATAAGTTAGTTTAGTAAGGTTGCTGATTTCAAGATCAATATGCAAATATCAGTGGTATATCTGTAGATTGGAAATGTTGAAGCAAAACTTATCTATTCACAGGTGATATAACTGTTTACATAAAAAATCCTAAAGAATCTACAAAACAATTATTAGAGCAAATAAGTGAATTCAGTAAGGTTGCGGGAGACGGTCAATATAGAATTATCACTTTTAATGCTATCTTTTAGCAGCTAATGACTAGAATATACATTTCCTTTATAATAGTGCCAGAAATATTAAGTATATAGATAAATTTAAGAAAAAATGTGTACTAAAACTATAAAACATTGCTGAGAAGAGTTAAGACCTAAATCTAAATAAATATGCCATATCATGAATGTGTACTATGTTCAAGGATAGGCAGGCTGATTTTTAATATGTCTAATCTTTCCAAATTGAGCTACGGAGTCAGTGCTGTCCCAATCAGTATTTCAGCAGGTGTTTTTTTTTTTTTTTTCCTGACAAATTGGCAGGCTGATTAAAAAATTTATATGGAAATGAAAAGGACCGAGAATGGTCAAAAGAATCTTGAAAAAAAAAAAAAGGAGAGGATTTGTAATACGGACTTTCAAGATTTAAAATGAAGCTACAGTAATAAAGATATATATATGTATATGTGTGTGTGCGTGTGTGTGTGTGTGTGTATAAAGGTATAATGATAGCTCAGTAGAACAAAATAAAAAGTTCAGAAATAAGCCACTGTATATAAATTGTACCTCAAATAACATAAAACCAATTTAAAAACCAAAGTTGTTAATGTAAAAATCTAGAAGGGAAGGGAATTTTCTCCTAAGAAAGGCATATATTTGCTTATGTAGAAGCTTTAAGAGTAAACTTATTAGGAGAGTAATCTTATTAGCCTCTATAATTGAATAACATATTTCAGCAGATTATCTGGAATGGAATGTTAGCTATGTTAGTGATTGAGGTGTTTTGTTTAGATGATTCAAGGGTCCTGCATTTGAATCGACTGCTACAGGTTATGTTGTGTTATATCTTTGCTTAAAGACAAGCCTCTGGCGTGGCTGAGAAGTGAAAATACTTAGATGTAGATTTGGATAGGAAGTTTAGAAGCCAAGGACTAGACTGTGATCACCTCAGTGGAAAAAGTAGCAAAAGAAGCAAAGTGTATTTGCAAATCTTTTAATTCTGTGAAGGTTCAGTTTCTCTGGGATCTGAAGCAGACTGATTATTGTAATTTATGAACCCTATTATTAGCAATACAGATACTGAATTCTAGGATGCAGGTATGGGAGAGTTGAATGAATACTGGGTTAAGTCCCATTTCTACCATTTACTTATTCCCACCCAGCTTTACCACTGGCTAGCTGTGACTCTTGGGCAAGTTGTTTAACTTTCTGATCACTTGTGAATTATAGATTTGGACTAAAGATTAAGAGCTTTTTTAGCTCTGAATTCTGTGAATCTACAAATCTAAGAATTCTCACTTAACATAGTACATTTTCACAAAGATGTCTGAGAGCCTTTCTCTGTTGTCTCTTTGGCAGATTGCATTCCTTTGGCAGAAATGGAACCTGATCAAAATCTGTTTTTCCAACTCAATTGCATCTTAGCGTCTATGCTCTGTGACAGTTAACAGATGGCCAGAAAATGTTTTCCCACATACTCGAAGTTGAATAAATAAATAGTAGGCTTTCATTGACCTTTTCAGCTACCCTTGGACTCAGTGATATCCTCAGGAACACAAATGCTGAATAGAGTTTGTGCCAGGGACTGTGGGGTGGTTTCTGATCAAATCTTAGATTAGTGATTTCCTTGCCTGAGCAGACCTCCACAAATTTCCTCCACAATGTCTGGCCGCATGGATCACCTTTTTACTTATTCTTTGTTATTACTATAAAATATGGACAGATTTAGTTAAATTTTTACTGTCATTTCTGAGAAAGTAATGAGGTGATATCCATTTTTTGTTTAATCCTAAAAGTTAATTGATAAATGGAAAAGCAAATACATGTATCATTATTTGGGAAGAGCAGCCCTTGGTATTCTAGCAGACCTGCGTATACCACTAGCAGTCCTTAGTGTACTTGAAGAATTCTTGTTTGTTCAGCTTTTGATGGTGATTTGCATATTTGATCATAGAGCTGATGGCACAGTACCCTGTGTGGTCTCGTTAGTGGCTTGGTAGAGATTGGACATTACTGTTGAAATGGCGGTGAATTAGCCCTGGGCATACTAAAGAAAGATTTTATTAATCTGATTGGGTTGGTAAAGTTCAGAAATATTTTTTGGTGGAGTTACACTATAACTTTACCCACCAAAGTTTAGATTTATTCTTCCTACAGAGGTTAAGCAGTCCATGGTAAAGAGGGAAGGGAAAAAATATCCTCCAACCGTTTTCTGAGACAGCTTATAAAACCATTCTGTGCCAGGTATGTTTTGGAGGAACGCAATACTAAGAGAAGATGTTAGTAGAAACAAGACAGTGCAGTGAAGCACATACCTGGGTTCATACTCTGCTTCTCTTTTCCTGCCCTGTCACCTTGGGCATATTACTTCACTCCCGAACCTCATGCTCTTTCAAATGGGGGAAAATGAAGTATTGTGAAGACTAATTGAGACATAAGTTTAAGTTCCTTAGTTTAATGTCTGATACAAAAGTAAAATGTCATTATCATTAGTAGTCTGGTTCTGCTAATCCAGGTCAGTAAATGAAGCTTTCTCTGACTTGTGGTGTACAAAATAAATTATGTTTTAAAATGATTTGTAGTTGACCAAAGGACATTGATCTGGCCCAGCTTATAGGATAAAAAGACAAAATTATTTTAAGCTGGGTGTCCATTAACATACTCAGTGGTGGCCTAGCAAAAGATGCTAAGTCAGACAGAATAAAAATATCTGGGAAAAATGTTAAGAGGAATTGTGTGAATAGATAACGACTGAATCAAGTAATCTTTGTAGAGAGATTCTCTAGTCTGTTAGTCAAAAAATTATCTAATAAAATGAAGTTTATTCTATTTTTGTTTTGTGCCCTTCCTGGAAATATGAATGGTCACCTTTCACTGGGAGACTCATCTGCTTTGGTGCGGGAAGACAGGTTTTGTGCTTTTCCAGTTGTTTCTCTGTGTTAGTAATGTTGATGAAGGTAGGGTGCCAGTTGGCTGATGAGCAGCCCTCATTGAGGTTAGTCTCCAGTCCTGGCTGGCTGGTGTTCACACAGTGCATCATTCCCTGACAATCAGAAATGTAAGTCCACCTGATTATTGTCAGAACTGCCCTGGAGAAGTCAGTGCTGTCATTTGCCAGTTGTCATGCCTACAGAGTTCATAGAACTGTACCAATTGCCAACTATGGGCCTGTTTTCAGTTGATTGGCCTGGCCTTTGCAAGCTTGGTTTGGACTGGCTCCATTGATAATTTTTTCCCCTGTCCTCTGTTGTTCTCTTGTGACCCATTAGTACTGAAGAGACAAGGGATGAAAATCCATTTCTGGAGTCAGAGTGGTATATAATGGGTAGGATTTTGGGGGAAAATTAATTCAGTTTTAACTTTGTTCAGATTTCAATTTCTAGATACTCAGGTTAAAAGGATAGAAATAAGCATCCTGGGAATAGAGGATGCTACATTGAGGTAGAAAGGTAAATCTGAGGGGTTGTCTCTTGAAGAAAACCTGAGTCTTAGGTTAGTAGTTTAAGCCTCCTAAACATTTTTTTTAAATTGACATACAATGTTATATTAGTTTTTGTTATACAATGTAATGACTTGACATTTGTATACTTTGTGAAATGAGCACCTAAACCTTTTTTTTAAAGATAATAATTTCAGTCTTTTCTAAAAGGAGAGAATAGTGGAATCCAGAAATAACAATGATTATGATTTATTTATTGAACATTTAATAAATGCCACTTATTTAATTCATGTTATTTAGCCCTTAAATCTCAGCAGCCCTGTGATGTTTGAATAGTTTGCCTAAAGTCATAGTATTAGTAAGTGAGAGAGCCTGGTTTTGAGTCCAAGTCTAACTTTAAAGCCTGTGCTTTTAACCACTGAGCCATAATAAGAACAGAAGTTGAAAAGTTTGTTTCTGGAGAATGGATTTATGCATCTCTTTTTCATCTGCAACCTCTGTTTTCTCTTCTTTGAATTATTTTAGTTGGTTAACTGAAACCTCAGATTAAGCCATTTTCAAACTTTAGAGAACAGAAGAAATTACCTTGAGTTTGTTAAAAATGGGATTCTTTACTTTTTCCTATTGTGACTCAGTGTATCTGGTGTGGTCCAATGATCTGCAGGTTAAGATAAACATACCGAAGTGATTCCACCCATGTGATCAGAGGACAGTACGTAGTTTGAGACACATTACCCTAAACACTGGCAATGTTAAGATAAAATGTAACACAATCACATACTTTTTTTTTCCAAGCCTTCTAAATAACATTTTATATGGAGCTGTAAGTAGAGTTAGATTTTTTTATAGAATACAATGTAGACATTAAATTTATGCTACCTATTTAGTGTAATCAGTGCGAATGTCAGTGCTAGGAAGTGGTATTGTTTCATTTTACTTGAAGTATGTTCCTCTTTTTTTCAGAGAGGAACATACTTGAAAAAGTTCCTGTCACTTTCTTTTCTTTAAAATGCCTTTTTACCATAAAGTAGCTTGTTGTAGTGAGTCTCAGTTTTTTCCCTGCTCTTGCTTATTAAAGGGCTTCTTACTCCCATCTCTGACAGTGTCTCATTTCTGCTTTGATTTTCAACTAAGGTAGGGAGAATTATGTGGGAGGACAGGAGGAACTAATTTTATGTCTTCAGATATTCTTATCTTTAAGACTAATGCTTCTGGAGTATGCCTCGCCCCAATTTCTGAGCTGATGTGGCTTTCCTGAATACTTAACAATAGAGGAAGAGTCACTAGGAAGAAATCATAATTGTAATATTTAAATATTCAAGGAGCTTGAAAAAGAAGGCTGCCTGTACCTAGTGATTACAAATAATGTTGAGTTCTGTTTTCTGCTTCACTTTCCTTTCCTTCCCTCAGGACTACGTTTCCTCCACCTTCCTTAGGGGAATGCACAATATCTTCTTTTACTTTCCGTTGTTGTTGTTTGATGTAAATGGAAGTGTTTAAAATGTTCTTTTTTTCTTTTATATCTCAGTCCTTTTTCCTTGTAGGTAGCTATTCCTTGTAGGAAAAAAGAAGTTCTTTCCCTCTGTGGCAAGTTTTCAGAGGATTGTCTTTTTTATTCAGAATAAAATTGGTTTATACTCAGTAAATACTGTTTTAAATTTCTTTTATTTGTTAAAATGAGTAAAACTATATGTAAGGGTCTGGGATTTTATTTTATCCTATTTAGAAGCTAATAATTAGCCTCCTCGAGTTTATGGATATGGCAGAACACTTGAGACTCCTGGATCAGAGACACAGGACTTAATTGGCCCAGCAAACAGCATAAACATATGTTGTGTCAGTTCCCTTTGCCCCCACCCCCAGGTCTCATGGGAGTGACATGAATGGGCCCAGATAGATACCTGCACATGTATTGTAGGATGGAGCACTGGGCTTGGGGAATCCATTGCTTTTGGTAAGTGGTAAGCAAGCCTACTCTTTGTCCCGGAGTGGCACATTTCTTCATTTCCCAAAGCTGCTTTTTGTAACACAGTCCTGAGAAGTGGTTTGGATAAGGAGTGGTCAGGGTTGTGTATTTTTGGCATACCCAGCCAGACCACGTAGCAGTGTTAGAGACCTCCTATGGCAGAGTACTTCCAATAAGTAATTGACAGGAATCTTAGAAAGATTTATTATGAAATATTTGCCATTTAAAATGGTAAAAACAGTAGTATAATGAACAGCCATATAGTCACCCCCCAACTTGAGAAACTTCCTGTGGACCCCTCCCCTTGTCCCACAGGTAAGCACTTATCTGATTTGTTACCATGCCAGTGCATTCCCTCTGTATTGCTTATTATCATACAGTATTGTTTTGCATGTTTATGCACTTTTACATTTTTACTGTCATTTAAAAAATTGTTAAAGAGCCTTTTTGCATAGTATTACCATTCTAGACATTATAGAAAAAAAATTTAAAGATAAAACTCTTGTATGTCATGATCTTATGGTTTAAGGAAAATCAAAACCACTAAATATATAGTATAGTATAAGGAAAGGATATGGGTGAAAAATAAAAATCGGTAAGTAATATATAATTATAAAGTCAACTATTAGCATATAGTATATATAAGGGCTAAGTATAGTTATGGGTGGAGGGCAATTATTGTGGTGAAAAATAGTGATTATGAGAGGCAGGGACTGTGATAATTACAAGGATAAGATTCATCTAGACACTTTGTCATATGGGACAGAGGGTTATGCTATGAGGAAGTGGGATTATATTGATCCAGCCAAAAGAGATGAGAGAAGGGAGCTGGGATTGGTTAGCCAGCAGGCAGTTAGCTAAGAGGTATGTAGGCTCAGCATTCTGTTAGGTAACCATTTTAATAAAGAAGGATGGCTAAGACTAAGCCACTGATCTCAAAGGGCTTAACATCTGATTAATTGTGCAGGGGTGGTTACCCATGGGAGAATTAGAGAACATCCTAAGAATCTAAATGTTTAATGGGAGTTGCAGCAGTTAGGGCCAGAAAGCCTTGGTGTGAAGTCTTGAGTTGGACTTGAATAACAGATCATGATGATGGTGCTCCAGGAAAGGGAATGGGTGGTGAGAGCACATGAGCAAAGACTGGAGACAGTGATTGTGAAACAGTCACAAGATTGAGGAAACTGAAGACTGGCCTGTGTGACTTGTTTATGTCCAGGCCACTTGACCTATAGAGTTTTCCATAGTCTGTATTTTGCTAGTTGTATATTTACGGTACTGTTCAGCAGTTTTCCTTTCCTGTATATCCTGCAAATTAGCAGCTAGACCCAATAGCATGATGAGGTTCAGGTTCAGTCTCTTTGGCAAGACTGAGTAGTTGTATGTACTTTTATCACATCAAAGGTATGTGTAAGGGTCTGCAGTTTCATTTTACCCTACTTACCAAGCTAATAATTAGCCTGTTAATGTTTCATTTTCTAACTTCATAGAGCTCCCTTGTCTGTTGTTTCAAGTATTGTTAAAAAATATATAATGGCTTGCTTTCTGAGATATCTTGGTCTGTCCCCCCCACCCTCCACTTTAATAGGGCTCTTTTTTTCATTTCTGTTATCCTAGTTTAGATTCCTCTCCCAGCAGTTTCTTCTTAGTGCGGGGGCCCTGTCTTGGGAAGGAGCCTTATTTAGTTCTAAGAATTTATAGTGCTAGACTGCTCCAGTTCCTTTGGGCCTCACTGGGAACCTCTTGCAATGGATAGAATCTCTCCAGTTTCAGTTGCTATTCTCAAAATGGCTCGCATTGTTTTTTACTTAGCACTTGGTTATCCTGTTCTCTGATCTGTCAGATGCCCTATTGCCTCCCTCTGTGTTCATTTGCACAGCTGCTTGTGCACTCAGGTCTGTGGCTGTTGATGTTTTCTCCCCTCTTGCTTGTATATGGGGGGGATATAAAGATGCTTTATCTTCTGGTTTTGTTTTAAATGTTATCAGTGGGCTTTTTGTGTTGCTATTTGCTCTTTTTATGTAGGGATTCAGAAATATCAAAAAGCTGTATTGCCCTTGCTGCAGCCATTCCCTCAGAATCTGTATTATAGGTTCTTGAATAGAAAGATGGCATAATCATGGGAAAGGTAGGTTTCACCTAACATCTTACATGTCAGATACACAGTATGGTCATTAGATAACATTTGTTATTTGATGTTCTCTTTTCTCTAAATTCAGAAGTGTTATTGTCCATAATGCCTGTTTAGAAGAGTCCTATGGAAATTATAGTTTCTTATCATTACTCTTGTCAGGTTCACTAAGAATCTTTCCCCAGACAAAATCAACTTGAGCACCCTGAAAGGGGAGGGTCAGCTTACCAACCTGGAGCTGGATGAAGAAGTTCTACAGAATGTGCTGGAGCTGCCCACTTGGTTAGCCATCACTCGGGTCTACTGCAACAGGGCCTCCATCCGGGTGAGAATGGGGGTCAGAGGGCTGTTGTCCTCTTTGACCAGCCGGCCTGCTTTCCACAGCTCTGAGTCTTTGCTTTCCTCTTTCAGATCCAGTGGACAAAGTTGAAGACGCACCCAATTTGCTTGGTATTGGCATTTCTTGATTGCAAATAATCGAATGGGGATGGCTGGGGTAGGGTTTAAAAGATCTGAGAGAAGATGGGGAGGATTCCTGATAGGCTGTCCCTTTTGGGAGGAGTGGCCTGCGAGTTCTTTCAGACAGAGTGACTATTGTCTGGACTTATTCTGGAACTGCTGGGCAGTATAGGAATTAACAAGGACACACAAGGCCCAGGAGTCCTGAGTTTGTTTTGTTTTCTTTTCTTTTGTTGTTTCTCATGACAAGTTTTGCTGCCCACATACTACATACTACTTTTAGATTTCCCTATTTTCTCTTGGGAACATGACAGAGGAAAAATTAGAGGTTTTATTCATGTGGACTGTTGAGTGATTATCAGCTGAAAGCTATTCAGGAACTGATTGATGCATATCTGTATCCCAAAGACTAGAATCCCCAGGAACAGTAATATCTCTGTAGCTTGGATTTATGTTTTAGTTTTCTGCTGTGAGCTAATCCCATATTTGTCATGGAGTTTGGCTGCTATTGGAAATGGAAGGAGAAAAGTGAGATCTTTCCTTGTAGCTCAGATCATTTATTCATTGATTCAATAAATGTTGTCTTCCCACTGTGAGCATAGCAGTCAGCTAGACCCTAGAGACCAAAGATGAATAAGACTGTGCTATGTGGATTTTTGTACAGATGCTTAGTTCTTCATGGCTTTTATTTCAGTGTCTGGATAAGGTAGAGGTGGAGATGAAGACATGTGAGGAGCCTCGGCCTCCCAATGGACAGTCTCCCATTGCTCTCGCTGCAGGACAGAGGTTAGTTGGAAACATTAACGGTTCCAGATCACCCTTTAGTTAAAAAATAAAAACTTTATTATGGAAAATTTAAAATATACATTAAAGTAGAGAGAATAGTATAATTGAACCCCCATTCACCCAAGATCTAACTTCAACAGTTATCAACATTTTGCCATTTTTCCCCATTTTTCTTTTACCACTTTGTGGCTATGTGTGTGTTTGTGCTGTATTACTTGGAAGCAAATCCCTGACTATGTAATTCTACTTGTAAATATTTCTGTATTATATATCATTAACAAGACTGGGAAGAAAGAAGAAAAAGACCCCTGCAGTACTATTATCACAATTAATAGAATTAACAGCAATTTCTCTTAATATTATCTAATATGAATTTCATATTCAGTTTTCCTGAATTGTTTCTAAAATATTTTTTACACTATAGTGTGGATCAAAAGAGCTCTATGCATTATTTTAGGTGATTTGAGTTTTAAAGCTTTTTAATTCTAACCCCCCTAAACACATTTATAAATATACCATTTATTTGTAGAAACTGGATTGTTTTTTCCTAAAGAATTTCCCACATTTTATATTTTTGGCTGATTATTTCTTCAAACTGTTATTTAAAATGTTTCTCATTTAATCTGGTAGTTAGATTTGAAGTTTTGACTTGATTTAATTTTTTTTTTATAATATTTCAGAAACGGTAACATGTATTTCCTGTTGTAACATATCTGGAGGCACCTAATGTCGCTATGGTTAAGATTAATTAGTGGATGCAAATGACGTTGGCCTCATTTGTCTAATATGATAAGATCTTCACCTACGTTCCACCGCATGGTTTAAGGACCATTGATAATAGTTGTCTAGATCCATTATTTCATTGTGGGATACAAAATAGGGATTTTATAACTCTTCTTACTGCATTTATTAGCTGTGGTGTATAAAGAGTGTTTTTTTTTTTACAAGCTTTTTGATTATCCTGAAATATAGTTTGTACAGGAATGTCTGGATAAATGCTAGATTACTTACATTGATCACATTTAAGAATCATGTACACCTAAACCTGATACAATGTTATTTATAAATTATATCTTAATAGAAAAAGAATTATGAGTTGACACCCTAATAATCTCCAGAGAATTATTTTAGGTGGGGGAGGAAGAAGGAGGCTTATCGTTTTGAATTCATGGATTTTTTTTTTACAGCTTTATTAGGGTGAAATGGACGTAAAGTAGACTGCACATTTATAAAGTATATAAGTTGATAAGTTTCGGCATTTACATATACCCATGAAACCATCAACACAATCAAGATAACGAACATATCTGCCACCCCTATACTTATTGTTGTTGTCTTTGTATCTTCTCCTTTCCCTTTCCCACCCCCTCTTATCTCCAGACAAACATTGGTTCTCTGTCACTATAGATTAGTTTGCATCTTCTATAATTTTATATAAATGAAACTATATAGTACATACTTTTTTTGGTCTGATTTCTTTATTCAGCATAATTTTGAGATTCATCCATGTTGTTAAGTTATAAATAGTGCATTCTCATTATTGCTGAGTAATAATATTTCATTGTGTGGATATAACACAATTTATTTATCTATTCACTTGTTGATGGACTTTTCTTTCCAGTTTTTGACTATTGTGAATAATGTTGCTATGAATATTTATATACAAATTTTGTGTGGTTATGTGATTTTATTTCTTTTGGGTAAACATCTAGGAATGGAGTGGTTGGGTGGTATGCTGGATAAAGATTTAACTTTTTAAGAAACTGAAACTTTTCCAGAATGGCTTATAATTTTACATTCTTTTTATATACTTTCACATTTTACATTTTTTTTGTCCTATGTTTACATTTACTTTTTTGGTTTTTGTTTTTAATTTACATTTACTTTTTAAATATGTTTGTTGTATGTCATACGTTTACAGTCATTATTCTTTTTGGTGTTCAGATGTCCCCATCTTTGGCCACTGAGAACCTTTCAAAGTTACTTCCTGAGTCCTTTGGACAAGACTCTAGTAATTGTCCTGCTCTTAGACAGAACAAGATGTTTTAGGCTTCTCTTTACACCTTTACCTCAGACCTGGAATCAAACATTTCTCCAAGGAACCCTGATTCCTTTTAGTGAGAAATATTATTTAGAGACTGCAGTCTAGGCAAAGTGGTATTCATTGAGTTATCATTGTTTTAAGGGCTTTTCGGTATTTAGTTCTAAGGAAAGGTATTTTTAAGAAAGAGAAAAATAAATCATGATGATATCCTGATATTTCTCAATTTAAAAAAGAGGATTTCAAGTTAACATTTTAGATTTAATATTTGCATTTTTATTCATATGCTTAATCTTGCTTCCTAACAACAATAATACAGTATTAAATGACTGACTTTTTTGATATTTTCAGAAAAATAACAAAATCAGTATTATAACAATAAAACTACTGAATGCAGTCTATGTCCATGTATGTTTTAACCTTTTGATATATCCCATTAGGAATGTGTGGTCAAAATACTGTATTTTAAAGTCACTTGAAATGATTCTTCATATGTTTGGGTATTAATTTGACATACAGAGAGGTTCATTTTTTTTTTCTAAGGACAATTTTTTATTGCAGTTTTAGTTTCACAGTAATATTAAAAGGAAGGTATGGAGATTTCCCATATCCTTGCCCCCATACATGCGTAGCTTCCCTCATTATCAATATCCTCCACCAGAGTGGTACATTTGTTAACAATTGATTAACCTACGTTAACACATCATAATCACCCAAAGTCCATAGTTTACATTAAGGTTCACTCCTATTGGTACATTTTGTGAATCCATCATGATAGTATCATACAGTGTATTTTCACTGCCCTATAAATCCCCTGTGCTCCACCTATTTGTCTCTCTTCCTGCCCTTAACCCTTGTCAGTCAGTGGTCTTTTTACTGTCTCCATAGCTTTTCCTTTTCCAGAATGTTGTATAGTCGGAATCATACAATGATTCTGTCATTTTAGAATGGCTTCTTTCACTTAGTAATATGTGTTTAAGGTTCCTTCATTTCTTTTCATGTTATTTCCTCCATGTCATTTCTTTTTAGTGCTAAAGTATATTCAGTTGTCTGGGTATACACAGTTTATTTATCCATTTACCTTCTCTGAAGGGCATCTTGGTTGCTTCCAAATTTTGACGGTTATAACTAACGCTGCTGTTAATGTCCACGTGCAAGTTTTTGTGTGGACATAAGTTTTCATCTCCTTTGGGCGAATGTAAAGGAGCGTGATTGCTAGTTTGTATGGTAAGAGTGTGTTTACATTTGAAAGAAACCACTAAAAGTGTCCTCCAAAGTGGCTTTACAATTTTTCATTCCCACCAAAAATTAGTGAGAGTTCCTGTTGCTTCACATCCTCCTTAGCACTTGATGTTGTCAGTGTTCTGGATTTTTGCTATTCTGATAGGTGTGTAGTAGAATCTTGTTTTAATTTTCATTTCCCTGATGACATACAATGTATAAAACCTTTTTTGTGTGTCTCTTTGCCACTTGTGTATCTTTGATAAGGTGTCTATTAAGGTCTTTGGACTATTTTTTAATTGGGTTGTTTGTTTTCTTATTGAGTTTTAGGGTTCTTTGTATATTTTGGATAGCAGTCTTATCAGAGGTGTCTTTTGCAAGTATTTTTTTCCACTCGGTGGCCTGTCTTCTCATTCTCTGTCTTTTGCAGAACAGAAGTTTTTAATTTAATGAAGTCCAGCTTATCCATTCTTTCTTTCATGGATCATGTCTTTGGTTTTGTTGTATCTAAAATTGCATCACCATCTAGGTTTTCTCCTATGTTTTCTTCCAGGAGTTTTATATCAGTTTGTTTTCAATTTTTAAGTTGTTTTTAAATTTTTTTTTTAACTAGGTAAAATTACATAGTTCCAAAGTTAAAACTATAAAACATGTATTACAAATAATCTTCTACTCCTTGGGTGCATTGTCACTCTTAATGTGATATTCTTGTTGAACAGAAATTATTAATTCTAATGTAGTCTAGTATATCTATTTTTCTTTTTATGGTTGGTACTTTTTGGTCTTGGTTAAGGAATCTTTTCCTATCCTAAGTCATGAAAATATTCTCTGTTTTCTTCTAAAAGCTTTGTTATTTGATCTTTCACTTTTAGATCTCAGTCAACCTTGAAACTGATTTATTTTTGGTTTAATTAAGATAGGGGTTAATATTATTTTTGTTCTCTATAGATAGCCTCAAATTGACTATGCGCTGTTATTGAAAAAAACATCTTTCTCTACTACACTGTCACCTTTGTCTTTTTTTTTCTTCAACTAAGTTTATTGGGGTAACATTGGTTAATACAATTATATATTTTTAGGTGTATATTATCATTTGACATCTGTATATTCTATTGTGTGATTACCATCTAAAGTCCCATTTTCTTCAGCTACCATATATTTTATACCCTTTACCCACTTGTCACCTTTGTCTTAAATCAAGTGATTCTCAGTGTAGTTTTGATTTTTGAGTGAGGTCAAACCTCATTTTTGTTTAATATCTATGTACATTTATTTTCCTATGAACTGTTCATACTTTGTCCTATTTTTATTGGGCTGTTGGTCTTTTTCTTATCAATTTTTTGAAGCTCTTTATACGTTAGAGATATTAGCTATTTATGACATAAATTACAAATATACATTTACATTCAGCCCTTGAACAACATGGGTTTGAACTGTTTAGGTCCACTTATACAAAGATTTTTTTTCAATAAATATGTACAATACTGTAAATGTGTTTTCTTTTCCTTATTTTATTAATATTTCTTTCTCTAGCTTGCCTTATTATAAGAATACAGTATACAATACATATAACATACAAAATATGTGTTAATCAACTGTTTGTTATTAGTAAGGCTTCTAATGTAAGGCTCTTAATTAAGTTTCTAGAGAGTCGAAAGTTTTATGTGGATTTTTGACTGTGGAGGGGAAGGGTTAAGTGCCCCAACCCCTTCATTATTCAAGGGTCAACTTTATATGTATGTTTGTTTTAGTTTCAAGACCTTCTTTTCATTTGTTGTAATAGAATTGATTTCACCTATACGTCAAGAATGTCTTTGTTTTCCGTTTCCAGAAGTACTTCAAGATGGCTTTCATTCTTCCTTGCCATTTCTAGGCTCTCACTTTTGGAAGTGTAGTTGTGGTCTTTGGGATATATTTGATAGGGTAAAGGTGGGACTGCCCTTGATTGGATTTCACAGTATTATACCGCTTGCTCACCTAGTTGTACTTCTTTCCTCTTTTCACTGCTTTTGGAGAGTATGCACTGTCTTTGAAGATTTCATGGAAACCTGGTGTTTCCTTTCAGTAGTTATACCTTCCCTCACAGAATATGTTCAGATATTTATTCAGGTAGTTTGTGGACTATAAAAAGATTTTTTAATTTATTCTTTGTAACAGGAGGAAGATTGTTTCCAGGTAAATTCTTTTCCTTTTATTCTGTTCTTTTTTTTTTTTAATCCCATTAAAAAGAATATTGTGTCATCATAAATTTCTTTTAGAAATTTAAAAAATGTAAGAAAGTAGAAATGAGAGCTGAAATAAAAAAAAGTCATTCACTTTTTCTAACACCCAAAGATGGGCATTGTTAATAGTCTTGTCTGATGTCTTCCAGTGTAAAGAGTATGTATGGTCTCACATGGTCCCGGACATTGGTCTCATTTGTTGTAGTGAATATGGCTTTGCCGAGAAGGTGGTGGAAGGGATGTTCATCATCGTCAATTCCATCACCATCAAGATTCACTCCAAGGCCTTCCATGCTTCTTTTGAATTGTGGCAGCTCCAGGGTTATAGTGTCAACCCCAACTGGCAACAGAGCGACCTCCGCCTTACCCGCATCACTGACCCCCGCCGAGGAGAGGTGACAGCTTTAGCACTTCAAGAAGAAAGAATGGCGGGAGGGTGTTTAGACTAGGATTAATCCTTAAAGGTTATTATTCCTCCTTGGGAGATTTCCTCAAATGATCCCCTATTCCTGGGAACCCAAGAATCCCTTCTGTCCAGTGTTACTACTATATCCTTTCTTCAGTGGATCTCTGATCCACCACCCTCTATTGGTAGAATTCTAGCTGAGAATGGTGGGAGTCTCTACCTTGCCAGTCTCCCTTGGACTTCTGGCCTCTTGGTTAATTTCATAGACAGAATTAAGGAATTTTACTCTCTCTCCTTCTAGGTTTTAACATTTAAGGAAATAACTTGGCAAACACTTCGGATTGAAGCAGATGCTACAGACAGTGGTGATCAGGACCTGGTCACCACCCCACTGAGGCTTATTACCAACCAAGGCAGGATCCAAATAGCCCTCAAGAGAAGAGTGAGTGTGTTCTCTGTTTTCATGAAAAATTCCATCTTCCATCTTCCTAGACAGCCTGGGAATTGGTATATTCTCTTTTAAAAATGTTATTGGCCCCTGGAATGACAGTTGAAAAGGGAGGACCTGCAATTCAGTGTTGTACCAATAAGAGAAGATTTCCACCTCTCTGTCATCTTAATTTTGACAACCACAATTTTTACTCATATATAGGGACACTGACATAAGCACCTGGCAATTGTCTGTTCCTGCTTTAGTGGTTTTAGGAAACTGACTCTCCAAAGTGCTCGATACTTTCCTTTCATGGACTGGCGATTGAACAGCCATCTCTGAAACTGATTGGGTGATAGTCACTTTGAGGAACAGAAATGATACAAGATGTTGAACTTGTGTTCTACTTGGCCCCTTCAGACCAAAGATTGCAACGTCGTAGCCTCCAAGCTGATGTTCCTTTTGGATGACCTGCTCTGGGTGCTGACTGACTCTCAGCTCAAGGCTATGATGAAATATGCAGAATCATTGAGCGAGGCCATGGAAAAGTCAGCCCAGCAGAGAAAGAGCCTGGCGCCCGAACCTGTACAGGTTAGAGGCAAAATAGATTCCCTTGGTGGGGCTGGGGAGATGGTAGGCCAGACCTGATTCATACCAACATAGTTGAGCCTAGACTTCATTTGGCTTATTTGGGGGACTTGTCATTTACTTCTGGATGGTCATAGGCTTTGCCTGGGCCTCTGATTTATTTATTTATCCTGTTCATTGGGTGCCTCATGTATGTTAGATATATAGTGCTAGACACTGGAGAGGAAAAATAGAATAAACCTTTTGTCCCTGTTCTTGGAACATACCATTTTGAAATATGGACCATAAACAAGTTCTTACAATGTGATGTGATAACTGCTGTACACATTATGCAATGAGAGCACAAGGACAAGGCATCTACCTACCCAGGCTGAAAGAGGGCATTTAGGGAAGACTTCCTGAGGAGGTACTTTTAGCATCCATTGGTTAGCTAAGTCCTGGGGAACAAGAGCTTGGAGGGCAATTCAAACCTCAGAACAGAATTCTGACAGTAGATTAATTAAGGTTTTTGAATTTGGGATATTTAGATGGGACAGACCTAAGTGCGTTGCTAGGTAAACAGTTATGAAAGGAGAAGGAGCATCTTGATAAATTATGGTTTTCTTCAGGCTGGACTGAAGCTTTGGAAAAGCTTGTGAAGAAGTCTGTCAGGGTCTGGACTTCTTGTTTTTCTCTTTTTCACATGTAGGTCACTCCACCTGCTCCCAGTGCCCAGCAGTCCTGGGCCCAGGCATTTGGTGGTAGCCAGGGCAGCAGCAGCAATAGCAGCAACCGCCTCAGCCAGTACTTTGAGAACTTTGATGTGAAAGAGTCCTCCTACCATCTGCTCATCTCCCGCCTGGACCTGCACATATGTGATGATAGCCAGTCCCGGGAGCCAGGTACCCTGTGAGGCCTGAGGCTTGGCTGGGTGGTATATCACTGCCTTCAGCTTTGAGCAAAGATTGGGGAGGAAGGCTTTTTTCCAGAGACACTGTGGAGTACTTTGATTGACTTCCCTTAATCATGGGCATTCCTTGAGCCTCAGTCTTCCTGTGGTAGCTCTCTTTCTGTTAGTGTAGGTAGTGCTCCTCAGCCTTTAGGGTGCAACAGCACCACCTGTAATACTTAATAAAATATAGATGCTGGTGCTATCCCCAGACCCCACTTAAATCAGATCTTCAAGGGTAGAGCCCAAGCAGTGCACGGTTTTTTTTTTCTCTGAATGTCTCTTGGGCAATGCTGACCACTGCTGTAAGCATTAGGAAAGTAAATTCAACTATAGGAAACCTCAGAATTTTCAGATTTTTGTGTCATTTTAGGTAATTATTATCTGTACTTGTATTCTTCCCAAACAAGGAGTATTCTTGCTTGCTTATGCTGTGTTCTTGTCTTCCTTTTATGTTCATTAGAGCAATTAGTATTACATACACATATATTTATTCAGGATGAAGAAATAATTGACTCATTGCTTAATAAACCTTGGGGAAATCACTTAACTACTTGCTTAACCTCTTTGAGTTTCTTAATTTGTAAACCTTAGTTAAATTATATTTTGTTTACCTCACAGGTTGTTGTCAGGCTCAAATGAGATAATACTCTGAATTTTGAGGACTTTAATTATGGGCAGATATTAAATGTGATGCCAGGCTCTTCAGTACTCTTCTATTTTCCCTCTATACTTCCCTTTGCCACCAGTTCGTGGTTTTAGATGCTCTCATATGGTAAATTTGTCTCTTGCTGTCTTATCCTCTCTGAAGGTGATGTTTGCCTCTTACTGAGACATAGACTAACCTTCCTTGGGTGAACTTACCTTTTCTTTTCTTCCGGGGCACCAAGTGGCATTACTGTTCTTGCTTGGTTATTCCTTGGTCTTGGGGTGACTTCAGGCCCCCTATTATTTCTGCTCAGAGCGGAAAGGAATAGTGACAGCATAAAGATTGTTTTTACCACCATAGGAAATAAATTGTTCACTGCTTTGCCACTCATTCATTTTGGAAGTTCTTTGTTAAAATGATTATTATGTTGTGTGGTTGTTTCTTCAAAGTGTTACCATAAAGGCTTCGGTTTTTTTGTTTTCAATCCTTTCAGAAGTCTGTATTAAGAGTACATTGTTGAGAGTTTTATCCTTTTGCTCAATGTGGGATGAAGAACAGTGTCCTTTTCATGTGGCAGGGTCCTATAATCTGCTCTGTGATGTGAATGATTGTAGCCTTACCTGTAGCTCCCATATATTTATTAAACTAAATTAATCTAGTTGGTGGAATTTATGGAAGTTTCAGATGAGGTATTTTTAGATGGGGTATCACTTCCAGCCTACCACACCCAGGTAAACTGTATGATGCTAAAGGAGCAAGGAACAGGAAGAGTTCTTGTGACTGACTTTTCTCGGATTTAGGGAGAAGGGAAGGGGAACTAGGTGGTGCAGAAAAGGCTTTAAGATTCTCTGGAGTTATTCTGTTGGCTTATCTAAATTCAGGTGTGTTGCAAGTGTAATATATACTCAGGATTTTTAAGATATAGTATAAAAAATACAGTGTAGAATACCGCGATAATTATTTTCATATTGATTACATGTTAAAATGGTAGTATTTAGGTAAATTGGTTTAAATATGTATTATTAAAATAATTTCACTTTAAAAAAAATTTTCTTCAGGTAGCCACTAGAAAATTTAAACCTACTTGTGTGGCTCACATATTTCTCTTGGGTAGTATTGCTTTACTAATCCATCCAAGATGGTAACCACTAGGCACATGTGGCTATTTAAATTAAAATTAAAATTAAGCAAAATTAAATGAGTTCCTCATTTCCACCAGCTACATTTAAGGTACTCAGTATAATCTATAGACCATAGAAGATGTCCATCATCACAGAAAGTTCTTTTGGGTAGTGCTGCTTAGAGACTCCTTGAAGGCTACATCTACCTTCTTTTTTATTAAGGGACACTGTAGTCTGGGTGTTGGGGCCCCTGAATAACCTGCTAACATATCCTTTGGTATTAGAGGTGGAATTATGGGAAGTTGGGTGACCAAGGATTGCTTGGCTTGAGTCAGGGCAGCACTGTTTTTTAAAATCAAACTGGATCCTTGACACGAGTCTTGGCAATGATTTTAATTTGGATTTGACACCAAAATCAAAGGAAACAAAAATAAAAATAAATAAGTTGGACTATATCAAACTTAAAAGCTTCTGTACACCAAATGAAACCTTCAACAAACAAAATGAAAAGGCAAATGAGAGAAATATTTGTAAATCAGTTATCTAAAAAGAGTAATACCCAAAAAGATAATACAACTCAATAGCATAAAAACAATCTAATTAAAAAATAGGCAGAGGATCTGAATAGACATTTTCCCAAAGAAGACATACAGATGGTACATGAAAAGGTATTCAACATTACTAATTATCAGGGAAATGCAAATCAAAACTACAGTGAAATATCACCTCACACTGGTAGAATGGCTGTTATCAAAAAGACAAATAAAGAGGAAAAAAAATGGTGCATATAATAGAGTTATGATGGAAACAAGGAGCAGCAGCAAGGAAAAACCGCCTGAGATCTAGTTGAACAAGCCATACAACTAGGGAGAAATCCAAGAAATCACCCTGTAACAGCAGGACAGGGAGAGGACGCAGAACTGCCAAGACCCAGGTAGCTGAGACAGAGGCTGTGGCAGCAGCAGACACCTCTTAAAGGGATGCGACCATGAGCGGACTTCCCTGGTGATGGACCTGCTCACCCTGAACACCAATGCTGATACAGCTGCGCGTAGAGGGCACCAGGGACTTACAGGAAGACATTATTGAAGTGAGGGCCAAGGCGAGACTCACTTTGTATAGAAGTGATAGCAATATTTATTGTTACCTGTTGAGCCCTACCTGCTCCCGGTGCACAGACTCGGCACTGCCATAGCTGTGACATCATCAAACTAGATAACAGAGGTTGCTCCGCTCAGGATTCCCTGAAACCCTGCCTCCCCAGCTTGCGGTCCCACCCGAGCTGCCTGCAGGTGTATCCTCAGCAAGTCAGATACTCCTTGCTGAGCAAAGCCAAGACACAACACTGGTGACAGCTGGCCTTGGTTTCTGGTGTGGCCTTTTGAAGCAACTATAAGCACAGCATCTGTGGATTGCTTGCTGAAGCTTAACAGGTGGCCCCAGAGAGGCAGAGGCTTGGGCTAAGTTTGGCCTGCAGCTGAATGCCTCTCAGGACTGTGCCACTGGACACCTACTTTACAAATACACACTAATAAGACCAGGAGACTTAGGAGCTTTGTTTAGTACACAGAAACAGACACAGAAGAGTAGCCAAAATGGGAAGGCAAAGAAGCAGAAACCATATGAGAGAACAGAACAGAAATCCAGATATAATGGAGTTAAGTAATCTAACAGATGCAGAGTTCAAAACACTGGTTATAAAGATGCTTGATGGACTTCTGGGAAGTGTAGATAAATTTAGTGAGACCTTCAACAAAGAGATAAAAGACATAAAAATGGAAATGGAAATTATAAAAGGGAATCAGTCAGAAATGAAGACCACATCTGAGATGAGTTTATTAAATAGAATAAACAGAGTGAATAAAGAAGAGGATCAAGTGACCTATATAGAGGATGGGAAAGCCAAGGACACTCAATTGGAATGGCAAGAGATAAGATCTCAAGACTATAACAATAATTTAAGGATCACATGGGACACTTAAGGGTCCAAATATCCGTCTGACCAGCATAACTGAAGAAAATCAAGATGTTGAACAGCTGTTTGAAGAAATAATGATGGAGAACATTCCTAACCTGGTGAAGGAAATGGACATCAAACCCCAGGAAGCTCAGAGAATCCCAAAATATCAGGGATCCAAAGAGGCCCACACCAAGACACATCTTGATTAAAATTTGAAAGGTTAAACACAAAGAAGGAATATTAAAAGCGCAAGAGAAAAACAGGTAGTTATGTATAAGGGAACACCCATAAGACTGGCAGCTGATTTCTCAAAAGTAACTATGCAGGACAGAAGGGCTTGCAAAAAATATTCGACAGGATAAAGACCCAGGATCTACAACCAAGAATACTTTATCTAGCAAAACTATCATTTAGAGTTGAAAGACAGATAAAGAGCTTCCCAGACAAAAATTAGCTGAAGGAATTTATCACCACCATGCCAGTATTATGGGAAATGTAGGAGGGACTTCTTTAAGAAGAAAAAATATGTATCAAAAACAGGAAAAAAGAATGGTAAAAACTGCATTCCTATCAATAAGTACCTCAAATAGAAAAGAGTTAAGAGCTCCAACCAAAAGATAGAGTGGCTAAACGGATAAGAACACAAGACCCCTGCATATGAAAAGAAAGGGGGTGAAACAAGATACTGCTTTGATGGACCTAGAAGGTATTTAAGTCAGAGAAAGATAAACACTATATGATTGCAGTTATATGTGGAATCTAAGGAATAAAAAGAACAAATTAATAAAAAACAGAGTCACAAATATAGTGGACAATTTGGTGACAGACAGAGGGGAGGGCGTCTGGGGAGCTGGGGGAACAAGGTGACGGGTTAAAGTACAAATTAGTAGCTGATAGATGGTCATCCAACATGGCATAGTGAATGCAGTTAGCATTAATATGTTAGCTAGGTGAAGGGTCAGGGGAGGGAGGGAGCAATTGGGATCGTTTTACAAAATATATAGATGTCTAACCAATGTACTGTATACTTGAAATTAGTTAAATAAATTTTTAAAAAACTAATAAAAAAATAGACAAGAAATAAGTGTTGGTAAGGATGTGGAGAAAGGGGATACTCTTGTGCACTGCAGGAGGGAATGTAAGTTGGTGTGGCCACTATAGAAAACAGTATGGACATTCCTCAAAAAGTTAAAATAAAACTACCATATGATCTAGCATTTTCACTTCTGGGTATTTATTTGTCTGAAGGAAATACTCAAAAAGATAACTGTACCCCATGTTTGTTGCAATATTATTTATAGTAGTCAAAACATGGAAGCAGCCTAAATGTCTATTGATGGATGAATGGATAAAGACATAAACACAGAGTTACAGACACATGCACATGCAATGGAAAATTATTCAGCCATGGAAAAGAAGGAAATCTTGCCATTTGGGACAGTGTAGGTGAACCTTAAGGGCATTATGCTAAGTCAAATAAGTCAGAGAAAGACAAATACTGTATGATCACACTTATATGTGCAATCTAAAAAAACTAAAGTCATAGGTAGCACAGATTAGTGGTTGCCAGAGGCCGGGCTCAGGAGGGGGCAAAATGGATGAAGGGGTCAAAAGTTACAAACTTGTTATAAAATAAATAAGCCATGAAGATACAATGTATAGCATCGTGACTATAGTTAATAATACTGTATTTATAAGAAAATTCCTAAGAGAGTAGATCTTAAAAGTTCTCATAACAAGAAAAAAATGTGTAGCAATGCGTGGTGATGTTAACTAGACTTATGGTGATCATTTACAATATATACAGATATTGAATCATTATGATGTATAATTGAAACAAATAAAATGTTATATGCCAATTATATCTCAAAAAAACAAAACAAAACTGGAGCATCTCACACTTCAGAGGCTTCAAAGAAGAGGTCGATGGTTGATAGGGAAGTGTCACCTGCCTTTTTTTTTTTTTTAACTGTTTTTCATTAACAGAATAAGGCCTGTGAGGCCCAAACTTTGTCTCTCTTTAGGCTAGGCTATTCTTTTCCAGCAGCTCATTGGAGAGTTTTAATTAGTCATTTATGTACACTACTATTTGTCTCATATATAATTATGTGTTTATAGTTAAATATGTTGGTGATTGGTAATTTGATTTCATTTCTGGACTCTGTTTTAATATGCTCATTCTGTGTAGTTTGTTGTTCTTTTATTTCCAAGTAACTCCTGTGAAACCCTCTGCTGTCATTAGTTTAGGTCATACGTTTTTAACTGGGATGATATTACCCCCAAGCAGGTAAAGTTGACTATTTTCTTTTAAACAGCTTCATGAGATATAATTCACGTACCATAAAAGTCACTCATTTAGAATATACAGCTCATTGTTTTTTAGTATGTTCATAGGGTTGTACAGCCATCACTACAATTTAATTTTAGAGCATTTTTGTTTTCCCTAAAAGAATTCTTATATCCATTAGCCATCACTTCCCATTTTGCAGCCCCAAGCAACCACTGATCTACTTTCTGTCTTGATATTTGCCTATTCTGGACATTGAAAATTGGTTCTTTGGTGGGGAGTTAAAAAATATGATATGTAACAATGTTTTGCAGTTCTCCAAAGCATAACCCTGTCTGACAAAATTTTATTCTTTAGTATTTAATTTCTCCCATTGGATCTGCTTGGATGAGTAGCGTTGATGTTGTTCATGAAATATACAGAAAATGTATGGAAAAACAGTACTACAAACTATGGTGAATAGAGGGCTGTGATTAGAGGACTTCCTCTCAATCAGTTACTTGATATCCGAGTCATATGGTGAGAGATGGCCTGCACATGCCTGCCTGTTGGCTGCCATTGGCTGCCTTGTCAATGTTGTTTATGTTTGATCTTAAGAAGTTTTGTGATTTGAACTTTGAGGATTAAATTAAAATAGTTTCTATTTTATTACTTAATTCTAAAAATGTTATTCAACCCATCATTTAGTTAAGTGCTAAAAAGAAAAAATATTGATAATATCTGAATGAATAATGTAACAGCAAAAGGTTCTTTTTTCTTTTTTCCTTTTTTTCTTTTTTTAGACGAGGCAGTCTCACAGATTGCAAGGACCTTGTCAGTTTACAGTTCCTTATTTTTTTATTTTTAATCCCTACAGTACTTGGTCTTCCTAGATGGTCTCCTGTCCAAGTACTAACCAGGCCTGACACCGCTTAGCTTCCGAGATCAGATGGGACTGGGCTTGTTCTGGGTGTCATGACCACAGACAAGCTGTTTTTTCATATCAAGGAAAGGTTAAAAGTTGAGTTCACTAAATAGAATTTTAAGACATTAATTTAAAATTTTCAATTGCTTTGCTAAAAATAATTTTCAATAATTAAAGATTTGGTTTTATTATATATATACACAAATTGAAAATTTACATATGTAATTCTATACATTATAATTTATATAAGTAAATTACATTAAAAATTACTCAACAAATATAGTTATAAAGTGAAGTTAAATAATTAGCTTTAAAGTTTTTAATTTAACTTTTAAAGAAACTATTTAGCCTTTCTTAACTTTGTATTGAATAAAAGGAATAGCTTTATATTTATTTTTTTTATGTACAAAGCACAGATAGACATATAGTACATAAGAAGATACATAGGAGTATATCTGTGGTATTAAAAATTTCACGGAGAAGGGACAGTTAGGAAAAAAATGTAAGAATGCTCCTTAGAGAGGGTCAGTATGAAAAAAATATTGAGAAACAGAATCACTGGTATAGGTATATCTCTTGGTAGGATCTTGATTATTAGTCCAGAACTTGGGGTGGTGAGATCTAGACTGGATGGAAAAGACCCTCCTGATTGTAGGTGTATCAGCTTATACCCAGAGGATTCCATGGTATTTTCCTTCACCCTAGTAAGGGATAGTGTGGAAGTGCGGAACAGGATAGGTCAGGCAATAGATATATGTAGAAGAGTAGTCCCTACTCTTGTAGTTCTTAAGAGTCTAGTTAGAGAGATAAGATAGAAACATGGAAAATTCATTCATTCAGTAAGAATTTAATTTAAATTCAAGATAAACATAATATAATATTTGACTTATTGCTAAAAGTTCCAATTTACAATATTCTGTATTTTTATTTTACAATGTACAGTATTTTTAGTTTTCCATGGTATTTTGTATGTACGGTATATAATGATTGTCTAATATCACAGCTTTTGCTCTGAGGCCAGGACATGAAAAGAAATAATATAGGCCCTGTTTTTTGGGGAATCTCGCATATGCCTCTCCAGTTATTGTGCTGAGGGATAGCAATATAAGTATTTTTAGCATTAGGGGAACTGATCAATCAACGCTGTAGAGTATGTCTGTGGGAGACCCAGGATTAGAATTCCTGAATCTTGAGTTTTACAGTTTCTTTTGTCTTTCTGGAAATCTGGCAGCCATTTACAGAGACTGTAGGATATACCTTCTTTTGATCTTTTGGAGCATGTCTATTGACTGTTGCAATTCAAAAGAAGAGGGACTCAGTCTTGCAGATCACCTGACATCATAGTCTTTCAGGCGAGCTGTATATGAGACCCTTAAGAGGACTTCTAATGCTTCAAGTGGGATTTAGACTTTTTTGTTCTTTCTGCTGCTGTTCACCTTTGTTTTTTCTTTATAGGTGTCTCTGCAAACAGACTCATGGGTGGCGCCATGCAGCTTACCTTCCGCAAAATGGCATTTGACTATTACCCCTTCCACTGGGCAGGTAGGAGAATTCTGAATGAGGGCAGTTCTAGTATGGCCCAGGTTTTGAGAGCAGATTTCTTGGTTCATCTCTTACTGCCCAGCAGGAAGATACAAGGGATTCCAATGCATGATGTATTGGAAATAACCCTCTTCAAGATGATATCTTTTGAAAACCTTCAAGGATCATTATTGTTGATTCATCAGTGATGAGAGGAAGTAGGGAGGGAAGGCAGTGCCTAAGATGTTGCTTCTGATTGTACCCTCTGCCCCTGTTTCCACTGGTTTTAGAGTCTCTTCAGGAGTCTGTGGTCAAAGATGGCAGCAGTCAGCAGCTGGCCTTTAGGAACCTTAGGGAAAATCACATATGGAATCCAGAAGAACTTGAGTGTTCTCACTGGATAATTTATACTTATCCTAGACAATTCTGGATTAGGACTGAGGGATCAGATTCTGAACTATGACTATACCACTGGATAAGAAAAATTGGAACACTTGGTCATGATCTTGGACTAAAATCTTTTTGCTTCTTGCACAGGTGATAACTGCAAACACTGGGTACGGCACTGTGATGCCATGGAGACTCGAGGCCAGTGGGCCCAGAAACTAGTGATGGAATTTCAGAGTAAAATGGAGAAGTGGCATGAAGAAACAGGTCTGAAGCCTCCTTGGCACCTGGGGGTAGACTCTCCATTCCGGAGGAAAGCAGGTGTGTGATGAGCTAGAGTGCTCCCGTTGCTTAACCTTTTGCCATTTATCTTTGAATATCCAGTGGAGATAAAGCACTGGATAGTCATCCCAACTTATTTCTAGCTAATTTTCCCAACCTTATTTCATGGAGGGTCATCAGTGACTTTTTTTTTACAGAGTCCTATTTGTCCTCTGGGATAGCTGCAATGTTGGAGAGAGGTTGTGATCACCTCTATTCAATAGGCTGTTGCCTTAGTCTTAAGAAGAATGTAATTTTTGAGTTCTGTCTAGGAGCTAGACAATGTTAAGCTCTCTTTCCTACATACAGCATTAATGACTTTAAGATTTTTACCTCCTAATTCTCTTAATAGGAGTTGAACGTATCTGATTCTCTTTTCTACTTTCTTATCTCTATTTAGATTCTCTCTCCAGTCCTCGAAAGAACCCCCTTGAGAGAAGCCCCTCCCAGGGCCGACAGGCTGCTTTTCGGCCTCCAGCGTGGAATCGCTTACGTTCTAGCTGTATGGTTATACGGGTGGATGACTTGGACATCCACCAGGTGAGGAGCCCAGGCCTTGGGGAAGCATGGTTGGAAAGGGGTGAGATAGTTCGTTTGGAAGGCAACAAGTGTGAAAAAGTCATGGAATTTTGGGGGCTATTTCCCTTACTTCTGGGTGAGTGGACACTTTTGTCTGTTTTTTTTGTTTGTTTTTTTGAGCATAGCTGCTGAAGTTAGGACTTGAGATTTCCCCAGTTTCCTCTAAATACCCGACTACAAAACTTCGATTGAAAAAACAAACTGTGGACAGTGTTAAACAGGTGCGAGAATGCCTGGAATATGTGTAAAAGTACTATTCTCCCTAGGACAGACTTCAGAGAGATAGTAGAGGAAATTGCAGAAATTCTATTATGGGTGCAGCATAGATTGTAACAGTAATTCATGATTGTGTAGGTTTCTTCAGCTGGACAGCCCAGTAAGAAGCCATCTACACTCCTTTCCTGCAGTCGGAAACTTCACAGCCTACCCTCTCAGGTCTCTGCCATTCACATTGAGTTCACAGAGTATTATTTCCCGGATAATCAGGAACTTCCAGGTAAGCATTGGAACTGGTCATTTTTTTACTGTCCAGCACTCGTTCTTCCTATTTGTTAGCCTCTGGGCACTAGTTATGTTCTCATTTGCTGTTAGGAGTTTTAGGTGTTTGAGTTAGTTTAGCATACTTTTGTTAAAAATACTGCCCTGTACAAATATCTAGCTTTGCTCTCTTGATAGTACCATGAATATCAGCTGCTAAGTAGGAGTCAAACTGCTACTTTGTGCATGGTGATTATTTTGTTCTCTGCTTTCTAGTTCCCTGTCCCAATCTCTACATTCAGTTAAATGGTCTGACATTTACTATGGATCCTGTCAGTTTGCTCTGGGGAAACCTTTTCTGCCTGGATTTATACCACAGTTTGGAGCAGTTCAAAGCTATCTACAAATTGGAAGATTCAAGCCAGAAAGATGAACACTTGGACATTCGACTGGATGCCTTCTGGTTGAAGGTAGGAAGAGAATCAGATTTTTGTTCTCTTTTGGCAGCCACAGTTGCATTTCTCTCATTGTTGTAATCCAGGGTTCTGCTCTGTCCATTTGATATAAATAAGAAAAACAGTTTTATAGCCCAGATGGTCTTTCATGTGTATTAGTGGTGGGTTATGGATATACTCAGATGGCCATTCTGAATTGGATTTGATTTTCTCTCTGAAGGTGAGCTTCCCGCTGGAGAAGAGAGAGCAGGCTGGGTCACATCGGCCCCAGGCCCTTGTCTTCTCTGCATCAGGCATGACTGCCACCAATACACGTCATGCTCCACATTGTAGCTGTCCAGACCTTCAGAGTCTCTTCCAAGGTTTTGCTGCTGCTGAGTTCTTTCATTCCAATTTTGTTCACTTTCCCAAGGTTCCAGGTGGTTTTAGCCTACTGCACATACTTTTTTTGCATCATGCCTTCCAGATGGATTCCAGCCTCCGTCAACCTAATACCTTCCCTCCCCAGAGGCTTAAGGCTTCCCAGGATCTCTGGTCCATTCACTTCTCCCAGATCTCTTTGGACTTTGAGGGAACAGAGAAGTTCAAAAGCCATACCTTGAATTTTGTGGCCCCCTTTCCCTTGTCCATTTGGGCCTGTCTACCCATCCGTTGGCAGCAAGCCCAGGCACGGAAGCTCCTTTTGACAGCAGAAGGGAGGCTGAAACCATCAGCCAGCTTTGGCAGTCCTGTTCAGTCTGAGGCCTTTTCCCCTGACACTTTGTCCCATCTGAGGTCAAAGACTGAGCATGATTTGAAAAGCCTGTCAGGCCTTACAGAAGTCATAGAAATTCTGAGAGAAGACAGTGGTAGTATGGATGACAAAGGGCCTCTGACACAGCTGGAGGATGCAGCAGATGTTCACATGCTTGTACACTCCCCTGCACATGTCTGTGTGAGACTTGACCACTACCAGTACTTGGCCCTACTGCGCCTGAAGGAGGTGCTACAGGGTCTTCAAGAACAGCTGACAAAGGATACAGAGGCTATGACTGGGTCTCCCCTGCAAGACCAGACGGCATGCATTGGGGTCCTCTTCCCCAGTGCTGAGGTGGCTCTGCTCATGCATCCTGCTCCTGCTGCTGCTGAAGCTGACTCTGCAGGTTCAGATACCACTAGCCTTATAGATTCAGAGCTATCTCCTTCAGAGGATCGGGAGCCAAAGTCTGATGCCTCCTCAGACCAGGGCCCAGAAAGCCCTGAGAAAATTCTGGAGGATAGTAGTATTGAAAATCTGGCTGCATCCCAGGGTAGGACACTGCCTCTCGATAGCAATGGAGAACTTCAGGACTCAGATTCTTTTGCACAGCAGTTGGTAGGGAAGGGCCATGAGGCAGTCGATTCTCTACAGGTCCAGAGACTGAGCAGGGCCCAAGTACCCAGCTCACCAGCTGCGCTGAAGCCCCCAGGTAGCAGGGATACTGCTGTGAATGGACAGGGTGAGCTCATGCCTTTGAAGAACATTGAGGGAGAATTGTCCAGTGCTATTCACATGACCAAGGATGCCACCAAGGAAGCTCTACATGCCACCATGGACCTCACCAAGGAAGCTGTATCCTTGACTAAGGATGCCTTCAGTCTGGGTAGAGACCGAATGACCTCCACCATGCACAAGATGTTGTCCCTGCCTCCAGCCAAGTAAGTGGTTTAGTGTCTCCTTCAATCACCCTGTCTCTTCCTCCTAGCTGTGGTCACTAGGCTTACAGCCTCTTACTATGTGCACTTTTAGATTGGGAAGCACGATGTAGTCCAGAAAAATGCATAGAATAGCCTATTTAATGTGAAGGCTTTAGTTTTCACAGCTGCCTGCAAGGCAGTGGAGGAATTTTCAGGCTATTCAGAGGTTATAAGTACACCAATTGAAGAGACTCATCTTCAGGCAACATCTAACTCTGTGATAGGGGAAGAACTAGAAATTGTAATAAAATAACACAAAATTCCATGACTTCACATGCCTCTACATATCGTAGCCTATTCTTGGGCAGTTTTCAAGTCGACATTTATTACTTCTTAGAATCAAAGTATCTCTTCTTTCACTAATTCGCTACACTATTATTGTTAGAGATATGCTATATCAGAATAATAATACCTGGTATCTAGGTGATACTTATTTATTTTCAGTGGGCTCTCATGTAATTTTGTTTGAGTTGATCCTCACAGCAGCCAAGTGAGGTAGCTATAGATATTTGTATCCCTAGTTAACAAACTACTCCTTCACCGAAGATGCGCCCATGAATACTGTATTGTATAGAAACCTGGGGCTTTGGACTTGCTCTTTCTGATGCACCTTATCAATGTGTGCCAGCATAATAGAGAAGGAAGAATTTCATCCATTCATTCAACAATATTTTTTAGCCATATTGTGTGCCAGGCATTGTGTCAAGCACTGGAGTTAGAGCAGGGGATAAGCAGAAAAACAGAAATGCAGTAAGAAGAGCAGAAAGGTACATATTTTTTCGTTGGTCATCTTGTGGATTTAAGAAAGATAATGAAGACTCTGGGAAATCTTCTGTGGGACACTTTGTGGTTTGGGGACTGTGAAGACCGTTGACTTTAGAGCTTTTATCTTAGGGGATTGTCTTTAGTGGGTCTGTCGTCATTACCTGTGGGCATGCTAGTATCTGCTAGGCATAAATAGTTCAGGAGGAAGGAGAAAGGAAAACTTAACAGAATGAATGAAATAATAATTCTAGCCAACATTTATTGAGTGCTTTCTAGGTGTCAGGCACTTTAATCCATTGTCTTCTTGTAACAGCCCTATAAGGCAGGTACTAATATCATACCTCATTTTACAGATGAGGAGACTGAGGCTCAGAGAGGTAAGAAACTTGCTCAAGATCCCACAGCTTGTGAGTGGTGGGTTGAGATCTGAAAACCTGGACTCCCAGTCACCAAATGTGCTGCCTTTTCTAAATGGAGAATAGTAAGGGAGATGGGAAAATAGGAGAGGTGGAAAAGGGGAAAGAAAGGTGTGTGCTACAGGCTCTTTTTAAATCACCAACAATGACTTCCTGACTGCATAGGCTAGTAGCCTTTTCTCAGTCCTCCTTACCCAGACTGGCAGTTATTTACCCTCCCAGTCAGTTCATCCTGAGCTTGTGTGACCTACCTAGTTACACTTTGGAAGGAATCTTCTTTCAACTTGGGTGCTCCCACTGCTTCCTTTTTCTCCTATAAATATAACCGTTCCATAGGCTAGTCTGTCCATATTCTCATCGGCCTTTGTCATCGTTTTTATTTTTTTAATTAAAAAATGATTGTGCTAATTTTGTTGACAGTGAGAAAATAGAAGAATACAGAAGGCGTAAGTCACTTGTAATGACACTATCCAGAGACAGCCACTATTTATTTACATTTGGATCTGTTTTCTTCCACCTTTTATATATGTACTTTGAATTCATGTGAATCCTTATGTGTGTATATATGTTTAATATATAATACTGTTTTTACAGTAATAGGATTATAATATTTCTGTAGACCAGAAAATTTCCAGTTTCATTTACTTAATGTTTTATTATGATTTTTTTGCCATTCATTAGGTATCTGTGTGCATAATTTTTAATTGCTCCGTTGTATTCTAGCAAATGGATGTATCATAATTTATTCATCCATTCCACGATCTAGGTGGGGGGTCATTTAGTCTGTTTCCACTTTTTCTCAGAACTAATGCTGTGTTAAATGTCCTTATTTTTGTGAACATTACTCTTTATGCATACTTAGACCTTTAGAATAAAAATCTAGAAGTAGTAGAATTGTTGGGTCAAACCCTTACGAACATTTTTAATGCTCTCGATGCATCTGCCAAACTTTGAGAAGTTTTATATCAGTCTGTGCTTTTGAATACTTTCTCTCTATGGTATTTTATCCATATCTTCACTTCTGCTGTATTCCATATTTTCATTTGACTTCCCTCCCCAACCCTGCTCTTCATTTAAAATTATCTATTGCACGTAGCTCCACATGGATCTCCCAGAGGTAGTTTGAACCTTACATGTATAAAACTAAATTTCTTATTTCTTCCCAGACCAGTTTTTTTTTTTTTTTTTTTTTTGGTGGCATCAATCTCCATTCAAGCTGTAAATTTTGGTTCTGCTGCTTCCAGTCATTTGTCACGATTCCTAGAGCAGCGATTCTCAAACTTAAACATGCTTGAGAATCCCCTAGGGGGCTTGTTAAAACACCCACTGATGACGCCTACCCCCAGAGTTCCACAGCCAGTAGGTCTGAGAGGGCGCCCAGAATGCGCATTTCTAAGAAGTCCCCTATTGATGCTGATGCTTCTAATACGATGACACTTTGAAAATACTGCTCTAGTGAGTCTCACATCAGTTTTTCTCATCTATTTCCACATGGTGACAATTTTAGTAAATGATTTCCTCATTGGAAGTCTTTTATTCCTATCTTATTTGAAAAAGCCAGGTCAAACTTTCTAAAACACAGGTATGATCTTGTTATTTTCCCTACTCTGAAACTTTCAGCCTTTTCTCTTATACCCCTTGAGTTCATTTGAACTTCTTAGTGTGGCATAATCAATTATGATATGTCCACCTGGCACTTTACAGTTTTTTTAATAGACTTTTTTTTTTAGAGCAGTTTTAAGTTTATAGCAATACTGAAGAAAGATTTCCCATATACCCTCCACACTTTACAGTTTTCAGAGCACTTTCATATATAGTCTTTCATATAGGGTTTTCTGTAATCTGGCTGCAACCCATGTGGTAAAGTAGGAGAGTTGGGTTTTTCTTAATTCCACCTTTAACTATGACCTTGAGTCAGTTTCTTCATCTGTAAAATGGGAGAGTAGGATTAAAAGGTCTTTAAAGGCTACTTTTCACTATGTTATGCCTTTCTAACTTTATCTTCCATTGTTCTCACCAGCAAAATCTGTGCTCCAGCTGGATTGAGCTATTTGCTAGTCTGTAAAGGTACTTGTGTTTTTTGGCTCCCTGCCTTTACTTATGTTGTTTCTTCCCCATAGAATGTCCTCTTCCCTATTTCTTTTGTAGTCCTTCAAGGACCAACCCAAATGCCATCTCCTTTCATAAAGCCGTTCTTGATCCCTTCTCTTATTCCTTTCCCTTCTTTGATATTGCTTAGCCGTTGGCTTGTTCTTTGTCTCTCTCTTATGGTGTGTCTAACTTACTCCCATATAATATTATTTATGTATGAGTCTCCTCTCTCCTGATTATAAATTCTTTGAGGACAGGGGATGTCTTATTCATAACTTTATTCATCCTTCACCTCTGCCCTGTGCCTAGGACAGTGCCTCGTATACAGAAGTTATTTAGTAAATACTTGTGGATAAATGTGGGTGAATTCAGGTTTCAGCATTAGCACTGGGGCTGTAGGCAGTTGGTCTCTTCTCTATATGGGATGACCTTAAATAACCTTGACACTTAATGTTAGTATGGGAGAGCTACTTATGCAATTTGAAATGCTGGAATATGAGCATTCAGAAGGGTCAACTGTTGAAAAATGGTGTGACCGCTTATAGCAGATGATAGCTGACATCAGAGTTTATGTGTATAATAACTGGGGTAAAAGGGATGGGAATTGCAATGGGATAGAACAATGTTTCCTAAGCCACATTTGTGATTTTTTGTTTTTCAAAAAGGGAGGCCATGGCCAAAATTGATGAGGGGGTAGCAGCCCCAGTGAGTGGAAGTGCTGCTCGACTCCGATTTTTCTCCATGAAGAGGACCGTATCTCAGCAGTCATTTGATGGTGTCTCATTGGATAACAGTGGCCCTGAAGACCGGATTTCAGTAGACAGTGATGGCAGTGATAACTTTGTGATGCTCTTAGAGTCTGGTAAGTGGAAGCAGAGCCAGAGCTGTAGAAGTTTAGAAAGGGTTCTTTCTACTGTCTGTATTCAGACTGGTAGGATGTAGAAGGGGCTGAGATTTGATAAAATAGTCATTTTCTTAATCAAAAAAGAAATTTCAATGGATTTGTGGCTCTAGCTTTATCCCCCACATCTTCTTCTAGGTTACTGGTTAGTCCTTGACCTTTATCATAGAACAAGACTCAAACCAAAGAAGAGAGCAAGTAGTCTTACAGCCATGTAGCTTTGTGGTAATAGGATTTGTTTTATGGCGGGTATCAATGGTTGTCTTTTCTTTTTTTTTTTTGCTTATGCATTTTATCGTTGGAAAATAGCTAAGAGCTTTTTCACTATGATAAAACAAATAACTCTTAGAAATTATATCAGTTACCACTGGAAATTGCACTGGAGCTTTCAGCTTATTGATATGGAAGCTAAAAATCATCTCTTACAAGTGTGTAAATGAAAAGTAAATAAAAGAGAATGTACTGATTCTTAAGCTGGGTGGTATGTGCCCATATTTGTCATTATTTTTAACTTATTATGGAAAACTTCAAATATATATAAAAGTAGACAGAATCAAGTAATGAATAGCTTCAAATATTAAAAACTCATGGCCATTATTGTTTCATTTATATTTCTGCCTACTTCCCTTTTTCCCATATCATTTTGAAACAAATCCATAATATATCATTTTATTCATAAATATTTTCATTATGCATCTCTAGAAGATACAAACTTTTAATTAATGTAAAAGATGCTTAAAATTTACCATCTTAACCATTTTTAACTATAATTCAGTTGGCATTAAGTATATCCACATAGTTGTGTATCCTTCACCACTATTTTATCTTCAAACTCTTTTCATCTAATGAAAAACTGTACCCATTAAACAATAATTCCTCTTTCTCTCCTCTTCCAGCCCCTGTCAACGTCCATTTTACTGTCTGTCTCTATGAATTTGATCACTCTAGGTACTTCATAAAAATGGAAGCATACACTATTTGTCTTTTTGTGAATGGCTTATTTCATTTAACATAATGTTCTTAAGGTTCATTCACATAGCATATGTCAGAATTTCCTTCCTTTTTTAATGCTGAAAAATATTCTATTGTATGTTTATACCACATTTTGTTTATCCATCCATGGACACTTGGGTTGCTTTTATTTACAGACTTTTAAAAAATTTGACCAAATACCACTATTAAAATTAAAAATTATGAATAATTTCTTAAATTCATCAACTATCTAGTTATTCTTCAGATTTTCAATTGTCTCATAAATGTCATAAATGTTTTGTTTTGTTTTTATAGTCATTGTTTTTAGAGATTATATTTGAACAGAATTTTTTGACTTTCACACTCTTTTGTTATCTTTCTTATGCAGAGTCTGGTCCAGAGTCTTTTCCACCAGGATCTCTTCCAAATGTCTTAGACAGTGCTGGCATTCAAGGGAGCCCTATGATAGATGGTGATGGCCAGGGGTCACCAGAGATGCACAGTTCAGCATCACCCAGTGGGGAAGACCTCAGTCTTCACCCGGTAAGTTGTACTTTCTTCTCTGCAAAGGGTAGGCTCTAGACTGGGAGCTTGGGACTCAGCTAAGAGAGTCTCCTTTTACAGGTCTCAGTTCTGGTTCTGAAGGTGAATAAGGTGTCTTTTGGGATTGAGGTACGTGGTGCGGACCTGTCTGTGGCCTTGCAAGCAGAGGAACTGACCCTCCAGCAGCTGGGCACCATGGGACTCTGGCAGTTCTTTCATGGACAATGCCCGGGTAAGGATGGCAGCCACTCCAGGAGAGCTGGTGGGATTTTTCTGGGGCAGCCATAGCTTCACTTGCTCCGTTCACTGTGTTCCATTGGCAGCTGCCCTAGTGCCAAGCCCTTGGCCCTTCTCTCCAGTAGCCATTAAGGGGAGGAATAACACTGAAGAAGCCTCCTCCTTGCAACCAGCTTCCCTGAACACTTTCTGGGATTTTGCATTCACTAGACTTCATTTTCCACATGCTCCTTAAGCTTACTTGAGGACATTGTCCACTTATTCATTTGTGTGGCTGCTAACATCAAACTATATCTGACCAAGGAGTATCTGTCTTTCAGATTAAGTTCTTTGATGTGAATTATCATTTATACTTTAAAAGATGACAGAAAAAATCTGGACTTGCTTCATTTAAAAAAATTATCTTTTAAAATATTGAGTAGGTACTAAAGAATACTTATAAAATATATGTATAAAATAGTATCAGTACAATGAACTCAAGTACCTACCACCTCGTTTAATAAATAGTTTTAACTTTGATGTCCCTGGGAACCCCTTTCTTGAACCTTCTTCTGCCTCTCATCCATCAAAGGGAGTCATGAGAGCTTGAATTTTGTGTTTATCATTCTCTTGCTTTACTTTATAATTCTTCCACGTGTTTATATCAATGTATCACCTTTGTAGGTTTTCAATTTTTAAAAGTAGAATTATAGTTTGTATTCTTTCCTGATTTGCTTCTTTCAAGTAATATGAGATTCTTCAGATTCTTCCAGGTTGTTGAGTTAGCTATAATTTATATATTTTCACTACTATACAATATTCTATTATATAAATATACTGCTTTTTGCTTTTTAAAAAAGTTTTATTGAGATGTAATTTGTATACTTTGAGATACATTCATTGTAAATATACAGTTTGATAAATTTTTAATAAGTTTACAGAGTTGTTTCTAGTTTTTTTGGAATTTTAAATAGTGTTGCCTTGAACATCTTTGTACCTATCTCCTAGTATATATGTTGGAGAGTATCTCCAGGGTTATATTCCTGAGGATATAATTTCTAGGTCATTAGAGTAAGTCTAGCTTTAACTGTACTAGATAATGCTAATTTGTTTTCCAAAATGGTTGTACTGATTTGCAGTTATTTAACTATGTAAGTTCCATATCCTTGGCTATACTTGAGATTGTTCTTATATGGAATTTTAAGGAGATTAGCGTAGATCCTGCTTGGCTTTATCAGATACTTGGCTTTATATGAGAAGACCAAGACTTGAAGAAAGGAAGAGACATTCAAATTTAGTAGAGTTGAGGGTTCTGTGTACTGGAGTTTTTCCTTGGCCATTAGAAGGCCAGCTTTTTATTGGTCCTTAACCTCCCTTCCACCATGGGCATTATAGCGAAGTAGCTAAGCCCATGGTCTTTGCATTTAGGCTGCCTGAATTCTATCCTTGCTACTGACAGCTGTGTAACTTTGGGTGCATTAATCTCTGTGCTTAGTTCCTTCTTCTCTAAGATGGGAATGATGGTAATACTTTTGGCATAGGTTGTTATAAATATTCAATATATGTAAAGTGTTTAACAGTCTCTGGCTGTTAGTTAATATGTTTCCCTTCTGTATTCTCAAAGATACAAGCTTTCAGGAATCCTCAACTTTGAAGACTAGCCCCATTAGACCAGCAGTGGGCCTTCGCTTTGAGGTGGGGCCTGGTGCAGCTGTTCATTCCCCACTGGCCACAAAGAATGGTTTCCTGCATTTGCTTCTCCAAGGTTGTGACCTTGAGCTGCTCACTTCGGTGCTCAATGGCCTGGGGCCCTTCTTGGAGGATGAGGAGATTCCGGAGGTAGTTCCCATGCAAGTCGAGCTCCTGAATTCCAGAATCACCTTAAAGGTGAGAGGAACTTTTGTTTTTTACCTTAGAATTTGTTAGGCAAGGAATTCTGGCAGTGACAGCTGTTAGCTTCTTGCCTCCTCACATTAAAAGATATTGAGGATCAAGTGAGGAAATGCAAATTAGCATTCTTTGTCAATGTTATGGTAATTAAATAAATATGTATTGCTGTCAAAAAGTCCTGGGTTCAAGCCAGGAGACCTTGTCTCTAGCCCTAATCTTATTTTTGGCATGAAGCATGATTGTGCAGTCCCATTAGTTTATCTGTTCCTTATTTCACCATTTCTAGAATGGGAGGGACTCAGTTATGCCTCTTACATCTTGAAAGAATATGGATAAACAATGCCTTAAAAGAGTCTCAGACTGAATGATAGAAGCATGGCTTGTTACTGAGCTGATTGGGAGCATCATGTGGTTTCTCTCTTTCCTGTAGGATGATATCCCCCCCATCTATCCAACATCTCCAGGCCCTATCCCCATCACTCTGGCCATGGAGCATGTTGTGCTGAAGCGAAGTGATGATGGTGTGTTCCATATAGGTGGTGAGTTGAGCTTGTTAGCCTTCTGGCTTCTCTGCCTTTTTTCTCCTGTAAGGGAATAGGTAACAACTAGGAATTGTCTGCATGTTGGTAGCAGCTTATCATTAAGAACCTTTGTTTATTTTCTAGCTGCTGCTCATGATAGACCATCATCTGAAGTACAGAAAAGTGAGAAGAGACAGCCCCCAAAAGAACAGGTGTTTTTGGTGCCCACAGGGGACGCTTTTGGACAGCAGGTGAGGACCTAACCAAATAGCACCTTTCCTATAAGCCCTTAGGAGCTATAATCGCAGAAACTGGTAAAACCCAGAGGGCTGAAAAAGTTGCTTGTACTGTGCACAGCTGGTTTGTTTGGGCTCCTGTCACCTAGCAGCAGCAGCTTCTAGAAGTACTGAATAGGGGATATAAATTACGAGCTGGAGGTGAATGGTTGCTGATCATATGTTCCACCTGTTGCTGTCCCTGTAACTGATGAAATCTGAAGATGGGATTAGGCTGTTAAAGAAGTTGGGTTCTCTTGATCATTAACCAAACTTGTGGATTTTTCTGCTTGAATTGTTCTAATTTGTTCCCTTACTGAGTTTTTGTTTTTTTTTTTGCAAGGTATGCTACCTTATTAACTGTGAATTGCTTGTTGTTTCTTAGGTGAAAGAACTGCCTACCCTACAAAAGGAACTTATAGAAACCAAACAAGCATTGGCCAATGCCAACCAGGATAAAGAAAAACTTCTTCAGGAGATTAGGAAATATAACCCCCTCTTTGAGCTCTGATAGCAGTGGATTAACCTTCTGTACCAAGGAGAGTGGAGATCACCAGCAATAGCACCACCTATGTGACAGAAGGCACCCTCCAGTGTTGAATAAGTTGGCTAAGGATGCCAGAGGGTCTGGGGATTGCTCACTTCACTCCTTGTGGAGTCCTTTGTGTTAGTGTTCTAACTTGGATGGAAGACAGGGAAAAGCATGATAATATTCGAGGAAATTGGGAGCAGCTTTGTGTGTTGCTTGGGCATCATGTCTTGCCTGTGTATAGCCTTTTCGTCCTCTGCATACTAGGTGGATTCTTCTCCATACTATAGGGCCATTTCACCACCTGGTTTCATGACAGAGACATTTGCTTCCTCCACAACCTGTGCGAACAAGGGAAAGTACTCATCTTTTCAGTCACCCACAGAGCCACCAAAGAGTCTATATCTCAGAGCTTCCTGTAGCAGACCGGAAAAGTCTTGGCCTAACTCTGGCCATAGTAGTCAAGTAAAACAGGGACTAACCAGCAAGGTTGGAGCCAGGAAAGGCACAAGAATAAGGGAGACCAGACTCTGCCTTTTTCGGAAAGGGAACTGAGCTCATATCTTGGCTGATATTACAATCAGATTTTTCTGGGTTAAGTTTCCTTTCTGTTATGCTTTCATTATTGTGATGTTGTGGTAGAAAGTAAACAATAGTAGTGGCTCAGTTGTATCACCTTTCCTTTCTATAACATGATTTATTTTTTTAACTTCAAGTATTTGAATTTTTTTTTTTAATTTCAAGTATTTATTTGAAATTTAAGTCAAGAAAAAAACATCCACTCTGAGCTAGGTTGAAGGCATGATGTGGTGGGGATTAATAGGGCAGCTTGATTCTGAGCCTGTATTGTCCACCTAGAGTCCTATCTCTTTTCCATAGCTGCACCTCGGGTTATTTCCTCTGTCTCCCTGGAATCCCTGGTGCATCTGCTTTCCAAGCACTACTACTTTGTACCAGCACACTCCTTAGCACTTGGTGGTTTGGGAGCTGAAAATGTGTTTTAAACTGTAACATAGACATCTCAGTCTCTTGCCTCTCACCCTGCTCTATCACTGTGGATTTTAAAAATCATGTAATTTTGACAAGTAAAGACAAAACAAGAAACCTTCAACCTAGCTAGGTTTTGCCCCTGCCCTATAAAAGAGCGACTTCTCTCTTCTTTCCTTCCTACCTAATTCTTCCCTAACATTCTACCTTTATCCATACTGTTCTATTGATATACATCAAGCTTTGTTGATTAGGCAGAAGTTTATCGGCCAACTCACCTTGAAATGGCAAAATGGTAAACTAGTGATTTAGTAGTGTCAGTAAAATCTTAATCACACATGATCTATTGAAGGAAAAATAAAATGGTTTCCTTTATGGGAAATCATGCCCAACTTGTATGTTATAGTTTTTTGAGGATAAAAAGAAACATGCATTCAAGAAGGAACAAGATCTAATTTGTTCAGACTTTTAAAGAACTTTTGTCAAGTTCTTCACTAAGGCAATTTTAAAAGTACCAGTTACTATGAGATTATGAGACCATTTTGTCATGCTTAGGAAACATCTTTCTGGAGAGAATGTTAATGGGAAGTTTCTTCCTGGTTGATGCTTGCTTTAACCTTATTTAAGATTTTTATAAATAACCTGAAAGTACGATGTTACAGTGCAATCAAACATTACTACTTCCATCCATTGAAAGGTGGACCAGAGAGACTTGCAAAAACAGAACAAAACAAAAAAAAAACCCAAACTGCAAAGGAGCTACAAGCCGGACTGTAAATATTCAGGAAAGTAACAGGTGAGATTAGGTGTGGGTAAGTGTAAAGTAATGCACTTATGGACATAGCAGCTGATGAGACAGTGAGCTCTTAGAACTCAGGAAAGAAATCTAAGTATTGCTGAGAGGGAGGAGGTGTGAATGTGCTGCTGTGGCCAAAAGCTTAACTGCATCAGGAAGGACACACAGAGACAACAGAGAAAACGGGACCTCATACACAACCGTGGTAATGTCTTAAATTATCTGCATACTTCTGGAGACCTTATTTACAAAATATATAAAGGGAGGAAAGGTCCAGAGAACAGCAAAAATTATCGGGGGTGTGGGGGAGTGAAGGTACTTAGATGAGGATACATCTTTAAAATATTGACTTCAATTATGGAAAGATGAAAGCTGAGGATAGTGTTAAATAAATATCCAGTCACAAGGAAGGACATGTTCACCAGGTCCTGAAACTAGCTCTAGTGTTCTACCTTGCTGCCTTAGGTTAAAGAAAGCACTTCTCATAGCAAATCAGAAACTTATGGAACTCATTGTCCAAGAAGTGCTAGCAGAAACTGCATGGATACAGGAGGTTTAAGAGGAGTTCTTGTATGATTTGGGCCTCCCAAAGGGAATTATAGACATCTAGGGCTATTTTTGGTGAAATGCAACTGAGGGTAATTGCATCTCTGCACAAGCTCCCCCTTAATGCTTTCAAAGGCAGAGTGGTGAAAATGGATCATTGGCCTTCTCAGGCCTGGCATTTCTAACATTCTTGGAAGGGTAGGAGGAAGATCCAATAGCTAGAAACTGGAATTATTGAACCTTAGGCTCATCTGAATTGGTTTAAAATCACAGATTTATTCCCTTCCTCTTCTTCCTGACTACCATATCCCTCTGGCATCCTCCATGCAAAGAACATGTTTAATAGGCATTGCCTGGTACACCTTCACCTTAAACTTGTGCTTGGTGAGAGGCAAGAGAAACAAATCAGGAAGCACCAAGACTAACCCCTTTAACAGCCAGAGCTCAGGTTTCTGGGCTCTTTGGAGCTCTTGTCCATGTGACAAATGAAGCCTTAGAATTTCAAACTTCCATTATATGGCAGCTTTGGCCATTGTGTCTTGAAATCCTCAGGAAGTGTGGTAGGGGTCATCGCCCCATAGAATTTTAGTAAAAATTAACTCGTATAATACTAATATTCAATGGGGGAAGGAAGATCTTTTTCATAATGAAGAAATGTGAACTGGTTGGTCATCCTCAGGATAAATGTAAAGGGGAAAAAAATGAAAGGAAAAAACAGTATTGTCACCTCCTTTGGACTGATTGATATCTGCCTTGGAGCTCTAAGACTCTGTGAACAAGAAATAACAATACCTCAAGAAAACGTCCCTCAAAGACTTCAGCCACTGCACATCACCATTTCAGCTGTGAAACATTTACAACTATATCATCTGTGATTGTCCAGATTTCCTATTTACATGGATGTACTGGAGATATGCTTCAGTGCATATGGACTGGTTAAATCTCTTAGCTGAGCTGCAGGGATGATTATCAATCTCAGATTATGTTTTCAACTCACTGGAATAATTAACCTAGTTTCTTTGACTTAAGGGAGAAGGCATGGAATCTATTATTGTGACGGCTGCTTTTTGTTGTATGTTTAATCTGACCCTGATTTTGCCATGGGCCACTACCTTTAGGTAGCATTTTTCATGGTTCTAAAAGGGGTGGTTCCTGTGTATGGAATTTACAAGGGGGCCACACTACCCCTCACATACCCCATAACTTAAATGCTTCCATTTAACCCATTTACATTAGATTCTCCTTAGGCTAGTTCAGGAGGGTAGTGGAAAGAAAGTAGTTTGAAGTCTTGCCATAGTGATATGGGAACTTTCCACTCCAAACCTTTACAGTGAGGGTTTTTTTTTTCCTCTCCCTATTTAATTCTTGCCTAAACTTCTAAAATCAATTATACTAACATAAAACTATGGAAACATTACAGCATAATCTAGTAGGATAAAACCGGTTATTTGAGAACTGCAAAAGCTGTGTCATTGTCTTTTGATTTACCACAGTCATTATTAAGTGTATCAAGATTCCGGTGTGATTTACTATCTTTTCACCTAGATCTATGGCTTCCCCCACTTCCTGCTAGAAGAGGAATATTCCTGTTCACCTCCGGGTGGGTATGGATAGTAGCTGTTATTGAATGGGGATTATTTTCCTCATTGCTTACAACAGAAAAGTTGAAATACTCTTGGATAATCTTAGACTGTGAGATTTTGCTAAGTGGCTAGACTTCAAATGCGAACTTTGTTATTTCAGCCTTTTCCAATATTTCAAATTACAACATAGTTCCTGTAACTGTTAAAACAAAAAAATCTTGTTAGAGCTGAGAGATCGTCTGTTGTCACCCCCCAACCCGTCCCCAGTTTATTCGTTTTTTTGGTCAAGATACAGTGTGAGTTTTAATAGCATTTCTTTGTGGAATGTCCCACTTAAGTGTCTTCTCCACTGGCTAAGTACATGTTTAAAGCCATGAGTTTTAATGTAAGATACTAAAAATCAGATTTGTCCAACTTTGTAAGTCCAAGCTGTTTCCCCCACTGAGGGTGCTAAACAGAACTGGAATTTTTTAAGACATGCTCAGGAAAGCTTCGAAAGAGAACACCTTCTCAACCCTTCTTCCTGACACTGTATGGTAGGAAAGAATTTTTGAGGATTGCCAATGAATACTGTAGCCTTATTACTGCTAATCACTGTCAATAAAAGGTCACTCCATTCCCTCTATTTGAGGAAAACAATGAGAATGTATCTGAATACTGGTCAGTATTGGGAAATTTTAATGTTGCAATATCTAATCAAAACTTGAGTGTACTGGTTCTGTGAACCACATGAAAAAAGCAAATTAAACTTATTAAACAGTATTGGTTGTGGTATATCCGTTTATAGGAATCTGAAGTTTATGGGCTTTTATTTTGTTTTTAAATGCTTTAAGTACTCGTATGAGATAAAAGTTTAATAGCTCTAGGAGAAAACGGGAAGAGCTCAAGTTTTCACAAAAAAAACCCAAGACCAGTTATACACTGACACCAGAAAAAGAATTAACTTCCCCCATTCCAAACACATATGACAATGAATACACATACAAGTTAGAAAACAGTTTAATGATCATTCACTAACATCCATAGGAGAATCTTAAATGTTTACAGGGAAAAACTATTCCACTACTATTGCTAACACCACGCCTCATGTTAGAGTTTCACAAGTCAAAAGTTTCTGGTTGTTTGTTTCATCTACTTAAACCCAGATGTATGAAACAACCTAAGTCATAGCAACTTCAGGTTTCAATATGAACCGTCAAGGTTCCCTTGGAAAGGTTTTGTCTGTAAGCAGCTCCCCAGTCCAGAAGATGCTTAAGGCATATGTATCTTTCTTCTTCCAGCAAGCCAAGAAACAGTTAAATGCCTCAAAATGCCCTAAGAGGTTCCAATATTTAATTAAGGCAAGTGTAAAACAGGCTACATGGCTTCTTCTAGGTGTGATGACTATCAGAGTTTTGAGAAGACATTAAAATCATCATGGAATCCTTGGAGGACAGATTCTAAAGCACCAGTACAGAAAGTCTCATGCAATCTGTAGTCTGTCCTTCAGTACTTCCTTCAGTACCGAGGTTTTCTAGGTTTTGGTCTAGAAGAAGATGATTTTTTTGTGCTTCGAGTTAGGTATTTGTCCCTTCGACTTTAACCTCCGAACAGCCTCCCTCATATGTTTGGGTTGTAGTGGTGGCATTTCTCCCCACTTCTCACACACATCCAGTGCTAAACAGAGGACAAGGAGAAATTTTCATTATCATACCAGAGGTTATTAATCACAACCCCCCTGAGTCCTATAATCCTTATTAACTTATTATTAAGATTGCTAAGGAAATAAATCAAGACATTTTCCCTTCTTAAGAGAATGCTAGGAAATATAGTTTTGGCTTTAGTATAATATTCCATATCAGGCTTTATCACAGGCAACAGTTAGAAACATATCTTCTGCTTAAAAAAAAAAATCAGCTAGAGATTAGCAGTGGTCAGCAGCCAGGATCTCTACGTGATGGACAGAGGGGTAGTTCCTAGGTGTCATAATATCAGGGATAACTCCTCACTATACCAGCAATTGCTTTTCTTGTATCTTCAGTTTTGGCAGTAGAAATGAGCAAAGTCCATTGGAGAAAAGTACAAAGTTCGCTTCTGTTACTTGGGCCAACATGAGGAATCAGGAAGGGAGTTTTCCTAGATGCTTCCTTGCCTCCCAGTATGGAAACTTTCAAGGAATAATGGTCATGTTCTCCCCAATATAAGGCTCACACCTTGGTCAACTTCTAGTATAAATGGAAACCACCACAAGTGTCTTATTAAGTACCTCAGTATAGATATTCTTGAAAATAAGACCATCACAGGTCTTATGGTATAAAGCCAGTATTTATACCAATACCACTCACCTTCTTCTACTACTTCCCCGACGAAAACCTTGGAAATACCAGACATAGCAATAACAACATTCTGAGACACAGAGGTGCCAGTGATGGACTGGATCAGCTTGAAAGAAGGACAAAGACTTGTGATTAAGGTGTCAAGGATTCGCTTTAGAAACATAGTACTCATAAGAGCTTTGCACTGAAAAAGTATTTACTAAATGCTGAATACTGAAACTGAGATTATTAAAACAAAGATTAGGATACATAACCTGTCTGTCCAGACCCTATCCCTGGAATACAAAACCACAATTGATTAGATTATCGAAGGGCATGTTATTTTAGTTTTTCTCCCTAAATGATCCACCAACTTCCAAATGCCAATGCACACACTCTTGAATATAGTTCAGTTTTCATAGCTGATGGAAATGAAGTGTGATAGGCTATCCTTACCCTTTTAATGGCTGCCTTGGGGAAAGCTGACCGGCGATACATTTCATAACGGTTCAGCTGCTCCTCAGAAAAAGAAGAAACCAGGATTCTAGACAAAGATTCAGGTAATTATGCTTAAGATATATTATCATGACAATAAAATCAAGTCTTGGGCAATTAAAAATGCATTTTCATGGAGTCAATAGTATTAGGCTTAGTGTAGTGAGGAATGAAGATAAAGAATTTTAACTCTTAAGGAACCTGAGAAAGAGTGAAACATAAGTTCCTTTCTTCATTTAGGACAAAAACAATGATGTTGGGTCACTGGATCATACCATATAGATGATTGTGTTTTCAGCATTAGGCTTTCTCTCACTATAATGCTACTTTACTACATATTATGGCAAAAATTTAATATATAAATTTATATTCAAACCAGTAGTTTTCAACATTAACAGATTAAGGGGGAAATATTTGTAAAACATATGGAAAAGGATTCATACTCAATATAGTAATTAATGCTTTCAAATAAATTAAAAGATGGCCATACCAGTATTAGAAAATGAGCAAAAGACATGAGAAATGGCCAAAATAAACCCTCACTATTAAATTAAAATGATAAACTAAAATGGGATAAGATTTTTCATACATAAACCAGATTGGCAAATATTAAAAAGAATGGTATTAATGAGAGTGGGAAGACAAACATACATGTTGGTAGAGAGTGAAGTAGAACAACGTTTTTGGAGAAGAATTTGGAAATATGTATGAAAATCCTTTGAAAATATTTATATTATTTGAACTAGCAATTATGCTTCTAGTTCATTTTAGGAATCAAATGGACAAGTATACAAAGATGTGCTCAAAGGTGTTCATCATAATATCAAAAGAAAAAAGCCCAAAACACCAGAACATCTGCAGGGATTGGTTAAATTATGGTTCATCCATGTAATGGAATACAATGCAGCCATTAAAAATGATGATTTATGGGCATATTTACTGACATGAAAATATTTAGCAATACTTATCAAATATTAAAAAAAATCTGAAACGGTATATAATATATACCCTAGGTAAACTATGATTACTGGATTTTGGGTAATTTTCTATTTTTCTATATTTTCTGAATTATTTGTAATGTAATGAGGCCAAAATACTTTTATAATCAGAAAACATAATGAAGCTATTTCCATTTTGAAGAAAATTATGACCTAGATATATAATTATTGACATGGAACACATTCACCATAAATAATGTGAAAAAATAAAGGCTTACAAACAGTATTTAATATCTTTGAAAATTTTAATTTAATTTATAGGTATATATGTATAGAAAATATCTTGGAGAATATACATCAAATTATTAAGTGTTTACCTTCTTATATTTTCTGATATAATGATATATTAATTGCTTTATTTTCTTTTCAGTTTAAAAAAGAAAAAAATGAAGGTCAAGAAAAATTATTAACTTTGCATTGTCAAGTTAGAGACTTGCAATGGGGAAAGATCAGAAAGTGACTTACTGCATCTTTTGAATTTCATCTTCATCCACTTTCTGCTTCTTTTCTTTCTTTTCTTTAATATCTATTTTTAGTTTTTTGGCTGCAGGAGTAAGTAATGATGAGTCTTCCCTTTCAACTGCTGTTAAATCTGAGATGTCCTGACTCTTAAGCTGAGAAAATGAAAGAAACACTACTATATATTTGGCTTACTTTCTAGACTTGAGCAAGGTAAGAAGACATCATTCTCATTACAACACCACGAATCCATTTATCCAGTAGTTTTTTGGTTCCAGGCACTAGCTGTACCATCAAGTGTAAGATACGCTATCTCTCCTAAAGAAGTTTATAGTCCAGTTGTGGGGTAAAAAAACAAAACAAAACAAAACAAAACAAAACAAACCAGCTAAATAATCAAGTCTTCCAGTTTAGCTGTGATTATAGCTCCAATATCTGGTTATAAATGCAATGAAATGTCAAGGATCATGAAAATCTCTCTCCCCTGAGCCCACTCTCCTGACCTCATTCTTTTGGAGGGGATGTCAGAAAAGTCCTCCCCATTCAGCCAGCATTTCTGCCTCTAAATCTATAAATCTCTTTATTGGTGATGGTTCCATGTGGAAAGAATATTTAAAAAGAGGCATCTTCTCATCAAAACAGTGTTTCTTTGAATTTGGAGAATTTAAGTGAGCTTCTCCTACATATAGTGCTCTTTTTTTCCCTTTATGTTTTATAAGCATTAATTCATCAACATTTACATTTATTCTTATTAACTCATTATCCCTACATTCTTCTGATTTATTTTGTTCTTTTTCTGGTTTTTTTGAGTTGGGTGCTTATTTTCAATATCTCCTGCTTGTTAATAAAAATATGTAAGGCTACAAATTTTTCTTTAAATAAAGTTTTGGTCAAACCCCATAGGATTTGACGTATTCTCTCTGTTAATTTCTTTAATCCAGGAGCTATTTAGAAAACAGTTTAAAATGTCCAGGTGTTCGTTTTTTGGGGAGAATGGAAGGTGGAAGAAGTTTTTGTTGTTAATTTCAAGTTTACTACACTATACTAACAGGATGTGGCCTGTTTTGATTTCTACTTTTAAGAATTTGTTTTTTCGTGTGGTCTGGTATATGATCAATTTTTAAAAGTGTTTCAGAGGCTGCAAAAAAAATTTTATGTTCTATTGGGTGCAAATTTCCATATGTAGTGAACTCTTGATTGGACTAAGTTAACTATTATTCAAATCTTTTTGTCCTTGAGATCTGTTTTAAAGATTCCTTTTTAAAATAGTTTAGTCACATCTCTTTTTCTAAAAGTTCTTTCTTTATATATTTGGATGTAACTTTATGCTCTTAAAGGCTCTTTCTATGTAATCCAATGTCCTTCCCCACGATCTCTTTAAATCCCTTACTTATGGCTCTAAAATCCTCAAGATTCTGTCTTTAGAAATGGAAACCAGAGAATGTTGAGATTCTGGTCCCCTGGCTAATGCTCAGCTAGGCAACATTGCTGAACTTTTGAGGTGGCACAACTGGTGGGTTTGGTGTGTTTAGGCTTGGACATTAACACCCAGGTCACCGGTAGCAGTTAAATGTCCCAAGAGGGTATGGGTGTGACTAAACCAGTAACTCCCTCAAAGTCTCCCTGAAGCCTGTAGTAACAAAATTATGCTTAAGCAATATCTAAGAGAAACCATATTGCGGTAAAAGGGACACTAGGAATTCCAGGTTCTGGCTCTTGCACTCTGAGTGTGATATCCGATCCCAATTTCTTCATCAGGAAACTAAGAGCCTATTTAAAATTCTCTTAGAAGTAGCTTCAGTAACTAAGGACAGGGATTAAAATTATCAACCCAGCCCTTGGGTCTCCTTCCTACCGGCTACCAGCCACCGCGACTGCAGATCTAGAGGAAGTCCCGATGAGTTCGAATTGCCCTAGGTGGGGAGGGATACACCAGGGAGCTGGTCGAGCAGTCAGTAACAAACAATCTCGGAGTACCGCGGCCTCATCAACACCACGTCTTCCTACCTCGCCTTCCTCAGCCGCAGCTTCTTTCAAGTCCCCATCTCCATCCCCGTCAGTTTCCTCCGGGATTCCGTCGGTGTCGGTAGCCCCGGGAACTCCGGGAGCAGCAGCCGTCTCATCGGTCTCCCCTGCCTCTCCACTTTTATCAGTGGGCGACTCGCAGGGATTATCCATCGCCGCGAGAAGGGACAGGAGGCCACGGCGCTGTCACGCTCGGGAGCTCGGGACCGCGCACGGAGCAGCAGCAGCAGCAGCCCGGGAGCTCACTTCCTGCCGTCGCGCTGCGATGACGTCATCCCGCCGCCCCTAGGAGGGTCAGGTGAGGCGCGCTTCGAAGACCTCAGGGCTCCGTTTTCACTCTGGTTTGGTGGCGGTGGGTGGAGGGGAGATTGAGGGCTCGGAATTTAGTTTGTAGGTTTTCCATCCTGGGGAATCACCTTTTGAAAAGGAGCGCCGTTTTGTTTATTGAAGGACTTCTTTTCCCTTCTCGAAGCCTTTCTAAAAACACAATGTCAGCTACCTCCTTCCGTAATCCTTTTTCCTCAAAGTTTGGGGTCGCGAGGAAACTCCGTCCTGCCGCACGCTCGCATCGTGAGACGCGGCTGCCTCGTCGAGTTTCAGGCGCGGATTCAGCCTCGTACAGTTCAGCTACGAAAGGAAGAGACCGCGCGGGTTTGGATTGCCAGCATTTCTCTTCAGTTCCTCAAGCACACCTTAAAAAAAAAAAAAAAAAACATCCTATAGCTTGAACAATCCATTTATTTGTCCGATCCATTTATTCACTCCACGGCTGTTGAGTGCCCACGTCGAGCAAGAAAAAGTGCTCGTACCAGAAACGAAACGCATCGTGTATACCCAAAGAAAGGATTTTCCCAGTTCACCAGTACTCAAGGTCGGGGTCGGTTTTACAAGCCCTACCTTGCATGTCGGTTTGTTTAATCTCATCAAAAGTAAGAGGAAACGAATCCTACCCGAAGAGAGACCTTCCCCTTGATTGTCTCACTTTAGGAGCCATTTCAGGGATTTAGAGCATGAAGAACAGGGGATGTTTCTATTGAAAAACTTGAGGTAAAAAGCATCTTACTCATCTTTGGATCACCTGGTCCCCACACCCATTGCGTACTTAATTTATGCGTGCTGACAGAATGGCTTAGGAAATGTGCGTGCGCGTTACCGTATTTCTCCCTTTGTTTCTCTGCTGCCTGGAGAAATCACCGTATTTCCTGTCCTGTGGGCTCCCAAACCTTTGGGGAAGGAGCGCACCTCACGAGGCGCATACGTACAGGTGGGCCCCGTTCATTCCTTTCCACCTACGCAGCGGGCGCCCGCACGGCGCTCTCCTTTTGCCCTGCAGGACCCTCTCTGCACAGTGAGGGCCACTTGGCGCAGACCACAGCCACCTGAGCAGCCTGCTGAGCCCCGCCCAAATAGGTGGGCAAGGGGGCGGGGCAGGGGCGCGGTGACGCGTGACGCCAGATCCCGGAAGTGACGCGTTGTGGGGGGGACGCCGGGGGGGAGGGGGGTGGTGTCCCCGGCCGGTTTGGGGGGTGCGTTGCCCGGAGACGGAAAGTTTGGGAGCCGAAGCAGGCTCGGCTGCGGCCCCGGGAAGGGGGCCCAGGGGGCAGTGGCCCTGGGGATGGGGAAGGAGCAGGAGCTGCTGGAGGCGGCCCGCACCGGCCACCTCCCGGCCGTGGAGAAGCTGCTGTCCGGGAAGCGGCTCTCCTCAGGCTTCGGCGGCGGCGGCGGCGGCTCCGGGGGCGGCGGCGGCGGCGGCGGCGGCGGTCTTGGTTCCTCGAGTCATACCCTCTCCAGTCTGCTCAGGTGGGTAACGCGCCGGGGCCAGACAGCCGCCTCGAGACCGCTCTCTCCCCCGCGCGACTCTCGTGGGTCCCCAGAGCGATCGAGGCTTCGGAGACCCAGGCAGAATGGGTTTTCGGGGTACCCCGGGGCGCGGGCGGGCGGCCCACGGGGCAAGGGACGCCAGTGCGCGTCCGAGCTGGGCTCTGCTAGTCTCGCCTTCTGACCCGGCTGCGAAGAATGGTGGGAGTTCCCAGGTGGCAGCCTCCGCCGCATGGCACAGCGCGGCTTCACCCTCGCCCGCTGTAGGTGCCCGCTGTGGTATCCAACAGGCCACTTTAGAGCAATGTATACATGTTAACAAATGTATTTTGTAACCTCCCTCACCTCCTGCAGAAACTCCCACACCTTGCAGAATCTCGCGGCTCCCGGAGAGGAAATTATCTTGATTCCCTTCTTTTGGGAACTTGGAATCTCCTACTAGGCTCTGCAGGACCTGGCTTTTGTTGTTTATGTTAAAATTGCCTCTGGATTTATCACGTCTAAAGTACTCTTTGAATCCCACTTGTACTTGAAGTTCACATTTTAGTTCCATGTAGTGAACCTCATTGGATTAGGCTGTTAGGTGGCAATATGCACGATTCATTGGGGGTTTGTTTGTTCACGAAGAAATAAAGCTTTAGGAAGACTTGTTTAGGAAACCAAGGGATGCTTGAAACTTTTCCAAGGTCTGTTGTTAAACACTTGAATCTGAGCTGTAATGATTGAGAGGAAAAGGTCACTTGTGTGTGGCTTGGAGGGAGGATTGTCAGTGTGACTAAAATGTGTTGGTTCAGCAGCACTTTCATAGCCTGTTTTCTTTTCCTTCCGTGTTCTTTTGAGGTTTTTAAGAAGTGGAAGTTCGTTTAGAAATGGCTTGGTTTGCTTTTGTTCCCCATTAGTTTATGTAACTTCAATTTGGGTGAGTTGAGCTTAGCCCAAGGAAGCCCAAGGCTCTAATGAATTGTTAGGTATTAAGCACTGAGTAGGAACCCAGCTCTGTACAGGAAGGTTTTAGAAAGCAGTATAAGAGAAGAACTCTCCCTAGGAGTTCTTTTGGGGAGGCAAACACCAGTACTGTTGGCTGCAATTCTGCAGCCCCTAGAACAATGCCATCACACAGTTGGTATTCGGAATTTGTTGAATAAATAAAAGTGTCAGAGGACAGTAAATTTCTAAATAAACTAATGATGCTACTCACCGTAATTGTTAGTTCAGTGGCATAAGACATACTTTGGGATGAGATGGTGATCAAGGTTCCCAGGAGGAGAAAGACTAAAGCCAACTTTGAAGGAAGTGAGGATTTGGGTAGGTGAAGTAGAGTGAGAGTGTTCCAGGTAGGCACACCATGATCAGAGACACAGAAGTGGGAAAGGACACTTATTTGGTGCTAGTGAGACACTAGAACTTCTTGCCTGTTGCCTTGAATGTTTTGGGCACAATTAAGGGAAATAATGGATGGATACACTGCCATCTTTCAAAATGAATTAGTCTTTCTCATGTTTCTATTCCAGGTTCCTAGATTAGTGCCTGGTGACTCACAGGTGTTGAATAAACGTACTTTGAGTGCATGAATTGGGTTATGAATCTTACCTGGATTACTTTGATATTTTTGCACTTCTGATGTCTGAGAGATGAGAGAAAGACTATACAAGTTCAGAGGGGCCTGTTTCCCATGAGTTGAGTGATGTAGCATTTGGAGGATTGCCAAGCATACCTTAACCCCTAGTATATCCTGCTGAAGTGAGAAACTCACATATCTCCTGCTTTCAGGTACACAGGTTAAGTTACTCTTAGTGTGCTCACTCAAGCACTGTTGAAATTTTGCTGAGGATTTAGCTGCCTATAGTTAAGCAAGACTAGGAAAGCTTTGTTCAGCACAGTTTTTACTTAGAGCCTCATGCTGATATGTCCAGTCGGCCAGAAAGTGTCGATGGTGGTGTCAACATTCCCTTGCATAAGAGCTGGCTCCTGACTTGCTCCTGTGTCTGATGGAGTGACGGTAGATGGCCCAAGAGCTGTCCCAGCCTCTCATTCCTGCTACTCCTAGGGGCAGGGAGGATCTTCAGGCACTTGTTACATTCACTAGGTGTGTCATTAATTAGAGGTGACTCTGGTTCAACCTAGTGAAAGATTTCTGAGCAAATGAGACCATGTGTTTAAAAACCCCCTAAGTCAGCATGTCCTGCCTTTTAAGTTTGGAAATAGTGGGTGTGGGTCCACCATGCTCACACTCCCCACCTCAAGGACATTGGGTTATTATTTAACAAGAGCTGCAGAATCCTAGTTTCAACCTTGGCCTTTGCATTAGCTGCCATGGCCTACTCCCACTAGTACTGCCAAATGTGGCCTACATTTGTCCAGCTGCTTGAGTGACCAAGTAAAGCTCTCAGGAACAGGAACTCATCTATAATATAGATGTTTCGAACCACATGTGTAATTGTCTGTTCATCTATTTTTTTATCTGTTCATCTAGTCCTATATTTATGACCCCTCTTCCCCACAATTCCACAAAAGCTTTGTGCTTATTCTTAAACTGTAAAGTGTTTACACTCACCCTAACCCTTTTTTCTTAACTGCCTGCGCTTAGGTCTTAACTTCTTAAAGCCCTCCCTAATGACCCTAATACACACAGATCTCTCAAGCTTCTACTTATTTGGAACCCATCATCTTTAGAATACAATAACTAGTCAACTTATACTTTGCTTGCCTAGCTTTCACAGTTTGTTGCTTTGGCCTGTCAGTATAATGTTTATATAAAGTAACCCTTTCCAGTTGAGAGAGAACACACCTGAGAGTCAGAAAGTCAGCAAAGAAGTCTTTTAGACTAAAAATAAGAAATACACATAATTTCTTTCTGACCTTCCCTTATTTACTGTACATTCAGAGGCAGTATAAATAGTATTATGCTTAAGGCCAATTGTGCTGGAATCAGACTGCCTGGATTCACATTCCATTGCCACCACTATCTGCTTGACCTTATATAAATGACTCAACCACTTTAAACCTCAATTTCTGCATCTGTAAAATGGGGATAATATTATCTACCTTATAGGTATTGTCTTAGATAGTGTGTGTAAGAAACCACAATTTCTGGTACATTGTAAGTACTCACTGTTAGCCATCCTCAGTTCAGTTCAGCACGTGCAATTTTGCCATGCCGCACCTGCCGTGTGCAAAGTACCATGCCAGACACATTTTAAAAGTGGTCTTTCACACTTGGGTATCTGTTTTCCAAGCCATGGCAGATTAGAAAGCGTGAATAAGGGAGAGGACCTTAAATGGACAAGCAATAGAACCTAGAAAGCATAGCTATCTAAAATGTCTAGTCCTACAGAGGTTCTGAATAGCAGGGTTTTACTCTATATAATAGTGTCTCATGTTCTGATTGTTGAACAGATGCAGGCCTTCAGTCTATGGCTTGGACGGGTACTGTATAAATTCCTTTTTAACTTACGGTAGATTTCAGACCTGGGTATATAGCAGGCACTCAAATTCACATGTGATGGAGAGTTTGATGTTTATAGTTATAGTGAAACTACTGATTTCCAGGAAAGTAACTTCTATATGAGAATACAATAAGATCTGGGTTAAAAGTGAATTCTGTCAACTGAAGGGCAGGAAGATCTGAGAAAAGGAAATGTTAAAGTAAAATGACATATATTAACTGTAAACTAACTATAAATCAAGTTATGAGCTAAATACTGATGTATGTGTATGTGAATATATGTGAATGATGTAAAGTGAAATGCACTCCTGAGGGTCCAGAAGCACAGAGAAACTAAGCCAAAGGCCATAATTGAGGAGTAGATTGTGTCATGGTTTAGGAAAACTCAGTACTTAATTTTTTGACAATGAGAAGAGTGAATAAAAAAAGAAAAAGCCAAGCAGGCTTGCTAGAGAAATCTGAAATTTTATAGACATTTATTTATATTTATACTTATTGTAGCAATAAATGTGGCTATAAACTAGTTTTTGCTCCACCATTTGTAGTGGGGGTAGGGAGAAGACTGTGAGTTTCCCAAAGATATGAAAAATTTCTGAAATAAGGAATGAAGAATGAAAAATTTTGAAGAATGGACCTCATTTGAGGAATAATAACAGCTTCTCTCAGATATCAGAAGAGATGACAAGTTAGTTATTCATTATTTTTAAAAAAAGATCCCTAATATTTATTTAAGGAATTTAGACTTAAAAAAATGATTAGCATAACCATTTTTTTGAAATGGTCCTTTATTTACACACCCTCCCAGCAGTAAACCTGTAACTTTTAAATTATAAATGATATGACATGACAGCTTTTTCTCATGCTGACCCTTTTCCTTTTGCCCTCCTACCATGCCAGATTTCTTTTTGAATGTGCCAATTTGAGCAAACTGATTTTAACATCCTAAGGAAGAAAGCAGTACCAACCATGTAAAGATTATAGAATGGGAGGTGCTGGAAGCAGGATCTCATGGACTTGTCTGATGTAAGTTCCTGCTCTTTTAAGAGAATACAAAATCAAAAACAACAAAGCAAAACACAGCTATCCATTAGGACAGCAGTTTTCTGGATCTTCTACTAAACCTTAATTCATTAAAGTCGTTTTTAAAGAGCTTCTTAAAATATTTCTTTTAAGTGTCATTTTATTGAGATGGCAGTCCTTAGAATTGCTGCACATTTAGGCTTTCTCTAAAACAGAATGTGGTCCCACTATTAAAAACAAAACAAAACAAAAGCAAAAAATAGCATGCCTGAAAATGACTTCCTTGTGGTTATCTTATATCTGAAAATCTAGAAAGTGCCTAATCTTAAATCGAGTTAGACATCTGCTTGTAGTAAAAGATGATTTAGCAGAAGATTGATAAGTCGGAGAGATCTCCCTTTTTATGTATTCTCCAATTGAAGTTTAGTTTTTACTGTGTTAGTTACAAAAATTAGAGACAGGAAACTGAAACAGTCTTGTGGTCTGAAGAATTTGATTTGTATCCAGTCAGCTTCAGCATGTTCACTCCTCCTAGGAGGTTATGATCCCAGTGAAAACTGTATCCTTGGCCAGAAAAATCCCTTTGGAAGGATCTTCCACCCCACCTCACCCCACCCCCTTGGTTTGTTCACCCCAAACAGCTGTGAAATTTGGTTGGCAAAAAGGAAGTCAAGGCTATTTCTGCCTTAGTCTTCAGTAGGGAAAGTAAATCACTGGGCATTATATCCCAGAGATACCAAGGAAACTCCAAAAGAAGATAGTGGAGGGTTTGTTCTTAGAAATGTCAGTTCTCCTGTGGGTAGAAACTTGGTCTTTTCTGGAGAGCCCTCAGAAAATGTTCCCCACACTGATTTCCAAAAGATTCCTGGGTGATTTTCTGTGGTATAGAAAATTATATCGTTACGGTTGTAGAACATCTTCAAATCACTTTGGTGTGGTTAGCATTAATGGTAGTAATACTAGAAATTATACAGTTCGGCTTCATATTTATCCTTTCTCAGTAATTTGTAGATCAAGTTTGTTTAGTTTACAAATCAGAAAAGAGTTTTTAAAACAAGTCAGTTGTTTCAGCTTTACTTGTGACGTTATTACCATTATTAAAAACGGTAGAGATGATCCAGGAAGCTTGCTTGCTTGCTTAGCATAGCCAATAAGAGTCAGATTCTGACCCAGCTCTGCCTTGTGACTTTGGCAAATCACATAACTTCTGTAGCCATCTGTGTCTTCATTTGTATAATGGGCCTGGGATATTACATACCTCCTGAAGCAGCATCGCCTGAGCTAAAATGTATAAGACACATAATGCTTGGCCCATGCCAAGGGCTTGGTAAACCTCAGCTGCTAAAGTTATCTGATAACAGCCCAAATGCTTGCCACCTTTGATGAATCGAAATGATAATCCTGTTTTTAAGGAAATATTTTTTATAAATGTTGCCATTTTAAAATTTATAATAATCGATAGTAGAGACTCCCAACCTTTTCAAATGATGAGTCCCACTTTTAAAAGTCTGACAATGGTAATGATGTCAGAACTTACAAACTGATACAGGCCCATGATCTTGGGTCTGAAACCTTAGGGTTTAGAATCCAGAACATTTGGATTGTTGGAGGGTAATATTGAGCCTCTGGTGGGATCTAGGGCAGCGCTCTGAAACATATTTCTGTAGTGAAATCTGTAAATATTTATAGTAAATGGGATAAATATGAAGCAGTTTCATATCAGTTTAGGTTTTTGTACCTAAACGAGCTTATTGCCAACTTTTGAATTTTCAGAGCTTTTTGGATTTCTGTATTGTAGGTAAGGGAATATGGACCTTGCCTTTAGGGAAAATGCTAGATATGTAAAAATACAATGAAGAAAATAAAGTCATCTATAATTCACCACCTAAAGAAAAACTGTTGTAATTTTGGTGTACATACTTTTGTCTTTTTCCTATGTACACTTAAAAAAACAAAAACAAAAACAAATGACATTATTCTGTATATGCTATGTCTCAAATTCTCAATATATTGTGAACATTTTTCTATTTTCTATTTTCCTCAACCTCATTTTAAGTATTCCACAGTGTATATGAACTGTAATTTATATAATTCCTTTCTCACCATAAACATGAGTTTGTTTTTAGTTTTCTGTTATTGGAACAGCACTGTGATATATATACTTACAGATAAGTTTTTGTGTACCCTCATGCTTATAAGATTTTATATACTCAGTAGGTTAGTAGATGTAATTTGAGTATTCAACCATTGCAAATTAACATGTGTGCAGTTAAATATGAGGACTCATGATTAATTCTAAGGCCCCTTACCCCTCCTGGGTCCTTTTGTTTGGAAAATAATGTTCTGATCTATGGCTGCTAAATGCTACTTATATTTACAAAGTTACCTCTGTGCAGACATAGGATTTTTAATAGTCAGGTTGGGGCCTCTTGGGTCCTTCTTCAGGGCCATTAATAATACAAATGCATGGAGCAAAATGTTCTAAGTAGAATGAAAGAAAAATCATTTTCTTTTGTAGTTCTGGTTTTCATTATGGGACATTTCAAACATACAGAAGGCATCATTAAGTGCTTGTCCTTACTGGGCATATTGTGACTTTCAGCTTTGCATGTGTACAGTCACATTGCTCAATTACAATTTTTTTCAGTCACAGCAAAAGTTTAAAATTTCAGGGATTATAACTTTTTTAAGTAACATTTTATTTTAAAAAATTGGAAACTCTCAATTCTTACCTGTTTTCAGGTTGAAAAAGTGGTATTGTTATCTGAGGTATCAGGTATTTAGAAAACAAGGGTTGGTTTATTTGGAGGTGGTACTTTGTTTAACCTTGGAAAGGTCCTTCTTAAAGGGGTTTTCTGCCTTTTTTGTCTTGAACCAGTGTGTTGGCTTTTTCTTTTCACCTGAGTAAGCATCATTGTGATTTTCTTTTTAGTTTCCTTTATACACAATCCATTTCTCAAGTTATTTTTCCTCTTAAAAACAGTCGAGACCTACTGATAAGAAGTCTGATGACAAAAGCTTGCAAAACAGATCAGATCAGGGCTGTTTACCTGAATCACTGGAAGATTCTTAGACTTTCTGGTGTTTGTTTTTAGATCTTTAGCTCTTTGCTGGGCCTGGAGAGGAGCCCCAGCCCTAGCTTTGTTCATGACTGTTGGATCATGTTCCCCACTCTTTCTCCTCTCCCTTCCACAGCCTGGTGAGGTCAATGCAGTGACTCTTGTCCCGGTTGGATTCAGCTGCCTGATACTTGCTTCTTCAGGTTGCCCCACAGCCTTGATAAAACTTCAAGGCAAAGCCCAGCCCACATTGTAGTATTTGAGGTTGTTAACTCACAAGTTAATTTACAACTGCTTAGTTGTTCCATAGACTCTCCTGTAGGTGGGTATGTACCATATGTTTTCGGGAGTTTTCATTTCTTGCTCAGTTAACACTTTGCTCTGTCCAAGCCAAGAACTTTACATCTGTATTTCCTCAGTTTACTTTCTCACCATGCCTGCTAGATAATTGTTGTTATTCCTGATTTATAGATGAAGAATCGCAGGTTCAGGGAGAGGTTAAAGTGACCAGTTCAGGGCCACACAGAGAGGGTGCGGAGAGAAGAATGTCTCTCTAACTCTGTAACTGTTGTTATAAAGCAGCACATTTGACTGCCTGGAGAACTCAGTCTCTTTGAATGAGATTCAAACCACCACTTATTATATGCTCAGTTGATATTTTACCAAAAGGATTAATTAAGGAATTATTTATTTTAATTCAGTAGTTGCTTTTATATAAAACACTTACTTTGTGCCAGATACTCTTCTAAGCACTTTGCAAATATTAACTCATTTTGGCCTCATAACAACTCTTTGGGGAAGGCACTAGTATTACTGCCTTTTTACTATTGAGGAAACTGAGATACAGAGAGGCCAGGTAACTTGTCCAAGGTAGTGAACTAGTAAGTTATAGAGCTTGGTTTTGAAGCCAGGCAGACTGGCTCCAGAGTCTTTGCTCTTAGTTTTTATGCAACTGGGGATTCTTCCTTTTTTTCTGAGAATGTTACTCAAAATCCCTTTGGAACACTTTGACTACATAAAGTGAGAGGCTTATTTTGTAAAAAAATCATTGGCAATTTCCTTGAAATATAGGAAGGTTAGATGAGGGGAATGTCTTTAAACTTATGCCAAATAATTGAGGATATAGGGGAATGCCGTGCAACTCATGAAGAAGAAAACCACCCCTTTTGTTTTTTTCAAACTTTTCTTCTAGAAAATTGTCATCTTTCTCTCAAATGGGTTAACGTGTTCATGAATTTCATCTAAGAAAATTTAGGACCCCCCCCCCACACACACTTTCAAGCTCAAAGTAATAAAGATTTGTTTTGGACATATGACTGCCAGATGTACTACTACCAAGGCCGAAGTGTGTGCAAAGGAAGTAAATCTGAAGAGTTGGCAAGAAACCAGAGGCCTGTATATTTGAAGTTATTTCTTACAATTTGCTACCAACTCTGCTTTTTTTACAGTTCTCTCACCTCCACTCCCTCAGTAGTAGTTTATAACCAAATCTTACATTTGGTTATAAAACAATTAGTTTGTCCATAAAATGATTTTCAGAGAGTATTATCTGTCTGGTTCAAATGATTGTTGATACTACTTTGAAGCCTGAGATTATGGGACAGGAAATGTGATTTTCCGTAATCCTTGGTGCTTTAGTTCTCACAATCCTATGATATAGGTTATTAGTGCCCATTTTACTGATGAGATTTAAAGAGGTTAAGTCTCTTGCCTAGGCCGAGGTTTTTCATTTGCAAGGACTTTAGTAGCCATTTTATGTGGAGATTGTGGCTGCCAGAAAGGTGTTTGAGTCCTTAGATTGTAGAAGTGTAAGGAAAAGAGTATTCTAGTTTAGGAGCTCTAAAAACACCTATGGGTACTATATGCTTAGCAGTAATAGAATACCTCTATTATTTTTTACCTATAAATGAAAATACCGCATGTTGAAATTGGCAGTGATTCCAGTTTTGTTAGTTTTTAATCTGTTGCTGCCTTCATAATTGCATGTTTAAGACCTAGCTAGAGAATAGTTTTCTTGCTAGTCACTCATCAGCGGCCCTTTTGCGTTGTCAGCACACCCAGAGCAGACTTTCAAAAGGTTTTTAAGTAAATGATCCAGGATTTAGTGCTTCAGTCTGAAATTCAACAGTTTTTCTTTTGAAAAGAGTGTATAAGAAGTTGTGATTTCAGTAGTTTTATCTATTATGTTTTGTTGACCAAAATCATAGAGCTGCATTTTTCATCCTCATAATCTCTTAGACTCATTCATTGTCTTTAGTTATTATCACTTCTGTTTACCTCTCTTTATTTACTGTTTTGTCAACTATATTATTCATTTACATAGAGAATTGATGACAGTAGCAGCCCTGGGCTACTTTAGTTTCTTCTCATTCAATTGGCAGATATTTATGAAGACGTAATTCTTTTGAGTTTTCATGATCATTTAAAAATATCTGTGTTCGCCAAGAGGAATGCATATCTAAACTCTAAGTTTTGTTTAATAGTGATAGCACTAATGAAATGATCTAGTAGAAACTAAACCCAAGATTTGGTTTGTTGGGGAGTTCCTCTTATAACCTGTAAAGTTGACTGCTTATAATTTGTTTTTATTTTAACATAGGTGCTTTCCAGTTGGCCTACTGTGGGATTTGGTTGTCATTTTAATAAACCAATTTGCCCATAAACCACTTCTTGAGAAGTCAGATCCCCATGTAGTAAAATTTATCATTTTCTGATTAATTGAATCAACTGTGAGTTTGGACCACAAGTCTGGGTCTTTGAAAATATGTGCATATTATGTAATAACCTCATCACTATTATTGTCATATTTATTCAAATGCTTCCTATTGCTAAGGGTATTTTCTCATTTTCTCCTGGTGACGGATAATGAGGTCATCATCCGATGAATCAGGCTAGCATCAGGTTTCCTCATTACCAGGTACTGGGACTTGTGACATTTTGACCCTATAGGCTTAACTTATTACTTTTTATTGCTTTGGCTGTATTCACATTTGTTTTAACCTCTTGTTTCTTATTGCTCATTTAGTATTTATACTAACAAGTTAGGATTGGTCTTTGGGTTCATGTGGTCATCTGGGTTTGAGTGGAACAAAATCTAAATCTTGTTCCCCTCCTCCCCCCTTCACTGATTTTGATTTTAGCCTTTTACTTGATATGTAGACACTTGAAAGAAATTTTATGTTAAAAAAATCCTAAGGTGTTCTTGTCTTAGAGTTTTAGCTTGGCCTAGGTCTGTCTACGTCCCTGGGGTCTGGGAAGTACACAGATCTCTTAGTTTTATCCTCTAGTCTCTCTGTGTTTGAACTCTGGAGGCAAGAAGACATGGGTTAGACAGAAAAATCAGTCTGCAGGAAACACTGTCTCCAGGAACCATCCTCTTTCAGAGTACACACTGCCTCTGGAGAAGGGCATGGGAGAGCTATCCTCCTCAGAGACATTCCTCCTAATATCACCTCAGCCACCCTCTAGCTCTATAGTCTTGGGAATGTCTTTTACTTCTGTTGCATCTCAGTTTCTCTATCCTAAAAAGCAGTGTTTGAAGCATCCTGATAGGGTTCCTAAGGAAGGTTCATCAGCGCATCTTAAAGCAGCTGCAGAGTCAGACTGGGGAAAGGAACTACTGCTTACTTACACTTACCGTGAACCAGGAACTGCATGAGGCCTTTTATATACCCTGTCCAGAGGGTGAGTCAGGAGGGAAGGAAGTCTGTCTGTCCCTCATCTATGTGGCCAGCTTTGATCTTTTTACCCTTGAAGCTTTCATAAACAAATACTGATTAGTGCTTAATTACTATATGTTAAGCATACTGCTGTAGGAGATATTTAGGAATGCAAAATTTGTTAATTCCCCTAAGAAATTGACTTGATCAGAGCAATGATAAAAATGGCCATTTCAACTTCCCGGAAGAAAGGGATTGATTCCAGGACTGGAACAGGGAAAATAAAAAAGACAGGGAATGTCAAAAGAACACAGAAGCCAACCCGAAAGAGCTCTCAGTGGTCATAGTGGAAACAGTCTGAACATTGGGTTATAAACCATAAAATAAAATAAGTATCCCTGAATTAATGATATAAACGATTGAATGAGTGAATGAATGAATGAATAATAGGGGGAGAAGAGTGAACTCTTCCTTTCAGAAGAATTCCAGATAATAGATATGGAAGGAATGAGGGGAATAGAAAATCACTATCAATATCACAGTAATAATAGCTGAAAGCAAGGTGAAACTTTAGGGAGAACCAGAATTTTTGCATGGCCTCAAAGCATCTTCCCTAAAATATTTATTAGTGTGGTAGTTTCAAGTTGGAATTTAATTCCTCCTCTTGAGTGTAGGCTGGACCTAGAGGCTGCATGGCAAATTACAGATTATGGAAAGGGAAAGACAGTAGCTACAGTTGGAAGAACCTGACAGATATCACCTTATCAAGTGGTCAAGGCTAACATCACCAGTGATAAGTTAGGTTGATATAACTTACTCTATAACATGATGTGTTGAAAAAGCAACTTTTATCTCTTGTGTTCTTCTCCCAAATCCATCACATCAGTGTAATCATGAGGAAACAGACAAACTCAAATTGAAGGACATTCTAACGGATTCCCTACTAGTACTCTTTAAAAGTTTTCCCGTGAAAGACGAGGAAAGACTGTCACAGACTGTAGCCTAAGGAATTATAACTATTAAGTTGTAATGTGCAATCCTGGAACAGAAAAAAGGACAAGGACATGAGTGTAAAAATTGGGGAAATCTGAATAAAACCTGTAGTTTAGTTAATAGTATGTACAGTGTTAATTTCTTAAGTTTTGATCAATATACCATGGTTACCTAAAGGGAGGTAACATTAGGGGAGGCTGGGTGGAAAGGTATACAGAAACTCTGTACTATCTTTGCAACTCTATTGAAAGCCTTAAATTATTTCAAAGAATAAGTAAACAAAGACCCTCTTGGATAGTGGCTCTGGGGTCAGGTTGCCTGGGTTCAAATCTTGTTTTTGCCACCTACCAAATGAGAGATAGTAGACAACTTTCTTAATTTCTTTGCCTCAATTCCCTGATGGGTCATAATAAATAGTACTTCCGGTATAATAAGATTGAGTGAAGATTAAATGAGTACAATGAGTAAGATACTTAGAACAGTGGCTGGAACATAGTAATGCCAACTAATAGTATTGATATTTGTACAGAGAAAGTCCAGACACCTTTTTAGATACTCAGCCATTTGGCCAGGGTTGTCAGTAGTGCTAAGAGTCTGGAAGAGGAGAAGATGGTAAAGGACTGGGATGGTCTAGAGATGCTTCCACCTCCACATGTACCTCTAGGATGTGGGACTTGAGCCTTACCCTTGAGGAAAGCCAAAGATTCAGATAGCTGATAGTAGACTGGAGGAGGCAAGGGAACAGCTAGGGGCTAATGGGGAGAAACTTCAGTGGGAAAGACCTGTTTGTGGATCAGTGAGTAAAGCCTCCCAGGGGGAGTGGGGGTACGTGTAGACTCAGTAGAGGGGAGGCTGTGAGGTGAGTGCATTCCAGCTTGGATGCTGGCTTGATTGAGTTTAGACTTTATCTCTAGGCGAGGGAGAAAGAAATCACTTCAAAAAACAGGATCTCGGTTGTATTTTGAATGTTTGTTGATTGAGAAAATATGTTATGATAAAGTAACTATGAAGTTAGTAACACTATGAAATAAATGTGTTTTGTTAAGTATTGTAGTTTCTCTGTACCTTTGAGACATTGTGATACATATGTAAGACACTACCTACTGCCAGTGCCTGGTGTAAGAATGCATTTGACGACCCTTTATAATAACACTGTGGCCCATGGGCTATGAGTCACTGCTGTCAAATTATTGAAGTATAATTTACATACAGTGAGTGCACAGATATTAAGTATACAGAGCAATGTATTTTTACCTATGTATTGTTAAAGAACAAAATTCAACCGAGTAAATCTGAGGACTCAATGGGCTTTATTAAGTGTTTCATGAATCGGGCAGCATCCTATCTAGCATCTAGAAGGGCACTCCAAGGAGTCACTCAAAACAGAAGGGGTTTGTTTTGTTTTGTTTTGTTTTGTTTGACATTCAGTATTATGTTTCAGGTGTACAGCATTGGAAAGTTTTTATAGTCAGAAAGAGGGTGGGACAAGGAAGTTAAAAGAGTGGATCATTTATTTCAGGGAGATCATTTTCTCTTATGGGAAGGCAGGGGTCTTATCAGGCAGGTTACCTCCCTAGTGCTGACCTGGAAATTCCAGAACTGGTTGGTTCAAAATTAATTTCACTCCTGGGAAAAGCTGAAACTGCAATTAAGTTTAGGTGTTAAGTCTTGGTGTGGCTTAGCAAAAGTGCCTCCATTTTAGGCTTGTTTCTTTTTAACAGTATACATCGGTGTAGTCATCACCAAAATCAATACACAGAACGTTTTCAACACTCCAGAAGTTTCTCTTGTGTCTTCTTCCAGCCCCAAATTCTCCTCCTCAGGGTAACCACTATTTTAACCTCTGTCATCATAGGTTTTTGTCTGGGAATGTGTTTCTTTTTCTCCACCATACACCCAGGTTCATGCAGTATAGTGGGTGGAATCAGGAATGGTGCCAAATACTACACTAGACACATTCCCAAACTTAAATAAATTGTCCCATAAAAACACAGACCTAGGCTTATGTTACTTATCTAAGTTCAATTCTATATCTCACTGACTCCAGAGTCAGTTTTTTCCATTTTACCAAGCTCTGTGCCTTTAGCTGACATTTACCATAATAATTGTTATCATCATGAATGAAAAGTCACCTTTGTAGGTTTTTTTCCCCCAGTGGTTTACATGGTGGTTCAAGAGCAGTAGTTAACAACAACTAATCCTCATGTCTGTACTTTTTTTGCATAACTGTTGGAAAGTAGAGGGAGTTGTACTGATTTGAAACCAAAGGATAATGGCAATTTTTTCATTTAATGAGTGTCGGACGGTGTGCTAGCCCATGGAATTAGAAAGAAAGTCTCAGTCCCAGCCTTCTGGTCTAATGAGGGAGGCAGTATTGTGGTGAGTGCTATGCAACAGAGTGATGCAGAAGGATCATGGAGGAGTCAAGGGACAAAGTGGTGGGGTGGGGGCAGCTCCAGGTGTGTGAGGGAAATGTTCCTCTAGAAGAAGTAAAGTCTGAGTGGAGTATTAGAGCTAATAGGAGTTGTACAGGCAAAGAAGGGGAAAGTGAGGGCTCTTCTAAACTGGAGAGTATGCAGTGTGTGCAAAGAATGGAGGTATGGAGACTATGGCACATTCAGAGAACTGCAGGTAATTGCCTGATGTGAAAGAGAGAGGCAGGGTGCTGTGGAGTGGGGAGAGGCAGCTGGAGTAGCTAGTGAAGGCAAGATCATCCGTGCCCATCAATATATACAAGGAGCTGGATTTTACACTGATGATAATGATGGATTTGCAATTTTAGAAAATCACTTAAGATTTTTGGGAAATTGATCAGAGGGGTTGAGGTTGACTAGGAGTGCAAAATGTGAGGGCCAGTAAAAGTGGCATGGAGATGAGGCCAAACTGGAGAGAGATTCAGGAGGTAGAATGAATAAGACTTGGTGGCTGTTGATTGCAATTGAGAGGTTGATCTCTTCTATGACTACATAGGATTTTACTATGTAAAATAAGAAAGTGGATTTTTTAAAGTCATAACTGAAAAGAGATGCTTTATTCCCTTGTTAGCAGAAGAGCAATGTTTGTTTTAGAACAGTCCCATTACTTATTTTGATGTGAATAGGAGTTTGTAGATGAAAGTCTTGAGTTGTATCAAAAGTTTTTTTTTTAATCAGGCAGATAAATCAGTCTTTATTTTAATCTTCCTTTGTTTATTGTGATGAAAACTAAATCTCCAAATGGGTGTTCTCACAGAGAAGACCCAGAAACCCTTGAACTGAGGGGTACTCAGCGATTTGGAAAGAAGAAAGATTAGACCTTCTTACTACCTTCGGTTTTATAGTCAATGCATTTATTTACTGGGATGTGTGCAGAAAGCCAAACCAGCATTTCTTGTGAAATGGTGTATGGATTTCATTCTAAGGGTTTTATCAATTTTTAAGCTAATCATGTCTTTGCTTTGGCCTGTGGTCTGCTGCTGAAATAAGCTAATTCCCTGTGCACACGATAGCAGTGAGGGGATTTTTAAACCCACAGGGCTATTATCTAGGTGCCCAGGACTTCCTCCCTCACAGTCCTGGTCCTTAGTTATGAGAATGTGGCCTCATGAAGCTTAAGGGTCATTTGCATAGAACTAGAAACTTCTAGAAAAGGCAAAACAAGCTCCTGGGCTTTGTGATTGGTCATATCTGGAGTCCTAACCCTCAGCAGTCATTAAGAAACCCAAACCACACCCTTTATGCTGAGAGGAAGCTTTTCTCTCCAGTCAGTTAACCAAAACTATCTGCCTAACCCAACTCCAAATTTCCTGTTACTATAAATCCTTGACAGTTTAGAATGGAGGATTGTGGTGTGTGGGGCAGAGAATCCTCATTCAGATGAGTAGAAGAGAAATGGCAGTTTGGCTACAGAGTCATAAAAATTAAAACTGCAAGATAGATTTTTTCTTTTTTATTTTTGCCTCTGGAATCTGTATAATGCTCTTAGCCCCCACGAATCTCTGCTATTCCAGTTTTCAGGTTGTGCCCAGGGAGTAAGTATTAATACTTTTACAAGTTCTTGTTCACCTTGGGATGTTCATTTCAGCTTTAAATTGTGAGTAAACAAGCATGCTAGGTGAGCAACAGTTTATGCAAACGGAACATGTGTGACCTTTGTTCAGTGTTGTGATGAAATCAAACATTCATATGCTAATCTGACACCTTTAATGATATGCATGATCATTATTGTGCTGCATGGTAATTAGGTAAGCTGTTCACATAAGTGACTATAATTAGTATTAATTTTTACATGGCCAAATCAAACTTTCCCAGTTTCATGTTTATTAATTTATTGGTTCTCTAGCATCTGTAATTAGCATCAGTGTCAGCATTTTCTGTTGATACTTCTCATAGTCTAATTCTCATCAATGGCATGCTCTAGTTCCCCTGTGTTAAAATACAAAAGTTTAGGTTCTCTTCCTTAGAGCCCCGTGAAGGGAGAAGGTAGTCCTCAGACCCATCCTCTCTCCTCGCCTCACTTCACCCTCAGAGCAGCTCCTGTGGCTTCTTTCTGATCCCAGGTATTCTGGGAGTCTGGGGTACTCAGGGAGGTAGAGCTCTAGACCTGAGACTGGCTAGACCACTGACAGCTGGGCCAGCACAGCATTGGGGTGAGAGACCCCTTCACTTCTGGGGAGAGTTGGCAACATATTCTGTTAAAGAATAGGGATTGAAATAACTGAAAATCCCTCACCTAGCAGGTAGAAAGGATAAAATAGACATTTATTTACAGAACATTCTCATTCTACTGCACAGTTGATTTTAGGTTTGAAAGAGGGCTAGTGTAATAGTAAAAATATTTTGATATCTTGGTTAGAGGATCATTGAAAAGAAAACAATACATTTTAGATGAATTGAGAAATAAAATTGGTTTTGAGTGACCTGTTTGACCTGCCCTTTTGTATCTGTGTGGCATGCAGTGATAGGTGGTTGGTTCACTTTTTGGTGATGAGATACAGAACCTTTTGTTGTGGTCCTCCTGGCTGAGTGTATATTGCCTATTTTTATTGTGATTAACCTGACCCACCATTTGATTCCCTAAAAGTTAGGTTTTCTTTCCTGTATTTGAGGAATGCTGTCAAACTTTGGCAGAGATGAACTTTGTTCTTTCTTCAAACATTTACTGAGTTTCTGCTCTGTGGTAGGCCCTCTGCTAGGAGCCAGGTATGGAAAGATGATCAAATACCTTGACTTTAAATAATACCTTTTGCATTTACCTCTATAAAATTTGGCCTCACCACCCTGTAAAATGGCGAAAGACTAGTTCATGTGCCCATAATAAAAATAAGTAGTCACAGACAGGTGAACTTTTTTAGGGTTACACATGATAATACTGGCTGAGCTGAAGCCTTCGTCTCTTGACCCCAACTATTCACTGGTTAGGAAAGACTAAGTAAAATAGTCTTTGAGTCTAAAACTAATCAATCAGGAAGGATGGTATCTTCCCAAAGTTTATGCAGACGTGTAAAAAGTCCATAGAAATGATTCTTACACTGTGCTACTTTATGAAAATATGATAATTAAAAATATCAGAATTTAAACACAAGGACTCCTATTTTGCTCAACAAAAATATTCATCACTTAGTAAATCACCCTGATAAACCCAGAATGATTTAATCATCACCACTTGATTTATACAGTACTTTCACTAAGACACTGTTCAGTGTATTTTTCTTTTTTTTCAGTGAAATTTTTAATTGTTTTGCCCCAGGTAGTAAGATTTTTCTAAGATTGGGGAGGAAATGGTTTGAAAATTCTGTTCGGCAATATTGAGTTGGCCAGGGTGGGAAAAACAGAGCTAAGGTAATGTTCCAGTCCATTTTCTTCCGCAGCTAGAAATCCTCCAGGCCCATAGCCATTTTAGGTTTATTCTTAGAAAATATTTTTGGGCTCTCTGTATTTTTGACTCTTTTTAGTTTCTACAAAACTTTAAAAGGAGCATTTCACCATGAGTGAAGTGAGAAGAGCAGTATATCATTGCAATGTGGACCCCAAAACAGTGCTTTTTGAACATAGGCCTCTCTGAAGGCTCTGAGCGTAGGGGCGGGATGGGTTGTAAAGTTGTTTCTTCTTGTTGGTCTCACTGAGGGCTTGGAAGCAGCAGTGAGAGAGCAGAGGTCACTTGATGTGGTTAGGGAACATGGACCCTTGCCACACTGAGGTGGTTAGTTGTATGATCTTGAGTAAATTACTTAAATTATCTCATTTTTTCAGCTGTAAAAACAGGGTGATATTTTCCTCAAAATGGGAGTTTTGGAGTATTATGTCTGTAGAAGATGCTTCTGTTTGTAGTGGGAAGTATTAGCTAGCTCCTTACATACATTTATTTCTGGAATCATTTGAACCGAGTCTTTCCATCCAGAATATAAATTTCTTGAGGGCCAAGGCCGTGTCTGTCTGTTTCACTCACATGTATCCCTGCTCCTATGGCAGTGCCTGAAGCTTAGTAGATACCTCCTTGGTGAGTGAAGCAGTCCCTATAGTTATTACTGTAGGCAGCAGGGGAAAAAAGACACTGCCTAGATCTGTAATTGTTAACATCTTGGAGCTTCAGGCCTAGGCAGGTTTTTTTGTTACTAAGGTACAGTTTAGGTTTTTATATTCCCAAAATTTCCTTACAGAGGGTTTTCTTCTATTTAAGTTTGATTGACAAAAATATAATAATGAAGTGAAAGAAGAGGCTAGGTGTGTTTTTGTTCTGAGGTGTGCCGGCATGTACTTGAGACCCAGTCTCTGAGCTCTGTTCAGTTTTGTTCTGGGTCCACTCCTAGTTTAAGACAGAGCTGGTTCTCTCTGCTCCCATCTTAGAGAAAGTATTTGCTTCCACCCCAGAGCTGTTTTCCTTGTAGCCAATTAAAAGCCTCTGAAGAACTTGGGGATAATAAAAGAGCATCATATCTGCATCTTACTAGTTAATATAGAGGAAAATCTGGAAATGATAATTTATGAAAGGATGAGACCAAAGTCTCAACTACGGTATACTTTTCAACAAATATTGCTGAGTTGAAGTTAAAATGTTAATATGAAAATGAAATTATTTTGAATTGAGACTGCTGCTTCCTGTGTTCTCAAGGGAGCCTACTATGGAAGCAAAATCAGACAAGAAGAGTGATTCAGAGACAAACCCAGGTCCAAGAAATTTTCATCAACAAATGAAAAATGAATTGCCAGGTTTGCCAGATGTCTCATTTTAAAGAAATTTTTCCTCATTTGGTCTCTTGTAAAAGTCTTCCTTTTGCCTCTGAAATTACTCTGTCCCCATGTAACTTTAAAAAGTTTCAGAATGTTCAGAATCCCATCTGTGTAGGGCTTATAATGCTTTGTGGTTCAGCTGGGAATTGCACTGCATAAAAACAAAGGCAAAAATACCACATTATTGGACTACAGAGTTTGGAGAAATTTTCTTAGGTCATTTAGTATAGTCCATCTTGGTCTTTTGCTCAACATTTATTGAGCACCTGCTGTGAACAAATACTGCTTCTTGTTCTAGATCTAAGGCGGCAGCAGCTTCACTGCCTGCAATGTAGTTGTCCCTCAGTAAAGGTGTACTCTCAGCCCTCCCACTCTACATGAAGACTAATAAGGTAGAATGGCCAGTAGTTAAGGGGACAGGAGCTCCTTTTTACAGTCAGAGACACAGGCCCTTCTAATGAATATCTCTTGGGGAGGGAGACAACGTAAAACACTCCTGCATATTCCTTTATTTGGTTCACCACTAAACCTCTCCCTGCAGGCCCTCCCAGTGTCCTGTGTGCACTGGCAGAGGAAGAGGAAGGGGACGGAGGCAGAGGGGCGTTAAGAAGCTAGCCCAGCATGCTGACACAGCTTTCTCTCTGCCCCAGCGTGGCAGACAGAGCTACCAATGGAGAAACAGAAGCAGGCCCTTGGCTGAGTGGAAAAGGCTTTTCTTGTGTAGTTTGTGGAGAGGCATGTTTCTCTAAGAGGTTAGTTCAGATGTCAGTGATGTTTTCTTTTGACACCTTTTCATTTATGTGACCTCTTCTCTTCACATCCGGACAAGCCTCACTGCCCCCACGTGTTCCAAACTACCTATCAAAATTCCTATAACCACTATGTAGCTAGATTCAAACTGATGTTAGAAAAAATAGTTTTTGTAAGAATTCACATTAAAGTGCAAATTAAATGGCGTTCTACCCTGTCTCACTCTGTTTGTTAAACTAACCAAAATCTGGTGGTGTGATGTAGGGAAAGATCTTTCTGAATAGAGGTTCTTTGCTTTCTTCCATCTGGATAGAGGAGAAAGGGGATCCTGTCCCTACAGAATCCACTACTGACTGCTCTGTACTTGCTCCTGGCTCACTGTTCTCCTCTCTGGACCTGAGGCCTGGAGGCCCCTGGTCTAGCTGGTCTCTACTTCTCCCTGTGGCTGCTCTGCTTAGGGAATTCTAGGTGTTTCTGTTCTGGTCAGGGTCACAAGTTCATGAGGGTTGGGCCTTGGGTGGGAGCTGATAAGCTCCTTGGAAAACTTCCCAACAGCACAGTCTCTGGAGAGAGGAAGAGGCTGTCTCTTGTTACCGACTGCCCTCCCTCACCTGGTAACACCTGCACAGACTCTTCCTAAAGAGCCTTATTTTGCCTACTCAGTTTTTCTGCCTCAGGCTCACTCCAGAACTGTTTTTCCTGTTTCTCATTCTGCCCTCTCACCCTATCCCTAGAATGAGCCTCTGCTTGTTCCTTCCAGAGACTGGGGTACGTAGGTACTATTATCATTCCCTCCTTGACAGTAAGAAAACTGAGGTACAGAGAGTTTAAATAACTTACTGCTGAGCAGAGAGCTGGCCTTGGAATCTCATAGGGTTCTTGTGAGGATCTTCAATGTATGAGCATGTTTTACACCAGGCACGCAGTATGTGCTTATTAAATGTAAGCTTTATAATTTGTATGAGGTGACGCTATGGGACTGATAAGATAGCTGCCAACAAGTTCATCCCTAATGCACCACTGCTTTCTCTAGAAAATTATGATGAGTTAAGAAGGCAATAAAAGGTATCTCTAGATCAGTTTCACAAAACTCGTATCACATTTATTAGCATGCTGTCTCAGGGTCTCCTTAAAGGTGGCTACCAAACCTGTTTCCTGAATTTTAGAGTCTCATTAAAAGTATTCTGTTACCTTCTGATTTATTGAAAGAAACAAGTTAACTGCAAGTATGAATTTTTTTGTTATGGAACAGCTTGTAACAATAGCACATTAAATGCAAATTTGACAAGTTATTGTTATATTTTGAACTTTATATACCTTACAAAACTTGATCCTGAATGAGTATCAGTTATGATTGGTAAACTAGAATGTTTCTAGTTCTCTATGCAAAAAGGTGGAAGTCAGTCCCCTGGGAAGTCCCCCAAGGACACTTGTTTCTAAGAAAAAATTAAATTTTGACTTGGAACAACATTTCAGGACGGTGGCTTGACCTTGAGTCCAAAACCCTTAACTGTGTCTGAGTCTTTTGCAATCTGACTCATTTGTCTTTCTTCATTGCTCACTCTTAGCTTTGCACTGGATGCTTCAGCATCACTTCATTGAACAAATATTAAGTGCCCATTTGCAATTTCCTTGAACCTGGGCCCTGTGCTGACTTAGATCTAGAACTGTATGTACACTTACCTCTTTGCCTAAAAAAAAACTTCCCATGGCCTCGTGTTTTGAAAGTTTTTGGCTTCATCTTTAAAAAGGCAGTAGATACGGTGGTGAAGTGCTTAGACTCTGGAGTCAGGCTATGTGGGTTCACATCTCAGCTCTGCCACTTTCTAGTGGTATGACCTTGGGCAAGTTTTTTTAACTTGTTTCATCTTTATAATGGCAGTAATAATAGTGGCTTTCTTTCAGTGTTGTTCTGAGAATTATAGAAGGTAATCTACAAGGGCACTTAGGATATTCCTAGTACACAGTAGCTTCCCAGTTAATGTTAGTTTGGCTTTTATTGATACATGTCACTTTCTGTGGGGAATCTTCCAATTATGCATGTGAGGCCTTTTTCTATGTGCTTTTAGAGCCAGTTCTATAACTCCTGGTATTGCATTTATTGTACTGTATTGTAATTTCACATTTGCCTATTTCTATCCACTTTCAGACTGCAAGCCCCTTGAAGGTATGTAAGTTCTCTTTCGTGGCCAAAGTTGTATTTCCATTGCCTAGGAGACATTGTTTCTTTGTTCTACCTGATCTAAGATGTTAGGGTAGGTGTATTCTTCTTCTTCTTTCTTCTTTCTTCTCCTTCTTCTCCTTTTTCTCCTTCTGCTCCTTCTCCTTTTCCTTCTTCTTCTCTTCTTCCTCCTCCTTTTCCTCCTCCTCCTTTTTCAAGATTTCCTAACTATATTGTTTTTTATGAGTCTGCCTGCCTGTTTTGTTCTGAGCCCAGAGGCTCAAGTGTTTCTCTGTTCCCTCGTTAGGTCAGTTTTTTTTTTTAATTTTTAATTTTTAAAATATTTATATGTTTTTTTTCAAGCACATGGTGAGGAAACAGAGTGTGCAATTCAGAATTACATTATATGTGCCTTAACAGAGTATGATTAGCTTCTGCAGTTCATGAGTCACTGGAAAATTAGAAATTGTAAGATTTCTATGTATAAGTACAACTATATGCATATATATACACAGATACATACACAAACATATATTACTTTCGTTACATTACATGTATCATAAATGAATTCTATATCTGCAAACATATATATACACATATTTCCTTCTCTGAGATGACATATCCAAATTAGCAATGATTAAAAGTAGACCACATAAGAAACCATTTGTCATATTTCCTTATATTTTCTCTATAAATATGTTCCTATTCCCTCCCTATATATTTTTTTTAAATCCATAACAAAAAAACCTTACTTTCAATTTTCTCATTTTGTTAATATAGTTTGTAAAAATATGCCTACTGTCAGAGCACATGCATCTCCCAACTCTAAAATTCCATGAAATGAGAAGAAATATATGCATTCAAAAGTAATATATTTATAACACCTCATAAAAAATGAAAATATGTCATTAATAAATATGTGCAAAGGGAAACCATCATCATATTTCTACATTAATTCAATACACATTTATTAAAACTCTCCTATGTTCCAGGCATATAAATATTGGTAAAATCTAGTCCTAGTCCATAAGAAGCTCATTATCTACATGAGAGATACACATAAAACCAAATTAAAAAATGAGAGACATTATATCCATAATAAAAACAAAGAGTTCAGTGGAGGATGTAAATAAATCTGCCTGGCATATCAAGCAAGATGCTAGAACAAGTATTCTCAGACAAAGTGACATTTTACTCATTTATACATTGATCTTTCACCCTTTTAACCACAGTATGTCTCTATAATAGATGTATACTAACAATGTTTTTCTGAGGGTAAAATGCCCACCAAAAAAACTGCCATCAAATGATTCATGGAAAAGTGAGACAAAATTAATAAAGAATGAAACATCATACATCTTGGATCGAAATATAACTAGGAAGAAATGGGAAAAATAATTAGACCCATAACTGCTCTTTGATGCCTTAGGAAAAGAGAAGAATGCTACGAGACTCCTGAAATAGAATATGACATACCACATATAAAGGTTCATCAGCCAAATTTCTTAATGTTGAATAACAAAATCAGTTATGTTAAAAAAATTTTTTTAACAGTCAGGCATTGTGTATTCACTTCCCATAGTTAGATGGCTTTCTGTCACCACATATTTGACCCCCTTAACCCCGTTTACCTCCCCCCTCCTCCCTAGGACAGTTTTTAAAAATACACCAAGCTTTGGGGATGAAAATGATATTTATTAAGTGTAGTTGTGCCAGATACTATAGTTGACTCTTTGGATACTCTCATCGAATTCATCTCCTTCACTTACATGCACATAGACCCATTTAAGAATTGTGTAAAATGCTCATTCAGTAAATGTCACATAGTAAATGTCAGAGCTGGGCTCTAAACCTGGGTTTGTCTGACTTCATGGCACATACTATTTTAGTTCTATGCTCAGTGTCCTGCTGAGGACTTGTCAGCTGTCTGGTTTCCTGCCCACAGCTACTATCTCAGGGCCTTATCGCTTCTTCTCTAAGAAGCAGTGCAATTAAGACTTTAGAAGTGATCATTAAAGGGATTGGTTCCTTCTTTTGGGAAGACTGAGTTGAATATGGTCTTATATTGTGCAGTTGCAAAACTTTAATGTCACAAAACAATGAGATTGTCATGCAGGCAGATAAAGATTATGGACAAAAACAATAAGCTTGGAAATGGAGAGGAGAGAGCAGAGAAACATCTATTTTTATAGCTTAATTTCTTAGTTTTGTCCAGAAGTTAAAAATAGAATTAATCATGCCCTCTAGGCCACCAGGATCTCTGATTGGTACAAAAAACTTATACAACATGTCCAAAGAACAGTCTATATAAAGACTTTCTATCAAAATATGCTATTTGCCAAAGAATAGGTTCCACCTCTCTTCTGAATGTGGTTTTTTAAGCAACAAAACACAGATGGGTTTGGAAATTAAGATTTATTGGGACTAGAGCTGATCTTCTGGGTAGTAAGATAAGGTAGATAATCAGAATAATACAATATCTGTTTTTTCCTCTAAGGATCATTAGGGTACTAGCCTTTGGTAACATCATTACATTTTAATTTTCTATTCGCATGTTTAAAAAAATAATAGTGCAGGACTGGCATGCTCTCATTTGCTTAATTAGTGTACACTGGCTGAAGTGTTCCTAGTGCTATAGGCCAGGCCAACTTGCATGGCTCAGAAGGAATCCCCTCCTTTTTTCACCAAAGCCAAGGGCACAAAGACAACTCAGAGGAGCTTCCAAATGTAGCTGCTGATGAAAGCCTTGCCTTAAAAAATATCAGAGACGACTCCTAGTTCTGAAATTCTCTAAGACTCTCTGTTGTTGATTTTAAGTCCTCCAGAAATGTTAACAACTTTTTAACACTTTATTATTTAAATTTTTTTCTAATGTAGGTATCTGTGTGATGACTTATAGTCTCAAAAAGCCTAAGTATAACTCAAAGCTTTCTGATCAGAAAATGGTATAGATAATGACTTATTTATCAAAACAGTTGATATTTGGTGTGCACAACAACCTGAGCCACAAAATCTTGAGGTTCTTTTTGGAAGTGGGTCCATCTTGTCAAACTTGCTGACTCAGTGTTGTTTGCAACTGTTGGCTAGTAAAAGAATCGGACTTTTTTTGGTAAATCAATGTTAAAGGCATTAGAGGTTTGTGGGGAGACTCAGAAGAACGCCTAGATGTTTTGAATAAATTGATACCCTCCTCCAGATTATTACATATAGGTCATTGAAAGGATTGTTCCTTGCTCTGCTTCCTGTGTGGATTATTCCCCCTTGTCTGTGTTGGGACGTCTTCATTGACATTCATTTTTGACTGTGGCTCTAAATTTGAGAGTAAGTAATGGGCAACAGCTGCTCAAATTTCTAGGACATTTAACTGTATTCTAAGCACTATGCTAATGCTTTACATTGAATTCTCCCTAAGCCATATGAGTAGGTACTGTTATCCTTGTTTTACAGGTGAGGAAACAGACACAGAGAGGCTAAGTAACACATCCAAGGTCAGAGAACTAATTATTGGATGACTCAGGATTCACTGTGGCTCCAGAGCCCAATTTCCTCACCACCACACTGTACCTGTCAGGACTGGAGATGTCATGAGAAATTTAGACGTTTTGTAACCCTATCAATTTAAGCTATTGTTTTCACACGTTGTTTTGGCCGCAGACATCGTGTTCCCACCTTGATCAGCACACCTGGCTTTGCATTTTGGCAATTTGAAGAGATCACATCTGTCACTGCAGGATGAAATTTCCTTCAAACACATATGAGACTCTGCTTAGGCTCACTCACAGTTAGCTCTTGTAGTTCTGGGGTTCATCCTAATGGAAGATGGTGAGGTGCAGCTGTGAGGGTGACTACATCCCCTGAGAGCAAGCATGTGCAGAGAGAGAAAGAGGGTACAAAGTACTGAGCTCCAAGTGTTTCCACAGCCAGGCCCAAGGGGAGGAGCCAGAGATGTCATCCCAGGAGGAACCAGCAAGAACTGCAAAAGTCTAAGAAGGCCATGATACAGTGATCAAGGGAAGAGAGAATTTAAGGGAAAGTTTCAACTGTGTTGACTGCTTCAGATATCACAGAAAATGAAAACTGAAATTGGATGTAGGGGTTGTGTGAGTTGCTGATTTTTGGGAGTATGGTTCCGTCAAGGTGGGGGAAAGCTGATGCTTGCCTTGAGGGACTGTGTAGTGATTGCCTAGGGAGTCTACTGTGAGGCCATTGGGCATAGAACACTGACTTCCAAATTTGGAAAGGACAGAACACATTGAAATAGGATGGTTTTAAGGGCAGTGGGACCCATGAAGCCTTTTTTTTGTGGGGTTCTCTGTTCTGACCATATCTGAAAGCAATGGGAGAACCTCATGGAAAGGGAGTAATTGTAAAAGCTAGGATAATGTTAATAGCACATATCAAATGTTTAGTGTGTGCCAGGTACAGATGAGGCGGTTTAGAGTTTAAGCCACTTGCCCAAGCTCAGAATGCTAGTAATTTGTATTTAAACTAAGTCTGTCAAGTTACATCATAAATAATGGAGTGAGTACATTATAGGAGAGGTGGAGTCTGAGAAGGGAGGTGTCTCTTTTCCTCTGAGACCCTAAGAAAGGATTCCTGAATTCAGATGGAGAAAGGAGGATCAATTCTTTGGCCCTTATTTAAGTACCTGGATTGTGCCCAATGTTGGAATCCTTACTGTTTCACACAGTTCCATGCTCAAAAGCCTGTAAGCTGTTTGAGGGATGTTTGTCTTCATCTCTCTTCCTTGAGGGTCCAAGTCCTTTTGCAGAGGTAGGGGCTTCATACTTCTTGAGGAGGTTTAGAAAAAAGCAAGCTCTTTGGACAGTGAATGTTGGCTTGGCCTGGCCCCATGGCCTCCTAGGATCTTTTTGTAGTTGGCATTGAATGGAGGATTTTTTGGTGTGTATGTTTTTATTTTCTCCTGTATTTATGGGTTATTCTTATGAACCATTCAGCCAGGTCTGTGAAATCTGATAGTTGGTTAGAGTTTCGTTTTTAGACACACTTTCCTCTAGCTTTTCTTTCAACGATATTCAGGTTTCTTGTTATCATTATGCATTTAAGGTCCTAGAGACCTGTGCCCTCAGTATGCACTGTAGTCCTCATAAAATTGTATATAAGATGTGTATAAGAGTTATACACATTTTCTACTCCAAAAAGCTTCTACAAGTGCAGTTTCCTTTTTTGTTGTTGTTGTTTTTTTTTTTTCTTCAGCCTTTAACTTTCCGAAAGGAGACATTCTTTGGGCATAATTTGTTAAGTTTCATATTTCTCCGCAGCACTGCTATTTCTGAATGTGGTTTGGCAACCACTGGCATGGGGACTTTTGGATTTCCAAATAGGTGGCTCCTGCCATTTCAAGAAAAGCTGTCTGAAATGATCAAGGAGGTGGAGAAAGTCAAAATGACTAGAGAGACAAAGGCATAAAAATCCGTTTGTTACTACACTTATTAATATTATCTGATTTTAGAAGTCTTAATAACCTGTAGTAGCATTTTTGTTTTTCCTGCCTAAATATATAGATCTTTTGCCTCTTTGTTGTTGAAGACTAATTTTTTTTTTTAAATTGACAACTCAACAGTCACTATTATGTTTATTTCTAATGGACTTTCAAGTGTTCTCATAGTTCTTCCTTGAATTTTATTTACAAGGAGACTTTTAATTCTTAGTACCTTACCAATCTGTTTAGTTTCACATTATCCTTTTCTTTTTCTCAGAAGCCTCAACTACCTTAGCAGACTCTTGATTTCTTTCTTATCCTCTGTAAATGATTATTTTTAAATAAAATCCATTTGTTTTAGGCCTTCCATAAGCCACCTTTAGTACGTTTTTCTCCCCTTAGTTTTCTTTTCCTGAAGTCGTATCTGACTAATGACATCAAGCGTGCTAGGGAAGGAAGTCTGGTTAGTCCCCTGCTCTGACCAGATAGTGAGCATGTAATTGGGCCTTGGGCAGAAAGCCTTCACACTCTGTGTGATGGAAGAGTAAGCTGGTGGGCCCAGGGGTGACTGAGTAGGAAACTTAGAACCTTTCTAGAGAAATAGTTGAGAAACTATAAAGGAGGCTTTAGTGCCAAGACATGAAGGAAGAGCCTTCTTGTCAAGAATTAGAGAATCTTATTCAGAGTGATTTTGTCAATAGAATTCTGGGGAACAGTGTATGGGGGCTTGGGAAACTGGTGGGAAGGTAATCTCAGCTTGAAACTGGATATGGGAGGGTGCTCTCTGAGATTCAGACTAAATTGAACTTTCTTTAATTTCTTTAGAGCAATGATCATCAACCAGTGTGACATTGGCAATGTAGTGGGTACAGACTAGGGATGCTGTTTATATCATGTAATGTACAAGACAGTCTCCCACAACCATGAATTATTAAGCCAAATATCAGTAGTACTAAAGTTGAGAAATCCTGTTTTAGAGAGCACCTTGAAAGATTTTCACCAGGAGCAGATTAGAATTAGAGAGTAGAACTACAGGAGGCTGTAAAAAGGCTCAGTTCTTGTTACCTGCATTCACGTGTCATAGGTTAATGTGAAGAAAAACAAAGGATGCATTTGTGTAGTACTCTCTCTGGTATAGTTTATATCTTCTAATGATCACAGATTGTAGTAAAGAAGCATTGCCATTCCAGACACTGGGTCCTCTGTGCTACCCTGCAGAGGACCCAGGCAGGGGATGCTCACCTGCGAGAGGGGCGGGTCACTCTGGATTCTTGGACTCTCTGGGGGAAACCCCATTCTCTGGGTGGTAGCAGCATGGGAAGCTTACCTTTGGCAGTTGGGGAACCTCTTTGTGGGCCACCCATGGACTCTCTTGCCATCCATGCATTAGATTGGATGTGTTTAAGGGAGAAAGACAGTCCCTCAGAAGCTTCTAGAGTCTTCTGAAAGTTTAGTGTCCACAGCATCTTAGAGCCATTCCTCTTGGGGCTAATGATATCAAAGATAAATGATTTCTGTCCCTGGACTTGTTGAGTGGGGGTGGGGAATATTGCTGAAGCCAAAGATCCTTTCTCTAAGGAGACATCACTTTATTCATAGAGTTTCCAGAATGGAACCTTTTGAATTGTTTTGTGAGCCCTTTTAATTTGCATCATGCAGCTTATTTGAATGTCTTAAAATAAGTATTTCTCACTGTAGAATTTCAGACCCCAAAGTTGTGGACTTTGAGGTGCAAAGCATTCAAAGTGTGTACTGTCTTGATACTTGAAGTAGATTTTGTGTCGGAGCACTCACATCAGTCAGAGTTTAGTTTAAAAGGTGCTAGGGCTCACTCACAGCCTTGTGACCCTGTTGCCCCCCTTCTTTCATCCTCCCAAGAGAAAAGCTTGTCTTTGAGCTGCTGCTGGGCACCAGATCTAGTTCCTGATTAGAGCTTAATTTTGTTGCATGGTTATCAGTTATGGAGTATTTGCTAGTGTGCAACTTTGGGGATGGGCTGTCAGAGATATAGACCTGGATCCTGCTGTTGAGTATCCTATAATCATGGTGCAATATGAAGCACCATATTGTGGTGCTGTCTCTGGCACCAGTTTGAATTCTGACTCTAGGACTTTCTGCTGTGGACCCTGGGTCAGTTAGCCTGTCTGTGCCTCAGTTTGTCTGTTTGTAAAATGAGAATATTTCTGTAAGGTTGTTCTAAGAATCAAATGACGGTACAACATTAGGAATGGTGCTTGGTACATACTAAGTATTCAATAATGTTATTACATAAAATAATGTAGTACAGGGGTAAGTGCTAGAGGAATTCAGAGGAGAAGGAAGTAAGTTGAAGGAGATGTGGCAGGAGAAGCTTTCTTGGTGGGGCTTGAAATGGGCTAAAGTCAGGCGAGAATGGTTGTAGGAGGGGAGGAGCAGTGTATGAGGATACGAAAGTAGGAAGGGACTTGATATATTCTAGAAGCTGTAAGAAAACTGATTAGGGTAATAGGAAATTAGATTGGGTATGTGGTTTGGGGCATAGGAGATTGATAAATTCTAACACTAAAGGTTAGTTTTCGTAGAGGGACACGGGGATGGGGGGAGGTTTCTGAGCTGTGGAATGACATAAAGAACTGGAAATTCAAGCAGATGAATCAACTGTGGACTTACAGGGTGGATTGAAGTGAGGAGAATGACAGGAGTCAGAAGGCCAGCCAGGAAGCTCTTCTGATAGTTCACCTTATTTAGGTTTAGACTAAGTGCTAGCTGTGAGAATGAAGAGGAGGGGTAGATTTACATAGTGTTTTGAAATAGTACTGTAACATACAGGATTCGATGACTGATGAAGACATGAGAGAGAAGGACAAGGTGACCTGAGTCACTATTCCCATGTGATGGTTATGCAGAAAGCTGGTAGAGAGAGGAGGGGTGAAGGAGGCGCAAGCTAGGGGGAGGATTTGTGGCCAGCAGGAAGATAATTACCCTATACAACTGAGAGGGCAACCCTGAGCAACTGAAGCAGCTTCCTTGGCTGCAGTTTGAATGCAGGAGCAGTAGGCAAGGCCGGCATTTTCCCTGTTCATTCACAGGACGCCCAGCTCCACCTGGTCTGCTTTATTCAGACTTGGCACTTTTTGGTGGCTACTCTTCAACTATATTGCCAGTTCCCCCAGATCCTCTTGAGCTATAGGCTTCTCAGAGTATCAGATGATACAGGGGTTTCATCTCTGTTTTCCTTAAAGGAACCTCTGAACCTTGATGGAAGTTGAGGTTATTGTCCTCCCTTCCCTGTATTCACTGACCACATACTTCTGCTACCTGAAATCTCTGTAAAGCCCTCCACTGCCATAGTCAGGCACTGCTGGTGACGTGATTGCTTTTGAGATTGCCAAAAAAGAAACACAGTTGAAGAAGAGAGCAGCCTTTTAGAGCCGCAGGCGTCACAGGATCTTCTGAAAGGTCTTCTATTTTCATGCTTGAAATCACTCTGTCGGGAGCACTCAGTCACAGGGAGGCCGTAATGTTACGACAAAGAAGAGTCCTGGTCCTTGGTTTCCCCGGGCTAGGGCTGTAGCCCAAAAGCTCAAATAAAAGCATTATCACAGCAGGGTGGATGGGGCTAAGGACCTTATCGAGTTTTTATTTGTTGTTATTGTTTCAATTTTTTTTTCTCTCTCTCTCTGGTCACTAATTTATGTCCGACACTGTTCAGATATTTTCCAAGTATGGCCTTATTTAATCTTCACAATAATTGGTACAATTGTTATCCTGTTTTACAGATGAGGAAACTGATGCATCACACCTAGTACTGTGGCTGGGATTTGAATCCTCGCAGGCAAGCTCTAGGGCCCCTGCTCTTAATCATCTTTTTTCACAGTCACCCCTCAGTTAGTTGGAACCCCCATTTTTAAGATGGCATTCTCTGTTCTTTCTTTTTAGTTCTTTTGAAGAATTTGTTTTAGGAATGTCATGTGGTAACGAAAGGGGAGCAGATGTTTTTTTGAGTCCTTTGGATTGGGTTTGAACACTGGCTCTATCCACTTATTAGCTGTGCGACCCTGAACAAGTCATTGAACCTCCTTGAACCTCAGTTTCTAAATCTATGTAATGAAGGTAAGACTTGCTGTGAAGAAGTGAGGTAGTTTTCATTAAGTGCCTAGAATTTAGCGTTTGTGAGGTTTGGGGCCAGTTATTTAACCTCCTCTGTAAAATGAAGACAGTAATTCCTATCCCCATAAAGGCTTTATAGTAAGTGCTTAAAATATCTGGAATGTAGTAACTACTCAGTACTGTTAGTACTAACAAGCTTTCAGTATGTATTTTTTTTGTTGTGGTGGTCTCCTTTAAGCCTCTTTGATTAGACTTCATGTGCTTTTGACTCATTGAGGAAAAGTTACCTTGCATAGAAGAGACTTGATAAGATTACATGGGTGAATAAGTGTACCTATGTTTGATTTTCTTGTGTAGCAGCTATCTGCCTGGAACAACTTGCATTTTTCTCAAGCGTATCTACGGGTATGAGTGACTTGGCTTGCCTTATTTGCTTATTTAGATAATGATCCTAGTTTTGTTTTTCAACATTGCCTTTCAGAGGATTTAACCAACTGCCTCTTTACTTAAAATTTTTTGTCCTTGTTTTTTAACATTTTGAAGTATTTATCTTTCTTTCATTGTAAAGATCATACTGGTTAGCCATTACTTTTAGTTATGAGACCAAAAGACCTAAGAGGTACCAGTCTGTTAGACTTTATTTCGATCCTATTTTTTTCTCTATAATTTTGGCTTCTTCTCCATGTTCCTTCTGAAATGACTTCTGAAATTCATGGATGAGATTTTTCTTTTTAGTTATCTTTCATTGATAGCTGTCTATCTTTCTCTCTTTACCTTCCTTGGACTCCAAAAGATTTATTTTGACTAAATAAAAGTACACCAAAAATTGGGTTATTTAAACATTAGATGTGATTATTTCCCAATGATTCTAAATTCTCTCAGGCTATTGGAACATTCATAATTTTGTGTTTAATATTGAACTTTACACTTTTCTTATTATTTATTGGGGAAGGAATTTAGCAAGGGGGCAGTAAATGTGTCTTCCCTGTGCTATGGTTTGGAAGATCAACAACATAAGTAGGTAAAGCACAGGAAAGGAATGGATAGACAAGCTTTTGTGAGATGGAAGTTGACTGGATGGTCCATGTGGCATTGCTAGCCCAGGCTGTGCAGTCTAGCAAAACAAAGTTCAAACTCCAGCCCTGCCATATACTCAGTGTGACCTGGGCAGGCTGTTTAGTTCTCCTAAATCCTAGATTTCTTTTGTAAAATAGGGATCTAATGTTTATCATGCAGAATTGCATCAGGTTGATCTAGATGACCTGTGGCCAGCTCCTACTCGTCTCTCCCTCCCTTTGGCTTTCCTTCCCATTCTTCTGCTTTTCTCTGACAAAGCCAGTTTCTCTGCCTTTGTACAATTTCCTCTCATGGAAATTAACCACAATATTACAAACTTAGGAATCTCCTATCTCTTAAGTATCATTTTGCCTCATTCCCATGATCATGGTCACAGAGGTAGCCGAGTCCCCTCCCTACTTGGTACGCTGCCCGTCAGAAATTACTCTTTTTTCTTATTACTTTTGTCCAGGGAAGGGTGTTATGCTCATCTCAAATAAAGGCTGTTTTCAGTCTTAGAACTTCACATGTTCTCAGCCTTGTGAATTCTCTGAAGCAAGTTATATCTTTGTATCAAAGAGCCCCTGCCTCTCCCACTTCTGCTTTTTTTCATTCCCTATAAATGGCCTTATTTCATAGAGCCACCAAGTTTTAAAAGATATTCAAATGTTATAAAACCTTAGTGATTTAAAATAGAGGAAACTACCTTGGTGGTAGTTCCGACAAATTTTAAGGTACAGAGAGAGATTGGAAGATCTGACATAGAATTAGTCTGTGACTTCAGTTCTAGCCTCAACTCTGCCTTAGATTAGACAGTCATTTTGCTCTTTTTGCCTATAGTTTTTTTCATATATAAGAGGAGGGAGTTGGTCTGAATGCTTTCTCAGGTCCCTTCTAGCTCCAAAGCTTCTGATTCCTAGCATTCTGCTTGTGTAAGGGACATGATAGACACAGATTCATATGCCATAATACATATGTGTGTTGTTCTTTAACCTGGTCATAACTACCAGTCAAGTAGTGTGAGTTTTTTTTTTTTAAAGCTTTTTTGAGATATATTTCACCTAGTATAAAATGCACCTACATAGAGTGTACAGTTTAGTAGTTTATAGTATAGCCACAGAGTTGTATAAATACTACCACAATCTAAGTTTAGGACATTTTCATCACCCCCAAAAGACACCCATATACTTTAGCATTCATTCCCCATTTTCCTCCAGTCTCCCCAGGCAACTGCTGATCTCCTTTGTCTTTGGATTTGCCTGTTCTGACTATTTCACATAAATGGAATCATACAATGTGTGGCCTTTTGTGACTTGATTCTTTTACTTGCCATAATGTTTATAAGGTTCATGTATGTTGTAGCAAGTATCAGTACTTCATTTTTTAATTGCCAAATAACATTCCATTTTATGAGTATGCCACATTTTTTAAAATTTATTCATCAGTAGATGAAAATTTAGATTGTTTTTATGTTTCAGCTATTATGAATAATGCTACTTTGAACATTTATGTACAAGTTTTTGTGCAGATGTATATATTTGAGTGAATTGTTGTTATATAGTAAATCTGTATTTAACTTTTTGAGGACCTGCCAAATTGTTTTCCAAAATAGCTGTACCATTTTGCAATCCCACCAGCAATGTATGAGGGTGCCAGTTTATTCACATCCTTGCTAACACTTGTTCTTTTCTCTTTTAGTCATCCTGGTAGGTATAAAGTGATATTTGATTTGTTTTTTCTTCATGGCTAATGATATTAAGCAACTTCAGTTGCTTATTAGCCATTTGTATATCTTTGGAGAGATATCTTTTTAAGTCCTTTGGCCATATTTGAATTGTGTCATTTGTCTTTTTGTTGTTGAGTTTAAAAAGTGGTTCCTTTTATAATTTAAATTTGTCACTTATTCCATCACTACTTTTGTAGACTAAATGTCATTGGCTAAATGGATATTTTTGAAGTCAGCTCTTAGAAATAGAAGCTTAAAAAGATTTTAAATGCAGGGTGGCAGAGGGGTCATGCATAGAGTGACCGGAAAAAGGCTGTTTGGATTTATACATGGAAAAACAATGTAAGTGTTCTGGAAGCAACTGCTCTTCCTTTAAACACTTGACGTCCTTTGATATCATACCAGTGTTTCTTCCTAGCCCTTTTGTGTCTTTGACTGACATCTTCCAAGAGAGTTTTCAGGGCTCATGGATTAGATGAAAATTAATGCAAGTAAACATTATTTTCATTTGAGGATATTGTGGGGTTTTTTTAAATATAGTAGTCAATAGATGATGATTTATAGCTGTTATTCTAGAAGCTGTGGCCTTAGACTAGTTAGTATGCTATGTTATTCAGAGGACTGACGTGGAGAGAAGAATCCAAGAACCAACCAGATAACTATGTATGCTGGAGAGTGGAAGGCCTCGCTTTTTCTTTTACTCTCCTTACACATCGAAGCATTTTCCAGAGAGCTGAGGAGGAAGGAAGCTCTCATTTTAGTTCCAGAATACTTAGAACCCTGGGTGAATTGGTTTTTTATTCACTGAAGTCTTTGGAGCTGGCCTAAAGCTTGATTCGCTTTAAATTATTTTGGCCTTATTTGAGGACCCTGACTAGTATTGTCCATTTTCTCATTTGCATTTGCACATAGCTCAGGGGTCTTCCCAATATTTCCTCCCTTGGAAGCTCATAAAAGAAAAAATCTTTGCAATTTTGCCTCTTAGTTAAGTGTTGGAAACTGGGCTTTATGACAAGTTGGCTCTGGACCAAGCTTTCCTTGCTCTTACACATGTGAAACCTGTTTCTTTTGGCTAAGGCATTTATTTAAAGAAAAAAAATGTCTACGACTCAGCTAAAAAAATCTTGTCTTATTCCCCTCTCTTTTCCCCGCCCTTCTTCTAACCTTATCTTTTCTTCTGCCTGTCCATTTTCTTTTATGACTGTTGTGGATCACTTTTTCTAGTTATTTCAAACACGAGGCTGCTCAGGTTTTTTCTTTCATCTGATTTTATTTCCCTTCATAGAGCAGTGGCCACGTGAGGCTATTCTCCTTCACTTTAATACAAAAAAAATCTTTTGAGTTTTGTCCTTTGGCCTTGTTTAGGAGATTTGACTTTGTTTTCATGTTTCTCTGCACAGGGATGGGCTGGTTTACATTTTTTAATGCCCCAGCTTTCAAATCAGAAATGGGACTACCCTGGTGTTAGTTTGCATTCAAAACTACTGAGATGAGATGTAGAGCCAGGACTTGGTATCCTTGTTGGACTTTGTTCTTTCTACTTGAATATGAGAAAGGGAACTGCTTAAAATATTTTGACTCCCCTTTTCCTGTAGCTTTAGTTGTCTCCTGTGTTTAAACCAAATCCTGAGAGCATCAGCATTTTAAAGTAATATTTGTGGTTAAAAGCCTCATTGAGTAAAGTACACACTAGCATCTTAATATTAAAAGTGTCATTGATACTGCCTGAATATCTCTGGCCACCAGCTGTGTAAGAACCTTGAAAGAAAGAAGGTGGGAGTTCCTTATTTACAGTCTCCCTCCACATATCCCTCAGGTGGTGATTAGATTAGCATGTCCCTACTACTGGTAAGAAAGCTTCAGGAACTTGTTTTAGAGTGCTCAGCACCCCCTAATCTGTAGTGTGCCTCAAAGGAGTACACATCATGCCAGCGAACCCTTACTTCCAGTGGCGAGATTCAAGCCAGAGTGGCCACAGAAGTAGAATGTCCTTTGCTGCCATTCTGGAGTATAAGATAATGACTCCACCTTTCCTCACCATTGAGGAGTACCTCTGAAGAGCCCCTGTTGCCTCTGCAGCAGATGAGAACACAGGTCTGTGACTGTCAGTTGGAGGTTGGCTGGAGGGTCTCCAGCTCTTGATGACTCAGGATGTAGTATTGAGGTCATTACCTTGACACATTCAGTTCTCTATATTCTTTCCAGGCCAAGGGGAAAAAGTTCAAATCCCCCTTCAACTGTTCATTTGCTTCCATTTGCATCCTTTTGCCATATTGTTGTAGTGCCTAGTTTATGTTTCCTTCTTTAATAGTCAAAGCACTGCCATAATTTTAAAGCAATTCTGGGTTTCTCATTCCTGTGAGAAGTCTCTGGTACATTTCCATAGAGGTGATAGTTCTTGGGGATGTTCAATTCCTTCCTCCCAACATGGATAGGACAAATGTCCTCATTCCTGTCAATTAATTTGAAATATATCCCTTTGACACCTAGATAAGTAAATTGCTTGGGAGCCAAACTTTTATAAGAAACAACTCTTGTTTGGAAAACATAGCATAAGACTGATAAAGAGCTTCATTTATATATCAGTCATTTCATCTAATACCTACTGTGTGCAAGGCATTATGCAGGACATCAAGCAAATGCAAGGATGGATCTCACATGGATGGACCCTGATCTCAAGTGCCTTAGAGTCTAGAAAAACCTGTGTATACATGCATATGGATACGTATGTATTACAGCACTTTTGATCTATTATTAAATAGTGGAAACAGGTAAAGTACGATGGAAGTTCAGAGGAGAAGAGTGTTTCTGGATATGTCCCACTGAAAGGCTCAGTGGCTATGGCTCTGGGCTTTGGAATCAGAGTGCCTGGATTCAGATCCTGGTTTAGTGCTCATTATTGTAGGACCCTTGGACAGGTTATTTTATTTCTCTAAACCTCAGTTTCTTTGTCTGGTATGTAGGGATAATTACCTACTTCACAGGGTAGTTGTGAAGATTAAACAATATAATTTAGGTAATAGCAGAGTGTCTGACACATGGTAGGCCTTATTCTGTGGATGGAGGATCAGAGAACCTGTCATGGAGACTGTAGCTGTCATGGGCTGTCATGGAGACTGTAGCCTTTGAAGGAGGAGGAGATATTAGGCATGCCACAGTCTGGGGAGAGGGGCAGATGGGAAGAAAGGCGGATGGGGAAAGTGTCGAAGTGGAGGAGGTTGTGCATATTTGGAGAAAAGTTAATTTTGCTGTATCAGTGTGGTAATAAAGTAGTAAAGAAAACAAGATTGGGAAAAATAAGTTGTGGCTGATTCATCACACAGTCATCAATCCTTTACTCAGTCATTTTGACCTCATATTGAAGGACGTGAGGTACCACAGAAGGTTTTAAGTGAGCTAGTTTTGATTAGACTTGGGCTTTAGGAAAATTAATGTGACAACAGTCTTTATGGTGTCCACAGTGGGGAAAGTTATTAGGACAATGATCTAGGGCCTGAACTATCAGTTGCCTCATAGCTGTTACTATTCTATAACCTGGGCCAATATTTATCATGGACACTTTCCTTTGTCATTGATTTTCTAGTACATTATCATTTTAATTGATGGTTTTACATTCTTCTCTCCCATTCCAACCTATAATTCCTTCTGCAGTGACCTCTCTTCCACTTAAGGCTCCTATTGACCTGTTCTCTTCTTCCCTCTAAGCTAGGAAGGTGCTGCTGACATTTATTCATAATTAAATTAAATGCAGTCTTCGCAAATGCATTACTTCTCAACCATTTAAAGCACATTTGTAAGCCATTTATTTCTAATTGTAGTTTAAAAGCTTTTCTTTTTCTTAGAAGAATTTTAGGCATTTTGGAGATTGGTAGTAATCCTTTTAGTCTTATTCAATTGCTGTAAAAAAAGAAAAAAATCTTATTTAGGCTTTCATAGAATAGGGGGCAGGAGAGGTCTCCAGTATCTTCCCCAAAGAGAGCTGTCCTCTCTCTTCAGAAATGGGGTGAAATTGCTTTATGGAAAAAGGCCTGTGTCATTGCCCCTGCCCTGGCACAAATCATTCTCTTCTTCATATATGTAGATATCTGCCCCTCAGTGTACAAATGTTTGTCACATGCCTCTCATGGGCCCGATCTGTGCTGTGCACATAACATATTCATTCTTCTATCCACTTCCCCTGTCACTGCCTGAAGTATATTTCTGTCACAATTTTTTTTTTAATTTTGTTTTATTTGTTTTCTGACTCCTGGGATACCGCAGTGGTTCCTACATTGTTGTTTTTTTTTTTTTTCTTCCCCTCTCTGAGGTTGGAAGAGTCTCAAGAACAAGTGTGTCTTTGAAATTCATTTCATAAGTGTTAAGAGTGTTATTAACTGGTTGTCCTGAGAATTATGAATTTTTCTTTTAAAAACATTTGATTGTCAATTATAGAAGGGTATAGAGTACTGATTTCAGATTCTTTTGGAGTTATCTTTAATGAGGTGTAAGGGAGACAAAGAATACTTCTCTTTAGTAGTTTCTGAAACAATTGAAAAGAGAGTGAAACACACATGAACAGATGGAAAAATATCACTTTTATTACCAGTAAAAGTGATTGACAGTTGTGGCCTTGATCTGCATCCAGTGAGCACCCTAACTTTAACATCTGGAGTAGAGACCTTACAGACTAATCACTAGCAGTTGTAGAGTTGTCACAGGAGCACTTTCCCTCAGGGTGGACACTTTACCTCTTGGGATGGAACAGCTCAGAAAGCATACCTCCTACAGACTGGAGGGATTTTTCTCAATGAACTTAATTTCATCCTGAATGTTTCATCAGGTTTGTGGAATTTATTTGCAAATCTTGTTGATTCAGTGGACATCTAGGTTGCAGTATGCAACCGATAAACATTTTTATCATGAATTAGTCCTGTTTGTCTTAGCAGTATTATGATACGCCTATGATAAAGTATTTAGTTGCCTTTTACTGTTTACTTGCAAGTAATTAGAAATAAAAAGTATTTGAGAATATGTTAAAGATAATTAATGCTTTTTGTTTATTTGCATGGAATTTGTTAATGGTTTCCCTGTTCTGCTTAGAAGAAATGTGTGTAAAATAGATGGTGGGAAACTCAGCCACAGAAAATTTGAAGAAGCAGGAGCGTTTTCTGTTTCTGTGGCATTTTCACATTTTGCTCATCTAAGAAATATGATTGCTGCTCCCAGACCTGTAGGCAGTGGCTGAGGCCACTTGAGCAAGCTTTGGAGGAAGTGCTGTGGTACAGGCATAATGTGTTTCAGTTATCTTCATCCTGGTTAGATGGCCAAAAATGCTCTCATTTCTAGACTTGATTGTACGTACCTACGGTATCACTATTCACTTGTCTTTTGAACCAAGAATTGTTGCAAGATAAGCAACTATGTGGATTTAAGAACAGAGTGTATTTTGCACTGTCTGATGTGTACTTTGTGTCTCTAAAGTTGAATTTCCACATATCGAGCTCTGGAAAACAACTACCCATAAACTTAGAAGATAATAAAAAGATTAATTATACATTCCTTATCTCCCTGAGCACTCTGAGTTGATCAGCGTAGTTCACTGAAATGAAGATGGACTGAAGAAGCCTGGAATGTGCTGTTTCACATTGTTTCTCTTGAAAAATGTATTTAATTAATGAGCAGAGTGTTCAGGGCAATATACTTGGTGTGACCTTTATCCTTGAGGCACTTAAGAGAATCTGCATGTGATGCACATGATCAAGATGAGAATTTGAAAGAAAGTGGAAATGAGAGATGATTGAATTTGTACCAGGCTGTATAACTGAGACTTTTTATGTAATGATTCCTAGTAGATAGTCTTTTCCATATATTTGATATAAAAGATTAAATGAGTCAAGATTAGGAGTGCTAGTGATTTTAACTTTTCTAAAACAAAAGTATTATTTTTAAAATTACTAAATACATTTTGACAATAGAAAAAGTCACACAATATAAAAATCTGTAGTGTCTTTTCCTACTTTCAACCCCTCGAGCAGTTTTATGTATATTTGTTCAGAGTTTTTTTCATGCATATACAAATTTATTCCAATTTTGTTTTGATGATGACATATAATCTGCAACTTGTTTTTTTTTCCTTAGCATATTATTAACAGTTAATTGAGTTTTTTTTTAATCATGAATGAGTGTTGAATCATCCAGTATTTTATATCTAATGAAAGGAACATTTGATTTTTCTTCTTTAATCTGCTAATGGGTATATCAGATTCTCTGATGTTCGGCACTCCTGACATTCTTGGTATAACTTTACTCTCTCCTTAAAACTGATGGCTGCTCATTCTTTAAAGAAATTTCAGAGATTTTACAAAGCAGCAGAGTGTGCGACCTGGGCTAGGAAACCTGAGAGGGATATGATCTAATTTGTGCTGGGAATAGGGCTGACCACACACTGTGGAATCAGGAAGTTGAATCGAGGTCCGGCACTTTCAGAAACTGTTCTTGGTGTAGTTGTTGTGAATGTTAGAAGCGATACCTTATTAGAAGTTAATAGTGTTAGCTTACAAAGTATATTCTGAGTAACATTGTCCTGGTTGTTACCTTGAGGAAATTGCATACCGAGGGGTTTTAAGCTCTATGGCTGCCTTCAATTTTTGGAATTTGTTACGTTTCATTCCCTTTCACAGTCATTTGGAGGTAGCTTAGTAATCAGGTGGAATTTCTTGTACCATTCTCCAATGAAATATTTTGGTGTCTCCTGAGCACTAGGCCACACACTGGCCACCCCTCATTCCTTTGAGGAACTAAGTTCCAAGGGATATTTTTCTCTCTCAGCTCTCTCTAGAACAACTGGTAACTTAGCAGTACATGACAGAGTAATGGGAGATTTGCTGTTAACAGTCTTCACAAGTGGCTAGAACTTGAATACGCTCTTGGGTTTGTGGTCTAGATTTGAGGTTAATAAGTTAAAAGAGATGTGATCTATTGGTTACTAGAAACTGAGACAAGAGTTTAAACATTTAGGTTTCATGCTCCCAAAGAGTGAGTGGGCGATCTTTTCAGTTTCTTTTATCTCTGTAATATGTATTTTGTGTAATTGCATCCACTTCTCTTAGATTGATTTCTCAGTTGAGAACTGAGACTTCAGGCAGGAGATGGAAACCTAGGATCTTGAGTCATATTGAAATCGTGCCCCCTTTGTTGTCTCATGCCACTTTTCATCCCAAAGCTGACTTTTTTCTTCACATGTTTTGGATTATACATTGTACATTATTATTTCTGGCATTAGTGTTCATTTTTAGGGAGTGTGGGATTTTTTTTAAGATAATTTTTTTAGAGCAGTTTTAGGTTTATAGAAAAATTGCTCAAAAAAGTACAGAGAGTTGCCATATACACCTCCTCTCCCTTCACCCCGCCCCCTTCCCCCAGTTTCCCCTATTGTTAACATCTTTGTATATATGGTATTAACATCTTGACTGTGTGGTAGGGTACATTTATTATAATCGATGGGCCAATATTAATATGTTATTAACTAAAGTTCATTAGAGTTCACTCTTTGTTGTACAATTTTGTCGGTTTTGACAAATGCATAATTTTATGTATTCACTATTACAGTATCATACAGGATAGGTTCACTAACCTAAGAATGTGTGTTCCATCTATTCATCTCTCATCCACATCCTCTGAACTCCTGGCAACCACTGATCTTTTCATTGTCTCTAGTTTTGCCTTTACTGTAATGTCATATAATTGGAATCATGTAGTATGTAGCCTTCTCAGATTGGCTTCTTTTACTTAGTAATATGTATTTCAGTTTCCCCCATGTTGATTTTGGCTTGATAGATCATTTTCTTTTATTGCTGAATAATATTCCATCGTCTGAATGTGCCAAAGTTTATCTTTTCACCCATTGAAGGGCGTCTTGGTTGCTTCCAAGTTTTAGAAATTATGAATAAAGAAACTATGCTCTAGATATTTGTGTGCAGGTTTTTGTGTGGACATAAATTTTCAGCTCATTTGAGTAAACACTTAGGAACATGATTACTGGATCATATGGTAAGCCTATATTTAGCTTTGTGAGAAACTGCCAAACTAGCTTTCAAAGTGGCTGTTTCGCTTTGCATTCCCTCGAACAGTGAATGAGAGTCTTGTTGCTCCACATCCTCACTAGTATTTGGTATCATGTTTTAGATTTTAGCCATACTAATAGGTATGTAGTGGTATTTCACTATTCTTAATTTGCAATTTTCTAATGATATATGATGTTGAACATCTTCTCATATGCTGCTTTGCCATCTGTATATTTTCTCTGGTAAGGCATCTATTGAGATCTTTTGCCCAGTTTTAGATTGGGTTTTTGTTTTCTCTCCTCTTTAAAAAATTGAGGTATGCTCAACATGATATTATTTTCAGATATACAACAAAGGATTTGACATTTGTACACATTGTGAAATGATCACCAAAATAAGTCTAGTTAATGTTTGTCATCATAAATAGTAACAAAATTTTTTTTTGTTCTTATGGTGAGAACTTAAGATCTATTTGAGTGGAGAAAAAAAATGGTGTAGATGATACATCATTCTCTTCATTACTCTGGTGACCAAATCAAAGTTGTGACAGAAACAAGGAGCAGACATCAGGGAAAAATTGCCTGGGATCTAGATGAACAAGTCATGCAACTAGGGAGAAATCCAAGAAAGCACCCTGCAATGCAGAAGGTAGGACAGGGTGAGGATGTGGCACTGCCCGGTCTCAAATGGCTGAGTGGGACAGAGGCTGTGGCAGCCACAGAGGCCTCTTAAAGGGGACACATCTGCAAGTGGACTTTGGCATTGACGGACCTGCTCACTCTGAGCACTAGTGCTGGTTGGGCTGCTCAGGGGGCACCAGGAACTTACAGGGCGACTCTGAGTTGTCGGAGTGAGGGCTGAAACTCGTTCTGTACAAAAGTACCAGTAGTATCCATTGTTCCTCTGTTGAGCCCTCCTCCTCCCAGTGCATAGACTCAGTGCCTCCATTGCTGTGAGGTCATCAGACTGGATAACAGAGGTCACTGCGCCCAGAGGATTCCCCGAAATCCTTTCTCCCCAACTCGTAGCCCCATCTAAGCCACATCCAGGTGTATTTTCAGCAAGTCTGGTGCTCCTTATTGAGCAGCTCCAAGACTCACCATGGTGGTAGCTGGCCTCGGTTTCTGGTGTGGCCTTTTGAGGCAACTCTAAGCACAGCATCTGTGGATCACTTGCTGAAGCTTAACAGGTGGCCCCAGAGAGGCAGAGACTTGGGCTAAGATTGGCCTGCAGCAGAACCTCTCTCAGGACGGTGCAACTGAACACCTACTTTAAAAATCCACACTAATAAGACCAGGAGGTTTAGGAACTTTGCTCAGTACATAGAAACAGACACAGAAAGATAGCCAAAATGGGAAAACAAAGAAGTAGAAACCATATGAGAGAACAGAACAGAGATCTAGATATAATGGAGTCAAGTAACCTAACAGATGCAGAGTTCAAAACATTGGTTATAAAGATGCTCGATGAACTTTTGGAAAGTGTAGATAAATTCAGTGAGAACTTCAACAAAGAGATAAAAAACATAAAAATGGAAATGGAAATTATAAAAGGGAACCATTCTGAAATGAAGAACACATTATGTGAGGTGAGAAGTGTATTAAATGGAATAAATAGTGAATAAAGAGGATCAAATGACCTATATAGAGGATGGGAAAGCCAAGGACACTCAATCAGAATGGCAATAAAAAAGAAGCCAAGACTATGATAATAACTTAAGGAGCCTATGGGACGCTATTAAATGTAAAAATGCCCATGTCATCGGGGTACCTGAAGGAATAGAAGCTGTTGAAGAGCTATTTGAAGAAATAATGATGGCAAACTTCCCTAACTTGGTGAAGGAAATGAACGTAAACCCCTAGGAAGCTCAGGGTCCCAAAAACCAGGAACCCAGGCCCACACCAAGACACAAGCATAATGAAAATGCCAAAGTTTAACTACAAAGAGAGAATCTTTAAAACAGCAAGAGAAAAGCAGGTAGTTACCTACAACGGAGCACTCATAAGATTGCAGCTGATTTCTCGTAAGAAACTGTGCGGGACAGACAGGCTTGGCAAAAAAATATTAAATGTGATGAAAACCCAGGATCTACAACCAAGAATACTTTATCCAGCAAAGCTATCATTTAGAGTTGAAGGACAGATAAAGAACTTCCCAGACAAAAGTAAGCTAAAGGAATTTATCATCACCAAGCCAGTATTACAGGAAATGTTGGAGGGGCTTCTTTAAGAAGAAAAAGTGTGTCAAAAACAGGAATAAAGAATGGTAAAAACTATATTTCTATCAACAAGTACCTCAAACAGAAAAGAGTTGAGTGCTCCAACCAAAAAATAGAGTGGCTGAATGGATAAGAAAACAAGACCCCTACATATGATGCCTACAAGAGACTCACTTCAGATTAAAAGACACATACAAACTGAAAGGAAGGGGATGAAAAAAGATATTGCCTTGACAGACCGAGAGGGTAAAGCACTGAATGAAATGGGTTGGATAGAGAAAGATGAATTTTGCATGATTTCGTGTACATGTGAAATCTAAAGAACAAAATCAGCAACAGCAACAAAGCAGAAATAAACTCATAGATACAGAGAATATTTTGAGGGATACTAGATGGGAGGGAGGTTGGGGACAAAAGGCAAAGGGATTAAGAGGTGTAAATGGATAGTTGCAGAATAGACATGGAGATATAGCATGGAGTGTAGCATGGGGAAGACGGTTAATAATGTAATATGTAAGAGAGGAGAGGGTACTAGATTTAGTGGGGTGATCACTTCACAAGGTATGTGCATCTCTGATCACTATGCTATACAACTGAAACTGGTATATTATTGTATGCCAACTATAATTGGAAAATACTCATTGAATTATACACTGTAAACATAAGCATCTAATTATTATATTTTAATAAAGATAAAAGAATCTTTTAGTTACTTTCATATGTGGAATACATATTATTTCTAGTCACCATGCTGTACGTTATGTCCCCATGACATTTATTTTATCACTGGAAGTGTGTATGTTTTGACCCCTATCACCCATTTCACCTTCCCCACCGCCACCTCTGACAACCACCAATCTGTTCTCTTTATCTGTGAGCTTATATGTGTGTATTTTTTTAATCATTCCACATATAAGTGAGATTATACCATATTTGTCTTTCCCTGTCTGACTTAATTTATTTAATATAATGCCTTCTAGTTCCATTCATGTTGTCATAATTGCAAGATTTGCTTCTTTTTATATGGTTGAATACTATTTCATTAAATATTGTATACATCCACACCCATACCCACACAGAGACACACACACACACACACACACACACACACACACACACACACACCCCACATTTTTCTTTATCCGTTCATTCATCAGAGTTTTAAATTAAAACTTACATTTTAATTTATTGGCTATTGCAAATAATGCTGCAGTGAACATGGGGATGTGTACATCTTTTTGAGCTAGTGTTTTCATTTTTTTTTTAGATAAATACTTAGAAGTTGAAGTGTTGGATCAAGTAGTAGTTCTATTTTTAATTTTTTGAGGAACATCTGTACTGTTTTCTATAGTGGCCTCACCAATTTAGAATCCCACCAACAGTGCACCAGATCCTTGCCAACACTTGTTTCTTGTTTTTCAATAATAGCCTTTCTAACAGGTGTGAGGTGATTTTGATTTTGATCATTGTGGTTTTGAGTTGCATTTTTCATCATGATGAGAAGAGATGTTGAGTATCTTTTCATGTATCTGTTGGTCGTCTGTATGTTTTCCTTGGAAAATGTCCATTTAGATCTTCCGCCCACTTTTTAATTGGATTATTTGTTTTTGCTACTGAGTTGTATGAATTCTTGTATATTTTGAGTATTAGCCCCTTATCAGAGATATGATTTGCACATATTTTTTTAATTTGATTTGTCAAGGTTGTTGTTTTATTTTTTTTCTGTGCAGAAGCTTTTTAGTTTGATTTAGTCTCATTGGTTTGTTTTTTGCTTTGTTGCCTTTACTTTTGGTGTCAGATCCAAAAACTCATTGTCGAGACCAATGTCATGGAGCTTACTGCTTTTAATCCATTGCGAGGTGTTTTGTGTGGTGTAAGTTAGTGATCCAGGCTCATACTTTTGCCTGTGGCTTTTCAGTTTACCCACCACCATTTATTTAAGAGACTGTCATTCCCATTGTATGTTGTAAATGTTGTAAATTAATTGAGCATATAATTGTGGGCTTATTTCTGGGCTCTTCTGTTTAATTTATCTTTTTATCTATTTTTATGCCAATACCATATTGTTTTGATTACTATAACCATGTCACATAGTTCGAAATTAAGGAGCATGATGCCTTCAGCTTTATTGTTCTTTCACAAGATTGCTTTGGCTATTTGGAGTCTTTTCTGGTACATACGAATTTTAGGATTGTTTGTTTTATTTCTGTGAAGAATGCCATTGGAATTTTGATAGTATTAACCTGAATTTGTAGATTGCTTTGGGTAGTATGGACTTTTTAACAATATTCTTCCAGTCCATGAGCACAGGTTCTTTCCATTTCTTTGGTGTCTTCTTTAATATCTTTTATCAGCATATAAGTCATCTCTTTTGCTAAATTTATTTCTAGGTATTTTATTCTTTTTGATGCAAGTGTAAATGGAATTGTTTTTTAAATTTCTTTTTCTGATATTTTTTTAAATCAGTATATAGAAATCCAACAGATTTTTGTATATTGATGTTCTATCTTAGGTTCTTTGTTTTTTTATTGTTGAGTTGTAAGTTATTTATATATTTTAGATACACATCTATTATCAGATATGTGTTTTGAAAAGGTTTTCTTCCAGTATATGGCTTGTCTTTTCTTTCTCTTAACAATGTTTTTCACAGAGCAAAAGTTTTTAATTTAATGAAGTACAACTTACCAAAGTTTTTTTTTAAAGGGTCATACTTTTTGTGTAGAGTCATTTTTAAACCCAAGGTCACCTAGATTTTCTCCTATGTTATATCCTAGAAGTTTTATAGTATTGCATTTTATATTTAGGCCTATGATCTATTTTAAGTTATTTTTGTGAAAGTTGTAAGGTCTATGTCTAGATTCATTTTTTTGCAATATGGATGTCCAGTTATTACAGCACCATTTGATGAAAAAGGCTATCCTTTCTCCATTGAATTACCTTTACTCCTTTGTCTAAGATCAGTTGACTATATTTGTGCGGTCTGTTTCTGGGCTATTTTGTTCCATTGATCTATTTGATTTCTCTTTTTTCAGTACTGATCATTGTAACTTGTAAATCTGGAAGTCCAGGAGTGTCAGTCTTCCAACTTTGTTTCTCTCTTTCAATATTGTGTTGGCTATTCTGAGCCTTTTGCCTTTTCGTATAAACTTTAGAATCAGCTTGTTGATATTTACAAAATAATTTGCTGGGATTTTGATTGGGATTGTATCAGATTGATAGATGAACTTGCGAAGAATTGGTGTCTTAATAACATTGAGCCTTTTTATCCATGAATATGGAACACCTCTCTATTTATTTAGATATTTGGTTTCTTTTATCAGAGTTTTGTAGTTTTACTCATATATATCTTGTTTATGTTTGTTAGATTTATATTAAAGTACTTCATTTGGGTGCTAATTAATATAAATGATATGATGTTTTTAATTTCAAACTCCAATTGTTTATTACTGGTATGTAAGAGAGCAATTGACTTTTATAGTAACCTTTCTATAATCCCTTAATTCTAGGAGGTTTTTTCCTTGATTCTCTGGATTTTCCACATAGGTAAGCATATCATCTGTCAACAAAGTTTTATTTCTGCCTTTCCAATCTGAATACTTTTTATTTTCTTATTTCATTAGCTAGGACTTCCAGTATAATGTCGAATAGGAGTAGTGAGAGGGGACATCCTTGCCTTGTTCCTGGTCGTAGGGAGAAAGCATCTAGTTTTTCACCATTTAGTAGGATGTTAGCTGTATATTTATTTATAGATTTTTTTTATCAAGTTGAGGAAATTCCTGCCCATTACTAGTTTTCTGAGAATTTTTATTGTAAATGGGTGTTGGATATTTTTAGATGCTTTTTCTGCATATGCTAATATGATTATATGATTTTTCTACTTTAGCCTGTTGACGTGATGGATTCTCTTAATTTTTTTTTTAATTAAGTTTATTGGGGTAACATTGGTTAATACAATTATATAATTTTCAGGTGTACATTATAATTTGACATCTGCATATTCTATTGTGTGTTTACCACTCAAAGCCCAGTGTCTTTCAGCTACCATATATTTGATCCCCTTTACCCACTTCACCCTCCTTACCCTCCTATATTTGACTCCGTTTACCTTGTCTACTTCCCTCCTCCCCCACCCCTTACTAGACTATAGTCCATGTCCATGAGTCTCTGTTCGTCCTGTTCATTTGTTGCTTTTAGGTTTATATCCCAAATATAAGTGATATCATGTGATTTTCAACTTTTTCTGTTTGGCTTATCTTGCTTACCATGTTTATCTCAAGGTCCATCCATATTGTCACAAATGGCAGTACTTCATTTTTTCTTATGGCTGAGTAATAGTCCAGTCATCTATCGTAGGACATTTCAGTTGCTTCCATGTCCTGGCCACCATGAACAATGCTGCTATGAACATCGGTGTGCAAATATCTTTTTGATATGAGTTTTCAAGTCTTTGGGGTAAATACTCAGTAGAGGGATTGCTGGATCATATGGTAGATCAATTCTTAGTTTTTTGAGGGACCTCCATACTGTTCTGTTAATTTGTTTTTATATGTTGAATGAGTTTTGCATACCTGAAGTAAATCCCACTTAATTGTGGTGTATATTTATTTTTATACATTCTTGTATTTGATTTGCTAGTCTTTTGTTGAAGTTGTTTACATCTATGTCATGAGAGATATAGGTCTGTAGCTTTCCTATTTTATAATGCCATTGTTCAGTTTTGGTATTAGGGTAATAATGCTGACCTTCATAGGATTAGTTAGGAAGTGTTCCTTCTGCTTGTATTTTCTGGGAGAGATTGCAGAGAATTGGTATCATTTCTCCTTTAAATGTTCTGCAGAATTCACCAGTGAAACCATGTGGGCCTGGTGCTTTGCATTTTATAAAGTTCTTAATTGATTCAATTTCTTTAACAGATATAGACCCATTCAGATGACCTACTTTTCTTGGGTGAATTTTGGTAGGAATTGGCCCATTTCATGTAAGTTATAGTATCTGTGGGCATAGAGTTGTTCACAATCTTCTTTTATTATCTTTAAAGCCCATGGGATCAGGAATGATGGCCCCTCTTTCATTTTTGATAGTTGTTAAGTTGTGTCTCCTCTTGTTTTTCTCACATAGTCCAGTTAGACATTTATCAATTGTATTGGTATTTTCAAAGAACCAGCTTAGAGTGTGGTATTTTTAGTTCATGTTACAGTTTAGAGCCATAGTAAGTCTTGCCTTTGAGGCAATCTCTAAATTTTTGTCAGTAATTGCTCTGTGTAGGTGTGCACAAAGGCATAAGTATTAGGAGCTGACACAGAGATATTATTAGACTTTTTAAGGTTTATTATTTCACTAGTTACAGAATGGCTGTACAGTCAGCCCTCCATATTTGTGCATTCAACCAAAGCAGATTGAAAATATTTGAAGAAAAAAGTTACATTGTTGCTGATATGTAATATAGAGTTAGGCCTAGGATGGTTGCATCCAAAAATGTACAGACTATTTGCTCTTGTCTTTATTCCTTAAACAGCATAGTATAACAACTGCTTATATAGCATTTGTAAGTATTATAAGTAATCTAGAGATTATTTAAAGTAGACAGTAGAATGTACATAGTTATATGCAAATACTATGCCATTTTTGCCCTTTAATGCAAGGAACTTGAGCATCCATGGATTATGGTATCCATGTGGGATCTTGGAACTAGTACCCCATAGATACCAAGGGACAATTGTATGAACTAACAGTTATTTAAATCTGCCAGACTATTGATTGAAGTAGTTCGTAAATAGAATAATATAGATGTAAGAGTCCAGCAGAAAAAGTTCGCATGCTGGCTCCCAATGCTAGCTGTGTGTCTTTGGACAAATAGCTCACCTCTCTTTAGCTCTGTATTCTATTTATCTCTCTAAGCATGTTAAAATTTATAAAATGCAAGTTCTTATTTTACTATTTAGTATGAAAATTAGAGTTAATATATATTAGGTGTCTAGTATGATACCTAGTGTGAAATATACTCTGTTGTAGCTATTGAACTTCTAAAAGCCATCAGCAGATAATAAGGCTTTCCTCTGTGATATATGGGGCTATGTTTCTTCCCATATAGAATTTCAGTTGTTGTAAATGACTGCCTCTTAACTGAATATTTACAATTTGAGAAGCAAAAAGCTATTTGTGCAAAAGCCCTTCTGCTCAGCAACCTGTTTCTTTTATAATCTTCCTCAGTTGGTAGATGCTACACATAGCATTGCCTTGCTTTTTAGCTAGATGTTTGCCAATGTCCTTAGTCATCCACAATGAATGCTTATTTTTGGATAGACTCCAAGGACAGGGTACTAGGTGCCTTTTGGAAAACTGAGAAAGGGAATTTGGCAAATAGAGCAGATTTGGAAGGTTGATTAAACGCAGATATCAGCAGAGTTTCTGAGATGGGCTTTGGAAGTGAACTAAATTTAAACATATTAAAAAATAAAGACAGAGAAAGTAAGAAAACCTGGATTTGGTTAAAGCCAACATTTTTGGTTTTGTTTTTCTTAATTTCCCAAAATAATGTGCCTTGTTCAGCTATTTTCACTAACAGAAGTTTCAAGTAAGTGGCTACAGTGCTTACTAAAGTATGGAGAAATGATTTTTAAAAATTAGTTTAAACAGAAAAGCTTAAAACAGCAAAATTTGATCTGTCTAACCTGTAAGCACATATTTTTGGAAATAATTACCATGTTTCCTTCAAGAACAGAATGTAATTTTAAGAAAGGAAATAATCTGCTGGGGAAAGTTACCTTAGCTACATAGAACTAAAACAAAGAGGTAGTTACTGGTAAAATGATTCTGAGAAGGGCTGTTTACTTACTTGTATCCTGACTCTCTTGGTTTAGAGTAATGAAAAAGAAGTCCTGCCCTTTGACTAGATGCCAGGCGGGTCAAAGGTTAGCCCCAGCTAGGCGTATCTGTCTCCTCAGTGTTCTGGCATCCTTTACAAACTTCAGACTTAACCTCTACCCCTTTCCTTTCACCTAACTTTGCAGTACCAGACCATTCTTTACACCAAGATTTGTAGATCTAACCATTAGGAAAATGACTGTGAATCTTAACAATTCTAGTATTTAATCTGTCTGTTGGATTGATCGTTCAAGACTCTTGGGAGGTCACTTCAGAAGAGAAGTAAGGGGAGAAGGGCAGGAAAGATGATCAAAGGAGAGGGCTGAGGACAAGTGTCATATGAGGAGGTAAGGGGGAATTATCCTATATGTATCCTATATGAGGTAAGGGGGAATTATCCTAAGAACATTTCACTGGGAGACAAGAGGCTCAGTTCCAGTTTGGCATAGCTGCCCTTCTCTTCACTATGTCTCAGTTTTGGACAAGAAGGTTTTAGGCACTGTGGATTGAGAGATGAATAAATTAAGGCCCCTGCCTTTGAGGAGGTCATTGTCTGATAAAGGAAACAAGTTTGTTGTAAACAAAGAGAACATATAATTCCAAATGTTTTAAATAGAGATCTGTAGGGCTGCTTAAAGTTAGTTCAACCTGGAAAATGGGGTGACATTTCACTGGGGCCTTGAAGTATGTTTGAGATTTCACGGAGATTAAAGTGGAGTGAAGCAGAGAGAACAGCAAATACAAAGACAGATGGAGTATACCTGGTGCCCAGAGTTTGTACTGGAGAATGGAGCCAAAAAGGTAACTGAGGACAGCTTGGGAAGATCCTTAGGACGTTTTTCCTATGAGTAAGAGAGAGCGTCAGCAGCTCTGTAGGAGAAAAACCTGATTGGATCTTAGAAAGTTAACAGTGACAAACATTGTAGTGTTTTTTGTTGTCAGTAGAGAGAGAGAGTCAAGATCATTTTAGAGGAGGTTTCAGTAGTAAGGCAGTGACTAGAAATGGAGAGGAAGGGACAAATTTGTGAACTGGTTTAGGATGTAGAATATCAATGATTTGGACAGCCCGTCCCCGCCTTACTCATTTACTTCCCCTAACCTCACTGTTACTTGAACTAGTGGTATCTAACCATTATGTACAATTCCTACAACGTTTTCTAAAATTTACTTGCCTTTGAAATCACTGACCCATTTTGTCCCCTCCTCTGGGGACCGGTGCTGCAGTCTTTTGGGCAAGCTTGTCCTTAGCCTCCATGATTGAAGAGCTCCATTCAGAAGCAAATGGGAATAATTGATTTTAATCTTCCAGAGGCTGAAAAAAATCAAAGACCACGGAATGTTTTTTTAAAAAGGAGGCCAAACTCAGAAATAAATTTTTATCAGAACTCCTTAAAAGAACTCTCTTAAGAACCTCATAACTGGAGCCTGTCTATGAAATAGATCTGGCTTCACTTAAAAAGAAAAAGTGGATGTGTGTTGTTAAAGAAAAAATTGTTCTGACACTTGTTAAAACAGTAAGGGAGATTTTGTATAAGACTACTGCAACGGCAGTAGGGAAGATCAGGCTCAACTCCGAATACAATAAGAACAAGAGGGATTTATAGCCAAGGAGTAGGGTAAGGGGGTCAGTGGGTGGAAAATTACTAAGAGGAGAGACTTTTAAAGGTAGGGTGATTCTTGCTAAAATGACCTATCAGGATTTTTGCTAAAGGCAGGACAAAAACTTAGACATAAAAATGGGGGATTGCACCTCAGTCAGATATGCAGGATTAGGGAGACTGCTGCTAAACTTACTTACAACAGGATTCTTGTTAAAACTGGGCCGAGCACGGTGGGGACCAAAATCAAGGCCTAGTTGAAAACAGTTCTCAAAGGAGCCTGAGTAAGGTTTGGTCAAGGAGAGAGAGTCTTTGTCAGAGAGAGAAAGAGAGAGAGAGAGAGACAGAGATAGAGACAGAGAGACAGAGAGAGTTTTCACAGAAGTAATACCTGCCTCACACCCAGAACTAATCAGTCTTAAGAGGTGGCATATAGCTTTCCATGTGTTAGTATAGGCTCAGAAAAATACACCATTCTTACAGAAATGAGATCATACTCTGCATACTGTTACACAGGTGCATTTTCCACTTCATATATCTTACACGTTTTTCATGTCAGCTCATGTACATTGGTCTCATTCTTTAGAATACCTGCCTCACTGAAGCTCTTACATCTTAGATTCCAGTTTACATTTTTTCCCATATGTTATCCCATTTATTCCATAAAATAACCCTCTCAGGGTAGGGATAGGGCAAGTGACATCTCCATTTTACATAGTGGTTAGATGATTTAAAAGAGCTTTTGTAGCTAATATGAGTCAAGTCCAGGATTCAATCATATGGGTGAGCTGGATGTATGAAAAAAAAACAAAACATTAGACCTTTGACATTCAGCTTACGTGTTAGCCACATTCAAAGTACTATTTTTGTTGTTCTTGGCACATTTAGGAAATATATGTGGTATGTGTAGGACCTGAAACCTGATAATAAATTTCATTTGAGGTGTTCATTCCTTTTGTATGTGTTAACTTCTATATTGAAATTTTTGTCATCTTAATTTCCTCGTAACAACAATATAATCATCTTAAATTTACTTTCAGATTAAATGAACTCAGTCAACTTGTATCTTTCATTATAATGCTGATACTTTCACTAGGGACCTTAAGTAACAAAGTTTGTTAGCTAATTGGATTTTTGGAAATGTTAATGGAAGTTTTTTAGTTAACTACCTCTTCATTTCTCTCTGGGACCCAGTTCCTACCCAGAACATAGTGCCTCTCTCTCAGTACTCTTTATTGGTTTCTTATGACTCTAGAGAGCAAGAAAAAAGAGCAAGACAGAATGAATGAGGAGTGGGGGATGTGAAGCAGGGCGGAAATGAAAGAATATGAGCAATGGGGAATTCATCTTATTCAGGAATGAGAAAAACAGCAGGGAGAAAGTCATTTTTAAGGAGGTGTTGTATATAGCCCAGTGGTTAAGGTTTTGGAGTTAATCCCGGTGTCACCCATTTCAATCCTGTGACCCCGGGTAAGTTATTCACCTACACACTTAGCAGTTTCTTAGGGTTCCCTTGTAGGGTTCTGGTGAGAAGGAAACTGAGTTATTTAATCCACTTAAAGTATAGTTGGCTCATAGCAAACATTTAATGTTAGCTGTATTTCCAGGTCTTTTAGGACCAAAATTCCAAGAAAGGGGTCTCAAAGTCTGGATGGAGTAAAGTGACCATATAATTTATTGTCCAGGCCAGGATGCTGTTAGTAATTTTCCTAGAACAACAAATATATGCCAGGATTTATGGTAGAGGCATCTTGCCTTCCTTCCTGAGCCCAGTAAAGCCTTTAGAATTTGACAAGCCAGGGAGCAAATAATTCTTAAAAGGTCCTCTTCAGACAGACAGCGCAGGCCGGCAGGCAGACAGATCATTCTTAAAAGTTCTTCAGAGAGATACACACACATTCACACATTCACTGAACAATAGAGGAAACATTGCTTTTTCTTTCTAGGTAACATGTTATCTTAGAGTGGTGTGAGTCTGCACATATATTTAATTTACCATACCTTTCTTTAAATAGCTGGCACTCTCGGACCTTTAGGTGCAGATTTCTCTAACCTGTTGAGCTCTCAGCATGTGCCAGGTGCAGTGCTTTCTTAGGGTACAGTGAGGATACAGTGGTAAACATATCTAGATCTGCCTTTTAAGTTGTTTGTGGTCTAGAGAGAAATACAATCAAATAATAATAAATGTAGAACTTTAAACTGAGATCATTGTAATGGTGGCAAAGTGTGAGGAGCTCTATAAGTAGATTATGAAGAGCCTGCCTCGCCTGAGAAGGAAAAGAAAAAGTTCCCTGAGGAGATGAGCTTTGTTCAGTACTGAGCAGGAGTTGAAGAGGCAAGGTGGAGTGGAGTTTTGGGAAAGAGGCAGGAGGGAACATGTTCTTCTAGGAAAGACTTCATATGAGGAATGCAGAAAACTGGGAAGGGTCTGTTTTGAAAATATCAGAACTTGACTGTAGTGTGATCACACACTCTTCCCCAGTTTGCAAAGCCCTTGCTTCTCTTTTTCTTGCTAATGGAATGCCATTCATCCAAGCCTTCCTCTCTGCTTCCTTAGAATTTTTACAGTTCTTTTATAACAAGTATCACATTACATTGTAATTTTCGTTTCTTTGTCCCTGAGGTTCTTTAGAGAAGGGACTTAGTCTTATTTATTGTAAGGTACCTAGACAGAGCTTTGGCTTTTCCCTTTCTTTCCTCTCCCCAGGTATTTGAGTATCTACTATGCACCAGATGGTGTGCTTGCTGCTTTGGAAGGTGGCACATGACAGGCACAATCCCTGCTATCATGGAGCATGCAGTGTGACAACTGTTTTGCTCACTGAGTGAATACATTGGATGATTTACTACTTAGAATCAGTGTTTTGAATCCTGGAGACCATTTTTATGCAGTTCAGCAGGTCTTTGCCTTTTTTGCAGTTGTAGAACAGACAGTGAATGCTTAAGTGTTAAGATGCCTTCAAAGGTAAATTGAAACAAAAATAAGGCCCCCAAAGTAATAATATACATCAGGGCAGAAATATGACTTGTACATATTTGATTTCTCTGTGAATTTTTATGAATACATCGTAGTAGCAGCACAGAACTCCTGTATGTTCATGTTATGGTAGTGTACTTTTCAGGTTGTCATGTCCATATCCATATCGAAACGACAGTTTCACTCTGCACACCCACATGTCACTGTTTGGATTCCTCCTTCCTGTTAGAGGCATTTATAGGGAAGCAGTGCTAGGTTTGCCTAAGATAGCAGCAACTGAAAATAGCAATTCTTAGAGTGAATGTACAGATTTTAAACAGTCCCTGCTCTCAAGGAACTTGCCGATTTATGTGTGTCCACACACAGCACTTACTAGAGACAGAAGGGCCCAGAATAGAATGCTGTAGAGAGCAACATTAGATATGTAACCATGTGTCTGTTCTGAAGACAATTGTCCTCGACAGGAGAGGGGAGGGGGAATTCCTGTTAGCATTATGGAGCAAGAAGGCCATTCTTGAGTTGTGTAATCTGTGAAGTTAAAATGGAGCATTGCCTTCCGCTTGTGTTTCTCTCTCATGAGTGAATAAATCCTTCAAAGTCACCGTCTTTCATCACATGCTTGCAACACAAAAAGACATGGCCACAAAAAGCCAAGGCTACCACGTTTATACATTTTATAGTTGACAAGAGCTCGTCCAACCTGTCACATAGTGTCAGAATTGTTTCCGCACCATTCTTAACAGAAGGCCATTCATGCACATCTGAATTTCTTTTGGGAAAGCAGCCATTTCTGGCTCTTAGCTTTCCTCAGGTGTTTCCTCCATATTTCTGATTATTATGTTTATGCTGCTATTTCTTGATTTTTAAACTTTAGGCATCCTTTATCAATCTTTGTCATGAAAGAGGAGGGTTTATTCTTGCACGCTCTTAGTCCACTACCTCTCCCTTCATCGTATAATAATTTTTAGTTATACCGGTATTGAATGTTTATATTTATATTATTATGGCTGTTGGTATTAGTCACCTGCTGAACCAATTAGTATACTATAATCCTATCTTTTTTTCTCATGTAGCCCATTAACTATCTCTTGATGTTCTGAGTTTTCTATGTCTGACTCACTCACTCTTAATTCCCAAATTACGATCATAATTTTTAAATCTCTAAATATTCTTTTCCATGTCCCAAGCAGACACATGAATTGATCTTGCAAGTTCCATTTTCTCCTGCAGACATCTCCCAGGGCCCTACGTTCTGTGTCAGGTCTGCCTCTTCCTGAGGTTTGCTGCTGCACAGGCTTGTTATTCCCTGTGCCTGTTTTTGCTGTTTCCTGGATGCCTGTCTTCCTTTTTCTTAGTTTGCTCGTTTATTTGGTAGAACATATCCTCTAGCTGCTTCCTGATAAAAGGGTGTGTGGGAGGTAAAATTTGAGACCCTGAATGTCTAAAATTATCTTTATTCTCTATTCATACTCAACTAATAATTTGTCTGCTATAGAATTTTAGGTTGGAAATCATGTCACCTCAGATTTTGAAAGCATTGCTCCTTTGTCTTTTGGCTTCCAGAGATGCTGTTGAAAACTTTGATACCACTCAGTCCTTTGTCTGCAAACTATTTTCTCTCTGGAAACTGTGTTCTCTTTATCTCATAAGATCTGAAATGCATTCTGAAATTTCACAATGTGCCCTAGGAGTGTTGTTTTTTTTTTTTTAATCATTTATTATACTGAGCATAGGATGGACTCTTTCAACTGCAAGTTCATATCCCTCAGTTCTAGGAAAATTTTTGAAGTTATTTCTTTGATAATTTTCTCCTTATTTTCTTTTTTCTGGAACTCTTGGTCCTCTAACTTTTTAAGTCTCTTTTCTTATATTTCCCATCTTTTTGGTTCCACTTTCTGAGACATTTACTGAAACTTGGATCTTCTAGCTTTTTATTTATATATTCTACTATCTTTTTTAATTTCCAAGAACTGTGCACTGATTGTTCCAGTTTTTTCTCATCCTGTTCTCGTATGATAATATTGTTGAGGTTTATTTGGTTCCTCGTTTCTGTTCCTTTGAGTCCCTTTATTTTGTTTGTTTTGTGCTCTGTCTTTTCATGTGTGGTGATCCTTGGTTGTCATTTCATTTAAGAGTGAGACACTAAAAAGCCGATTGGATGCTCTCTGCAGAGGTGGAAGGAACTCGTCAAGGATGGGTTTTATATACTATAAGGAGACAGGGCAGGAATCTACGTGCTTTGTTGGGGAACCCCCAAAAGCATCCATTTAACTTTCTGTGGTGGCATTTGGTTTCTCTAGAAAAGAAACGTCCATCCTCTTGTTTGGGGGTGGGGTGGGGCTGCCAGCATTCTGGGAGCCAACTGGATGAGCAAGACTGGGATCTTATCCTTCAGGATGTAGACTTTCTTTTAGGACCTTTGTTTTTAATACAGTGGCTCTCCTACATTCTGCTGTTCCTAATGTCACCAAGTCTAGAACCCATGTGATTCAATTCCTTCACAAAATAAATCCACCTTCTCCTGCCTGGGTACAGGAGTAATAGTCTACTGGCTGCCCCAGATGTGACTGGAGACCTGGTAGTCTAACACCTTTTTATACAGAATTTATATCATGTCCTTCCTTTCAGCCTCTCATCCCTGGTACCCTGTGTCACCTAGTACCTCTAATGCTTGAGCTTTCCTAGGTTGAGTGTGTAAATAAGCATCCCCTTCTCTGTAGTCACTCTCTCAGCTCTGTTAACTACTCTTTATTTTCCAAAAAAATGTTGACATTCTGTGTTCACTGTTATATTTCTTCCGTTCCTTTTCTGTTTATTTTTACTCTCATTTTAATGGGGTTTAGAAGTGGGCAGAAATAAAAAATATGTGTTGAATTTTTCCCAGTTAGCTAGAATTCCTTTGGGGACTTTATGCCGATTGTGTCTCCGTGTAAGTTTTGTCTTTCTCTAAGCTTCTTTGACAATGCGATGGTTTTGTAGGCTCCTTGTTGTCTCTCCTTTTACCTTCAACAGTTAAGTAGAGAGAAAACATTTTAGTAAGGATGTGTGAAATTTATTTAAGTAAGATGAAGTCTTTTTAAAATTAGACTAACTTTAGACAAAATTTCATTGTGTTGGAAAACTGCCAGCTGGCCCTTCCTGAGGGTCAGCGATAAACTTGCCTTTCTCTAGGATAACCAAAAGAGGAAAATTGAAGGCCTTTGGCAGAAAAAGGCTGATGAGACAAACTCCTGTTTAGGCCTTTCTTAATGATTTAATGAGGAATTAGTGGAAAGCTGCCCAGAACCTCTCTTCCTCGTCAAGTTCATTGCCATCGCTCCCTCTTCACAGTCTGTAATGGAGAAGGCCCTTTCCTGACTTGGTGCTCTGAGAGCCTCCTGAGAACTAATGCAGGAGGAAATCCATAGAGCTCCAAGTTGTTTTCTCTCAAGAGTCAAGGTCAAAAGCCTTGCCTTGAAAAACTGGAAGGAGTATACTTAGAAGTCAGATGTGGGATTTTGTTTCAGTTCCACATTAATTAGCTATATGACAACCAGCAAGTCAGTTGGACTTCAGTTTTCTTACATGTAAGATGGAAATAACAATACGTGCTTTCCTACTCTATAATATGATTGTAAGCGTCAAGTACGGGTTACATGCATGCATGTAAACGTTTGAACATTGTCATTTTAAACTAACCATTTAACCGTGGTTCCAGACCCTCATTCCACCTATGACTGGACAGCTACATGTGGGGGTCCAAATTCACTTCAACCTCAACTAATGCAAAACAAAAGTCCCTCTGCGTCCTCTTCTATCCTCCGCTATCTCACACTACCACAAGCACAAAACAAAGCAACCCTGGTTTTCCTCCTGAATTTACTGTTATTCACTGAATTGCTAAGTTCACACCCACCTCATGCCCCCGATTGTCATTTAGTCAGTAGATCCTGTCTTTTCTGTTGAATCTATCCTTTTTTTTCTGTCCTCCTTACCACTGCCTTCATTCAGGTCCTTCTTGCCTGCTTCTAACTGGGCTCCCTGGATCTGGTCACACACTTCTTCCAGACCATCACCTATACAGCTAGCTGCTTAGCACAATGATTCTTTTTTTCAACTTCTAAAGTATGTCAGACCATCACAACATTATGGTGAAAAACAAATTGACCATCTAAGTTCCCACCCCCCAGCTGTCAACAGAAGGGCTTTTCTAAAACATACATCTATCTAATGGTTCCCTGCTGAAAACTTTACAATAGCATACAGGATCCTTTGTGATCTGGCTCTGCCTGCTTCTCCATCCTTGTATTCACTGATTTTTCACTTTTGTGTTGCAGCTACTCACAGTTACTTGCAGTTGCCCCAGTTTGCTGGGACTATTAGGGAGACCTTGAATTTGAGTATTTCCTCTTTGTTTCTTCTACTCTTTAAGGCTCAGCTCAAGTATCTCCTTTTCTGCAAAGCCTCCCTTATTCCCATTTCCCCATGAGCTAGCTACCCTTTGTATACTTCCTTCAAAGAGTGTCACACAAAGTATGTACGTTATTGTCATTTGATTACTTGTCTGACTTCCACACTCTACTAAAGGGTGGAGACTAGCACCCTGGCATGTGGAAGGTAGTGCATAAACATTTATTGAATTGAACTGGATTGGACACTGTTCTAGCATATTGAGATGTCATTATTTATCTGTGTAAAGTAAGCAGTTAAGTAGCTGGGCAAACACATGAAGACAGAAGCAAGTTTACTGCCAGCTAAGAGCTGATCTCGAAATTTGATTGGACAGAGTAGTCACTGATGTAAGTGGGCTGGGTACTTTGGTTTCAATTTATGGTTCTTCTGTCTCTGTGTTTTATTTAAAAAAATATAGTATTCTTGTATGTCCCATCAAGAGATTGGTGCCACTGGATCCAGTGTGGCAGGTTTTTTTATACTGTATAGCAACCAGGTCACCTGGGGTAGCTGGTTGGTAAAACCAGAATGTTAGATATTGCATACTGGTGGCCCTGGGCCAATTTCTTGCATAGTGTTGTGCTTTTGGAAACCATGAGGAATTCCCCTAAAGGTCTTAAGCTACATAGTATGGGTGAGCAGCATAAAGAATTCACTGTGGAGATATGATAAATGCTGTGGTAAGGTACAGTAGATGTTCTGGAAAATCTGAGGAGGGTGAAATTAATATTGGCCAATTCAGTCAGGAAAGGTATTGTGAATCAGGGGACATTTGAGCTGGGCCATTTTCTGTACTGGACAGAATAAGTGCCTCAGTATATTTTATGCTGTTCTTGTTTATCTTTGCAGAGACTTTAAGGAATTTTACCCCAAGTTTTTGCCTGAGTTTTGATAGACCTGAGGAGTTATATGTAGATTGAAACATGGGTTTTAAATTTACAGACCTTTTAAATCAGGTCAGAGGAATCCTGGTTCTCTTTTAAGATCTAATGTCTGATCATCATGATTTGGACTTCAGAGTCTTGTGTCTTCTCGTTTTGAAAGTGCTTCCCCTTTCTTTCAGCATGGATTGCACATCTTCCCTCAGAGCCTGGCACATAGTAGATGCTCAGTGGATACTTGTTGACCTGAACTCACTTCGGTATCCTTTCTAAGTGTGATCCATGCAGGAAGAGCTCTCTGTTCTTCCTTGCACTCCAGCCCGCGTCAAGTGTGTTCCTTCTCAGGGCTTTTCCATTTGATGCTTTCTCTGCCTGTCTCCCTCAGACACTCACATTTTGTTCAGCTCTCTCCTTAATGGTCACCTTCTTAAAAGAGGTCTTTCTTGAGGACCGTAAAGTATCACTCTGTCATATTTTATCCCCTTACTTTGCTTTATTGGCTGTTTTTATTTCTTTATAGCACTTAATCACTACCTGGCATCATATTATCTGCTTATTTGTTTATTCGCTCACTTTCCTTTCCTCTAGAATTCAAGCTCCACAAGGGCAGAAGCCTTGTCTTCTCCCATCTGTTTTTTTACATAGAGCAGGACCTCATTTAGCACCTGTCTTCATTGTATAGAGTGGGCTTTATCTGTATGGCCTGGTTTTATTCATAAGTACTTTGAGGTCCAGAATGTTGCCTGCCATGTGTCAATGTATAGTCAGTTTTTACATGAGTTGAGAGAGTTGTTTTAGGTGGATTCAGAAGGCGCAGGTTTTTATCAGTCATATTCTTCCTTGCCTTCTCCAAAGTCTTTAGATACCATCTCAAAACATAGCTGCTTCTCAGGCACAGAAGATGAGGCTTGCTGTGCTTCAACATTGTGTTCAAGCACTTGGGGTGCTATGACACATCTTAGGCCTTTCAACCATAATGCTATTAAACTGGCTGACCAGTTTAGTTCTAGTTTCCTTGGGCCATTTAAGTCCTGGGGAGCCTATCACAGTAGAACTTACGGAAGCAGAGATGGGAGTTTGAATGATTAGTAACTTGTCCAAGGTCACACAACTGACAAGTGGCATAGGCAAGTTTTGAAGTTAGATCAGCTAACTGTAGAGCCTCAGCTCTTAACCTAGGTTCTAAGGTTTCTTCATGTAGAATTGCTGTGACTGCTCTAAGTCCCATCCAGATTAGTCTGAGAGTTTGTTCTGCAAGTCAGGAGCAGCTATTGCATTTCTGCATTTCTGTATAAGTTAGACCTTATTTAGGAATCTCCTGGACCATTTTTCGCTGTTTTTTTTTTTATGGTTCCCTTGGCACATTGTATTCTACTTTTTGTTTGTTAGTGAGCAGCCCTTTGGTATTTACTGTTTTAGAAAAGCCTAACGGGACAGCTGTGATTGGGAGGAAGACCTAGATTGTAAATAGCTCTTTTCTTGGGCTGCCAAAAAGGAAGAAACTTGGGTGGAGGGGGATGTTACTACCATCCTGTCTGAAGCTAAAATTCCAAGCAGAAAAATTATAGTTCTTCATTTTCATTAGTTTTTATTTAATAATTCCCCATTCACCAAAACTTCTTGATATATATTTAGAGAAAATGCTAGTTAGAGAAGAAGGGGCATGGGGAAGGCCTTACTGGTTGGAAGTGTTGCAGCTTTATGCAGGAAAGTTCTTAGAACTATCTTCCTTGCCTTTTCTAATTGTTTTGAGGTGGTAGTTTCAGTCCTGATTTAGAGTATTCATACCTAATCACCTGTAAATCAGAGACATGGGGGTAAAAATTAGAAAATGACAGAGGGCTTGCACCTCCTAGATTTTCTAGATCCATTTCTCTTTCTGTTGTCAGGCACAGGTATGTAATTTTTGGTTTAGAAAAAGAGATGTACAAGTGTAACAAAGTATACATTGTACAAAGTGTGCTTTTAGCTCTTTGTTTGGCATGTGCTATAGAAATTCAAGCTGAATAAAGTGAGGAGATACCAGGATGTACCTTAGGCTCCTGACCTTGTCACCAGCATTCTTAGTTGACAACAAATAATATCTAGATATCAAAGCACACATATCCTCTTTTTTCACTGAAAATATTTAAGATGTCAGGCCGAGTACATACAGGCACATTAAGGTGGCCCTTGTCACACATATACGACCATTTATTATTAGCATTTCAATTTTTTTATCTTATATTCCCTATGCATACGTTCGTCTATGCATAGGGAAAATTATTATAAAAACATTATAAAAATTATTATTAAAAAACTACATGATTACATTTTCATTGTAAATGTTTTAAACTGTGATAGAAAAAGAATAGAACATGAAAGTCCCTCTTCACCATTCTGCAGTGTCCACAACACATTTCCTTCCCCCAGAGATAACCAACACTTGGCAAGCACCCTTCCCGTTACCATCCACAGGGTGTGTGTGTGTGTGTGTATACACACACATATGTATTTATAAAACAGGGCTCATACTTTGTGTATTATACAATGACTTTTTCACTTACCCATAGCAAAGTCTGTTTTTGGAAACCTTTTCACGTCAGGACATACTCCTTTTCTTTCCTTTGTTGTTGTTGATGTTGGTTCTATAATAATTCATTTTATGGGTGTACCTGACATTTAACTGCTCGCCTATTGATAGACATTAAATTTTTAGTTTTTACTCTTAACAATGAAGCAATCCTGTACAAGTATGTGACTGTACACATGTATAAATGTTTCTGTTGGATAGTTGCCTGGCAATGGAAATGCTGGCTCAAAATGAATGCCTGTTTTTGGTTTTGGTAGATGCTGCCAAATTGTCTTCCCAAAGGAATTTACCAATTTAAACTCATACCAGTGGTATTTAAGACTGCTTGTTTCCCTGATCTTTATAAGCACTTCATAATGTTTTTATTTTTATTTTTGTCAGTCTGAGGTGAAAAGTGGTATATGATTATTTTAATTTGCATTCTTCTGGATTGTGTCCCTGTAGATCAGATCTTGTCTGATTTCGGCCTTTTAGGAATTCCTCAGTATCGCCAGATACTTGACATCTTTTCTTATTTTCTTGGGCTGAGTCAGTCTGTCTTTCTGTCTATTTATGGTATAGGGTGGGAATTGTTTCTGTCACTTCACAGAACTTCAGTCAGGAGATAGAGTAAACTTGTGCACTTCAGTCTACTATCCTGATACATTTTTCTCATATATTCTTTCTCTACAGTATTTACAATTGCGCTTCTTTTTCTTTTGCGCGTGCCTCATCTTCATTCCCCTTTGTGAATTTGGATCTTTGAATCCTCCCCTTTTCAGTCACTGTTATCTCCACTTGTCCCTATGTATGCTGAATGTTCATTACTATCTTGTTATAACAATTCTGTTATTATTATTTAAGCTTAAAATGCGCTGTTTTTAGTAAAGGTTGCACTCCTTTGCTTCTATTTGCCTAATAGTCACTTTACTCCTAATATTTTGGCATTTTGTTTTAGGTGAGCTGAACCCTTTCAACATTTCTTGTGTGCAGGCCTTAACATGGAGAACTCCCTCCATTTTTATATATCTGGAAAGGTCTTCATTTCTCCTTCATATCTAAAGGAGAGCTTACTTAGCTGGATACATTATTCTAGGCCTGTAGTTCCTTTCACTTAATAGCTTAAATATTTGATTCCATTCCTTTCTGGCTTGTAAGGTTTTCACTGAGAAGTCTGATAATAATCTAATGGGTTTTCCTTTGTAAGTTTTCATTTTCTTCTCCCTGGCTGCCCTGAGAATTCTGTCTTTGGCATTGATTTTTGATAATTTTAATACATTGTGTCTTGGTGAAGGCCTTTTTGGGTTGAGATAATTGGGTGCTCTGTTGACCTCTTGAATCCAAGCTCCAGCTCATTCCTTAGATTTGGGAAATTCTCATCAGCTATTTGTCTGAAAATGCTTTCTAGTCCCTACTCCTTTTCCTTGCCTTTGATAATGTCCATTATTCATGTGTTTCCTCTCCGGATGATAACAGCTAGTTCTTGAATTTCTCTTTCATTATTTTTTATTCTTCGAGTTTTCTCTTCTTCCTTCTGATTTATTTCTAGATTTCTGTCTTCTATATCACTGATCCTTTCCTCCATTTGGTTGACTCTATTTCTTAAGCTTGCTATTTCAGTTTTCAACTCATGCTGTTTGTTCTTCATCTCCAGAAGTTCTATTTGGTTCTTTTTGAGGGTTTCAATCTCTTTGCTGTGCTCATCTAGTTGTTTTTTTTTTCAATTCCTGAAATAGTTGATATGACTTGTTTCAGAATTCACTGAGTTTTTTCAGAAGTACCATCATGAATTCTCTGTCATTTAAGTTGCATATTTCTATGTCTGTAAGCTTATTTCTATCTTCTTTCTGAGATGCCTTGTCATCATGGTCATAGACTATTTATGGACTATTTCTCTGCCTGGGCATTAATGGGAATGTATTCTGCTTTTGTTTGTTTGTTTGTTTGTTTGTTTGTTTGTTTCAAGAAAGAAGATTTATTATATAAAGGTCTCTCTTAAGCCTGTTGCAAAGAAGGCATTTTTCTTTTAGTTTCTAGTAGGTGGCATCTAAGCCTCTTGGATCCCTACTTTATATAAAATCTTTAAAATGCCTTTTTATTTTCTGATAGATATTTAATTACGCTAACTACCCTCAGTTTCAGTCCCTGTCAGTGTCAGCAACAGTCTCGACAGCGTTTGCTCAGATTTCCCTGGGACTCCGTGGTATTCGGTCTCGGAGGGTATTGGGGGAGGGTCACCTTAGGTTGGGGATTGGAGGCTGCGGTTCAGCCTCGGTTTTGCAACCGTGGATGGTTATTCTGTCGTCCCCACTTTTCTGCCATCCCGTTTCTCTGTCTTCTGACCTGATGACTAGACACTGCCACTGGCTGTGTGGAGCTCACAGCACTCTCAGGCAGGGCTGTTTGGGGAACTCTCTGCACCTCTCCCCTCTCCCTCTTCCTGCAGTGGACTCCAGTGGCTCGAGAGGCAGGTTCTTTATTTCTCTGAGTCTACCTCCAGACACTTGGGGTTCTGACCTGTGGTAGCTCTTATGCGCAGATCCAATGCTCAGAGGTGCTAGTGTGAAGTTTGGGTATTTTGTGTTGCATTTTATATGTTTAGCTTATTGTTGTTTCAAGGGGAGAGATCTGGGGATATCTCTTACTCTGCCATATTTCCAAAGATCATAATTGTGTTTCTTTTTTCTCCTTAACATTGTATTGTAATCTCTATTCAGTTTTATTACATAGTAATATAACTGGTATATGAAATTCTACTATGTGTCTGTACCTTAGTTATCGTAATAACTTCTCTTTTGATAGACTTTTATTGTTATAAATAACACCACTTCCAACATCCAGGCATAATGGCTTTTGGCCCAGATGGTTTTGCTGGTGATTCTTTATAATTTTAATGCTCTGTGTCATTCATTCCTGAATACAGAAATGAGTAAATAGGTACCCAGCTGATCATAACCCAAACCTAACACTAATACAACCCAATAGAAACAGCACAAAAAGCAAAAGCTTTTGACCATCATCACTTATGAATACAGATGTGAAAATCCTAAATTAAATATTCTTAAGTAGAATTCACCAACATGGTCATAATAGAGAAAGGCCAAATAAGGTTTTTGTTTTATTTCAGGAATAAAAGAATGGCTCAATATTAAGCAGCCTATTGATAATGACATATTAGTTGGTTAAATGTGAAAACTACAATTATTTCCATAGGTGCAGAAAATGCATTTAAATGAAACAGCTGTTTTTAATAACACTTTAAACGGGACAAAAATGATACTTCCTTTATACATTACGGAGTCTTTCTCAACCCAACTGCTAAAAACATTAAAAAGCATTCCTATTAAAAACAAGGACAAAACAAGGCTACCCTCTACTACTTGGTAGTATTTTAGAAGCTTTGGCCAATGCAGTAAGATATGAAACAAAACAGAATTAAGGCTTTGAGGATTAAATAAGATAACATTTCAACCTTCCTAGATGGTATTTTTGATTCAAATAAGGCACTTAAATTGTAGATTTTTGTTGTTATTGTTTTGTTATCTATAAGGCATATTCACAAAGGGAAAATTGCCTCTTGCATCATAATAAACCTGTCCTGATATTTTTTATGAATGTGGTTTCTTTGATCTTGGTCCTGTGGTTGAAGCATCATGATTATCTATTTGGTCTATGTGAAGGTCTCTCTCAAACCATCAGTCACCAGCATAGAAGTGGGTGCTCAATACCTGTAAGTGGCTGAGTGGTTTGGTTCAGTGATATTTTTGATAACCTTTCAATGAGCTGTTCTTATGACCCTGACAGTATTCAGAGGCATGAGTCCCAGACTGAGTGATTAATGAAGTTACAGATAAGGAGAAATGTACAGAAGGACACACTCTTAAATGATGACACTATTGTCTTGACATTTGACTCCTTGTTCAGCAAACCATTGTGTACCTTTGTCCTATACATTTGTGTGGTAAATTGCTGCTATCTTTTATCAGAAGTCATGGGAAAATAATTAGTTCGGTTAAACATCACACAGAATTCTTTTCCAAACAGCTTGCAGTCTCTAAATTTGGTTAGTGACTTCAGTGTTTTTTTTTTTGTTGTTGTTGTTGTTTTGTTTTGTTTTCTTATCTATAGCATCTGGAGAGGGCCAAATGTGAACTGTGTTGACAGCACTGGGTATACACCTCTGCACCATGCTGCTTTGAATGGCCATAAGTAAGTATTGATGTGCTACATTCCTGCCCCACCCTTCAGAACTCAGGCCTTAGGATTGTCTTTTTGTGTTGAGGAACAGAGAAGAATGAACTAAATTCAGTCCATCCAGAATTTCTGAGTCTCTCTTTAGTGTATTACTTAAACATCCTTCCCACCCCACCTCCACAAACACTTTAACCAGAGGTTAAGTTTTACCTTTTCTTCTGTTTGTCCTTTTGAACACCTGAAGTGGTGCATTGCCACACAATCATTTCACTTTGAAGATCAAATTTGGGGCAGCCAGATCATAAAGGGGCTGGATAATCTCTTAGGTAACCAGTTCTTTTATAAACTGAAAATAGATCGAGTGGTTATGAGAAACTTTCTTTCTGTTAAAGTAGTTATTTGTTCTTTTTGCTTGTCACTTTTTTTCCAAATAAAATTAGCTTTATAGATCACAAGAACCATTTTTAAGGGTGAGAAATACATAAATAATATGGCCTGTTTAATTCTCTTAAATATAGAGAGGTTATTGGGAACTGGATGGGTTTTGTATGGAAAGTTTTCTGGAGAAGATGTGCTTTGGGGGAGTTTAAGAGGAGGCATAAGTTTAAATGATTGCAGCTGAAAGAGGATGCTGCCCTTCAAGTGAGGGAGAATATGATAGCTTGACAACGGGGCAAGTACTTTCGTGGAGTACAGTGAGTAGATTTGCCAGGATGTTGAAGAATAGAAACCAAAGTGTAACAATTGAAGGTATTAAAGAGAAATTGAGGCTTAATACTGTAAGAGATAAGCAGTAGAAGTTTAGTTTTTATGAGGAGGAATTACTGGAACCAATTTAGATTTACTGAGCAAGGAGCAGGGCTCTCTCCTGACCTTGTGAGATTCTGTATCACTTGTATAATATTTGGCCCAGTCTAATTGACTTCAATGTGCCAAAAAGAGGAGATTGTTACCTTCTACATTAGACTTTTCTAAAATATATTGAATGTGACCATTATGTATTTTCTATAGCTATTTTAGACAAAGCTAAAATAGTGCCTCCCTTAAATAGTGGGGTAATCTGAATTAAAGTGAATCTTGAACTTAAAAAATACTGTAGCTCGTTAGCCAAGTTGATCTCCAGATGCCGTTTTTATTTACAGTGGGGATTTTCTTTGACCTCACGTACATGGGGATAATTATACATTTGTATCTGCTTAATTAGTGGTGTCATGAAGAAGAAAGCCAAGCCCTTCTTCCTGGATGTATCCAATGATACCATATGTGTCTGGCTGATGTTCGCGACAACTTTAATTCTGCTCTGCCTGTCCACCTTCAGCTCCCACATCACTAAATGCTCTGAATAATGTGGTGAATAATTATATTTGTCTTGCATGACTTCTTTTATGTAAATTATATCCCTGAATGTTGTTTAAACATCACAAACAAGGAAACACTGCAAGATTTAGACAAGGAGACCAGACATTTTGAAAATATTGGAAAATGGATGGATTATCCAGAAAGCCTAGATAAACTGGGAGGTGAAGTGTCATTGTAGTGTGATTCAGCCCCATAGCTTATGGAATAAAAGGAAGAGGCTGGGCCATGAGCTCTGGTAGAGATAGGGGAGCCAAATAAGATAATAGCTGTGAAGGGGCTTTGTGCTTTACAGATGTAAAGAGCTGTTAGTTGGAAAGACTTCTGAGTTCTGCAAACTCATTGCCCTTTTTTTTTTTTTTTTTTTTTTTTTTTTGCCTTCTAGGGATGTGGTTGAAGTTCTTCTGAGGAATGATGCACTGACCAACGTGGCTGATTCTAAAGGCTGTTACCCTCTGCACTTAGCAGCCTGGAAAGGAGATGCCCAGATAGTGCGGTTACTCATCCATCAAGGGCCCTCACACACCAAAGTCAATGAACAGGTTGGAAGGAAGGGAAGCTTTCTTCCATTCAGCTGTAGCCAAGACCCTGGCAACCCCGTCACTGCCTTCATCCCACTGCTGACATCTCAAGGAACCAATTCTTCCATACTCTAAGAGTGATTCCCCTCCTCTCAGCACTACTCCTCTTGGTGCTTCAGGGAGACTTTACTCCCTGAGGATGTATTTATATGCATTTGAATCATGGAGATTTGGAATAGTACTATAATAAAAATACAAATACTAACCTCTTGTGCAAAATTTGAAATAACACAGATCCTGCAAAATTGCTTAGAGTCCATCTCAAGCTGGGGGGCTTAATTAATTCCAAATTGGGCTTATGCCTTTAGCCTGGTAATGCAGTTTTAGCTCCTGATGCATGTCATACTGTGTGAACCATGCTGTTTTACATGCATCAGAACTTGCAGAAGTGGAAGTACTCAGCTGGTGCTGAAAAGTGAGCTCACAAAAACGTGAGTGGAGGTCAGGAGGGGTTCAACAGAATGAAGATCATTTCCACAACGTCCTCTAATGTTAATATAAGAGAGACCATGCTTTGACAAAGCAGAGAAAATTCTTAGCAAATAAAAAAGGCAGCATTGGAGTAAAAATACCTTGCAATGACTTGACCATGGACTTAGGTACTCTTGAGTCTATACTTTCTCTTCTTTACATTTATTACTTTGGAAAAAGTTATACTTGAATTATGCATATTCTAGACAAGCCTCTTGTAAAATACAACTCCCTGTAGTTTGGATCTGAGAGGAGGTGGGCTTTCCTCATATGATAAGCCATTCTCCTATCTTCCTCTCTGCCCTGAACTGAAGCAGGTACTTTTCTAAGTTGCTTGAATAAGAGAGATGCCATGTTTTCTCACCAAATTTAATACTTTTCCTAATGACCTTGCTGAGAGGAGATTGTTAAATTACCTGTAGAACTAGATCACGGTTATTTTTCAAAAATTAGGAAGATCCTTCTTGCAAGTCCATCTGTCAGCAAGACCATGCACATTCTCAGTGAGCTGTTAGGAGCATGACTTTGCATAAGAGGCAGATAGCTTTACTCTGAGGTATGAGAAAATGAAAGCAATGCTCCAAATGTCCCTATTTAGAGATCGTGTGTATATAGCTGTTAATCAGCTTTCCTTTCCCCTGTTGGTTTGTAGTATCTGGTTGGGTAAGAAATAGACATCTAAGATCATAAATGAGGATATTTTATAGCATTTAGAATGCAAATGGCCTCTTTAGAATGACCTCTTTAGAATTTAAATGCAATTTACTCCTCCTGGCTAAAGTGACTCTAATTTCTCACATCGAGGAAGTTTATAAGGACGTTTGCTTTTAAGTAATATTCCTCAATGTTGAAAAAACAAGTCACTCATTAAAGTCCTTCTCATTTGAGAAATTTTCAGTAACTGTTTCTAATCCTGGCTTTGCTCACTTTTGCCTTGGAACACAGCTGCTTAGATTTTGAGCCACCTGAGTATGCTAGCTTGTCCTGCTCACAGCTGTCTCCTGCCTGGCGTATCCATTGATAGTTGGGACACCAGCCCAGTGCTTTGAGTATCTGGCAGGCAAGTGGGTGGGGCAGGGGCTGGGCAACAGGGCTGCAATAGCTTGAAGAAGGTAATGGATGTAGGTAGTAGTGACAGTACTACATTAAATATCATTGCTGTGGTTCCAGTTAGATGCTCGGATAGGAGGGGGTGATGAGTGCCAAGCCCTGGAGATTGTCTTCCCCATTAACTTTCTTCAGAGGCACACAGAGGACAGATCCAAGTTCTAGTGTTGGGCCCCCTCAGGGCTGTGCATTGCTTTGATATATTTCATCCATTTTATCATCACATTTTCTTTTCCTCTCCTTTTTGTAGAATGCTCTTGAGATCAAAGAACTCAAAAAGTACGGCCCCTTTGACCCTTATATCAATGCCAAGGTGTGTACTTTGCTGCCAGGATTCCTTTGCATCATTTCTTCAAGCTACACTTTCTCTTTGGTCCTCTCTGGCTTCCTCTCTTGTCCACTCGGGCTTCTCTTCACCACCCTGACTGTTGTCTGCTTCAGTCCATCTGCCTTTGGCTTGTCTGAGAGTGGGGAGTGGGAAAATGCAGGTTCAGTGGGTTTTGTTTTTGTTTTTAAGATCCATACTAATTCTGGAAAGGTTAGGTGCTTTTTCTGGAATGTCTGAAAAGCTTAGAAGTGGCAGAAATGGGAAAAAAGGTGGAACCATACTTGCATAATTTAATATTTTGATTTCTAAAATTTAAATTCAAAAAAGAAACAATTAAAAGATGTCAAATTAGCTTACTTTTTGAGAAGCACAGAAAAATGATTAATTTTTATTTCCTGGATTAAAAAAAAAATATTTTTAGTCTGTCTTCTATGTTTTTTTTTTTGAAGAAAAATCTGATTTTCAATAGCTTGTGGTAGTTATATGGGGAAGAGGGTACAGGTGACTTAAGAGCTATTGCTTGTTGCTCCCCTCTTACTTCCTTGAATTTGTACATTTCTTCCTGGGACTTTAAAGCCTCTGCCCCTTCTCCCTAGTCATTTATCCTCTGTCACTGCTTAATCACTCTTGGCCCTTGGAAGGATTCTGAAAAAGGAAATGAAGTTGCAGGGCCAAGCAGGACACTTCTGTTGCATCTCGCTGTGAGGCTGGGACTAGTAATATATTGTCTGATAGGCCTGGTGACGAATGGCCCCGCTCTGCTGGCCTCACTGCCCCTCTGGCCTCTACCGCATCGGGCGGCAGAGTATGTGGGTTGGGTGATGGTGTTAGCCTCTTTCCTCAGTGCTCTCACCTGCTGTTTCTGATTCCCAGTTTATTCAGATGAGATTTGCTTTTTGGCAACAATCTGGAGTTTAGTTGAGTCACTGCATTACTCACAATAGCTGCCTTTCACTTGCTCCAAATTCAGCAGCCTTAGGGAAGGGAAACACAAGGTACTTCTGCATGTTTCCAAAAGCAAGGCAGGATGTGAGGGCCCTCTGGCTGAGACATGTCACCCCGCTGATCTGGTTGACTAGGCCAGTGTCACTTTCCTCTCTCACCACTCCATATGCGTCCCTCCCAAAGCAGCGTGCTCAGTCAAAGAGGACAATCTTCCCCGATAGAGGAGAGGACCGTTCTTTGGTCAAGTGTATAGGAGCAGCTGCTAGAACCTCCAAACAAGCTCTCAAAAACAAGGCAGATATTTTATGTTCTTTGAGAAATCCTGATTTAGCAAATGAAGCTCCTTACTGACTGAACCTAGGCAGGCTCTGTGAAAGATTTTCTTCAGCTGTTGGGCCTCATTGTTGGCCCACTCTTCAAATTCTGTTTTTTAATCTTCAAAATAGGAAGATACTCTGTCTTAGTTTTCTTCTTTTTTTTTTTGAAAGTGGCAGAAAACTCTCACAGGTCACTGTCTTCCAAGTCAGACCTGAATTCAAATTCTACGCTACCACTTACTTGGTTTTGTTGACTTGAGTGAGTTTCTTACTTTCTCTGAGCCTCAGTTTTCTCATCTGTAACATGGGGTTTACCGTCTAATTTGGTGGATTGTTTTGGAGTTTAAATAGGATAATGTACATAAAGTAAAAATGTCTGGTAAGGAGTAGTATTTGAAATCCTAATTTTAAAAGGAATACATAATGTGATATTTTTGAAACGCATTTTGAAATTTATTCTTTGTTGCTGGTGGGTGAAACATAATGGAACATTGCTCAATGAGTCTGTTCAGGGTTTTATTTTGGGGGGAAGCACCTCAAAGTGATTGCTTTCCCACCCTGCAGTTAGTTCAGTTAGTTTATAAAGCTCTGATTAAAGGGTAAGACTTGGGTTCTTGAAAACCATTTTCCTACCCCTTGATTTTGCACACATAAAAGAAAATTAGTCTAACCAGAATAAGAATATACTTCTCTCCTTGGAAATACTACCCTTTGCCCCCTCCCCTGATCTCCACCCCCAGGGCAACTGATGCTTAACAGATAAAGCTCTTTGGATTGTGCTAAGAATGCAAACTCTTCTTGAGCTGATTTGATCCTGACCTCCCTAGGTATTTTCCTGACCTGACTTAGGGTTTTTATTGACCTGGCTTGTGGTAGGAATTGCTTTGCTGAAGGACTTTTATGGGCTAAGTTGTAGCAGGCACCTGTGGAAATGGAAGATGTCTCAGATGCCTTCCTGGGGAGTGGGAGTAGTTTTCATGAGCTTTCAGTCTTACTCTTTGACCTGTGGAGCCTTCCTTTTTCATCAGTCAGAATAAATCAGTCCAAACATAAGTCATCCTTAGCTAAAGTGGAATCATTAAAATTGTTTTTTACCCTCTAAGTTAAATAATTTTAACTTAATTTGAATAGCATAAGATGAGCAGCAATCGTATTTGTTTTAGTGTAGATCAGTTTTTCTGTACACTTAAAAATTATTCCAGTCTTAGAGCTAGAAGAGGCCCGGAAGTTATGTAGACTAGTTGTCTCTGCATGTTGCTCAGCTCATCTGGTTGTAACAGAATACCTAGCAAGCATTTATAAAACTTTTAATTTGGAGAAAACTTCGAATTTACAAAAGTTGCAAGAATAATGCAGTGAACGGTATCATACTCCTCTATAGTATAATAATACTTCTAGAGATAATACTGTTATCTAATATAAAATATATGTTCAAATTTCACTAATTTCCTCAGTAATGTTCCCTGGAACAATTTCTTTCTGGTCCAGGATCAAATCCAGGATCATACATAACGTGGGTCAGTTCTTCAGGCTCTCGTGACATTGACATTTTTGAAGAGTACAGGTCGGTTGTTTAGTTGACCTTCCCTCAGTTCAAGTTTGTCAGATAATGTCTCGATTCAGGTTATGTATTTTTGGTAGGAATGCCACAGGCGTAATGTTATGTTCTTTTTAGTGCATCACATCACAAGGCACATGATGTCAGTTTGTCTCATTCTTGATAATGATGAATGATTGCTTGGTTGAGTTGGTACCTGCTAGGTTGGTACGCTTTTGAATAATAGTCTTCCTGGGTTTTACCTTCTGAGGTGCTATCCTGGCGATTCGGGCTGGGATTTAGTTGCTTTTAAATTCTACGTAATTCCTAAACAAACCCAGTTTGAAAACCACTGAGCTAAGCCAACTTTCCACTCAGAGCAGGAATCTGTCTTCTCTCACCTAAAATGTGGGCCATCTACTTCTTATTTAACTTATTTGTTTATTTCTCCTAGTAACAAACAGAATTACTCTTCTGAGATTCCACTAATTTTTGGCTTCTTGGTTGACATCTGTCTTTCTAAACCTATCTCTTGGTCAAAGTTCTGCCTTCTAGAATATTACAGAGTAAGTCTAACTTATTCCACATGAAGGACTCAGTTCTCATGTTTCTACTGTATCTTCTAAATCTCAATAGACCTAGTGTGTCCTTTTGTTCCAATTTCAGTATATTTCTATTGCCTATACCATTATTGCTACAGAGGGCTGTAACCCAGGTGTCCCTAACTTAGGTATTCATCAGCAATGGACAGGAGTGCAGTTGGGCTGTAATCTAAGTACTGGGAGGTGATGGTTTTGAATAGTTCCAAGAAGAGAAAAGCCATGGAAATGTTGCTGTATGGTTTTCTGCTGCTTGTAGTGTGTGTGCATGTGTAAATGCATAAATGTAATGGATTTAAACATTGAACGGGATCCCTGGATATAAGGGTGTTGGGGGGCTTTTTTTTATTACAAGTACTGACCATAGCAAGGAATAATGAAAGTGATCTTAAGATAGGCAGAAATGGAGAGTTTGTGCAAAGACTTTGGAGAAAAGTGGGGTATTTCATCTCAGTCCCTTTTCTCAGACCAGATACATAGAAATATGATTCTGGGAACTCTTGAGGTGTTTTGAGCACCTGTGCTGCAATTTGAAAGGTGTGAAAGAGAAGGATTCCAGGTGGTTATGAGTCTGTGCACTCCTTGGAATCCCTCCTCTTCTTGTTGGTCAATGAAGCAATATTTAGTGAGTTCTTGCCCTGATAATTGTCAGGCTCAAAGAGGAAATGGTAGCAAGAGCTCATTACAATGGCCTGTGTTGAAGTTGAGAGATGTGCTCACCACAGGCATAAACTCAAGATTATTATAGTGAACAGACCATGTCTGGCAAGACTAAAACACAAGTAAGATGCTTCCTACACTATGAATATGAGCATAACGTTCTGCAGAGATGTGGTTAGGCCATTTTTAACATAGGTGGTAATTTTGCCTAGTAGTGTCAAGACCTTGCCTTTTTATAGCAAGGCAGCTTTTTTGGCAGCTGCCTTAGTTCTGGCAAAATACAAACAAAACAAAAACAGGAGACTTTTTTTTTTCTTGCTGGATAGTAGAGTTTTACAGTTCTTCAGGCCCTCATGGTATGCTTTTGGCCAAGTCAAGGACAGATTATTCTGGTAGTTGGGAGACAACTTGGATATAAAAAACAGCAATATCTGTTTCAGAGCAAACAAGGTTTTCTGTATTGGAATTTTAATAAGAAAATTTAATAAGAAAGCTGACTTTCTTGGCCCTTGCTGCCATGCTAATCTTGAGATATAAAACCCTGAGAATCCTCTTAAACTTCTTTGGATTGCCACTTGGCCCCCGGAACACTCTACAGAAAGCTCCTGTGAGTTTTCTTTTCATCATGAGAAAGTGAAGTGACAGCGCTTAAGTTTGCTCAGGATACTCATGCCATAGCTTAGAAGGAATTGGGCATTCCAAGTGGGTGTCCTAAATGGATTTTTGGCACAGGAAATCCCAAGGATTTGCTTTCTACCTTGCATTTCCCCTTCCCTCCAGACTTTTAGGTTGACATGGAATTTGCTCCTTGGGCCCAGTTGTATCACAGGAGGCTGTTGCTAACTGGCTGTGTCTGTGGCCAGTGAAGGTTGTCAGCACTTTCTCAGCTGTTATTCTCCTGAGCCATGTTTGAACTCAGTGCTGTGTCCTCTGTTTATCTGTGTGCACTTATCTTGCATGTAGCTCCTGCTACCACCTTTCTACCCTTATTTCATTTAAAAAATTTTTTTGCTATCCTTCTGGCCTTTGGGAACTTTGTTCCCAGCAGCTCTGGATCTTCCTGGTACATTTGGTGTAGCTGGAAAAAATGATGCAGTCAAATGCCAGATCAAAAGCAGATGGAATTGCATGCATGCTTGGGTAACTTCTAGTCTGTTGTTTTTAATGTCATTAATAGAATTAAAGCAATTGTGGACACATTTAATTTTTTCCTTTTGACCACTGGAAGGTGCATAATATTGATTTGATGGACAACTCCCCTCATAAGCTTTGTTTCCCTAAAATAGCAGAAGCCTCCTGAATAAATTCAGGACTCTCAAAATTTTGTGGGACAATTATTTTCATTAGTGCTTTTAAAAAGGAAAGGTCGTGGAAATCATTTTATTCCTGCTCTAATTATACATTGTCAGTAGTAGTAAAAGAAAGAGCATAATTGGAATAGTTAATAGTTTGCTTTTGATGATTGAAAAACCACAAACTTCTGTATTATCTCATGTTCTACCTTTAGTTTGAAGCAAAATTGGCATTAAAGGACCATGGGTTTGTAAATTTGAATTGATGGCAATGTTACAATTTTGAATATTTTGCACCTTTCACACAAAACATTCCAGTGTCTGACTGAAGAAGTGCTACCCTGTGCTGTAGATTCTGCATGCATTGATTGGTACAGGCTTCTGGAGTAGGCACAGGGCAGCATCAGGGTCCCATATTCCTCTGTGACTGGGCTCAGGTGCCTCCCTCCCCTGGAAATGACTGTTTGCTGATATCTTGAGAGTGACTTTTGGTGCTCTGCTCTGTTACTTTCATTGTTGGCTGGTTGATTTGCATGCAAGAAGCTAAGCCGAAGACACTCTTTCTTAAAAGCTTGTGTGTGAGGCAATGGATGGTCAGCAAATGGAGAATCAGAACCACAGGGTTGACTAAATATAAATTGTAAAACCAGTTGAAGTTTAAAATGAATCAATGGCAGTGATATTGGCATTTGTCTGTGGCAGGGCTTCTACTCAAGACCTGCCACATTCCCTAGATTGCTCTCCTCACAATCTGGAGACACTTCCTTCACAGCACAAAGGAGCCTGCAAATACCAAGAAGACTGCTCCCCTCTTGCAGTAACTGGGGCAAGATGTGGCTGATTAAAGCAGTTGGCCTGTCCACAGGGGAGTATGTCTAGATTCTGACTGACTTCTATTAGTCCCTAAATATTGCTGCTATTTTTCTCATTTAAATTTCATTGGTTTTATGTGTGATTGTCCTAGTCATGTGCCAGTCACCATTCTGATGTGATCTGCTTGTTAACTCTTTAGAACAATGACAACGAGACGGCCCTGCATTGTGCAGCACAGTATGGACACACGGAGGTGGTGAAAGTCCTCTTAGAGGAACTAACAGACCCCACCATGCGCAACAACAAATTTGAGACACCTCTGGACCTGGCTGCACTCTACGGGAGACTGGAGGTGGTGAAGATGCTCCTCAATGCACACCCCAACCTCTTGAGCTGCAACACTAAGAAGCACACCCCTCTGCACTTGGCAGCAAGGAATGGCCACAGAGCTGTGGTCCAGGTGCTCCTGGATGCTGGCATGGATAGCAACTACCAGGTAGCTGGACCAATAGACCTCCCAGGCTCAAGGGACTTAGTCATTTTAGAAAAGGCACAAGTACCATGCTGCTGGGCTGTGTTATTATTTAGCACGTTCCACATCACATGTCAGATGCTTCCTTCCATCCATTGACTCATTTTACTGTGAAACTTTAGAGACAAACTCCCCAGTGAGTCTCTTTTTTTTTTTTTTTTCTTTTTAGGGTTAAAATTTAATCATTATACACTGAAAAGAAGTGATTATGGACAAGCTCTCAAAAATAGAAAGTTTCATTATCTTTCTATACATCTGTTTCCACTGCCACCATTTAGCACCTCCAAAATCCCATCAACTTGATTTTGCTAACAGGAGACTTAGCATTTCCCGTGGCTTTTCACTTTTGCTTCATTCAGATGAAGGAACAGTCCTTAGGCTTTGCATTGACCAAACCACACTTGAAGTTAAGGTGGTTTTTTTCTCTCGTACTTTTCTTTTCATTATTTCTTCCACCTAGGAAGGTGGAGTTTTAAGAAGTTTTACCAATAGCTGGCTCCAAGGGTAACTGTGCTTTTAGTCACTTGTGGCCTGCTGGTGGCACAACAAACACCCTTGATGTACAGGCCATGATTGTGGTTTTGGAATCCAGACAGGAAAAATAGGAAAGATAATGACAGGGGACTTTGTGTGGTTTGTTTTCTTTTTCTGTCCCTTCTTGTCTATGTCCTGTTTGTCATGTAAAGTCACACCAAAACTGGGTCACTTTTCTGATGACATGCTGCTCTGCGCTCTCGTTTGCTTTCCAGACGGAGAAGGGCAGTGCTTTGCATGAGGCTGCTTTGTTTGGCAAGACCGATGTGGTGCAAATCCTGCTGGCTGCAGGTGAGAGGTCGGCAGCACTCTTGTCTACACAGCATGCCAGGGTTGAGATTGTTTTTCCCTAGCCACCCTGGAGTGGGATTTTTGCTGGCTGCATTTGAACCCAATGTATGTATGTCTCCACTGATTGCAAATGTACGAATTGTTCATGAATTGCTGGTTTAAATGGCTTTGGATGAACACTGTTGGTCGTGCTGCTGGGAGCGTTAGGTGTCCTGGAATTTGACCCTCATTGAGGCTCACTTGAAAATTCTCACTCCATTGGTCTACCTGGTGTGCCTTTCTAGGAATTGATGTCAACATAAAAGATAACCGTGGACTGACCGCCCTAGACACTGTCCAAGAACTGCCTTCTCAAAAGAGCCAGCAGATAGCAGCACTTATCGAAGGTATCAGTCCATCTTCCTATCGGGGTGACCAGAGGACACACTGGCCAGACCAAGGCATTTGTATTTGGTGCAGCTTTTTATGTTTTTCCGTGTAGATCACATGACTGGAAAAAGAAGTACGAAAGACGTAGATAAAACTTCCACACCCCACCCACCTCTCATCTCCAGTATGGACTCCACATCCCAGAAGTCTCAGGGTAAGGTGGCTCTTCTCTGTCAGCAAAGGGGCTCTCAGCTTGAAAAAAGTTGAATGGTCTTTATCAAAATGGAAAATCTTAATTTAAATAATAATTTCAGAGAGTTAGGGGTACCTAATAAGTTTATATTCAAATTCATTTTTTCCCAACTACTATATGAAGTTTTATTGAATATAGCTTAGGCCTTCGACAGCAGACCTCTTCTTTCCTACTTTATTTTACTCCTTACTTTCACAGTTGGCTCTATTCTGGGATGTGTAATAGGCAGGATAATTTCAAGATAAATTTAAGTCTCAGTGAAACCTTTTTTTTCCTAACACACACTATAGTGTCTTGAGCATAGTTGGCCCACAGTAAATATTTAATGAGTGTCATCTAGTTGGTAGATGTGCATATGGAAGATTGTGGTAACATATCATTTGGCTAATAAATTTGGTCTGGGTGCTAGCTTAGGTAGTCCAGCCTCTATAGTACTGCCAGGATCCACCTTTTCAGATTTATTGAGTAGCCTTTTGGGTCCTAGTTGTGATGAACGAGAAAGACAAAATATTGACTGACACCTTCCCCCCACACACATCTCAATAAAAAAATCTAGAGAAACAGAACAAAGCCAGACACTAAAATGGGAAAGGGATTTTTCAAAGGAGTACAGAAATACAAGTGTTAAAGTGTACTCAGTCTGTCTTTACTGTGGAGTACTTGTTCTCCCTCTATCACATTTTTTTTAACCTCATAATCTAATAATGGGATTAGTAATTCACTAAACTATTAGCTTTTAAGGATGTGTTGGTTATAGTTTTGACTATTTGCAATGACCCAGAGATTCCTGTTCTATAACAGTTGGTAATTTTGCAGTCATGAGTTTGGATCCCAGATACTCTGAGGTTTGTAGTTACCTAGTGAGTCTAACAGCTGTTCAGCCAGCGCCTCTGTCTCAGAAAGGCTTCGTCATCCTCTATTTTGCTTGAGTACATGGAGGCTCTTATCAAGAATTTTAAGGATTACTTAAGTAGCTTAGTTGTACTTTGCTACATTTTATGGTTTAAGTTTATGCTATCATGGTTTTGAGGTATTTGGGAATTTGGATTGTCGCAGTGGTTGGAAACTCAAGATTGTGCTCTCCTTTCATTGACTCTTCCTAAACGCCTCTCTAGGTGACTTGGAGAAATCAGTGACTGAACTGATCATCGATTTTGACACAAACGCTGAAGAGGAGGATCCCTACGAGGCACTGTGCAATGCTGTCTCCTGTCATTCCTTGGACAGCATGGCCAGCGGGCGATCATCTGACCTAGACTCCATGAACAAGGAGGCTGAGGCAGCAGGAGTGAAAGCTGCTGGAGTGAGGCCTGTATGTGGCCTGGGGCCCTTAGCAACCTGGGGATTTTTGTTGCCTGCTGTGCTCTTGTGTGGGTCTAGGGGGAGGAGTGTGACCCCTAGTGCCAGTTGGCATGTCAGAGACCTGGATCCTCCTCCCCTGTTATCCTGGGGCTTTGCCATGTCTCCCTCTTGGTGTGGTTGCATTGAGGTAGAATTTTGGTTTTTCCAATTTCAGTGTAACCCATTTGCATCTTTCTATTACTTTTTGGCCTTAGAACACATTATTTCTAGTTAGCCTTAGTGCTGTGTCTGTCTATGGGTCTTTGCTATATTCTGTGTTTTTTCTCTTTGGAGAGCAGTTCACATGGTGAAAGAGCTCAATGAAATAAGTTTCTGTATGACCTGAGTACATGCTCACCTTCCTTTTGCCCTCAAAGAGGTATCTGTTTGGATCTGGACAGATTTCTGTATTTGTCAGCATTGTAGCAAGCAAGGTTTGATCAGACATCGCATGAGTTAGTATGTTGCACTCCTGTTTTTCCTAGTTATCATAATCCTTACAGCCACTGAAATCATAGGATGAGGACCCCCTGAATTCTTTCCTCTCAAGGCCCATCTTGTCTTACTGCTTCTTTCTCTGGTATTTGCTTCTACTTCTGGCCTTCTACATTGTTCTTCAGACTTCTTACCCCCATTTTCTCCCCTGGGGTTTTACTGTGCACCTCAGCCTAAATGACTGGTCCCATTAACCTTCCTTCCTGCATCGCAGGCATAGTAATTTGAGGTTTTGAGCTCTGTGCTTTTATTAAACTGGCCATTGCTCTAACAGGATCCCAGTGATAATCTCACCTTGGGGCATATTTTCATGTGTATATTATTTCTTCTTATTGGAGAGGCTGACTTTTTCCTTTTGGTCTGAATCCAGCTTATGACCATTTTGATGATCTTTTAGCTGCTAAGTGATCCTTGGACTTTTCAGGTGTCCCCTGGGAGAGGCATGATGTTTCTTGGTGTTCTTTTCTGTTAGCCTCCTTGCCCTGCCCTTGGTGAGACCCCGCGTTTCAGTACAGATTTTGGAAAGCCCCACGAGCCTTGTGGTAGCTCACCAGAAAGGGTATGATCAAGGACTGTGGTACAACTGGTGAGCAGTGAGAGCGAGTGCATATGCCAAGCACCACTGGTATAGTGCTTCTGTAGACAGAGCTAGTTTTTTTTCACTTCTGTTGCTGTTAGATACAAATGAATTAAGCTAATCCACCTTTGGAGGAAAGGCATTGCTTAAGTTGTACTTACAGTTGATGCCCATTAGAGGGAGCTGGAGGCTTTGCAAGAAGAACACAGGGTTCCTGAGGAAGCTTTGAATAACCAAGTTCCTGCGGGGCTTAGCCACTGATTTACAGTCCCTTTGTTCCATCTTCCTCTAGGAATCTGGCCTTTTATGGTGCTTCTAAATAAAAACTGATAAATCTTGGGGTGCATGCTTTGCCATGTTCACTTGCGTATATTGTGGCTGTGCTATCTTCCTGGCCCTTGGTAATTAACTGTGACCGAGGGACTGTTATACATCTTGTAAAAACAATGGATGGTATGTATAAATCAGCTCCAGGCTTCCAGGCCCTGGGCTGAAGTTTTGATGTTAGAAAAAAGAGGATCAAGCTTTTCTTTCCTTCCAGTGCCCCCAGTGATCACTTCCACCAAAGGCTTTCATATTACTCATCTAGGCTCCTTTAGCTTTAGGAAATCTTCTAGGATAGGTCTTTTTGTTGTGTTTTATTATTTTTTTCTCAGTTCTTTGTGTCCTAAGGTTGGATAAATGGTGTAGATTATGGGCCTGCTGCTTTTGCTATTTCCTTCCTTACAAAGTGGCCCTGGGACCAGGCTTGTTCCTGCACTTCTAGAGCAAAGATGGGCGGGGGAAATAGGACTTATCGGGAAATCTGATATAAATTGCTTTTTTTGGCTTCAGCATATGAACCTGTGTCAAAGTTGTTGCCATTGGGCATCCATCTGGTTCCAGGGACTGTGGGAATGACTGGTTTTTCGAGTTATAAAACTGAGCAGTGAAGCATATTTCAATAGAGAGATCATGGATGCCAAATGCTAACTGGCGACTCCTAAAACATAAGAAACATCTTTTCTTGTAGCTTTCTCTGAGGTTTTCAGATAATTCAGCATTCACCTCTTCCCTGACGTTTCACATGCACCTGTCCCAGCAGCACAACGAACTGACCTACAAGCCAGGGACTGAGCCTGCAAGCCAACTCCTGTTTCAGGTTCCCATTCCCTTCCCCATAAGAACATTGATCCTCAAACTTTGGAATAAAAATGATGTTGGAAGTAGTGCAGGCACAATGGCAAACCTCTCTTCAGCTTTCTTTCACCAAAGATCATTCTGTATATTCTTGAAATTGACCAATTAATTAATGATCTAACTTATCCCCACCTCAATGAGTGTCTTGCTCCATGGCTGGGGTTGGCAAACTATGGCCACAAACCAGTTGCCTCTTTTTGTGAATAAAGTTTTATTGGAACACAGCCATACTAACTCATTTACATATTTTTTATGGCTCCTTTTACAATGCAACGGCAGAGTTGGCAAAGTCTAAAATATTTATTCTATGTCTCTAAGAAAAAGGTCGCCAACCCCCTGTTCTAGGACAGATAACTGACAAATATTATTTTTTTAAAATGGTTTGAGATGAAGTAGCGTTTTCATATGCTAATGATACATAATAGTAATTAAGATAAGAGGACCAGTATGAGCTTTTGCTAATAAATGGGGATGGCATCAAAGTTTGGACAGGAAATGATGTTTTTGTCCTTGATTACTTTCCTCATTATTTCCTTAATAACTTTGGTTTATTAGGACTCTTTGACAAGTTGATTCTTTTGACTTGCTGTTTCCTCTTTTTAGAATAGACTGAAAGTTGAGCCACGGGTTTTCCTATACTAGAGTTTTAAGTATCAGTATTATGAAGGAAATTTTCTGACATGGCAGTTACTTATGTGTTTTCGGTGCTGGTATTTCTCACTGTAGTCAGGGTTGTGAAAGAGATATTTATAATCTCTGCCATAAACATCAAAAAGCAAAGAATATGCTAACTGAAGAGTGTGTGTGAGAGCAAGATTCTTCATCTGTTCAGATATTAAACAGATAATAAACCATGAGTTTGGTCTCTCGGGGGAGTTCTGAACATTATTATTTTTAATTTCCAAGAGCTAAGATGAGAGTAAACCAAAAAGGTGTTTGAAAAAAGAGATAATGAGGTACTTATTTTTTCTCTTCTACAGAGGGAACGTCCACCACCTCCAGCAAAGCCACCACCAGATGAAGAGGAGGAAGACCGCATAGATAAGAAGTATTTTCCCTTGACAGCTTCTGAGGTAGAGGGTTAAGGGTTTGTTCCCATCACTGAAATATGACTTTTGGGGAAGTATGTCAGTGTGTGCTTGAAGAAGAGTTTGCTTTCTCATATCGCCTCTTTGGAGTAGTAATTTGTATTTTGTACATCAGTAATCTGGAGCAAGAATTTTTAAACTCACCCAAAAGTAGTAAGCAAAGAATTTTAGTAGAACTCTCTGACAGTCAGGTCAGTCATTGACCTACCTTGCCACAGGGAAAGTAAAGCATACACATTTTCTCCTGGTTCTGATGGGATAGCCAAACTCATGTTTTACTTTTGTACCTGAGTTGTCTTTTGAGATAAAATGTACAGTGTCACCCAATCACTGTTCCCTGGAATGTGTCATATTAGCAAGCTTTGGGGTCCTGCCGCAAACATCTTATTTTTGTTTTTGCATTTTCCCTCTTTATTACAGGTGAAGAATATGCCCCAGAACCAACATGAAAAATATGATAAAGACTCAATTAGAAGAGAAATAGGAATAGTGGGGGTGGGGAGGAATCAAAAAAAGTTATTTGAAAAGAATAGTCTACCTTTTTAAAAAAGAAATGTTATGAAGCAAGTCACTCAGTTTCTCGCTTAGGTTTATGAAGAGAATCATTTTTCTTGATCTTTCATCTTCAAAATGCTCTTTTAATACTTCCTGCTATTCAGAGAATGTTTACTAAGTATTTATTTAAAATATCACATAATTTCAGTATTTTATTTTGAAGCTCATTCAGTGCCCCATTGTTCTTTAATTTAAAAATTAGCTAAGATAAACTAGTCAATTAAGTCTCATCACTCTATCCCTAGAAGTAGGAGTTAATTTTTTTTTACAGTATTGCCATGGACCGTTCAGTGAAATGGGCTCTTTTATTTTATATAAACACATAGAACCAGAAGTATAGCTTTAGTTTAACCACATATATTAAATGCAATGAAGCCATTTTAAGAATGTTAGTCAGTGTTGGATATAGAAGATGATTTTTATGCTAGGTACAAATTCTGTTCTTATTTCTTTTTATCCCTTAATTACAAAATGCTTATTATCATGTCTCAACTTAGGGGTCTCTATAATTACAGCCTCTAGGGTAATAATACATTGCCAGCAGACACAAGTGCATGAAGTAAATACCCACATGTTTTTATAGAGATTTGCTTCATTACTTCCTTTTTACAAGAGATCCCTGGTAATATGGAGTATATTCATTTGGGGCTGGGTCTCTGTTAATGCCTTATGCCACCTCTTTAACAAAGACTTAGATTAAAATTCCTAATGCCCAAGGATAAGGGCAAGGCTCCTAAAGAAATATTGGATAACCAGGACTTTCTGTGCCCCTAAGGCTTTCTAGAACTTACAGTTTGGCAATAACAGTGTCAAGAGGTAGAGGAGAAATTGCCACATTACTCTCCTGGATGGAAGACTATCTGAGATACATCTTCCAGGACTTGCTTCTGAATAGCCTGGAATTCTGGGTTATTTGGACCACCAGAGTCAGTATTTGGAAGACCATGAGAACCCTGGCTTTGCCTATTTAATGATGATTATAAGCACATGAATATAGAGGTGATATAGTCTGGGTCATTAGCCTTATAATAATCAAGGTAGATTTACTGTTGTGTGAATGATTAGGTCTTCTTCAAAAGTGAACTTTTTTTTTTTTTACTCTAGTCTTCACCATCTTTATTTCTCATACTCTCAAAGCTTTGCCAACCTAATACTCATCTCCTAGGAGGAACCGATTTCATCGAAATTTAGACATTTATATTTGGCAAACAATCTGCCCCAGTATTTGTGTCCTATTCCCAAGGCTTGTTATTGTCAGATGACCTATAGAAGCCTTTAAGGGAAGCTGAGTATACCTGGCTCCAGGAAAGCTTATCAGAGCAATGACCAGATCATGAAACTGGCTTAAAAACATTAATATATGCACACGTGTGTGTGCATACATGCTGTTTAGATGTTTTGGCCTCGCCAAATGGACTGCCAGCTGCATTAGTCTGACCACAGACTTCTCTGTGCTCAGATGTGCTAAACATTCATAGGAAGTTGCAGCTGCTATGATATCTCTTCTCAGAAAGCTGCCCACACCCTGACTAGCCATTCCATTGTCACAGTTAGGTAGTTTTGCTCTGCAGAAAAAATGTTGCTTTCCATATAGCAGAGAATATGTTTTTGTTTTTGTTTTGGCTTTGATTTATTGCTAGCCCTGAAAGAAAGGGGGAAAAGATTAAGGAGTAATTTAGTAAAGAGCAGAATCGTTTCCATTGACAGTCATTTATTGCCATATTCACTGTGATACAGGGCTTCTTGAATGGGAGCTAAGAAGGCTCAAAGAAAAGCAGTTTATTGCCTTATTGTGAGATTTTAATCTCATAGCTGTCAGGGGCCTAGACCAAGCAAAAAAATATCACCCTACATATTGCAGTTGTCTGGGTGTGTGAGTGGGGACTCTCATTAGACATCCAAAGGAGGGAAAACGTCCAAACTGGATGAAGAAATCATATTTCTCAGACAAAAATGAGGCCAGCTTTGTTCAGAATTAGGGGAGGTGAATTTCATGGCCCTGGCTCTTTTGGGAGCTCTTTATGTAACCTTGGGTAAGTCTTGAGACTTCTCTGGGAATTTGTTTTTGTCATCTGAAAAATGAAAAAGCTGGAACTAGGTACTCTCTGGCTAGAAGTTGTTCAGGTCCCTTCCAGCACTGACACATAATGGTTCTCTGCTTCCAGCCATTGTGCACAAGAGCCAGGCACATAGTGAATGCAAGTCTGGGCCTGATTTTCCAGATGGAAGTTATCATCAGCCCTTTTCTGCCTGGGAAGAAAGGATATTATAGGCCAGGCATCCAGGCTGTCAAATACCTCTCAGGGAGATATGCCTGGGGCTATGTGAGAACCCTCACTGTCCAGGACACTCACAGAAACAGATTGCCAGGGCTCTACCTAAATGATTGCTATGAGCCTGTAAACATGCAGAACACAAATTCCTATCTGTAAAGCCTTTGGTATTAAGTTGACACTGAGTGAACTGCTTAATGGTTCCTTTTTGTTCCCTTAATTGTGTTCCTGTGAAGAGGCAAAAGGAATAAGTAATACAGACAAATGGCTCCTTGTAATGAAATAGCTTTTAGCTTCCAGGTGGCTTTCAGTAAGTGGAGGTTCCTGCTGTGCTAGGCAGAATTTTGGATAGAGACTATCATTCTGGCTTTAGAGTGGCAGCCTTGTTAACATACAGGAGCTGCAGTCTCTCATTTACTCTGAGACTGCGAGAATCCTTGTTTTATTAGGCTATAACACGATGAGTTGTGCCTCCAAGAAGTAAAACAGTGATGAATCACAAACTCTATTCGTTTGCAGTGAACTGTGGGAAATGTCTGTGTGTGCCAGAGAATCACATTTGGAAGGTGTTATTATTTGTTAGGTGTAACTGGGAACTCCCCTTCACCTCACGTTCATAAATATATTACTTATCCTAATCACTCAAGAAGAGATTTTGTGCTTTGGTTTCCTCTCCTAATAGATGGTGTGTGATTATTCTTAATTTGCCTGTGAAACATACTGTATTCTTAGGACAGATGAGCCATAATTACCCTCTGAGGCCAAGGTCTCCATTCTCTCTCTCAGTGCAGCATTAGTACTAATCCTGGTATTTCTAGCTTGGTTCAAGCTTAGCTACTCTGCTACCATGACTACCTGTGGCCACTAGGCCCTCTGCTGACTAAAGCCAGTTGGCAGGTGTAGGAGCCAGCTCTGGACCATTTTCTTCTAGAGACACTGGCTGCCAGGATTTGGGATTTCTCAGCAGACAGAGCTGCTTTTTCTCCACCAAAATACATACTGCCTAGCCACTTGACTATTTCAGAACAAAGATTGGTAGAATTAATTTAAAATTATTATAAATGTGGTAGGAAGCTGACTTTGGGGAAGTTTTTCCTTATAAGCCCCAGGACCTGTGAAGAAAGGCTCACAAAAATAAAGCATTTACAGAGCACTTCATTTCTAGTAAATGTCAGTCATTCAAGGTCATTCAGAAGTCATTTTGATTCCCACGTGAGGTGGGAAGGAAACCAGCCTTAGGGTAGCATGTGTGCCTATTAGAAAAGAAATGTCAAGAAAGAAGGTTTTTATGCTCCACTTGGGAGGTATTATCCACAGAAAAGAGATCATACAGAATACTGGAGATGGGAGAGGCAAAGGAATGGGGGGATTTGGATTTTATTTATGATTTTTTGAAAGATAAAATGAGGTAAGGAAAGGGGAATGTTTTAATCAAAGGCCATTGAGATTTGCAGTACAGGTGCATATCCAGAAAAACAGTCGTGATTCCATGTGACACTTGAATTATTTACTTTTTCTTCCTCTCTCCCTATCAGATGAAAAGGGAAGCAATAATCTTGAATGTGTTCAATATAACCTATTTAGTATTAGCCACCTGCATAAAAAGTACTGTGGTGTTTTCTGTCTTAGGTCTTGGCCACGAGACCCTGGGTCCAAGGCAGTACAGCCAGGGAAGAGGATGAGCATCCTTATGAGCTGTTGTTAACAGCAGAAACAAAGAAGCTGGCATCAGTGGACGGAAAAACAAAAGGTACATGCCACCGCCCCCACTTCCCAGCAGAAACAACTCCAAAAAGATTTTTAAAGTTTGTGATCCTGGGTAAGAGACAAGGGTGTTCCTTGGAATGGGGAATGTGGGTGCATTATGGCCTTTCATTTTTAATACCCGAGATTCGAGTTGGCTTTCCACACATGAAACAAGGAAAAGGTTAGGTCAGACTAGGTGAGAGCTGTGAAGGAGAGACTGCCAGGATTGTGGCAGAGATTGATTTGGGGGTCTCAAGTCATAAACCCTCAAGTTATTACTGTGGAAAAACAAGCCCAACAAGTCAGTCCCTTTGGGTTTGGGCTGACAGCACAGACTTAGCTCTGAGTCCTGACCTCGGAGGGAGGCACTCCTGGGGAGGGGCCCGTGATTGGCTGCCACCAGGTAACTAGAGTGCTCTGTCGCCTTGGCCTACTTTCATTGCCTCTGCAAAATTCAGTTTCCTCTGTGAGGGAGTGAGTGCTGCAGGACTGAGATCCAGCCAGGCGATGTAAACGCAGTCACAACAGAGGTGAGTGTGCACTGCTGGAGAATTTGTGACCACCTCTGTTCTCAGGAGGAACAGGAAGGGGCAGTGCAATGCCCACTGTAGTTTGAAGGAACTCTGTGGCCTCTCCGCAGTTCTCTGTAGTTTGGCGGGACTAGGTACTTCGTGGGGTATTATGAGTACCTCCTTTTGATCCTAAAATAGTCTGTGGTTCAGATAAGAATGAGGGATGCAATGGGTTTTTTGAAGTGCTTTTCACTAGGCCAGTCAGCAGAAGGTAGGGGTGGCAAAGAGAATGTATGCATATGTGTATGACATAGATTTTAGTCTTAATAGTCTTATTAAAAACGTTTCTCTTCTAGCATGCAGAAACTGGTCATTTTCATAGTAGATTTTTTTTGTCTTTGTTTTCTGCTTTTTTTTATGGTTTCCATTTGGAGCTTTTAAAAGAAAGTTATCATTTAGATACAGTAAAATTTTTCCTTTTTGTGTACTATTCTGTGAGGTTTTGACAAATAACAGTTGTATAACTGACACCATAGTAAAGATACAGAATAGTTTCATCACACCAAAATTCTCTGTTTTTTGTAGACATTCCTGTACCCCTCTCTAATACTCTGATGTCTGTCCCAATAATTTTGCCTTTCCCAGAATGTCCTATAAATGGAATTATACAGTATAAACTCTTTCGAGTCTGGCCCTTTTCACTTAGTAGAATTCATTAGGAATTCGTTCATACTGTTGTATATATCAGTAATTTGTTCCTTTTCGTTGCTGAGTAGTATTCCATTGTTTAGATATACCACAGTTTATCCATTCTCTAATTAAGAGACATTTACTTCATTTACAGTTTACGAAAATTACAAATAAAGCTGTTATAAACATTTGTATACAGGTTGTTGTGTTAACATAGATTTCATTTCTTTTGGGTAAACACTAGGAATGGGGTTGCTGAGTCCTAGGTAAATATATGTTTAACTTTATAAGAAACTGCCAAACCATTTTCCCGAGTGGTTGTACTATTTTGTATTTCCATCAGCAGTGTATGAGAGTTATAGTTGTTATGTATCCTCCCAGCACTTAATACTATCAGGTTGTTATAATTTTTAGCCATTTTATAGGTGTGTAGTAGTATTTCACTGTAGATTTAATTTATATTTCCCTAAAGACTAATAATAGTGTTAAGCATCTCTTAATGTTATTTGCCATTCTCATCTCTAATAAAGTGTCTCTTCAGATCTTTTATTCGTTTAAAAAAAATTTTTTTTTTTTTATTATTAAGCTATGAGAGTTCTTTATATGTTTTGGACACAAGTTTGTTTTTTTTTTTAAATCAGATATATGATTTTCTCCTAGTCTGTAATTTGTCTTTTTATTCCCTTAACCGTGTCTTTTGAAGAAGAGAGGTTTCTAATTTTGATATTCAATTTATCCTTTTTTTAAAATGGATAAGGTCACAACTATTTTTTTCCTACTTTTTTTCTAGAAATTTTTAGCTTTAGGTATTATATTTAGGTCGATAATCCATTTTTGAGTTAATTTTTTAATATGATGTGAGGTTCATTTTTTTGCATATGGATATTCAGTTGTTTCAGCAGATTTGTTGAAAAGATTATTCTTTCTCCATGGAATTGCCTTTGACACTTTATTATTCTTCCTCAGAATTATTTTAGATATTCCAGTTCCTTTATTTTTCCACACAGAAATTTAGAATCATTTTGTTGATTCCTACAAAAAGTTCTACTGGGATTTTTATTGAGATTGTGTTGAATCTATATTGCAGTTTGGGAAGAAATGATATAACTGTATCAAATCTTCCAGTCACATGGTAGATTTTTAATTAAAACATTTAGAAAAAATGGAGTAGAGCACAGATGCCTTCTGTAGCTGTTTAATGATAAAAAAAAATACTGAAATTAATCCTTAAAGAACACGCGATTAATTTAATGCTCTATTTGAAAGTAGTTTTAAGTGAAGGAAGAATCTTTAGCATTATGGAGGAGGGAGAGTCGTTATTTCTCTTTCAAACGCTTGATCTGAAACCACTACAAGATTGCAGGCTCAATCTCTGGAAGGAAAAAAGGAAAGTTATTTGAACTTCATAAATGGGGCCCGTCTCCTTGGCTGCCAAGTGCTCCTGATAGGAATTTTCTATCTCCAGATTAAGAGACCTCCAGATTTAGAAGGGAATTGCCAGGTAGGACTTCAGACCTCATATCTAGTCCTCCTTTGCTTTGGCTTCTTCCAGCTCTGCATTATTGGGCTTAACTTTCGAGAGTGTATGATGCAGGAAGCAGATTTAATTGAGCCACAGCGTGTGGGGTGTGCTTGCCTCCAGGCTAGCCACTTGCATCACTCAAAGAGCTTTCAGACAAAGAAGTTGAGACATTAAATACGAAAATGGGCTCTGCCAGTTTCTCAGTAGCCTGGAAGGAATGCCTGCTAGGGTTGGTATAAGTGAGGCAAATCATTTCCCATAATGTCATTATCTTAGGCAGCTTTTATTAATCAATCAGTTTTCGAAAGGCCATGTTAATAAGACTACTAGAGCTTTCACCCCTCCTTACCGTAATTCAAGATACTACAGTGTGAGGGGTGGGGTGGGAGATCTTTTAAATCACATTTTATTAAAATTACATTTGATTAGCTCACTGGGCAGAAAAAAAATCAAACAAAACAAAAGTGAATACAAATAAAATGCTCAGGTTCTTCTCACCCCTCTGCTACTTATAGTTGCTAGAAGTTAGCACAGTTTGAAAGTATGGTATATGCTTCAGGGCATTTGCTATCTTTATACAAAAGTAAATGCGTGGGATTGTTTTGTTTGTAACCTAAAACTGGACCATATTTTACAAACTGTTTTGCAAACTTGTTTTTCTTTTACCTTGTCTATGGATTATGGGTACAATTTTGTCTTAGTTCTTAAAAACCTACTTTACTCTTTTTTAATGATTGCTAAATATCCTATGATTCATTTTTCCATTCTCCAGTTGATGGATGTTTAAGTTGCCTTCAGTATTTCTCTGTAAAAAAATTATGCTGCTGTGGACATTCTGTACACACATTTTTACATGCTTATAGAGTATTTCTTAAAAGACACTGATAGAAAGTAGAATTAGCCAGATGTAGGTGCATTTCTAGATCTAATTGGTGAAGCTAAACTATTTTCTCTTAATGGTGGATGAGCTCTCTTTTCTACATACCTTCAGCAGCACAGAATATTATTACTCTTTAATGTGTTTTACCTTGATAAGCAAAAGTATCTTTTGAAATTGGCATTTGCATGATCTAGTAAAATTGAGCATCTTATATTGTTGATCAGTGTTATATATTTGGTCTGTCAGTTGCCCCTCCCTTTTTTTTCCTATTTTTCTACTTAGAAATCATTGGTAGTGGAAACACTTCATATAAATACTGATAATATTTGGCCAAAGTAATACTCAGAGGAAAGTTAATATTCTTAAATTCAAAAACAAGAAAGACTAAAATGTAAACAATAGAAAATAGCAGAGAGGAACTAATAAAGATAAAAGCAGAGAGTATACTTTACGTACTTTGTTATGCATGTTACACCTTAGTTAAATAAGGGAAAAAATAAAAGCAGAAATAATTAAGTTAAAAAAAAAGCCATAGACTTGATCGTTACAATAGAAACTTGTTTGTTGTTTAAAAGATCTCTAACATTTCTGGTCAAGAAAAGAGAAAAAAAAAACAACATGTTGTAATAATATGAAGAAGGTACATAACTAAAAAATCACACATTTAAAAATTTAACAAAAATAATTTATAAAAACTAATTTTATGTGGTTAGTTAAGAGTTGTTACCATCCCTCTGGAATGAATTGTCTGGGAGAGTAATTGGTCCACCACGATGACTGATTTAAGTGAGGTTTCTACTGACAATAGTTCCTGGTGACCTTGAATGATTAGCATCTTACACTATGCAGGACAGTACTTCACAGTGAAGAATTTTCCCACTCAGCAATGCCATTCATGTCTGTAGATATGACAAAAACTGACAGAAGTAGAAAGCTTCATGAAGATCCATGAAGTAGAAAACCCATTTTCCTCAAAAAAGGCACAAGGCCCAGTTGGTTTTATTTTTATCCAACTGGGTATTTCTCTGTCATTTAATGTTTCAAATTTAGAAAAAGTTTTCTGAAATCATTATACAGGGCTAGTGTACCTGAGAACAATGTTTAATGTACTCTAGTCATTTACTTTAGTGTGTAACTCTTTGCCCACTGAATATACTACTGCTTAGAGAAACAGTGTACAGCTTTCCAGGTTTGAAGGCAAACAGCAGAATAGCCAGGAGCTCTAAAAGTCATTGTTCTCTGTGGTGCTTTTCAGCAGCATCCACTAATAGCTCTTAGGTCCACTTTGCACAGTGATGAATGATTATCTGAAATCAGTGATACGTGTGGACTCACTGACGCATTGATAGAAGCTGAGGTTTTTTAGGTGCAATTAAGTCAGTATCCCTGAGAGCTATATATTTAGGTCTACGTGAAGTTTGTGCACGAGGATAAAGACCTTAATCCTCTGGGGGAGGGGGAGAAAATGTTATTTTAGCTTCTCCCTCTACTCCCACATCCAGAATGCTGCCAATTCCTGAGCCTTTGGGGAATTCTATAGTCTTAAGTCTTGGCTTTCCCGGTTCCAGCTGGGAATTCTCAGGTGTTCTTCCATCTACAAGCCCCACTTTTACTATTATTGGTTCGGTAAGAAGATTAAAATAGATACCAATGTTCAATATGCCATCTTTCCCTGGAAATCCAGGCTAGCTTTTCTTGGTAGATTCCAAGGAGTAAGTTTGAGTGCTTTGTCCAAAGGCAAAAAATATAGACAAGACAGTTTAATAATTATGCCTTATTTTTAGCAGTTTCCTCTTCTCTCACCTTGCATTCGAGGAACTCCTACCATAAGCCCCACTGTATAACTAACTGTCTTGCTCTATCAATTTGTATTTGTGAGTTGGAATAGTTCACTTTTCTTTCCATTATAGAACAAGTCCACAGCTTGTGAACTATAAATCAATATTTTTTCTCTCACCACCTGTACCAACAGCCATTTATCTACATGTGTATACATGAGACATATGTAAAATAACCATAAAGAGCAGGATATGTTAAATTCACAGAAAGTTATATAAAAGTAATATTAGAGTTCAAAAGAGGGATACATTCTGCCAGTATAAGGATGGCTTTATGAAAGAAATTTAGCATTTAAGCTGAACCCCGAAATTAAGAATTCTACTTGATAGGAGGTAGGAGGAAGGAGAGGGCATTCCAGGCAAGGGGCATAGCATAAACAGAAGTAAGATGATGGGAGATGATAGAGCACATGTTTGGAGAATGGTAAGTAATCCACTTTGGCTGGAACAAAGAACTTTGGTCATAGGGTATCGAATCTCAAATGTCAGTCTTTATTCCAGAGATAGTGCAGTGTTGTTGAAGCTTTTGAATGTGGCGACAGGATAGAAGCCATGCGTTAATAAGTATGTGCAATTGTAGAATCGTAGATTACAGTCGAGAAACTGAAAGCAGGAATACCCTAAAGTCAAGAGACTTTAAGGAATCTCTTAAAGGAAATTAGTGCTCAAACTGGGGGGACAGTAGGAAGTGTTGGGAAAAAAGGTATGGGTGGCAGAAGTATTGAGGAGGACTTATAATGAAATGTGGAAGAATGAGGAGATGGTATTGAGGATGGTTCTGAGGTCTTGGTTAATTGGAATTCTGGGCCTGATTAACTAGAAAGATATTGTACAACTAACAGAAATAGGGGATTGAAGGAGGGGCATGTTTGAGGGAAGATGTTAAGTTCAATTTCAAATATGTTAAGTTTGAGGTGTTTTCGAGTACCAGGAAAACATCTAGGTAAAGATACTCCATAAACACTTGGAAATGTGAGTGTGATGTTCAGCTGAGATGTAAAGATTATAATAACAGATTCATGAATCATCAAGTTGAGTTAGCCGTCAACATAAACAATAATCAGTTGCAGAAGAAAAGACTAGAGAGATTGAAGAAGACAAGAATAGAACTTCTATTTAGAGGCACAAGGAGAAACAAACATAGGAAGGTAACCAGGATAATGCAGTGTCTTAAAAGCCAAGGCTGAATGTAACAGGAACTCCAAAATAACTAATTTAAACAAGATAGAAGTCCAGAAGTAAGGAGTCCAATCTCCTTCTGCCATTTCATGGTTTAAGATGACTCTTCAAATTCAAGCTGTGAACACAGGAAGGAAGAAGGGGGAGAAGGAGGGTACTTTGAAGACAGTTCTCAAAAGTTGCACATACCACTTTCACCTATAACCCATTGGCCAGAACTTGGTCATGGGCTACACTTAGCTACAAAGATGGGAAATATGGTCCTTATTCTGGTTGGCTATGAGCCATTCTGAAAAAAAAAAAAATCCATAACCAAGGAAGAATGATAGAGTGGATATTGGGGATAACCAGTAAACAGTGTCAAATGATATAGAAAGGGGTAGAAGGATGAAGACTAGAAAAAGGGCTAGGCAGTTAGAGGGCCACTGGTAAATCCTAGATGGAGAAATACCTCTCTGAGGCAGGTAGGAAGAAATGAAATTACCCTCAAATTTTGACATGCTGTTGAGTGTAGTTAAGGAATTTTGTCCGGTCTATATCTTCTCAGAAAATTGGTATGATTACCTTACAAGAGTGTAGGTGCTATGAGAACGGTGACAATTCAAAGTGGAAGAAGTGAAGAGTAGATCACATGATGATATCACAGTTTTCAAGCGATGAACTCAAGGATGGCTGGGTCTGGTGACAGGCTTTCACTTGGATTCTTGCTCTGCCACTCATTTGCTGGAGATCTTGAGGAAGACATTAACCTCTTTAAGCCTCATTTTCTACATGTAAAACAGGGATACTATCAATTCTTTACCTCATGGTTGCTCTGACTATTAAAAAAAGAGAATAGCAGTGTCTGACAGAGAGCAACTAGTTTCAAATACACTGTAGCTATTGGAAGCCAGCTGAATTAAATAGATTGGTAAAGGACTCAGTCAGTTGTTTCTTGAGTATTCAGCAGGGCTCAACATTCCAGCAACTGGAGAAGAGAAGGCAAATGGTTGTGAATACCCAGCACTGGAACTGGCAGAAGATCAAGGGAAACAGAGATGGCAAGTGTGCTATTAAATTAAGCACAGATATCACGGCTGGCAGGAAACTGATCCAGGCAGAGCTGGTTTACTGAATTGGGAAGTTGGGGGGGGGGGCAGAGGTGGTGTTTAAGGAAATGGGGAGATGTAAGGTAATCAAGACTAAGTCAATGAGTCCCAAAGCTGGGCTGTACCTATAGGTACAGAGTACCTGTAGCTGCAAAGTTGGGAGAAAAGAAACCAGCCTTTGTGTGCAGTGTTAGCATGAAGAGCAGTTTGGAAATGGTTGTAAATGAAAAATCATAACAATGATGGCAGCTTCCATTTTCTGGATGCTTCTTATGGACCAGCCACATGCCGAGTTCATTTGCACTGATTAGGTCATTCTTCTGTCTTGAATAGCTCCAGACAGATCTTCTGGGTAGGGACTATTTTTATCCCTGTTTAGTAGATGAGGAAGAAGTAGTTAAGTATTAGAGCTGGGCTTTAAGCCCTAATTTGGCTGAATCAAAAGCCTCTTTAGTTATGAGGTTAAATCATTTCACTCAGAGCCCTGCTGCTGTTCACATACTTAACGTCATAGAGCTAGAAGGAAACTTAGGCCATCTAATCACAGATTCAAAGCGAACTAAATCTCAAAGCCCTAGAGAATGCAGCCCAGATGTTCATTTTTAAAAAGAGAGAGGAAAAGTCACGGGGTTGAGACTACAACGTGGGCCTCTTGCAACCCAGTCCAGTTTTTGCTCTATTTCTTTGGTTGCCATGGACCAGAATGGACTCTCAGTTTATTTATCTTCTCAGATCACAATCTCCAGCCAATGTCTGCATGGTGACCCTCCAAAAGCAGCCACATACTTAGGAGTTCACATGGTTTCTGACACTCACCACAGTGACTAGGCAGTTGGAGGGTTCCAGTCCTCATGGAATAAAGAGGAGCAGTCGGGGAAATTGGAGTACCCCAGCTTTCTCCTCTGGGTCTGAAGATTGATTTGACTTAGCAAGTCCTCACTTAAGTTGCATTTTTCAGTTCTAATTTAGACAGGCAAGGGTGACTGAAATGTATGAATGTTAAAATGTTGTTATTCAAAATCCCTTGAGATCCCCTGGATCATCATAGTAATTAAAATGGAGTGCAGAAGACCCCTCGCTTCAGCAGCTCACGGGGTGAAAGGAAAATGAACACCCAGAATGAATAAAGATCGAAAGTGGGAAGGACTGAGAATTAGCATGCTGGTATGTCCTGTTCAGTAGAGCGCTGGCCTTGCTGTACGGGGAGGGTGAGGAAGCAGTCCTCCCCATGTCCTGTTCCTCTTCGTTTCTCTCAGAGAAGGGCAGGTTGTGAGGAGTGCTGAGGGCAGTGTGGGAGGAGGGTTGGAAGCTGTGTAATTCTGAAGATGGGAGCACAGTAATTCCCAATCAGAAGGAAGGCGTCAGTCCCGAGAGGTTTTGTGTGTGTGTGTGTGTGTGTGTGTGTGTGTGTGTGTCTGTCTGTCTGTCTGTCTGTCTGTCTGTCTGCAAGTCCCACACAAAGTTTGTGTCTCTGGTTTTTCTAATGGATTTCCACTTCTCTTTAAGCCTGTCAGGGCCTTCTGTATCCTTCAGTGCCCAGCTCAAAAGCTACCTCTTCTGAGAAGCCTCCTGGTTCACAGGAATCTGCTCACTGTGCCTTTGTCTTATACTGTTCTTAAAGCATCTGTTAATTTTTGCCTTGAATTCTAGTCATTTCTGTATATGCTCTTCTCTTCCAGTAGTTGGTAAGCCCATTGCGCAGATGCAGTGTCTTCATCTTTATGTCTCTTGGATGCCCCCTGAAGGCAGGCATTTGGTACATGCTTCTTGAAAGTACCAGGGCTTGTCTCAGTTTCTCACTTCAGCTTTCTCACTATGTCCCCTCCTTCTACTGTCCAGAGTTATAAGCGTAATGAAGGCAACAGGTGTTTATACTTGTCACATACATTGTCTTTGTTGTGAGGAGTAGTTGCTCTCATCTGGGAGCAAAATATTTTGTAATGGATCCTGTGTGGAGAATAACAATTGTTAACATCTGTTGAGATCTGGTATGTGCCATTTACGGTTCTAAATGCTTTACATGTATCATTTAATTCTCACATCAATTCTATGAAATAAGTACTACTAAGATCCTAAACTATAGATGAGAATACTGGGCACAGAGAGTTAAGTAATTTGCTCAATATCTGGCTCTTGGTCAGTACATTATCAGTACATGGTTGTTAACTCCTTGTCCCTAAGAGACCTAATATTATCCTGACTTTGTAGAAAGAAGGAACCATTGAGTAGATCTTTTCCTACGTGTTGATTTGCCAGGAAATCTAACTTAGCCATGGATATCGTTTTTTATGGGAAAGGGAATACCACCTCATTAAGATCCTAAGGTTCTCAGATCAAGCTCTTCAAATAAAATACCAAAATGTCTTTCCTAGGGAATTGTCTGGTGAGTTGTGTAATTATAAGAATCCCTCTCTGTGATTTCTTATACTTCATAAAATATTGGTGGATTATGGTTTCTCTGGTGGAATTATGACCCTCAAAAATTCTTCCTCTTCACATATTTCCTTTTCCATCATTTTCCATTCCTTCTTTCTGCCCACTTCCTTTCCCCGGCGTTTGTCTGGTATTGAGCTCTTGGCATCAGTCTCTCTTTCTTCATTGATGGCTTGCATGAATGGGTGGCTGTTAGACAGGGCCTTCATTGTGGGCTCCCACAGCAGCAGGCAGAACATTCTCTGTGGCCTGGGTTCTGAGGTCCACCCAGGCAGTGCGAGCCAGGCCAGTTCCTAGTTCCAAACATTGGTACTTTTCTTTTGTTGTTGGATTCCCATCCCCACCCCTAACCCCACCCCCCAAAAAAATGTTAAATAAGGAGCTAGAGGCTGATGCAAAGGCTAGAAGAAGCCTTTGTTCCTATTGCCAGAGTCCTGTTTTTGTATTCAAATGCAGTCAAAGGGGACATTGCACCTTGAGCCAGGGTCTGTGGGAAGCTGGCCATTAGATTATAGCCCTAGAGGTGGCAAATTTTGCAGCCTGGTTGCCTCTTCTCACCAACCTCTCCTAGGAAGTGCTGTGGTCCTGAACCACCATTAGATGGTCATGTGTCATCCTCTCACCATACAATACCACAGGACAGTTTTGTTCAAGCTGCCAGTGGTCATATGTGGCATTCACAGCCCTGAAGTCATGGTTTCCTGAGGCCTGAGTTAAGCTGTATGGAACTCTTTTATGTATGCAGCATTTCTTCTTCCCTAGAGAAATAATTCAGATTGTTCAGGCTCTGGACCTGACCTTGGAGGTATAGGGTTTGTGACTTAGAGGTGTGAAAGGCCTGAAGCAGTCGAGTGTAAAGGAAGGCGGTACCAGAGTTCATACTTCTGGGCTCCTGTGGGTATGTAATCAGAGCCAGAAAGTAGAGCTAACTGGCTGCCCCCTTTGCAGCCCCTGCAGACTTGCCAAAAGCTGACAGACTGGAGACTGAACCATTCTTCTTGAGAGGGTGGGCGAATAGGACCATGTCTCTACTCAGACCTCAGGGTGATGTGCTCATTGTGACAGCTGTTTGTTGGGATCCTTCCTAGAAGGCTGTCTTGGAAGAACCAAGGTTGTGGGACACTAGCAGGGGCAGTGGAGACTGTGTTTTAGTGCATTAGATTTACAAAGTTCACCCCTCTTCACCTGACCACTGTTCAGTTTTGGAACTGAGCTTCAAGCTGATGAGGGTGAGTGGGTGCTATGCAGGCACCCAGGAGAGGCACCCAAGGCAGGGCTCTGCAGCACCCCCTGAAGGGGAGAAGTTTGCTATCACAGTATGGTGGAGACTTGGCTTCTCATCACTATCATAACGTAAAAGGGATTTTGAAAGACCATGCATTCCAGCCTACTTATTTTAGATAGTGAAGCCCAGCAGAATAAGATCACTGCTAAGCCCACACAGCTAGAGAGAAGCACAGCCAAGAGAGCCAGGTGTTCAGATGTCTAGGTTAAAGCCTTCTCCCCTCCACCTTGGGCAAACCACCAAAGGCCTGGGGCCTTCAATTTCTCATCTGCAAAAATAGTTGAACTTGACCCTTTTGGTTCTAAGGTTCTCTCATCGCCTAAACAGTTCTTGGGAGCTTTGGGCAGACTAGGGAATCTTGGTGCATGTACCATAGGTTCCACTTACAAAGAAACAAAGTTGCATATGAGCTTTGAGATGTAAGCAGTACTAGATGCAGGGTTGTTACCTCCTCTGCTGATGTGGGTTGAAATCTCTAATGGGTCTGAGTTCATGCAGGGCGAGCCCTTGGGGTGTCCCAGTGTGAGACTGATGTTGGCCTCTGATTTGGTTAATTATTTATGCTACTCAGGGCAGAGGTATTTGATATCTTGGGTGAGTGTACAGTAGTAGTTGGCCTCATGAGCTAGTAGTGTCGGATTTCTGGGATGTTAGGGAGGTCTTGGGAGAACCACAAATGTCTCTTGGCATTGACAAATTAGACCATTTTGTTTTTAGTGGATCAACTAAGGTTAAACTTAAACAAATAGGAGCAGCTGGGAGGCTTTGGAAGGAGGGAGATGTGCACATGCTCAGAAAAAAAGAAAAGCCTGTACTCCCTGCGGAAGGAAGGATGAGGCGTGGAGCTCTGAGTAGCCCCGCTCTGAGGAAGGAAGCAGTCATTTCTCTGCTGTTTTGTTTTGCACTTTCAGTTAAGGAATTCCAGAAGTTGCAGGTTGTAGATCATGACCTCCATTTTTTTCCCCTTCTGTTGCTGCTTGCCAGAGGAAGGGAGGGCGGGTGGCTCTAAATAACACTGGCCTTTATGGAAATGTATCAGATGTTCCAGGAATGAGTCTCGCCTTGCTCATGCTTGCTTTCTCGCACGCTCTTTCTCACTTTTACTCGGTGTTCACTCACTCTCTCCTTACTTGTGTCCTTTCTGTAGGATATAGTTAGCACTTCTCGCCTTATATAGCAAGGTCTGGTCGTTAATGTTAACAGAAATCTAACAACAAGGGAAGGCTGCCAGATAGCATTAATCAGGCCAGTGTTTGGAATTTCATAAATGCTTTGACTTTGGGTACAAACTGAACATTAAGAACAATACAAACTGTTTTCTTCCTTCCTTTCTCTTCTCTCCCTCTGCCCTCTCCCCAGCCCATCCAGCTTCTTGCTCTTTCCTTCTGTTTTTGAATTCCTCTGCTCTGTCGTATACTCGCTACAATGGAACTTTGTTGATTTTTGCCACGTTTAATTTTTTATTTCTCTCTCTCTGTCCACTCCAAGACCACAGGCGGAGCAGCAGCAGCCGGAGCCAGGACTCTGCGGAGGGGCAGGACGGGCAGGTCCCAGAGCAGTTCTCAGGTCTCCTCCACGGCTCCTCCCCGGTGTGTGAGGTGGGGCAGGACCCTTTCCAGCTGCTATCTGCCACTGGCCAGAGCCATCCAGAAGGGTCCCCCACGCAGGGCGCCTGCCACGAGGCCAGCATGCAGCTGGAGGAGACGGGTGTGCGTGCTCCTGGAGGCTCCCCGCCCAGTGTCCTGGACCAGAGTGAGAGAGTGGGCTACCCAGCAGGCCTGCCCACCACCAACAGCCAATCTCACCCCGAAACTTTGACTCACACAGCATCTCCACACCCTGGTGGTGCCGAGGAAGAAGGAGACCGGAGTGGGGCCAGAAGCCGAGTCCCTCCCACCAGCAAACCCAAAGCTGAACTCAAACTCAGCCGCAGCTTGTCCAAGTCTGACTCTGATCTCCTGACCTGCTCACCCACGGAGGACGCTACAATGGGGAGCCGGAGTGAGTCCTTGTCCAACTGCAGCATCGGGAAGAAGAGGCTGGAGAAGTCGCCCTCCTTTGCCTCAGAGTGGGATGAGGTAAGGCTGTGTGACGTCACAGAGAGCTGGGCTGGCCGCAGCCCACCACAGCTCCCCTGTGTGCAGCTCCCGGGACCAGGATGTGGGCCAGGGTTGCCCTGGTTCCTTGGCCCTGCGGCCAGTGTGATTCTGACAGCCGTGAGGGAGGCAAGCCTCAGGTAGCCAGGGCAGGGGATTTTCCTGCCTGAATCTCAGAGAGCGGATCTATTCACAGTTAAATTGGAGGGTGGAGGCTCAACACAGCAGGACTCAGGGAAAGGCAGTTCCTAAAAAATGACATGTAGTTTGGAAATGTTTGGATTCTATCGGCCCCACTGAGGGAGTCGTGCTCACCCCAAAGATGCTTAAGAACTAGAGTCTTTCCTGTGAATCTTCAGAGGAAGAGCAGAAGTCCAGGGTTAGCTAGGAGGGCGAATAGAGAGCCTAGGCTTTGGGAGAAACTGCTGAAAGGGGTTCAGAGGGGGCTTTTCTCTGTCCTACTTTTTCATGATTATTCTCAATATTCCCTGGAAGACCAGATGCCTCTTCCAACAGACGTGTTCTGCCCATCCCACATTCCCAGGTTGGCGAGGCAGAGGGCTGTCTACGTGGTTCAGGAAACAGATTAGTGAGGAGAAAACATTCAGAGTCTGAGGCCCAGGTTCCTTTCATAACCATTATTATGGAATAATGGGAAATATGTACCCGAATATTTTTCAGTGACCTGTGACATGTCTTACTGGGCAGGAGAATGTTTCTGAAAGATTGCTAAACACCCAGGGAATTTTAAAGTGCTACCCTTGCAGGCTTCTTGCCAGGAGGAAGCTGCCTTTGAAGTGGACTGTGTCTGTCTCCCAGGAACATTTTCAAGAGATGAATTTAGCTCTCCAAGAGGAGGGGAACAGTACAGCTGACATGTCCATTGGAACAATCTGTAGACTAAATGCCCTACCCAATTCTATTCTGGTTGCAGCTGCAAAGTTATGTAAACCAAAGCTAATCCCATACCCGGTGTGGGAACTGGGTGGGGGCAATTCCTACAGCATTCTTATCTCTAGGTAAGATGAGGTTAAGCACTGTTTTGTCAAGAATCCTGTGCAATGGGAGATTTTTACTGTTTAGTAAACCAAGATTTGGTGAGCCTGTGCTAGATGTTAGGCCACTTAAGGAAAATGAGTCTGAGTGAGAGAACTCCTGGTCCCTAGGAGATTACACACAAGAGTAGATGTGCACGTAGGAGCGTGTCCTCTACCTTTGTTTTTCATAACAGAATTTTGCTTAATTACAGTATAGAATAAGGCAGTTTAAGAGAAAGATAAGTCCAATATGCTCTGAGATGGCAGGCCAGGTGAATAGATAGAAAAACATCCTTTGAGAGATAAGAGATATGAGAGGGTAGAAAGGGGCTTCAGGAAAGATCACAGAAGTGGAATTTGATGTGGAATTAAAGAACCAGGTGTTTCGTTAAAACCAGATTGAAGCTAGTGGAATAAAGAAAGGGCATCACAGGTAGAGATAATAGGGAAAGCTGAGGTCCCTGGGTTTCTATAGAATGTATGCGGTATAGGGGAGAATAAGAAATAGGAGTAGAAAATGAGATAGGGACGAGATGTTGAGAAGGCCTTGAACATGAGACTGAGAAGCAAGTATTCAATTTGATGTCAGGATTCTTTCTCTCAGTCTTTCAAATGCACAGGAAGACAGCTTTTCCAATCTAATGAATTACCCCTTCTTTTTGACTCCATCTCTTGAGCATACCCTCTCCCCAAGAAGTCAACAGTGCTGGGTGATTCTCCACAGAATATTCATGCTCTGTTAATGTGCAGCATTGCCCAGCAGGCTTATGGGATCCACCATTTCCTTCTGGATAAAAAATGTGAAATCACTGAGGCACATCTCAGCTTAATTGAAGTTGGCTGTTTGGGCTAATAAACCAGTGTCTCTTGGCATCTTAATGAGAGGAGGTTCATATGTTGATGTTTCCTTTTCAGACAGGGATTGCAAATGGGTGCAGTGAGCCCAGGGACTGTTCAAGGTCTCGGTGTCCTGGCTCAGTCTGTAGTGCGGCCCAGAAGCACTGTTAGATTTTAAATCTGAAAAAATTAAAGGTAATTGAGGTCTTATTGGAAAGAATTCAGAAGCTTGAGCTTTGCTTCCATAGTAAACATTAACAGAGCCCTTTATGTATGACCTTTCAACATTTTTTTTGAGCCATATTATATTTGGTTTTTGTCAATATCTCTATCTAAAGAGAAACTTCAGAACTGTTTGCCTAGTAGTTGGCTCTAAACCCAGGGCTTTGGCAGACACTCCTAGAACAGTGCATTAGTTAATGGCTGCTCCCCATTCTACCCCTGATCAGTGCCTGAAAGCTGCTTTGCCGTACCTTGTGTTTCTTGTGCCTGAAGATTTTTTTCTTTGTTGTTATTAAATCCCCAGGCAGTGGGGACACTGCTCTGAAGAAGCTTGGGTCCAGCTGAGCTCTTTGCTGTGGGGCCTAGAAGGCGGAGGGGCCTGGGAGGCAGAGAAAGGCTCTGGGGGCCCAGGCAGCTCTGATCCTAGCACATGATGAGTTGTGCATGTGTGCTAGCCAGACCACTCCTAGAAGGCAATGCAAGATAGTACACAAGGCTCAGGCCCTGGAGTCAGCAGATCCAGCTCTGAGCCCCAGCTCCACCAACTCCATCTTGATGTGTGGATGGCTTCAGGAAGCCTCAGTATTATTACCCCTGTATGTGAAATAGAGGCAGTCCAATCTATGTTTCAGAGTTGTTTTACCAATTAGACGTGTTTAAGTGCCTCCTAGCACAATATGCAAAACATATTGCATGAATGGTAGACTTTTACTGTGCCTGGAGTTTGGGAGAATGAGAAACAAAGCCTGGAGTGTCTTCAGACCTTAAGAAAGGCAGAGCTTTCAGGCCTGTCGATGGCAGTAGAGTGTCTGGGAAGCTGTAGAGTTCAAGACCCGCAACCAGTGGCTCTGCCCCACTCTAGATCCGGAAGAGTCCGCCCAGCCTGGGAAAGTAGGGCAGGCAGCCCCCATTGTTATTTGAGAAATTAATGAGCCTTCCTGCATAACTCTCTAACACAGTTTAGAGAGAAATCTGCAGCCTTCTCTGCTCTTTATTTTTCAAATGTAGTCTATATACCATAGTCCCCCCACTTCCCCATGGGGGATGTCTTCTAAGATTTCCAGTGGATACCTGCAACCATGGATGGTACCGACTCCTACATATCCTATGTTTTTTCCTGTATGTACACACCTATTACCAGTTAAGTATAATTTATAAATTAAGCACAGAAAGAGATTAACAATGAAAGTAATAAAATACAACAATTATATTGCAGTAAAAGTTATGTGAAGTGGTATCTCTCAAAGTATCTTCTTGTACTGTACTCACCTTCTCACTTAAAGGAAACACTTTCTGGCTTCTCTTTGGCACATCCAAATTGCCCACATCAATTTGCTTTGGGGTCATTTTAAGTAAAATAGGGTTACTGAACATAAGCACTGTGATTCCATGAAAGTCAATCTGATAACCAAGATGGCTACCAAATGAGTAACATTTGGGTGGCATATACAGCACAGATACATGGGGTGAATAGATGATTTACATCCCCGGCAAGATAGCACAAGATTTCACCATGCTACTCAAAACTGTGCAATTTAAAGCTTGTAATTCATTTATTTCTGGAATTTTTTATTTAATATCTTTAGACTGCGGTTGACCATGGGTAGTTGAAAACACAGAAAACAAAATGTGGATAAGGGGAGATACTGTAATGATCAGCAGTGGCTACTTCATTGGTTGGTTGCTAGGAATGATATTTTATAGTTGGGAAACATGCACAGCTAATGGCTTAGGAGTCACTTTCTCTAAATACAGACTGCTCCTTAAAGCTGGTTAATGCAGTCCTTATTGAAATACCCCAGACAAGATGACTTCTGAAAGTTAGCCTAGTTAAGGTAAACTTCTGAAATGATATCAATTAGTGACACTCATTCTCCCTGTTTTCTGTTATATCTTTGGTAACAAAGAAGTAATAGATTTTGTTTTTAAAAGAGATCAGCCTAAGAGGAGATCTAGATGCAAGCTTCAGTAGATACTTTCTGTATTCTCAGGTCAAGTCAAAGCACTCTTTGTTGTCTTAATGATCCCTGGGGCATAATAGAAGTTAAACTGAGAAGCTGTACAAAAATAAAACTTTAAAGATATATAGATAAAGAATGGAAAATCACATCTCTCTAGAAATAGTTAACCTCTGTTAACATCGATGTGTATCCAAATTTAGGGTCTAATATTAATATTTTTCAATTTATAATTGGCTTTTCTTCCCACATTGCTACCCTGGGGGATATGTTACCATGGCAGTGTCAATAAGATCTGGATTTATATCTTCATTCTAAAAGGCGTATTCTGTTATATGGCTATGTTATAAAGTTGTTGCCTAAACTAGTTTTTAATTGTTAGATACTGTGCAGGGCATTTTTCATCTCTCCTTCAGATGCATTCCCCACCCTTCCCTACCTGCCTGTGTGCCTCAGGAGGCTCACCAGTAAGTACCGAATCAGTAGGCCAGGGAAATACAGCCTTACTGTCCGCCTAATGAAGACCACCACTTCTGTGAGGGACCCCCTCCCAATAGCTCTCTCTGGGTTCTGGTAGCCAGTCCCTCCACTTGACCCTTCCAGCCTGGGGCTCCTGGCCGTGACTATCTCCCATCCCCTGCTGCTCTCCTTGTACGGTATCCAAACCTATGGAAGTAATTCCTTTCTTAAGCTCCTTCATTTGCCCAATTTGAATGCGCAGTCTTTTTCCTGTGGGAACTCTCAGTGACACAGACATTTTTAGCACTGTTTGTATCAACTCTAGGCAAGCTAGATGGCTATGCGCTGGAGCTGTAAATATGGCTCTTGCATGTAAGTTGTAAATTAATCTTCATTTGCCAGTGAATTAGAAGGTGTAGACATTCAGGGTGCTGGGAAGCAGGAGAAATTAATCACTTAATTTGAAGCCTTTCCCACTTCCAATTATAGGGAAGAAACATGTTCTCCTTTCCACCAAGTTGGCAGTGTCGTCAGTATGTCGGTTGTGTGCTCCTGAATCTCAGTCTCCTAGATGGATTTTCATCCTCTGTCCCTGCATTGTCTGATGCACCTGAGGGTACACACAGCAGCTGCAGCAGCAATTAACATCTGAATAAATACCTCCTAAGAACAAAAATAACGTTCTAGTCCGATTGCGGTTTGTATATATAAAAAGCCTGTGGGGTCAGATCGGTCTTTCACATAACTGCCTTTGCTTGGGATTGTTGAAACTCCTGAAAGAGAAAACTGCAGAAGGCTGCGTGTCTACTCAACATAAACATTTGAGTCTTTTAGAACTTCACTAAAGGCTGAAGTGATAAATCTTTGTTTTGTGATCAGCTTTCATAAATATTAAACAAATGGAAAATGAGTGAAGAGCAGGGACATGCTTCGTATACCTTTTGTACAAGCTGAGAATAATTTCTGGTCAGGGATTTGGGGAATGTCCTGGTTTTGTCTGAAATGGTAGGCAAGGGGATCCTTGGCTGTTGAATCCCTCTAAGTGAAGTGGCAGTATAGGGAGGGCACCCTTCCAGGCAAGGTCCCAGACACCTCCTTGCCCTTTCCAGTCAGCTGTCCAGTTGAAGGCATGATGTCATCAAGAGAAAAGCTGACTGGTTCAACTCCACAGAGGCTTTGGCTGCTTTTAACCCTTCAGAGTTATGTGTACAAGAAGAATGACTTATGTGTAAATTAAGAGAGATGAGCTTTTGAATTTCTACTGACAATGGCTAAACTTTCCATTCCATGTTCTGCAGTACTATTGTTCTTTATTATGTAAACAAGCCTGCTGTGTAGTCCTTTCTGCTGAGCAAAGCTGTCCTACTCTCAACAAGAATGTGACACTCCTACCTGTGGGTCCAAATTAGAGCCTGCAGTATATATTTAAGATGCTTCCAGGTATACACCGAAGTCACAACTTTTATCCTAGAACCTCTAAATTTCCCTTGGTTTTAAGTGGTCTGTTAAGATTTTGATATTTTTTTCATATTTAAAAAACAGCCTCACTTATTTCATAGGTAGTCCTGAATAGACAACTCTGGCAGTTCCGTCTGATAAGTCCAAGTGATTTTTGTTAGCCTGTATTAAAAAAAAAAAAAAAAAACTGTGTACATTTCCATGGCTTTGATGCTAACAGAAGAAACCCCAAGTGTTATAAGCTAGAGCTGGTCCTGGCTCTGCAGTTAACTAGTGATGAGGAGACTGGGGCGTTCGACCCCCACCCCACCCCCCAGCCTCGCATGATGATCTCTGAATGACATAGTGCCTCTTACTGGACAGTTTGCTGGACAGGGTGGGGTGTTTGGGACCTGGCCTGGAAGAGTACCCTCCCTGATGCTGCCACTTCACCTCTCATGGGATCTGGGAACCTTGGAGCCTAGGAGCGTCACTTTTTATCTCTCCTCATTTTCATATCTTTCTCTGCTTGCTTCAGACTTCCCCTTGCTGCTTTTCTTGTTATTTCATTCATCCTGCATCTTTTCTTTCCTCTCTTTTTTCTCCTGTTGCTTTCTCTCCCTTTTTACCTATGCTTTTTTCTGTCTTTTTACTTTATTTTTCCTTTTCTCATTTATTTTTCCTTTTCGTTCCTATTTGTACTGGTGGCATCAAGGAGAGGCTTTTTAAATAGCCTTTCCTTCTCAGCCTTCTCTACCAGAAGAATTTTTTTTATTTTCTCTTTTTAATAGTTTACCCACTTAGATAGTCTGTAGAGCATTTTACCACTTCTCATGTTAGCTCACCTCCTCCCCCACATGCCACTACCCATACTGTCTGCCCCGAGTCCTTTCATAAACAGTCTGGTTCCATTTAGCTGCATCGAGACATGCACCATCAAGTACCATGTAGGGATTTTGTGGTATTTGTGAAATTGGTAGCAAGATGAGAATTTCTCTTTTCTTCTTTTTTGTTTAATTTCATTTTTAAAAAACACCAGACCAAAAGCTTGGGTGACAATGTAGGTGGATATATGAGAAGAATTTGACCTTTACTCCAGTGCACACAGATGCTGAGAATCACAGAAACATTTTTGGGACATTCTTTACATGCTTTGGTTCTGGTTTTGTATTTTTTTTTATTTTTTTATTTTTTTCAAGTGGCAACAATAGTATATAGACTGAATGATTTTATATAATTTAGGAATAATAGTTTATCTTATTACTCTAAGCAATTGTGTTTAAGAAACAAGTAGAGATATTTTTATGTAATCAACAATGTCAACTTGAGGTACATTTTTATTAATATTATTCAAAATTATTTTATTAAAATTATTTGAATACTTCTATGTTCCAGGTATTATTCTAAGCACTGGAGATGAGCAGTGAACAAAACAGAAAAAATCCTCTGCCTCATGGAACTGATATTCTAGAAGGCTATAAGAGGAAAGAGAAATAAGACAATAAGTAAAATTCATAGTATGCTTGTTGGTGATGAGAGAAAAATGGAGCTGAGGAGAGGGGTAGAATGTGGTAGGAAGTGGGAGCTGAAGTCAAGTGGGGCAGCCAGGAAGACCACAATGAGGAGGAGGTGAGAGAGTAGGCCTGCTGGTATGGGGCAGGGCTCAGTGGAGCTATTGAACTGCTTTCTCTGTAATTAATTTTTCCTGTAAGAAAACTTCAAAATTCACTCTACACTTACATTGTCTTGCAAGTATATCTTATTAACTTCTGCTTTTAAATTTTTTTTTCTCTTTTGTCACTATTGCTATCAGCTTCTGGTTTCTCATCTTGGTTATTTTCCCCCTTGTTTTTTCCTATTAAGCTGTATTTGATGATTTTTTTCATCATTATTAAAATATAATAGGTAATTAATTGCTTGTATTTACATTGTACAATTCAATGAGGTTTTTTTTGTTATAGTTGGCATACAATTTTATACCAGTTTCAGTTGCATAGCATATTCATCAGAGATCTACATAACTCACAAAATGATCACCCCACTAAATCTAGTACCCCTCCTCCCCTTTAGATATTTATTACGTTATTAACCATCTTTCCTATCCTACACTATACATCTTCATGTATACTCTGCAACTGTACCTCTTAATCTCTTTGCCTTTTTCCCCTGACATTCCCATCTAGTATCCTTCTAAATATTCTCTGTATCTATGAGTTTATTTCTGCTTTGTTGCTGTTGTTGATTTTGTTCTTTAGATTTCACATGTACATGAAATCATGCACTATTTGTCTTTCTCCATCCTTCCCAATTCATTCAGCACAATGCTTTCTAGGTCTATCAAGGCAATATCTTTTTTCATCCCCTTCCTTTTAGTCTGTGTGTCTCTTTTAATCTGAAGTGAATCTCTCATAGGCGGAATATGTATTCTTATCTATTCAGCCACTCTGTCTTTTGGTTGGAGTACTTAACTCTTTTCTGTTTAAGGTACTTGTTGATAGGAATGTATTTGTTATCATTCTTTATTCTTGTTTTTGATACATGATTTTTCTTCTTAAAGAAGTCTCTCCAGCATTTCCTGTAATACTGGCTTGGTGGTGATAAATTTTTTTAGCTTACTTTTGTCTGGGAAGCTCTTTATCTGTCCTTCAACTCTAAATGATAGCTTTGCTGGATAAAGTATTCTTAGTTGTAGATCTCGAATTTTCATTACATTGAATATTTGTGCCAAGCCCTTCTGTCCTGCATAGTTTCTTTTGAGAAATCAGCTGCCAGTCTTGAGTGCTCCCTTGCAGGTAACTATCTCCTTTTCTCTTGCTGCTTTTAAGGTTCTCTCTTTAAAGTTAACCTTTGGGATTTTGCTTATGATGTGTCTTGGTGAGGGCCTCTTTGGATCTCTGATTTTCAGAATTCTCTGAGCTTCCTTGAGTTTTATGTTCATTTCCTTACCAGGTTAGGGAAGTTTGCCATCATTATTTCTTCAAATAGTTCTTCAATATCTTGTTTTCCTTCCAGTACCCCAATGACACGGATATTTTTACCTTTAATAGTGTCTCATAGGCTCCTTAAATAATTATTATAGTCTTGGCTTCTTTTTTTATTGCCATTCTGATTGAGTGTCCTTGGCTTTCCCATCCTCTATATAGGTCATTTGATCCTCTTCTTTATTCAATCTGTTTATTCCACTTCATACAGTTTTCTCGGATCATGTGTTCTTCATTTCAGACTGGTTCCCTTTTATAATTTTTTTTTCATGTTTTTTATCTGTTAAAGTTCTCAATGAATTCATCTACACTTCCCCTAAGTTCATTGAGAATCTTTATAACCAGTGTTTTGAACTCTGCATCTATTAGATTGCTTGACTCCATTACTTCTGGATCTCCATTCTGTTCTTTCATATGGTTTCTGCTTCTTCATCTTCCCATTTGGCTGCCTTTCTGTGTCTGTTTCTATGTACTAAGCAAAGTTCCTAAGTCTCCCGGTCTTATTAGTGTGGATTTGTGTAGTAGGTGTCCAGAGGCACAGTCCTGAGAGGGGTTCAACTGCAGGCCATATTTAACCTAAGCCTCTACCCCTCTGGGGCCACCTGTTAAGATTCAGCAAACAATCCACAGGTGCTGTGTTTAGAGTTGCCTCAAAAGGCCGCACCAGAAACCAAGGCCAGCTGCCATCAGTGTCAATCTAGGTGCTGCTTAGCAAGGAGCACCTGACTCACTGAGGATACTCCTGGATGTGGCTTGGGTAGGGCCACAAGTTAGGGAAGTCGAAATGTCAGGGAATCCTGGGATGGAGCAACCTGAATTACCCAGTTTGATGATGTCTCCGCTAGGGGTGTGCTGAGTCACGCCCTGGGAGCGGGGAGGGCTCAACAGAGGAACAATGGATACTGCTGGCACTTCTATCCAGAGTGAGTCTTGCCTAGGCCCTCACTCCAGCAACTCAGTGTCCCCCTCCCCTGTAAGTCTCTGCACAGCCTGATTGGCACTGGTGCTCAGAGCAAGCAGGTACATCACCGTGAAAGTCCACTCACAGACAGGGCCCTTTTAAGAGGCATTTGCTGATGTTGCTGCCGCAGCCTTGGTCCCACTCACTCATTCCAGACTAGGCAGCCTCGTGTCCTCGCCCCATTCTACCTTCTGCCATTGCAGGGTGATTTCTTAGATTTCTTCCTAGTTGTATGTCTTGTTCATCTAGATCCCTGATGATTTTTCCTTGCTGTTTGCACCTTGTTTCTGTCACAACTTTGATTTGGTTGCCAGAGGAATGAGTAGAGCCTCTATCATCTATGCTATATTCTTGTTCCTTGGGCAACTTTTTAAATATACATACATACATACATACATACATACATACATACATATGCGCATGCACACACACACACACATGCACTTGCATGTATTTTTAAAACAATTGAATTAGAGTGAAATCTGAATTTCTGAGAATTTCTCAGACTTGACCTTTGTCCTTGTCATCATTCTGGGCAAGGATCATTGAGTGGGTTCTTGTGGAAGGGTTGGGTTCTAGGTCATTGTCTTAGGAAATTCATTCCCATGGGTGCATCACATACTCAAAGTAGAAATAAAATCTAAAAACCAGAATTATATAAAGCAAGAGGAAAGAATTCAAAATTATTTGAACTGGAAGATGGCCAGGAATCTGGAAAACAGGAGATCCTCTGAGAGAAGGACTGGTGTTCAAGCAGTCAAGGCAGGTGGGTCTGGGTATCAGCACCCGGAATGCAGAATGGTGCTAATGCTCAATAGGCATCGTAAGGGCTGATGGCCTGATTAATCCAAAATGCTTCCTCTTCAGTCCAAGCTTGCAGGTCCCAAACAGGTAATTGCAGCCAATTAAAGAGAAGTGCTGTTGGGTGGACTTATGAGGTCAGTGTAGAGCAATGGTCCCAAACTTTTTGGTATCAGGGACTAGTGTTCCTATGAGGATCTCATGCCTGATGATCTGAGGTGGAGCTGAGGTGGTGATGCTAGTGCTGGGGAGCAGCCACAAATACAGATGAAGCTTTGCTTGCTCACCTGCTGCTCACCTCCTACTATGTGGCCTGGTTCCTAACAGACCACAGACCGGTACCTGTCTGCAGCCCAAGGGTTGGGACCGCTGGTGTAGAGGAATTTTCTTAAGACACCAGGTATGGAGAGTGTCTTTTGTGCATACATGCACACATATGAGAGATTGTGTGTGTATCTGTGTGCCTGTGTCTGTGTGTCATTGTGTAAGTGTAAGTTCTATGTTTTTCCACACATTATATCCAGTGTGTCCAACTGAGGGTGAGGGGAATATCTCAGCCATGCCCAGGGACTGTTGTTGCCCAGTTAGTGAAGGGGTAGTGCATGCAGGCCGAGGTTTGGTTGGGGTCAAGATGCCATGCATGCATTGTGGTGGCCTCCACTCTGGCTTCCTTCCCAGTAGATCTGCCCAGGTGACCTGCTGCTGGCTACTTTAGCCCTTATCATCCCTGGTTCACACGGAACAGTATAGCAAAACAAGCTGGCTTCATTATATAATCATAAAACAACTATATATATATATTTTTTTCCTTCTTAAAATGAATGGGCCCCAGAGAATTTTAATTTGTTTAGAGATATGCTGTGTGGTCGGAGTGGCCAATAATTAATTACCTGGCCAGATAGAAAGGGACACCCTTCTTATTATGGAATACTCCAGGAAAGCAATTAATCTGGACCTCACTTGGGCTTCCTTTGGAATCTGTGACCATCAGCAATGACACAGAGCCCTTTTCTGGACCCCAATATTGTGCCAGCCCCCTAAAAAATGTGACCTGCAGTCCCAGCTCTGTGTTTTTATGGGAGGCTGCCCTGCCTGCTTAGGGTTCTCTTTCCTTCGTCCTGCTTTCTTCCCCATAGAAGTTCCCATTTATGTCACCAATGGGTAAGCAGAATGAAGATTGTGGGCAGGGCAAGATGCTGAGCAATCTTTCCCAGGCATCCTGCACTGTCTTGCTCACGAGCTCTGATGACCCAGTCTCTGGCGCCACAGGGCCCACCTATCCATAACTCAAGTCATCTGTTTATTTGTCCGGACAGGTGGAAAACTGCCTAAGCTCAGTAGGGGCCACAAATGACAATTTGTCTGACAGTCTGTTCTCGCCTGTCCTGGTTTAAACGACCAGGAAGCCATCGTAAACTCAGTTGATATCATGTGGTTTGTGTAAATATTCAGGTTCCTTTCCACTTGGAGTTAGTTATTTCAAGTAGAACTTCCCCCAAAAACTATGGGAGTGTCTGGTATCTGTTATGTAGTGTGAGTGCAGTCCTGAGTTTTGCTGCTGTGGAAATAACTTCTGGCACTGACATCCCGGAGGTGGATGATCTTAGAAAAGTTTATCTTCAGGGATTGGCTGAACCGTCTATGCTGACACAGAGGACAGAAGGGAACTTGGGGTGTAGTGGCAGAGGAGTGTACTTCAAGGGTAGGAATCACTGAACCCCCAGTGTCTTCAGCTGTGATCTTGGAATATTTGTCTTAAACAACCTCCATTTCTAACTGTATATAGAAGTCTCAGCAAAGCTAGCCCTGAAAATGGAATATTTTTACCCTGGGGATTTATTTAAAAGTTATAATAACCTGATTATGGCTGAAATTTAAGAGGTACCAAAGAACATATATATATTTTTTAAAGTTTCTCCGTGTCCCCCAGACACCCATTTCCTCTCCCCAGTTTTTTTAGTATCTTTCCAGAAATATTCTATGCATATTTAAGCATTTCAAACATGTCAAGACATGTAAGATAAATGGTGCCGTATTATACATACTATTATGAACCTTGCTTTTTTCATTTAATTTTTTTGGCAGTCTTTCTAATTAACATGAGTGTTTTCTTTTTTATACTTCGTAGTATTACATAGTATGTCTATACTATCATCTATTTGACAATTTTCCCCCTAGATGAACAATTTGGATGTTATTAAGTTTTTACTGATTAAAAGTAATGCTATGATGCATATCCTTATTCAAAGCTTTTTAAGATAAATTTCTAGAAAGTAAATAGCTGTGTTAAAGGGTTTATGCTTGTTAAATTTACTCTCACATCCACAGCATATAAATAGAGCCTGTTTCTCTACACCTCACCAGGCAACCTGGGAGCGGTCAGCTTTTTAATCTCTTTGGTTAACAGATTGGTATTGCTATTTTGGTATGGTGTTAAAGTCGGTGTCTTTTATCATGAATGAGATTGGCATCTTCTCATGTGTTTAAGAAACACTATTCTGTGGGTTCTACTTGTACCTTTCCTTTTTCTTATTTCATTGTTGAATCGATCTCTGCATTCACAGGAACTCCTTATGTTTGAAGAAATTATCTATGATGTGAATTGTCTTTTGGCTTTCTGGCATTTGATGTTTTTTATTATTATTATTGAGGTATAATTGGCATAACTTTTTAACATGCAGAAATTTAAAATTTTTATACAGTTGAATCTATCAATCTTTAATGACATGGATTTTATGTCCTAGACCTTCTCTACTCTAAAAAAATTTCATTTTCTTCTTCTAGTACTTTTATAGTTTTATTTTTCAGGTTTAAATCTTTGTTTCTTATGGAATTTATTTTTACATAAGGAGTTATAAGCCACCTGTGGACTTTATCTCACATTATTGAGGTGAAATTATAAAATATTAAAAATGTATACATACACATTGTGAAAAAATTCCCCCTCATGAAGTTAGTTAACACATCCATTGACTCATTATTTAGCTTTTCTGTGTGAGAATATGTAATTTCTACTCTCTTAGCAAATTTCACTTATATAATAGTGTTATTATGTTATAAATTAAATTCTCAGACTTTATTCATCTTATAACCTAAAGTTTGTACCCTTTTACCAACCTCTTGCTATTTCCTTCCCCCTTCTCCCAGCCCCTGGTTCTTTTTTCCTTTCTTTTTTTTTTAGATTCCACATGCAGTATTTTTCTTTCTCTCTCTGGCTTATTTCACTTATCAAAGTATCCTCCAGGTTTATTCATGTTGTTAGAAATGACAGGATTTCCTTTTGTTTTTAAGGCTGAGTAATATTCCTATGTGTGTGTATGTGTATGTATTACATTTTCTGTATTAATTCATTTGTCAATGGACACTTAGGTTGTTTCCATACTTTGGCTGTTGAGAACAATGCTGCCTTGAACATGGAGTACATGGAGCTCCTTGAGATACTGATTTATTTCCTTTGGATATATACCTAGAAGTGGGATTGCTGGATTATATGATAGTTCTATTTTGAATTTCCTGAGAAACCTCCATGCTGTTTTCCATAGTGGTAGCACCAATTTGCACCTACCAACAGGGCACAAGGGTTCCCTTTCTCCACAACCTCACCAACAATTATCTTTTTGTGACGTTAGCCGTTCTAACAGGTATGAGGTGGTACCTCATTGTGGTTTTGATTTGCATTTCCCTTATGGTTAGTGATGTTGAGCACATTTTTATGTACTGTTAGCCATTAATTAGTCTTCTTTGGGAAAATGTGTATATAGGCCCTTTGCCCATTTTAATTTAAGGGGTTTTTTTGGTGGGGGGAGGTTGCTATTGAGTTGTATGAGTTCTTTGTGTTTTTGGATATCAACCCTTTAATTGGATTTGTAGTTGGTAAAAATTTTCTCCCATTCAGTAGGTTGCCTTTTCATTTTGTTAATGGTTTCCTTCGATGTGGAGAAGCTTCTTAGTTTGATATATTCCTGTGTGTTTATTTTTGCTTTTGTTGCCTTTGCTTTTGGTGTTAAATTAAAAAAATCATTGCCAGCACCAAATATTCTGTTGATTTTTAGCAACTATTTGCTCTAGCCCACTATTTGATTCAGTTGTCCAGGTGAGGAAACTAAAATTTTGAGAGCTGAAATGATTTGCTCAAGGTGTTAGAATTAATAAATGAGGGAAGCCAGTTGGAGCTACATATTCTAAATCTTAACAAGATTGTATTTAGAAAGTAGGTGAAATTATATATATATAACATATATATAACATATATATATGTTAGCTGAATTTTTATTTCAGTATTTATTTATTAGCAGTTACTTTTCAGTTGCTCTTGTTTCAATCCAAATTATTACAGCACTACCTTACTTTTCCCCCTAACTCCAGAAAAAAATTTTCTCTTGTGTGTATAAAGGAAAATGGCTTGGGAGAGGGGACTCCTGGGAGAAAGCATGAGCTTTCCTTTTCTCTGTTAAGACCCAAAGCATTTCTTCCCTTTACTGCTGCCCCAGATGGGGGACTGTTAGGTTTTTCTTTTATGACTTTCAGAGCAATAAGACAATTTCCAGAAAACTCTCAAATCAAGAAATCAGAGGAAATCTGAGTTGCCATGTCATTCAGCTGCCTTCATAACAGTCATTCTATATTCTCTAAAGTGATATTCCAGCTTTTGTTTGGAAACTCTTAAACCGTCTCTACTCTCAGCCATTACTTGTATGAAATCATAGAAACGGCTTTCTCATTTCCAGCTAAAATCTGTGACTTCCCCTCATCAATTCTGGTTCTAACTTCTAGGTCATGCACACTGTCCTGCTTAACAGCTGTTAAGGTATTCAAAGCTACACTCATGTCCTCCTGCACTCAACTGTCTTGTTTCCTTGCTAAGCATTCCAGTTCCTTCTCCTTCTCCTCAAATGACTTGTTCTCAAACTGCTTTTGTCCTGGCATTTCTCTGGATGCATCCAGGTTATCAGGTCCTCTTGAAGTTGTATGGCATCATTACACATTTTATTATACATTGTGATGAGATTTTGCTTGTGACATGGCACTTGGTAATGCTTTGTCAAGAGTTTGATGTGCCTCCTACTCTCCTGAAAAATGAAAGGGATCAATTTGTCAGTGAGCCCAAATCAAGGACCATATGCATGACCTCTCTAGACCCCCACCCCATCCCCATCAGGAGGCCATACAGAAAGCTGCTCCCTGAAGTGACAGAGCTGCTTGCTGCCTTGTGAAGTTTCCATCTGTGCTTCCTACCTAGGAGCTACAGCTCAGCCTTTCTATAATGTGCTCTTTGGCAAAATCAGTGTCGGTCCTCCCTGCACCCTGCCACCAAATCAATGACTATGCCTATTCTCCACCTACCAGCATAATCATCTTGGCTCTGGGTCCCCGAGACATTCTCAGAGATTGGTTAGCAGCTACAGAACTTGCCCTAACCTTAATTTGCAGATAAAGATGCTTCTGTACCAGTTTTTTATTTGAAATCAGTAAGGGTAGATGAGAAGTAGGAAAGCCTGTGTTGTATAAATGAGCCTGAACCAGGCCCTGTAAAGGGTGTCTCAAGTCTTCACTTGCCCTTGACCCTGAACTGTTTCTCTTCTCCCATCCTGTGTCAGTCACCATTCTCCTCCCAAAATTTCTCCCTCCGTTTTCACTCACCTTCCTGGTATCCCTTCCACAGATGCCACCTCCATGTTCTCCTGCTTGCATCTGGGCTTCTCCTCTAGTTCATCTTACTCATGGCTCCCTTATCATGTCCCTAAATATTTTGTATATCTCCTCTGACAGAAAACCTTCCTTTGTGCCCTATTGCTGTATTACAAAGTCCAAATTCCTCAGCCTGGAGTTCATGGTTCTTCAGAGAATGACCCTATGGTTCAGCTTCTGTACCTGGCTTTCTCTCCCATCTTGTACTCTATTTTTATGGCTCCAAGCAATTTCTTTACTCATGGTTTTTTTTAACACTTTGGTTTTTAGCTTTGGTTTTTAGCTTTGACCCTGTTGGAATGACTTTCTCAATTTCTTTTGGTTGAAATTCCACCCTTCTTTAAAACTTGCTCATCCATTCATTAAACACATTATTTTGAGAGCCTACTGTGTTCCAGGTTATTCTAGATGTCAGGCATACAGAAAGACAATTAAACAAATATAAACAAAAATATTGTCACAAACGAAGTAAGTGCTCTTGAAGAAAAAGAACAAAGTGCTATGAAAGATGGGAGTAGGGGAAAGGCCCCTTTTAGATTGATGGAGTTAGCCCTGTAAAAAGTGGTGAGACCAGGGGGCCCAGTTCAGGGAGATGAGGATGGCAAGTATCTGCCAAAAAACCTGCCCCTTGCACCTTGAGATTGCAGAGGCTTTCTTTTGGTAGTTCTCTCCTCAGGCAGTAATTTGGCACTGTGGGCATGGCTAATCATGTTTTTTCCCTAACCAAATTAGAGATGTTTCAAGGGTCGTAATCACAGTTCATTTTTACAAGTCCTTAGGCTCCCTGGCCCAGATTGGGCACTTAGAAATGAGTCAATGATTAAGGATTTGAGGATGTTGGCAGTCCCAAGTCCTTAAAATAGTCACTCCAAAGAGCTCAAGGTTTAGATTACTAAATCCTTGCCATGCTTGGGCATAAATATCTTTCTTTTTCTTCTTGAAGGAGAAATAATAAGTCCTCCATATCAGCTTTGAATTTTTATTTTTACTTTCTTTTTCATTCTTCGGTAATAAGTAATAGCCCTTTTATGCTACATCTGAGGTACATGTGGAATAATTTGCATAGAATTTATGGATTTCAGGAGAGGTTTATTGCTAATGTTTTGTGGATTTTTCAATTTAAGAGATTAACACCACCGTCCTCTATTTTTTATAATTGAAAATGTTTTACTAAAATGTTCTAATTTGAAAAGGAGTTGTTGAATTTGACATTTAAATGCCAATATATGTTTTAAGCTAATTTCATTTACTGCTTGCCCCTGGCCCCATATATAAAATATATCTATAAAGAATGTTGAAAATAGAAGCCCCTTAGAAATGTCACAGTGGGTGTTACAACTCTTTCTGCTTTCAAGTATCATATATTTAAGCCTAGAATGGAAATAGGATTAGCCAGTACTTGGCCTTTAATCTTTCAAATTAGATTGGGAGGAGAAAAGCATCAAACCAGATATGGTATATTACAGTTAAAATATCAGCTCCTGCCCAGGTAGCTCCATCTGTCTCTCTAAGTCTCCGGAAGGACATGGCTGCAATAGAGCAAATGCATAGCTAAACAAATCCTCAGTTGGGTCTATGCGTTTAAAGCCATTTACAGGCTTATTCGATAGAGCAGAACGGTGTGAGCATCTCTGATGTATATATTGCTGGTGGAATTGATTTGGCTAGAGGAAATTTTTCAAATCCCATTTTTAAAAAATTAGAAATATTGCTGCCCATCCAGAAATAAGGTCCTTGATGAATTTTCCCTGTTGGGGTATTAACCCGGAGCTCTGGCCATGCTCCAGTAAGATAATGCTGTTTCTCTGTGCTAAATTCCCCCTGAAGGTTCGATTAGATTTGGCCTTTTCTCCTGCTGGGCAACAACTCGAGAACTGATGGTTTCTAAGGCTGGAGCCCAGTGATGGACGATGCATTTGTTTCATTGCTGAGGAAGATTTCAGTGTAAATTCTTCCAGACCTTGGATGACAGAAACAGAGAGTGATCTCAATGAAGATCTCTGTGAAGAGTCTATTAGTTCTCATACAGAGATATTCTGACGTCTCTCTGTGCTCTGGGAGGGGTTCACTTGTCCAGATGGACCTGAGCAGATGGGATGTTTTAGCCTGTTCAGGCCCTGTTTCTGGGAGAGAACTCCACTAAGTGCTTTATTTGAAGTCACCTGTGGTGTTTAACACCCACAGTTTCTTTCATCAGTCATTCCACAAAGCAACATTTACTGGGTTCTTGACCCAGCTTGTGGAAAATTCTCTCTGCATTTGGGAAACATTATATATCCCTACCAAGTTTGTGTCTGTCCCTTTTACTTGATTTAGGTTAGAAAATGCTTCCTACTTGTATTCAAATATATTTCCAAGACTTTGTAGGCTTAGCATTACTTGGGCCAGTATTGCATCATTTGCTAAATTTTATGTAATATGGTAATTATGTCTGTATTTCTCCAGTGTTGAGCTAAGAAAGGAAATGCAGCATCATAAATCTGAGGTGCACTTGTTAGAGGCAATCAGATGTACCAAGGTGAGGGCACCCTATTGAAGAAAGGAAGCCTGAGCTGTGAGCTGAGATTGACACCTGTGAAATAACAGGACTACATAGGCTAAGCACAGCCTTGTTCCTAAATCCCAGCGTGATGAGATAAAACACAGATGCAGAAACTTAAAGGTGGTATATCACTCCAAATAAAGAAAACAGTTCACTTTACACGGGCAATAGTAACCCTATGGGACTCATTACCCTGAGAGCAGGTAGAAAGCGTTGACTTGGGAACCATCTCACCATAAGTAACAGGCGAAAAGGCCGGTCTTCCTGGAGCCGCTCTCAGCTGCGCTGCTGGTGGCTATCCAGCTGGTTGAGACTGTACATTATCAGCAGGTATTTATTAGGTGACCACTATGTGTCAGGCACTGTGCTGGGTGCAGTGGGTATGATAAAGGACCCAATTCCTTCTCTTTAGGAGCTTGAAGGGAGCTGGGGTGGCTCCTGAATTCTGTATAAGGAGGGTTTAGAGGCAACAGTCTCAAAGTAGGGGTTAGGGGCTTGTCTTAATGATATGCTTCACTGTTTTTACTTGTTTTATGTGCTAGATCAACAAGAATAGTTTTCTGAATGTGCTTTTAGTTGTGCTTTATGTGAGACTAAGAAAATGTTTGTTGTTTATATATAAAAGAATTTTATTTCTATTTGGCTTGGCATGGTAAAGGGTTGTTGAGATTACAGGTGGGTAAATATGCCTCAGCCCGTGATGCCCTGCCATGAGACTGCCATTGCTAGATTCTATTTCACCTCGTTTAACCTTAGTGTAACATTGACATATGGTCCTTATGGTAGTTGTTGGTTTTAACTGAGTTCTTTTCTACCTCAAACCTGGCCACATACTTGGGTCAGTCAGAAATCAGCCTCATTCCTCAGTTCCACAGTTGATTTGTTTGTTGATAATTTTGACTAAACAAACTATGGTCATCTCTGGGTAATCAGTTCCTTCCTCTATAAAATAGAATAAAACAAGAATGTTGCCTGCATGTACCCCATGGAAAATGGAAGGTCATTGCTTTGCCTGGGACACATTGGGAGATGCGTTCAGAAGCCAGGCCTCAGAAATAGAGTGGTGTCATCAGCGGCTGCCCTTCACAGGTGGCTGCCCCGCCTCTCTCTACTTGCATCCTGCTTTGCATTCAGAGCAGAAACGCCTTTAGCACAAGGCTCATTTAAAACCCCAGCTGAGGAGGTTATCAAAGCATCCTTAATTCTAGTAAGCAGCTCCAGTTTTCCCTTCAGCAGTTGGAGTGATTAAATGTCATAATATATCAGGGAGTACCAATTATGAGCATGGATTTCATGCTGAGTGCTTCTATAGTCTTTGGTTATATTGGTCATAGTACTACTATGTCCAATAGCACCTTTAATTAGGGGCATTTGCCAAATTGAATTGGACTGAGCAGCCCAGGAGGGTCTCAGGGTCAGGACTGCTGCCAGGGCTTGATCTGCCCTGTCATAGTTGGCCCACTGGAAAGCTAGGGTCTTACCCACATTTCTCATCATGTTGCCGAGATAGCCAGGCAGAATATTCTTGCTTTGAGCCATAATGCTGCTTTGATTCATAGTAAAGCATCAGAGCTAGAAGGTTCCTTAAATATGAGTTACCTCCTTTACAGGTTAGTAAAATGAGGTCCATAGAAGACGTGACCAACTCAGAGTTTCACAAGACCTTTGCAGTGCCCAAATCTCTGTTGCCTGGCAACGTCTTTGGCACAGAGTAGGGCACTCCCACTTGTTGAATAAATGAGCAAACTCCGGTCTCCTGGTTTTGGTAGACTGTTAGTCTACCAAATCTGATTCTGGTTCAGTGACTGATCTAGAGTTTTAGAAGATTCCACCAGTTTTCTTGAAACAGACTGTCAACCTTTCATGTTGCAAATGCTAACTGGAAAGTTTAACCTTGTAGTTTGTTCTTTTCCTGATTTATGGCACTTTAAAACAGCAGTTCCCAAAGTGTGATTGCAAAGCAGCATCAGCTTCACCTGGGAACTGGTTAGAAATGCACGTTTCCCAGACCAACTGAATGAGCCACTTGGCGGGGTGGAGTGCAGAAACCAGTGTTGTAATGAGCTGAGCAGGTGATTCCCCTGCTGCTGAGGTTTGGCAACCACCGTTTTAAGAGCTAAGTCTCAGCGGTATTTCCCCTAGTTGTGAGCAGACTATGCAACATGAGCACCCCATTATGAATACACAAGAACTGAGTGTGGGGTTGTGTAATACTAGTAATCAAATAAAATTTAATGCAAGCTTTATCTGACACATTAAATATATCCATGGTAGTTATTGTGCTAGCGGTAATTAGGCAAATGAAAAGCAGCCCATATAAATGGCTATAATGAGTATTACCCAGGCAAATTAAGTTTTTATGGTCCCCCCACCCCCATTAGCTTTATAGTATCTGATAGCAGCTATGGTGTTTGCAGTGTCCCTCATTACGTAGATATACATCCTTCAGACATCCACAGAGATACACTCATTCATATTTGAAATTTGGCTCTAATTTTCTTGTGACCCTATATTTTAGCTGAGTTCTCTCCAAATCAGGATTTGGATGCAAATAGTTTATTTGGGAGGCGAGCCCAGGAAGCACTGGTAGGGAAGTGGGGGAGGAGAAGGAAAGCAATAAAGGGTTTGTTATCAAGGGGTTACCACTCTGGGCCCTGGGGCTCAGACCTGCTGGGGAGCTCTGGCAATTGGCCTCAGTTCTCCCACCTAAGGGTGGAGAGAGCTGGGGTATTTATCTACTACCTAGGTCGGTTGTGGTGAGAGCAGTTCCCTTAGTAGGAGAAGCAGGATGTTAATCCCTTGGTGCTTCCAGTCTACCCAGGGTACAGACCTAGAGGATTCTGGTGGCCAGAGAGAACCATCAGAGAGTTACAGGTGCTTGCAGTTGAAAACTGTTCAGTTGTAGGCTCAGAAATGATGAATGCAGAGAGGACGTGGGCAGATACTGACAGTGTCTGCTACACCCCCCCTCCCCCGCCCTCCCATCAGTAGGCTCAGGCCAAGGCTTCTCAGGCTTTCCAGGATGTATCCCACCCCTACCACCCAGGAGATCTTTGAGGAGCACTTACTAGAACCTGGCGTTCTGGTGCTGGAGGGGGTATGGCAGGCAAGTACTCAGGGGTCTGAAGGCAGCTACAAAGGATGGTAACAGGAGAAAGGAAGTGGGTACTGTAAGATTAGACTCTGGATCTCAAAGTTTGAGTCAAGGAGGACAGGGTGGAGTACATGGACAAATGTGGGTTTCTAAATGGCTGTCTTCAGCTCTCTTTGCTCTGGTTCTGGGTACTGGTAAGAGGAAGAGAAGGAAAAAGATGAACTTAAATTTCTTACCAGAAAAGCCCGACATGCCCTTTTTTCTCAGTCCCACACAGCAGCCTCATCTTGCCCACTTTTGTTCTAGTCTCTCCAGGCTGGGATGAGAGGGAGCTGTATGCCAGGCCTCCCTTTGGGTGGTCTTTTGGCCCATATGGTTGCTTGGTTAGGATGGAGGAACCAGAATCTTGCATTCTGTCTGAGATAGTCCTCAACACAGTTTGGTCCATGGTAAAAGGAGAAAGTTAAGGACAATGAGGAGTGTCATGGTGATGCTGGTGGGTATTTGGTTGTCAACTGCTTGATTAAATCCATTTTTTTTTTATACCTCGCTTGTCCTTTTATAAAAACAAAGGGCATAGTTTTTGTGTTAACTTAAAATTTTTCACTTTTATTCATATTTTTTATTTTGAAGTAATTATAGATTCACAGAGAGTTGCAGAAATAATATAGAGAGGTCCTTTATTCAGTATGCATTACCCAGTTTCTGCCAGTGGTAATATAGTACATAACCATAGTATGTTATCAGAACCAGGAAATTGACATTGGTTTAATCCACAGACCTTATTCATATTTCACCATTTTTTAAAAAAATTAACTTTATTGGGGTAACATTGGTTAATACATCATATAATTTTCAGGCCTACATTATCATTTGACACCTGTATATTCTATAGTGATTACCACCCAAAGTCCAGTTTCCTTCAGCTACCATATATTTGATCCCCTTTACCCATTTCACCCTCCCCCTACCCCCCTATATTTGACTCTCTTTACCCCATCTATCAATCCCCTCCTCTCCTACCCTAATAGTAACGACTGCTCTGTAGTCCTCTGGTAACCACTAGTCTATAGTCCATGTCCCTAAGTCTCTGTTTGTCCTGCTCATTTGTTGCTTTTAGGTTTATATCCCATATATAATTGACATCATGTGATTTTCAACTTTTTCTGTCTGGCTTATTTCACTTAGCATGATTGTCTTGAGTTCCATCCATGTTATCGTGAATAGCAGTATTTCATCTCTGTATTTCACTCACCATTTTTGTGTGTACATGTGTGTGGTTCTGTGCCAATTTAACATGTGTAGGTTCATGTTCCCACCATCACAATCAAGAAGCAGAACTGTTCTGTCATCACAAAGACCTCCGTTACACTTCCATTATGTTAATTTTTAAAGTCTTCATTTGCCGAGATGAAAAGTTGGCAACCTTATAACATTCCTATTATCCTAATTAAGGGAGAAAATGGTTCTGAGACTTGCTAAGTTTAGGGACCAAAATAAGTCCCTAAGTCCCCCTCTTAAAGCAGGACAGCACAGTGCTATGCACCAAAGCCATTTTCCTAAAAGAGGCAAGTGTCCAGGGATGCAGAAAACTAAGGGTGAGAAAGCTCTTTTTTAAACTCATCTTTTTTCTTCAGGATTTAAACTCTGAAAGCTTAAATATCTTCACCAAGGGCTGCTCCACATTCTGCCACTTCCCCAACTGCAAAATCAGAGGCGTATCTCAGCAGAGAGGCAAGAAGCAGGGTTAGCCCATTAATTGCCCATCTCATTGTATTGGTTAAGTTATTTAACTTCTCTGAGCCTTAATTTCCTTACCTGCCAAACTGGGATTTTCTCTGGATTATCTCTGATGTCTCTGTCAGCTGCATCTGTTGTGTCCTGCCTCTTCTGGTCCTCACCTTCCTGTCTTCCATTTCCTTTGACACGGTGGTGAGAGCCCAAGGGCTAAATTTGTTGATCCCAGTACCAGCTGTACTCACTTATTCCCACTTCTGGGAGCAAATAATTTTTTAAAAAGAGGTTAGAGAGTCTATTTCACAGTTTTGACTAGAGCCATCCTGTTTATTTCAACTGTGAAGGAGCATATTTGAGATTCTGATACATGTGCATGTGCATGTACACACACACACACACACACATGCACGCGCACACACACACACACATGCACGCACACACACACACACACACACACACACACACACACACACACCTGAGCGCAAAGATATTTGAGAAAAACAAATCTCTTATTGATCATGGTTTCAGTGAGCAGTACACTTCTTTCTTCTGAACTTAACACTTTCTCTGTACCATTTCATTTGTCGCTCAAGCATTTGATTCTATAAGAGGTCGAATCTTAGAAGACAAAGTTCCTTTACCTCAGTTTATAGTGGAGCTGGGAAGCCCAGTGTGAGACTTCTGAACTTTGGCTCTGGACTCTTGAGGGTCTCAGCAAGCTCCCCCTACCCCCACCCCGCCCTTTCTTCTCTCCTGTATACCTAAGGGATTGGCACACCTGTTCAGGCTGTGTTTCCCCCGCACCCCTCCCCCATCCTCTTCCTTTCTCCTCTTATCCAGGGCTCTGTGAGGAAGGGACAAAGTTGTCCAGTGTCTCCTCAGTTTTGCCATATCTAAAATAAGCACACAGTCTACTTTTAAATTTTTACTGCTTATTGAACACAACAAAAATGGGAAACGGCTGACAGAAATAGCCAATAAATAGCCGACAATGGAGATGTTATAGTTATTAGAAAGATTAAAAGTAATAGTCATCCTGAGTCTTACCCAAACATTAATAAACTTGGTCTTTCCTTGACTCCTCTGACCTTTCCCTCTTGATATTTTCTTGAAACTGTAGCTCCCAGTCCTTTCTGAAGGGCGCTATCTCCTAGGCACCAACACTAAGCCCCTGGGGAACAGTTCTTGGCAGTGAGAAACACAAACAGTTGAGACTCATGGGTTGTGCTTTCTCTGGAATCTTGGTACAGGTGAGGCTAGAGGTGGTCTTTGCAGGGTGAGAGAGCAGTATTGCCACCTTTTCTGCATGCAGCTTTTCTTGGCGTTCTCCCTGAGAGAATTTATGTACTCTGTAATTGCAACTTGCAAGACTTTCTTGGCAACGCGCCCCAGAGTACAAGTCCACTGGGGTTTCTTGGGGCAGGCGGTCTTCACTGAGACTGTTTTGAAAAGGCTGTGTTCTTTCTGGTTATTCACTGTGGTTGTATATTTTTAACATGAAGTTTAGCCCCATATAGAGAATGGGTTTTCTCAAGAGTCCTAGAAAACATGTGACCTCACCCTGCCAGCCCCATGAGTACAAGAGCTTATTGTTCTCCATTTACCAGTGCTGTTTCTTCAGATGCTGGGTCTTTTCTCTGGCCTCTCATTTCCTCACCAGCCAAAGGGAGCCGCTGACGCTGAGCCCATTGGGTTACTCCAGAAACATCAAGTTGTGCTTCTGGAAAGAGAGACAAGAACCTATATTGTTTATGAATACTGACATGAATGGCAAACTCTGAAGAAAAGTGAGGGGATGATAGCATTTAATTCAGGGGGTTGATGGTCTCAGAGGGTCAAGGAAGAGGTGCTGTGATCAAGGAAAGGCAAGCTTTTTGGGGGCCTCAGTGTGTCAGCCATGTTCTGTTTCCTAAACCGGGAGGTGGGCACGTGAATGGATGGATCACTTGTTACTGTTGTTGAAATTGTAATATTATGAATTAGACTCTTTGGAATTTAAGAAATATTTCACTTTTTTAAAGAGGAAAGAACACAGTTCCTTGTGACTTAGGTCAGCACCAGGCTGGTAAAGAGGATGTTGATGCTGGAACTTAATGTGAGGCAGTAAGGATGCAGATGGAGGAATTTACATGGAAAGATGCCATTTTCCTCTCTCATTTCCTCTTCTGGAAAAATCTCAGATCCAAGAAAGATCTATGTCTTAAACAAGTCCCTCCCTAAGAGTCAGTTAAGGTATAACCATATTAAAAGCTCTTCATGTGTTTTTCTGCTGGGTATTGACTAGACCAGCCCAGTGTTCAGTACCTGCTGGGAGCCCCAGTGGGAAATACAAAAGAAGCTTAAGAGGCGTGGTGTGCATTCATCAAAAGGCCAGAAACAAAGGGCCAGGAAAGGTCCTCAGACTAACCATATTTATGTAAGCTTGTTCGCGTTAGTATAATACAAGCAGGCTGCCTCGGCCACAAGGATTCTAAAACGGAAACTTTAGATGCAATCCATCCGGAAGGGTGCTGGCAGGGCACCAGTGCTTATCGAATGCTTGCTGTGTGCCAGCCACTCTACCTGTGTTATCACATTTAATCCATATTTGGGACTGTGAAGCAGGTATTATCCAAGTTTATAGATGAGGTTCAGGTAGCTTGTGTGTTTTACCAAAGGGAGACTCTGAAAATTTTTTTATATTAGATTACATACAGCATGACTTGAGCACAGGTGACTCAAGCTGGTTCTGGGAGGAATTGTAGGGTGAGGATTGGGGGGTGCATAGGTAGCAGAGGCCTGTTAGGCTCAGGCTCAGGATCTTAGGAACAGCGAGAAAGAATGTTGGTTGATGGGTATGGGCGGGGAGGGGAATAAGTGGTAGGCACCACCATCAGGCCTCCAGCCAGTCAGGCATCTCAAGTGTACTGTTGTCCAGACTCTTGAGCTCTGCTTTCCTACCCAGAAAATAATTATCCTCCATGTCCTTGTCCTTCCCATGGAGTATTTCCACGTGTCTTATACTCCATGATTATGTGTGGAGGACATAGGGATGTCATTCCATTATTTTGTGTACTTCCTGATGGGACTGGAGTGAGGCAGGGCACAGACTAGTTCCTAGCTCAGGCTTTTTCTTTGGGATGACCTTGGATGCCCTTGAGCTTCAGAACACATCTGTGAGACTTGGAGGACTCCACTTGCTTTGCCTCTTTGTGCCGTGGTCTGCACGGGAGTTAAGAGGGGGACCATGTGGAGGGGAAGGGTCTTAGTTAACTTAGTGACCCTCTGTGTCCCCACCTGGAGATCTGGGTGAGCTGAAGGCAGTTCCTGGTCACCCCTGCCATGTACAGTGATTGGAAGCCGAAAGTTGACTTGTGTGAGGTAGCTTCTGAGTTGATGGAATATAAGAGCCTGCCTACCTATGACTTGCTAACGCCTTTGGTCTGTAACGAGGAGGTCCCACTGCCCTGGCTGACTGGTCCTGGACCATGGCAACCATCAATGAAAGCACAAGGCATTGTTCGACCTGGAACCATGGTGAGAAAGCAGGAAGGGCTGAAAGTATGCTGATTGTCACCTGGGATTATTTACCAGCCCTCTGTGGAGAGACTTTTTAGGAGAAAACAGACAAAGAGGGATTCTGTGTATCTGGGAGTTTAGACTTAATTGATAATGAAAGTGGTTTGAGAATTACTCTGCGCCCACACTCTGCGCCCACAGCTCATAGTATTGATAAGAGATAGCATTCATCAGACACAGCAGCCAGCTACCCCCAGGGGCTTTTTACATGGCCAGCGGGACTGGGGATTGTTTAGTTAATTACAGAATTCTGTTAAAGGAAAAAGTTATTTTTAAAAATAATCCAAACATTTTAATTGAACCCCAGATAGATGCACATCCCATTCTTGCTATGGACTGAGAGCCTTTTCTTTCCACAGGGACCTGCTAATTTGGAATTCTGTCCTCTCAGTTACATGAACCACATCCATAAAACACTGGTGATTTAAACTTCCAGTTCTTCAAGTAAAGCAAGAGTTTATCCACTTGTGATGCAATCTGAGTACAGAATCCCTTTAGAATTTTTTGCATTCCTCCAACACTTAATTCAAGAGCACATTTTTTAATGGTCCTGTTATTAAGTCTCTTCAAAGCATCTACTCGGTTGTCACAGACACAGCACTTTTTTACGCTTGTTTCATCTCTCATGTAATGTTTAATTAAATTTTCTATTTCCATCAACCAATATAACCATCTTGAGCAGTTTTAGAAATGATCTCAACTGATTTTTGGTAAGCAGAACACTCAGTGGGTGGAAGCAGCAGACCCACGAGCGTGCTTGTGAGAATCCTGCCAGCTGCAAGCCTGGGCCTGAGTGGGTATCATGTACTGAGGAAAAAACACCTCGCAGTTAGCTAATTGGTAGGTCAGTTAAATAGAGGTCAGCACAGATTTGCAGGGCAGGTGTTGCTGTCTCCGTTACAGATGCCTGTGCTGATTGATTCCACAGGCTCCGCCCACCTGCTGGCCCTGCCCTGGATGTGGGAGCCAGCTTTGTCTGAGGTGTGAGGATGGCGTCAGCACCCTGGCCTCTGGCCCTCACCTCTGTTCCTGCCTGGGAACTAGTTGGCCTAAGTTGAGATCCTTGTTCCTTCTCTTCCCTTTGGTATTGTCTTCCTTGTTCTTACCAAGGAGCTGCCTTGTGGAGAGGCGTCACCTCCCTCATATGAAACGTTTTGTCCTAAATGGAGAAGCAGCCTCCAGCTGAGTGTCCGGGAAGTGAGCTATTGTTCACACAGCATGTTCTAAACATTTTCTGCCAGAAGGAAACCCTTTCCCTCTGGCTTGTCCTTTTTTTTTTTTTTTTTTTAAAAAAAAAAAAAAAAACAGCAACAACAAAGGAACCTGAGTTTTGATTAACTTGTTTTTTAGGTAGAATTCTGTTTATTTTGGAACCAGATGAATGTGAATCTGGAGTGTAAACCCTTTCTAATCTCTATAAACTGAAATGAGCAAGGGAGTTAGGATTGTATGTTCGCCTGGCATCTGTGATTTTACAAGGGCTGCAGATGTTTCTCGGTGTAAGGAAAGCTTACATCTGGCCAAGTGGGTCACAGACTGAAAACTAAATGACTTTTAAGATTTAACCCTGATGTTCCAAGGATGTCATTTAAGAAAGATTCTTATTAGTACCTCCTGGCAGGAACTGAAATCTCCCAGGAAGGGACAGACAGACGTTGCCTTTGTAGAAGGAGCAGAGAATCTCACTGCCTGTGCTTACAGCAGCAAGAACCTTGTCTTTACTTCTGAGATGATGTAATTCAGGGAATGAATGAATTACACGAAGACCCCATGTGTTTTACACAGTACAGAGCTTGCTCACTCATATCATAATAAATTAACTGCTTATTAGAGTTCCATCTGGGAACCAAACACTGCACCAAGATTTCTTGTACCTTGTCTCAGACCTTTACAGCAGCCCTGTGTTGATGTCTCCATTTTGTCTTTGAAGAATCTAAGGTTTAAGGATAAGAGGTAAGGTAATTTGCTCACAATGATGATCCCATGAGTGAGGAATTTTTTCACACTTTATAGAAAAAGAAATTGAAAGAGAAATTAAATGAGCTGGCCAAGGTTCCACAACTAATTAAGTGGGTTTTGAACTCAAGTTTCTTATTCCAAAGTCCTCGTTTTTTCCATCACTCTACACTCTGCCCTTTTACTGTTAATCCCAAATATTTGAAATTGTACACTGAGCTTTAGAGAGTAGAAGCGAAGCCCTAAATAAGTTCGATGCCATGAATTAGATAATTGGGCACTGGTCACGTATTTCTAGTGCTAGTGTTATTTAACTTTTCTGGGATGCAGTTTTCTCTTTAAAGTGTGAAGAATCCTAGCTCTCTCCCAGGCTGGTTGTGAGGATGAACTGAATCACCGGGAGGGCATCAGCTGGTTTTCAGTGCAGAGTACCCACTGAGAACCTGGCCCTAGGACCAAACAACCCTGAAAGCTTGAGTGTTAACACTGTTGATCAAAAGTACTTTCCAAGGAGAAGGGTACCTTGCTGTGAGCACCTGAATTCAATTTTCAACAAAGATGACCTCCTAAAGTGGGAAAGGAATAATTTAATAAGCATTCAACCCAGTTCACACACCTTTCCTTTGTTCCTCCAGCATTCTGAGGGTGAATTTAATCTCATTTTATTGGTGTCAGGCTATACAGAATACAAACATTCTACCAGCCAGGTATCCTAACGTGCTGCTTACCATGCTAAAGAAACTAATGTAAGGATCAATGTCTTTTGAGTCTCATTAATGTGAATCAGTTTCCCAGGGTATGCTCATCCCTGGAAACAGTAATGATTGAGTTTTAGACTGTCAAGACTGGGGTTAGCCTGGTTTGAGGACAGAGAAAGCCACACCACAACAGAGAAGCTGTAGTGAGAGCCCTCAACCCTGAAAGCTTTGTTACACGGAATAATGATGAAGTCAGCTTTCCCGCATTCCTTTTTCTTTGTTTCCTTTGCCTGTTGGGCATGTCTCTGCTTATTAGCATGTTGAGCACAGTTCATTACAAATGATGAAACTTGAACCAGGGCTGAGCTTACAATTTATTCTTCTCTAAAAGATTTGATCCTGAGAATTTTTTTTCCCCAGTATTTTATTCTGAAAATTTTTGAACCTACAGAAAACTTGAAAGAGACTTGTGAATATGTAGATGTCCACCACCTAGAGCCTAGGTTCTACTATTAGCATTTTGCTATACTTGCTTTATCTTAAATCTCTTCGTATCTCAGTCATGGATTAAAAATCCATGTTATTTTTTGTGCATTTCAGATAATTTGCATACGTCAGTACATTTCATTCTTAAACATTTTAAAATATATATCATTAGTTCAACATTGTTTATAGTATTTGGGGGGGTTAAATTTATGCTGTGAAATGCATAAATCTTAAGTCTACTATTCTCTGAGTTTTGATAAATACGTAGATTAGTGTGACCCAAATTCCTCTCAAGATACAGAATATTATCACCCCAGAAAGTTCCGTCATGTCCCTTCCCAGTCAGTTCGTACCCCTCTCACCCCCCAGGAACTATTCTGACATTTTCCACTGCCATAGATGGGCTCTTTTATCTGAAAGATTTAACTAGTGCTTTAAAATGAAGTTCGGAGACTCTGTCAACTTCATTTATCCAACTTCTTCCTGTCTCACAAGTACAGAGATAATTAAGAGTGGCAAGCTTTAGGAAATCCTAAGGCAGCTGATGAATCCTGGTACAGTATTTGTATGGAGTATATATAACTTTTGTTTTACAGCTTAAGTATATATAATTGGGTGCTCAGAATTCCACATCTGAGAGCCCTGGTTTTATAATACAGGTGTTCTCCTGCAGAATCTGAGGAGCCAGTAGATGTAGGACCCCTTCCCCTGGCCACACTGCTGAGGAAATCAATTGTAAGCAGGAACTTAGGGTGTTTTCTTTGGGCTAGTTTACTCTGTAGTCAGACCAACAGTGCATTGCACTGTAATGAAATTCAGATTGTGGAAGAACAAGACCAAGGGAAGTGTACTTGGATGTTGTTAGTGGTGAAAGAAAACCCAAAGAAGGATCAAGAAGCAGGTTACTCAGTGTTTTAGATAACTGCAACCTTTCTGAGGTTTGTGTGCTTCTTGCTCATTCCCCTCCACTAGCCCCCAAAATAAGCCTACTCCTGGACAGAAAGTAGATTGCACAAATTGGACTAGAACCCAAATACATAATCCTCATTAATCTTTTAGATTCTTGTCCCACTTTTTAAAGCCAGTACTTGGCGCACAACCCAAAGTTATGTGGCAAGCAATAATAAAGTTAATTGGAATCTAGGTCTTCCAACTTTTTTCTTCTTTCAGCAGTTTCTTTGGGCTTTGAGTTAAAGATTGCCTGCTGTTATAGCATGAGAAGGTCATTTGGCAAATATTGTTTACAAGTTGGTCTCCGTTTCTGTCAAGTAATAGGTCTGAATCAGAAAAGAGGTCGGGTGTGAGATGCTTTGGGGAGCTAGGCCCAGTATCAGCAACCAGAGAGGAATAGGAAAGATAAAAATGAGGAGAGAGAAAGGGAATTAGAGACTTAGACTGGGGTCACTGGCTTTCCTCACCCCACCAGTCTAGCCTGTGGCAAGCACACAGGCAGGCTTTGATTGAAGGTCAGAGCTCTGTTGTCTTTCAGTCTAATAGTAAAAGGGGGGTTGAGAAAGATGATGACAATGTAAAGGGGATTCAAATGGGGATAGAACAATTAACACGGTTACAATCTGAGTGCCCCCGTGCGATGAGACAAATTAAGCTGAGACTAACAGCCCGCTCTGTGGAAAAGAATTTGCTCCGTGGAAAAGAACTTACTCGTTGTTCGCAGAGCTGCCATGTCTGTTTTAGGAGGACAGCCCAGAGCTGACATGACAGCCCCACCGGTTGGCAGATACTATTCATTAATCCCTGCCGCCTTCTCCCCTCCTCCACCTGTCTAGCCTCCCTCTCTTAAAAGCAGTTGACAGCGTTAGAAAATCAGAACAAATAATTTTTTTCGATCCATCTTTGTCCTTCCTGCGGCCTTGTACAGTGCAGTTTGGGGGCAGGGATAAACAACAACCCAGACCCTGGTCAATGACTTTTTCAAATGTGAAATCAAAGCCCACTCTAGGCTAAGAGGCTGTCTTCTCCTAAGAGGCAGGAGACAGAGATGGTGATGAATTCTTATGTGGCTTCTGGGCCTGGAGTGCAGCTGTCAGCAGTCTTTAGGGTTCCTTGCACAGCCAGAGGAACCAACTCTGACGTCAGCAGTCACCTGATGGCACAGGCACAGGCAGAGAAGGTTAAGGCTCAGCTCCTCAGCCCTGTGCTCCTGGGAGTGGGCAGTGCTGTCCAAGCAAGGCTAGCTGGCCAGAGGAGAGGGTCTGCCACTTGGTCCCCCCGTAGCAGGAAGCTTGAGCTCTCCAGGGAGCAGACTTACCGGAAGCTGTGCCATCAGCGGGGCGTTCGGGAGTCTGCCCATGGAGTAGAGCTTCAATTTCCTCACCTGAAGAATGGGATACTACATTTGCTTGGCAATGAGTTGAGGCTCTGCAGGATTACTGAGAAAAAGGGCCAGCTGGTAGTTGTGGGGTGTGAGGTTGCTGTGCCAGCAACCCAAGGAGTCTGGAAAAGGGTAAAAATAAAGAGGGAAAGGGAGTTAGAAAATCCAGATTGGGTCCAGAAGTGTTGGCTGCCTTTCCCCTCTCACTGTATTAGTGAGGTGACTACCTTGGCATGGGTGTTTAACAAATGGTAACTGTTTTATTTGTCGCTGTGTGTTACTTATTCCAGTGTGCCAGCTCTGCACAAGGGACCCTGTGAGATCTGAAAGAAACACAGTATAAAACAGGATCTTTACCCCTAGTGGTTTTGTAGTTTCTCTGGGACACACCATAAAACAGCTAATCAGGGACATAACAGTGCAAAGCAGAGTATGTTTCTGGGCCAGTACAGTAGTAATGTTGGGGATGGAAAAGGAGACAAGAAAGATATCTCCAGCCCTGGTGGTACAGACCCAAGGAGACCGGTGTGTTTTCCAACTGGTAGGAGAGTCATAGGGAGCTGGCAGCTCTCCAGGCAGCAGAAAGGGGGTTGGGAGGGAGTGTCTGACATTCGGAGCCAAATTGAATTGCTAGTGAATCCAGGAAACATCCCCCTTCATGCTCCTCTTTGTACCAAAACAAGGTAGGAAGAAGGCGATCCCTTTCTCTCTCTCCTTTGCATTAGGCCTCCGTTATAGGCATGTTGCCCAGATTGATTCCTGCTTTCTGATATCGGGCTACATCTAGAAGCCCCTGAACGTAGCCATTGCTTCTAACCTGTACCACCTCCTGGAAGTGAGGTTTCACAAAGGCTTTGGAGCCAAGTTGCACCAAGGTGTGTGGTTCTCCTCTGGACTGCCTGTGCCCAGCACACTTCCTGGCACACAGAAGACCCATCCGAACCTGGAGAAATATTTCATTCCCCAACAGCTGTCTTCCCCCTGTCCTCACCTACAGTATCCATTGAAAAGTAGATAGGATAATCTGAGCTGCTCCTGGCAGCCAGGTTATGGCAATGGAGAATGCAGGCCTCTCTGTATATAGAATATCACCTCCTGTTGCCAGCCTGTGGGCAGCCAGGATTCTGTGTTCCAAACAAGCAGATGTCAGATGACCTGCGCAGCAGTATCTCTCGTGTTTGTTTTCGGTTTTGTTCTCAGGCATATAGGGAATACATGTTATACAGCCCTGGCAGGGGGAAAAAGTTGGAATAGAATAATAGTAAATACTTTCTGAAAATGGAATATTTGTAAGCATTTTTGGAAAACATTTGTTCATTATGGTGATAAGCTTCAGGCCTTACCTTACCAAACACAAATATAAGTTCTCTAACAGAGTCCATGCAAAGTGAAATATGAAAGTGTGGCCATTTCCCATCTCTCCAAAGATCATGGATCTTAAACACATTCCACCTGCCTCTTTCCCTGACATTCCCCTGAGATGCAGAATGTTTCTGGGAAAGCAGCCTAATCAGATTGTTTTTTAAAGCCTACATGGTTAACTACACGAATTTTAGAATCAGATCAGAACAGCATATGTGTCTTTCATGACCACTTCTCCTTGTCTAGTCTGAAATGATCATGTTCACTTTCTGCTGGTTCCGGGCCAGTTGGGGGTTGCAGAGGCTGAGCAGAACCACAGCTCCAGACGGCTCTGTGCTGGTAGTTTCAGGGAGGGGACCTGTACTTCCCTCCTAGCTCTGAGCTTCCACCAAGCCAGGAAAGAGTCCTGGATTGCAAGCTATCAATAAACTGCCAAGTACTCACAGTTCCTCTATAAACTAGAATCTCCTCCACTTGACTTAGCTACTGCAGTTCACAGGAAACAAAACATACTTTCTAGTTGAGATGAAATAGTTCAGAGTGTTTGTTAGCATTTCTCAGCTGCCCTGCAGTCTGAAGCACCTCATATACCAACCCAGAGGTCTGTGGAAACCTGAGCTTTTCCTGGCTCTTTGTAGTTGTCATGAGGGTGACTCCTGCCAACCTTCCTGCCAAACAGTAAGGAACAGAACAAGGAAGCAGCAGGGTGTTCAACTCTGTTCACTGATTTCAAAAGGCCCTTTGGCAAAATCTCGTGTATTGGGCAGCCAAGAGATGTGAATTGGACAGGCCACCTGAGACTGGGTATTAGGTGATTATGATGATGATTATGAAAAATATAAAATAGATGACTTCATTTCAAAAGATAGTTCAGCTCTTTCTACTCTTGACACTCTGCATGGCCTTGAGAAAACAGCTTTTTCATTGCTGGCTCTAAGTAAATGGAAACTACTCACTTCTACCTCCCTCCCTTCCTCTCTCCCTCCCTCCCTCCTTTCCTTCCTTTCATTCATTTAGTAAGTAGCCTATTTACCATGAGCCAGGCCAAAAGGATAAAATGGCAAATAAAACATGCTTGATTCTAACCCTCATGGTTATGTGTTGATTCCCCTACATATACCCCCTTTGACCTGGAGGAGGGATCCAAAGGCTGGGGGAGCCATCCCAGGATTAAGGACCCATTCCCCCATGTAGGAAAAGTTTGACCTCTAGTGCCCTACTTTTCTCCTATAAATGTGAAAAAGGAAAAAGAAGGTGCATCAGCAGACATCTATTGCTTTGCCTACTATTGCCCAGTTTTGAGGCTCTCTAATCTGACTGGGTCACCCAGGCTTCAGGACCCAGCACTGATTTGTCATTTAGTGCAACCTGGGCCAGGTGGGGGGTGGGAGGGGGCGTGGGGAAGCGGGGCAGCTTGGCCTGGAATAGAAGAGCTGTCTTCAGCTATCTCTAAGCCTTTTCTGTGGAAGAGGAGGTGTTCTAGGGGAATAACAAGGTTTACCGGGTTGAACTTAGAAAAAAGGTATAAGTCTATAAAGAGACAAATATTATAAATTGGTGTTTTCTGCAAATAGGGCTAACTAACTGGAAGAGTCAGCAAGTGCCACATCTCTGGAAGGCCTTTAGCAAAATCAGACCTGGAGCACTAGTTGGGATTGTATGACCTGTGAGATCCCTGCTGCTAATTCAAAACTCTGTGCCTGGAAGAACTCTCAAGAAATAACTGGGAATTATCCCACAGATAGACTTGCACATGTATACAAAGATGTGTGTAGAACAGTGTTTATCGTAGCACTGTTTAAAATGAGAAAAGATAGAAAACTCCACACGTGTGCAACAGGTGACTGGTTATATAAATTATTGCACCCATTATTGAACTGTGGAAGGAACTCCAAAATGTATTATTAAATGGAAAATTTGATTACATGGAAAGAGATCTAGAAGGATACTGGAGAACCTGGTTATACTGGTTTGCTCTAGAGAAAAGAACTAGGCAGCTGAGAGACAAGTTGGAAGGAAACTTTCTCTGAATAACCTTTTGTATCTTGAATTTTGAATTATGTGGATATATTACCCATCAAAAATAAATACAAGTAAAAATATTTTTAAAAACTTTAAAAATAAATTTTACTAAGCTGGAGCACTGCAGACAGAAGAGGGGAAGTGGAAAGCAAACTAACCTTTTGTTTAGCATCTTCAGCTGGATGCTTTGTGTGCGTGATAACTTTAGTCCTCACAACCCCTTGTAGGAGACAGAATCTATCCCCATTTTTGGTAGGTTTAACACTGAGGTGTTGGGAGTGTTAAATGTGCTTGCACCATGCTGCCTCCTTCAGACATTTTCTTCAAGGGGCAGTGCAGACCTGTTGTGCTGCCAGCCAGCCTCTGGGCCAGTATGTAGAGGCACTTCCTCCATTTGCTACATGGGTCAGGTCATGTTTCCCTTTGCTTTCCCTGAGCTTAGGGATGAAATTTGCAGTGTGTAAACAGGCAGCCACTGCCTGAGCCTGCAGTCATTTTGTGGCTGGAGAATGCCTTCCTGTGCTCTTCTGCTGGGTGTCAAATGTGCCGTCTGTGTCTGCCAGCTGCCGGCTGGCTGGGGAGTTGTTTTTTCTGATTGTCAGACCCAGGCTCCTTACTTGCACTTAAAGGAAAAAGCTTCCAAGACCCGGCACAAAAGGTCCTCTCTCCATTTCTTTGGGAAAAAAACAGCAAATGATCTCATTATCACTGCAGCCCAGAAAGGAGGAGGAGGGGAGGAGAAGTGGCTTCCTCCTCACTGTACCGTCTTGCCCCTGTTCAGATTTCCTGGCTTGAGGGGCTTGGATCTGACTCAGGGCAACCAAAGCCAGCTGGCTGGGACAGGTAGTCCATACGGGGGCGATGCTGGAGACGTTGGGCACTTTGGTCTAGAGGAAGGACTAATGTCTGCACCTTTCTTATCACTGAAGGCAGAGCTGGCTAGCCTTCACAGAGTAAAAGATCCTCCATTCAGTGTTATGTGCTCTCCTCACCTTTGCTTCCAAGAGGTTCCTGTGTTCAGGTGCTCTGTTTGTCTCAGCTCTAGAAATCGGCCCCACACCTCAGAGCTGACATACAATGTTAGTCATCTGTTGACTACAAAGTCCCATACACTGCTCTAGGCAGCTGGGGTGTAACGTGGGGCAAAGCTGGCAAAGTCTCTCCTCTCATGGAATTAAAATTTGAGCATGAGCAGTGAAATGTGCCCGGTCTGGCTTGCTCTTTCCCCCTCCGCCCAATCTCTGCCCTGTCTGGGAAAATGGGGGGCGGAGGGGGGGGGGGCGGTGATGTGTGTGAGACTTTGGCATTCCAAGCCGCCAAGCCCAAGTCGTTACCCACTCAGTCCCTTCAGAGCATGTCTTTAGACTCTACTGGGCTGTGCCCTGAGTGGGCCTTTCTTGATCTCGGTGGCAGAGAGTTCTGATACCTTGCAAGTTGGTGCTGGCCTTGGAATCATCTGGAAGAGCCCTAGAAGTCTGCCCTCTGTGCACTGATGATGAGCTAGCCGTGTTTAACCCGAACCTGACAGCCTCTCCTTTTTGTTCCTCTTTCTTCCATTTCAGATTGAGAAAATCATGAGCTCTATTGGAGAAGGGATTGACTTTTCTCAGGAACAGCAGAAGATCTCAGGTATTGTACCAAGAAGCCATCTTTCCACAGAACACAGACCTCTGGCCCCTTTTGGGCTCAGGCTTTTCCCCCTAATACAAAAGACATTCGCTGAGTGGGTGAGAGAGGTCAGCCACAGACCACTTCATGCTCTTGAAAATCAGAATCTTAAATATCTAAACAGCCCATCAAGCTGTTATTTTTAGAGCCTTGACTTCCTTTAGAGGGGAATGTCTACAAGTTGAATTTTATTCAGGCTGCCTATTAAGAAACTTTTTTTTTTAATGAATAATCGTCACTCAATTTTTTTTTGTAAATGTAGGCTTTCTCCAATTGACTTATATTGGAGCATCCCTCGGTGTTGGTTTCTCCAGCTTCCCAGTTGGCTCTGGCACCTCTTCCTGGGAACATGGCTCTCGTCTGCCTAATCTATGACAAGGGCGGAGCATTGGGTTGGACCAGTGGTCTCAGACTGTTAGCTTGCTTCTCTTGGAGGGCTCAGCTTTGCTGTCTGTTTCTTCACTCATCATTAGTCATTCATCATTTTTACTTCAGATCACTGCTACTTTGGTGGTTCTTTTCATCTCAAAGCCCTAAGGGTGAGGTCTGCCTCTCTTTCCTGCGCTTGAAACGGAACTAGAGAGTCCGTATCTGAGCTATTTTCCTTGATAATAGACTTGTGGTTGTGTTACTTTCTAAGGTCAGGTGACGTTCTTCAAGATGCCTCTCAGAGCAGTTCTCACACTCCTTCCCCCAAAGCATCTGTAGATTGTCCTGCTCCTTGCCAACCTGATCTCTTTCCCCTGGAGGAAATGCTCCCCTCCATTGAAAGGATAGAATCCCTTATTCAATCAGGAGCTTCCATCCAGGATTGACCTGTTAGCCCCACGTGACTCTTCTAGTTCCTCCATGGGCCTCTGGCCCTGGCAGGAAGTCTGATGGGTGGGGGCAAGTGTGCACATCAGGGAGGAAGGACCTGCTGAGCCCGTGAGGCTTGTGGACAGAGTATAGGCTCTAGAGCCGCAGTCCTGGCTTCAGATCCTGATTCTAGATACCTGTGTGTCTTGGACAAGTCACTTAATCTCTCTGATCTGCCAGTTCCTCATTCACAACACTGGGATAATGGTACCCACCTCATAGGTTTGTGGGAATGAGTACCGTGTACAAATACTTAAGCTAGAGAGGTCCTCAGTAAAGAGTAGCTATCCTTGTTTTTGTTCAAGAACTCATTACTGACTGATATTGAGAAACCTGGAGAAGAGGGGCATCTGCTCTCCTGGCTTGTCTCCCTGCATCATTTTTCAGACTGGGTTCCTGGAGCCACCTTGCTCCAGCAGCCTCATTTCCCAGGCTGGGTTCGATCCATTTTGGCAGTTTGGATAATGGTGGGGCCTGCAGAGGTGGCTCTTTTGACTAAGAGTTTGTGGGTCAGTTTCCAGGTAGTTGCCTACTCTCAGGCAAGCAGGGTCACGCTGTTGTAATTTTCAGGCTTTTCCAAGGGTCAAGTGTTGTGGGTTATAGAAGTTCAGGACTGAAACAGACATTGCCATTTTCAGTGCTGTGCTTTGGGCACAGCCAGGAACAGTATCAATAATAGTTCAGTTGAGTCCGCTTTTTGCTTCTCTGTACCCCTCTGTGTCAGAGGAACCTCAGTCACTTGTGTGTGCCTGACTTTTGCAGTCAGAAGCAAACTATTTCCTCTTGGCTTTACTACGTCAGGAGATGATGTGGCAGCACCTCCAGAAAACACTCTTCTAGAAGAGACCTTCTCCTTAGAAGTGGTGACATGGAACTCTTTCTTTGCCCGGCTGGTCCCACCCCCATGCACCCATATAAGTGGCAAGAATGGGTCCTGCTGTCTCCCCAGATTTCTGGATCTCAGGAAAAAAAAAACTGGTTTTAGTACCTGTTGAATTGAACCATCCTCCGTACCCCAGCTTAGGAAGTCAAAGGCAGGCACACAAGGGAGGCTGCCCGAACAGCGGATGTGTCCACCTATGCTGCTGAGCCCCGGTCTACTTTTTCTGCACCACTGCCAGGCCTTGAAGCATGGAGAAGGTGGGTTCAGCCGGCCTAGGAACCCTGCCTTCTGCCTGTTGGGTCAGGAAGGGACTTTGCCCAGGACCTCAGGGAGCACCAGCCTTCAGCCCAGACCAAAGCAGAATTCTCGTTCATTTTGAATGTCAGTATTAGAGTTCAGATTGTCTTTGGGCTTCTGCATCTAGGAAAAGAGACCTGGGCTCTAGGTTTGCCAGTCAGGTTGGGGGAGCAGATCCCTCCAGCAGCCAGCCCTTAACTAAACACGGTGTTGCCTGGAGTGGCTGGGTTTACAGAGGATCACATACTGAAGGGTAAGACCCTATATTGCACTTGAGTCTCAGTCCTGTTTTGGACCATGGGCCCCTGAGCTGCTAGCACTAGAGCTAGTTATCCGAATCTCCAACAGACATGGTTTACAACTCATCCCACAGTCAGGAGTCGAGGAGGGTAAGCCTTCCCACTGGCCGAGATCACTCTGCTCATTTCAACAAAGACCTGTCTGTCGAGGGGAAGAGGCCCCTTGGCTTTCATTTGCTAAATGTAGCCAGACATTTTAGCTGTTAAGCAGCTGCTAAATGCCAGCTCTTCCTGATCTCCCACCACACAGAGTCCCTTCTTTGCCAAAGCCATCTATAGTCTGTTGGGATGCAGGTGTCCCCCAACACGTTTAGAGGGTAGCATGTGGTCCCTGGGTTGTCGTCTCTGTACACGTTACCCTTTTTGTCTCCACAGTTGTACTTGAGATTTGATCCTGGTTTCTCCTTGTCCTTGGTGCCTCCCTTCCTGTGCCCTCTCCTCCAGAATGTGAGTGGCCTGCTCTGGGCCTAGAGCTTCTTCCCTTCTCTCTGATAGGCCCAGAGAGAGGTCACTTCCAGGCTGTTTGGTGCACTCACCTGAGGAGTATCAGGTGTAAGGTCCTCACTTTGTTGCCTGTTTTTGTGAAATCCATGGAGTGTTTTCTTAGCAGAGAGGCACAGTCATTCCTTAAATGGCAAGTGGTAGGGGGCCACTTCAGCTGTGGGCTGTGCCCTCAGGGCAGTGTCATTCCTCAGTTCCCTCTCTGGCTGTCCTAGAACTATTAGCCAAAACCTTAGGAACGTTCCTTCTCTGTTCTCCCTGAGTTGTTTCCAGCCCCTGAACTGGAAGTAAAGTCGCACCATCTTTACCTTTTATATGCCCGTGTATTTGCCAATATCAGCTATTGGGAAATCTGTCATTTGCTCTAATGCAACTACTGCTGTCTTTACCTCAGCGACAGCAGTTGGCGGCAGCAGCAGCTTCTGCTTCGATGTCCGATCCCTGATCCCTGATGTATTTTCCTGAGCTTGGAGGGGAGGGGGTGGGGAAGGGAGAAGGGGGAGGGTCAGACATTCTGCGAGTGAGCAAGGACTGTGGAGCCGGCAGTAGGCAGCGTGGAGCCCAGGAGCCTTTAGACAAAGCACTCTGCTGCGGTTCTGTGAGCACACACATCCACCGGCAGCAGGCAGGACCACAGCTGCCTCGCTGGGGGATTACAGGCAGGAATGAATCAGCAGCTAAGGACACTTGACTTCAGGAGTGGACAAGAGCCTGCCGCTTAGGTCCCTGGAGCAGACAGCCCGGCTCAAGGGCAGGGGAGCTCAAGTAGCTCCAGACTCGGCATCTTGGAGTGCTGCTACAGTGTGCGTCGGGAGGCCGCCTGGGTCCCTGACCACCATCTGCTTTACAAAGGACAGACGAGGGGGAACCGGGGACCCTGGGTCACCAGGGTCTCCTAGGTAACCAAACCAGTTGGCCTTGGCTTGCCTTGAGGGCAGAAAGTGCTAGGAACTACAGAATGACTTTCACCGTGTCAAGAGTTCTCTGGAGGTGATATTTTGTAGTTGGTTCTTCCTTCCTCGCACCTGTTTCCTTCCTTTTTGTTTTTCCTTCTTTTATTTGTACTTGCCTGTGAGAACCAGAGAAGTAGGTGGAGGTTCAGGCGTTCAACTCAGAACATCCAAGGTCTGCCAGGAGGGCTGAACTTTTTTTCTCCCTGCACCACCACACTCTCTATCCTAGCCGAGGAGCATAGCAAATAGATGTCCTCCCTTCCCTGCTCATCCTCAGAGGAGAACATCAGGATCCGGAGGTCCTGGGAAGACACTTGCTGTCTTTATCTCTCAGCCAGAGAGAGCAGCACAGAATGTGAATAGACTTAAGCTGCCTCATCGCAGCTGACAGAGGACTGCTTCCTTTTTCTTTTATCTGGCTGGGTTTTGTTGTCACTAGCCAAGAACCAGATCTGCCTGCCTGCTTTCCACCTGAGCAGGCAGGCAAGTTACAGCAACAGCCACTATCAGAAGAGGAAAATGAATGCCCAGCACCTGCAAAACCGCCCGGCCTGGGAAGGCAGCCCTTCGGACAGCGCCCTGGCCTGGGAGACGCCCCGTTTGCTGGCAGCCAGGGTCTAGCTGTGGCCCGGGCTCCTGGCATGCTGGCTGCACAGCCCAGCGGAATGCGATGTCGCGGTCCCAGCAGAGCCACCCTGAGCCTGGTCCTGAGCCCTGGCCCATGTGCCCCGCTCAGCCCCTCGCTGCCTGAGCCTCTGAGCACAAAGGGCCATGGTTTGCTTGTTCCAGGACTGCTGGGGGAAAACAAGTAAAAGTCTCTTTTCTCCCCTGCCGTATTCGCTGCTGCTTGGGTTGCATGTGCTGGGTCCCTGTGAACAGCCGCCGCTGCTTCCCTCCCGGAGCCCGCGCTGTGTGCCTGTGTCCCTGAGCTGCATGAAGATGTGTGCGCCCTCCTGGCCAGTGTACGCTGCAAGGTCGCAGGACTAGTCCCACGCCCGCAGCCCCACGGGGGCTCCCGGAGTGCGTGGATAAGAGGCGCTTCCCAGTCCTCGCTTGTGCCCGTGCGACCAGACTTTCTGAACTACCTCAGGGTGAACGCTGATGAGGAGTTGACCTGGAGACCGGTGGGGGTTGGCTCCCCCCGCCCCTGTGGGCAGAGGTCATGCATGTGCCCCCGCGGCCCTGAAGCAGCTCGGGCCAAGGGGGTGTGAGTGGGCTCAACTGCCCGAGGTCAGGAGTGTTGTGCAGCGCTGAGCGTGCTGCCCTTGGCCTGCCCACGGAAGAGGAGCCCCGGGTCCTCTGCTCTCTGGTCTCTTGTCCATAGTTTGGCTGCTTTATGGTAATGACTATGATGTGGCAGTGCCATCTGTCTGCCTCTGAGTGCCGCTGCTACCGCCTTAATGGTTTTTCCCTTTTCAAGCGTCTGCCGATTCCTCTCTCGTCAGGTTCGCGGACACTGGAGCAGAGTGTCGGGGAGTGGCTGGAGGCGGTTGGGCTGCAGCAGTATGAGAGCAAGTTGCTTCTGAATGGCTTTGACGATGTCCGCTTCCTGGTAAGTGCCGTCGGCCTCCTCAAGGGCCGGCGCTGCTCGTGGAAACGTGCTGCCGTGGTCTCCCCGTGGCTTTGCTGGAGTTGAAACAGTATGTAGACCTGCATCCCAGGGCAGAGCTGACTGAGGCGACTTAGAGATCTGGGAAATCAGCTGAGTGTTGTGTGCCTTGTTTCCAACTTCATCCCCGTCTACCTCTGATCCAGAAACAGTTCTGTAGGGAGAGCTCTTTGCGAGTCTACATCCTAAGAAGGAGTCTCCCTCTCAGAGCTCAGGCCGTTGTTGTATGGTAAAGCATCAAGGCCACCTTGTTCCCAGTCAGACACCAGGAGTTTTGGTAGACGGGACAGCCAGGTCCCTGTGGTGACACTCGATTCCACTCTGCTGGATACCAGAAGTCTCTTGTTTTTCAAAACTTTAGCATCAAGCAAGTAGTCATTGAAGTAAGGAGCCTTGTCTCTGACAGAAAGGCCTCTTCCCTGCCCAGCTGAAGCTAAGCATCTGAGGTGGGGACCAAAGCCACACAGCTTCATGTAATCATGGCTTCACAGATGGCCCAGAGGAGAGGCTGAATTGGTGGTTGAAAGATTAGTTACCTTTCTGAGGTATGTTTGTCTGTACACTCTTCTTACAAACACAGATTTCAAAAAAAAGAAAGAAAGAAATATCTAGGTGTCTTTCCTCAGGCTCCCTGTAGAGTAGGGTCCTGGCTAAGACTCTGGTCTTAGGATCCAGTGCTTTCTCAGTCAGTAGCTCAGGGCAGGGTTACCATCTCTATCCAGGAAGCCCTCCCTGAGATATCCTTGTGGATTGTACCAGGGCAGCACAGCCCGGGCACAGCTGAGCCAAGGGCTTCAGTTCGACTCAGAAGCAGCACCGGCATCCCCAGGGTGGCATTTAACAGTGATGACGCTAAGAGCTAGCACTTCTCATTCATGCTTACAGGCATCGTTCATAGTGGTGTGCATGTGTTAGCTCACTGAATATTCCCAGCGGCCCTGAGGTGTGTACTAGTATTACCATCTCCATTTTCCCAGTCAGAGCAGCTAAGTGGCTTGTTCGTGTCTATACTACCAGTACTTGGCAGAGTGGGAGCGTGCACCCAGGCTTTCTGGGTCTGAGGGTCATGCTGTACCACCATGGTACACAGCCTCTTATATGTGGATGCGGGAAGTGGGAATGTAACTGTTTATGTGTTTTAAGTCACTGTCTTGCATGTGCTATCTCAGGAGCTTGATTTGAAGGGAATTTAGCAATGTTCCTTGCCCTTGCCCCTCCTTGCTCCCTGGCAGGCTTGTTGCTGCTCTCACAATTTCTGAGAATGCCGTCCTGAGTTGACATTGACTTGCCTTTCCTCTCTGAAGTAGGTCTCTATCTGTTCCCACTTCACCTCCCTGCTTTGGTTGAGGGGTGGTGGTCAGTGTCAGCCCAGAACTCCCACCCCCACCCTCTGCCCTGTAGTATTGGTCTCTGTGGGTTTCCTGCTGACAGGGTTGCATTTGGTGCCTCCCGAATAGCAGCCTGCCCAGGGAGCTGGCCTGGGGCTTCCTGCTGACTGGGACAGCTCACCTCACCTGGGCCATCTTTATTTTCAGGGCAGACAGTGAACTCTGCAGCAAACCACCCTTCCAAACCCAACTTAGGGCCAGTTATTTTTTAGCTTTTAAAAATATTAGTTTTTAAAATAGCAAATTTTTAAAACGTTAAACTGAGTATATTTGCGGTTCTTATAACCTAACCCCTGACTCACCATGTTCCTTGGGGAAGACAAACAAACCCAGAATAGAGGCACAGGTTCAGCCAGTGGGCAAGGCTGAGTAGCCACTGGCACTGAGTTTTGAGAGGCGTACTTTCTCTGAGCACACTCAGTGGAGGGTGTCTGAAGACTTCGCAGTGTCTCCTCTTGTGCTTCAGTATTTTAGAAGCTGAGCTCTGGACTTCTCACCCCTCCTTCTAATTTTAGAAAGGGTAAGGATCCCAATCTTTGAAAATCAAGACATCATTAAAACGGATTCCCTGCTGCTCCCTGTGTTTCCGACCAGAAAGTAGCTGTGTGGGCATCTGGGGAAGTCTGGCCCTGGGCTAGATGTCCACGTAAGATGTAGGGCCTCTGTTAGAATGTGCCTGTTTCCATTTGGGAAGGGGACTCATCAAGAGAGGGCAGCAGCTCCACTTTTCCAAGGCCCTTCTTGGCCCCTCTTGTGGCCCTGGGTACAGCTGTTCCTTGCCACTAACCTCTCAGTTCTGGAAGGTGACTAGCAGGTGACTGAAAAGGAGGACAGCTGATTACACCTCACTTGAGTGTGTTACTTCAGATACCTAGAGTGGCCTGAGTAGCCATGCAAAGCATCCTGAGTAATTGCATATAAATTGCCAGATGGACCCTAAGGCTGATTAAGTTTTAGCAACCAAAAAAAAGAAGAAAACACACAAGAAGGGGCCATTTTTGTTTAGAAACATTCCCTCATTGCATATGGTATCATTTATATCACTTTAGCTATGGTATATCCCTGTGTGGTTTGGTTTTCAGTAGGGTGCAGATGTTTCCTTTAGTTCTGAAATGCCCTGGAGACTCTTCCATAAGATGCACAAGTAGCTCCCAGGTTGCTAGATGTAGCCAGGCTCTAGATGCAGCAGGAACATCTGGAAACTGAGGATGTTTCACAGATGAAGCACTGCTGTGGCATTTCCCTGTGACAGGGTCCTACAGGTTTGTTGTGGGAGAAGTACCAGGCATTTGTGGGGAGTCACGCAGCTTCCTCTCGGGATAGAAGGCACTTTAACATCATGTGGTCTAATCATCTCCTCTGTGCCTGAATCCCTTCCAAATAACCTTTGCTGGGATGTTTTTCTAGTGATGGGATTGACCACTTTACAAAGTAGCAGCCTGTTCATCCTTTCCATTGCTCGGACTGATTTAGAGCATCCTTTATTTTGAGCAAAATGTGTTTCATTGTGGCTTTTGTCCTCTGGTTCCAGGTGTACCTCTTGGGCCACGCAGAACACACTTAAGCCCTTTAGAAAGTTGATCATCTCTGGCCTGGCCTCCCGGGTCCTGTCTTGCCTAAACTCAATACCCTCTTTTTCTTAACTGTTCCTCCTGTGATGTGAAGACTGAGCTAGACGAGCAAGCATTGCAACTTGAACTTCATTCACATTGTTTTGCCTACAAGCAGAAAGGGTCTTTGATTTGCAGGGGTCAGGGTAGTGAGACTGCCAACTCCCTAGGGTGATCCAGGGACAGACACCAACTGGGCCAACCCAGCACTCTGGCTCATGCATAATAGCCAGTTATATTTTTCACAAATCTTGTCCACAGGAAATGGGCTTTCTTAGGAGAAGGGAGGAAATACATTTAATCAGCTCAGAAAGTAAGTAATTGGTGGCTGGCAAGTTTGTAGCTCCAAGCATGCTGGTGTAAGTCTCTATCTGGGGACTCAGCCTGACCTCCCTTCATGGAAGTGTTGATTGAGTAAATGACAGTGCCCCTCATGCTGGAGTATTTTGTGGACATTACAAATATATTATTGAAGAATGTCTCAAGGGGGAAAACATTCACTTTAGAGTGCTGAGTGAAGAAATCAAGACATAACAATCCATATGCAACATGACCTTAATTTTCAAAAGAAAATGACTGTGCACAAGAGGTGCAAGGGAATAAGCCAGAATGTGTTCACTGGTTATCCCGGGGTTTACGGGTGGCTTCATCTTCCTTTTTGGAGTGTAAAAATTTTCTGTTTCCTACAATGGATGGATCTGAAATCAGAAAAGCAAATAATGTAAGTATCTTAAGAAAGATAATGGTCCAGCTGGGAACACAAGGCACATAAAGCAATAAAAACAACAGCCTGGCCAAGTGTTAAGTGCTGTGGTGAGGCTTGTAAGTGCTGCAGGAGCACAGAGGGGAGGAGGACATTATTTCACCTAGTGTTTACCACATGCCAGGCACTGAGCTGGCACACAGCCCTGGGGGTGTTATTGGTCAAGTTGCAGATGGGGCCGCTGAGGCCTAGAGGGTGGAGGCACTGCCAGGAAATGACAGAGCCAGAGCCAGAATGCTAGCCCAGATCTGTCCAACTTTGACCCTCTGGGTTACACTTGTAGTCTTGGGGGGTTTGTAGGGGCTGTGGGACTCGGAAAGACTTTGGGGAGAGGAAAGGCAGGTGAGAGGCCCATGCTGTCTGTGGTGAGTGAGGAGGCGGTTTTCAGTGTGGTGAAAGGCAGGTCTCTAACTACTAGGAGACTTGATAGCCATGCTGTGAGGGAAACCTCAAGGTTTCTGAGTCCTGGGTGTGTATGGCAAGGCGTGGAGGAGTGGGTTCCAGTTTTCCCATCATTAGGCAGAGCCCTTGCTCCTTAGACAGCAGGGTGTGGTTGAGAAGGGCACGTGGTGTGTGGTCATGCTGGGAGGATGGGCAAATGGAAAATGGAAATTAGCCTGGCAGCAGGCTCAGGATGAGCTAGAAATAGAGATGGAGTCGGCAAGCCCATCATCGCCAGCATCGGGGAGGCCTCTTGCTCCTCCCATCAATTTATTTCTCCACAGGCTTCTGCCATGTGCAGATAGGCTCCCACTGTTCTCCTGTCTGTTTCTGAGACTGTGCCAGCTGTTCCCATGTGTTGGAGAGAGATGACAGGTGAAGGGGAGAAGACCCTGAGACAGCTGAAAGGCATAAGCTCTGGGAGGAGATCCTTCTTTACTGGCTTCCATAAAGCCATCCAGCCAGGCCCCCAGACCCCTAAACTTCCCCATTCCCGCTCCTGTCCCAGGAATAACTCTTTATTTCTCAGCCCTGGAAGCCAGCTTTATGTGTGCAGTGGGCTTATGTCCTTGGGTTCCTACCCTGGCTTCCCACACCACTTCCTCATCCCTCCTCACATCCCGCCCTTGGCCTTTGCTGTCTTCCCTCCCAGGCCTCAAGGGGAGGTGCTGCCCGAACTGCTGTCACCTCGTCTCCCTGCCTCAGTTTCCTCTCCACCAGCCCTGCCCTTCTTTCCCCAGAGCTCTCCAGGCATTGACTTCTCTGTCAGGATGGTCCGTGCCCATGTGAAGCAGGGCCCAAGAGGGAGATTTTTTTACCTGGGACATTGAGCGGTCGGTGGAGCTCAAGCTTTGAAAGGAATACTCTCAGACACTGTGGATCCTGCCTCCTGGACTAACTTGATTCTGTGGTCACTTAGGAACTTAACTCCTCTCGTGTCCCAGAATTGATGTTCAGCAGTTGCTTCCCCATCTCTGCTGGACCTGTTTGCCTTAAGACAAGAATCATGCTCACTTTGGGGTCCTTTCCAAGTATTTGAATGGTCTCATTTTCCCCTCTCTTTCTCTGCCTGACTACATGAAATTGTTCAGGGTGACAGTAGCTGGAATTATTCAGGAGCTCAGCTCTGTTTGCCCTGCCCCCAGTACTGTTCTGGCCTTCTCCAGCCCCCTTATAGTAGAGGGACATTTGAGAACTATTTTCATGTTTGCTAATTTAACTAATTGCACTCTTAAGTTTGAATTGGAGTGGCGAATGTGTCCTGTTATGTAGCTTCTAATCACTGACATCTCAGTGTGAACAGCAGCAGATGGTCCTGCCCTGGCATCTCAGACTCTGAATTCATTTACTGAACCCTCACCATGTACACGTGCAGAAGCACAGCCTCGAATGCAGGGCAGTGGGGCCCGTGTGTGTCTGTCAAGGCAGAGACCTAACACACCAAGTATCAGTTAAATTTAGGGGTTCAAGGACATCCTTGAAGCACACCTGTGGCTTGCTAGGGTCCATAGACATCACATTCGGTACTCTAGGATTAAGTAATTTGCCCAAGGTTTCTCCTCAAGCAGATGGAAGCCAGGACTCCTGGGCCTAGAGTGGTGCTCTAGTCCCTAGACCTCCCTTCCCCAGGAAGGTACTATATCTGGGCCTCATGCTCAGCATGTCTTCCTAGAGTCAGAGCCTAGCATTTGACCCAGTGGGCTAGGCTAGCGCATCACTCGCAGGTGCCAGCTAGAGCCAGAAAGACCATTCTGTTCACCCATGGTGCAGGGGCCTTTCTTTAGAAGGCTGGAAATGGACCTGCAAGGAATCAGACCCTGGTGAGCTCTCGGCCCTGGCTTGGGACCCTGCTGACGCCCTTCTAGACCTGAAGGTCAGTGGTAGCAGGTGTTCCTGCCTTCCATGCTCATGAATCTCCAGGGCCAAGGGCACCTTGCCAAGGCCACACAGTTAAGTAAACCAGATGGGGAAAGCTCCAGAGAAAATTCAAGGTTCCACTTACAAAGAGAGCTGGAATGGGAATCTGGAGACATAGTTTTCCTCTAGGTCCCCAGTATGATTTTGGGCAGGTTTCTTGGCCTCCCTGTTCATCTCTATCCCATGGGATTTTATCTGACTACTTACTTCATAGGAGCATAAGGTCTAAAGGGGACACATTGTTACCTGCAGTGATACATAACGCTTGAGACTGACCATGACTGGGTAGGAATGTAAGGGGGTAAGGAGGCATTTTCTCTGCAGTGGAGGGCAAGCAGCAGCCTTTCTCTGTAGGAAGTAGAGATTGGCTTTGTCCTCAGATCTATGAAGGAAAGCCTGCTTTGGCTGGTCTTGGGACCAGGCCCTTTGACCCCAGACTCACTTGGACCTAGCTAATCTGTACTGCTGATTTGGGTGTGAATATGGCACTTCAACTTCAGATAAGGCCTCAGAAAGACAAATTTTGGGGGATGATGGTCAGCAGATAGGTGGAAGGATGCTATACCTGGTACAGAGAGAATGGGGACACCAAGGACCTGCTTTGGAGATCAAGGGTCATACGGGTGTTGCTTCCATGAAACTGCGAAGAGAGTTTCCCCAACACTTGGGCTGCTGCCTCTATCCTTCAGAGCCCTTCTTGTGAAAAGTCGACAGGTGGAGCCAGGCCTCCGGCTTTAGGCATTAGGACTAGGTGACATTTGCACTCCCTCATCTTCTCTGGAACTAATTGTTCTCTGTCACCATCAAGTTCTGTCTCTCCATGTGAAGACAGGTCTGGGCTGGGGATCCTTAGGAGAGCATGGGGTTTGCTTCTGTTGCTGAGAGTAGTGAGCCTTTTAAAGGGTCAGCCATGAGCAGGGGGGAAGGTGTCATTTTGGGGAGTTCTGGGACAGAGTCCCTAGGGAGGCACAAGTCAGCTGGGCCAGGCAGTGGTGAATAGAAGAACACAAGAAGAGTCATTGAGTGCCTAATTCCTGCCAGCAGGTCAGTGCTCAGCACCATGGGATTCATTAATTAACTCTTTAGGCAGCTGCATTTATTCCTATGTATAAGGTTCTAGCTTTGTACCAACCTTGAACAGCAAAATCAGAATTTGAACCCAGTTCTGATTTAAACAGTTTCTTATTCCTTTATACCATATTCTTCTTGCATGGTAGTTGCCGTACAGAAAGCCTTCAACCCCTGGATGTGTGAATGCTTCAGGGAGAATGACTTCTGTTTTCCATCCTTATTAATATTTTGGGGCCACAGCAGGACCAGAGCCCTGCCCCTCCTCCTCGCTTTCTGTTCCCTCTCCCCAACAGTCTTTCCTGCTCTTCCTGGCCCACCCCCCTCACACCCAAGACTCCCTGGGTCTGGGGCTAAGGCTGGGGCTGGGAGACAGGTGCCTCACCGCACCTAGCCCACCTGCGATGAGGGTGCATGTGTGGTTAGTACAACCTCAGCCTCGGAAGGCAGACCTGGCTTAGTCCAGGGTCCTGTTCTGTGTTCAGCAACCTGTACCCCAGATGACCCAGCCCAGGACAGCTGTGTCACTGTGGTTGCTAATATGTCCTGGGGTTTGCAAAAAAAGAAAAGGAAAAAAAAAAGCTGTCCAAAACAGAGGAAACCAAAATCCAGTGGTGGATTAAAATTATGGGATGCCTGTGTACGGAAGCGTGTGCATTCATTGTAGCTATTCATAAAAGGCAGTTAAATGTCAGGGGGAAACGTGTGTATGCGATATATTAGGATGTGACAAAAGGATGTGAAAAAACATTAATTCACTTAGAAAAATATACCGTAATAGTAACCCTATTTTTTCTCCTTGAGGGGATGGATTTATAGATGGCTTTTACATGTTTCTTTGTTCTTGCTTTATTTTCAAATTTTTCTACAAGTGCATATAACTTTACTCAGAAAAAAAAAAATGTTTTAATATGTGGAGGAGGTAGAGACAGGGTTTGGTAGAAATCCACAATATTCTGAAAGTCAGAGACAGCATAACCACCACAGTGAGCCAGCCAGGGCCTGGGAAGCTCTCAACTACTCAACACACTGATTCTGGAGGAGGGCAGAGAGAGTAGAGTGAGCAGGCCGCCTCTAGGGTGGATGTTTGTAGGCCTCTCCGTGACTGAGCTGTTTATTTGTTAATGAGCTTTAGCAGTCCCTCTCTTGGAAGCAGAGCTGGCGGGCCCCACAGATCAATACAGTGGTGGGTGTGGTGACAACACACTCAGGCTGGCTGTTCCCTCACCTACCCACCCTCCCTACCCTTGATTTAAGAAATCTCTAAGGTCTTAATTTGCACTTTCATGTATATACTAGTTGAGCCCCCTTCACCCCTACACATACCCTTCTCCCAGTTCTGGGCATCCTCTGTCTAGAGCATCTCTTCCCAAAGACACTTGCTCCTCAGACGAGAAGAGGGAAGTGCTGCAGGGGGAAGCACCAGGGCCAGACTTTTCTCCAGAGGCGAAATCAGGCCAGGACAATAGCTGTGTCTCATTCCTTTTTCTCAAGAGGTTTCAGCCTTTTTTATTATTGATGGCAGGACAACCAGCCAAGTGATTATCTGAGAAGCTATAGATGCCACACTGAATATGGAGATGAGGCTGGGTTTACTGGATGAATAGAGTAGAAAGTCTGGAAACAGTTTCTGGGAGATGATGCACCACCTTGGGAGGGGACTCCAGTGTGATACAGCTCTGCCCAGTACTCACTCTTTAGAATGTATCCGAATGTGTCAGATCCTCGAAGGGCTGACCTTTGGCCATTGGTGGGCTGAAGGTGAAGAGCCCAGGTGCCTTGTCTTCTGAGCCTGCTTTTGTCACATCTTAATTATCGCATACACACGTTTCCCCCTGACATTTAACTGCCTTTTATGAATAGCTACAATGAATGCACATGCTTCCGTACACAGGCATCCCATAATTTTAATCCACCACTGGATTTTGGTTTCCTCTGTTTTGGACAGCTTTTTTTTTCTTTTCTTTTTTTTTTTTTTTGCAAACCCCAGGACATATTAGCAACCACAGTGACACAGCTGTCCTGGGCTGGGTCATCTGGGGTACAGGTTGCTGAACACAGAACAGGACCCTGGACTAAGCCAGGTCTGCCTTATCACAATGCCTGCCTCCTGGGTCCTGGAGTCTCAGCTGGCAGGCGGAGGGCCAGGTTTGGTAGCCCCTGGACAGCCTAGCTGCTCTCCCAGTCTGCCAAAGAATTAGGTCTCTAGCAACCGAGCACCCTGACCCGGTGCTGGGGTCCATTTAGCACTTCCATCTCTGAGGGGTTGTCTTCCTCAAGGAGGGGCTGAAATGTCCTTGGCCTTGGTGTCTCAGCCATGGGCTCAGGTAAGAGCCCTTGCCTCCCTCTGGCGGGCTCGCTGGTGGCTGACGTTCCTTGCCCCATGTCCTGCACAGTAGGAGGTGGGCAGAGTGCAGTGCTACACTCCCAACAGGCACAGGCTAGGGCTCCTGCAGGTTGCTGACCCTCAGATCTAGTCAGCTTCCCAAACCCACCCTCCAGTTCCCCCACGGGTAGCCCAGCCCCCACCTTCCCACACTTGGATCCTTTGCCAAGGCACTGCTGAGCCCCATGTGCCCGGAAACAAGTCCTGGGGTTTAGGGTGAAAATCAAATGATTGCCCTCCTGTTACTTTGGTTCTCATTTGGGCTAGAAAAGAGGCAGCAAAATGTAGCAGGGACTGGGCTGTGTTACCTCAGGTAAGTCACTCCCTTGATGAATGTCAGCTTCCTTATGACTAAATGGGACAACGTCCCTCTGCCTTTGAGCAGGACCAACTTCACAGTGCAGCTTTCTACTCAGAGCCATCTGCAGCCTGTTTCCCACACTCCTTGCTGCATAGCCTGTGCTTCCACCACCTGGCATCTCTCACAGCTCCCCAGCAGGGGAAGCCCTTGACCCACTTCTCTGCCCTCTTACCACCGCCAAGTAAAGACCCCTTGTACTCCACCACCACCCACCCTCAAGCCCCACAGATCTCCAGGGCTTCTCTTCCCCAACGCAGCACATACCCACCGTCCCAGACCTCACCCCAGTCCTTCACAGAGGAATCAAAACGACCAAAATTGTGAAGTCACCAGCATTGGCTTTGGCTAGTCAGCCTCTTTCTTTATGTCAGTGGTCCCCTCCAACCATAAGTTTTCTTGGTCATTCAGCAGACATTTGCTGAGCACAGACAACATGCTAGGTGTTACTCTAGGTGCAGGAGGAAAGTTGTGAATGAGACAGTTTCTGGCCTTGGGACCTTCCACAAATAACTCAAGCTATTTTCCTTTTGGTTGAAAAGGGTCCACAGCAATGTGCCAGCACTCTCAAATGTTCTCCTTAGTCTTTTTTTACTATTTCTGAATGAAGACCAGCCCAGCAGTTAAAAGAAAGTTCCAGCAAAATGTTAATAAGTGAGATGTCTTTCAAGATACAAAAGGACCTTTTTTCTAAAATCGTATAGTCAAGAAGACTCTCAAGATAATCAGGGCCTTGGACGGCCAGAGAAAGCTCTAAAAAAGGGAATGTGGGTCCTGCAACAGCCCCTCCCTTCTGCCTCTAGTCAGGACGACTCTCTCACCAAGGCTCTCAGAGCCAGTTCTTGCTGTTATGTGCACCATCCCTTCCTGGGAGCCCCTGGTCCTCACCTGAAGTGCCCTGTGCCAAGACCCTCCCTGCAGACCCCTTTCTTCCCCTTTGTCCATATATCCACTGAGCTATTCCCAGGGATCTGGGGCCTCAGAGGCCCTGTTCAGGTGAGTGAACCACTCACTGTGCAGGGTACTACCTTCTGTGCCTGTTGGTGGAGCCTGAGGACACACACTGGGAGGAGGGAGAAAGCACGCAAGTGGATTCAGCTAACAGAGAGTAAAACTAATTACAGCTGCCAGGATAGGCACTGCTTCTAACTTGTGCATTGTCAAGGAAGGACACCCAGTCATGACGGTGTGCATTTGTGCAAGTCATTTGGCAGAGCCGGTTTGGCCTGTCCCTCACTGAGCTCCTACAGGCCAGGCCGGCTGCCCGCCAGTCAGCCTGCTCCAGGCCCTAGACCTCGAGGCCTTTGGTCAGTCAGTGCCTGGGCTGCGTATCTGGAGGCCTGAGCCTCACAGTGAGTGTTTCTCCCTCACTGTGAGGCCTTGGCAAGCCCTCCCCTCATCTATCTCTAGGGGTCCACTTAGTGCTAAGAGTTTGGATTCTGTACAATTAAAGAAGGAAGCACCGCTCCTCCCCCAGAGGCGGAGAAAAGGTAGGCAGCCGGTAGGGACATTTGTTCAAGTCAAAAGTGCTTTGGTTCTGGGGAAGGTAAAACAGCAGAATTTTTTCAGTTAAATAAATATAAAGCCCCAGCAGAGCACCAGGATGAGGAGGGGACTCCTGTTTTGCCCCAGAGCTCGGCTGCCTGCTGCTCTCTTCCCATGACGTCTAGAAAGCAGGCCATGGCTGGGATGGTAGGCGTCCTGACACCACTTCTGGCTGTGTAACTTGTTTCCTCGTCCATGAAGTGGGAGCAGGAGTAAACAGCTGCCAGGTGGTTGTGGGGGCCCAATGACAGGGCAGCAGAAGGCCGAAGCACAGAGCCCAGGACGAGAGGACCACGGTGTCCCTCCTGTCTCTGCTGTCTTCCTGCGCCTTCTTCCCCAGGGACTAAACTTAACCAGGCCAAGTGATAAGTAGTTTCACTTAGAAACTTTTTTAAAATCTAAGAAAATTTCTGTTAACTGAAATGCAAAGGCCAGGCCTCCCTGGTGTCCCAGAAAGGGGTGTGTTCTTCAGCCTGGCTTCAGAGTTCTCTCTTCACCAGGGCTCTCTTCAGCTTTAAGCTTGGAACATACCCTCTATGAGGCGCAGTTTTCCTCACCTTGCACAGGCAGTCACTAGAGCTCGAGGAGAAAGGTGAGGCCACAAGGTAATGAAAAGTCTGCGTGAGCTGGCTCAAGTTACTCAACTTTTTCATCGGTAAAGCAGGTGAAAGTAATACCTACCTCAATAGAATATAATCCAGAAAGAGTCCCTAAGACACAGGAATTTCGGCCATGTCAGAGGTCATTTCAGATTGGTGGGGAAAGACAGCTCAAGAAATGGACAGTTTGCTGCCTGGGAAAAAAATAAAGTGGAACTGGACCCTTAAACCTTACATCAAAATAAATTCCAGATAGATTAAAATTTTAATTATAAAATACAGAACTAAAATCACAGGAAGAAAATGTGAAAGAATTATTTTTAAAATCTTGTAGAAGGCAGGACTCTCAAAGCCTGATAAAACTGAGAGGAGCTCTACAAGAAAAGTCGGGTGCATTCAGATACGTACAGATACATTTCTGCATGAACAGAGCCAACATAAAAGTCAGAGAAATGGCAAACTAGGAAAACAAACATCTAACTCTTTTCATAGACAAAGGTAATTTCCTTACTACGTTAAGAATTCCTACAAATCAAATGCAGCGAAGACCAACAACTCCATAGGATAAACGTACAAAGGATGGACGCGGGCGATTACTGGAGCCGCACCGCTGCCCACGCTTACGTACCGTGTGGCCCCCAGATTGGAGGTGCTCTCCCAGCCTCAGCTTCCTGAGCTCTATACAGGGGTAACGGTCGCCCCTACTGTGCAATGCATTAGCGGGTTTGAAGCATGGAGGGCATGGCGTGGGGCTGCGTGAATCCTTGCTCGAGCTCACTGTGAGGGGGATTACTTGTGGATGAGAAGTGTGCTGTGATGGGCCGTCTCTCCTGTGTTGCCGATGGAAAGATGGTGCGCTCACACTGCTGATGAGAGGGTAGGGCCTGTGAGATCCCTGAATACACAGACCCCCAGACCCAGCAGACTCTCCTGGATAACCACCCTAGAAATGATGCGCATACACACAGCACTGTAGGAAAAACAGAAGTTGGAAACGAACATCCTTCAACAGGGAGCTGGTGGCACAATTTATAATATGTCTGTAGCCTGGACGATTATGCAGCTTTAAAAAAAGGCAGGTCTCCATGTAACTGATGTGGCTCAATCTCCTGTATGTTAAGTAATAAGAATAAGGCATTGAACAGTGTGTAAAAGAATTACATTTGTGCGAAGAGGTGTGTACCTGCGTGTACCAGAGGGACACGCAAGGAAGTTGTAGCAGTTGCCTTGAGAGTGGGGGGTGGGCACTGTGGCTGATGGACAGGGCAGAACTGGTGCATCTTCATGTTTCATAACCTGAAAACCTGTCTTGTGACGGACGCTATTGTGAGATATCGTAGGGATTTGGCGCGGGGGGTGTATTCAGTTGCCTCAGTCTTCGCTTCACCACTAGATGTGTGACCTTAGGTGAGATTCTGACGTCTGTATGCCTCAGTCCTCTCATCTATAAAACGAGGATTAAAACAACCTAACGAACAGGGTTATGAACGTGAGCTGGGAGGATCCGTGTTAAACTCTCAGTCCCTATCACACGCAAGTAAAAGTCCTTTTCATCATCACCTGCATGCTCAGCGGCCCTTTTGGGTCCAGTGGCAGTCGGGGAGAACTGTCTAACATGGGCTTAGCTCTGACCCCCTTCCTTCCTGGGCAGGGAAGCCTTTTTCTGACTGCTCACTCCATCCACCCCCCACCCCCTGCCACTTCTCAGGATGAAGCTGGTTCCTTAGGTGCCCACTTCTGCCACCAGCTGCCCGACAGGTGGCTGTCACAACCTTAAATTATAAAATGAGTGCGAGGAACCTTGGGGTTTGTCCACCCATCCTTCACCTCAGATGGTCATGGAACCTGCTCCCCAGGAAAATGCATCTTCACTCAGAGGTGGGCTAAGGCTTATGGCTAGGCCTTGGCACACAGTGTCCTCCTGGGCCCTGTCTCTTCTGGCCCGGGTCTACACCCATGCATGTTCCAGAGCCCCGGCACTGCCCAGCTCATCTGGTTGCCACTCAGGTGAGAGTCGGCAGCCTGGGCAGATTTGTCTGCAGCTTACCTCAGCCTCCAGCATGCACCAAAGCCTCTTCCTGCCTGGCCTCCCTAGGGAGACCGAGGTCTCCACTCCTTGGTGCCTGTGGCAAGAGAAGAATTTGGCGAGGAGCCTTGAAAAGCTGACTTGACACCCTTAAGTGGCCACTAGCTGTTAGTTCAGGAGGGCCCTCATGTTTTCCTTTCTGTTCCCAGGGGTCTAACGTGATGGAAGAGCAAGACCTGCGGGAGATTGGCATCAGCGACCCACAGCACCGGCGGAAGCTGCTCCAGGCCGCACGGTCCCTGCCCAAGGTGACTGCCCACAGCTCTGAAACCTTTGCCAGAGCCAGGGACATCTCCCTACCACCACTTGGCCCCAGAACAGGGCAGGAGCTTGGCCCTAGGTCATGCAGATCACTGTGGGGTGTCCAACCCCCATCCTAGGTGAGGCCCAGAGGGCAGCACAGAGTCCTCTTCTTCGCCAAGTCAATAAAGCACTAGCGACAGTGAGGACCTGGTGCCCACAGCTTTGGCCTGTCACCTGGAGCTCTGCTGGGGTCTCTCCTGAATCACTTGAGACTAGACCAGCCTGGGCTGACCCCTGGCATCTTTTCCTAGGGAGCCAGGGGCTGGTAGGGCTGAGCTTCTCCTCAACTGTGCTGGCACTGAGCCCACCGTCCCCTTGTTACTTCCACTTGCCCAAAACTCAGGAAGCACAAATTCCAACTGTGAGGTTAATGCCTGCTTCATGGACACACACCGTTTTCTTGTGCCACCAGGTCCATGATCTCGTCAGAGCACAGTTGAGGCCTTCTACAAGCACTCTTCCTATCTACCTTACTGAATGGGGCCATGTTCCTCAGACCTGGGGTGCTCTGGTGCTCTCCAAACGGGGAACCTGAGACCGGATCCGTGGTAGAAAGGGTCGTGTGAAGTCAGGGAACTCAGGGTGCCAAGGACCCAGGCCTGCAGGGCTTCTCCTTGGCCCTCAGGAGTTGTCCTCTACCTGCCCCAGCTGTGGTCTGTGGAAGCTGGCCTGAGTCTCCATGGTCCGCAGGGTCCTCGTCCCCTAAATGCTGAGATGTCAGCCCTGCCTCCCCTCCTTGCCCTACAGGTGAAGGCCCTGGGCTGTGATGGGAACAGCCCCCCATCGGTGCCCTCCTGGCTGGACTCCCTGGGACTGCAGGATTATGTCCATTCCTTCCTGTCTAGTGGCTACAGCTCCATCGACACTGTGAAGAACCTCTGGGAACTGGAGCTTGTCAATGTGAGTGCAGCCTCTGCTCAGGCCTGGCCTGGCTGCTCCTGAGGTTTGAGCTTCCCTGGGCTGCCAGCTGGCCCGTGAGGGTGAGGCGTGAGGCTGACAGGAGCTGTGGGGCCCAGTAACCACCTGATGGCTCCTCTCCCCACCCTGCCCAGGTCCTAAAGGTTCACCTGCTCGGCCATCGCAAGCGCATCATTGCCTCCCTCGCTGACAGGCCCTACGAGGAACCACCTCAGAAACCACCGAGGTTTTCCCAGCTGAGAGTGAGTTGGGAAGGGATGGAAAGGAATGTGTGTGTGTTCTTTGAATCGTTAGGAATGAAAGAGAATTCTTTTGGAATTCTTCACAGACAGCGTGACCTCTGTGGGAGAAGAGCAGGTGATTCCTCTTCTTCATTGTCAGGGCCGAGTCTGCCCCTAGGCGCAGGTCGAGGGGTAGGGACAGTTGTTTGAACTATTTATCAGCTACATGCCTCCTATCTGCATCAGAGATGCTTGAGAGGGGCTGTAATAAAGAGTCCAATTTAAATATAAGCAGGAAGTACAGCATCGAGAAATGGCAGGAAAACAAACATCCAAAACCCCAGAGGGCTGGATGCTGCGTCTGGGTGTGAAAGTCAGCAGTGCTCAGTGTGGCAAAGCCAGAGGGGCACCCAAGGGTGGGAGGAGCCCCTCTCTTGAGCAGTCTCACATGAACCTGAGACGCAAAGTGCAGACCTGGGTCCCCCAAGTCTTCTGAAGGAAAATTTCTGTGAGAGCTCATGATTTTAAAAACCTCACAGATGCTTTGTTGCTCAAGCCAGGGAATCCCTGACTGCAAAAGCGGGTTAGACTTGCATGCCCGAGGCCCAGGATGACTGTCTTCCCAAACCTTCAAGGCTGAACTGACGGGTGGGGATGAGCCCTTATCCAGCGCTGGGCTCCAAGCTCCGCAGCCCGTTTACGGCAGCCTCAGAGGGAGAGTGCGGTTTTATCCTTCTACCCACAAGAAAGCTGAGGCAGACTGGTCCTGAGAACCAGATACACAGCCAACATTCAAATGGGGAACCTGAGACTGATACCTGTTCTCTGTGAGGCAGGGCCTCGGGGTACGGACTGGTAGTGCTCTGTGTTTTCTCACGAAAGAACTTTGTACTTGGTCACACGCCCCAGAGATCCATGATGGATTGTAACAGAGAATTTATCTTTGATAAATTGGAAAGTACTTCCTGTCCCTTTTCCTGTGTGGCTCTAGGCCAAGGGGTATGAACGTGGGGTGCTCGTGGAGGCTGCTCACCTGCAGGACTGGGTTGTCAGGGCTTCCTGGCTCCAGCAAGAATTTGGTTGCTTTGACCGTGCCCAGGCTGGGCCCAGCAGCCCGTTTCCCCACAGACTCTGGCCCAGCGAGCCATTCGTCTGCTGCCTCCCTGGATTGGCCTTTGCCTCCACGCCTGTCCTGTTAGTTTGTACTGCCCATGGCAGGCGTTACCTAACTAGCATGGACTGGCTGACACCTCTAGCCCAGAGACTGACCCGATGTGTTCTGAGTTTCACCTGGATTTCTCTCTGCTTCAGTGCCAGGACTTGCTCTCCCAGACATCGTCCCCACTGAGCCAGAATGACTCCTGCACTGCACGGTCCGCTGACCTGCTGCTGCCTCCTGGGGACACAGGCAGAAGGCGGCATGACAGTCTCCACGACCCTGCGGCACTCTCTCGAGCGGAGCGCTTCAGAATCCAGGTAGGGCGAGAAGTGGGGGTGCTACAGACAGGGGTCCCCTCCTTCCTCCAGGCAAGACAGGCCCTCCTAGCCCCAGCCATGTGCTCAGGCACTCTTGGGCTGACATGGGGAGCAGGCGATAGATACCAGTCTCCTCCCAGCAGTCACCACCCTACGCCTCCAGGTGCTGTGACTCTGTAATGCACTTCAGCTGTCACTGCTAGGGCTTCGCTGTATCTTATGTGACTTGGACCTTCCTCCTCAGAAGCCCATCCCCTCAGGCCACCATCCTTCAGCTTCTCTCACTCTCAGCCCTTCTTGGCCCTTAGGCCCTTACCTTGCCCATTCCCCAGAACTTTCTCTCCCCTCCTCAACTCGGCACCTGCTGTTTCACCTGCCCAGCAAAACTGCAGCCCAGATCACACTGAGTACTTCCAGCTGTTTTGTAGCCCAGTGGTGGGTGCATCTGCCAGTTTCACACATTCAGCTGTGCCACTCACCCTCACAGACTCACCAGCCTCTGCTGGGCCCAAGAGCCGCCCCACAGCCCATTGCACGTTGGGAGCTTGCCTTCAAGATTGGCAGGTGTCCCTCGTTGCCTTCAGGGTGAGCTTTAGCTTCACTCGTTCTCTCTTGACTCACACCTCTCATTTCTGGCCTCTAGGCATTCCCCTGGCTTTCCCTAAGCATGGCCATGAATTTTTACAAGATTTAAAAAGCACACTGTCCAGTAGTTCCAGCTGTTCTGTATGGAGAGACTTTGCACATGGCTGGGAATGGAAGTCATAAATGTTTCCTGAATCTTCCCCCTCCTCCCCTTTCCTTATACCAGTGCCTGGGAAGGGACCCCATCATCTCACAGCAGAACCTCAGTGGTCCCCTACCCCACCCCCATCCCGTCCCAGCTGCTGCCATGACCATCTGTAAAATACACCCTGGCCATGAAAACCTCAGTGCCCTCCCCACTCCAGGGTCAGGTCCAGGGGCCTTGATTGAGAAGCGAGGCTTCCAGGAATCTGGCTCCTGCTCCCACCCTTCACGTGCCCCCACACGAATCGATTTCCTCTCTGGTCTTAGTCATTTCCCGTCTCTGTTGAAGTCTCACCTCAGGACACCACAGAACCTTCTCAACTGAGCCTGCCTTCAGTGGCTCAGGTCTCTGCTTCTCTGCCTTTTCCCTGGTGTAGATAGGCCTCAACTCCACCACAGTGCCTTCGAATGGCTTGTCTGCCCCCTGCCATTGCCACCCAGCCTTTGACCTTGAGGTGGCCTGCTTTTCTTTCCTCCCGGGTGTGCTGGGGCTGGGCAGGGAGTGTGTGGGCTCCTCCGGAGCAGCCGGCAGACCTGTGACCCACGTGTTATGCAGGAAGAACACCGTGAGGGCAGGCTCACCCTCCGGCCCCCCAGCCTTGCTGCCCCCTACGCCCCTGTGCAGAGCTGGCAGCACCAGCCAGAGAAGCTCATCTTCGAGTCCTGCGGTTACGAAGCCAACGTAAGTTGCTCCTGTCCACCCAGACCAGCCAGACTCCCTACTTCCTTCCCCTCCCCCCTAACCGTGCTTGGTGCTCCAGAGCTGTTCACTGCTCCCAGATGTTCCCAGCACCTAGGGGGAAGCGCAGCCTCCCCAGCTGGCATGGGAAAAGGGAATCTGGGGAGAGGGAATCATCTGACTGGTCCCAAACTGGTTGGGTCACCCCTGCATGATAATGTAGGACTTCCTAAGCCCAGCCATTGCTCACTCCCACAGTATCTGGGCTCCATGTTGATCAAAGATCTTCGAGGGACAGAATCCACACAAGACGCCTGTGCCAAGATGCGGGTGGGTTATCTTTGCGGGGTAAAGTTTTGGGGGTGGCTATGATGGAAGGTAGCAAGCAAGTGGGTGTACCAGCTGCAGCTACCTGGGCCCTATATAAAAATGGGGGTGGAGGAGGCTGGGGTATCCAAGAGGCTTAGCCCAGAGAAGGGGCATTCACAGGACTCCCCATTATTCCCTATAGAAGTCCACTGAGCACATGAAGAAGATCCCTACCATCATCCTGTCTATCACGTACAAAGGTGTCAAGTTCATCGATGCCTCCAACAAGGTAGGCTTCTCACAGGCACTGTTGGCAAGAAGTGACCCACCCTTCTTCCTCTTCCTCATCCCCCACCAGCTGGGTGTCTCATTCCCACCCTAGTCCAGGTGCTCATTTCTCAAGTAATCACATATCCTGATCCTGGGGCTGCACCCTAGTTACCCACACTGCTGCTTTTCCTCAGCATGAGTTCCACTGTCCCACTAACCTCCTCATCGGCCTTCAGTTGTGTGAGTCACTTAATGAGCAAGGACTCCCCCAGACCCCATGCTTAGCGCCCCACCCGCCTGATGCCCTTCCTTCCTCGCCTCCACCCTGGAAGGCAGAAGGGGCTGGAGAGCTGGTGGTTGGATGTCAGTCAACATTTCACTCTCCGGTTGCCGTGAGGGTAGAGACCCCAAACCTAAATAGAGCAAGATTAGACACTGCCCCCCACACTCACCAAAAAAAAATAAGAGGACGTGGCATTTGCCTAACACCCTAGGCGGGGAGAGAGAAGTGGCAATGGTCAGGGCTGAAGCAGGCCCTGCTTTTCCTGGCAGAACGTCATCGCAGAGCATGAGATCCGGAACATTTCCTGTGCAGCCCAGGACCCCGAGGACCTCTGTACCTTTGCCTACATCACCAAGGACCTGCAGACCAGCCACCACTATTGCCATGTTTTCAGCACGGTGGATGTAGTGAGTAGAGTCTTGCCGCTGGGCGCAGCAGGAAGGGGCCTGAATTGAGGTGGCCTTGGTGCAGTGCTGACCTGACCCCTGGTTGGTACTAGCAGCCCCAGCAGCCATCCAGTCCAACTCATTCATGTGCAGTGAGACTGAAGCACAGAGAACAAGGGACTTGTCCAGGATTCTAGTGACAGGTGTTTCTGCTTCTAGCAAGTATCAGTCAGTGACCGTCTTCATTTCCCCTAGGCTGTTTGTCGATCCCCCAACCGTCCAACGGGCCAGTCTCCCTGAAATGCCCTCTGCTTCCCTCCTGGGGGCAGCCGAGTCTCCCTGGCAGTAGGTTTTCTTCCACCAGATTCCTGCTTGGGCTAGGCCAAGGGGATTTGCCCTTGGAGTGGAGGTGCGAGAGGCTGGCCAGTGCAGCGGGGACTCCCTCTGCCCTTTGACAGGGCCCCAGCCCATCTCCTCACCCCCAGACTTTTGTCCAGGTCCCAGTTGCCCTCAGGGAGAGCACGTAGTTTCTACATCTCTGTGGCTCAGGCACCCCCGACCCCAGGGCCTCAGTGCTTTCTCTGAGCCTGGCATCAGACTCCCGGCTCTACCACTCGCTAGCTGTGCGAGCTTAGACACTTCACCCCTCCCTGGCTCCTTAACTGAAAAGGGGATATACTATGAGCAGCCTCATGATGGGGTGGTTCTAAAGGTTAAATGAGGTAAGCCACCCACTCCTAGTCATTCCTGACACTTGCCTGTCACTCCCATTTCCCACATCAGTCAGTTCTGTAACGACCGGTGTGCTCCTAAAGGTCACCATGCTCTGTACAATCATAGTAAAAACCAGGGCTCGTGGGGAGACGGGGCTGAGGTCCAACACGAAGACTTCATCACTGATTTGTTAAGGAGCTAGGAACCAAATAAAAACCCTAGCACCATTCTATTCGCATTAAATGGCTAAGCAGTACATAAACACCACAGTAAACGTGGCACCCTACCTTGAGTAACCTGACCCTGGCTTGTGGGAGTGTGTACCTGCACTCTTGCCGGCCCGTGTGGGAGAGGAAGAGAACAAAAGAGCTAGAAAGAGAAGCCAAACAGAGGACAGACAACAGGAGAAGGGAGGCATGGGCCACACAGCCAGGTGCGAGGTTGTGCCCCCGGTGGAAAACAGAGCAGGTGGGGATGCTGTGGCTCATCGTCATCCTGACGGGTGCACATTTTTGTGTGTTCCCATGTCACCTGACCCAAGCCATCTGGGTGCAGTTTTTGCATTCACCCAGTGTTTCTCCCCGAGGAAATCATTTGTGAGGAAACACAAAACGTGTGTGATGCTCAGATGGTTCCCTAACATGTCGATTGCTTTACAACCAAAAACAAAAATTTTCTTTGACTGCTCACTGCCTGTCCGGGTGCCTCCTGTGCTCGTGCTCAGGGGTCTAAGGCCAGGGCGGGTGTTGGAGAAGAGGGGTGAGGTAGCTCCTCCATCCGTCTGCTTAAGTTGTGCTCTGTTCCCTCCCAGAACCTGACCTACGAGATCATCCTGACGCTGGGGCAGGCATTCGAGGTGGCCTATCAGCTGGCCCTGCAGGCGCAGAAGTCCAGGCCGATGGGGGCCTCTGCAGCTGAGATGATTGAAACAAAATCTTCTAAACCAGTGCCTAAGCCTCGCGTCGGCATGAGGAAGTCAGCAGTACGTGGCCCCTGTCGCCAAGACTCCCCATGCCCCAGCCGCGGGATGCAAGGGCTTGGGGTGGAACAGGGCTCGAGGGAGGGCCCCTCACACCTCAGACAGCTGGCCTTTCAGGAAACAGCCCTGTTCATTAGGTTCCTGTCACAAGGTCCTCACCTGGAGGGCAGTGGCCCCTCTCATCCACCTGGGCATCCTGCTCAGTCCTTTGCCGGGGTCCAGCAGGGCCCGGCCATCCCGGGGCTGCAGAGAGCACAGCCAGCAGGCGAGCCCTTGTAACGGCACCCCATGTCTATGTCTGCTTTGCTTCGCACCCCAGGTGCCGCTGCCCCCTGATAGTCGCTGTTGTTACTGTCACACCTGCACCACTCATCGTCCTTCTTACCTACCGCTGCCGTCTGTTAGTCCTGGAGTCAAGGTCTTTACATCTCCTGCTGTCTGTGTGTCAGTCTTCCCAAAGTGACCGTGAGCTTTCTGAGACTCTGGTGGCCTCTCTCTCTCTGCCTGTGTGGCATTCTTCTCTCCTGAGCTGCCCTCCTGCCACCCCTGTCAGCGCTTTAGCCCTTGTTGTTGTCCTGTGTGTCCTCTCCTCTCCAGAGGCCTGGGGTACCTGCTATGGTCTTGCCTGGGGAGAGCTCTCTGGTCCCACCAGAGGGGACCCGAGGCTTGGAGTTTCCAAACCTCGTATCCCTCCTCCCACCACTAACAGGCTTGAGGCTTAGAGCACACTGCTCAGGTAGGGCAAGGCTCCTTTACCTGAGCGGCTTCAAGAAATCCATGGGACAGGTCGCCTCTGCTAAGCTCAGTGGTGGCCCTCCCATCGTGCTCCAGGGAGGGTGTCACTTCTGTCCTCTCACCCCAGGGAGCTTGCTCTTTGGCTAAGAATAGGACTTCCCCTCACGGGATACCGCCACCGGCATCGCCTGGGCGGGTGGAAGGGACAGCCACACCCTGTTGTCCCCTGGCCCAGGTGCAACACTGACTCTTCACCCTTCTTCCTTGGCAGCTAGAACCACCCGATATGGACCCAGACGCACAGTCCCATGCCAGCGTCTCCTGGGTTGTGGATCCCAAACCAGACTCTAAACGGAGCCTCAGCACCAAGTATGAGACCACTATCTTCTAACCACCCACTCCCTGTCTCCACTAGTCTCACTGTGCCTTGCCATCCGATCTCTCTGCTGTTCTCAACTCTCCTTCCAGCTGCTGACGCCAAGGCCCCACCCCCACTGGGTCCTGCTCTCCTCCTGGGCAGCAGCTGTAGACACTGCACACGCAGCCTGTACCTAACACCACCGGACACTGTGAATTCCCCTCTTGGGCAAGGACAGCTTGGGGGGCCGAATTGCCTTTGAGGCGGGCACTAAGAGGGCTCAGGGGGACCCTGTGAGGCCCCAGAAGGCTCAACGGCAGGCGCTGTGGATCCCGAGGGCTGGGGGCAGTCTTCGAGCAGAGTCCACAGCACCAGTGACAGCTCGCCCTGGTCAGGCTGGGCTCCTTGTCAGCTCTCCTATGCTGAGCCACAGCTGGGTACTGCTGCTATGAGCTAATTGTCTGTTTGCACCTTTTTTGGCACAACCAACCACTGTGACCACCTGGTGCCAGAATCCCCTTGCACTCTGCTCACAGCTGGCTTGCGGCCCTGTCTCCCCTGGGAGGTGCTGGCCTCTGTGAGACCCTGAGCTCAGCAGTGTAGCTGGACCAGGGTCAGACTGCTTTCTGTGAAGGCCCATGGTCTGTGCCAGGCCCTTGAGCACATGCCTGACTCCAAAGCATGGGCGCTGCGCATCAACACCCACACTTCACTCAGCGGGTCTCTGGGTCCTGATGGGTCTTCCACTCTGAGGAATGGGATGGCATGTGTGTGGTGAGCCCCTCGTGTCTCCACCAGTGAGTCACAGGCTGGCTGCAGAGTCTAGCTCACCGAGGAGGAAGGCCTTCCCGTAGCACCCAGTGAGATGGAGGCCTGCACCCTACACACACGGTGCACCTTCCGCCCTCGCGGGATGGAGCCACTCCAGGACAGGGACCTGGACCGAGCGACTTCCTTGACTCCAGGAGCTTTCTGACTCTTCTCCAGAGTGTGGGGATCTGAGATAGTCAGCCACCACTTGGTCCCTCCCCTGATCAACCACCCCAAGCCTCCTGACTCTTCTGAGAAAGAAGGCTGTGCAGTCTGTCACCACAAAGCAGTGCAGCAGCTGGGGGCGTGGAGTTGAGGCTCTGAAGAAGCCTCACATCCTCTCAGGCAGGCACGTCAGCTTAGATGGCAGGAGACAGGGAAGCAGCAGTTCCCGGAGAGCGCACTGCAGACAGCATAGTCCAGTAGGACAGCCAGTAAGTTACAGCAGTTACTGTAGAACTGAAACCCAAGTTGGAAAACCAGGGTGGGTCCTTCTGCCTACCTGTCCTTGTGCCTTCCTGAGTAGGTGCCCTGAGCCAGAAGTGACAATGGGCAGGGGGCCGTGGGCGCTCAGAGGAGCAGGCCACAGAGGGTGCTCGGGAGAGGCTGTGAGGGACTTTCTGTTCTGCTTCCGTGTTTCCTTTCCGTTTCCTCCACCTCGTGCTGGGCCCTTCGGTTAACCCTTTCCTCCCCCCATTGTGTTTGCTTCTGCCAAGCTGAGCCACTGAGGAACCAGCTGTGCTGCGGAAACACGGAAGTGGGGGGCACAGGCTTCTACCACCACCACCGTCTCACCTGCAGCTTTGAAGACCCAGGCCCAGCCTCTCCCTGTAGGACTCCTCACCTGCATGGCCTGGGCCTGCCACCACCAGGTCTTGCAGAGTGAGCCCTGCCCTGACTGCGGAGACGAGACTGGAACTCCAGAGAGTCGAGAAGTGACTGTCCAGAACACATTTTTAATAGAAAAAAAATACTTTTTTATCAAATGAACTTTTAACACGGCTCAAACCTCTGGGTTAAACTGCCAACCTTTTAGACAGGTGGACGCGGGGTCAGAGGACAGAGGAACTGAGACTGGGGCAAAGCCAGTTGGTTCAGCCCTTTGTCCTTAGGATGGGATTTTGGCATGGTCCATCCAGTGGGTCTGAAGGGAAGGCAGGGGCCTGTGGGTAGTTGAAAAGAGCAGGCGTGAGGGGCAGCACTGACTAGATTGTGTTAGAGTCTGCTTTTCAGACCCATCCAGGTTGCTTGCTGTTCCTTTTGGAACGACATCACCTCTTGTTCCCGTCGAGACCTGGACTCAGCCTCTGCAGTAAGAACACACCCTCAGAGGCACCTGCGAAAAGTCAGAGCCTTCCCGCTCACTTCTGGGCTTCCAGACGTGAAGGGCCAGGGGCCAAAGGGAGCTGAGTGAGCAGTCCCTGTTGCCATGAAGTCTGAGCCAGCGCCGGGAGCTCTGGGCCACTCCTCAGTCTCTGAGCTGCTGGTGGCCAGGGCACTGCTTGGGGCTGCCTGGCCCTTGAGCTGCCTGGTGACCTCCAGCTGCCTGAGTTGAGTCGGAAAGGAAAAAAGAAACTTTGTTTTGGGCATTAACGAGTAGATCAGCTAAGACTGCTACCTGCCAGTGTGTGGTCTGTCTAATCAGGTCTCTCTGACTAGGACTCACTTTGATTCTCTGAATTACTGCTTTGACTGTGTATTGTCAGCTGTTGGGCGCATCCCTGGCTCTAAATGTAGAAAAGGCTAACTAAGGTGACAGTCACTTTGATTCTCCCCCCCACCTGGCCCTCGGGGCAGGCTGACACCCGGGTGCACTGCTGCCACTTCAGCCCTCCTGCTGGCTCACTTTGCTCCGAACTGTGGTTGTAGTCCTCCCCCTGGGGTATAGAAGAAACAAAGGGGCTAATTCCTGTGAGGTGGAGAGAGCGAGCACCAGGTCAGCTGCTTCCAGCGTAGGGAGCAGGGGAGCCTTTCCACGGGTTATTCGGCAGACCTCATTGTTTCACTGGCATGGTTCAGTCTGGTCCCAGGGTCAGTTTCCCAGGGTCAGCATTCAGCAGCGCTTTCCCAGCAAAGGTTGTAAATTGAAATCTTCTGCCTGGGCATGCGCAGGGAAATTGAAAGCAGGGCCATTTCTTCCTGCTGACTCGAGGCTGGGCCCCGTGGGTTCCTCTCTGCTGAGCCAGCCTGCCCCACCCCTGTGGCGTAGAGGCAGGTGATCCTCCACTTTTCGGTACTAAACAGGAACCTCGACACCTGGAAGTGTGACTTCCTCCTCTTCCAGGGCCTGTGAGGAGTCCCATCCGCTCACACTGTGCAGTGCTCAGCCCCTCCTTTCTTCCAGGAATTGACAAGGACATCTGAAGTTGTGGGGTAAACTGTGCCGCTGCAGCACTCCTGGTGCTGAGGAAGGCCGGGTCTCTCCTAAGCAAGCCTCGCTGGTGTAGGTGGTAGGTCCAAAAAGAAAACTTGGTAGACACTACGATGAGTTCCTCACGCTGTTTGTTTTTAGTCATGTGTAGGTGTTCCTTCCCCTTGAAGCTGCTATATCTTTATTTATTCAGGGTATTTTCATATTGGAAAGCCTTGGCTTGTCTGCTCTGGCTCTGGGTTTGTTTTGAGATTGGTTTATTTCTGAATATTCAAGAAAGGAAAGGACTGGATCTTTTTTTCCTTTTTTTACTCTCCTCTGGGGCGGGCACTCTCCCTTCCCTAGAAAAGAATATTATAATTTTAAGGACAGGCTTCAAGTGGAAAAGCCCTGGCTTCTGCACGCCTCTGAGTGCAGGTCACGCAATGTGACAAACCCCATTGCTGCGTCTCTGATCTGCGGGAGCCTGTTTAGCTGAGACTTGAAATGGGGTCAGTACCTATCACCGGCCGCAGCTCTCTGGTCACCTCTTTCCTGCTTGCCAGCTACTGAGCAAGACTTCACTCCTGACAGGCTCCGCACTTGCAACACTCTGCATCCCTCTTGGGCTTCTAGGCATCTGATGGTTGGTAGGGGCAGTGTCTTGGGAAGCCTTGGATCGAGCAGGTAGCAGGCATGGGTTGCAGTCATCCACAGGTTCGAAAGTAGTCTGACCTCGTTCTGAGACGCCCAGGCCTGCAGAATGACTGTCACAAAAGTATTGTTGCTAATGGTGTGGCAATGGGACTGAATTGTAATAAAAATGTTATTTAATCTTTGTCTCTGTATTTTGATACTTGAATGACTTCCCCTTTTATTTTACTGTACATATAATTGTTAATCTGTCCAATTGCGTCCGAATGACAAACATCTTGTGGTACCAAACATAACCAATCTGTGTGACAACATAGACTGACCTCACTACACGAGTGTGTGTAAATATTTCTGGGCTTCCAGCTTTGGTTTTGTTATTTTCATAACTGTACAACTTAGAACAGACTGAATTAATAAATGAGAAGCGAAACGAAACCAGCCTTACTTTTTGGAGTCTCTGAATCTGATTGTTTCTTAATTGCGGTGCGGTGCGGTGCGGTGCGGTGCGGTGTGGTGTGTGTGCTGCAGCTAGACGCTGGCTCTGGGCTGGTAGTGAGCATCCTGCTCTGTTTGGCCGGGGTGAGATTGACAATCCTGCTCTGTGCAGTGTTCTTCATCAGGAAGGATTGTTTGTGTTGCTCCTGGTTAAGTGCAAGAGCCCTGCAGTTCACCTTCTACTCAGGAACATCTAGTCTGAGTACCAACCAGGGCCCTCACTCTGGCAAGAGCTACCGCTCCTCTGCATCCTGGTCTGGGCTGGTCAACCCACAGACAGTTATTGACCATCTATGTACAAGGCAGCACGGGGGGCAGAGAGCCGTGGAAGAGTGTCTCCGTTAAGGAACTCGGTTTTATTCTGGAGGTTGAATTTTAGACATAGGCAATTAGCTGCTGGCCCATAGCCATGCTGCAAGGTCCACAAGACAGTCCCAGGGCTGTGAGGACTCAGAGGGACGGAGTGCTCCCAGAGCCTGTGGCAGGCAAGGAGGAGGCGGTGCCTATACTTAAAGGGGAGGGTTTGGAAAGGCACAAAGGACACTAATGACCCCTTCACTGAGCACTTGTGCTCCAAGCCTTGCCAGAAACTTTACAGGTAACCATCTCATCAACCCTCACACTGTTCTGGGTAAGTGTTATCATGTACAGAGATAGGAAACTATGGCTCAGAAAGGTTCAAAGACCTGCTTGGCGCCAGCTAGAGAGGACCTCAGAAACCATCTTGCCCCGTGGTTTCCAGGGCCCTGATCCCATGCCTGCTTCGACCCGAGCTGCCTAGCACTGAACACATCAATTTCTGTGACATTCCACTTGCAAAGTGCTTTAAAAGAGAAGATCGTTGATCCAATCCAATACCCAGTTATATTTATGAAGGAAACAAGGCCCAGATCAGGGAAATGGTTCTTAGCCAGCTGGCTGATGGCAGAGAGAGGACCAACATCCAGGTTCCAACTTCCAAGTAGGGCTTCTTAGGTCAAATTGCATTGAAATTGGGAAAATCGACTGAGGCCCAGTGCAGGGCCTCCCACTCCTTTGCTCTCTCTCAGGCTTTGGATCGCGCAGGTAGGCATGGGTTGCAGTCATCCACAGGTTCGAAAGTAGTCTGACCTTGTTCTGTTTTTGAGACGCCCAGGCCTGCAGAATGACTGTTGCTAATGGTGTGGCAATGGGACTGAATTGTAATAAAAATGTTATTTAATCTGGTCATCATTAATGTCACTGTTCCTTTGGACAGGGCACCAAGGACACATTGCCACTATCATAGTCCCTTTTGGTGCCACTCAGAAACATGTGGTTTACTCTGCCCAACCCTGGGACTGCAGAGCTGATTGTACCTTGGGGGCCTGACAGGCGGGGACACACAGGCCAGAGGAGAACTGGAGTTAAACAGAAAGACTGGAAGGATGGAGGGGAGTGGAGGGGTGGGGCAGCCTCAAAAGAGGAATAGGTGGCTGCATCTGTCCACCTCATCTCCACCCCTTACCTTTTGCCATCCTTCTGACTCGTTTAATCAGTGGGTCTACACCGTGGTCTCTTTAGGATCTGGAGGCTATCAGGAGTCGTTGGGCATTGCCTTCTCTCTTAGAGTGGAGCATGAGATAGACCCTCACGAGTCCCCTTACATGCACCCCTCTCCCCCATCAGGGCCCGTTTCTGTTAAGTCCCCCACATCCTCACCAGTAACCCCCTTCACAAATGTTCTGTGGCTCGGGCATCAGGCAGCTGGGGCATTACTAATGCAGGCTGAGCTAAAACCACCTTCAACAGAGACCGGGCTACTGAGGATACAGAACTTTGCAACTAAAACACTTTCCAGAATAGCTCAAAACACCCTCTGTCAGCCTTGGCCACCCACAACTTCCTACCTACACCTAAAGGGTATCTAGATACCACTTGACTCCCAGCAGACAGGAACAGGCAGACCTTTCAGTACGTCATGCAATTCAACGGCTCCCACAGCACCCGTTGTCATCAACTAACACCCAAGCATTTCAGAGGTTTGAACTGTCCATTGCTCAGTGAGGCCCCTATGACCGTGACTGCTCAGGTGTTAGGAACATTGATAAACCAGCACTTAGCAAATTAAAGAATTTCCCTAATACGGTAATATGTTTATTATCCAGTAAAAGGAGCTGGGACAACTGGGTAGCCATGGGGGTGGTAGGAATGGTGCAGGGAGATTCCTATTCCTACTTAACACCAAAACAAATTCCAGGTAGCTCATATTTAAATTGAAAAAAAAAAAAAGATGCAAGGAAATGGAAGACCTTCTTTTCATAAACGATATGAGAAAGGTCCTTCCAAGCATGGTACAAAACTCTGAATCCATTTTTTTAAAGATCAGTATAGTCAACTATATAAAAATCAAACATTTCTGCCTAGCAAAATGCACCATTTAAGAAAATGAAAATGTTTGCACCACGTGTAACAAAGGACAACTTGACAATAGCTCTCAAATTAAACTAAACCTTAATAATAAAAAAAAAAAGATGTAAATTAAATTTCTACTTCCGGAAGATTAGGCAGATGTATTTTCCTCTACTAAGTACAATTAAAACTCCTGGCAGAAACACAAATGGGCACAAAGCCCAAACAAAACCCTATTCTCTGGAATCAAAAGACAGAAAAGGGGCAGTGTAGCAAGACAAAGTTTTCATTCATAATGCTCTACTCCATCCAAACACCACAGACACTGTGACCCCACCCATAGGCAGCCCAGCAAAGGCCGAGCGGGGAGCCTAGACTTCAGCTCTCACCAGGCTGTAAAAAGGTGTCCTCTCTTTGGGGTGCTGTAAGACCTAGGGGAAAACTCTCACCATCAGCCCAGCAGTAACAAGACTGCTCCTGAAATACAATGACCAAAATTAAATCTCAGTGGATGGCAGAGCAGCAGAATAGATAAAAAGAACCCACAAAATTAGAATAGAAATTACTCAATCTCACAATAGAGAGAAAATCTTCTTTCTATTTTTAGTTGTCTCCTCAGAGAAAGAAAATAGATCATAAAAAAATGAAGAGAGTCTTAGGGACCTATGAGACTATAACAAAAGATCAAACATTTTTGTCAGCAGAGTACCAGAAGAAAAGAAAGAGGGTGGGGCTGAAAAAGTAGTAGACAAAGTAATGGCTGCAAACTTTTCAAATGTGGCAAGACATAAAGCTATAGATTCAAGAAGCTAAGCACACCTAAACTAGATGAGTCAAAGAAATCCATGCCGAGATACATCATAAGTAAATTTCTCAAAATGTAAGACAAAAACAATCTTGAAAGCAATGAGAGAAAAATGATACCTTACCTATAGGGGAAAAGTAATTTGAATGACAGATTTCTCAGCAGAATATGGAGGCCAAAAGGATGTAGCACAATAGTTTTCAGGTGCCTGAAGAATTGTGAACCCAGAATTCCATGCCCTGTGAAAATATTCTTCAGGAATAAAAAAGAATCAAGACATTCTCAGATGAAAGTAAAATGAGGGATTAGTCACCAGCAGACCTGCCCTAAGAACAGTAGGAAGTTTTCTAAATAGAAAGCAAAAGATAAAAGAAGCAACTTTGGAACATCAGAAAAGATGAATGAACATTAAGCAAAAACATGGGTAAATTCAATAGACTTTCCTTCTCCTCTTGAGTCTTCTAAATTATCTATGATGGTTGAAACAAAAATTATAACACAGTCTCATGTGTTTCTAAATATATGTAGAAGAAATATTTAAACAATTATCTTTTAAATGGAGGGTAAAGGACTACGGCCATGCCACCCTGAACATGCCTGATCTTGTCTGATCTTGGAAGCTAGGCAGGGTCGGGCTTGGTTAGTACTTGGATAGGAGACCACCTAGGAATGCCAGGTGCTGTAGGCATTAAAAAGAAATAAATAAAAATTATTTTAAAATATAAATGAATGAATGAATAATTGAGGGTAAAAGATATAAAGGGAGGTAAAGGGAGGTAAGATTTCTGTACTCAAACTGGTAAACTATGTCAAGTTATGTGTATATGTAATATATATATAGAGCAAACACTAAAAATGTTATGCAAGGAGATAAACTCAAAACCACTGATAAATCCAAATGGAATTATAAACATTTTTCAAATAACTCACAGGAAGATAATAAACAAAAATGAAAAAGGAATAAGTAAAAAAAATAATTCAATGGCAGACTTAAGCCCTAACATATCATAATTACACTACATTTAAATGGCTTAAAAACATAAAAGCTTGGCAGTATAGATTTAAAAACGTTGAACCAACTATATGCTATCTATAAGAAAACTGCCTCAAATAATAATATAGGATCTTTAAAAGTAAAAGGATAGAAAGAGGTGTATAATGCAAACATCAAAGGGAAGCATGAGTGACTACATTAAAATCTCATACAGTAGGCTTCAGAGCAAAGAAAATGACAAGAGTAGGCATTATATATAACAGTGTCAATGCACCAAAAACATAATCCTAAATATGTATGCACCAAACGACACAGCTATAAAATATGTGAAGGAAAAACTGACTGACATGAAAAGGGAAACAGACAAATCCACAATGCTATGGGCTGAACTGTGTCTCTGCAAAATTCCTATGTTGAAGCCCCAACTCTCAAGATGACTGTATGGAGATAGGGCTTTTGGAGGTAATTAAGTTTTAAGGAGGTTAAAAGGGTGAGGTCCTAATCCAATAAGGTTGCTGATCTTACAAGAAGAGGAAGAGAAAGAATGCTCTCTCTTTCCCTCTCCAGACACAAGTACCAAGAAAGGGCCACATGAGGACATAGCAAAGAAAGCAGCTGCCCTCAAACCAGGAAGAGTACTTGTCGGAGACTGACCTACCGGACTTTGATCTGGGACTCTCCAGCCTCCAAAACTGAGAGAAATGCATTTCTATGGTGAATTGTTATGGCAGTCTAGCAGACTAATGTAAGAAATATAGATGGAGACTTCAACTCAGTTGTAGACTTTGTTGACAGAACAACTAAAGAGAAAATCAGGGAAGATACAGAAGAACTCACTACCATCAACCAGAAGAATCTCTTTGGCTTTTATAGAACACTCTTGGCAACAACAACAGAATGCACATTTTTTTTCAACTGCCCATGGAACATATACCAAAATAGATAATATCCTGGGCCATAACAAACCTCAACAAAATTAAAATTACATTTAAGAATTAAAATTATATACAATGTGTTTTTGAACCACAATAGAATCAAAGTAGAAATCAATAACAAATAACAGGAAATTCTCTAAACACTGGGAAATAGACAACACACTTCAAAACAATCCATGAGTCAAAGAGAATGTCTTAAGGGAAATCAAAATATATAATAAATTGAATGAAAATGAAAATAAAACATAAAATTTTGTGGGACAAGGTAAAGAGGTGCTGAGAGGGAAATTCATAGTACTAAAATGCATTCATTGGAAAAGAGGAAACATCTTAAATCAATAATCTATGCTTCTACCCTCAAGAACCTCAAAAGAGAAGAGCAAAATAAACCCAAAGCAAGGAGAAAGAAGGAAATAATAAAGATAAAAGGAGAAATCAATGAAAATGGAAAATATCAATGAAACTAAGTACTTGTTATATATAATGATCAAGAAAACTTACAACCTTGTGGCCAAACTGACAAAGAAAAGAAGAGAGAAGGCACAGAGACCAATATCAAGAATGAAGAAATGGCTACCACCACAGAGACTGTAGACATCAAAAGGGTAGTAGGAGAATACTATGCACAACTCTACCCACATAAATTTGACAACTTAGACAAAAAAGACCAATTCCTCAAAAAAAAGTACACACACACACACCACAACTTACCCTGTGTGAAGGAGATAATTTTAGTAGCACTATGAAAAAGAAATCCACAATTAAAAAAATAAAAATCTCTGAATGCAGATGATTTCATTGAAAAATTCTACCAAATTTTTAGAGAAAAATTAACACCAATTCTACACAATCTGTCCCAGAAAACAAGAGGAACACTTACTAATTCATTCTGTGAGCTAGTGTCACTCTGATACCAAGACCAACAAAGAAAATGCAAAAAAAAGGAAACCACATAACAATACCCCTCATAAATAAAGGCACTGAAAATCTTTAACAAACTGTTAGCCAACAACAGAGTTAAGAATTACATTAAAAGTATTACACATCATTCCAGGGGTACAAGGTCAGTTAATTTTTGAAAATCAATCCATGTAATTCAACATATTAACAAGCTAAAAAATAAAAATCACATTATTTTATCAATTAATGCAGAAAACAATTTGATAAAATTCAACACCCATTCATGATGTGTAAAACTTTCAGAAAACTAGAAATAGAGGGTGAAGAATAGCTCACTAAAGGTGTCCAGGTTCTAGTCAATAGAACTTGTGAACGTTACCCTACATGGTAAAAGAGACTTTACAAGTGTGATTAAATCAAGGGTCTTGGATATCCTGTATTAGCCAGAAGGGCCCAATGTACTGACAAGGATTATTAAGAGGGAGGGAGGAGAGTCAAAGAGGAGATATGATGGGGAAAAGCTGAGCAATATGCTTTGAAGATGAAGGAAGAGGCTACCAGCCAAGGAATGTGCTCAATCTCTAGAAGCTGAAAATGTCAAGGAAACGGATTCTTCCTGTATAGTGAGCTGAGTAACAACCACCCAAAAATATCAGGTCCTAACTCCTGTAACCTGTTACTGTATTCACATCTTACGGCGGCTGTAACAAAGCACCACAAACTGGGGGGCTTAAACAGACTACAAATTTTTTTCTTTGAAAGCTATCTCCATGACAGAGCATTTGATATCTTGCTTCCCAACAACTGTCATCAGTTTTGGCTCAAACAAACTCATATAAAAATTGAAGGAGAAAAAAAATGAAAGCTATGGGTATAAAATTAAGGTGCTAGCAGGTTTGGTTCCTTCTGGGGGCTGTGAGGGAGAATCTGTTGCATGCCTTTTTTCCAGTTTCTGGCCCGCCCATGGCATTCTCCCTGTCTTCACATTGTTGCACTTCTGTTTGTGTCTATCTCTACGTGCAGCACGTGTCTTTTCATAAGGACATCAGCCAGATTGAATTAGAACCCATCCAACTCCAGTATAACCTCATGTTAATTGTATCTGCAATGACCCTATTTCCAAATGAGGTCACATTCTGAGGTAGTGGGAGTTAGACTTCAACATATGAATTTAAGGGTGGATACAATTCAATCTATAACTATTATAAGGACAAAGGGTCTTTTCCTGTGTGAGTAAGGGTCTTGAGATGGGAAGATGATCCTGGACTGTGCAGGTGGGCCTTAAATCCTAACACAAGTATCCTTCCGAGAGACAGTGAGAGATTAAATTCACACAGAAGAGGACCACGTGACCTCCATGTGACCATGGAGTCAGAAATTGGGGTGATGCGACCACAGATAAAGGAATGCCAGCAGTCACTAGAAGTAGGAAGAGACAAAGAACAGATTCTCCCTTAGAACCTCCAGAGGGAATGTGGCCTTGCCAACACTTTGATTTCAGCCCAATGAAACTGATTTCTAATTTCTGGCCTCCAGAACTGTGAAAGAGTATACTTCTGTTTTTGTTAAGCCATTCAACTATGGTAATTTGTTACAGCAGCCATGGGAAACTATATTATCCTAAGCCTCATGCAGCTCTGCCTATGCTTAATTTTAACCCATAAGACCCATTGTGGACTTCTCACATCCAGAACTGTAAGGTAATATATCTGCATGGTCTCGAGGCACTAGATCTGTAGTCCTCTGTTATAGAGACGGTAGGAAACGAATACAGAGAACTTCTTCAACTTGATGAAGAGCATCTACGAAAATATACAACTAACATTTAATGGTGAGAGACAATTTTCCCCCCTAAGATTGGGAACAAGGAAGGATTCCGCTATCACCAATCTTAAAGTGCTCAGAGTTCTAGCCAGTACAACGAGGCAAGAAAAGAAAAGGCGTTCGTAGCAGAAAGGAATAAATAAAACTATCATGTGCAGATTACAGGAGTCTTCCCTTTTCCCTTTGGGGATATGTTCCAGGACCCCTAATAGATGCCTGAAATCTTGGATAGTACCAACCCTTATGTATACTATGTTTTTTCCTATACATACATATACTTTACAGCTTCTCTTTGTCATATTAAAATTATCAGCATCACTACTCTTGTGCTTCGGGGCCTCATTAAGTAGAATAAGATTTACTCAAACACAAACATTGTGGTATCAGTCAATCTAATAACCCAGTCTAAGTGATTAACTAGGAGACAGAATATACAGTGTGGATACACTGGACAAAGGGATGATTCACGTCCCAGGCAGGACAGAGTGGGCCAGATAGAGTGACATATGCAATTTAAAATTTATGAATTTAGTTTTGGAATTTTCCATTTAATATTTTTGGACTGTAGTTGGCCATGGGAAACTACAACCACAGAAAGAGAAACCGTGGATAAGAGGGGACTATTGTGCATGATTATCTACATAGAAAATTCCAAGGAACCTACAAAAAAATTATTAGAATAAATGAGTTAAGCAAGGTAATAGGATACAAGATAAATATATGAAAATCAATTGTATTTCTGTCTATTAGAAATGAACATGTGGACCCAATTTAAAACACAACACTATAACCACTCAAAAAAATGAAATCCTTAGGTATAAATCTAACAAAACATAGGACTGGTATGATGAAAACTGCACAAAGCTAATGAAAGAACTCAAAGAAGATCGAAAGAACTAAAGACACATACCATGTTCAAGGACTGGAATACTCAGCATAGTAAAGATGTCAATTCTCCCACACGGATACACAGGTGTAATATAACACCTATCGAAATCTCAGCCTTATTTTTGTAGTTACAGACAAGCTTAGTATACAGAAGAAACTAAAATAGCTAAAACAACTGTGGAAAAGAATAAAATGGGAAAAATCAGTCTACCCAATTTTAAGACTTATTATATAGCTGTAGCAATCATTACTGTGTGGTATGGTAGAGAGACAGAAAGATAGATAATTGGTACAGAATAGACGATCCAGAAAGAGACTCATGCAAATATGCCTGACTGATTTTTAACAAAGGTATAAAAACAGTTCAATGGAGGAAAGGCAGGCTTTCCAACAAATGCTGCTGGAGCAGTTAGATGTCGACAGGCTGGGGGGAAAAAAAGTACTTCAACCTAAGACTCATACTTTATATAAAAATTAACTTGAAATGGATCACAGACTTAAATATAAAACATGTAACTAAAAAACTTTTAGCAAAAAATGTGTGTGAAAATCTTTAAGACCTAAACCTAGGCAAAGAGTTCTTAGACTTCACACCCAAAGCGCTACCCATAAAAATAAAACCTAATAAACTGGACTTAATCAAAATTAAAATTCTTGTGCATCAAAGGACACCATCAAGAAAGTGAACAGTCTGTCCATAGAACAGGAGAAAATGTTTGCAAATCATATATCGGACAAGGGTCTAGTATCCAGAATACATAAAGATCTCTTAAAACAACAAAACAATCTAATCCAGTCTATAGCCGTGCCGCCCTGAATAAGCCCGATCCCGTCTGATCTCAGAAGCTAAGCAGGGTCAGGCCTGGTTAGTACTTGGATGGGAGACCACCTAGGAAGACCAGGGGCTGTAGGTGTAAAAAATAAAACATTAAAAAAAGAGAGAGATTGTAAGCTGAAAAAGTCCTTGCAACCAAGGTTTGCCTCGCCTTTTAAAAAAATTAACAACAGAAAACATAATCCAACACGTCGGTGGGAATGTAAAATGGTGCAGCCACTCTGGAAACAACTGTAGTGGTTTGTCAATAAATTAAACATAGAATTACTACATGACCCACCAATTCTACTCCTGGGTATATTCTACCTAAAAGCACTGAAAACGTGTTCAAGCAAAAACTTGTCTACAAATATTCACAGCAGCACTACTCACAAAAGCCAAAAAGTGAAAACCAACCAAATGTCCGTCAGCTACTTCATGGATAAATAAAATGTGATATATCCGTGGAGTATCATGTAGCCATTAAAAGGAATGAAGTATTGACACACACTACAACATGATAAATCTTTGGAACATTCCGAGTGAAAGCAGCCAGTCACAGACCTCATTGTGTGATTCTATTTATCTAGAGTCAGAAAATCCACTGAAACAAAAAGCAGATCATTGATCAGCAGGGTCTATGGGGAGGGAAGAATGAGAGGTTACTGCTTAATGGGTAGGGAATTTCCTTCTTGTGATGAAAGCGTTCTGGAATCAGAGAGTAGTGACAGTGTACAACATTGTTTATGTACCAGTTATCACTAAAGGTAAATTTTGTGTGTATTTTATCACAATTTTAAATTTATATCCCTCAAACCACGTGCAGGATTGAATGGAGCTAGCTATCTTTCCTTGTTCAGGTCAGGATCCCTGACTCCTCCATGCGTAAGCACAAGAAAATTAACTCTAAATTTCTAAGAAATCGATTGTTTCCTATTTTAATTAAGAAGTACAGAGCAAGGGTCTATTGTCAGCCCGGTGTCTATACCCGCCAGCCAAGTAGTCTTTTCCGCAGGAATCCCTCTGAAGCACTTCTGCCTCTAAGATAATGAGGCTTCTAAAATGTGGATTTTAAAAAATTTGAATTAATTGTTGCAAATCAGAGAATCCACGTAGGTCAACTATTCATTAAACATACTCCCTTTCCTGGGCTTCTCCATCCTGAGGATGTCTAGCTACAAGGTTAGAAGTTTTGAATGGTCCAGGCCCTCCAGTCATAGTAAATGTCACACTGTTGACCTGCCTGTGCCACCCACCTGGGCTCTACTGTCTGAAAAGGAAGTCAATTAGGAGGCCGCCCTGGGCTAATGGAACTCAAATTCCTCTTCAGTTGGTCTTCCTAGATTAAGTGTGTTCTGTTCAGCTTCCTACACCTCCTGAAATGGTGAAAACACTATTTCTCTTTATCCTACCTTGAGAGCACATAAGCAAATTGCCATTTTTTCTTGTTGCATTACCAAAAGGGGGGTTGAATCTGAATGGAACATTACCTCGTTTGAGCCCCTAGGTGGCCTGGTCTGTTGCAGTCACATGGAGAATGATGGTAAGGATGGCTACAACCCCAGGACACAAGCCCAGGTCCCTTCAGAACATCTCTCATTTGTGATGCCAAATGGAAGCCCACGACCAAAACTGCCAATTAAAGTCCCAGACTAGAAGTAGGAAGAAGGATGGAAGCTGTTCCACCTCTGTCGGAAAAATGAGACTCATGTGGCTAGAGACCAGGACCAAGGAAAAACTTGATCTAAGTCAGTCACTGACCAACTGTCCAAGACTGAACTCTAGATACTTGAGAGAGAAATCCCATGAACTCTAAAACCTGTCCCCGACAGCATGTTTGCAGCAGCGAATTGTATCCAGCCCCGGCGTGCACAAGCTTCAGACCCTGCAACAGAAGAGGAAGCTGAAGCTCTTACTATTTCTTGACTCCACCTTGTACCACTTAAAACTTTCAGGGGAATTTGGTCTGAGAAATGAGGCTCCTAATAACTTCTTTCAACCACCCTGAGCTGAACTGGACAAGACAAATTTCTAACTTCTGGAGAAGTCCTTATACTCACATTCTAGATAATTCCAGAGTTCTCAGGGCCCTAAGAAAAGATGCTTTTACCTTTAGACAAAACAATGCTAGCACCTGAGTCTCTTGGCTTCTCAGCTTCTCATGCTAAAGGGAACATCTAGCCAATGGAGAAAAAACTAGGGGCCTGTTGGCTTTTAAGCTAGTTGGGGGCTGAGGGCACAGGGCCTGGCCATAGCTGTAGCACAAGAACAGTGGTTTACTTGCAGTTGAGAAGTTTATTAGTGAAATTTATATGGGATTGGGCCAGTCGGCGTTTACATGAGTGATCACTACAGCTCTGGTGTTGGCTGCGGGAGAGGAGGAAGGCTTGCTGCTTTGTTGGTCACTGGTGATGTCATCCCAGGAAAATGTTGGGCTTCTCTCCTGGGTCCAAGGTGCCAGGGCCTGTAGCTGGTGCTATCAAAGAGACTGTGCTTCTGTTTCCGGTGCCTGGCGTGGGGGGATGAGGGTTCTTAGGATCTCCGTGTAGTAGGGGCCAAACACCTGCTGATTGTGATGCGTTAGGTTGACAAACTTTTGGCCCAGTTCTGCCAGTTCTGTCTCAATGAGAGTAAGGCCTCCAGGGAGATCTAACAGAGATCGTTGCACTCCAAGAACCAAACAGCATTTGAGAAACAAATGGATCCGCTGATCTATAAGCAGGAAAAGACAGTGAGAAGAGAAAGGGCAAACAAATTTCAGGGAGAAACAGTACCCCTGTACTCACCCAAGTTCTGAGTTAACTGAGATTCTCACTAACCTGCCCACTTAGCTAGAGATAAGAAAATTTGTTTTGTTTTGGGGGGAAGGGGCTGCTATCTAGCTCCCAAGGACAAAGCAAAGATCGAAAATTAATGAGCTAGGAAATTTTTGACTCTTCTAAAGATTTCTTATGTCTCTACCAGTTAGATCCTACTAAATATTTGACATAACAGTATGCCACACTTAGAAGTCATGAATTCCTGGGTGCAAATCTTCCTTAGAACCACAGAGCTGGTCTTTGGAACATTTCAGTCCAGCATTTTGAAAAACTAAAGCTTAAACAGTGACTTGCTCAATGATCACGTCTTTTACACTGTTAAATGGTTCAGTAACTGACTTCTAGGGTTGGAATCTCTCCCCACAATGTTCTCACCAGCCCCAAGGCATACTCACCAATGACGCTGCGGACACAGTTCTCCTTCTTGGCAATATTCTGGAGCTGTCCTATCAAAGATGCTGCATTTTCACTGCTCAGAGAAACAAGGCCCATGTTCTTGAGGCTCTGATGGATTTCCTGAGATACCTGTTCACTCACAGTCATCAGCATAGCCTCCTCAGACCTAGACCACAAAGGAGAAGAAGCTGGTACCCACCAGGTGGCCCTGGCATAAGGCCAGAGCCTGGGCAGCTCCACACCAGAAGCTGGGGCCACTCAAGAAAGACTCCCAGGCATCTTCCTGCCCTTACCTCAGCCCCTGGTAGTAGCAAAGGTCACTGGGTAGGTTCAGTGTCTTCACTCTTACCCTCAAGGTATCAACTAAAATCTATATATGATACCATGTCCTACTTCTTAGTAAACAAGATAAACTAAAGTAAACTCCAGACAAGGGTTTGGTTCTGCTCTTGGACCGACTCAGTATTCTTTAGCCCCATGGAATCTGTGTATGCGTGGATACATTTTTAAGACTTTCTTGGACATTTTCCATTGTCATTTGTCCTACTCTCACCAATTATAGTGACAAACCTGGCCTTCCAGTTCCTTTGGTGTGAGGCCCTACACACAGTGAACTTTCTTTCAATCAATACTGATGACTGGTGATCAACTCCTGGATATACAGAGATGAGCCTACCATCATCCACTCAACTAGATAACTCCTTTGTAGCAAATAAAATAATGAACCATTTTAGAGCAAATTATCCTCCACACTGCTCTTTTTGGAAGACGGGTTTATTTTTGTCACAAGCCTCAAGACAACTTATAGAAGACACCAATGACCTTTGCAAATGATTCCAAAGGGCCTTTCTGTGGTTTGTGGTGGAACGTAAGCCGTCATTCATTATCTGCTTATGTCTTCACACCAAATATCATCTACCTAAAAAAAAAGAATCTGTGCAGCTCACCTGGAATTAAACTCCTCCATGAGGGCTTTGGTTATGCGCTTCAGCTTATCCACAAACTGAGGTGAGCCGAACAGAATGCTGCCGGAGAAACTACTGGCCACTAGCAAAACTGAGGCCAGGATGGTTAACTGGTACAACTGGGACTCCAGTTCCTGCAGCCGGGTTCTGTCCATCAGCAGTGTCTGAGGAAGCAAGGAAGGACAGGCTGGCTTTCAGGAGAGGAGGGTCCTGGAAGTCCTGAATACAAAACAACAGGGTAATGCCCCACATAGCCCTACCTCAGGGAACTCTTCATTTTCAGGGTCCCAGAGAAGAAGGTTCAGGAAGCCCTGGGACAGCACCATAGCAGGGCTGAGGGACTCTGGGCTGTTGGCCGCCTCATTTAGGGAGGTACAGGACACACTGGAGGAGTCAGGAGTGTCAGGGCAAGTTGGAGGCAGCGTGGTGAGGTCTGCTACCGCTTGAGTGAGCCATTTGGTGGTGTGATCGAGGAGGTCTATAACAGGAACAGAGTGTGTAAGCATCTTCAGCATCTGCATTCCTGAGGCTTCAAGACTATGGTTCTTTTCAAAATATACTCCTAATCAATCAATAAATGATCTAGGGGGTGGGAGTGTCTTTATGTCTTAGATAACTGTTCCTTCTCCCTCCCGCTACTTGAGGAGAAAATTTCTGTTCCTTAAAGGAGACAGAATACCCCCTAGCATTATAAAAGTCAGACCCAAGGTAATACCTCTCCACACCTGCCCTCAAGTTATATACACACTAGGCTGCTTGTTGAGGAGTTCCTGGAATTTAGCCCGTTCATGCTGGATGGAATGTTCCTGCAGGTGGGGTTGAAGGCTCTGGATAGTATAGTTCACCATGTCCATTTTCATCAGGCCCAGAACTTGAAAGATCCCTCTAACATATAGAGAAAACAGAATAGTTATACTATACAAGGAGTCATTAAATCACTGTGTTCTACAATTCGGAGGGGCCTTAAAACTTAGTCCTGCCTCCTCAATTTACAAAAGATGACATGTGGCCCAGTACCCAAGGCCCAGAGTGAGTGGCAGAGCTAGGAAAAGATAAGTCTCTGGACCTTGAAGCCTATGAGCTAGATATCTTTGCACAATTGTCATTCTGTTGTCTCTTTAAAAGGGTAGTCAGTAGGAAGAAACACCAGTATGCTAACAATTCTCTCTGGGAAGTGGGATTATAAGAGATGCTATTTCACTTTTTTTTTTTTAACTTTCTGAGTCTTGGTTTCTATAGCTAGGAAAGAGGGATAGCCTCCCACTCCCGTCCCCTCATATTGTGCGAACTACAATGAAAAAACCTGGGAAAGTGATATTTGAACTCCTTGGAAGAAAAGATCACATATACTAACGTTTTATGGTAGGATGTTATATGGGGGTCCAGTCAATCTAAGGATAACTAAAAGGCCCTGGCAAGGCCATCTTTGGAAAACTAACACGCCAGAGAAAAAGGAGTTCGTCAGGTCTTCAATAGGGAAGAGCCAGCCAAGAGGGGAGCTATCATCCAGTGTCCCGCCCAGCTTTTCCTTGCCCAGGGATCAAGTTTCACACCTCAGTAACCAAATAGAGTCTGTAACGTTCTCTAGTTTCTGCACTGCTTCATCTCGAACTGGTGCACACAGCAACGTCATCGTGTTGAGAATGTACTTAGAGAGATGCGGGACATTTAGGGCCCCATGTTCTGCTTCCTGCCTGAGGAGGTCCATGTCCAGAGCTTCTTCGATCTCATTTCTTAGGCGGTTCTGGCGTGGTAACAGCAGTGACAGCAAGATCTACCCAGGAAAGAAAAGTCAAAGGAGTTGCATTCTGTTTAGAACCCCAAACTTTCTCTAATGGATAACCAACCCCTTTAGACAAAGATATGCCAGCCTGTGTCTTTTAAGGATCAAGAAATCAAGTTCCCAAATTTCCTAGGGAGTTCTATGTATCTTTGTTTAGGGGCCAAGTAATAGTTCAAGGCTTTAGGAATTCAACTATCACAATAATAGATCATTTTTAGGGCAGAATGAGATAAAGAGATAAAGGAATATGGTAAAAGAAACACAGGTGCAACAAATATAAAATATATACCATTACATGGGAATGAGGGACTCTTAATTTCAAAAAGCAGGCATTTTTGAAATTTTACTTAAAAGGGAAAGGATAAAATAGGCAAGGGAACTGTTAAGAGTAACTGGGAATAGCCTGTTAACCCAAAAATATAAATTCCCTATAATCAGAGACACTCCATCTCTGTGCCTCTGTAATATACAACACATGGTGTGGGTGAGGGCTGGGATTCAATGAACATTTGTTTAATTGAATAGAGTACTGGGTTGTCATTGCAAGATCCCATCTATTTAGCTTCATCTTTAACAAATAAAATGCAAGTTGCTCCATATTATCTATTTAAATGGTAAACTATACCAGTTATCTGGAGCCTCTCAGTTCCAAGTCTACCCTTCAGTGCCTACTCTGAAAAGGGAGCCAGGCCCTTTATATATTTTCACTTTGCTGGCTGGCACAATGTTAAGTTTTGTTAGTAGAGGATGCTAAAGAGGTCGTCCTTCCTGGTTCTGGTGTGTTCCACACCTCAGCAAGCTCCTGCAGCACCAGGTTCTCTTTGTTCAAATTACTGCCTGGTTTCTTTCTCCTAACTGGACCCTGGCTGACACAAAATTGGTACCACGAGTGAGGTTCAAATTCAAATGGCTGTATGTCCACTGGATCTGATGTAGCAAGTTATTTTAGATGCCTTAGAAAGACATGCGAACTAGAGGGGCAGATAATCCCCACAAAAATTCAGTGGCGCATCTCCTCAGTGAAGTTGCCCAAGCTTCCCCTCTGAGGTGAAAGACAAATTGCTATATCTCAAACCACCCACCATGGAAGAAAAAGCACTTGAAGGCTTTTTTGGATTTTTGCTGCAACCTACACCACATTTGAGTTTTGCGGATAAAAAAAGGGACTCTGTGATCAATCTACAAGACAAGTGACAGAAACTAACCTCACAGGGTGATGTGATCACAATTCCTAACTGAGAAGGCTATGGGGTAGTCACCTCTGAGGCATATAACTTCTTTAGTAAAAGGTTTCTCTCTGCCTTAAGCCAGCCTTGTCCATTGTTCTTATGTATCTAGGTTAACACACTCTTAAATGCCAGAGCAATCCTTTTTTAGACCCCCCCACCCCGCAAGGGAGTACATAATCATGTTAAATATAATCTTCCTTACATTCCCTCAATTCTAAATGTATAAAATAAACTGCAAAAGAAAGGTAAAATAAAAATTAAAAATCAAAAAATAAAAGAAACTGTAAAACTGTCATCCTCTGGAGCACTGAAGATCTTGCTTCCTGGCATGTTGTCAGTTTGGCTCAAATAAACTCAAACTCTCATAAAAATTCTCCACAGGTTTAAGTGTTCTCACCTGACACTCACTCATTCAGAGTCACTCACGAGGCTGCCAATTCAAGTGGAACCAGATCCAGTGTAGGCTCTGCCCTAAGTTCAGACTGCCATACAAGCCACTCTACCACTGGAGCCTCATGACCCAGCAGGTTCAATGATATCTGAAGCATCTATGCCAAGTAAGGATGACACAGAGAGCCTCTGGCAGGTACCATTAGGAGCATCACAACACAGATCTCTAGGATTTTGGAGTAAATCTATACCCTCTTCTGAAGACAACTATTTGCCTTTTGAGAAAGTTTCTGGCTTGCTCCTAGGCCTTAGCAGATAAGTAAACACCTAATTCATTATAGACACTGGGTGACCACATGGTCTGAGCTTCCCTTGTGGAACTGGGTGTTTGTTGTCTGATCTACATAGCTATAAGACTGGACAATCCAGGAGTTCAAATGTGTGTAGAAGCATGCATATGGAAGCTCAGTGGCCAAAGGAGTGGAATGTGACATTCATCAATTTCTCTCTCAGCTCTAAATCCATCCTCCTTCTCTCTTCTCTGAAAAAATGAAGTCCCTTTAGTTTTCCTTTACCAGATGGTAAATTTTAAGCTTCATCTGTAGAAGGCACTACTAGTTTCCTGTGATGGATAACAAACTTAAGAGACTTAAAACAGCATATACATTTATCATCTCACAGCTTTGGTAGGTCAGGAGTCCAGGAAGAGTTTTAACTGGGTCTTCTGTTCAGGGTCTCACAGGCTATACTCAAGGTGGTGGCTGCACTGCAGTCTTATTTGGAAGCTTGACTGGGGAACAATCTGTTACCAAACTCATTCAAATTGTTGGCTGAATTCATTTCCTTACAGCTCTATACTGAGGGCCCCAGCTTCTTACTGTCAGAGGGACACTAGTCCTAGAGGCCACCTGCATTTCTTTGCCACGTGGCCCCTCTCCATTGGCAGTTCACAACATACTTTTCTGCTTCATCAAGGCCAGCAGGAGACTCACTCTCTCCAGGCTGCTAAGACGGAGTCTTACATAACGAAATGTGACATCTCACCACCTTTGCCATATTCCATTGGTTAAGAGACAAGTTACAGATCTTGTCCACACTCAAGGAGAGAGGATTATATCAGGGTGTGGATCACTGGGGGGTTACTTTAGGGTGTGTCCATCACATACTAGAAAGACATTACAAGGGCAAAAGCTTTTCTTTCTGGTTCTGGAATGCTCACTTGGCAAGCTCCTGTAGTACGCGTGTCTTTGCTGGCAGCCAGCTTCTACAGCCTGAGTGGCTTCTCTAGTGCCAGGCTCCTGAAGCACAGATGGGTGCTCCAACACCTAGCTCCTGCAGCGTACGGTGGCCAGCAGTACAGTAAGCCAGCAACTTCCCCTGGCACAGCTTTGCCCTCTAAAATGAGTCCTTGGGTGTCCTACATCAGCCCTAGGGGTATAGTGGGTTCTTTTTATATCTGATATACCGGTATTCTTTAGAGTTCTCTTTGCTTCTTACTGGCCCAAAGTCCCCATTTCTCCAATTCCCGGTTATAATAATTTTTATAACAAAACTTCCTTGTTGAAATTACTGTGTGACTTCTATCTACTGATTAGATTCTGTCTGATTCATGGATCATGCTCAGTTAGGATTTGCTAGCCACTGACATTCGAATGAGCTGGGGATGTCTAGGAACTTAACATCTACAAATGGAATGTTGGTCACCTACCTCTTTAATTTCTTTTAGAAGTTCAAGAGCACAGCTGAAGTCTGGGGGAGTGGCTGATAGTTGCTCTTTAAGATGATCCCAAAAGGCATTGTGCATTTTCTCCTTTACCTTGCCTTCCAGACTGTAAAAAGGTTAAATACATGAATTATTTTCTCTATCCAAAAACTGCCACGTGGTCATTATTTCCTAAGTCCCAAATACCCTCTGATATCATAGAAGACCAGTATACTGACAGGGGAAGGCCAGGAACTGTATTTGAACTGCAACAGAGTTGAACAAGCTGAGGTTATACTTGGGTGTCAAAGGCATCAGCAAAACCTCTTAGAAGGGTTCCTTGTGGTTCCAGAATAGCGTTTTCTATGCAGCAGGGAGAACCATGAGCTTTTAGCACTAATTTTACATCGAGCCTAGCTTTCATTTATATGTAAATATAGCAATGAACTAAACGATCTTTCATTTTCTTACAGTCCTAATATGAAGGAAACAATTTTCCCCTTCTTTGACAATACCTGAATACTCATATTTATTTATTTCTAAATCAGTAGATCTAGAATTGAATTCACTCTCTTCCCCCTACAAACTTGTTCCTCCTCTATTCTCAGTCTCCATGGTATCACCATGTAGCCAGTCATGGGAGCCGGAAAGATCTGTCTTTTTTTCTCCATAGAAAAACAGAAGCAGCAAAGGTAATCAATCTAGAAAGAACAGTCTTTTCAACAAATGGTGCTGGAACAACTGGATACCACATGCAAAATATGAATCTAGACACAGATCTTATACCTTCCACAAATGGATCATAGATCTAAATGTAAAATGTAAAACTATAAAACTTCTAGAAAATAACAGAAAATCTAGTGACCTTGGGAATGACAATCACTTTTAAATATAATACCAAAATTAAGATCAAAGAAAGAAAACTTAGGTAAATTGAACTTCATTAAAATTAAAAACTTCTGGTCTGTGAGAGACTCTGTTAAGAGAACAAGCCACAGACGATCTTTGCTAAACACCTATCTGATAAAGGGCTGTTATCCAAAATATACAAAGAACTACTGAAACTCAATAAAACCCAATTTTAAAATGAGAAAAGACCTGAACGGACACCTCAGCAAAGTAGATATACAGATGGCAAATAAGCATGTGAAAAGATACTCATCATTATATATCCTTAGGGAACTGTAAATTAAAATAAAGATGAGATACCACTACACACTTATTAGAACTGCCAAAATCCAAAACACTGACAACAACAAATGTGGACGAGGCTGTGGAGCAGCATGAACTCTCATTCATTGCTGGTGGAAATGCAAAATGACACAGCCACCCTGGAAGAGAGTTTGGCAGTTTCTTACAAAGATAAATATACTCTTGCTACATGATCCAGCAATCATGCTCCTTGGTATTTACTCAGGCGAGCTGAAAAAGTTATGCCCACACAAAAACCTGCAAATGGAGGTTTACAGCAGCTTTACTGACGACTGCCAAAACTGGGAACCAATGAAGGTATCATTCTGTAGGTGAGTGGATAACCTGTAACACCCAGACAACGGAATATTAATCAGTGCTGAAAAGGAATGAGCTAGCAAGACCCTAAAATACATGGAAGAATCTTAAACGCACACTGCCAAGTAAAAGAAGCCAATCTGAAAAGACTACATACATACTATATGAGTCCAACTACAGGACATTCTGGAAGCCTATGGAGACAGTAAAAAGATCAGTGCTTGCCAAGGCTTTGGGGAGGAAGGAAGGAACAGAAGGATGGATAGGTAGAGAACAGTGAACTTTTAAGGCAGTGAAATTATTCTGTATGATATAGTAATGATAAGCGTCATTAATGTTGTTATATGTTTTTAAAACCCATAGAATGTACAACACAAAAAGTTAACCCCAAAGTAAACTGTGGACTTAATAAACATGTGTTAATACTGAATAATTAATTATACAAATGCACCGCACTAGTACAAGATGTAAATAATAGGGGGAACTGTATGCAGGGGAACTCTGTACTTTCTGATCATTTTTCTGTAGAACTAAAACTACTCTTAAAAAATTAAGACTATTAATTTTAAAAATTACAGGAATTATATTTTCTCTGAATGTTTATTTAAATGATGTCTTCATCCCACAGTTAGACTAATAAGAAGAATAAGAACTATTTGAAAATTCTGAGGCTGTATCTAATAATTTCCAAATAGTTATTGGTTTTCTTGAATTAAACATCCCCTCCTTTAAAAAACAAACAATAGTAATGCATGCTCCTTGTAAAAAGAAAAAAAAGCAATACAAAGATGAATAAAACAAGTCAAAGTTCCTCTGTCAACACACAAACGTCCATCATCAGAGGTAACCAACTATAATCTAATGGTCCACTGTGTACGGGAATTGTTCTTAACTCTTCTCCCATTTATCGGTCTATCCCAAGTTCCATAAATTTTGATTCTTAATTGTCTCTGAAATTTATTCTTTCCTATTATCATCTCTTACCTGAACTACTGCCATAGTCTGTTAATTTGCCTCCCCCTACATTCAGTTCTGTCTCTTTCTAATCAGTTCTCTACCAATTCACTCTAAAATCAATGATTTTTCTCAGATGCAACTGTGTTCATGATACCATGCCTATTTAAAGTCCTTTAAGGGCTTCTCATCACTACCAACATAAATGGGTTATACTGCATAACCCTTCCTGATAGTACTCTACCTCCCATTCTAATGTATCTCCTCCTACCCCATAATATCTTGTGTTCAACTATACCAAGCTGCTTGTAAAGAACAGGGCATGTTCTACCACCACTCTGTGCCTACAATATGTTACCTCTGCTTAGAGCATCCTTTTCAACCCATACCAATTGGAAAGCACCTATTCATTTTCTAAAACTCAATTCAAGTCTTCGTCGGCAAAATCTTCCTCCGTGGGCAAATCTCTGATCCTCCTTAGGCAGCGGATTACTCTCATTAAACTCTATACACACACCTATAAGTTAATTCATCAGTCACTGTCCCCCCTATGAAAGCTTCCCGATAGCACAGACAGTGCCTTACTTGCCTATAGTTAGAGCTATGGCTATATCTCTCCCCTGCACTCAGCATTTTCTTGCCACATAATAAGGACTCCGTAAATGCCTGATGAATGAATGCCCAAACATGGGATTTCCTTTAGGAACCCACAACTGTAATTAATGTCATCTTATGAGCCTAAAGTAAAGCCAACTGCCAATAGGAATAACCTAAAATTCTATTTCAACCTTTTTCCAGGGATAAATTGTGTATTACCTTACTTGAAAATCCAGCTCTAAATAGTCTCTTGCCCCTGCTTCATTCTCTCTCTCTCATTTCCTCTACTCCCCACCACCACCCCTTTAGCAGACCTGCACTCTCCCATTTCATTTTTCTTTTTTCCTGCCAGCAACAAACATATCTAAGCAATGAGGCACTACATCTGAATTTTGGTGAAAACCTGTTCTCAGAGGAGCTGTGCTTGGTATGGACACCTATTGGCACCAGGCAAGGGCAAATCAGAGCATGAAGACCCAGGCAGCAACTTGTGACAGAGAATGGTACTTTAGTAACAGATTCCCTGAAGTTGCCAAATAACAAAAGCATTTAGGAAATCTGACCAATCACAAGCTATTGGTAGGAAATTAGAACTGTTTTAAAATGTAAAATCTGACAGTGAATTTACCCACTTAACTGCCAAGAAGCCAGCAGAGCCATTCAATTCATACTTACTGAAGGGTTCTATTTATTTACTGCAATGTGAACAGAACTGAGAAGAATCAAAACAAACTTGTTCAGGGCGGGGGTGGGGAGGGTGGCTCATATTATGTATCAACAGGGTCTGGTCCTAATTCATAAATTTACCTGATTATGAAGCCAGGAGAAAAAAAAGAGTTGAAAATGCCACTACAAAAAAATTAACCTTTTAATCTGTGCCTGTCCAATCTGCGATCACTTAAAAGAGTAAATGATAGGAGCTATGTGTAGGCAGCTGATAAAATGACCCCAAAGAAATATGGTTCCTGGTATTCACACCTTGGTGTAATCCCATTCCCTGGAGTGTGGGCTGATTTAGTGACTCCCTTCTAGGGAACAGAAAGTAGCAGAGGCATGGGATATCACTTCTGAGATTAGTTTCCACCTTGGACACTGACTCTCACACTCTCATTCTCCTGCTCTCACTCTGAATGAGGAAAGTCAGCTGCCATGTCATAAGCTGCCCTATGGAGTGGTCCAATTGGCAAGGAGCTGAGGGAAGCTCTGGCCCCCATTCATCAAACTGAGTGCAACATCATGAGAGACCTTGAGTCAGAGGCACATGATTAAACCATGTCCATATTTCTGGTCCACAGAAACTGAGATAATGAACACTGTTTTAGCTGCTAAGTTTTGGAGAAATTTGTTATGCAGCGATAGATAGCTTACTCCAGGGTTCCTCCTCCTTATCTGTCAGAGAAGATCTGAAATCCACCATTTATATTTTATTAACTGGGGTCCCAAAGTGAACATTCCAACAGTTGCTTTGGTTTATTCACTGATTAAATAACATTTGCTTCTTGACTCTCTGATACTAATAATTAAAACTGATTACACTTCTGTTTAAGTTGTTGAGACCTCTTAAGGCTTATGTTCAAACACTGATAGTATTATTAAGTAAAAATGTTTTAAGTCTTGTCTGGAGCCATCAGTGCTAAATACTTAAGCCAGGATGAAAAAGAAAAAGGGAAAATTAGGAGCCTGTACCTGCTCTGAGGTAAAACCTCTTCCATGTGGAAATCACGCTTCTTCCCAGTCTCGTTGCTCATCTTGGTAACGTCATTAACTGTATCTATCAGACCTGTGACAGAAAGAACTTACGGTAGACAACAGTGAACCCACACAAGTCTGAATTTCTGTTTTATTCAGAGATTCACTCTACTGAGAAGGCCCCAAATTCGAATTCAAACTGATCTTACACAAACTCATTCAACCATTCCAATCATATACATTCTGAATTCCAGGCCCTGTGACTGTGCCTCTCACAGTAGTCCAACATGGAGTTAAGGAAGGACAAAGTTATTTTATAAAAAAACATAATGTGAAATTAATTAAAACCTTTCTTTTACAAAATAAATTAAGCAGCAAAGAAAAAATTTATTTGCAAAAATAAACATTTTTTATAATAAACAAATGTTATGATTCCACACTTCTCTTCCTGCCTCTGAGAGTTAAATCCTCTTCACACATAGTACTGAAGGGTGCCAATGTCATTTGGTCTTCTAAAGCAGTAGTTCCCATGTTTTAGAATTTCACAGCATAATTTCAAAAAGATTCTGAGCAACTGACAACTTGCCAGTTTTTTTTGTTTGGCCAAGTACGGATAGTGAAACATGCAAATAAGTAAATTTTTAAAAATCCACTCTATTACTAACAAAATGGTCATTTCATAAAATAATAGTGTAACCTCCAAAAAAGCAGAAAGGGAACAGTGTCAGAATAAAGAGTAATCTTTTAAATAGAATCAATTTAGCTTGAGGAAAAATTCATTATAGTATCTTTATTTCATTTTACTAAATATTGCTAAGAATTTTGTCACAAATCAGCATTTGAGAACCACTGTTCTAAGTTCTTTAATTAAGACCCAGCTGATATCATTTTCACGTAAAAGGCATATTTGGTAATTATAATGGTTACTTGGCATATAAAACAAAGTTGCACACACAAATCATATTTTCTCTCTATCTTTCAATGAAGCTTCGTTTGTTCACAGGAAAGTATTTGGCTCCAAGATGTGGAGGAGATATAAATAAACTAAGACTGGCCACAACTTGATCATTGTTGAAACTGCATGATCATTAAATGGGAGTTCGTTAGATCAGCCTCTCTACTTTGTAAATATTTAAGTTTTCCCTTAGTAAAAAGATTTAATAATGTAAAAAGAAAAAACATTGTAGAAAATAGGTTACACAGAATACCCTTTGTTCTTAGAAGATACATGATGAAGTTTTTAGAGGTAAAGTCATGACTCATACTCTCTGTGAGAGAAAAAAACTGAAAGCACGCACAATGAGCCCGTTTAGGTAAACATAAAGGTGAACTGAACTATAAGTGGATAGCTGAAGTTCCCTTTTTGCAGCCTCTCCAAAGTCTTTAGTTCCAGCCAAAATGGTAAAACACAGTTAAATATGTCAATAGACTTACCACTAACTCACTAATTTGAAATGAGAACTAAAAGAAAATCTTCAGAGACTGAGCTATAGCAGCTTCTCGAAGACTGATGGAAATATTATACACAGAAACATTTTCCAAGTACAACAAACCGAAGTCCACAGCCTGCTTTGACAAGATTGTTTTGTTGGTCACCATAGCACTATGCAACTGCAACAGCTGCAAAATTCTAGAGAGGGTTCAAGGAGAATTTAGAAAATGCAACTGAGGAAGATTTTAAAAATCCATATACTAAGGACAAGGAAATTTTTAAGATAATATGGTAACTTAACCAAGTGAACCTAACATATACAATTAAAAATTTATTTTCTCAAAAAGAGGAATATGGTATTTTGTGCAGTTATTTTACCTATGGAGTTACTTAAATAGCCATCTCAAGAACTTAAATTGTTTTCATTGTATATACAAAAAAAAAAAAAGAAAAAAAGACTTTCATCCCACATCAGGTTCATATCTACTGAATACTTATTCCAAATAGGGATTCCAAAGCACCCAATTTGCCATTTTCGTGCCAGTCCCTTAACCAGCAGCGACCCCACGTGGCTACAAGAGACTGGTACTATGGCCTTGAAATAACTGTTCCCATTTCAACCTTCAAGAACGTGCCTAGGCCTTCAGATTGATGACTGGTTAAATTCTCTGGAGATTATAAGAGAAAAGCAGGGTGAATCCCAGTGAGATTAGACCAACCGAGGTGACACTGTGCCCCAACAGGAACATAAAAGAACATCTACTATAGTATAAGAGCCCAACAATCTGAGCTCAGGGCAGTATGACTACTTGAGACAAGCCCAGGAAGAACAACACAAGTCCCATCTGGGCTCACTCGGGGTCTTTAAAATCTACCGCAGATGTGTCTCCTTGCCTCCCCTACGAATTCACAATACAGCAACTACAAAGATGGCTTTGAACTGACTCGGCTTCAAATCCTGCCAGGTTCAAGTAACCGCGCTTAGGTCGCTTCTTGCTCTAGGATGGAAAGCTCTTGGAAGACTTGTGGTCAGTAGGGGGCCTAGAGATTGGGGTGGAGAGGAGAAGAAGAGCAAACCATAAGGAGAGAGAGAGAGGATGGAGAGCTGCGGAGCCTAAGAGGGACTCGGTCCATCCTGACCCCCAGCCTCCCTGAGGGGAGACAGGGCCGCCAGGCGGGAACCTACGGGGAGGATGGTCCTCGAGGCTGCTCTTGTCCTCCTGGGTCGGTCCTGGTGTTTCGAGCTTGCGGGGGCCGCTCTCTGCATCGCCAGGGTCCTTCAGGGGCACATTCTCCTCGATGTCCAGCATTTTGGTGACGGAACCTGGAGGGGGGAGGGGGGACAACGGCACCTTGTCGGTTGGCGTCGGGGCGGCCGGGCTCCCCAGCGGCCGAGAGACCACTGGCCCGGCCCGCTGGGTCCGACCTGGACAGCCCCAAGGAGGGCGACTTCAAGGTCGCTCGGGGGACGGGCAGGGACGAGGGGGCCTGGAGGAGGCGGGACAGGGACACTGGGGGGGGGAGCGGGGCAGGACCCTTCCCCCGCCCGCCCCCTCCCGGGCCCGGCCCGCCCGGCCCGCACCCTCGCCCTGCGGACCGGCCCCGACTCCCGGGGGGGCGCGGCGGCCGCGCGGCCCCGGCTCGGGCCGTACCACCGCGGCGGGCGGCGGGGGCGCGGGGCCGGGGGGGCCTGGACGGCGACGCGCGGGCCGCCAGGCCGGCCCCGCGACCACCCCTGCCCGGTGGGCGCGTTCGGGAGGGGCCAACAGACCTTTGCCGTCCCCGGGGCAACGCGGCGGTCCCGGGCCGGTCCTGGCGCTCGCGGCCCCCCGCCCCGGGGGTGGGAGCAACGGCCGCGACTGGGTCGTCGAGGCCGCGAAGCGCCCGCCAGGGCTGCTGGCCGGGGCCTCGGGGCCCCTCCGCTCCCGACAGCTCCCGCGCCCACGACAGAGATCACCGGCGCTGCTTAGGAAGGGAAAGAGCTGTGCGTTTGCTGTCGCTCCAGGCTGTTTCTGCACACCCAGGAGGGTTGCCGCTTTAGCACATCCTGGGCACGTTGAGAAGCCCCCCCCCCACTCTACAGGTGTGGGAACCTGGACACGTGGTCCTCTCAGGTGCTGCTGGTCAGCGGGAGGCCTGCGGGCTGCGAGGCCGCGTAGGCTCAACGGTGACCTGGGGCTGCCCTCCAGCCAGCTGGCTGTCCAGGTCACAGGATTTTCTTGGTCCTGGCTGTTTTGTTGCCCCTGAAGTGACGTTTCGACCTGGAATGACCCCCACTTCCCCTTCAATCCCTGCACTTTCCAGGTGCGGGGGGAATGATACGAAAATGAAGTTTTTACACTCCATATTCTCCCATCCTTCTTTATTACTCTGACTTACGTACCATAAAAGCCTACTTAAAAAAAAAAAAAGATGAAAGTATTGTCTGTAAGAAACTCAGTTCTCATAACCCTTGCCTTGTTAGTGCAGAATGTGATTTTTTTATTCTTGCACAACTTGTGCATTTTGAAGGGAAAAATGGAGAGTCGCAAGAACATTTCTGTTTAAGAAAGTCCACGCAGCTCTGAGGCTCAGGAAGTTATGAGGGGAATGACCTAGTAAAGTTACTGTTTAGCCAGAGAGTATCTCAGACCAATACATACTAAACCTGTCCCTTATTCCTCACTCCTTCCTGGTATTTCCCTCGGATGTCAACTATGAAGCAGGCTAGCCTTCACCACAACCTAGGAGAAGTGGGAGGAACTTGTATAACTTCAGCAAGAAGTTCAATGAAACTATGATTCTTTGTTTTTACATAAGGAGATATTTAGGTTAGGTTGTTGATTTCTCTTTTTAAAAAAATCCAGAACTCTGGGGTTTTTATTTCTGGAAGAAAATTTCCAGAATGACACCAGTTCTTTTTCCCACAAAAAGTGGCATTGCCATAAAGCTCTCCCTGCTGATGCCTGAAATTTCTCAGTCCATTCACGTGCATTGCACAGTGTCCTTTTAATACCCACATTCTCTGGAACGGGTGGTGGGGACAGTGAGAAGATAATATAGTGGTGTGGGAGCACATAGTGGGCGTGGGGAAACTGAAGCCAGAAGAGGGATAAAGGATGAGGTAGAGAAATACGGAATTAGTGTTTTCCCAGGGTCAGTCCAGGGGCAGTATCTCAGGATCTCTATCTTTAATATACCAGAACTAACTAGGCAAAGTTAAAAGCTGGGGGAAATAGAAAGATGATGTGAGAGATATACCCTCCTTGCCTTTGGGGTCTTATTAATGATTGACTTTTTTTTTTTTTAATGATTTACGAAATGCTTTTACATTGCAAATCCATATGCTCTGCACACAATTTTACCTGTTCAGTAGGCAAGATGGGTATTTTTTGTGACCATTTAATAGATGAGCAAACATGAACAAAAATCAGAATGATTTCAAGGAGTTATCAAAAGTCACATGGCAAGGAAATACTTGACTCTTTGATGCAGGACAGGGCAAATTTGGGGCGCGGGGCGGGGGCAGGGGAGAGAGAAGAGGGTTCTTGGCGTATCAAAAGAAAGAATTCATGCATACACCAAAGTTAGAGTCAAAAGGAAAGTTTATTACAGAAGGGGTAATGCTCCATAGACAGAGCATGGTCTCTTCTCAGAGAGAGAGTGAGAGACTAAGAGAGATTCAGAGGGACAGAGAAAATAGAGACGGGGACAGTGAAAGAGAGAGTAAAGACACTGAGAGGAACTGAGAGGAAGACAGTGAGAGGGACTTGAGAGAAAGACACTGGGAAGGACCCTGAATGTTTGGAGAATTCAGTTTATATATCCGTCTTTAGTTCCTGTGAGTTACAGTTTAAAGACTTTGTTTACCCATTTTCCTTTGATATGGATATACAGTGAGGAAGGATAAGATGTAGCACAAAAAGGTAAGAATATGTAGCATGAAACGCCTGCTGGTAATTCTCAGCCTTTAATCCATAAATTCCCTATGATTTTAGCCATAAGGAATGAATGATTTTATTTTCTGTAAGGCACAACTTAAAGACTCTCTTTTTCTTATTTTCCTTTTATAGTATGGGGAAATGTGTTGTTAGCAATCCCAACAGCAATCTTTCTTTCTTCTGTAGGTGTTCTCCTGGTTTGGCCATAGAGCTGATCAGCATGTTGCAGTCTCTAAATATAGCTTGATTTAACATTTTAGTTCTCTTGCTTCCTCTCTACATTATCATGATCATGTACTTTTTCTTCATTCACACTACCTCCCTGACTGGCTGAGAAGGCTCGATAAACAACAAAATATAATTAACACATAATGGTGTAGTAAGTACCATTGGAGAGCTGGGGGTACAAACAAGAAGTGCTGCTGGAGGTCAGAGAGATCTTCTGGTTGTTCGGATCAGTTCAAACTGTTCCAATACAGCCTTTAGCCAGGATCCTAAGCAAGAACTGATCTGGTCTTTGGAAACAGGTCTCTTTCTCAGCGTGCCTTCCTCTCAACCTCAGATTGTCTTCAAACTCCCCTAATGAGTGAAAGTGAAATTCCCCAAAACATCCATTCTTTAGCGGGAATGCCCCTCCTAAGTAACTTAACACCTTTACCCTATTAAACTGCACATACCTCAAAAGACTCATAAAGAAACTATTCCTCATACAACCCAAGGACAGAAGTAAAAGGCCTATTTCCTCTCACACTGCAGTGTGCTCAAAGTTGTCCACCCTAGGGTTCCCCTTTTATATTAAGATATCATACAACTTTTGTTTTCCATTCATAATATATCTATGTTAGTTTTAATACTGTCTATTTGCTCTCCTCAAATCTTTGAGAATTCTTGTTCCAGGAGAAGGGCTTCCTATACTCCCTGGTACACCTCTATATACTGCCGTGGATACATACATTCCAGTTTGAGAAGCAGTCTAAGAGAATTTCAGGCCTATAGCTAGAATTTTCCTACTCTTCAACCAGTTTCCCACATGTATGAGTTTTAACCCAAACTCAATAGTGTAATTTATTCTCATTTGTTAAATACTATCTTGGGTACATTATCTCAACAAAGCAAATTATGCAGAAAGTTGATCTCACTCACAAAGACTTTCTGAAAGAGGGGTGGATAAAGACAAAGATGTAAGAAAAATACTCTCAGATGGCTGCAAGAGACACAGAACCACAGAATTTAAGAGAAATCCTGAATATGGATATTTTTATAAAACAAAACAAAATAACAGCAACAAAAAACACCTCATTTTACATCTTAGGCTCAGTGAGGTTACATGACTTGGCTAAGGTCACCACCAGTTTATGGAAAATTTAGGACCAGAACCCTGTTTATTCCATAATATGTATAGCTAAGCAAGAATAAAAGCTAATACTATAAATAAATATTTACATTTACTAAAGAAAAATGTAAATGATAGGCCATGGAATGGAAAGTAAGAGATGAAGTTAAATAGAGGTCAAGACTACAAGCATAGGAGAGTAACTGAAAGATAAACAGTCAACTAAAGTGGTAGGGACTCATAAGTACAGGGTGGGATATTTAAATGGAACCATTTGGAGTCATGTAAACTGGGATGGACTTCATTATAGCCTCCCTTATGGTACAGAGTCGCACATCAAAACTATTTGCTTTAGTCTTCTGACAAATGTGTTTTCTTCACAGAACCCAAGAGGACTGTGTGCGAAGGGTTGGGGTTATCTAGGAGAAGCCCTTTGAAGCTCAGTGAAGTGTGGTAGATGGGAAAACCGTTACACAGCTTTAAGGAAAGAGGGCTCAAAGAGAGGACCAAGAAGTTTCTAGCAGTAGCATTGACTGCCTGCTTGTTCAGCCACATCTCACTCCACCAGCGATACTTAACAGGCCCTGCTCCTTCCTGCTTCCATGCTGTTCCTCCCATGGAGGTGCTTCTCCCTTTCATTCTTCAGGTCTAGCTTCTAAGGCCTATCCTCCTCAGAGAATCTTCTATGGCCCTCAGTCAGCTTCTCTCTACTTTTTCCTCATAGCAGTCAATACGGTTTGTAAGTATATGTTTCTTCGCATAATTTATTGAACATCTAACTCCCCTGTGAGACTATAAGCTTTCTGAGAGCAAAGATTGTATGCATTTCATTCGCCACTATGCCTGGAACATCACACGTACCCAATCAATAATTATAGCTTGAACACATGGGCACAAACAGAGGAGGCAGCAGTGCTGGAGGAGTGACACTGCTCCCCACACCCACCCTGCTAGTCAGGCAAAGTATGTCCCTGTGGACCCAGTTCGATTTCCAGTATCTTTCTCTTTTTTGTCTCATAGACATGTGTCCTCTCTTTCTGTCTCTGCTTTGTCCTTAGCTTCCTGAAAGTCTTTCAAACCAGCAACGACGACATTCAAGAGAAACGAAAGGATGCTCAGTTAGGGTCCTGTGACAGCGGTCCCCTCTGAACCAGAAGGTGGCAGCAGGGGACAGTGGCACCGTGGAAGAGTAATTTACACAGTCAGGCTCCTGGTGAGGGAGTCTCAACGATTCAGTGACTCTCTCAAGCCAGGGTCAGCAGCAGCCCAAAGCCGCAAACACTGACTTTAAAAGTCTTCCTAAGAGCTGCATCTTTCGAGTCCCCAAAACAATCGCGCCTTGTGCCCCAGGACACGGTGCAAGTTACACACTTAAAGCAGTTTCCACAGAACCACATTCAGCTGGTTTTAAACTCTGGGGAAAGCTGGCAGCCTCTTTGTGGGTTTTTAAAAAAACTAGTTACAGGGACAATTAAACCTTTATGGGCCCCAGAATGTACCTATGCAGACATAAATAAGGATCATTCTTCATCACCGTAGAGAATCCACTTTCTGGCAACAAACATATTTTTCTGCCATTGCAAGACAGAGTTGAGCTCATGTCTGAGAGCCTTTTTGATTAGGACAGGTGATGGGGGGTCAGCACGAGCAGAGTTAGAACTTTGACCCTAAGTTTGGCACGGGCCGCTCCTTAAAATGGACACATCCAGGCCTTGGACTTAGCTGGTCTTAAATCACAAACTTCGAAAGCCTTCCCAGAAAGCTGTCAGGATTTGAGGCCAAAAAACTCATCTTGCTCCCTCCTTGTGTTACTTAGGGCCAAACTAGTCCATTTGTCAAAGAGTTCTGACTCCATTCCCACTCTAACAACACAATACAATACATTCATATATTTATAGTGCAATGTCCTTGAATGGTCGGGATGATTTTTTTTTAATGCAATAATATCATTAAATACAGCAGGGGGCTCTCTTCTTAAAGAAACCTTTGAGTAAACTCTTTTGTTAAGGGAATCAGTCTTTTGTAAGGGAGACCATCAACCACCAATTTGTTTTCCAAATCTGAGGTTTTAAGGAGAATATTTTCTTAAACCAGGCCCACTTTAGACAGTGGCCTGTACATTTTCTTTATTTTTCTGACTTTGGTAGAGACGAGCTTTTCCTGAAGGAGACATTGTTGGGTGGGGATGAAGGGATCTCAAACACTTGAGAAATAAATCAGTTTCAATCATTCCCGTCATGTATAATTCTCTAGAGCCACCAGCCTAAAGCAAAGTATAATGATCTCCTGACAAAGAATCCAGCCACTTAGATTTGAGGGCCAGTCTATTGAAGTCAGTTTCAAAAGAAATGCAGAGAAAGGGTTTTTTTAAAAAATTCCCGTAGATTTTGTTTTATTGTGGTAAAATACATTCCATAATATTTATCATTTTAACCATTCATACATGTACAATTCAGTTGGATTAAATTAAATTCAGAATGTCATGTAACCATGACCACTACCTATACCCCTAACCTTTCATCATCCCCAGTAAAAACTCTGTACCCATTAAACAAAAACAATCTCCACCCCAGACCTCTATTCTTCTCTTTGTCTTTGTGAACAGAGAACAGTTTTAAACTGCAGTGTGACTTCAGGGCCTTTTTCTTGGCATGGCGTGGTGGGAGAATGGGGAAATTGTGGCGGTCCTCTTTTCACCTTGTGGACTTTTCCCAGTGCTGCTTCTCCACTCCCCTCTTTTCCTCTAACAGTGTCTCTGTGATGAAGGGGAGTTCATTTGAACGGTTTAAACTTGCAGAGGAGCTGCAGCCCCCGGAGAGAACAAAAGGAGGTCACTGGGTCTGAGTCTCTGTTACAAGCTCAGGAATGGCAAGAATTTTCTGACCTCAGTCGTGTGAGGAAGTAGGCACACGAAGAGCAAAACGGCTGATTTGGTGCCTGAAGCCTTAATGTGCCCCTCCCCCCTTTCGGTGCCAGTCAGCTACGAAGCTCTGTACCTGAGATCTGTCGGGGCAGAGAGGTGGGAATGCAAGAAGAGCCATGAAGGGCTGGCTCCCTGGGGGACCCTCAAATTCTACACTCCAGAATTTCTCACACTGAAAAACTGGCTAAACCACTCATGACCCCTGTGGAATTTACATCTCTTGTACCCATTTGTGGCTGACAGAGGCACACTCAGAATGACTCACATCCTTCAGTTTGGGTTTTACTTTGCTCACAATGCTTGGAAACTCTCAAAGGAGCTAGCTTCCCCTTTCTGACCTCCCCTCCCCCCACACCCCCCACTCCCCTGTCAAGTGCACAACTCAGGATAACTGGAGACTTGGCTTATGAAATCTAATCTCTAATTGTTTCAAGAACTACCTTAAGACCCCAGCCTCACTTTTTCAACCCCAGGACTGTGGGCCTGCTGGGCCCTCAGGACACCTAGGGCAAGGTGGTTCTATGACACAGCGAGACACTGAGCCATGGGCGGTGGGAGGAGAACATCCCAAAAGCAGGAGGCCCGAATTCCTTCTGCTGCTCACTCTGGTACTCTGGGCAAGTTGCTTCGCAACTCTGCCCTCGTTTTCCTCAAATTGGGTTGTGAGTGCCCTCCAATGATGAGAATGTCTGGGAAGCAGGGAGAGGAGCAAGGCTTTCCAATGTCGGGAATTCTTGAAACAGGAACAAAGCCCTTCACTTCCCGTTGGTGCTGACATAACAGAAAGAATGGCTGCAGGAAGATGAAGGAGGAAATGTGGAGAAAAAGGAGAAAGGACAGCTGTATTTTAGGACAGGTTGAGAAGTTTTGGTTGGATCTTCATGGAGAAATATTCGGCAGGCAGGTGGAAATAAGCTGCTGGAATTAAGGAGAGAGATCAAGACTAATAATAAGAGTGGACTCAGGAGTCCTGGCTATAGATGGAATAGTAATAATACCAGACAATACATATCAAGTGCCTACCATGTGCCGGGCCTTTGAGAAGCCCTTCACATAGGTGGGCTGCTATCATTCTCACAACTCTGTGACAAAGATGTTTTTACACCCACTTTACAGATGAGGAAAACTGAGGTGTCCTGCCCGAGATCACTCAGTGAATAAGTGGTAAGACAGGGACTTGAACCGAAGGAGTCTGACCTTGGAGGCCTTAATCAGTCTTTTACACACCTCCTGATCAAGTGGAGGAAGAGGAGCATAGGAGAAGTGATACAGGTGGAGGACAGAACCTGGACAAATACCTTTAAGTAGTACTGCTGTTCCAGATCAACTGTGACCTCAAATCAGATTCTGAGAAAACGAAGATGTGGGTCAGAAGCAAACTGCGAACTATCCAGGTCTATCTACTGAGACTGTCGATCAGACTGGCTCTGCACACCTGTGAAATAATATCGAGCCCTCGCTATGTGCCAGGCACTGGAATAAGGGGCATCACATATATTATCTCATTTAGTCCTATCAGAAACCCTACACAGGAGATGTTATCATGACCATTTTCAGGAGAGGAAACAGAGGCTCCAGAAGCTTGAGAGATTTACCCAGCTATTAAGTCTCAGAGCTGGGAACAACACGCCAAGCTCTGTGCTTCCAGGGCCAGTTCAAAGGTTGCCTCGCCCAAGCAGGCTTTCCTGGTTGCCCCCTCAACACTTATATAGTGAACCCTCTGGGCATTTCTGGTATGTTTCAATAGGGTTTCTTTCTTGAATACTTTGTAGTTGAAACCAGTATTTGAAGTCAGTGCTTCCGGAAGTTGCTAGAGGGTTATCAACTGCCTTGAACCAATGTTAACGTTTATTCGTGCACATTTGAGTTAACTTAGAAAAAAGCAGTGCCTCTCATTTTTGGTCCCTGGGACACCCCCAGCTTGTCCTTACAACACAGATTCCATGGAGGAGCTTGAGTGGCCTAAGGGTAACCCCATGCCCATTACAAGGAGGGCTAAGCTGGAGGTTTCAACAACATTCTTCGTCACTTTACTTCATCATAGTCCTTTCAGGAAGGGATCTTTCCTCTGGACTTTGTCGTACCAGGCTCGGAGGCTGGGAGCTGTCCTTAGTGGCCATCTTACTCCCAGCTTGGCTCCAGTGAACCGCGGACGCCCAGCCTCCTGCCTGAGATTTCTCCAGCATCCAGCCAGCATACTCCTTATTGCTTAAGCCATTTCGACTTGGGATACTTGCAGCCCCCAACTCCCACTAGAATGCAGGCAGCAGAAAGGCACAAACCATGTCTGCTTTCTTTATTGCTGCATCCCCAGCTCTTACCTCAGAATTAAGCACGGAGAGCTGACTCATTATATAGTTGAATGAATGAGTCAGAAAAACAGTGAATGAACCTAATATCATAAATTCAGAGAATGGTATCGCTGGAAAACACTTTTTAAATCATAGAATCAAGTCTTCTCTCCTTTCTACTCTATGGTGAGAAAAGAAGGGATGTGTTAGGACAGTTAATGGTAGTTGTCCCTCTAATTAGGATAGACATCCTAAAGTGCCGGGGGAGGACTTTCAGTCTGTGAAGCGAGCATCCGAGAAGGGCTTTGATGCCACACCTAGACCAAGATGGACAACAAGAAACTCAGCCTTTAGGATAAATAAAACTTCAGCATCAGTGGATGATGAAAATGGGACATGGTATTGAGAATTTTTAAAAGTACAAAATATCTTTGAATGTAGTGGTTGGTTAATGTTTAATGTTGGCTCTTTTTCATGAATAAATTATGGAAAATACATGGTTATTAACTCTATGGCCCTTTAGCACAAAGAGTGCATTTGCCTCCTTCTTTGGGCATAGAGCTGAGACTGCCCGCGGCTTCCTTTGTGGGGACACACCTCTCTACAAAATTACAAAATGGAAGATATGAGCATTGGTAGACTTCACAACTCCCCTATACTGCATGCAAGGGGTCTTGTCTATACTTGTTACACAATATTTTGTTTCTTCTAAAGTCAACGTTATTGAGGTATAATTTTTGTGAGTAAAATGTGCCAATTTTAAGCATACATTGCAGTGAGTTTTGACGTATGTACCAGGTAAACCCCACCACAGTCAAACAGAATACTTCCATCACCTCCAAAAGTTTCCTTGTGCCCATGTGCAGTCAATACCCATCTCATTATCCCAGACCCCAGACAACCATTGGTGTGCTTTCTGTCGCTGTGAAAGACACTATTAGATTAATTGCATAGGTTAGTTTTACTCGTCTGAAACTTCATACCAATGAAATTATACAATATATAGTAGTATTAGTTAGCTAAGGCTGCTGTAAAATAGCACAGAGTAGGAGGTTTAAACAACAGAAATTTATTTTCTCACAGTTGGAGGATGATCTTGGAAGACTAAGATCAGGGTGTTGACAGTTTTGGTTTCTCCCGAGGCCTCTCTCTTCGGCTGGCAGATAGATGGCTGTCTTCTTGCTGTGTCCTTGCATGTCCTTTTCTCTGCAGGAGCTCATCCCTAGTGTCTCCCTCTTTTTATAAGAACACCAGTTCTTTTGGATTAGGGCCTCACCCTTATGACCTCATTTAACTTTTAACGACCTCCTTCCAAATGCAGTTACATTGGTGAGGGCTTCGGCATATGAATTTGGGGACACAACTCCGTTCATAACAGTAGTTTCTTATGTCTAGCATCTGTGATTCAGTATATCTGTTTGATTCATTCATTTTGCGGCATTCGTCAGTAGTTTTTCTTTTTTAATTCAGAGGGGTGTAGGTTGTGTAATTATACCAGTTTATTCATTTATTTATTGATGGATATTTGGGTTATTTTTAGTTTTTTACTATTAGAAATGAAGCTCCTATAAATACTCTAGTATGTCTTTTGGTGGACATATGTTTTCATTTCTCTCGGGTAAATACCTAGGAGTGGAATTGCAGGATTATATCGTAAGAATGTTTAATTTTATAAGAAATTGCCAAACATTTTTTAAAAGTGGTTGTCTCATCTTACATTTCCACTAGCAGTGTCCAAAAGTTTCGGTTGTTACCAATCCTTACCAAAACTTGGTATTATCAATGTTCGTTTTTAAGCTATTCTACTAAGGGCATAATGGTTTCTCATTGTGGTTGTAATTTGCATTTCCTTGGTGACTAATAATGTTGAACACTTTTTCCATGTGCTTATTTCTTGCCCAGAGGTCTCCTATGGTGAAGTGTCTGTTCAAATCTTTTGCTCGTTTTAAAAATTTGATTCTTGGTTTTCTTTCTTTTTCTTTTTTCTTTTTAATTTATTTGTATTTGTAACAGCCTTTGTAAGCAGGATGTGACTTGAATACTACATTTCCATTCATAAAACTCGCTCTACTTACTTTCGAAGGGCTTTACAACATGCCTAGGTAGGCTTATCAATCTGCTACTCTAAACAGTACTTTTCTTTGGAAAACAAGCTCTATGGTTAGTTACTCCCATCAGGTTGGTCCAGTGTAACAGACTAATTTCTAGAGGACATACATGTAAGTCGATAACTATAGGAGTTAAAAGGTTTAAAAAGATCCTAGCAGGTAAAAGTTGTTTTATCCAATGTTTTTCCTTTAAACATCATGGTATATCTTAGAACACTTCAGTGGCAAAAGGTTGGATCTCGTAAGGGATCTGCTTGATAGCTAAATACTCTAGGACCCCACAGAGTTAACATTAGGTTGCATACATCAGCAACAAACATAATTTCAGTCTGTTAAAATAAGCCAACATGAAACCAGAAAGGAAAAACTAGCTCTGCTTCAGTGCATAATTTTGCAGAGGTTTCAAACTTTGTTTTTTCCTCTCCCTATTTCTTCTCTTCTTCATTTTCTGAAAGTTCCAAGTCCTCTTTGGCGACTGACACTAAAGTCTTCCCTCAACTTTCTTCAGCTGTTGGACGTAGTCCTCATCAATAGGCTCAATCACATAGATCACCTCCAGGCCATGCTTGTGAAGACATTCAGCAAAGGCCAAGTTAGCTACCTGGTCCTTGGTCTCACCTGTGACGTAATAGATATTTTTCTTGTTTTTCTTCATTCTTGTGCTGTAGTCCTTGAGGGAAACTATCTCGTCACCAGAAGCAGAGGTGTAGGATCTTAACAGCTCTGAGAGCTTCTTCCAATTTTGAGAATATTCATGTATTCCCAGCTTAATATTTTTAGAGAACTGCTCATAAAAATTGTGTAGCTCTCTTTGTCTTCTGCCAGTTCAGTGAAGAGTTCTAAGCATTTTTTGACCAAATTCTTTCTGATAATTTTCAAATTTTTGCTTTGTTGCAAAATCTCCCAAGAAATATTTCAAGGGAGATCCTCAGAGTCCAACACACCTCTGAAGAAATTTAGATGTTCAGGTATTAGATCTTCACAGTTATCCATGATGAAAACTCTTCAAACATGCAGCTTAATGTTGTTCTTTTTCCTTTTGTTTTCAAATAGGTCAAAGGGAGCACCTCTTGGAACAAAAAGAAGGGCCCTGAATTACAATTTCTCTTCAACTGAAAAACACTTCACTGCCAAGTGACCCTCCCAGTCATTCATTAGGCTCTTGTAGAACTCCCCATATTCCTCATTTGTGATATCGTCAGGGTTTCTGGTCCAAATAGGCTTTGTCCTGTTCAGCTCTTCCTGGTCAATGTACTTCTCCTTGATCCTCTTCTTTTTGTCACCATCCTTCTTTTCTTCTTCTTCTTCATCAGAACTAGCATCTTCTATTTCAGGTTTGTCCACAGACTCCTTTTCTTTTTTCTTTCTCTTTCTCTTTGTCTTCCTTTTATTCAGCTTCATCAGCACTCACTTATTTGTCATGTTCCTTTTCCACAAAGAGCCAATAAATTGGGAGTGTTTCTTCACGTCTCCTTTCTTCTTCTCTCCTCCAAGTGTGCAGTTTGGTCTTCTTTCAGCTGCAGGACAACCTTTGTTCCATGACCCATAGGTTCCCCTGGGTCAGCCCTAACTGCAAACTATCCTCCTGCAGAAGATTCCCAGCCACATTGCTCATCGTCATTTTGTTTGGTGATCACCATCACTTTTTCAGCAACCAAATAGGCAGCGTAAAACCCAACACCAAACTTGCCAATCATGAAGATGTCTGCACCAACCTGCAAAGCCTCTATGAGTGCTTTGGTCCCAGACTTGGGCAGTAGTACCAAGGTTATTGATCAAATCAGCCTTGGTCATTCCAGTTCCAGTATCCACAATGGTGGGGGTTCGATCTTGTTTGTTTGGAATGAGGTTAGTGTGCAGCTATTTCCCAAAGTCTAGTTTACTGGGATCCGTCTAGCTTCCATATCTGATTTTCTCCAGAGCATCTAATGAATTTGAAATAAACTCCCTCAGAAAGATCCCTTTATTCGAGTAGAAAGTATTGATGGTCAATGACGTTACTTGGGCAAGTTCTGCCTGAAAGGCAAACCTCTCAGTTTCCTCCACCTCCCCCATCGGTTGGTCTTGGATCTGGGTTTCCACCAGCATCTTGTCTAAGGGACAGCACCAGCTCTGCAACAACGCAGCACCAGGATGCAGAAGCAGCTCCTTGGTTTTCTTATTATTGAGTTGTAAGAATTCTTTACATATTCCAAATTCTTGTATCAGTTATATACTTTACAAATATTTTTCTCCAGTCTGTGGTTTTTCATTCTCCTAATAGTGTCTTTCATACAGCAGGAATTTTTCATTTCGATTAAGTTCAGTTTATCAATTTTTTCTCATGGATCAAGCTTTTTGTGTCATGTTGTCTTGAATAAAGACAATTTTACTTCTTCTTTTACAATATGGATGCCTCTTTTTTCTTTCTTCTTTCCTTCCTTCCTTCCTTCCTTCCTTCCTTCCTTCCTTCCTTCCTTCCTTCCTTCCTTCCTTCCTTCCTTTCTTTCTTTCTTTCTTTCTTTCTTTCTTTCTTTCTTTCTTTCTTTCTTTCCTTATTGCACTGGTACAACCTTTAGTACAATGTTGAATAAAAGTGGTAAGAGCTGGTATCCCTTCCCTTGTTCCTTATTTTAGAAGGAAAGCATTTAGTCTCATGGTTGAGTATGACATTGGCTGTAGTTTTTTCACAGATGCTCTTTATCAGGTTCAGGAAGTTCCCTTTTATTACTTGTTTCTTGAGAGTTGTTAATCAGGAATGTTATGTTTTTGTCAAAATTTTTTCTGCATTCATTAAGATGATCATACAATTTTTCTTTCTTTACTGATATTATGAATTATACTGATTTTCCAATGTTAAGTCAATTTTGCTTTCTTGGAATAAACCCCACTTGGTTGTGGTATATTTTATCTTTTTACATATTGTTGGATTTGATTTGCTAAAATTTTGTTTGGAATTTTTGCATGTATGTTCACGAGGGATATTAGTCTACAGTTTTCTTTTCTTATAAATGTGCTCATCTTGTTTTAGTAGCAGGTTAATACCAGCCTCAGAATGAGTTGAGAAATATTCTCTTCAGTTTTCTGAGTTTGTACAGAATTGGTGTTATTTTTCCTTTAAATAAAAAAAAAAATTATGGAATTTACCAGTAAAGTCATCTAAACCTGAAATTTTCTTTGGGGGAAGGTTTTAAGCTCCAGTTCAATTTCTTTCATAGTTACTGGGCTATTCCAGTTATCTATTCTTACTGAGTTTTAGTAGTTTGTTTCTCAAAGAATTTCTTCATTGCATCTAAGTTGTCTAATGTATTGGTGTTAATTTTTTATTGTTTACATGGGCAAAGTTGTAGACAACATTCTCTATTATCTTTTTATTACCTACAAAATCGTAGTGGAGTCATCTCTCTCAGAAATGGTATTGATAATTTGTGTCTCAGATTTTTTTCCTGATTCATGTAATTAAAGGTTTTTATCAATACTATTGATCTTCTCAAAGAATTTGATTTCAGCGTCATTGGTTTTATCCATTGTTTTGCTGTATTCTATTTTATTAATATATCCTCTAATCTTTATTATTTCCTGGTTTTCTGCATACTTTGGATTTCATTTACTTTTCTTTTTCTCGTTCCTTAAAGTGAGAACTGAGGTTACTGATTTGAAATCTTCTGAATACCGATTTAGTAGCAGCCCGTACATTTTGATATGTTGCGTTTTCATTTTTATTCCATTCAAATATATCTACTTTCCATCATTTTGTATTATTATTTGACTGCTGGATTATTTAGAAGTATGTTATCTTGTTTCCAAATATTTGGAAATTTTTCAAGAATCCTTCTGTTATTGACTTCTAATTTAATTCCATTGTGATAAGAGCACATTCTTTATGACTTAAGTCTTTTAGAATTTATTGAGAGTGGTTTTATGGCCCAGAATATGGCTTATTTTGGTATATGTTCCATGTACATTTGAAAAGAATGTGCATTCTGCTGTTGTTGGATTGAGTGTTCTACAAATATTAATTCAGCAAGTTGATTAATAGTGTTATTAGTCTTCTATACCCTTGATTATTTTCTACGTACTTGTATGTCAGTTATTAAGAGTGAGTATTAAAATCTCCTACTATAATTTTGATTTGTCTATTTGTCCTTGCAGTTCTATCAGTTTTTGCTTCATGTATTTTGGAACTCTTTTATTAGGTGCACAAACTTTTAGAATTAAGTCATTTTGATGAATTGATCCCTTTATCATTATGAAATGGTTTTTTTTATACCTGGCAATATTCTTGGCTCTGAAATCTACTTTGTCTGATACTGAGACAGCCACTCCATTTTTCTTTTTTTCTTTCTTTTTTGTTTCACAACTATTTTAATTTAATAATCATCGTGAACATCTTTCCAAACCACAGACATATTATTTTGTTTTTGAGACGTAACTGACACATGTTATGTAATAGTATCAGGTATACAACATACTATATATATACGTGTGTGTGTGCGTGTGTGTGTGTGTGTGTGTGTGTATTACAAAATGATCACCACAATAAGTCTAGTTAACATCCATCTCCACACATAGTTATAATTATTTTCTTATAATACGAAGATCTACTCTCTTAGCTTTTTTCAAATATACAATACAATATTATTAACTATATTTGTCATACTGTGCATTACATCCCCAGTCCATCTTTCTTTAGATTAGCGTTAGCTAGGTGTATATTTTTCCACCCTTTAACTTTTTGATTTATCTGTGTCTTTATATTTAAAGCATGTTTCTTTTAAGCACCATATAATTTGTCTTACTTTTTTTATCCAGTCTGACAATCTCTGCCTTTTAATTAGAATGTTTAGACCATTTACTTCTTTTTTATTCACCTCAAAGAAATATGTGTATTTTTTCATTGTTGTTTAGTTTGGTTTGATTTGAATTGTGGTAAAACACACATAATACAAAACTTACCATCTGAACCCTTTTAAGCATACAGCTCAGTAGTGTTAAGTACATTCACATTGTTGTGGAAACAATCTCCCGGACTTTTTCATCTTGCAAAACTGAAACTCTATACCCATAAACAATAACTCATTTTCCCTTCCCCAGCCCTTGGCAACCACCATTCTACTTTCTATTTCTATGAGTTTGGTTACTCTAGATACCCCATATAAGTGAAACCATAGAGCATAGATGATTTACTTTTAATGTGATTATTGATATAGTTAAGTTTAAGTCTATTATCTTGCTACTTGTTTCACATTTATTTCATTTCTTTGTTTCTTTTTTCCTCATTTTTGTCCTCTTTTTAAAATCATTTTCTTATGATTTTATTTCCTCTGTTGGTTTAGCAGTTGAAATTCTTTGTTTTGTTACATTAGTAGTTTCTGTAGGGTTTATGATATGTCTTAACACAGTCTGCCTTTAACTGATATCATACCACTTCACATATAGTATAAAAACCATTCAGTATACACAGTTTTTAAAAAAATCTTATATATTTAGCTTTTCTAGTGCTCTTCATTCCTTTGGGTATATCCATGTTTCCGTTTAGTATCATCTTCTTTCTGCCTGAATGACTCTTTGAATATTTCTTACAGTGCAGTTCTCCTGGTGATGAATTTTTTCAACCTTAGTATATCTGAAAATATCTTTATTAGACCTTCATTTTTGAAGATATTTTTGCTGAGTATAGGATTTAGGTTGAGTGGTATTTTTTTTTTCTTTTGGTACTTTAAATATTTTGATTCATTGTCTTCTCATTTGCACTATTTCCAGTGAGAAATCTGCAGCTATCTTTATATTTATTCCTCTGAATATAATGTGTCTTTTTTTCCTCTGGTTGCTTCTAAGACTCTCTTTTCATGGGTATTGAGCAAATGGATCAGATGTGTGTTGGTGTCGTTATATTCAGGTTTCTTATGCTAGGAACTCATTGAGTGTCTTGGATCTGCGCATTTATAGTCTACATCAAATTTAGAAAAACTTTGGCCATTATTTCTTCAAATAACTTTTCTGTTCTCCTGCCTCTTTTGGTGGGGGCGGGGGGCTTCAGTTACATGTATATTAGGCTGCTTGAAGTATTCTCATTGGTCACTGATGCACTTTTCATTTTTTAAACTTCTTTCTATGTATTTAATTTGAATCGTTTCTATTGTTATGTCTTCCTGTTCGTCAAAAGTTTCTTCTGCACTGTCTAACTCAGCCAGTGTGATTTTCATCTCACTCATTGCAGTTTTCACCTCAATAAGTTGGTTTGAGTCTTTATATTGCAGATGTTCTTAAACACGTGGTATACAGTTGTAACAGCTAGTTTAACATCTTTGCCTGCTAATTATAACATCTGTGTTGGTTCTGAGTCAATTTTGATTGTTCTACTTTTCTCCTCATCAGGGATATTTTATATGTCTGATAATCTTTGTTTACATGCCAGGCATTATAATTTTACCTTGTTGGATGCTGGAAATTTGATATTTCTGTAAATCTTCGGAGCTTTGTTCTAGGACTCAGTTAGAAAACTTGGAAACAGTTTGATCCTCTTGGTCTTACTTTTAAAGTTGCCAGGTGGGACCAGAGCAGAGCAGTGTTTAGTGTAGGGCTAACTATTTCCCGATACTGAGGCAACACCCTTTAGAGTATTCTACCTAATGCCCATGACTTACAAAGTTTTTCAGTCTGGCCGGTGGAAACAGACACCATTCCAGCTCTGTGTGAGCACCTAGCATTGTTCTCTAATCTCTGGTGGTTCTTTCCCCAGCCTTGAGTAGTTAGTTTCCTTATACTCATGAGTCAATCATGACATGAGTCAATCATGCTGAATGCTTGGGGGAGAACCCCTGCAGATCTTCAGATCTCTGTGCAGCATTTTCCTCTCTAGTACTCTGTCTTGCAAATCCTGGCCAGCTTGTTTCCCCCAGACTTTGAGCTCTGCCTTTTTAACTCAGAGAATTTGCTATGGTCTGCTTGTGTTTTCTTTCCCTGTGCCACAGCCTGGAAATCTTCATAAGGCAGTTTGGGCAATTGTAGGGCTTATCTTGTTTGTTTTCCCATCTCAGAAACTGTTGTTTGTTGTCTGAAATGGTGAAATAACTATAGTTTTATATATTTTGTCTGGTTTCTTGTGTTGTTTTTTTTTTTAATTTGTTTGTGTTTTTTATTGTTTCAGGAAGGAAAGTAAATCTAATTCCTGTTGCTCTATCTTGGCTGGAAGTAAAAGTCCTTCTTTGGCTTAAAATTCTTTCTTATCCTTTGTTGCAACTAAAACAGTGCTGGGCACATGGTTGGTTTATTCATTAAATGCTTCTTGAATTAATTCATCGTTTTAAGTAGTGACCACCAAACAAGTTTGTTTAAAAATTCAATTGTCAGTGATTGGGTTAATTTTTTTAAATGTTCAATAACAAATTTTCATCATAATTATTCAAATGAAGGCCACGTTCGTTTATGAAATTGCATGGAGGCGGAACAAAATTTTTTTGAAAATACACTATATAGAAATGTTTCTGAAATTCTTGCTTCGTGTGGATCTGCTTTTATTTATTTATTTTAAATTGTTTTCTAACTTGTAGAAAGTGATAATTATGAGATCAACACATCTACAACAAGAATCATGTTTATGGTCTCACTACGAATCTCCTGGAATACTGGGCAAATAGTAAATACTCCATACATACTTAAAAATGATTGAATGAACAGAACATTTTTTTACTTCACCAAACAATATTACTTTATTTCAATAACATCTATATCAGATATTTTATAAATTGAGGCTCTATTTATCCATGCCTCTTCTGGTCCTTTCACAATGTGCTTTGTTGCCCTCATTTTGTAACACTGTTTGTCAGTGAAGTTAACACAAATAATATTTATTTTATATAAGAGAGACAAACATTTTGATTTGGAAATCTTAATTGAAAAAATTTGGCTTATAGACCTGGAAGCATCAGATTTGCATAACACTTTGACTTTGAGCTTAATTTTTGTGGATTCTTGGGGCTCTAGCCCCTTGCCTTAAGCTCTCTTTCCATCTGTTATATCCTTCTGAGGTCCAGCCAAATCGTACACATCCTTCAAGCCCAGCTGAAGCCTTCATCCATGAAGCCTTCTCTTGCCACAGATATTTCACTCTTCTGCCTGCTCCTTAGAATTTAATTGTCTTTTCCGTTCACTTGGTACCTAACAACCATACTGCCTTGTCACATACCCTTTGTGTTTATGTGGGAACATCTCTCTGACCCAGCTTATAACCACCTTCAGAACAGAGGCCTGCATGTGCCTGGCACAGTCATCATCTCATCATCATCATAGCAATAATCAACATTTATTGAGTACTTACTACATACCAGGCCTTGTTCTAAGAGCTTGTCATGAATACTTCAGTTAATCCTCCCTCACTCTAGGGAAGTGGTGCTGTCAAAATCATACTTTCTAGATAAGAGGAAGCTAAAGCCAGGAGAGCTAGGGCACTTCTCAGGATGGCCAACAGAGCCAGGATTCAAACTCAAGAGTTCTAGCTCCAGACCGCAAGCCCTCAGCCACTGCACTGTGCTGTAGAATTGAGGGTACAGTAGTTGCTCAATGCATCTGTGTTAAATGGATGAAATCAGGGAGGTTGGCCTGTGCAGAAGGGAAATCTTCCAGTAGAGGCCCTATTCTGTTACTCTCACTGCTTTGCTGGTTCCCATCACTACTCCTATATCATTGCTGTTGTTTCAGAAGCGAGATTCTGTGTGGTCCAGGAGGAATAACAGAGGATAGCAGTGAGAGGCCTATACTTCTCTCCTGCCTTCCTCCCTTGCAGGTCGGGCAAAGAGTAAACTGGGATGGTTCTCTCTGCCACCCCTTAGATCTCAGAGCCAGCCAAAAAGAAAACAAAGTAGGGAGAAGCAGAAAGGGAGGTGTGGGGGTAGTGCCATCCTCAGGATCACCGGTTTCTGGGACCTGTGCTTCTCCAGACTCAGTCAGCCGGATGTACCTTTAGCTTGCCGGAGTTCGGCTGGATTTACAGAGATAAAATCAATCTGACCCTTAATTCCCCAAATGCAATTTATGGGCTTGCCTTCTGTGTGCTGAAACACGTCTGGCTATCCGAAATCTGGTAATTATTTATGTAAACACGGCATCCTGCCTTTGTGGATTATAATTGGACTTGAACAGCAAGAAATGGGGACTTACAAAGTTGGGATGGTGCTGATACCCTCCTTTTGAAAAATACTCATTTGGGTCTTTGAAATCTTCCCTGGATTGCTTTAACCTCTTTGTAGGCCTGGGCAAATTCACTCCCGAACACCACCAGGTTTTGTCGGTCCTCTCAGCGAATGGGGTAACATACTCTAACCATTTTGGGTGGACCAAAACTAAGAGGACATGAGCCCTGGGGTGGAGGCCTCCACAGATCTCCTCATTGTCTGTTGGAACATGAATTTTATACCCCCACTAAGAATAAACAAGATTAGAAATTTAATGCTGTTTGGAAAAGAGGAGAGGTGGCTGGTGAAAGAGAAAGGTCTTTGCTTCTTATTCATGCTGCAAGTTCCCCAGGAACCTTCGCAGTACATACACACACGAGAGCCAGGAGGATTAGGGTAAAGAAAATGAGCTGATTGAGCCAGATGGTTCGGGAAGCACTCCCGGGAGGCCTCTGGGGTGGATGAATCTGCATCTTTAAATAACATTAATTTCTGAAAGGCCTAAATTGTTTTCTAAATTACTGTACTGAACTCTTAGCTTTCATCTATTTTTATGGCACCTCTCCTGGTTGAAGGCGGGAGCTGCTGCTTTCTGTGGAGCCAGCTTTGGAGAAATTCCTCATCCTCCTTGCAGCCGGTTTCCTGAAGGAAAAGAAATCTTTAAGAATCCGTTTGAAAAACGATCTCAGCAGAAACAACCATGCCTGAGTAACCTGAGCAAATCATTCAGTTCTAGTGCCAGCTGGGACACGATTTCCTCAGTAGCCTGGGGCAAACCAATTAACCTCAGTTTCCCTGTCTGTAAAATGGGGTTAATAACGCTTACCTGCTGCAGGAGTGCTGTGAGATTTTAATTGGGTAATGGTTGTGAAGCCCTTTGATGTAGTAGGTTTTATTAACTTCCAAGGGATTCCCTGAGGCCAGAAAAAGCTGTTAAAACCCAAGAGAGAAGAAAGGCACTGAAATGCAAAGCCGGCTAAGCATTTTACCTCCAGCTCTAATTTCAGAAGTGCGGGTCTGGCTGCTCCAGTTTCAGTGGAAAGAGGTGACCGGGGCTGGGGGCTGTGTGAATGGCATTTGGGGAGGGAAAGCCTGAATATTGTCTCAAAAGGAGCTCAGCTTTCAGATCAGGGAGGGGAAAGGTAAACAAATAGCCTTGCTTGATCAAACCAAGACCATTCCTTTGGCCCCATAAGGTTCTTTTCCAACAGCAGTCTCCAGGAAGGGAATTATTTTGGTGTTAATCCAAGGTCCTTGGAATTGATTTTAGAAACCCCCAGCTTCTGGCTTCCTGCTTCTCAACAATTAAATAGAGGGAGAACTCAAGGTCTGGCCTCTAGCCAGGGTTCCTGACCAAAGAAGGGGTGGGGACCAGCATCCGCCAAGGCTCAGGGAACTGGGGCTTTTTTGAGCTCCATCAGTCACAACGAGGTGCACCGGCCTAGGTCGCCAGGCAGCTCTGTGCCTGTCTTCCACTTCATAAAAATGTCTTTAATCAGATATCCTTCCTTGCCTTAAGGGCTCAAATAATTAAGATTTGAAATGTGAAAGTGCATTAAAATTGTAAAGCATGCTTAGGTGTTAGCTATTATAATTCAAGACAAACCCTTATTTTTTCTTCAATAACTTTTAAAAAATCTCAATTTTTTGGATAATTGTACTGTAAATCAACTCATGCAGCATGAGAAATCCCATCCTCGTCTCTAATTTTGATCCCTTCTAATTTAGAAGTCGAGTGCCCATGATTGGGTGTCAGTTACATGGACACAGCCCAGCAAAGGGACCAGCTTATCCCAGTCTGCCTGGGACTGTCCCTGGTTTAGCACTGAAAAAAACCTTGTGTACCAGGAATCTCCAACCCCAAACCCAGGCAAACTGGGATGGTTGGTCATCCTACTGGTCCTTGGGCTGATTAGGAAGTGCTTGGTTACCAGTTTCTGATTAGCAGTGATTGACTCAACATGGACATAGCATGGGAAAAGAGGCTCAGAAGTGTGAGCAGAAGAGCACTGGACAGGGAGTCTTACAACCCCGCTCTCATTTCTGGCTCTACCATGATCTGTTGACTTCAGATCAGACCTGTGGCCTCGTTTTTCAAGAGGGGGTGTGATGCAAAGCTTTTTCACCTTTCCCTTCAAGAGAAAAGTTCACCAAGACTTGCCCCCCAAAAATAAAAAGGAAGAAAAAAAAAAAAGACTTGCCCAGTCCCAGACAGGATGCCGTGTGGTTTTTGACAAGAGAAGCCAGTGGTGGGAACCTGCTGAGGCCCAAGTCCATCTCTGCTTGTAGGATTCAGCTCTGAGTGCCCACAGAGTCCTTTACCACTGCTCTGTGAGCAGCAAACACATGGCTGAGAATGTGGAGCCCGAAACTAGCAGCTGAGTGCTGCACATAGTTCTTTAGGTCACTGTCCTGCCTAAAATGAGTGCATTCTATCCCCGAGATTCAAGATTTTTCCAAGGTTGTGTCAGATTCAAGTTTGGCAAAATGGAGTGCTGAGTCCCAAAATTAAAGCAAGTATGAAAAGACCTGTGCTGTTTCCCTTATCATGATTGACTGAGCTGCACCTTTCTTGATGTGGTTTTCTGTAACTGAATTTTATTTTACAATATAAAGGTAAAGAAAAATACTTGCTGGTAATAGAAGTGAAACCACATTAATCATCCTTATATTTTGTCTTCGCTGTCCAGATTCTCCAGCCAAATCACTCTTGGATACCCCACTTTGTTTGAGCCAGGTAGACGGAAGAGGTAATCAGGGTTGGGGTTGTTTAGAAAGGGACACTTACTTTTGAGGGGTTGATTATTTTAGTGCCTGACGGGAGCTTATGTTAATGAAACCAGTTTTTTCATGACACATCAGAACCTGGCCTTTATAGCACGCACGCACACACACATTGAGAAGAACGGGGAGCAATGATTGAATCAAAGTCGCCCTCAGCAGCCACCCCCACTTCGGTGCATCTGAAAACAGCCCTGTTTCAGTTTCACTGCTGAGCTCAGCCTGCCTGCTCCAGACGTCCAGACCTCGCACTCTATAAATCGTCTCTGCCCTTGCCCCGGAGTTGCTGACTATATGTATTTTTGGGCCCAGCATTAATTCCCTCATCTTTGGTTGGTGACATTAAGATTTGTAACTGATAGAATGTGTTTTTAATGTATTTCCTGCAGGTTACTCTTAAAGAAATCTAATTCTTCTGAACTTGCAAAAGGTTCTGCTTCCATTAAAAAAAAAAAAAACAAAGGTATTACGGGAAGAATTTCCCCTCAGCCTCCAGATGGACTGGGCAGCCCAGCAGGGCCTGGGGCTCCGGAATTCTCTGCTTAGCTCTGCCACTCACTCTTCCTCCTCCCCCCCAGTCTGTTCTTTTCTCTGCGCCTTAGTTTTCCTGGGTATGAAATGAGGATAAATATTTGTCTATGAGATGAGGAGTGTTGTAAGGATTAATTGGTTGGTGCTTTGGGAAGCCTTTGAAGATGAAAGAAGCTCTCTGCAGATGCTAAATAAACTCATAACATGTCTGGTTTTAATGAGCCAGGTGAAACCAGTGGGGATGGCTGGAGATTAACTGTGCCTAGTCCTGAGCCCAGCCTGTATGGGCTGGGCTGAAAGCTGGGCGGAGCTCCCCGCTAATTCCCTGGCTCCTGGCACAGGGCCTGACACATCATTGTCTGTAAATACATGCAAAAGCAACCAAATTTGGGTTTAATCTAGACTCACGTCACAGAGAGCAGGGCCCCAGACTTCCCAAAGCGTGCTTATCACCTATCATTCTAGCATATGGCTTGGGCCTTTCCAAGGCTCAGTTCTTTGCTTGCCCATGGAGATAGATAGAGTTCCCATCTCATAGGGTTGTGGTTAGAATTTATTGTAAAAATAGCCAACAGCAATTGAGCACTTGCCGAATGTCAGACAGCTCTAAGTGCTTTACACTCATGAACTCCCTGAACTCTCTCACTGATTCAATGAAGGAGGAGCTATTGTTATCATCCACATTCTGCACGTGACAAAACTGAGGCACAGAAAGGTTACTTGCTAGCTTACACAAGGCCAAGGTCTTGAGCACTAGCTAGAACATCGCTCGTGAGGTGAGATACTGCATGTTACACTTAGCAGAGCGCTGGACATGTCATAAGTACACAGGTCGTTTGCGAAGTTCCCAGACTGCCCAATTTGCTCATCTAGCAAAGAGGGTGAGACTTGGGGGAGTGACATAGGACAGGCCCTGGGAATGAAGAGACCAGAGTGGACACTGATGGGGGCCCAGAGCTAGGTAAGTACCAGGTGAGTGTGTAACCAGCCAATGAGCAAGTTTCAGTAAGATGTAAATCTGGGCCTCCTCAGAGTGACCACATTTGGGATCCATGATACTTTGTCAAAAGCATTTTATGCCAAATCCTGGTACCTCAAAGGCGGTCCGAGACATAAACTCCAAGTGCTGAAATATGGGAACTCCTGGGATGGTGCCTTGGCTTAAGTGGGAGGTATCTTGGAAGGTGTGGCCTGTATAGCTGCTATTCCAGGCAATCAACAAACCAAAAGATCAAAATGAAGCCAAATAAGACTCTGGCTCAACAGTCCTTCGAGCCCACATGAGGAGACAGAAGGGGAAACTGAGCCACCATGGAAGGATTCCACAACCCTAGCATGTGACATCACTGCTCAGGCTCTGACATAGTAAGGGGAACCAGCTAAAACATGGGTTGGGGAAGCCTCTGGTTGGAACAGAAATATCTTCAGCAACTGCTGCTGGTGATGGAAAGGTGGAATTTTGTTTAAACATTATGTTTTGAAAGGTCTGACTAACGTGAAAGTCCCTATTTAAAAAGGAGTTGACTCTACATTGAAATTGGTTGGTGTTTCCACACCCACATGTTGACTAAGGCCTTGGAAAACAAACTTCCTGGTAGATCCTGATTCAAATCACATGGGAGTGAATGCTTCAAGGTACAATCCCTGAGCTGTGAGCAGAGGGGCCTAGCCAAGAAAAACCCTGTGTCTGTGTTTATGAAAAGGCAAACAGATCCCAAAGGGAGGCCCAGGTCCTAGCTGGCTTTGGGTACAGGCCCTCCAGGAAAGAACACACGGATTCAAAGGACACCCTAAGCACAGCTTCTCTGGGACCCCAGTTAGCCCCATTTCGGAACTCTGCTCAGAAAGACGGAGAATGGGGGAAGAGGGTAAGGGCACCATGGGGCCTCCTCTTACGGAGCATCCGCTAAACGCCATGTCATTCACTGCATCTTCAGCACGGCCACATTAATATCACAACATCTATTTTATCAATGTAGAAATAAGCTTGGGTGGGTTAAGCAAGTGACCTATGTCCTAGTTTGCCTCAAATAGTCTCTGTCTATGCTGCGGTCCCAGCATAATTAATGATAGCTTTCCCCTCTCAAAAGTGCCCCCATTTAGACGACAGATTATATGGACATCCTAGGTCAAGAGAATTGCCCAAATCACTCAGCTAGTGGATGGCAGAGTTGGCTTTCCTCAGTCCAAAAGCCGACACTCAGGGAGTTCCTCCTCATTCTCAAACAAAAACCTAGCAGCGAAGCACAGACAGCCCTTTGGGAGCTACATGCCTACTCCCCTCCTCTCTTTCACCAAGTCACTCCCCACCCAGCCTGTCTGGTGTGTCTCTGTGCAGAAAGAAACACACTGGTGACGTCAGGCTCTGCAGACAAAACACACACCTTCACCAGCAACCCGCCGCCTCGGTGTGTTTGTTTTGTCCGCTGAGCATATATATCTACCACCTCCCGTGATAAAAATGCAAGAACTGGCTTTGCATTTGAGCCACCAGCCCAGCTCCTGAGTTCTAATCTCCAAGCCAGAACCACTTCAGCCCACCCCACTAAGAGGACCTCCTTTCCTTGGAAGGCTGCCCCGGGGGCCCATCTTCAGCCTTCTTTCCACTGCCTGTTTCTCCAGCACCTGTCTCTGAGACACAGGGTTTGCCTGGCACCCGAATTCCTCTGTATCATCTGTGTCGCAACCACTGCTCTTTCAATCACTCTTCACGTGGTGACGTTTAGTGGCAGTAGAGGAGAAGGACTAGTATTGAAGCCCTCTCCTGCTTTATACCTGCTGTGTGGCCTTGGGCAAGTCACTTAATCTCTCTGAACGTCAGTTTGCTCGTCAGAAGTTTAGGGAGATCATGATGGTATTTACTTCAAGCATGGTGAGGATCAGAAGAGGTAATCCAGATAACGTGCTAGGTCCAGTGACTAATACAGTAAGCACTTTTAAATGTTGATAATTAATATTCTTGTTTTTCCTCAACTTCATACCATATATTTCTCTAAATGCAGCACCAAAGCTTTACTTTCTCTGGAAGCCAAATCACACGAGTAACTTTTATGATCAACTAAAATCCAAGTTCCCTTTTTCGCATACAAAGCTGCTAACTCGTTTCAAACAAAAGCTGTCGCTCTCATAAATCTGTGTTGCACTCTCCTTCCGAGAAAGAAGCTTGCAGCTCCTCAGGTTATATTTCATCCTATCAGAAGCCTCCTATCTTTCTGCCCATCGGGACTGTCTTTTTGGATCTGAGATTTAGAGACCAGGGGAAGACGATAACCATGTGAAAATCACAAAGGCTCCACCATGTGAGGCTCCAACTGTCTCATTTTTCTTTCTCCCATTGAAGGTCCATAAAAGCCGGCCCAGCTGCCCAATGAGGTGACTCCTTGCAGCCTGCCCGGCCGTGCTGACGTACAGCCGGCGATTGTGTGCAGAGGAGCCCTTGTGCCCCTTTTGAAGTTCAGCAGAGTGAAGTGTAATCTAAGTGAACTGGAACACGTTTTAATAAAGCAGCTTTCACAGCCTCCTTTCAGCAAAGCCATTAACATGGGAGGCTGAGCGGGGGCTGAGCTCTCCCGTCTGGGTCCTCCAGTCCTTCCGCTGGCCTTTGATCACTGGACTTCAGGAGGTCAGCACTCAGAGGGATAACTCCCTCTGACTCCCTTGTTTCACAGATGAGGGAACTGAGGCCCAGAGAGGGAAAGTGATTGGCCTGAGGTCACACAAGTGGTGAGAGGCAGAACTAGTGCTGGGACCTTGTCCATACTGGCCGGGCCCTCCTCGGGCCATGCAAAATGGTAGACAGTGAATGAGGAAAAAGAGAAGCAGAGAGGACAATGCGAACATGGAAGAATCAGGTCCCTCCCTGAAGGACACTGGTGGGCTGGCCGAGAAAGAGACCGCAGCACATACCCACAGCCTCTTCCAGCAGGTTGCAAGGTGGCGTCACAGCGCTAGGAGGAACTAGTCAAGGCTGCTTTCTCGCTGATAGGGAGTCTGCCTGAAAGGCAAAATGACCTGATCAAGGCCTCACAGAGAGGGCAGGTGCTTCCATGGAGGCATTTTGCCTGGACAATCCCTTGCATAATGAATAGGGCAATACCAGACTCAACCTTATGAGGTGGTTGTGAGGGTTAAATAAGTGCTTAGAATAGTGCCTGACAGGTAGTCAGCAGGCCCTCCTGCCTCAGTCACCATCCCCGCGTCCAGGGCATCTGTGGTTCTCATCCACCCTCAGGGGTGATTCAGCAGTGAGACCACATCCCACCCCCAGCCCCTGGGGAGAAAGGAAGGTTATTCTGGCAAAGGGTGGACTCCTGGCTGGGCTTCTTGCCCAGACTTGCAAACCCACTGATCAGGTGGCCATAGGAGCACCCCATGGAGATACTGGACTGATGTGTGGCCCACCATAGTGGGGGGGATCTAGATTCATGTTCTAAGGTGTCCAGCCTGTTCTCTGTCTCTCCAGATGTCCCTCAAGCTTCCAGAGCATCTGAAGAAGGAACCATCCTGTCTTGCACATGCCTCCTTTTTATTCTCTGGACGGGCATCTCGGGAGTGGAGGGCTAGAGAAGGGCTCCCCGGCCCCGAATGCCAGCAGGTCCCCTGAACAAGGCAGAAGGGTAATTATTACCACTTGGGTGAGTCAGGGCAGGGAGGCAGGAGGCCCGGCCTTTCTTCTCAGCCTTGGAATTTCAGTATGCAGCTCCCAGGAAACAGATCATTCTTCCTAATTGTGTCCTGCTCAGACTGCTGTTAGAATAAGTTGGCGTTCCTAGGGCTTGATGGAGTGGAGAGAGCCCAGAGGATGCTGGGCCCTCTGTGGACTCATGCTATAGATGATCCCCAATGCAGTGTCCATAGTTTATCTACTTGTATGTACTAGATTTGACTTCTTAGCTTTTTGAGAACCAAACCCAGGACATTTTCTCTCTGTGAAACTCTTCATAGCAACTAGCAACTGATTTTCACTGTAGACACATAAAGGCATGAATAAATTGTGAGCTGCTTCGCTCACTTTACAGCATCCTAGCATCCATTCTGCCCTCCTTTCCTGGGTAAATACTATGTTTCAGAAATCAGTGATCTGTAGAGACGAGAGAGAAAAGATAGTCTTGCTCTTGAGGAGCTCCCTCAGGCAGACATTACATCTCATACAGTGTAGTAGGTACTGTCATAGGGTCCAGCAGGTGTGGAGGGAGCACAGAAGAGAGACCCAGTCTGACTGAGAAGGATATGGTCAGAAAAGGTTTCCTGGGAGAGGAGATGTCTGAGTGGCATTCTGCTGCAGGGCTCTGAGAAAGCAGATTCGGGGAATATGGATTTGGGAAGGCATTAAAGGTATCCCAGGCTCAAGGGTGCTGCCTGAGCAAAGGTATAGAGGCAAGAAAGAGCAGGTAAGCCCAGGGGCCACTAGATGAGCCAGGCTGAAGATGGGGTGTGTGAAGGGAGGAGAGACAGAGCTGGGGTGCAGGAGGAGGGATCAGGGCTTCAAGTGACAGGTCATCCCAAAGGCAGTGGCATCCTTGCTGGAGCCTTGTGTTTGCACGTCTCTCAATCAAAGCAGCAGCATGGTGAAAGGGGGTCTTTCAAGACCAGGGCTGAATCCTATCTCTGTCCCTTGCTGACTGTCTAATGTGAACAAGTCACTTGACCTCTCTGAGCCTTGGCCTCCTCTCTGGAAACACGGAGATAATCTTATAGAGTTCCTTAGAGAATTATGTGCTTAAAAGCTGTGTGCACAAACACCCCTTCCACAGTGCCTTGAACTTAGAAGGGGCTCCTTAGATAAGGCAGCTTAATCATTCATTTCTTTATTTATGCATTCGTGTTCTCCCCAGTGTTTCAGACTCTGCAGTCAGGAAAGGAGGTGATAAACTCATAATGTTAATTAGGATATAGCTTGGCTGCTGTGACAAAGGCCAAAATGGCAGCAACTCCAAGATAGAAGGTTGTTTCTCTCTGAGACAGCAGTTTATGCATATGCAACATGGCTGTTATGGCAGCTCCACAGAGCTGGGCTCCAGATCCTTCTCCGAAGTTGCTCTGCCACCGTGACCCGCAGCCTCCGTCTCCCAGCTCCTGGTGCTGTGTTCACATTCCAGCAAGTAGGAAGGAAAGAAAGGAAGGAGAGGACACACTGTTTCCTCTAAGGAAATCTGCCAGTTGCTCACATCAACATTTCTGTGTGTTCCAAGTCATGTGTCATTGGCCAGAACTTTGTTACGTGGCCACATCTGGCTCCTAGGGAGGCAGAGAAAGGTAATCCCTGACTCAGGGGTTTTCAACAAGAGGAGATTTTGCTCCTATACCAGGGGACACCTGGCAATGTCTGGAGACATTCTTGGCCACAGCTGGGAGGGTGGTGATAGGTAGAGGGCAGGGACACTGCTAAATGTTTTACAATGCATAGGACAGCCTGCCACTAGAAAGAATTATGCAGCCCAGAATGTTTAATAGAGCCTCAGGTAAGAAACCTTCCTCTAGCAGGCCAACCAGAACATGAGGGTTCTATTACAAAATGATGACAGAGAGAAATGTTACAGGAAACAACCAGCAATTTCTGCTATAGTCACATATACAGGGTTATAGGATTGAAGAGGATTAAATGATATCTTTTCCCAGGGGTATCTCTCTCCATCAGGGATCAAAGCTTTAAGGCAATAGGCTTCGAGGACGATCAAGAATTAGCCCACAAGACAGGGTGGATTTGTGCCTGGGCAGTGCTGAAATCTCACCCCCTGGGTGGCCTACCCATGCCACCAGGGTGGCAGGAACAGGTGAGGTTCACAGCCTTACCCTGAAGCATTTCATCATCCAGAAAGTTTTCCTTGAGATAACTTGGGGACTTTTGAAACCCATTTCTGATTGGTTCTGTTTTTCAAGGAGGTGAAAACTGAGCTGAGCCAAAAAGAAGTAATACATAAGGGACCGTCATTTCCAGGGGAGATACCCCAGCAAAATTTTTGAGGTATTCACGCAACAACACTACATCACCTGTCTTAAACCCCAGCATTAGAAACTAGCCAACAGAGAGGAGTAAGGATTTGGATCTATTTTAAGAAACTATCCTACTGCTACCCTGTTTGACTGCGTTCTCTCCATATCCATAGCTTATTGAGCATCCACAGCATTCCAGAAACTATTCTTAGCATTTTATAGGTGTTGCCTCCTTTAATCTCTCCTTCAACTCCTGAAAAAGCTGCTATTATTCCCATTATACAAAGGGTCAGACAGATTAACTTGTCCGAGGCCACACAGGTAGTAATATCCAGAGAGACCCTTTGACCTTGGGAATGTCTGGCTCTAATACTATGCTCTTTCCACAACCACCTCTTCCTCTTCCAAATTAGCCGAATGGGATCTGACCTATTGTTAAATGTCTACACCACCAAGGAAGGAGGCTCATCCCATTGAGTCATTTGCTCTATTATGTTACGCATAAACAAACCAGTCTGGGGATAAATGCTGCAAAGAATGATGCCATTCATTCTCTGATTCCCAGCTAGGAAAACACGAGCACAGAGTGGTCAAGTGGCTTGTTCAAAGCCACACAGCACATCAGAAAGTGTCTCAAAAGCCTTGTCTCACTCTGCTCTAACACATAAACCAACAGCGATGGTGCCACAACCCCAGCTACGCTGTGGACTTCGCCAGGAAAGCTGAGCTGTTAATTTGAGGATGAGGTCCAGGAGGGAAGACTCCAGATTTTCACGGCTGTGAGACTCCTGGGGGCTGCACAGAGGAAACCAGCAGGGAAAGAAAGGTTGTTTTGCCCATATGAAGGAAACAACAATGACTCAAAGACACATGCGCGCCAAATCAATTGAGCAGAAAGGGTCCATTTTTAGATAGATGCTCTTTTGAGCTTTAACCACACCCGATGCCACAAGCCAGTGTTTGTCAACAGGAAGCCTATCCCAGTGACGTGTATTCTCACTCTGGCTGCCAGGGGTGACTTCTGGGGGTCGATGTGAACCAGAAGCAAGGGGCTAAGCCACCAGACCAAAGGAGCCAAGCCCAGGGAATGACCTTCATGCCTCTAAGGAAAGCAGTTGTGTCCAGCAGCCAGGACCTCAGATTTTCCCAGGCCAGGTCTACCACGAAGGGGCCTGAAATAGCTCTGAGGTTCTGTGCCCATGGGGCAAGGAGGACAGTGGCAACAGCTGCGGGCAGCGGGAATGCGCACAGCACTGCTTTGTTGGGGAGGCAAGGAGCCCTGTCCCCACCAGGCTGTTCCACCTGCCAGCAACAGAGCTGGGCAGAGATGTCAGCCCATGGCCGGGCTCAGCAGAAGGAGAAAGCCATTTGTTAGGCTATGAAAATTGATGCAGTGAACCTGCAGCTTATCACAAGAAAAACCATCAGGCAATTCACAGGAAGGGGCATTCTGCAATATAATAGCCTGGACCCCAAAACGTCAATGTTCTAGAAGCATTATTCATAATAGCCCCAAAGTAGAAAGAGCCCAAGTGTCCATTAACTGATGAATGAATAAGCAAAATGTGGCATATTCATATAATGGAATATTATTTAGCCATAAATAGGAATGAAGTCCTGATACATGCTACCATGTACGAATGGATACATAGGTGAGCCATGAAAACATTATGCCAGACACAAAAGGGCACATATTGTATGATTCCATATATATGAAATAGCCAAAACTAGCAAACCAGTAGAGACAGAGAATAGATTAGTGGTTTAGGGAATGACTGCTAATGGGTACAGAATTTCTTTTTCACTTGAAGAAAATTTTCTGGAATTAGATAGTAATAGTCGCAAAATTTTGTGAACATACTTAAGCACTACCGAATTGTAGACTTTAAAAGGATGAATTTTATGGTATGTGAATTATATCTTAATATAATTTAAAACATTATAACTAAATACAATGTGTGGTCCTTGATTGGACTCTGTACTGAAAAAAATAGCTACAAAGGACATTTCTGAGACAGGGACATTTAAGAACAAATGATGATAGCATTATGTCAATGCCAAATTTCCAGAGTCGATGAGGGTGCCGAGGCTAAAGATGGCAACGTCCCTGTTCTTAGAGAGACTGAAATATGTAGGGTGAAGTGTCCTGACGTCTGCAATCAGTGGTTGCAGCATTTATTGTGTTACACGTAAACAAACCTCAGTCTGTGGATTAATGCTGCGAAGAATGGTATCATCCAGTCTCCACTTTCCGGCTAAGAAAACAGGAGGTGGAAACGGTTCAGCATTTATTGAAATGACAAGGTTAAATAACTTGTCCAAGGTCACATAGCTAAGAAGAGACAAAGTTAGAGCTCCAGAGCCAAAATTCCTAGGCAGAAATGCAGCTCTGCCCCTTACCAGCTGTGTGACCTTGGGCAAGTTATTTGACCTCTCTGTTAAGTAACAGAGTTGATGATGCTGATGATAATGCTGACATAATAATAACAGTATCTACCTCCTAGTGTCATGCAAGTTCAAACATTCAGAGCCCAAGTACCCTGAAAGTGCTCTGAACCTATCTGAGGGGAAAAAACAATCTGAAACCAGGTCTGGTCTTTAACGGAGACCAGGCTTGTATGCTGCCTTCCCGCTAGAGAGATGGTGGAATCTCAAAAGGTGCTGAGGTAGAAAGACTTTCAAAAAGGCAGAGTTATCAGAGGGTGGAAGAACTGATGGGTGAACAGGCCAGAGAAAGGGAAGGCAAGCCACAAGGGGCCAAACCTCAGAAATTAAGACCAGAAGGCATGGGGAGGAGGGCAGGAGTGAGGAAAAACCAGGAGGAGCAATGCCACATGCGTCAGAACTGACAATGGGGCTGCCCTAAACTGAAGGAGAGGGAACAGGCTTAGGACCTTCAAGCCCAACACTCCCATGTTCCAGCTAAGAAAATCGAGGCCAAGAGAGGGAATAGCAGGAACCAAAATTTACAGCCTGTGGAGCAAAGCTGGGAAAACACTGATAGGCCCCAATGTCCCATGTGCTGGTCCTGGTAGGCATCCTCAGAAAGTGGCTTTTGCTGCTGTGGAAATGAAAACCACCTGAGTAATTAATTGATGGACACTATTAAAATGTTCTCTGAGGAATGACCATCATTTTCAGTCCTTTCAATACTTAACTCTCCCCCCACACCACACACCACCACCCCATAAAGAAAAGCTATTATCGAAGGGAGATGTAATAGTTAACACTAGCAGTTTCTTACAAGGTGCTGAGCACCATGCTAGGAAATGGACAAAACCCTACCAAATGGGTTCTCCTCCTCTCTGCATTTCACAAATGGGGAAAGTGAGGCTTAACAAGATTAAGAAAGTAGACCAAGACTGCAGCTAATAGGGAACAGAGAAGTATTTAAACGTCAGGTCCTTCTGGTAGCAGAGGTTGAGTGAGGCCTTCATGCTAGGCCGGTAATTTCCAAAGCGGGTGCTTGTGGAAGTAGCACTGAATGCGTATTTATTTTTTATGTCCTCTTTTAAAAACCTTTTTTTTTTTTTTTAAATATAGGTCTTATCATGTGCCTAATACATTATTAGCCCGGTATCACATGTGCACTGTAGACTCTAATGGGTGGCCACCCAACAGCCATTCCATTGTCACCTACATATTCCCTTGTTGCCTGACACTTTCCCAGACTCCTTTGTGAGCAGGGAAGCCGTGTGACCCAGTGCTAGCCACTGAGACCTAAAGACACATTCACCAGAGGTTTCTGGAAAAGACATTTTGTTTCCTAGAAAGGGAACAGGTGCCAGAGCATGACAGGCTGGCACTGGCAGGCTGGCACTACTCCTGCCACATTTTTCCTGCTGAGAGGCATATACGATTTTAACACATGACCTTGAAGAGACAGACTTGGGAACAAAAGCTGACACACTAAGGACTGAGGAACTTTGGAAAGCCAGAGAAGGCCCAGCCTGTAATGACATCTGTGACCTGATGAGCCAACCTGGGCCCAACCTCCCCTGACCAGCCAAGGTCCTCAAGTTAGCCATTATCGTTTGGGCTTTCAGTTTCTCGCAGTTCGTACATCTGACTCATAGGAGTGAGTCTATAATACCCAAATCAACAAACATGCCTCTCTTAGGGTGCGTGCTCAAAATTTTTACTGGTGAGGATTCGTGTCACAGCTCTACCATTCTCTGCCGTGCCTTTGGAGGCAGGGGCTCAGATGAGGAGTTGGCCCCAAATGATGAAATCTCTGTCTCACTCTCAGGAAGCCTGGGGGCTGAACAAGAAAGTGTGCGTCTTTGTAAACTGGCCCTCCGAAGAATCTAATCTATGCCAACTGCTGAGTGCTAGAATTTTCCGGTGTTCTCCCCCCAAGGAGTTTCACCTGGCTATAGGAACTAACAGAAGAAACTGTCACATGGTCATTCTCTAGAACTCTCAGAAGGACCGCTGTCATGACCCAGGCCCCACAGGTACAAACCAAGAGCTGAGAACTGTGAGGAGAGAGCCCCCATATTCCAGGTGAGTGAGCAGGACAGACTGTATATCACCAGAAATGGGGTCTCTGAATCGGGAGAGATTCAACTTGGCTGCAGACAGAAACCACACAGCAGTGGCTTAAACAAGATAAAAGTTTGTTTTTCTCTCATGTAAAAGAGATCTGGAGGTAGGAAACGTGGGCTGATAGGGTAGTTCTCTGGTCACCTGAGACTCACGCCCTTTCTATATTTCCCCTCTACTATTCTAGTGCATGACTATTTCTTTACGGTCACCTCATTGTCTAAGGTGGCTGCTGAGCCCCAGCCACTCCATCTGACTTCCAGGCAGTGTGTAAAGGTAACAAAGGTTCGTGCCCCGACCCTCGCCTTTGAAGGCGTTTTCCTGAAGTTTCTGCTTACAGATCACTGGCTGTAAATGAGGCTGGAAATTATTTTTTTGCGTGGGCACAGTACTGCTTTACATAAAATTGAGGTTCTGCTGCTAAGGAAGAAAGGGGAATGGATTTCGGGTGGCAATTACCAGCCTCTGCTCAAGTCTTCAAAGGCAAGAGGGCATCCTGGGTCAAAGAAAAGAATACAGGACCAGAAATCAAGATATGTTTTGACCTTTATGAGTCTATGACCTTGGGTAAATCCCAGAACCTCCCTGACTCTCAGCCCTAAGCAGAGGGCTGTGGGAGGGTCAAATGACACGATGCTGTGAACGGGCTCATATACCGTAAAGCACATTCCCCTGTAAGGAATTAATTACATCGCTGCTGCTGCTCCTGTCATTCAGAGTGTTTGCTACAGGGAGAAAAGCAGAGGAGCCTGACGGGAGCGGGAAGACAGCTTTTGCTGGGACAAGTACAAAGAGGGTGGAGAAGCTGCTGCTACTCGGACTGTGCATGAGAATCACGCCTGCAAGCAGGAGTCTGTTCTCCCAGGGCCACGCGCCCCAGGTCACGTAAAATCCCTGAGTCTGGCAAAGGCCCATGCTGGCTTCTTCAGCCCTCAGGGCCCCAGACAGGCAGGCAAACAAACAGGACACCTGGGGGAGGCCCAAACACCCAGGAGTGAGAGTCGGCCTCCGGGAGCAGAAACCGAGTTCTGGGTCCCCACAGGGCCAAAATAACTTGCTGATTGAGTCAACAGGCCAACACATTGGTCAAGCCAGTGGGGGAGAAACCAAAACCCTGGCCAGATCTATTATTTAGCAGTTCGTCACCAAGCAAAATATAAATTCTCCCCTTCCCCCTAACCCCAACTGCAGGGTTGTTTGGTGTCAGGAGTCACCTTGGGTCAACTAAGGCCAAGTCAAATGTTTTGGATCAGCTCTTCCCACAGCCAGGAGGAGGACTCCCCATGTCAGGGGAAGCGGCAACCTCTCCTCTAGGCCTCCAGGCCCTGTGTCCTTGCAAGTCGCTCCCCTAGGGACTACAAGCAGCCCTTCCGTGACTGGGGGTAGTGGAACCTCAGAGGTGCACTTGGAGAATTTTTATGACACGGTTCACCCACGTGTATTTGCTGACTGCCTCCTGTGTTCCTCCACAACAACAGTGGACTGAGCTCTGGAGGCTGTGAGCTTGGGGATCAGGGCCTTTTCTTGGTGCCGGGGTGTACCCCATTCCTCTCCTTGTCCCTGACAGCCTGAGCTGTGGAAAGTCAGCTGTTTAGAATTCAAAAACTAATTGGTTACAGCTTACGGAGGTCTAGGGAGTGGGGGCAGTACAAATCATAAGCAGTGTAGAGAATTATAAATCTAGTTTCGTAGTCCTTCTGGCTTGGCACAGATTAAGTGTGGAAATCAGGCTTCTGTAGCTTTACTTCTAGTTCCCCATCCCTTCACTCAAGATTCAAACCAGGACTTAAAAAATTTTTTTTTGTTTAAGTAAACATATGCAGTACACACAAAAGAACACACATGATAAGTGTAAAATAGCTCGGAGGATTTTCCCAAAGTGTTATTCAGGTAACGGCATCTAAATCAGGAAATAAATGTTGCCAGTCCCCAAAAAACTCCTCACGACCCCTTCTAATAATTATTCCCCAAAGATAGCAATATCCCAAACTCTAGCACCATAGATTCATTCTGCTCATTTTTGAACTTAGTATAAATGGAATCATACAGATGTCCTCTGTCCTGTCTGGCTTCTTTCACTCAATATCACATCGGTGACATTCACCTAGATTATAGTGTCATTTACTCTTACAGCTGCATCGCATTCCATCGTATGAATAGACAACACATCAGCCATTCCACTGTAGAGAGACATTTGAGCTGTTTCCAGGTGGGAGCTATCACAAAAGTGCTGCCTAAAAACAGAACTTTCCTTTCACAATCAGGTCCCACAGCTGTGTGTGTGTGTGTGTGTGTGTGTGTGTGTGTGTGTGTGTGTGTTATGTATAATATAAAGTTTGCCATTTTAACCTTTTTTAAGTGTATGATTCAGTGGCATTAGTCACACTGTTGTACAACCATCACTACTATTTCCAAAATTTTTTCATCATCCCAAACAGAAAACGTGCACCCACTAAGCCGAAACTCTCCATTTCCCCTCTCCTCAGCCCCTCGTAACCTCTATTCTACCTTCTGTCTCCTTGAGTTTGCCTTTTCTAGGTACCTCATGTAACTGGAATCACACGATATTTGTCCCTTTTGTAATTGGCGTCTTTTACTTGCATAATGTTTTCAGGGTTCATCCATGATCAGAACCTATTCTTTTGATGACCAAATAGTGTTCCGTTGTGTGATATGCCACATGTTGTCTATCCTTTCATCTGTCTATGGACACTTGGGTTGCTGCCACCTTTTGGCTGTTGTGAATAAGACTACAATGAACCTTGGCACGCAAGTGTCTGACGCACAGCCCTTTACTGAGGACATGCTGTGTGCGGGAAACTTAGGTAGATACTCATCCATTAGTAGACTATCATGTGAATAAAATGGAATTATTATCCCCAGGTTACAGATGAGGTTCAGATAAGCAAGGGACCTTTCCTAGGATGAAGGGGCTGATCTAAGTGACTCAGATCATGCCTCAAATCCAGACCTTTGACCCGAAGTCCAGTGTTCTTTCCATTCCTCCCTCACCTCCCACCACCCTCATTTCTCTCTTACATCTCTCCAGTCACAGAGGAAGTTAGAAGATTTTGGTCTGCAGCCTAGTGCTTGCTTTAGTTCCAGGTAGGAAATCTTTCCCTTGGAGCCACTAAACCCTGACTTGTACTTTCGGGAAGCATTTCCTCTCTCTTGGCAAACAGCCCAGGGCAAAGGAACAAGAGAAGCTTCTTGGCCCCCTCGACCCTGCCTTTAAACTTTGTGCTCTAGGTTTTTATTTTTTATTTTTTTAAGCTACAAGTTTTGTCATATCTCTGATCTCCTGCCACCAGGCCTCCTGAGTGGCCCAGGGCTCAGGATACATTTCTAAGTTCCTCTCTTGGTACAAACAACATCATACCTAAGGCCTAATTAAGTTTGTATCCAAGGGTCATGGAGCAAACCTCGTGACTCAAAGTGTCCTCATTCTCTGCCTTGCCACAGAGTAAAGTTTGGTGAAAACTATCAAGTGTGTGTTGGGCCGCACGTAGTTGTGTTCTGGGAAGAGATCAAACGTGTCTGATACAGGGCCTGTCCTCAGGGCAGCCCTGTCTGGGGAGAGAGACAAACACGGGCAGGGAAACAATGACGGAGCCCATCAGGTGGGATTCCGATGGTTCAGGAATGCTGCAGGGAGGTAGGGGACGCCAGAGGGACATCCGCAGACATCACCTGCTGGAGGCCCTTGCACCACGCAATCGTTGCTTGAGTGCCTACTGCGTGCCAGGCCTCAGGGAGGGGGGCACAAACACAGACACTGCCCCGGGCTCGCCTGAGCCGCTCTGGGGTCCCAGAACCAGGCGGGCCTGCGCGAGAATCCCGGCGCTGGCGCCAGCTCCCGCCCCGTTTCAGGCGATGCTCGCCTCCGGGCCGGATGCGGGGCTCGGGGGCCTCTAGCTGAGCTTCAGGAGACTCCAGGGGCTCCAAAGGCGCGCCCTGGGGTGCAAGGCCGGGTCCCCCCCAGGCCTCGCCGTCCCCCGCCCCCCCCCCCGTCCCCGACAATGCGCCTTCTCAGGAGCCCCCGCCCCCCCTGGAAACTCCCCGAGCGGTCCCCGGCGGTGGCTGCCCCCCCGCCCCAGCTCGGCCCGTTAGAGAATGAAATTTTCAAAATTTCATCTCCAGCCCACACTCACACATGTGCAATGTGCAGACAGTGGCCGCAGCACACATGCGGTTAAAGTCCGTTGTCTTTCTTTCATTTTCCTCCTTTTGGGGGGGCTCTTCTTGGTCCCCACCCCAAATCGTTCCCACCCTCAGAAAATCCATATTAAGAAGCTGAAATGAACCCTTCCAAATTTTTCTGCAGGTTCAGATAAGCATATGGAAATGTCTCTCTGCATTGACACAGGCACAAACGCATGTAAGTGAACCCGGGTGGGCGTGTTTTTCAATGGTAACGAAACCCAGTGAGTTTCAAGCGTGCGACTCAGCAGTAAGGCATACACACACACACACACACACACACACACACACACACACACACACACACATATACACACACACACACATACACACACACACATATACACACACACACACACATATACACACACACATATATATATATTTGCATGGTGTTCACCGCCCACAGATTTCTGTCACCACATATCTGACCTCTTTTACCTCATCTTAGACATATTTTTCTATATCATAGGAACTATTACGATGGGTGGTCTTTTAAAAAATTATTATGTACATACAGTAAAATTCACCTATATTAATTTATTAAACTACTTCCTCTGACAGTCATCACTGTATTTCTCTTTTGTTGTTTGTTTGTTTGTTTGTTTGTTTGCCACTGTGAGCCATGGTGCGATAAAATTCTTGTTGCATATTCGTATGTGCCCAAAAGTGAGATTACTGGATTGAAGTGTCCGTGGGTTTAATTTTAGCAGATATTGCAGGTTTCTTTTGCAAAAGGTCTAACACCTCACATATCTGCCAGCAATGAGGAGAGATGGCCTTCCCTCCCAGAAGCAGCAGTAGATGGTGGATCAGTGCTTGGTGATTTCCGTCAGCCTGCTGGGACCACTACCCTGAGGTATCATGCCTGTCACTTTAATTTGTACTTTCCCAGACTCTTCATGAATTTGAGCATATCTTCATCTGTTTGGCAGCCACTTGGCTTTGCATTTTCAGGAACTGCATCCTCCTGGTACATCTGTATAATACTTTGAGCATAGAAATTCCTGTTGGCCCAGGGCAGCTGCAGAAGGAAGTGCTAAGGTTAATGGTATGGTCTTGTTAGTGGGTTCCCTCATTTGTCACACCCAACTATGAGTTTTCAAAAGATGAACCTATAAGCAGTTACATGCAGTAATAGGACAGTAACAAATAGGAGAGGCATGTGAGGAATGCAAAGTGAGTGTGTTTTGGGGTTACTTACTAGCTATGTGCTATTGGGTAAGTTACCTAACCCCTCGGAGGCTCAGTTTGCTCATCTATGAAACAGGGACAATAATAATTTTGCCACCTACTTCTGGTTGTTGAAAAGCTTGTCAGTAATTTAAAGAAACTGGACATTGTAGATGGTCAATAAATATGCCGATTATGATGAGCATAGTTCAGGCTTTCCTCTGATGGCTAAATATCCCTTTTAGAGGCCTAGGGTTAGCCTAAGTGTCAAACAACAATGCATGGATCTGGGTAAAACAGATTATTTAAGTTTCCTATGAGCCCACTGATTAGATTCACATAAATTAGGGTTTCACAACCTCGGCACTAGTCATATTTGGGGCTGGATAATTCTTTGTTGTGGGGGGCTGTCCTGTGCTTTGTAGAATGTTTAGCAGCATCTCTGACCTCTACCCACTAAATGTCAGTAGCACATCCCATTTCTGCAGTTATAACAATCAAAAATGTTCTTGGACCTGGCCAAATGTCCCCTGAGGGGCAGCATTGCCCATGACTGAAAATCACTGATATAAATCCTCTGGGAAAGACTTCTTGAGGGTTTACATAGCAAGGAGAAGAGCCCATCCCGTGCTCCCGCTTTCTCTCCACAGGGTGGACCCCACTTTTCAGTTCCCAGAATTCCCGAAGCAGGGTCTAAACATCAGCCAGGTCTGAGCAGAGGCCATCTGGGTGAAGAGGAACAGATGTGGGGTGTCTTCCCCATGGAAGTCCTTGAAATGCTCAGCCTGGGCCCAGGAGAGAATCGGGCATTCTGTACTTAATAGATGTCCTCAGAAGCTTCCCACAAGTAGGAGCTGCACTGTGTGTCTTCAAAGATCCTACAGCCTGACGAGAAGAATAGGTAAGCCCAGATGAAGTGATAGAGTAATAATGAACAAACAAGCGATGATCTGTAATCTTTTTCTTTTGCAAGCTTGTCTTCCCCTACTCCCCTCCCGTTCTGTAGATTTGACCCAGGCTCAGCCATGGGCTGTCACAGAGCTGTGGTTTTCTTACCTCTCCGTGGCTAATCTGAGATCTATGTATTCAGTCTCCTTTAACACATATTCCACTCTGTCTTGAGCAGGATGTTTCATTCTCACTGCAAACTCTGCATGCCCCAAACACAATTCCTTATCTTTCCTCCTGACTCGGGAGGAAAGTCAACACGTATTTATTAAGTGCTATAGCAAAAACTGCTTGTTTTTCAGTGTCAGTCCTTTTCTAGTAACGGAGCTCTGAGCAACATGCCCTCCTGAACAAACTATATTTCCAGGTCTCCCTTGAAACGTGGTGTAGCCATGTGATTAAGTTGTGATTAATGAGAGGCAAGCAGATGGCGATAGAAGATTTCTAATTAGCTTCCTTAAAAGGGTGGGGACATATACCCTTTTTGTCCTTTGTTCTTCCTTCTCTCTTTCTTGAATTCAGATGTAATGAGTGGAACCCCGGTATCTATTTTGGGTCATAAAGAGAATCTGAGGATGACAGAGCAGAAAGAGAGAAGGATCCTCGCGACTGTGGAGCTGCTGCACCAGCCCTGATGTGAGAGAAGAAACTCTCTGTGCGTTTAAGCCACTGTGCTTGGACTTCTATCAGAAGTCAAGCACAATTCCTAACTGAGGCAAGTGGCCCTCCCAAGTCCATACATCTGTTTGCCAGTCTCCAATGCTCCCTGTTCTCAGTCTGAATACCTTGGAATTAACATCGATTGGTATTTTTCTAGTCATGCAGCCACCATGACCTTTCAGCTTTCTCCATTGAGAACCTCCTATACCTACCTGCCTTTTCCTCTTCATCATTCTCAGCATGGTACAAGCAGGGTGCTTGGTAATGATAAGCAGGATTCATGTGGAACTAGTGGCTGGGATGCCCAAGTGGTCCAGGAGACACCACTAGGGGCAGACATGGAGGTGATAACAGCTGTTTTATCAGTTAGGACTCCTGTTTACTCTATGTACTCAGAGTTAGCCAATGCCTGACATACAACAAGTGCTCAAAAAGTATCTGGGGGATTAATTAATTGATCAATTAATTAATTGATCAAGCGAGTACTTGATTGATGGATGATTAACTTGATACACACATGTGGATGCATAGATATGACCTCTATTTTTGCCTTTCATGCTCATACACATTACCTGTTATTATGGAGACACCCAGTTACAAAGAAAACCCTCAAAGGTTTGCTGTTGACTTGAACCATGTCACTTGTAAGAAGGACAAAATATATATGTGGTCAGCTTGAAACCCAGGCCTACTACTAGAAATAAACTAACCCCTTGTTGAAATCGCACAGGAAAACTGAAGGGAGGTGAGGCAGACGGGTGGCAGGAAAAATGCCTGAGATCTTACACAACTTGTGCAAACAGAATGACGGGGCTGGGCAGCTCCGGGAGTCCAGGAATTAATAGCCCTGCTGAGGCTCTGGGGCTCCAAAGATGGAGCTATTTAAAGCCGAGAAATGTCATTTCCACCCACAAAAGCTACCCCAATTGCGTTATCTGGATGCTCTTCAGCCCCGGCGTTTTGGCGGCTTCCCTGGCCTGACCTCCCAGTGGCGGGACCACGGGGCTCTCAGCCAGCCTGTCATCACTGCTCTGTGAGAGGATGGCTGACCTTAGCCTCTCCAGGATCCTTCTCCTCCTTATCTGCTCAGGCCCCAGGACAGGCAGAGTGGAGACTCAGTGCCCAGTTCACCCCTCAGAAAAGGCATCCAGGAGCACAGAGTCTGCTGCCCTCACAGAGAAGCCAGCCAGCCCAGCGGGGTGGGCCTGGGGCCTGGGCTGGGAGATGGGGTCTGGAGACAGAGATCCTTGCCCATCAGAATCATATCCTTGTTCTGCTCTGTGACCTCAGGCCATTTGCTTATCCTCTTCGGGCCCCCATTTCCTCACCTGGACTGAGAAGGGAATCTTTCTCTCCTTGCCCTGTTTCTGGGGGAGGCCACAGGAAATCAGAAAAAGGGAGGCCTTTTGAAGCTTTAGGCAGAAAAACACCATAGAAATCCAGGTATTACTTGCAGCTCCTTCTCTCCTCTCCCTAGTCAAGATAATCCAGGAACACTTTCTCCGGAGGCAAGAAGACAGGAGGCTCGTGTCTGAAGTGTCAGTGGGCTCCAGACTATGTGAAGGAGCCGTTAAGCCCCAGCTCCTGTGAACCCAGGCTCATGCTCTTGCCAGGCACCTAAGGCAAGAACTTGCTCACATCCTGTCTGCTCTAATCTCCTGTATCTGCACTGGCTGATGTTTCCCCAGTTTAGGGGAGGAGGGGAACTCGGAAGCCTGGAGAATGTGCCAAGCCAAGTCTGCCCCACAGGTATCTAATGCCCAGTGATGGCTGGGCTTATTTCCTGAAGCTGAGGCCTAGCCAGGGGAAAGCACAGAGGTGCTAAATGGGTTCCCAAGGAAGATGTAATGAAATGCTAGGGGCATTCCAGCACTCCTTCACAAATTAATGCTGAGTTTGTCCCTTGCCACCACTCAAGGTACAAAAGGGAACTAGAAAAAGCTTTTTTTTTTTTTTTTTTTTTTTTTAGGAAGCAGCAGTGGAAACAAAGCCCTGTAGGCTTTTCTTCTTTCCTATACCTTCTTCTCTTGTCAAATCTTGGCACTGGCCTGAAAAGCATGGATATTTTCCCTTATTTATTTTTTAATTAAAATATTCTAGACACATTAAAATATACATACAGTCAGAATAGTCTAGATTATGCTGTAGTAACAAACAGCTCCTTAACACATTTCTGCTTCTGTTCCTACTTGCTGCTTCCTGCTTCTGCTCATCCTTCAAGAATGAGCAAGATGTTCTGAACTCACTCAGGGACCCAGGCTGACGACACAGCCACCATCTCAAACATTGTTAGAAGCAGAAGAGAAATCCAGAGGGTCTCAAAAAGGTAATTAAGTGCTCACGACTCATTGGCAGAACTAGTCACAGGGCCCCTCCCAACCATAAGGAACCAGGAAGTGCAATCCTACTATGTGCTTAGAGGGGGAAGGAGCCGCAAATGTCTAGTGAACCACAGTAACGATAAAAGCAAGAATAAAGAATTATATCACAAATGTCATGTACCCACAATCACTCAACCTAGTAGATAAACATCACTCTGCTAATGCTGGGGAAGCCCTCTGTGTACCTGACTCAAATACATCTCTGCTCCTCTCCCCTGCCCCACTTGCTGAGGCGATCATTCTCCAGACTCTGATGTTTATCATTCTTTATATTTTACTACATATTTAAATAAGCAATATTTCAATTGTATATATCCTTTGCGGAGAGGTGGGCCCCAAATCTCTACTCAGCCTGTCGTGAGGCCTAATATATATAATTAACAGTATATAGTATTATTTCGTATTTATTTAAACACCATATAAGTGGTATCATACTGCATGTCCATTGCAGATGAACACTTCTAGCTTTTTGCAATTACATATATCAGTGCCCTGAACATTCTTCTGCACGTGTAAGAGACGGTTTCTGCAGAATGAAGACAGGAGGGCATCTTCCACTTGATAAAAAATTGCCAAATAGCTCTCCAAAATGGTTGGATCAAGTCACCTTCCAGCAGACAAATATAAGTCTCCAGTCTCTGTATCCTCATCAATACCTGGTACCATCTGGTGAGTGCAGAACATCTCCCACATGGTTTTCATGAAACTCATCTCATTAACCAGTCCATAAACATTTATCAAACACCAACTATGTGCCAGGCACAGAGCTAGGAGCTAAGGATAATGAAGAGGGGTAGGACTCAGTCCCTGCCCTCAGTGAGCTTGCAGTCTGACAGGCAAGATAGATACCCTCACTTAAAAATCATTACAACAGTCTGAAAATCATAAAGAGCCAAATAAAAATCACCCTATTCTACTACCCATAGACAGCCACTATCTTTTTTTTTTTTTTTTAAAGGACTTATTTATGAGCTCAGGATAAGACAAACCAGCCAAGTGCTTGGACAGAAGGGCAGGGCCCAGCTTCCAAGAGGTGCAGAAACCTTGAGTCATAACTCAGGCAAGATTGTACCTTGCCCCAGGGGCAGGAGCCCATCAGGCAGGACCACTGCCACTTGGCCTCTGGAACAGGGGCCTGGGAAGCTGATGGGACTAAACCATGGTCTGGTGAATCAACCGTGGGGAATAGTCACCTTCAGGGACTCAGAGAGGAGCCTTCAACTCTCAAGGTGAGCAATTAGCAAGAGAGCTTGAGTATGAGGGACCTGTAATATAGCAGTGCTAGTGATGGTAGTGGTCATATTAAAGCAACACTGCAAGATACAGTGAGTGAGGAATCAAATGTGTCTCCTGAGGACCAGGTTGGAGGTATTTCAGCCACATTGTTTGAGGAACCATGTCCAGTTGGTGGTTGGTATACGAGCTAAGATGGCTCCTGGCTATCGCTCTAGCTAGGTACAGCTTAACTCAGTAACTTAGTCCACAAACACATGAATCCATGAGCAAGATGTGACTTTAGATTCTGTAAGCAATATGAAAACCTTTTTTTAAAAATTGCCTTTATCAAAATATAATTCAGATACAATAAAATGCAACCATTTTAAGTGTACAATTTGATGAGTTTCAATGAATGCATACATTTGTGTAAGGACCACCACAATCGAGATATAGACCATTGATAAGAAAACTTTAAGGTCCCTGTCATTTTCTTCAAGGAGTCCTTTATTTGCTGTGAGACACAGATACCTATGAAAGATAGTGGGCTATATAAGGCAGCAAAGCATAAGTTTCAATAATTGGCACAGGATATGGGGGCGTGGGAAGTGCCTGGTCCTAATGCAAATATACTTGGAGCTGGAGGCTCTCCATCACCCACGGAGGATCAGGGGAGAGGCAGGCCAGGCATCACAAGACTTACTTGTCCCAAAATATCTCACCGGCCTGAAATGGCACCATGAGTCATCCCTTTGGTTTAAAACATTTGGTATTCCCTCTGGCATACCTCTATTAAAATTCACATAAATGACCTAAAAGACAGCCTTTGAGGTGTGCAGAAAGCTCATCCTCCACTACCGTCGAATCAGTTGTCAGATTTGCTGGCTACCACCTCAGGGACAGGTAGGGCTGCTCCAAAAACAAATGGGAAAATAGATAAAGAAGCTGCATGGTGTCCTTTTTTTTTTTAATCTGGTGAGAGTGGATGCTTTCCTTTAGGACATCTCAAATTACCACATGGAGGCAAGTCCCATCTAAAAATTTAGGACATCCATTTTGATCCAGAAGGAGGGAAATTATTGTCAGGAGAATGAATTTGGCAGGGGTTTGGGAAGAGACTCAGTATGAAGGTGGGGGGAGCACCCAAAGTCCATGGTCATCAGGGCATTGGAGCACTAGAGGTTAGGACTGAAAAAGAAAAGACTACGGAGGTTGCTGCCTTCAAATACCTGCAGGGTGGTTGTGAGGTAAGAGGACTGGAATAGTCTTATATGGGAGTGGGGTGAGGAGAGCCAGAAGGTGACAGGTATTAACTCAAAATGGGAATTCTTGTGATCGGAACTATCAGGAGAGGAAATGCATTGTCCCAGGAAGTAGTGAGCTCTCCATCCCTAGAGGCATGTAAGCTGAAGCCAGACACTTTGTTGCAGAAATTCAAGCTTTAAGAGGATTAGGTCTCTCTCATCACTGAGATTCTCTCATTTGGTCCGTGGCCAGCCCTTGAAAAGCCCCAAACAAACAAATATTAATTGAACAATTGCTTTGTACAAAGAGGAATCAAAGAACAAAAGCCATGGCCTCTGTCTGCCATGTTGCTGGGCAGATGATATAGAGGCAGGATGTGTTTAGAATCACCAAAGGGATAGAAAACACACACTTTTGGAGTTTAGAAACAGGAGCTCCTGTCAAGGGCTAGGGTAGTCTACAGAAAACCAAGTAGGAGGTGCGGTAACAACAGGTCCTGAGAGGTGCTCTACAGTTCAGACAGGTAGAAAGAAAGGGAAGGTGCTCCACGGGGGAGGAAAGTTACAGGTTATGGCCAGGAGGTAAGAAATTACAAGGCGCTAAACTGGCTGCAGGAAGGGAATAGGAAGGAATAAAAAAGGTACCAGACAAAGAGCCGAGGAAGCCAAGAGAAGATAGAGAGGAAACAGGAGGGGGAAGGACCTGGAGAAGCATAAACCCTAACAGAGAAGAGGCATGCAGCCTGGGCTCAGCGTGCTCATTTGGGGCACAAAGAGTGGTGTGGGGGCAGACTTCTCCCCACTTCCAATTATGCCCCAGACCACCAAGCATAAGGCCCCAAGAATGCCTCTCGCCCCCTTCCCCCAGCCCCACCGTGGCCTCTGTCCCCCTCAGGGCAGTGAGCTCTAGAGAGAGACGGGAAAACCCACAAAAATCTTCCAAATAAGACAAATATGTGGTGCAGACAAAAGCCGTGCTGGGTGGGATGAGGTTTCAGTTGCTCCCCAATGGGGTGGACCCGTCAAAAGTGGCTTGTGGCCACAGAAAAATGCGTCATCTCCTGCTCTCGGTGGGGCTCATTGTCTCGGCTACTCCAAAAAAGAGCCCACGCTGGGGGTTCCCACAGTGAGGAATTTGGGGGTCAGCCCCTGGCCTCCAGGTTGCCCACATGGCCCTGCCAATCCCCAGCAGGAGGCTCCAGGTCTTTTCAGGGTAGGGGAGGGATGCCCTTTATGGGGTGTTGGTTGGGCCATTTTAAGCTATTCCCTGGTGTGGTTCCTGGTCTTCTTTGTGTGTGGCAAGTGTCCAGGGCACTGCTGTGTGGGTGGGAGAGCAGCCTGGGTAGCCCCTCAGAGCCTCATGAGAGCAGGAAGGTTGAGAGTCAAGTGGTGTTCAAATGGAAATCAACTGCCACCAGAAGTGCCTCAGGGGAATGGGGGGTGCAGGTGGGTCATGGGAGGAGGTGGTGGGGAGAGGCTCGTTCGAGACCTCTGTCCCCCAACCCCCTCTCCACCTTCATGCCTACACACTCCCAGGCACCTGAAGTTCCTGTTCTCGTTCTACTCCAGTCTATGGCCATTGTTCCTTGAAGAAAGACAAACATGTATTCAGTTTCGAGGAATTGTTTTGGACTTTCTCTCTCTGGGCCAAGGCCTGGGGATGACAGGCCTCCTCTTAATAGGGTGGCCCCAGGTAAGGACAGATTGCACATGATGTGGGAAGGGCCGCCTGGGTGAGGGGATGAGGAGACTTGTCCGTCTGTGTGTCTGTGCTGGGCGTATACAAGGAAAGCCCTGAAAGGGGCTAGCACTGCCGGGAGGGCAGTGCCTGAACACAGCTTTGATTCTACCCTGTCTCTGGCCCCTCCTAGCCCCCAGTCCCACCCGAGTTACTTTAGTCTCTGCTTACTTTTCTGCTTCGGCTCCCTCACTTTGGAGGAGTGAGTGCCTTTCTCTCTCCGGGCCTCCATTTCCTCATACCAGTGGATTCTAAGATTCTTCCTGATTCTAAACCTCAGCATTAACACCTCAGTCACACCAGCTGCCCTTTCTTCTCTCCAAGACTCCAGAGGTCAGAGCCGGTCTAAAATTTAGCTGAGCTGATGGCCACTCGAGGAGTGGGCTTTGAGAGGGAAAGTACCTGACCTTGGCCCCATAAGTATTTTTTAACTTATTTTGTCATCTAGAATTCTGTCATTAGAGAGTGACTCCTTGGGACCTATTTCAAAAGCCATTTTCAGTAAAATGGAGAGGATAACTGCTAACACCTTTTAGCTGTGACTAAGAACAATCCTTTACGTACTTATTTCTCTTCCCAATGCTGAAATCACTTTCAGGTAGGCGATCTCATTTGGTATGCAACATCCCGGAATTAGCTGACCATTAGGAAGTTAAGACTCCTGGAGGCTGCGACTCAACATAAGAACCTGGACACAGGTGACCTCCTCCAAGGAATTACCTACATTTTAACAGAAGAATATCCTGAGGGTAAGAATGCCTTTCTGATGGCAGGAATTTCAAGCTCTGGAACACCAGATGGAGAAAGCTGTCTAGGGTGGCTGGGAATGAGGATGCCCCCCTGGAGAGCCTGGTGGGTGCAAACCCACTCAGCCCAGAACTGTTGTCCATCAGGTGACCAAACCTGAAGAGTTCACAGGACCCCCTGTAGGGGCAGATCTGAGTGGGCAGGTGTCTGGGTTCATGGGAGAACATTAAAGACCTGAAAATCAGAGTAAGGGAGAGTGTAAGTGCTGAGGAGCAGGACTCGAGGAGCAGAAGTCAGGGAAGGTGAGCCTGAATGAGAGCTAGTGTTGACTGCAGGAAGAGTGGAGGCAGTGGTGAAGGGCTACCTGGGCACAAAAGCTCATTTTAATCTGGCTGGTTGAAATCGAAGACCAACCGTGGAACACAGCTGGTGTCCACAGTGAAAAAGAATAACCGTTTATCAGGGCTCCCAATTCCTAGTTTCTGCGCATTAACTTGCATGAGGCTTGAATCACTCTTGAGGTTGATTTCATCATCCACAGTTTTATGGAGAAGCAAGCTGAGGTTCAAAGAGAGCATGGAACCTTCCTGAAGTCATACAGCTATTAAATGGAGGGCCTGAAGTCAAACCCAAGTCAGCCCGGCTCCAAAGCCTACCTTCTAACCACTTGTACAATGGTGACAGCCATCTGCTAACGTTGCCTCTCCTTGCCCCATAAGGTCATCCTTGAGGCACAAAGAGCATCCTTGCTATTCTTCTTGCAGAGGCCATTCTTTATTTTATTTTATTTTATTTTATTTATTTTGATTTATTTTGATTTTTATTATTATTATTTTCTGGTTGGGTACAGCAAACTTTATTGATGGTGCATGACAAGGTAGGGCTCTTTAAGCTCCTCTCCTTCTTCGGGGGTCTGAGATAGAAACTGGAGGTCAGGAGATTCTTTGTGTTGGGAGATCAATTTGTGGCAAGGACTCATCGGTAGCTGAGGGCCTCTCTTCTTCTCACTGGATCTGGTAGTCCAGGGAGCTCTTACTACTTGGAGGCCATGTAGATCGTAAGGTTCACCACTTCATTGCTATAGCTGAATTCATTGTCATTCCAGGAGATGAGCTTGACAGAGTGGTCACTGAAGGCCATGCCAGCCCCAGCATCAAAGGTGGAAGAGTGTGTATCACTGTTTAAGTCTCAGGAAACAACCTTGTCCTCAGTATAGCCCAGAGCACCCTTGAGGGAGCCCTTGAAGCCTGCTTCACCACTTTCTTGATGTCATTGTATTTGGCAGCTTTCTCCAGGTGGCAGATCAGATCCACAGCTGACACATTGTGGGTAAGGACACAGTAAGCCATTCCAGTAAGCTTCCCATTCAGCTCAGGGATGACCTCGCCCTCAGCCTTGGCAGCGGCGGTAGAAGCAGGGATGGTATTATGGGCAGCCCCTCAGCCAGCATGCCACAGCTTCCCAGAGGGGCCATCCACGGTCTTCTGGGTGGCAGTGATGCCAAAGTTGTCATGGATGATCTTGGCCAGGCAGCCAAGCAGTTGGTTGTACAGGAGGCATTACTGACAATCTTGAGGGAGTTGTCATACTTCTCATGGTTCACACCCATCACAAACATGGGGGTGTCTGCAGAAGGGGCAGAAATGATGACCCTCTTGGCTCTACCCCCTCAAGTGAGCCCCAGCCTTCTCTAAGGTGGTGAAGACACCAGTGGACTCCACAACATATTCAGCACCAGCATTGCCCATTGATGTTCGTGGGATCTTGCTCCTGGAAGATGGTGGTGGGCTTTCCATTGATGACAAACTTCTCATTCTCAGCCTTGATTGTGCCTTCGAACTTGCTATGGGTAGAATCATCCTGGAACATGTAGACCATGTAGTTGAGGTCAATGAAGGGGTCATTGATGGTGACAATGTCCACTTGGCCAGAGTTGAAAGCACCCCAGGTGACCAGGTGCCCAATATGGCCAAATCCGTTCACTCCAACCTTCACCATCATGTCTTGGCATCTTGGCTGCCACTGGAAGATGGGGCTGTCTATTGCACAGGAGCAGGGAGCCCTGCACAGGCCATTCTTGATCATTTATTTCTCATGCAACAAGTTCCTCTCAAGCTTTCACTTGATGATGACAACAAGAGGAAGAAAATATCTTTTTCGGTAAAGGGCCAAATAGTAAATGTTTTAGGCTTTGTGGGCATAAGACCTCTGTTGTAAATACTCCACTCTGGGGAAAGCAGCCATAAACATTATGTAAATGATGGGTGTGCCTGTGTTCCAATAAAACTTTATTTATATACACATCTAATTCGTACATTTATCCATTCATTCATCTATTCACCTGATCGGTTTTTTATTCAAAATACTTTTGCTGAGCACCTTCCATCTATCAGGCACTATTCTAAGTGATGGAATGCAGTAATCTGGATAATAATCCTCTGCCCTCTGAGAACTCGCATTCTTTATTTGTACCCTCCTTAATGGTTGATTCAACAGGTTAAATAGAGTAGAAGCTCTACCTGTCACAGGGTAGGGAGATTAGGTATTATTGGATGTGTTTTTGACCTATAGGGAAAAGGCAAGTTACTACATCTGAAGAGAAAGGGCAACATGGGACAGTGGTTAAGTATAGATTCCAGAGCCAAATTGCTTCTGCCACATACTAGGAATGTGTCCTCACATGAGTTACTTCACCACCCTGTGCCTCAGTTTCCTCACTTATATGACGTGGATGATAATATCAGTACTTAACTCCTAAGACTGCCTTGAGAGTTAACTGAGTATTTATAAAACATACAAGAATGCCTGGCTCATTGGAAACACCTTATAAACTTCTATGAAATAAAGATGTCCAAGAGAAACAACAACAACAACAACAATTAGGAATTACATCACAAGACAGTGCTCTGCTAATTCCAAATTCACCAGTGTGCTACATTGGACAAACTTTAATTTTCCTTTGCTCCTATTTCCTCATTTTAAAGACAAATATAACAACATAAACTTCCACTGCCTCTTTCACTTGGATAGAGTAAATCCAAATGACATCCTGATCCCAGAGGAAAATAAAAACAATTTACTTACAAAAACAGGGACCAGGTCACATATGACCCTTGAGCCATGTATATGTAGTTCACTAGAGTGCATGATGAGTTTAAAGAGGCAAGATTTACACAGGTAGGACAGTTTAGTAACAGGGCATGAGTTAATTAACAGGATGAGTGTCATGGACCAGGAGCACCCATTAGGTGGTAGGTATACCAAGAGCTTGTGTGTTGGAGAAACAAGTGGGAGGTGAGAGCGGAGAGGCAAGCTGGGGTCAGATGCTAAAGGGTTTTGAATCTCAGGCTGAGTTTATTTAGACTTTTACTCTCGGGAGCAGAAGTTTGCAATAATGTTCCCCGCTTTGGGATACCATGACAGATGACAATCATATGTGAGACTTATATCCATAAGGATATACCAAAGTGGGCTGTGGCAGAGATAAGCCATGCTTTGAGTCCCAAGGAATTCCCTGTGAATGAGATTACATTTCTAAGCAGATATAGAGTCTGCTCCACCCATTTAATGTTAATTACTCATTATGGACAGAGAAAATGGCTGATATAATGTAGGTTTTTTTATTTTGTTTTTTTGTTAGTTTGAAATTTGTTGGGGGATATGTGTATGCAAATGTTAGAAATATATCTGGGGGGAAATGTGCCCCCAGCTGTAGGGTATAACATACATATATTAGTTAAAGCTTATTAATTATGTCACTCAAATCTTTATTAGTCTCATGATGACTTTTGTCTACTTGGCCTGTAAATTTCTGAACCTTTATCCATTAATCAAAGATTTGTTCATTCCTCCTTGGTTTTTATTAGTGGTTGCTTTACGTGTGAGTGCACTCTTTACTGTATGTTAAGAGTCATAGATATTATATATTTCTGTAAGATTGTAATTTTTATCAGTATATATCTCCGTTTCTTTTAGTGCTTTTTGACTTGGATTCTATATTGTCTGATGCTAACATACCTGCTTTATTTTGTTATAATTTGCTTAGTATATTTCCTCCACCTGTTCATATTCAAAATCTTGTCATTTAGTCTTGAAGACACCTGTGTAAACAGCCCATAGCAGGATCCTGCCCTTTAATAGAGGAAATTTTTATTTTTTTATGTATTATTAATGATATTTTAAGACTTATCCTATCATTTTATTTTATGCTTCCTTTTATCTTGCTTTCTTATCTTTTTTCTTTTTCTGCTTTGTTAGATTGATTAAGTTTTCTTTGCCCATCTTCCCTTTTAAATTCACTCTAATGATTTGAAAGGTATTTTTCAATTCCCCATCTTCCATCGGTTACTCTTAAATTTCAATCCTATATTCTTTAACTTATGATTTTCTAATAATATATAGAGCTAATCAGGAACTTTTCTTCCCTTAGCACACTTTAGCATTCCTCTTCCTCTTCCATCTGTCACCTCCCACACTGAGATCATCTGGATAAATTATGGTTTCAAATCGTTGTCTTTAAAATGTTTACATTATGCCTCAATCATTATTTAGACCACTAAAAGTTTTACTAGTTTCTCTGTTCACCAAGTGTCAGCATCCCACGTCTTCCTCTTTTCTGAATTCACTATTTTTTTTTTAAATGAAGCAACTCCTTTAGGAATACATTAAAGAAAATGAGGGTGGCAAATTTTCTCCTTGTAATACAAAAAATGTCTTAATTTTTCCCTCCCACTTGAATACTTCATATCCCTTGGAACTTTAGAAATAGTGCTCCATTGTTTTTTAACATCCAGTTTGATGCCGATTTAATATTATTTTATTGGTGACCTGCTTTTTCTCTCTGGAAGCCTCTAGGCTTCTTTCTTTATCTTTGTTTTGAAACTTCACTATAATGTGTCTAGGTGTGAGGGTTTTTTTCTAGGAACATTCAATTGAATGATTAATTTCTTCAACAACTGGAACATTTTATTTTATTCTTTAATTTCTCTCTTCTATTCTCTAAAGTTGTATCCGTCTGTAATGCCTATTAGGCAGATGTCTCTTAATTTTTTCTCTCAGACTTTCCATCTTTTTATCCTTCTCACTATATTTAAGGCAACTTCTTCAGCTCAGTCTTCCTAATAACCAGACCATTAAATCCATCTCAGACCATGTACTGAGTTTCAAATTCTGATTATTAATATTTAAATTTTTTAAGACCTCTGGTGACTTTTAAAATGGATTTATTATTCCTTTGCATCTTTCCTAGATAATTATTCTTCAGCTAAACTAATTTTTGTTGTTGTTTAGTCTATTATTTTTATTTCTTTGGGTGTTAACTCTTCTACATGTTAAGCTTAGAGCTGTGCTACCCAATACAGTAGCTGTTTGCTATTTAAATTCAAATTGATTGAAATAAAATAAAAAGTTTAGTTCCTTGGTTGCAAAAGTCATGTTTCAAGGAATATATATATAGCCACATGCGGTGTGTGGCTACATACTGGACAGCTCAAATATAGAACACTCCCATGATCATAGAAAGTTCTGTTGGATGGACACTTGGCATAGAGTTTCTCTGTACCACAGTTTTATTTTTCCTTAAATCTTTAGTGATTTTTGAAGTTCAGCTCATCTTTGTGATTGAGAATACCTGTTGGCCAGCTTTGTGTTCACTGTAGCCTGTCACTGGTTTTTGAGGTTGGGAAGATGGTGGCTTACTGGTAGCTTTTCGCCTGGATGAAGGCTCCCTATTTCTCTCTTTCCCTACTAGGATCATTGCTCTGCCACTCTATCCCCAGCACCCTGGGGCAAATCCACCACTGCCAACAACTGAACACAGGTCAGGAAACAGCAAGGAATACCCCTGGGACCTCCTGTGGTTATTCTGAGTCTGCTGTCTCCGACTTGGAGTCCTCCACATCACTCTTCCCTCCACAGCGGTCTTCTCCTTCATATGTTTTAGCTGTGATTTCCTACAGTTTGATTTCTTTATAGCTTTGATTCTTTTTGTTTTTTATCTTTCTGGGACCCAATGCTTCTGATATGCTGTTGGCTCTCTCATTTCCTCACACTGTAAAATTTCTTTTTCCCTAAAGTCTTCTGTCATTTTGTGGACATGGGCAAGAGAGAGGGACCCAAACTACAACAACACTTTTGTAGAAGCATTGTTCCGCTCCTTTAAAATGTATCTCATAACTAACATTTCACTCAACCTGGTGATTCCCACACTCAGACAGGTAGTGACTGGCTGCATAACAATCACCTGAGGACCCATGGGCTTTGAATGCACAACTCAGTTTGAGAAGTATTGGCCTACCTAATGGGATGGGTGAAAAAGAGAATCAAGTCCTCAAGATAGGCCACCTACTTTGCAGGCTGGTTGGTGGCCAATACCCAAATGTCCAAGATTTCTAATAGCCAGATCACTATTTCTATGCGTGAATAGGACATTGAATGGGTATGGAGATGGACAGCCTGAGGGACCTCTTTATCCTCAAACTGACGGAGGGTGAGAGGTTGCAAAACTCACTGGAGAGAGCTCAAGGACAAGAGGCATACAATAAGTAAGTACAATTGAATGGAATTGAAATGAATTATTGCTTCAGGCCTCTCTCCCTCCCACAATGATATCAATTCTGCAAACCCCAAAGATCAAAATGGGGCCAGAAAATTCCCCCCCATCTAGAGATTTTCTTTTAACTCTAATTGCTATTCCACTGAGGGGCCCAACTCCGGCTTTAAGGAGATATATTTACTGGTTAGATTTGCAGTAATGATTATTATTGTGACTTTTAAGAAGAATACACTCATTGTCTCCAGTGAGCTCACAGTGCTGCACAAACATGACCTCATTTCTCCTCTGAATGGGGCAGGTATTGTTAACTCTGTTTTCCAAAAGAAGGACACGGAGGTCCATTGCAGCCCAATTCCTTGAACAAGGCCACACATCAAGAGAGGGAGGGGAGATGGAATCAGGCTGAGGCCTTTTCCATTAGGTCCCAGGGCTCTCTGCACTGGTCAGGGCTCACTTGTCTGGTCAGTCCCTTGACTTCTCTTATGGCCACAGAGTTGGTTCCAGGGTTTCCAGGGGATAAGAGTAGTGAGAGTCACCAACATCAGATACCACAAGAGAAATAATCGTTACTTTCCAGAGGCTCAGCCAAATCCAGGCTTCAGGCTCAGCAATCAAAACTCTCCCTGGTTTGGCCCCAGATTCACTAGGCTCCAACCTGGCTGACTTCTCTCCTTACTTAAGTACTTCACCGCTGGGTTCATTCAGATTGAAAATCACATTCATACAGATTTGTTCTTTCCGATGAGGGGTTTCTGCTGCCTGCCTGTTGCCTGGGTCAACTGCAATACATTTTGGCCACTGTGCTTTCTTTGGGTCTTTTCTTCTGCCACCCCCTAAGCCCTGTTCCAGAACATATTTTGCTCTTCCTACCCTCCAACCTTTCTACCCAAGCTTCAAACCTCAGTGTGCCCAAGAAACCTTCCAGAATAATCCTTTTTTTTTTCTCTGAATTCCTGCCACCCTTATTCATTCATTCCAAGGATGATTCAGGACCTACTGTGTATGGCAGGCACTACGGGAGATGATGGGGATACAATAGTGAACAAGCCTGAAAGGGTTTCTGCTCTCATGGAAACAGGAAAAACAAAAGTAATACAGTAGGTCAAATATTTATGAGTTGGCATAAACGTGTATGGAAAAGTCTCCAAAATACATCCCAAATCTGTCGATGTCTCTCCATTTTCCATTCTGTCCAAGAAAAAGCTTGGCTTGTCTAGGTACATCAAAAAGGTTCATGTGGCTAAAAGGAGATGGCAGATGAGACCAGAGTGATGCTGGAGAGGATGCAAAGCTAGCCTACACAGAGCCACAGCAAGCAGTTAGATTCATGCTCAAAGCACTGGGAAGATGTTGCAGGATTTTAATCAGGGAGTGATATGATTTGATGTATGCTTTATGACAGTGATTCACAATGAGGTGGGAGGTAGAGAAGGTGCAATTTTGCCCCCCTCTCCCAGGAGACATTTGACAATGTCTGGAGACATTATTGGTTGTCATAACTTGTGGAAGTGGGTAGTGCTGTTGAGCTCTCTGGTGGGTAATGGCCAGAGATGCTGGTAAATACCCTACCACGTGAAGGACGGCCCCCGTGATGAATTTCAATAGTGCTGAGGCTGTGAAACTCCGCTGTAAGATGACTCTGGCTGCCATGTGAAGAATAGACTCTCAGGCCCAACTCTTCTTCCTAAGACGCCCCTTTGAATTTTAACGGGGAACTTCTGGTGACAATGCCACGATCCACAAGAACAGTCAGACTGGCTGAGCAGGGAGGAGCCATTCTAAGTCATCGCTGAGCAGAAGCTACCTGCTCTACAGGGGGTAATGAGGGGTTTCAGAGACCAGCTCCAAGTGTGCCCTCTTCCTCGTAGTCAGTTACACCTGTGACTTTGTCACAGTGCTGAGAGTGCCAGCTCAGCACTCTCCTCCTCTCTGATCTTCTGAATGCCAGGCCTGTAAGGAGCTGCAGAGGATCTGGACACCAGAAGGCATGTGATACCCTGTGCTTACGAGTTTATGAGTATTTACACCAGCGTGTAAACCTATCATTTACAGCCTTGCCATGTAAATCAACATAGCATTAAAAAGCTCTCCCCTTGCCCCTGACCCACAATTTGAGATTGGATTTAGGAAAGATATCTGTGGTGACAATGGGAGGTCTGGGAGGAAATATCTCTAAAGATAAAGGGAACAGGTACCTCCTCAGGGTGTGGCAGGCCAAGAAGATGGTTCAAGTAAGAGAGTTTATCTTCTGTACCCCCGTTATAGACTGTTTTTCTATAGTTTTTCCCCCTTTTTTTGAGGGGGGGCAGTTGTGTCATGGAAACATTGAAGAAAGCTATAGAAAACCTCTGTCTGGAAAAATGAACACTGGAGACAAAAATTTGTATACAATTTAAGAGATTACCGATCCCCTTGAAGCCTATCCATGTGTGACCTTGTGAACTAATTCTCACCAACATGTAAATGACTAAGGAAGTTCAGTGTATTTCCACTTTAATGGAGAGTAAAGTCCTTACACCAAAGGAACTTCAGCTCTTATTGGGGGAACTACTCCATCAGTGGGTCGAAACGTTTTCTAAAGGGGACGGGAAAGCATCTCCTAAGTTCTGAAGTCTTCCCACATTGCTACGGTACCTATATATAAAACTGAGTTTGGGAAGCAACTGAGGGAGGAAGGGCAACAAGGGCTGTTCTAAGGGTAATTTGGACTCAAAAGGCCACCTGAGACTTCACCCAGTGGGGCTTGTTGGGACCTCAGTACCAGATATTCCTGGTCAGCCAGAGCATCTGATCTTGTTAATGGGCCAATAAAAATTAGAAGAACAAAGGCCAAACCCTGGCAGCTCAAATGAATCTCCAGGGCAAGAGGGAGCAATCTCGTAAAGAGTTGTAACTGAGCAAACGGTGGAATCATTTCGTTTCATTAACTTTAATAGTGCTCGTTAGGTTGGCTTCCAAGGGCTGTGGCACAGGAGAAAGCCAGCCTCATCATCAGGACCTGTGAGCAGGCTGGTTCGTGTGGACTCCCCTTGAGGCCCCCAGGACCGAATTGGAAGTAGCTGCTCTTGTCAACCCCCACCTCGCCGCAGGCTCCCCAGCCCAGCACGACATCCTGGCTACAGAGGCAAAGAGCCCAGGCCTCAAGGACTAATTCTTTCCTGCCGGGATGGGGAAAGACAGGGACAAAGAGCTTGGAGCAAACCATCTCTGGGCTGGGGCAGGCCACCTGGCTCTGGGCAGCCGCATAGAGGCCCCTCCCAGAGACATCAAAAGTCTAGCTCCAATGCCCACAAGCTCCCACTAAAGGATCCCACCAGCTCAGCTGGCCCAGGGACCATTGTCAATGCCAGCCACGCCCCTGACCTCCTCCTTTTCTCTACCACAGACGTGTCCACTGCCAGAAAAAGACAAACAAACAGGACCAGCAGAAAACGCATCACCAAACAAACCCGCCTCACATTGTCCTCTGTGGTTCAGGGCCGGGAGCCAGAGGCCGCTGGCCTGGAAAAGCCCAAACAGCTCCCTGAGCCTGTACAGCTCTGAGGAGAGCCTCCCCGGAGTGTAGGGTCCGCCTTGCCTCCTCTCCTGCTGCCTCCTTCGCTTTCTCTCTCTCCTCTTCTCCATCTTTCTTTTCCTCCCTCCCATCCATTATTTCCCTCCCTTTCACTTCTTTTTGTGTTCCCTTTCCCCTTTCCCCTTTTCTCTTCTCTGTTCTCTTCCTGCCTCTACGATGAAATAAATTCACTAAACACTGAAGAAATCCTGCAGAGTACATAAAGCCCAGAGTGTATAAAGTCAGTCCAAGATGTGAGCCAGCCATGCTGTCTTGCTTTAAAGTCATCAGGGGTTCCGGAGCCTAGGCAATAATATCAACCCCATAGCATCAGATAGAAATAGGTTCTTCATCATTCGGCTCATCCCATTCGGATCTCCCTCCCACCCTACTCAGACACTTGTCTCTGGTTCAACCATGTTATTAATTCCCCCCTCCACGTCCCTGCTCACCTCGTTTCCACCACCTGGAAGGCCCTCTCTCTCTTCACCCAACTCCATGTGTGAGAATTCTATGTATTCTCTGAGGTCGCCTTTTTAAACCTTCTCTTCTGAGTCGTTCCCAAGCTTCCAGCTGGAATTAATCTGTCTCCTTTATGCACTCATTAGAATTTCATGTTGGCACCTCCGTATTTGGGCATTTACCATGTTCTTCCTTACATTCTAATTATTTAGATGCAAATTTCTCTCTCTCACCTAATTATGAGCTTGAGAGGAGAGACCATGTCATCTTTGAATTCCCCTCTCCTTTAAGTGCCTGGCACATAGTAAGTACACAAGGAATGTTAAACTCATTCAAAACTGAATCTATGGTTATAAAGAAGCCCACATCTTAACGTCACCAGTGTGGGTGTATCTCATTTATCACAATTTCATCTGCAAATTTGTTTGAGGCACTGGGTTCCTTCAGTGGGCTCCCCCCGGGCTGATCTCAGGGCTTCACCAGGGGCTAGAGGATGGGATGTTAGATGGCGGCACCTACTGGTGAAGGGTGGCATTACGGCTTGGGGCCGCCGAAAAGCAGCAAAGGAATTTCTCGATCAAATCCAGAAAGACTGGACCAGGCTGTGGACACAAGAGAACTAGAATAAGTTCCTCTCTTTCCTCAGTGGCCTTCAGGCTCACCAAGGGGGAGGAGCATCCCTGATCCAGCATCCCAGCCTGTCCTCCTCTAGCCCACACTGCAGCCTCCTGCAGACTGATTTTTGCAGGACCACCATGGGACACCAAGGAATCCCAGCCTGGTTATGATGGCCCTCAGCTTTCCCCAGCCAGCTCAGCATGATGCCTGGGACAGCTCTCCATCTAAGACAGAGCAGGAGAGGTGGCACGAAAAAGAGAGAGTCTTTTGCCAAACAAGGGAGGCAAACTTTGTAAGGAAATCGACACTCAGCAAAAGCACAGAGCTGGCAAACATTCGGACCTCTTCCTTGCTGCAGGTTTCAGTTTCTCCTGAAAGGATTCTCAATCCTAGGGCAGCCTGTCTCGGAAAATATAATAGAAGCTATTGGGGAACTGAGATTTGTTTTACGGTAATTCACTGTATGAATTGGTTCGTGAAGACCTTGAACTTGCCCCAATACCTCTGCCCGTCTTTTCCTTAATCCAGGGTACTGACAGAAATCATACTGATAGATGGAGAGGTCCTCCTCCATCTCTCCATCTTTTCCTCTGGGGAAGAAACCCAGTAGGGATCTGGGGGAGGAGAGCCATACAGAAACAGGGCAAGAGGGCAAAGCCAAGCCAGGTCTCAGCAAAGTTAGGAAGTTTATTATGAGTGTCCCCATAGCCCCCTCATCTGTCACACCTTTCTTAAGGCTTCATCTGATAACTAACATTTTAACTGGCAAAAGCTGAATCTTGTCACGCTCTCTCACAGGGATATATGTATTTGGGACCCAATGAACATAGGGTTTAGCTCAAAGGGGTGATTAATGGTGGGATTTTAAGCATCATTAGGAAAGATAATTGATGAAAGGAGAGAGATGGTGAGGGTTTTCCCTCCTGAGTCTGTTTCCCCATCATTCAGATGGTAGCTAGCTGCTGGTGGACCCTACCCCACCCACCTTGGTCCCAGGCCTCTGTCACTGCTTCTCTCCCCTATTGCCTCTGGCTGCTTTATCCAGGCTGCCATCATCCAATGCTCCACACCTTTGGGGGGAAATCCTGAGCTTCTGGAAGGTTTCAGCTCTGCTTCTTTCTCTTCCAGAATCTGAAAGTCTCTGGCCAGAGTCCCCTTCCAGGCCCTCTGCATGTCTGTGATTTTTTTTTTCAGCTGGGCATCTCCACACTGCCCCTGGTGTCCACACTACCCTCCATTTAGCAGCCTCTCCTTCCACCAGTCCTTTAGGCAGTTGCAGCACTCTAAGTCTGGTGGGATGCTGGGAGACAAGTCAGAGGATGCTCTCTCTCTCCTTTGGGATTCCCATGAGTTCACCAACTTTCATTCTTTCATTCATTCAGCAAACATTCATTGAGCACAGTACATGCCACGCATATGCTTGGTAACCAATATGGCTCTTGCCTTCAAAGGTCTGGCAGACTAGTAAAGGGAAACAGTACAGCATGGACAGGCTGTGTTTCAAGGACCACTGAGTTCAAAGCCTGCTGGGGAAGTAAGAAGATTTCATATAAACAAGGCACATTTAAGCTGGATCTTGAAGGGTAATAATGGCTTTCCAGCTGGCAAGAACACAATATGTGCCAGGCATGGTGTTGCTTGGGTGTAGTGATGGTGCGATTAGAACAGAAATATGAAACATACTTGGAGAGAAGGGTTTGGGACTGACCAAGAGGGCCATGCTAAAGAGTTAGAACTTAACCCTGTAAGGTAATGGTCCACAGGAGATACACTGAGTTCCTGAACTGAGGCAGCAGCAAGAGGGGCAGAAAAGATGGTTAGATTTGAGAGGGGTCTCAGAAGTTTTACCCCAGGATCTATCTGGTGGCCTGTTTTAGATGGGAAAGAGGAAAGAGTCCTTATAGACCTGGAGCAATCTACCTGGGGCTGCTGAGTGGGTTATAGAGCCATTAACCCCAAGATGGAGATTACAGGAAGAGGACAGGTCCGAACAGAGTGTTGAGAGGAACAGTAAGTTGGTTGGGGGTCAGTTCAGCTTGAGGTCTTGAAGAGCACCTTTGTAAATATATATAAATTAGGCAGAAATATAACACTAAGTAAAAATAGAGGAGGGAGCTAGAGATACAGATCTGAAAAATTGGACATATAGAATTAGAGCTGGAAGAAAAGTGAGGGTCACGGATATGGAATTGGGAGTCATCAGCACATTGGTGGCCCCACAAACTGTCCAACTACTTTGTGCTGGACCTTCCACATGACTTCTCAGCAGTAAGCTCCAACAACCTGCAAGGTCAGAATTTTATCCTCCCTGTCTTTTCGATGAAGTTGAAGCTCACATAGGTGAAGAAACTCACTCAAACTCACCTACTGATGGGGCTGGAACTAAAACTTAAAACCTTCTGACCATAAAGCCAATATTCATTCCATTGCCCTTGCTGTCTTTGGGTGAGAGTTCCTAGAGTGGTCACATAGTGTGAGAAATTAGAAGAGCCAAGCATAGGACTTAGGAGGCCAGGGAAGGGAAAGCAGCCAGCAGAAGATTTGGGAAAAGACCTCCAAGAAGGGAAAGGAAAATGTTCAGAGGCTTCTGATGACACAGAGAGGTCAGGCTAGATAAAGACTGGCAGATAAAGACTCCCTGATGTGGAGACATGGAGGTCTCTAGAGACCTCGTGGGGCAGGGAGGGCGGGTGGTCAGAGGGGGCCTGGGCCAGACTTCACTAGGGTGAAGGGTGAAGGGTGAAGGGTGAAGGATGAAGGGAAGCAGTGAAGTGGAGACAGAAAGCAGGTGTACTCCTAGAAGTTTAGGAGCTGGGAAGGACAAGAGGAGGCAGGGTCTAGGGAAACTGGTTGTTGCTGCTGTAGGATGCTGCAGGTTACACTGTGTGATAGAAGGAGAAGGAGCTGAGGTGAGAGATTCAGAAGAGGGAAGAGACAATTGACAGTGCCAGCTCCCTGTGGGGCAAGAGGGAATGAGATCTTTATGTGGGATTGGCCTTGGCCGAAAGGAGGGACCCTTCTCCCAGCAGTGGAGGGAAAAGAGGTTAGAGGACAGGAAGTTCATGCTAGATGGCTTCTGGCTTCTTAATGAAACAGAAGTTGAGGGGGCTGATTGGAAAAGTAAGTGGGTAGAGGCTGGCAGAGGGGAAACCGAAGTTTGGAAGAGCAGCTGTGTGGAAAAAGGACAGGGCACAAGCTCAGGGAAGTTTGGAGTCTTGCCTTGTGATGTGGAGGGGTCTGGAACCACACATTGGTGTTGATGCCAGTTGGCAGGTTGGAGATATTTGTTTCCTTTGTGGAAGCAGCCAGGGAGCAGGTGGGGAGCAAGCAGGTGGCAAAGTGACTCAGGTGTGGGGATGAGCAGGGAGGAAGGACTGGGAGGACACTGAGATGACGGTCCAACGAGGGGCCAAGGAGGTCACCTAAGTGGCTAAAGGAGAGACTGGAAAGGGTGTGGGCAGCTCAAACCAGGCTACCCTTCCCCAAGTCCTGGCAGGGCTGCCAATGGACCTCTCTGTAAAAAAAGACTAAGGGTCTTGGAGTAAGTTACTCCCAGAATCCCAGGGCCAAGAGAGCGTACTTCCAATCCTTTGCCTATACAGCCAAATGGCTCCTGACTCATCCTGGAATTGTGAGAAACCAGGACCAACCAGGGTTTACCTGTCTACTGACCTAGTATGATTCCCCGTCTCCCTCCTTTCTTCTATTCTTTGCTGTTGTTATTGCTCTGTTCTCTTTTTTCTCTCTCCATCTGTTAAGCACTGATTTTTCTTTATATTTCTATCTTGTCTATCGATTTCTGTTTAAGTGTCATCAAAACTCATCTCCAATCCCTCCTCATTCATAAACTTCTGTTCCCTCGGACTTTCCGTGGCACTTTCTGTCTGAATGGCTTTATACCACATTCAGATAGTCTGGTTTACACATATAAATCTTGCCTTCCTGGTAAGACTTGGCATTTGGGAATTCGCCTTCTGTTGCAGAGGGGTCTGGACTCATACACTGGTGTTGATATATCTTTTTGAGCAGAGATCACATTGTCTCTGTCTTTTGTACATCCTAGGAAAGGGAATGAGATAAATACCATATGCCACTTGATGGAAGAATTTGTGGTTGATCAAATCATTCAGAAGAGGAAGAGCCAGAACTGAAAGGAGTGGACTGGCAGCCCTGAGGGTATAGGCTAAGGAGTACTCACTGATCTAGGAGACAGAAGTCATGGGAGATAGGAATTCAGCTTCTGGCTTTGCCTCTTAAATTATATGTTGTGTAACTTTAGGCAAAATGTGTAACTTTGCATCATCACACAAACATGATGGCTAGTCTTCTGAAGTCCTACTCCTGTTTATCCTCCAGAGCAAGGGTTCTCTTCTACTACCTCTTTCGTAATGAAGGGGCTAGTCTGCCACACATTCCAACCTGTCCAGGTGATTAACCCAGAACAGTAGCAAGAATGTGTTAGGTTTCTTTGGATTTAGAGAAGACAGAATAGACAATGGAGGCAGTATACAAGCTTCAGAGTCAGGCTTAGGCCCAAGTCCTGGCTTTGTCCCTTCTTAGTCAGTCACCTGAGTGGGTGACCTACCTGAGCCTCAGTTTTCCTATCACCAAAATGGGGATCACAGTTCTTGCTGGATAGGCTTGCATGAATTCCCTGGCACATAGAAAGTACTCAGTAAACAGTAGCTATGAGCTCTAATTTGTGTCTCAGAGCATCTGTGCCTTTGTAAAGTGGGATAGGAGGTGCATGGTAGTAGGGAAAGAGGAATTCTGAAACTACTCTTCCTGGCAGGTGAGTTTCCTTCTAACTCTCCAACTTGGAAGTGCTGCTGCAGATAGGGGCAGTGTGCTGGAATGCATGGTATTTTTGGAACCTTCTCAGTAGGAATGTGTGGCAGACAGGAACCTATTGGGGGTGGTCAGGATGACTGCATTCATTCACATCAATGACATCAAGTCTGGCCTGGTATAAGACTGCTCCTTCCCAGGCACTACTTCACTTTTATTGTCAAACACTGGGGCCTTTGCTCCATCTGAGAAAAAGTGGAAATAACAATGCACCACCTATTGAACACCTACTGTGTACCAGGAGTTTTCCATTCATATCTCATTTAATTAACACCATAAGCCCTTGAGGTGGGTATTTTCATTCCCACTGTCAGAAGGGAAACCGAAGCTGAGACTAAGTTACTTAAAGACGCACAGCTAGAAAGTAACAGAGCTGAGATTTGAACTGCAAGTTTACTTTACTGTAGAGCCCATACAGTTAGATAGTGCTGTACACCTCACCTTTGAGGTTGTTTGACATACCCATTTTCTAGATGATGAAGCTGAGGCTTAGAGAGTGAAATAATGCACCAAGAATAGATAGATGGCTGGAAAATGGTCAGGCCTGACATTGACTTTGGGGTGGTCTGGTTCCAACATGTACATGTTCTCCATTAGACTGTACTGCCTGTCAAGGAGGGGGGGTCGCTGGGCTTGTTTCACAGATGGGAATGCTGAGGAGCAGAGAGAAAAAGCAGTTTCATGGAAGGAGGCTTGGCATGGGAGGGGAAGTCCCTGAACATGGTGGAGCCCTGGCAGATATATCCCTAAGCAGGATCAGAACCAAGATATATCAGCTATTGGTGCCCCCAGTCCAGTCCTTTCCCTAGACCTTTGCAGGAAAAATTGGCCCTGAAAGAAAGTGGACCACGAAAGCAAACTGCAGCCTGAGAGGTGAGTGTGAGAGAGGGACATTCTGCCTCTGCCAGTGAGGGTATGGCATGTGCTGCTGCTTTTGTAGTACGACTTGCAAGAGCCACCTTGTTATTCCTCCCTCGTCATCTTCCTGAGTCTCTCTCCAGTTGTGAGTGTCTGTAGATGTGGTCAGAGGACAATATGACCAGCACCCCATTTCACAGTGCCTCCATGATATCAGCCCTGCTGCTGCTTCTACAGAATCCTCTGAAGGGCTGGAGCTTGGCTGGAACCAGATTGGATGGAGGGGAGCAGGGCAGGGACTTCCTCTTCTGCCCAGATGTGGAGGAAATACACCTGGTCCTAGAAGAGCAGAGGAAACAGACAAAATAATAGCTGGCAAAATAAAGGGGAGGGAGAACTAGAGTAAAAGACACTGAGCTTCCCAGAGGCATAGTGGCTAAGGTTGGATGACCCGCCCAAGCCTCACTTCTCCCAAGCCAAGGCAATGTACACATTTAGAGGACCAGGAAATCATGCTGAACGGAGAGAAGGTCTAAGATAAACTATTGGTCTGCCCCTACGGAATCCTCCATGGCCACCTTATCTGTGGTTTACAGGGTGGGCTGGAGCCCTCCTCCCTAGGGACCCAGAGGAGCTCACACCAGTGTCCAAGGCAAGGCAGAAACAAAGCACGAAACAGCACTCTCCCTTCTCTACTTTGAGGGGCTCCAACAGCTCTCTCCCTGTGACCCCATGTAGATCAGGAACCATCTGGTAACCTCCAATTCTCTTTTTCTCTTTCTCTCTCTCTCTCTCTCCCTCCCCCCCCCCTCTGTCTTTTTCAAATCACTCTCTTGTTTGGGGCAGAGAGGACTGCAAGTTTGCACTTGTCCTCCAGCCCTGCACATAATTGGTGGCACCAAGCAAAGCTGCCGCAAGGGGAGGGCTTTGCCAATGGAATGAAGGAGGAAAGTCCTAGAATGACACGTCTGGAAGGGACTTTGGAGATAATTTGACCTAAACTTTCTGTGGCCTCCACACCATTCCCATGATCTATGCGCTTTCAACCCAACCACCATCTTTCAGGCTATGCAGGGGTTCTTAATCCTCCTCCCGCAGGGTTCCTCAGGGCACATCTCCTTTCTAACACTGAGCTAATCCACCATCTTGTTTTCTAGATGAGAACACTGAGGCCCATTGAGATGTGACTTGCCCAAAGGTAAATTTTGTCCCAGGATAGAGCCAGGACAAGGAACCTGAATGTTCAAGTGTTTGCATCCTCCTACTTTTCCACTCAATCCCTAGGGAAGGAAGGGCTCAGTTCTCCTGGGGGCTAAGGAGGTCCGACAAAGCTGCCTGTCACCCCAGCTGATGTGACTGGCTTTGTGTCAAGGGTCTAAGAATAGTTATTTTCAGAGAGATACTGGTCATCGTCCCTTACTCTTGGGTACTCTGAGGGCTCTATGAGGTTAGTCTGGGTCCCAATGGTCTCTTCCCTGCAGAAATTTGGCTCTGAAGCCTGACACAGACTCGGTCAGACTGAAGTCCCATACTTCAAGAAAGCTCCTAGAACGTTAAAAAAAAAAAAGATGCAAAGCTGGTAAATGCATCAGGAGGTGATGTTCATGGTTCAGGGATACTACTGTTTTGGCACACTTTGCCCCTAATTTTAAAAATCTTGTTTACCTTTCCTCTGCTGATCCTGCAGTTGAAGGGATGAAGGGTTAATGGACTGGTCAGGACCACATCTTGACGTTTCAAGGGCAGGTTTGGAGGAGTGTGTTGTGCATTTCTGGGTCTTTGTATTTACACACATAGGCATATCTCTGTAGGTTAGCTTTCGCCCCTGAGCTGAGAGCATTAGAGAGCCCAGGTTTATGTGGGTGGGGTGGCTTAGTGGGCTACCTCCAAGGCCTCAACTGCAAGGCGGTCGGTTCTGGAGCCGGCAGTTTTAACCGGAGAGAACGCTACTTTCCTCTTGGTCCTCGATCGAAATGGACTGAGCACTAGGCATGAGGGCAGGGGTGTGCTGGAGTTAGGAGGGCGTCGCTCCGCCCGTCGTCGAGTCACTCGGGTTTTCGAGGTCCTGTGTGGTTGAGCCCCGCGTGTCGGGCACGCCCGAGTGCCCGTGCGATCTCGCCCACCCGGGCCTGGCCTCCCCGACACGCCGCGCTCCCTTTGTCTCGTGGAGGTGTGCGTGCAAACCTGCCGCGCACGGGCCTCCTCGCGTGCGAGCGCGGGGGCGCACCCCAAGCCCCCACCCTCTCCACAGGCGGAGAGGACGGCCGGAGCCGGGTGCTGTTTGGTCTGGAGCCGAGCGGGGCTCGCATTGATCCATTGATCGTGCGCCGCCTGCGCCTGACCTCCCTGCTCCCGGGGAAGCCGTCTCCATGGAGACCGGGCCCGCGCCCCCAGCGCCGGATTGTAAATTCCTGCAGGCAGCGGCCGGCGGCCTGGGGAGGGGGCCGCCGCGTCGGGGCGCGCCGGGGCCCCATTTGCAGGGGGAAAAAAAAGAGCACGAAAAAGGAGGTGGCGGAGGAGTAGGAAGGAGGAGGAGGGGGGAGGAGGAGGGGGGAGAAGGGGGAGGAGGAAGAAAACGAAAAGGAGCGCGGAGAGGAGGAGGAGGAGGAGGAGGAGGAGGAGGAGGAGGAGGAGGAGAAAGGCGAAGAAAAAGAGACGGAGGAGCCGAGAGACGGAGAACGAGCGAGAGGCAGAAAGCCAGGCAGAGGCGGCGAGGGCGTGCTCCTGGCTCCGCGTGTCCCCTCCCCTCTCGGGTCCCCGCTCGGGCTCGGCGCGCTCCGGCCGCAGCGCTCCGCGGGCGGCGCTGGGAGTTGGGTGGCATCTCCCGAGCAGCCCCGCCGCCGCCGCCCGTCGCGGAGCCCGGCTCGGAGGGGGCGGGGGTCCCCTCCGTCGGCGGCGCCGGGCGCCCCCAGCCTCGCCGCACTCGCGGCTCCGCTCTCCGCGGCGTCTGTGCGGCCGGGAGCGGGAGCAGCCGGCAGCGCCCGCAGCCCCCCGCCCGGCCCCGCAGGGGCGCTCCCTCCCCTCCCCTCCCCCCTCCGGCCCGCTTCCGCCCTCCTGGGGCTGCGAGACCCGCCCCGGCCGGCCGCCCGGCCGCGGGGAGCTCCAGCCATGGGCGCGGGGCGCCTGCCCGGGCTCTGCCTGCTCGTCCTGCTGGTCCACGCCCGCGCCGCCCAGCACAGCAAAGCCGTGCAAGGTAAGGACGGAGGGGCGCGCGGCCGCGGGGCCCGCGGGCCGGGGTGCGGTTTCCAAGGGGCAGGGCAGGTGCTGGGAAGCGTGCTGCTCGCTGTCAGGACCGGGCACTGTGCACCCGCGCTCTTCGGCTGCGGACCTGACCTCCGGGCGTTGCGCCCTGGGCGCGAGACTGGAAGAGTCAGGGCCCGCACGAATGCGCGAGACGTTTGGGGGGCCCTGGGCAGAAGTGACCACGCACCTCAGAAGTCTGCCTGTTTCACTGCCACCGCAGCATCTTCGAAAGACTTCTTGTCCTCCAAACGTATGAGAATCTTCTACTTTCCCAAAGATTGCTGGAAACTTAAGTTGTGGCCTGGAGAGGCTGAGAATGAAAACTTTTCAGCTGCCATAGATTTCTTTCCCTCACCCCCGACCCTGATGAAAAGTTAGGCAGAAATTTCGAAGTTGTCTTATCAGTAGAAAAATGTTAAAGAAAAATAGCATCTTTTATGGAAAAACCAATTTGTCTCTCACTGCATGGTTTGGGGCTGAAGAAGAGAAAAAAATTTCTGTGACTCTGGCTCCCTGCAAGAATGTTGCATTTCTGCCTTTTTTGGGGAAATCTTTCGTCTTGCATGGCTTTCATTTCTTATCATAATATTTATTTATTAAGGCCTCCGGTTTCCAATTCCATTTAATTCCAGGTCAGAATTGCATTAAAATAACAAAGTAAAATTCCAGGCCGTAGAGCTCTGACAGATCCCTCTAGGAGTTAAAGAGAGGGAGGCCCTCCCGCCCCCATCCCTGACCCCAGGCTCATTGCTTGACCAGTCCCAAGGCTGTGCTGGTAGAAGAAACCAGGCTAGTGGACTACAGTTCTCTGGGACAGCCACCCCTCCCCCTTGACCTCTTGCTGCACCCTTCCCTCATCGTGTCCTCACCCAGGAGGAGATTTATATAGACAAAAAGAAAATTCCTCATGGCAGGAGGATATGACCCTGCCTGTTATCCTCAGGGGCTCTTGAAGCCAAGCTGGGGTGTAGAGGTGGTTGCACCAGAAGAGAAAGTTGAACTTGGGAGCTGGGGAAGCCTGAGTCCCTGGCAGTCAGGTCGCTGTGTCCCAGAGCCTGAGCACTTGACTTTTAAGCTGTTCTTTGTACTATATGGGCTCCCACTCTGTTAAAAAGAAGGTGCTATATCAATGACATCGTCTTCTCCCAAAACACTGCCTCTTCCACTACCCCCTTCTTCCTCCAACATTTCCTTTAACAGAACCAAAAACACTAGAGACCCCCTCAGCTGTCAAATATCAGACCCCACCCCCACGCCCTTCAACCCCAGACTGCTTTTTCTCCAGTCCTGGTTCCAGACAGCCCACTACCACTGCCACCCCCAGCCTGGGAGCAGCTCTTCTCTCACTGTGGATTTGCTTGTGTCTTCATAAACAAAGCTGTCTTTTGTAGTGTGTGCTGACTTACTCATAACATGGAATTAGCTAGGGAGTTTAGTCTGAAGGAAGGAACAGATTTCATGCAGTAATCTAGAGACAAGATAAGGACCTCTTTCAAGTTGGAGCCAGTGTCTGTGGTGGCCCAATGAGACTGGGGGCCTGGGGGTGTACAGGAAAACCAGTATATTCAAGGGGCTTCCCAGGGCAGATGGAGGCTCCTGGAAGGGACAGGTGCCATAAGCCAAGGCTTTCCTGCCTGGGAGATCAATTCATCATTCAGAGACAGAATGATGGTCCCTCCAAGGTACGCTAGGGCTCCCTCTTTCATTGGACACCCTGCTGGGTGCTGGGGGGTGGGTGGTGGGAGGAGAATAAAGCCAGAGTAGAGGCCTCCGCCCTCAAGAAACTTACAGACTAATAGTTTTGTCCTGTGCTTATCTCATATTCAGGCCACACTTGCTCTGACTGGGCTGCAATTGGTTTTGCATCTTCCTACTGATCCCTGAGTCTAGCTGGGCATAGAATCGAAGCCTGTTATTTTAGCTACTTTTGACCCTGCTATTCAGGAAACTTATCAACCAGAGATTGCCAAATAACAGGTTTACTGGGTGAGAGGGATGACTCTGGCCCCGAATCTATAGGCCAGTGCTCCAAAAAGGACAAGTACTGACCCGTCAGGGCAGCCTTACCCATAGGCAGAGTGCTGTGGACATCCCTTGCTCCCAAACATATCTCCTAGGTATCACCAGTACCTTAAGGTGTGCATTCAATGCCACATGCTTTTAAATGAAGCTCTAGCAGTTCTTTAAAACACAAATACTCTTGGCAACTATCTTGCACAGTTATCATTTCTCTGGATTTCTGGATCTCTGTTCCTTTTCTCCAGAGATTCCCCAGGGGGAGAACCAAAGTGTTGTGGAATAGGGAAGATGGGACAGATAAGGGAGCCCTGAGTGTACAGGTGAATGTGTATGTGTGTGAGGTTCACCAGAATCACCCACATGAGACACAGCTAGGTGCCTGGGTCTATTGTGACTTAGATGTTAAGCGTGAATACAGATGTTTATTGCCTTTGAGAACTGTGTGTGGATGAGTGGGTGGGTAAGCTTGTGTGACTGGGAGTGAGTGAGCATGAGGTTACATGGTTTTGAGTGTTTTTCAAGTGCCTGTCTGTGTATTTTAAAGTAGACAGACTGGATAACCAAGATAATTGTTAACTTAAAAGCATTAATTTGCTTTTTTTGAGGGGTGGGGTGGTGGGGGGTGGTGGTGCAGAGTGGTTAAAAAAGCCTAATCCTAGTGTAGGGCTCAGGTTACAGCTGAATGAAAGGTCTCCTGGCCTCAGGGGAAAACTTGTCCCCCAGGAGGGGCTCAGAGAGAGCCAGCCTGGCCTTTTAGTTTACCTGGTTGTTTTCTCTCCTCACTAAGGATAGAATCTTGATAAAGTCATGTATTTAGAGTTTCCAAGTAACACCATCCTGGGACCAAGAGCATTCATCTGACGGCGAACAGTGTCTCTCTGTCTCCGTGCGTCTCTCCGGGTCTCTGTTTGGGTGTATGTGTGTCTCTCTCTTTCTTTCCCCCACCCCTCTCTTCCTCTTTAATGTGGCAGTTTCCTCTCCTCCCGCTTCCCTGGGCTCCTGTGGCCAGCTCTTACAGTGAGGGGACTGTTCCTCCTAGCCCCTCCCTCCAAAATATGAAATGAAAACCATAACCGTGTCAGCGGGTGAGGGTGGCCCCATGGGCAGCCAGGTATTACTTGTGCCCCATCCAGGCCACATTGGGGAGAGAGTCAGTCCCCCTCACTCGTGAGCCTGATCTCCGATCAATTCCTTCTAAGCCCCTCACTCCGGCCCCACCTTTTCCAGAGGGTAGAAAAGGGGGTGGACTGCTTAGAAATTCCTCAGGAATCCCTTTGACCTCTCTTCTCTCAGTGACATGTCCCCTGGGGGTTGGGGGGAGAGCTGAGGAGGGAGAACTTTTCCATTTCTTACCCCTCATCTCCTTGAGTCTCTGCAGTGTGGAATAAGAGAGAGGGGTCTAGAAGACAGGGGAAGCCAGAATTACTACAGGCAGAGAAAGAACCCCTAAATGAGATTATTTTCTGAAACCTTCAGGAATCAGAGAGCATGAGAACTGGTTTGAGATGTCAGCAGCTGAGACCTGTTGTAAAAGGAGCAGGCCCTGGGTGTGAGTTTGGGAATGTGAGGTGTGCAGTCACTGGGATGTGTGAGTGTGCACGTGTGTGATTCAGGGTGTGTGTGTGCGCGTGTGTGCTCATGCGCGTTCACTCCTATAAGAGGAAAAAGGAAGCCGGGCAGCGTGCGTTTTGTTTTCATTGGAGAAGTAAAGAAGTGGATTGACTTGGTCCAGTGCCTTAAACTGGGGTGGAGGAAAGGAACAGATGGCTTTAGACCCTCATGAGAAGATGGAGGGGGAAGAGCTTGCTGCCTAAATTCACTCCATTCCCTGCCCCCTGCTCTGATCCCCTAGTGTTAGGGTGTGGGCCTCTTTTGATGTCCTATACCCCTAGCACATGACCGCTTATAAGAAAGAGTCCCTGTCAGGGCTGGAAACTGTGGAGCTGCTCTGAGGCTGGCAGTGCCCGCAAGAGGCCCAGACCTGGGGACAGCTTCTTCAGGTTCAGTTATAAGACAGGAGTCTGGAAACAGAGGGACTGCTGGTCTTTGAGGGGAAAACACAGCTGACAATCCAGGGATATTTGAGGGGTAGAGGAGCTAGTCACCTGGGCTAAGAGGGGATATAGACCCTCAATCTCTCCCCTAATGACTTGTCACCAGACTGGCCACTCTCCTCTGCCCACACCCACATATTGCGACCCCCAAATTGCATGGGGTAGGGAGTATAGTGCCAGTGGGTTTAGGTAAACGCAGAGCCTAAGGATTAGAACTTCTGAGGAAATAATTGAAATTCTCTTCCTCACTTGTAAAATGGACTAGAGTATCAGAAGTGTCCCTTTCAGCTGAGGTTCTGCACATCTCATTGAAAGCCTTCATGCTGAAGGTAGAAGAAACCATAGCAAGCTTCAGTTCTGCCGCCGACCTCTCCAGGTGTCTCTCCTGAATCTCAGGCCCTCTTCTCCCCAGGCCTTGCTCCACGGCTCCCTGTCCAAGTCTGCACCACTTAGCTATTCTTCCTTTCCTTCCACACCCCAGTTTTCTGGGGCCCCAAGTACCCGATAGTTCTTCCTCTGTCCTTAAGTGGGATATTGTCCCTTGGAAATAGCCTCTGCAGAACAAGTGCTTCTGTATGTGTAAAGTACGTATACCCAGCAGTGTGGGGAAATGGAGCTTAAGTGTTTGTGCTCTGGAAATGGAATACTCTCTGGGTGAGGCCCCAGCACCCCAGCGCTTGCTCCCACACTGTATGTTCTCAGCTCCAAGACTGGCTCCCTGCCTTCTGCTCCAACCTAGACATATCCCCTTTTCAAACCATTTTGTAGTTGCCATTGGATGCTTGGATTTGGCCCCATAGGCAGAATGAGGAACTAAAAGGTGGCTGTGGCCTCCCTTACCTAGTTTCCCTGTGGCTGTAATCATAGCTCTAGAGAACTTGGGGGGGGGGGCCGGGGGGACGGGGGGGGGGCCGGAGTGAGGGGTGAGGATGGATTTCAGAACCCCAGACCAGCAGCCGTTGACATATGGTCACTGATGGTGACAAGCTGAGGAAAGACCTGGGCAGAAGCTACTGGGGTGGAAGGAAGATCCAGAACAAGGAACCAGATTTAGGAATCCCTGGGTGAGGGTGGAGTGTCAGGATATGTGGGCATTGGGGGTGGGGTGGGAAAAGAGGGGCGCGCTTAAAAGGTAGACCCTGGGGAGCAGGTTTACAGAGAGGACGTTTTTACAGGTTTCTAATTATATTTATTTGGAGTTTTCCTCTGGCGGTTTAAAGCTGTTAACAGCAGGAACCTGTATCCCTGGTGTTTGTTTTTGTTTCTAACCAGCTGCTTGGCCCAGCATAGTGAATCCAAGGGCAGGAGACACCTGCCCACTGCCGTGCTGCCCACCCCTTTCTCACTGCAACTCTGTCTGTGCCCACCATGGTGCACTGCCTTCCTTCCCTGTGTGCCACTCAGCCCTGCCTTGCTCCCCACTGCCCCAGGCCCAGAGCCTCAGAGCATCTGCATGCCCACAGTTGATTTCCTACCTTGCAATTCCGTGGTTGTGTATTGGATGTTTGCTTCAAGCTGAACTGAGTGCTAAGTTGGGGGGAGGAGGCACAACAATTAAGGTGTGAATTCCTTCCTCCAGTGTTTACAGAAGACAGTGTGTAGTGAGTGAGCACTGGACTGGGAGCACTGGTCCTGAGTCCGCACTAGCTGTTTGCTCTTTCTCAAGATACCCTCTCTGGGCTTGTTCCTCATCTATATAATGAGGCAGGACCATTCGAGAACCAAATGAAATAACCTATGTGGAAGAACTTTGCACACTTAATGGAATTATATATCATGTGACATCACTGCACACTTAATGGAATTATCATGTGATATCATTGTTCTTTATGTTGTTATTTTTTCCACCAGTTTAGATTGATAAGACTGATCATGATGAAACCAGAACCTGCCTCTGCCCACTGCCTGCCTCCCTGCTTCTCACTCTCTGATGTTCTGTTCTTTCCTTTCCACCTCTACCACTCCTTGCCCTACCGATCCTCTAAAGGCCTCTGACTCATGGTTGTTGGTTTAGTCCACACTGAAAAGGAGAAAAATTCTTGTCTATTTAATGGTACATTCAAGTGAGCAAGGAGCTGGATTAGGGATAAGGTGGGCCTTCAGAGGGAAACTCAGTCAGGGCCCTCTGATGGGTGACGAGGCTCTCAGGGTCAGCCCCACTCCCAGTCTCCAACCACCAAATGCTTTTCCTGGCTCTTCAGTCAAGCAGGCCAAACTTGTATAAAAGGGAAGGGTACTTTTTTAAAAAGAAAGTGCTCTGTCTTCTTTCTTTGGGGTCATCTGTGTAGTTTCATGGACTCTCTCCTAGGTTGAGGATATGCACAGGCTTCAGCTAAGGTAACAGAGCCCCAGTTCCAGGTTGGGAAGACACATTGGAGCTGGGAAGCCTGGCTCTGCCAGTTTCTCTAGTTGCCCTTTTGATCAAGAGGTAGGGTAGATATGCACATATGCAGGTACATGTGCATATACTGCAGGTTAAGGTGTCATGGCCAAAGCCTGGGCTGGTTCTACTTTGGATGTTACTTAGGTAGGGGAGGCAACATGGAGGAAAAGAAAAGGGAACTGATCAGGACCAGCAATGGAACACTAGTCTCAAGTGGCCCCTGGAGTCCTGTCATCCGGTGTTAGCACTGAGGCTGGGAAACATCTATCTGACAAGGATGCTCAGAAGAGGTACCTGAACAACCGCAGGTAACATCTGAAGACCCTGAGATCCTGTGCATTCCATAGGATTCCCTAGGAATCCTAGATTTATTGGTCCCAGTCTCTTCTGGACTCAGCATCACCAAATGGGTACTTTTAAGCAGGTATCCTCCCTTCTCAGAGTTTCCTGTCTCCCTACCCTTAACTTAAGACTTCCTCTACCTAGAACAGTTGTGGGGGTCACAGGAAAAAAAGCAAGCTTTTTCTCTCTGGTCACCTGGAGCGGAGAGAATGCCACAAATACATACCTCAACCATTCACTCACCAACCCATCCATCCATCCATCCATCCATCCATCCAACAAATATATACTAAATGCCTTCAATATGTTAGTCTTATTCGCTGCTGAATGCCCATCACCTAGCACAGTGCTTGGCGTGTTGTAAATGCTCAGTAACTATTTGTTGAATGATTGGATGAATATGCTTAACTCTATTCTATCTGCTGTGTAGGTTTCCAAGAATCAGAAGCCATGGCCTCAGGGAGCTTACAGTTTCAGTAGGAAGGTAATACACATAAGCTAAAAGTTAAACAATGATACAAGGCAGCATATAAGAGGCATTGCAAGATAGTAATTGGTCAGCTAATCAGAGAACCTGACAGTAAAAGCCTTAGGAGTTAACAGAAATAGTAGATCAGAGAAGGCTGGAACAGCCATTGGTAGCTTCCCAGTAGTGGCACCTGAATTGGGTCCTCAATGATGGGTGAGATTTTAAGACACTGAACTAGAAGAGAGTGAGATAGGCACACCAAACATCCTGGACTAACCTGGCTGGGCTAAAAAGGGTGTCACAGGCATGTGGGCACATTAGGACAGCAGGCAGGCTACTTTAGACCTCATTGGGCCCAGCAAATTTACCCATAACTACTCCCACCCCAGTAGGTGGTTAGTAACTGCCTGTGGTAATGTAAAGGTGGAAGACTCTGCCTCCGGGTATCTGCTTATCTGCAGTCTGCATTCCTGTTCATTTCCCTTTGTTATTCCTGAGCTGGACCTGGGAAAAATTTTGAAATGATGAAGTGTTTCTTTAGGGATCTTGCTTCTCTTTTGGGATATACTTCTCTATCCTCAGACGGGACTGCCTATGTTATCATAATCCACCCTTTCAGGTGGGCCCTCTAACTCTCATATTCCCCAGCCCATTCTACCTTACCTCCCTACATTTAGCAGTTTTTGGAGCGTTCTGCTCCACACTGAAGCAAATCCAGAAGAAACGTAGGATGGCGTGGGGAAAAGCTGCTACAGTTACAGACCTGTGCATTCATGCCAGGAGAGGGCGAGGCAGGGAGGTCTTGGCTCATCTGTAGTATCTCTGCAGCCACCACTTTCCTCCAGTTCAGCTTTTGATCCAGCCTAGTGCCAGGAGCTAGTTAGGGACACAAAAGAAGAGTCTTCACAGAGAATTATGGAGTGCACTTTTTTGGTTCCTAACCCACTTCACCCTCCTCCTTGGGCAGTTCCCAGCAATGGTGTTGAGTAGGCAATGGAGCATATATCTTTAGGGATGTTTCCCCACAGATTTCCTGTACCATCATATGCTCCTCTGGTGCTGCATATCCCCACACCAGGCCTTGAAATGGGGCTTCGATAGAGGAAGTAGGGAAGAGAGGGATTCAGAAAGAATACTGGGTAGAAAGTTAGAACTAAAAATAGTTAACCTCTATTGAGCACATACTAAATGCCTGCACTGCTGTACCAAGTACTTGATAAGTATTAACTCATTTGATGCTCATGGCAGTCCCATGAGGAGGTGATGTTATTATAATTCTTATTTACAGAAGAGGAAGCAGATGAGTTCAGAGGCTGGCCCATGACCACACCGCCATGGGTAAAGGTGACATTTGAACTGACACTATCTCACTCCAGAACCCCTTTTGTCAAACACTGTGGCATGTAATTGCCCCAGCCTCTTCCCAGCTTGAGCAACGAGTCTATTCACATTACCTGAGTTGGGAAAAGGAAGACAGAACAGCAGCCCAGCCTCTCCTTGGAAATCCTGAATAGCTGCTCAAGGAGAGTGCCCAGATAGCTGCATTTTTAAAAATGTCCCTAGGGAATCTCAATGTGCAGCCAGTGCTGACAACTACTGGTCTAAAGCAATCCGTGCCCAACAGCATCAACTGGTTTGTCATGCCAGCTAGTAAACACTGAGAGAATGAGCTAAGATGGGTATTGACAGGATCCCTGTATGGACAAATTGTGGGTGTGCAAATGTGGTGGGAAGGAGCTCTGAAAGAACTAACTGGCAAAAGGAGATGCTGTATATAATTTGGGGGCCCTATTTCAGAGCTGTTTTAGGCCTGTTCTGCTTTGAAAGATTCCATGCAAATAGTTGAAGAGTCCCTTCCTCTGCGAGGGAAGTAGAATGTACCACACAGGATGGCTTTAAAGCCTTAGCAGAGCGATTCAGCAATAGCTGTAAGTGAGCTGAGGCAAACTGAGTCCCCTAGGACCAGAGACTCACAAGGAATAGGGCTTACCAGGAAGAGCTCTGGGGAAGATAGTTTTGAGCCAGATTTGAGAAGCTGGGCTCAGTGTGGCCTAGAAGAAAAAAGAAGACTTCATCTTAAATGTGAAGAATGAAATGTGTGTGAATGCGTCAAGAGGTAGAATGGTTAATTGTTGTAGAGGGAATAGGGAGGAGATAAAGTCTTCCAGAGAAGAAAGACCCTGCTGGAGATGGATAAACATTGTGAGCAGAAAGATGAGGGAGATGGGTAAAATGGCAAGGAAAGCCCAGTTGCTGGAAGGGTCTAAAGCCTCTGCCAGTAAGCTTGGGCTTGTTGCAGTTAGCTTCAAGGTCCGCCCTAGTACTGGTGGGCACTGAATTAGAGGCAAAGGCCAGAGTTGGGGGGCCCAGAGAACTGGATGCAGACCCTAGTCAAGCACCAGCCTCTGCAGAGATGGACGTCTACCTCTGAGATGGCCTAGCGGAGAAGCTTCCAGATGAGTTTCCGGGTCACTTTGCTGGTTGCTGGGGAAGGGATGGAAGGGATGAAGGGACACAAAAGAAGAGAGCTCCAAGTGGGATGAACAGGATGATGATTATTCCCTGGGATTGTCCGATGTCCCATGCCTGCCTCAAAGACTCCCAAGGATTACCACAGGGAAGAGGGTGATTATCCAGTCCTTCCTCCACCAGGGACCCAACAAGAACATATAAAACTAAACCTCAAGCCATTTCAAGTTTGGAATTAGTTGTTAAAAAATAATTTTCCTCACTCTGGAGGGCATGTTTAAATCTGGGGACACAGAATAAGGACCAACTCTGGGTGCCCTGTCTTTCTTTACACATTTAACCACACTAGATATTTCCTCTTTCCTCTTTTGTCTAACATTTGTCAAACCTCCAAAACCCAACTTGAACCCCATTCCTTGGGAAGTTTTTTTCATCCACTCAGGCCCAGGCATATCCCTTTTTCAGAACTCCTAGAGCAGTGCTGTCCAATAAGACTTCCTGGGTATTGGAAATTTTCCCTATCTGTGCTGTACACTATGATAGCCATTAGCCACATATGGCTGTTACGAACTTGCCTTTGGCTACTGTGACTGAGGAACTGAATTTTAAATTAATTTAAATGTAAATAGCCACATGTGCCCAGTGTCCACCATCTTACACAGCACAGTCCTTGAGCATCTGTTGTTCAAACCAGTGATTTAATACTTACCATCTCAAGCTTCCATATATGGGGGACCTACTATTTACCAGACACTCTATTACTTTACACAAATTATCTCATCAATTGTTAACAGATTTTCATGAGGAGGTATTGTCATCTCCATGCAAAGGAGGAAGAAATAAGAGAATCAGAAAAACCTCCCTAGAGAGTGGTAGTTCTAGACTTGAATCGGCCTGACTGGTTCCAGAGGCTAGGCTATTTCTAAGACAGTACATTTCTTAGTACCATTTTCTCATTGGTTGGACAAACTGATTCTCCACTCAACTTCTTACTATCAACAGAGGTCCTCTTGCCCTCTCTTCTGAACTAGTCTTCCATGTTCCTTCTCTATTCTCTCACTTTGGGATGACTTGCCAGTAGAGGCCAGAGGGCAGACATGACTGCAGGGCCTGAGTGAGGTGAAAAATAAGTGTGAATTATAGCAATTAGAATCAGGGGGCCACTGTGGACTGCTGCAGAGGAGTCCAAGAGAATTGAAGTCTAGAGTGCAGAGCTGAAAGGAACCCCAAAAGATTTGAGGCAGGGTGTTTGGGGGCAGTCTTCCAAATTTCACTTCTCAGTTCCAGGAAGCTTCCTCAATCCCACCCCGCCAAAGTACTTCTTGAAAAATGAAAACAGAGGACAGTTAACTGTTTCAGGCTAGGACTTATGGGTGTCTATAAATTGGAATGATTACTGGTCCACAATTCTATTCAAATAGGCACCTTAAGGATTTGGATTCAATAGGTCAGTGATAAGGCCTAAGAATCTGCATTTTAACAAAGCCAGACAATTCTAAAGTCCACAGATCACACTTCAAAGTTAGGTCTTGAGTTTTTTACTTGCAGATTGCTACTTATACACTATCTTGGGTTTCCCAATCCGCAGCTAGAAATAGTCTCTTTTCCTCTGATCATCATTTTAACAGAGATTCTCAAGCCTGGATACATACCAGATTCACCTGAGGAGCTTTAGAAAAATCCTGATGGCCAGGCCGCAGCCCAGACTAGTTAACCTGAATCTCTAGGAGTAGCTCTCTAATGTGCAGCCAGGGTTAAGCACCCCTCACCTCATCTCTAATGCTTCATGGCACTTAACCACATCTTGCTTCATGTTACTTATTTTTCTCTCCTTTTGGGTGGGCTCAGTCACCTCAGAGCATCCACAGCCTTCAGTATAGTACCTTTCACAAACATCTTACGAAACATTGGCAACTGAATGAAACGTTTTTCTTTATTTCAGTTCAGCTTTAGGGGACACCATTGACATTACCTCAGAAATTGGAGTCTTTTGCCCAAAGGCAATAAATGATTCTCTTTACTGTCCTTTCTGAACCATCCTCTTTTTGCTAGATCTTGGGTGGCCTCATCCTTTAGCATAGCTTTGTGAGTAGCGCCTCCAGTCAGAGTGAGGGCCAAGAGAGAGTGAAGCACCAGACATTGGATGAAAGAGCTCAGGGTGGAGGGATGGGTGAGCCTGCCTTAGTGGGAGAGCCACAAGGGCTGCACTTATCAGACTTCAGGTAGTTGGTGCTGGCTCCCGCCAGTTCCTGGTCCCTGTGGTGTTGATAGCACAGGAGCCAAGAAAATCTTCCAGGATGGAGCTTCTTTCTTCTAAAGATTCTTGGCGCCATGGTGGGCAAGTGGAAGCAGGCCTGGTCTCAAGCAGACTAGTGAGGCAGATGATTTCTCAGATGTCCTGTCTCCCTTCCTCCTTTAATCACCAGTTCTGCTGGACCCTGCCCCTTTCCCAGAGGCTACTGTCCCTATGCCTTTTCTCTTCCCTCTCCCTCTAAGCTTGCTCCTGAGAAAGGTAAACTAATTCACACTAGGTTGAATATTTCTAATCAAGTATGCTGTCCAGTCCAAGGGTTTTTATTTGTTTTTAAATCAAAGAGTATTTCAAATGATGGAATGTTAGCTGTCATTGTGGATTAAGTATTTTTGAGGGAAGTGAGGGTTCTTTCTGAATTCCTGAAATTACAGAGGCTAGCCACCTGAAATCACAGGGGTGAGGGGAAAGCACCTGCTTCTGGAGGGGTCACTGTCTTTATTTTGGAGGAGAAGGGATTTTGCCTCTGGGGAACCACCTTCAAGACATTCTTCAGGAGGCACCAACAGAGGGTCTCATGTACTCTCTGTGCCCCTGCAGATGTGGATGAGTGTGTGGAGGGGACCGACAACTGCCATATCGATGCTATCTGCCAGAACACCCAACGGTCGTACAAGTGCATCTGCAAGTCTGGCTACACAGGGGATGGTAAACACTGCAAAGGTGAGGCCAGGTGGGCACCTGGAGAAGGCAAACCTGCTTGAAAAGGGGAAACCAGTGCTGTGGCTCACCGTTGGCCACACTGTGCATTACATGAAGGCCTGCAATACCCTTTGGCATGGGGATGGAGGTTGGCGGGTAAAGGGGTGGGGTGGAACTATTTCTTTCCATAGAGGGAGCCATTTTCTAATTTGCACAAAGACACCATATAGGCTGGTTGAAGCCCTTGTTGGAACAGTCCACAGCCAGACAAACTGGGCTGGGTGGGGGAGCAGAATCACAAGACTGAGGCCTGAAGTTCCCTGATGTTGGAACTTCCATCTTTAGACCTCTACACCATGCTCACGAAGGACGAGAACAGTTTATCCCAGGGAAAATTTATATTATAAATGAGTACACCTTCCTCTCATAATTAAAGCAATGCAAATTAAAGCAGTCTTGAGATGTTGTTTTAAATTTATGAGCTTCAGTGTTGATAGGACTTCAGTGGACAGGGTACTTGTTAATTCCTGTTGACATTATAAATTGAAAAGTGATTTTGTCATACTTAATAGGAATCCTAAAACACATTTATACTCTTTGACCCAGAAGTTTTACTCTTAGAAACTTATCCAAAGGAAAGTCAAAGAAACAATATAGAGGAAAAGATATTCTTTGGTGCATTATTCATGATAGTGAAATAAATAGAAGGAACAAGAGAGAACAATAGAGAAAAAGGATTAACAAATTATGATATAGCAACACAATGGAATGTTCTACAAGCATGTATAGTAGTAATTAGAAAGATTGGGTGGAAACATGAAAATGTTTATGACTTAAGTTTAGATGAAAGGAATAAAATACAAAATGGTTTGTAGGCTATGAAAGTAACTATGTAAACACACACACACACACACACACACACACACACACACACAGTGATATATATATTTTTAAAAACCACCACAAGGCTGAGCCCAGGGGTGGATGGTGAGGGGCACACAGGTGTGTCTAGCTGCTTCAGCTCCTCTTTGCCCACAGATGTGGATGAGTGTGAACGAGAGGATAATGCAGGTTGTGTGCACGACTGTGTCAACATCCCTGGCAATTACCGATGCACCTGCTATGATGGATTCCACCTGGCACATGATGGACACAACTGTCTGGGTGAGCAAGGCACAGGAGATGTGGGTGGGAGGCAGCCTTACGGGAAAGAAGGTGTTTTTAGCATTTCCCATTTCCCAGGCAAGGAGAAGAAAGTGACCAAAAATCTGCATTCCCACAAAATAGAGAATGGGGTCAGTCTTCTCTTGGAGACTGAGGATGAGATAAGCCTATTGCTGAATGAAAAACATCTAAGAAGACGCTGCCAGAAAGTGCTCCAGGGCAAGAGCCAGGAGATCGCAGAAGTGGGGTTAGATACGGGTGGAGCATTGGTGGGAAGGGGATTTGGCTCCAGACAGATCTTGGCTCTGCCTCTTACTAGCTGTCAAGCCTAGTAACTAACCTCTGGGAATCTCAACTCTTCATCTCTAAAATGGGGATGGTAAGTAATATCACATTCAAAGGGCTTCTGGGTGAATTATCATGAAAGAACATGTATGAAGAGCTCTGTACAATCCTTAGCACATAGTGGATGCTCAATAAACAAGAAGAATGTTTTTGATGCTGCTACTGCTGCTGTTTCCCTGTGCCCTGGGGAGCCTCTGACTGTAAAGGCTGTTTTTCTCCCAGGATTCCTGCAATCTCCAGGCTCACCTTCTCCTCTCTTCTGAGACCTTTATCTAACCTGATCTCTTTTGTCTCAGGAACTGGATCAGAGAGTCAAGAAAATCTAGGGAACTAAACTCAACTTTGTTATCTATCATTTAGAAAATTATTGGGACCATGTTAGAGTCTTCCCCAAGTAGAAAAACTGAAAACTATAGCAGAAAAAGATTTGAGGTGTGAACCCTGGGGATTGTCCCCCAAATTCTTTCTCTCTAGTGCCAAAACAAATATAGGATACTGGAAAAACAGAAGACCAGAAAAGGAAGAGAAGCAAGAGAAATGATGCTCAGAAAAGCAGACTAGGCTGCTTCCCCGCTCCCACCTGACTGAACAGATGAATGATCTGAGGTCCCATTGGCCTAGGAGAGCCTCCTTATTACAGAGCAGCCTCTAAATCTAGTCACATTCCATCTTTAGACCAGGCTTATAGATTTCCACTCCCAACCCAGGCTTCTAAACCCTGATCCCTGCTGGGCCCTTACCCTCACCCCAGCCACCTCACTTACCACTGAAGCTACCAGAGAAGGACCTCATTTCTTGTCTGCCCAGTCACCTGTGAAGGCCTCTTCGGGAACTCCTTCAGAAAGAGAAACTATGACACTTGGACGAGGACAGTGAGTTGCCTACAGGACTGTGAACATCAGCTTCTGAGTTCTTCGGTCGCTTTTGACCTCCCTAGGCACTCAGTTCTCATTAAGTCTTGTTTCCTTATAAAACCAACTTGAAGGGTAAGAAAACAAGTAGATATGGAAGGGGTCAAGGGTTGCAAAGGTCTATCTAACCCTAATCCTAAAGTTAGAATTCAAAATCTCAACCCTTTCTTTGGCTTTTAGGCGAACCCTGAGTAAGTCATCCATGCCTTCAGTAGGCCTGGAAGAAAGAACTGGAAGAAAGAACTTGGCTAGAGCAGCAAAGTCACTAGGTTGGAATAGAAGGGAATGAAGACGGGTGGACTGTGGGATGGGGCAAGAGTGGGAGTATGGGATGTCAGGAGTGGAACAACAGAGGGGTAGGGACAAGAACAAGGCAAAGGAAAGTATAGTGCCTTGGCTTTCCTAACAGGTGCCGGCTGGATTTGGGCCCCTTGACCCTTGGCCAGAAGGAGAAAGGTCAGGGTTTCAGGGCTCAGAAGAGAGGATGGGAAGAGGCGGGCAAATGAAGGAACTCAGATTCTAGATGCTCTATGCGGGGACCAACCTCCCTCATGCTTCCTGGGCCAAGGAAAACTGAGAGGAGCTATGGACTTGAGAGGACAGTAAGCATATAGATGGAGTCAAGGCACTAAAGTGGGAGCCCAAGGATGAGCTTGGCTCTAGGACCTGGGGGTGGTGATTTTGGGTGGTAATAAGGGTGTGACCTGGCAGCTCTCACCCCCACCCCTCCCCACCAAGATACCAGACTTTGTTTTGTTAAACCAAAATAGGAGAAAGGCTAGGGAATATGGCAGCAAGCCCAGGCATGGAGGGAGGGGCAGAAGGACAGGGCCGTGGCCTGTCCACAGAAATGGTCCCTGCCCTGCAAGGAGTTGAGGCTTGCTGCCTTCGTCCACCCTGCCCCTCTAACCTCCGCACCACAGCCATAGCTCTCCCTGCACAAGGAGCCATTTCACAGGTTCTCTGATTCCCTGGCTTCTCATCACAACCAGCTGCCCCCAGTTTCTCTCCCTGTCCAATCTCTGTCCTTATCTTCATCTCTGTTTTTCTTGCTCTGTCCTTTTTCCTGATCACTTCTGCCCTTAGACCCAATGTAAACAGGTTAGGGAAAGGAGGGCAAGTCTTCACCTAAGTGAGCCATGTTCAAATGGCCCCTCCCCACTGCTTAGCTCCCCAGCTCTGCCCTCTTAGGGTGGCCTCTTCATAGCAGTGGAACTGGAGCTGATCAGTGGGTGAGCACTGCCTGGCCTAAGGCTGGGTGTTGGGTTGGGGAGGTGGGGGAAGTGTGTGGACTAGATTCTTAAGATTGCTCCCAGCCCTTGGCGCTGAAGTCTCGGGACACAACCTGGACGCTGGCCCGCACCCCCCAGCCTCAGCATCCACTATCCTGCACAGATGTGGACGAGTGTGCCGAGGGCAACGGTGGCTGTCAGCAGAGCTGTGTCAACATGATGGGCAGCTATGAGTGCCACTGCCGGGAAGGCTTCTTCCTTAGCGACAACCAGCATACCTGCATCCAGCGGCCAGAAGGTCAGCTCATGACCTGGGAGGGCCCAGCCCCATGCTCCCAGGCTCCTCCCTCCATCTGCTCAGAAGCTTTTCCCTCAGTACCCCTAGGTCTTACTCTCAGTTCTCAACCCCACTCATTCTCTTGTCCCTCAACCTAGTCACATCCTAAGAGCTCCATGGACAGACAGATTGTCTTAGAGCAAAATCTGGGTGAATTCATTTGAGGTTTGAGTCAGTGTGGGATTGGAGCTACTATGGGGCATCCTCTGTGTCCAGATCTGAGGTGGACATATTAATTAACTGTAATGGACTGAGCTCTAAGCTCCCTGATGCCTTATTCCTTGGACTGGATTGGGAGGGTCAGGCAAAAATAGTGGAGTATATGTTCTCTGTTTCTGTGGCCCTCTCCCCCTAGGAGAGGGCAGGGACTATGTCTAATTCATGTTTGTATCCCCAGAAACCTAATATCCTAACCTGCATGTACTGGGAGCTTAATAAATATTCTTTGAATAAAATCATATAGTTATTATCTGTACTAATTACTCTCCACTCACATTATGTTATCTTCCCAGTTTGGCTGTAAGCTCTTTGAGGAATGAGATCATGTCTCATATTTTATCTCACGTATGTGTCCTTCCTAAATACACCCAGTACCTATCACAGTGCTGGGCATCCAGCTTTTGGTTGTTTGAGGGAGAAGGTGATCATGCAAGTTTTGGGGGGACAGGGTATCAATACCTATACATCATTCAGAACAGCTCTGAGCTCTACTCATTAGTACCCAGCTCTGTATGGCAGCCTCAGTGGAATTCTCCTGATTTCCTAGGCCCCAAATACCCGCTCTAGTTCCTCTTCCTCTATGTGTCCAGAAGTACGGAGCCATCAGCCCCTTCCTCTTCCCTTTTAGAAGGAATGAACTGCATGAACAAGAACCATGGCTGCGCTCACATTTGCCGGGAGACACCCAAAGGGGGGATTGCCTGTGAATGCCGCCCTGGCTTCGAGCTCACCAAGAACCAACGGGATTGTAAATGTGAGATACTTGGGATGGCAATGGGAGACATGGGGAGACAGGGAGACAAAGGGAGGGGTGTGGGGCCTCAACTGCAAGAGGTGGGAGGAAAAGGGAGCATGGGAGAGGCACCCAGATAGAAGGGCCAGTAACTGTGTTGTGGAGAACTGTGGTACCCAGGGAGAAGCAAACTGACAGGCCTCCTGCCCTCTCTGCACAGTGACATGCAACTATGGTAACGGTGGCTGCCAGCACACATGCGATGACACAGAGCAGGGCCCCCGGTGCGGCTGTCATGTCAAGTTTGTGCTCCATACCGACGGGAAGACATGCATCGGTGGGTGAGGCCAGGGAAGAACTCATTCCAACTGTGAGGGGGGATGCGGCAGAGGCCCTTGGGATCCAGGGCAGCGGGGTGCACAGGGAGCCCAGGTGCTGGGCACAGAATGACTGGTGGCTGAGTTAAAGATTCAAACAATGCAAGGTCTCGTGTGGGACAACTCTAAGGGATTGACACACTCACTTGACCCTCTTCTCCTTTCCCACCCGTTGGTTCCACTGCCTCACCGCCAAGAGCCTCACCATCCTCTTTATCCAGGACAAAGTGCTGCCAAACTGGGAATAATTAGCCGAGGTGCTTGTTGACCAAAGCTATGGCTGACGAAGGGGAGGAGATCTGGGGCAGTAAAGGGTTAAGCCTGACCAGAAGCCCTGGCTGGTCGGTGCGGTGAGATGGGAGCTGTCATGGTAGGCTATCCCCATCTGGAACAGAGGGTGGGACAGAGTGCTCTTTCCTGGAACAGCCAGCCCTGAACTGACAAATGGGGTTTCCTGACTACAGGTATCTTTTTCCTCTTTATCCTCCTTCTCCTCACTCTCCTCCTACAAACCCCTCTTCCACTCCCCTCACCTTACCTCTCCTCCACATTCCAGAGGTACTCCCTCTCAGCTATGCCTATGGCCCTCTCACATCCTCACCAACTCCATCCTTCCATCCCTCTTGTCCTGATTTGTGGCCTTAACACCTGATCCCTTTCCCTGACTTCCTAAGCCTTACCTCACATAGATGTGTTTAATTTCTTAAATGTAATTCCTAATTTCCTAAGCCTTTAGGTCTTTCATGAAGGCCAGTTACTATGTGTTCACAGTACTGAAAAAGATGATGGGACAGGTGTCTCCTTGGAGAAGTGGGAAATAGAAGAGTTTGAGCAGGGGGAAAGGCTGTGCCTTGAGCCAGGCACGGGGTGAGCTTGTTCTGTGGGCACAGTACTTATGGATGGCCATTCATCTCATGGGCTACAGCATGCCGGGGGGTGGGGAGGTGTGAACACAGTTATTCTACATCTATCAGACACATGACATTCAGCTTAAGAAGCAGACTCCCCTCCATCTCACTCCAGAGACCTATTCCATCTCCGCAGACAGCACTGTCTTTCCCCCATATATAAGAATGGGGGAACAGATGATGCTCTTAAAGCTCTCCCTCAGGTACCTGCTCCAGAGACTTGTGCACACAGTTCTAAGTTCTCTAATTAAAACCTTACCTGCTATGTGTTTCCCTCTGAACTAACTCTTCAAAGAGCTTAGAACATTTTTAGGTCTTCCTGTTGCCTTCTCTAGGCTGATTGTTCCAGCTCCTTTCATTTTTCCATCATAAATCTAATTCTGCTTTCCAACCTCCTACCATTCCCTAGATACACTCACACATCCCCAGAGTCTCCCAAAAGAAACTGCATGCAGTCCCCACAGAAAAGCTGCATGTATCAGGACAGAGCTCAGGGCTGATAGTTGTGTGCAGGTCCCTCTCAGGTTCCTTTCTATTCAGATGGTCCTGGGCATGGCTGCTTTTGAAAATACCCCTTAAGCCTGAGCTCTTCCCTAATGCAAGACCCGTTCTGCCTTCTAGGCCTCAGCTAAGTGAGGTAGAAGAGAGCAAATGAGGTTATTCTAAGATTCACAGCCATCTTCTTTCTGACTTCCTCCCCCTCTTTTCCAAGGGAACTTATTTTACCTTGCCCTGCACCTCATTCTTCTCCCCAGCCCTGGTAGGAAGAAACTTCACTGTTTGGGGCCATCAGGACATTCAGATTTAGTAGGGAGACTGAGGGCAGTATAGTTTAGCAGAAGGGTGGGTGGGCAGCTTATGGAATTTGAGGTTAGATTCCAGCTCTGCCTTTGGCATGCTGTGTGGTACTGGGCCCATGACTGCCCTTCTCTGAGACTCAGTTTCTCAGCAGTCCTTTGGTGGAAGCCCAGCTTCTTTGAGGATTCCAGGCAGGACAAGGCTGGGGAGTGAAGTTTTGGAATCTCAGGGCTAATCACACGGGACTAGTGGTTTGGGCCTGCAGGGTTGCGGGGGTGGGTGGCCTGGGGGCACGGTGGGCCATAGTGGCTCCTGCCCAGCATCTAAACAGCTTCTTTACAATGTCAAACAGGGGAAAAGCGGCTAGAGCAGCACATCCCCCCTCAGGCCGTTTCTAATGGTAAATATGTCTGCTCTCTCCGCTTGCTCTCACTGGCTTGCTAGGGGAAGGGCTAACGCGCTGGGGCTCCCACTAACTGCATGCCCACTGGACCCAGTCTGTCTGGGCTCCAGCCTGCCCACAGGGCTCCCCTGGCAGCCTGGGTACTGGACCCACTGAGTGTCTCCTGAGTCCCCAAAAGCTGGCCCAGGAGCCTTCATGTTGGTTTTGTCTTTCCTTGATCCTGTCACCCTCCTCTCCTTTCCTGCTTCCTTCCACCTTATCCCTCACCCACCTTCTAACACCTCACCCCTTCCCAGCCATCTGCCTCCCTCCCTTTCTCTGCCTCATACACAGCTGAAGACCCAGCCAGCTCCACTTTCCCATTGTGTCCACTGTGCCACCCGAGATAGGGGTTAGGCTAGGATTTAGATGTCATCCCCTCCTTGGGACTTCTTACCCACTTTAGCACACAGTCCCAGCATCACTCGCTAGCCTCTTCCATCATAATGGTGTAGAGCATGACATGTAAGTTCAGACAGACCTGAGTCCAAATTTTGGCTCTGCCACCTTCTAACTGTATGATTTCAAACAAGCTACTTTCCTCTCTGATCCTCTGTTTATCTTCTGTAAAATAATGAGGATGAGTCCTCTCTTAGGGTTGTTGTGATGATTAAGATAGTGTATGTAGAGCATCTAGTAAGCTCTTGGTGTAGAGTTAAGTTGTAATTTTAATACTGTGACCTGAAAAGCAAAGGTCGAAGCCATGCCATCCTGCTGCCCCACCCCTGCCCTAGAGAACACTATCCTGTAGGGGCAGGCAGCTATGCCCAGCTTTCTATACCTGGGATGGATATTGTGCCAGCTCTGCTGCTTCCCATCCTGGATCCCCCAGAATCTACCTAGACTCAGCACGTAATCTCTGTTCCCCTCTCCCTGCTCCAGGGCTTGGGGGACCTCTTCTTATGCTAAAAACGCTCTTAGAGGGGATGGCTGGGCTCAGAGCCCTCACTCAAGGTTCCCTCCAATGTTCCTTCCATGATCTTGAGGCACCTTAGGAGAGACTAAAGTGGGAGTTGCACATAGGAGATCACACTGTGGCTGCTCCCAAACCTGGGCATTTGAGGTACCAGAGCATGACCAGGGACTGACAGGAAGAACTAACCTCCTGCTGCCTTTGCCTTGGCGGTCTTCTTGGTGAGACCAGTTTTAGGAGTCAAAAGATTCAAGATAATAGTAGTCTCTGATGCCTTTCTCATTCAGTTCTCCTGATTCTAAGGACCACTCACCTCTCTTCCCTGGTGGAGGTCAAGGTCTTGGGATTTTGTCTGAGAGAATTCTAGGTCCTCCAGAGGATGGCCCTTACCTCCTCACAGTCCCTGTGTTAGGGCCTTGCAGTATTTGAGCTGATGGTTTTTCCCTGGGCTCACCTGACACTCCTGGGCTGCAATTTAAACCTGTTTTTCTCCTACTCTGAATTCAGAAAATTCGGGAGAGTGACCCATCTATACTTCTCCTACTCTATCCCCTCAGTGAAAGGAAAATTTACCAATCGGGGAGGGAGGCAACAGAAGACCCTTAGCTCTGAGGTTCTCTCTTTCACTTGTCTTCTTACACCTTTCTTTCTCTGATTCTTCTTTCCCCCCCTCCTTTAACCTCCCCTAATTAGGAAAATTACAACAGAATAGCCAGTTTACCTCCATCTGTTACTTAAAGGAGGGCTCAGAAGGAGCTTGAGGTAGACTGGAAGGGGCTAGGAAATGACTGAGTAGGTGCTGTCTCCTCTGAGGATGACCAGTCAGTAACGGAACTAGGGTCTTCCTTAAGACAGCTGGGCAAGGAGGAAGAATTGATAGTCATCCCTCAAATGTCTTAGGAATCACCAGGCTTACCCTCCCAAGAATGTCCCACCATGACCCACTCCCCTCACCTCCCACACCAAATAGATAGTTGGTAGACAGAGGAGGAAACTCTTGTCTGTCCCTTCTTGTTCCCTGGCAGCGATTAGCTCCCATCCCTCCTTGCACCCTCCCCTCTCCACCTCCTCTACCCCCTCAGCACATTCCTGCCTGACAGCTCTGGCTTGTACCTGCCTCACTGCTGTCCACCTTGTTTCAATCAAGTAGGGGGGCAGGGAAGTGGACTGCTTGGCTGCACTTGTGAGGGGATGGGGGCTGGGAGCCTCTGCTTGATGCTCCTTCTAAAGCACAGGGAGACAGCTGAGGCCTTCCCTTTGGGCCTCTGTGCTCTCCATTATCTTAGAGTTTGGGACTCCTCCAGCCCCATAACTGGTTACCATCTCCTGCCTCCCTCCTAAACAGAGACCTGTGCTGTCAACAACGGGGGCTGTGACAGTAAGTGCCACGATGCAGCAACGGGTGTCCACTGCAGCTGCCCCGTGGGCTTCATGCTGCAGCCAGACAGGAAGACCTGCAAAGGTAACGGCCATTCAGAGGGCAGGAGCTAAGGGTAAAGGGCTGAGGTTGGGATCTGAGATAAGGTATATAATATGGGACCACGCCTCCTCAATCCCCTGGAGGCTACCCTGATTTTAAAGAACTGTGGATATAACTAAGACTTGTCTCCTGTCTACCTTTCCCATCTCAGGTCAAGGGGCACAAAAATCTAGCCAGTTCCTTAGTGTTCCCTGCATTATCTTGTTTTCTCTATTCTCATTCCTATCCTCTATGGGTCCCCAATCCACTTGGCTAATGAACATGCCATTTACATTTGTCCCTGGGTCTAGAAGGATATTTGAGCCCTGTGTGTACAAAGAGTCACAAGTGTGTTCCATAACCTTCTTAACCCACATTCCCTACTATACTGGTCAGAGGGAAAATAGGGTAGCAGTTGAGAGCACTGATGCTGGAGTCTGGCTACTTAGATTTAGATCCCAGCTCCACCTCCTATTAGCTCTGTGATACAGGGCAAGTTATTTAGTGTCTCTGTGTCTCAGTTTCACAATAATTGTACTTATCAAATGCTAAAAGGGTTAAATGAGTTATACATAAAGTACTTAGAACAGTATCAGACAAAAGATAAAATGCTTTGTGTTAGCTATTATTATAATTTCCCACATTGTCCAACCGATTTACCCTCCTTTAATTAGCCAGGTCTAAGGGAAAGGCGAGGGGGGCTGGAGAGGAGAGTAGCCATACCAAAAATAATGATTCATCAGGTCTGTGTTCCCTGGTCACAAGGAATAAGGACTGGTAGGAGGTCTGGACTCATTCTTTGTATCTTTTGGCCCAACAGCTGGCAGAGAGGATGGGGAGGGCTGGGGCAGCAGGTCAGACAGCCAGAGTTGAGAGGTTTCCTGCTGGGAAGGACTGTTGACAGGTATGCTAAGAGTGAAGTGTAAGGCTGCCCCCCTGCCTCTTCCCCCAAGTAGGGGTGAGGAGCCTGGGCCCTGTCTGCCACCAGCTTGGAGAACTTGACCTCAGGAAGGAAGCTGCTCACCCCACCCCCCTTCTCTTCCTAGTGCTGAAAGCTGCCTCAGGCCTGAGTTTCTCCAGACCTCTCCCAGTCCAGCCCCCTGCCTGGCCTATACCCCTCCCCCATCAGCTACCCAGCCTCACTGGCTCTTTGGAGGTCCTCCCTGCCTGGCCTATCTCTCAGCTTCTCCTCTCTGAAGGGCTGCCCTTTTGAATCTCGACCTCTCTGTGCTGCCTCCTCATCTGCCCTCCTGGGCTGTGACAGGCAGAGATGGGCAAGAAAAGAATAAACCCTATCCACCAGCCTTTTGGAGAAGGGCCATAAGCAGCAGAATGAAGGGCATGGACTAGCCCTATAGGTCAAATGCCCACCACTTCGTGCTCCAGGCAACTCTCTGAGGGCCTCACTCTGGTTCCCACATCCCCCTTCTAAGAGGACTCAGTCTGAGGAAAGGTGTTCTAATGGCACAGATCCCCTGAATAGGGAGGTAACAGAGATGAGAGAGTAAAAATCAGAAGGGCAGGCTCAGGACTCTCTTTGATTTTCCATCTCTGTGAGGGAGGGATCTTGTATCCTTATTTGTCCTCAGCCTTCAGTATTACCTTTGATTTTCTCTTTGTCCTGCTTTCCCAGACATAGATGAGTGCCGCCTGAACAATGGGGGTTGTGACCACATTTGCCGCAACACAGTGGGCAGCTTTGAATGCAGCTGCAAGAAGGGATATAAGCTTCTCATCAATGAGAGGAATTGCCAGGGTGAGCCGACTTGAGCCAAGGGGAAAGCCTTGGAAAGGTTCTTGGGGTAGGAGATATTCATGGAGGTCAGAGTCTGAGAAACTCAGTAGACACTGTGGAGAGTTTCCATAAGCAGTGCCGTGCTGTGAGTTAGCAAATGTATGCCTCTTTGGCGGCCCAGTATTACTACTAGGGATCATATCTTGTCAAGGATTGAGGGCTGGATTTTACCCCAATTCATATCCTTGGCAGGGTCTGACCTGCCTAAGTGGCCCTGATCCATAGGCATCAGATCTTGCAGTTCTTGATTCCAAGGACTCCAAATAAAGGAGCACAGGGGACGGGTAGGCATTGCTGAATTACTAGGGCTGGGCCATGAGTAAGGACTTTCAATTTAAGGGGAAGAGCCAAGGCCCCTTACTTGGGCCCTTCACCAGAGCAAGGGGTCCCAGGGTCAAGTTCCCCAAAACAGATTCAGTGGCTTAAATTCTTGCTCTTCCAGATATAGATGAGTGTTCCTTTGATCGAACCTGTGACCACATATGTGTCAACACGCCAGGAAGCTTCCAGTGCCTCTGCCATCATGGCTACTTGCTGTATGGTGTCACTCACTGTGGGGGTAAGCCAGCAAATTTGGCCCCTCAGCCACCAGCCTCTCACCTCCTCACCCTTCAACTGAACAAGCCTTGTGGCTATGGGTAACCCCCAGGTACATGTGCCATGTCTGCATCCATCATGATGAAATGGGAGGAATTAAGACAACTGGGAATCAGGTATCGGGGAACAGTATCCTGCCTCCAAAGTTTTTATCTCCCATCCCCATCACTGTTCCTTGCCTCCCATCCTTAGTTCCCAAATTATACCCCCACTCACAAATAGGAGTGGAAGGCTTTAAAAAAACTCATCAGCTTGGCCCCTTCTCAATCATCCTTTTGACTGTGGACAGAGATAAGCGAAGGAGGTCTGAGGTTTGAGCTCTTCTCAAGGCAGTAGTCATCTTGAACCAAAGTTCCTCACTGTCCACTCCCTGGCTACTTTTCCCGACCCCCCATTGTCTGTGTCTCCCTACTCCTTCCTCTAGATGTGGATGAGTGCAGCATCAATCGAGGAGGTTGCCGCTTTGGTTGCATCAACACTCCTGGCAGCTACCAGTGTATCTGCCCAGCAGGCCAGGGCCGGCTGCACTGGAATGGCAAGGATTGCACAGGTGGGCAGCAGCCTCTGCCGGCCAAAGATGGCACTGCAGTTTCATGAGGGAGGGCAGGGGGAGAGTGGGGAGCGGGTAGTGAGCAGTTCCATGTTGAGAAAAGTTTAAGGTAGTAAAGGGTAGAGAAATTAGCCATTTGAATTAGAGATGTAAAGTTTCCAGTAAATTAGCCCTTCGTTCCTGTCCCTCTGTTAGACTCCAGGTACAATTATGCATGTAGCTAATTCTTTTCCTCCAAATTACCCAGTTGAGGGAGAGGGGGAGAGAGTTAGGCCCTCTCTTCCTCAGGCTTTTCTCCCCTTCCTAGAGCCAGTAAAGTGTCAGGGCAATCCTGGTGCCTCGAAAGCCATGCTCAGCTGCAACCGGTCTGGCAAGAAGGACACCTGTTCCCTGACCTGCCCTTCCAAGGCCCGGTTTTTGCCAGGTACAGAGAAGCTGCTGGAAGGCTGGTGGGGAGGAAAGCTGGCTGTTCAGGCAGTTCCTCTGCTCCCCTTAGAACCATTCAACTAGTGGGAGTTGTGGGGTCAGGTCAGAGCTGAGACAGCTTCTTTTTCTCAGAGTCTGAAAATAGCTTCACGGTGAGCTGTGGCATCCCCAGCCCCAGAGCCACTCCGGCCAGAGCTGGTCACACTGGGAACAGCACAAACTCCAACCACTGCCATGGTGAGCACCAGTGCAGAAGCCTGTTCCCACCCTACTCTCTTGCTTATTGAACCCTATTCCTCTTCATTAACTACCCTGGCCTCTTTTCTGGATTCCTTTCTTTGCTCTGTAATTCTCCAGCCCTGCTGCCTTGCTCCCTCTGCCCCTAACATCTGATTTCCTTGGCTTTCCTAATCCCTCTCCTCCAGCCAAGCCTTCGGCTTATCACCCAGCTTCTCAACACCCTCCACAGCAACCTTACCCCCGTGGGGCCCCCAGGCTGTGCTGAGTTTCTGCCATCCCTCTAGAGGCTGCAGTGCTGTCGGTTAAACAGCGGGCCTCCTTCAGGATCAAGGATGCCAAATGCCGTTTGCACCTGCGAAACAAAGGGAAAATGGAGGAGGCCAGCAGAATCCTGGGGCCAGGTCTGGACTGGGGACCACACTCCAATGGGCTGTCTGGCCACCAAACCCTTCCCATCTCTCAGCTTTTCTGCTTAGCAAGATCTCCAAAAACCCACTGGCACCCTGAACTCTGTAAAGAGCAAGGTCAAAAGCAGTTGTAGGCATAGGCCCAAGGAAGTCCTAGGGTATTCCTCACACCAACTAATTAGTATCCTAGACTAGAAGAGAATTAAGATAGTTGCAGTCAAGAGATCTGGTGAGGTCTGTCTGGCTTGGGGTGGAAAAGTGAGAGCTGGGAGTGAGAACTCTCCATCCCCAGGGGATGCCCCTGGGGTTGACAAGGCCTCTCCCCCAGGTGGTGCCCCCTGCTCTGACTGCCAGGTCACCTTCATCCACCTCAAATGTGACTCCTCTCGGAAGGGCAAGGGCCGGCGGGCCCGGACCCCTCCAGGCAAAGAAGTCACTCGGCTCACCCTGGAACTGGAGGCAGAGGTCAGAGCCGAAGAAACCACAGGTAGGACTGGGAGCACTGTTGGGAGGAGGGTGGAAAGGGGAGGGCAGAGGCAGGGAAACAACAGGTCTCAATAGCAAAGGGGTGGATGGAGCCTGTTCTAAGGGCAGACCCTGCCTAATGCCAAACCCAAGAGCCAGTCCCTCTCTTACCTTAGCTACTATCTTTGCTCCTTTGCCCTCCTGTTCACACTTTCTTTCTCTTCCTTCCATGACCCATACCACCATCCACCACCAGCTGGCTGTGGGCTACCCTGTCTCCGACAGCGGATGGAACGGCGGCTGAAAGGGTCCCTGAAGATGCTTAGAAAGTCCATTAACCAGGACCGCTTCCTCCTGCGCCTGGCAGGCCTTGATTATGAGCTGGCCCACAAACCAGGCCCAGTAGCTGGGGAGCGAGCCGAGATGGTGGAGGCCTGTAGACCTGGGCAGCATCGCACTGGGGCCAAGTGTGGTAAGGGAGCTTGCGGGGATACAGGGGATCATGGGAGTGGGGAAGGCCCACCTCAGGCCTGACATGAGCAGGACACTTTATGGCTTCAATTGCATCTCTTAAAATGTGACACAGCCAAGATCATCCTATCCATCATCCTCCCCTCCCTGGTCCCAGACTGAAATCTAGAAGGACAACAGGTGGGACCACCAACTCTCCTGGCACATGGCTTTGGTCCCTGATTCTTTTGAGCAGGATTCTGCTTCCAGACAAAGTGATTCTCCTTGAATCTGGGGGAGTGGGGAGTCCTAGGCCTGGGTGGTGGGAAATAGGGGGGGGTGGGTGGCTAGCGCGGCCGACTCTCCCTCAGTCAGCTGCCCGCAGGGAACGTATTACCACGGCCAGACGGAGCAGTGTGTGCCATGCCCAGCGGGCACCTTCCAGGAGAGAGAAGGGCAACTCTCCTGCGACCTTTGCCCTGGGAGTGATGCCCACGGGCCTCTTGGAGCCACCAACGTCACCACATGTGCAGGTGCCAGGGGAACAAATAATAGAGTGGGGTAGGGTGGGCACTGGGACGCCCATAGGCATGGGATTTCCCAAGGGCAGGCCCAGGCTCCAGGCCACTCGCCTAGTCAACATCCTGTTTGCGCCTCTGTCCCCTGAGACTGGGTGACCCCAAAGGGATGATCAGGACCATCCCCATCAGAGTTGGGCCCTTGGTTCATTGCAGGTCAGTGCTCACCTGGCCAACACTCTGTAGATGGGTTCAAGCCCTGCCAGCCATGCCCACGTGGCACCTACCAACCTGAAGCAGGACGGACTCTGTGCTTCCCATGTGGTGGGGGCCTCACCACCAAACATGAGGGGGCCACCTCCTTCCAAGACTGTGACACCAAAGGTGAGTGGGCTACTCACCCCACTAGGAGACTGCCCGACCCAAACTACTTCCCAAAAAACTCTCCAGATCCACAAAGTAGATCTAAGTTTATTACCCTCCATCTTCCCCAAACCAGGAAAGGTCCAACTGCCTGACCAACCACACTATCCTGCTCATAGGACCCATCCTGCCACAAGCCTGGGAATTGGGGAACAAATAGCAGTCCCAGTTACCACTCTGCTTTGGCAAGCTAGTGGCACATTCCCCTCAATACTGCAAATGAACTTCTGTACAGGTTTGGCATTATGCTCAGTTCCTGAAAGAAAAGGATTGCCAACCACTCTATCAAGTTTGTTTTACACTGGGCTCAAATTCTGGCTTGACTAGGAAAAGTGGGAACTCTAGAAGGAACTTTGGTGTCTTCAGTCTCCTGATTCTCCAGAATGAATGTGTCCTGCCCATCCCATGCCCCAGAACTCCCACTTGCCCACCATCTAAACTACCTTCCCCCTTGCCTGCAGTCCAGTGCTCCCCGGGGCACTACTACAACACCAGTATCCATCGCTGTATTCGCTGTGCCATGGGATCCTATCAGCCTGACTTTCGTCAGAACTTCTGCACCCGCTGTCCAGGAAACACAAGTACTGACTTTGATGGCTCTACCAGTGTAGCCCAGTGCAAGAGTAAGTGGCAGACCAGGCTGTGGAAAAAGGGTTAGAGATGGCTGAGAGGAATGGGTCTAGGAAGAAGTGGATTGGGGGAATAAACTGACAGGGAGCAGGGCTGGGGAGCGGATGGGCAGGAAAATCATACCCTCCATTTCTCCCCAACCCACTCAACCTCAAGACCAGTTGCTGGGCTAGGCCCTATAGCACCCTCTCCCTGGAGACAGGTAATGGAGAAGCAAAGACAAGTGAGGTGAGATGAAAAGGTACTAAAAGAGCAGGAAGGAAGGTGGACCCAGAACTTGGAGAATAATGAACTAGGAAGGTGGCTACCTACATGTGTCTGATTTCCACTTCAGGACTCTTCAGTTTTACTGACTTCCCTTCTCTTTCTTGCTCTGTCCACTGGTGCTTGGCTACAGATCGTCAGTGTGGTGGGGAGCTGGGTGAGTTCACTGGCTATATTGAGTCCCCCAACTACCCAGGCAACTATCCAGCTGGTGTGGAATGCGTCTGGAACATCAACCCACCACCCAAGCGCAAGATCCTTATCGTGGTACCTGAGATCTTCCTGCCGTCTGAGGACGAGTGTGGGGACGTCCTCGTCATGAGAAAGAACTGTGGGTGGCTGCAGAGCTGGGCCAGGGAAGGGTAGTTCAAATCTGGTTGGGAGGGAGAGAGAGAAGATTGGTACAAGAAGTTGGGCAGTGACCTGGGAGGAAAGAAGCTAACAAAGGAAAAGAGCAGTGAATGCTACATATCCAAGGGACAGCAGAGTTAAGAAAGCCAGCACTGGGACTAGAACTCCAGTAGTATTACATGGGTCACTTTCCTATTCTAGCATGTTTGCCATTCCATTCATTTAAATGGAAAATTTCTTATACTATGTGAGTGCCTGGATGTCAAAGAGGAGTTGTGGAACAAGCCCAGAGTAGTGAGAGACAATATGTACATCTTGTGGGGTGAGGGAGGTGCATGCATAGGGGAGAGCCTCTGTCAGCATGGTTCCTTTCCCCAAGCCCTGCTGTGCTCCTGACCTGCTGCTTGCCTTGCCAGCCTCCCCATCCTCCATTACCACCTATGAGACCTGCCAGACCTACGAGCGCCCCATCGCCTTCACAGCCCGCTCCAGGAAGCTCTGGATCAACTTCAAGACAAGCGAGGCCAACAGTGCCCGTGGCTTCCAGATCCCCTATGTTACTTATGATGGTAAGCACTGGCAGGAGAGCCAGGGAAGTGGGTGAGAAAGGGCAGGCTCATGGGCTTTGGGAAGCGGCAAGGGGAGCAGGAAGAGTTCCCACCCCTAAACCCCTCTCCTTGGTTGACTTTGCAGAGGACTATGAGCAGCTGGTAGAAGACATTGTGCGAGATGGCCGGCTCTATGCATCTGAAAACCACCAGGAGATTTTAAAGGCAAGTGAATTTTATATGAATGTGTAACATCATTCAGGTAATATGCTAAGCGATTACATGAATATTCTCATTTGATACACACAACAGCTCTATGAAGTAGCTACTTTCCTCATTCCCAGTATACAGATGAGAAACCTGAGGCACAGAGAATTACAGAACTTGCCCAGTGGTAAAGCTGGGGTTTGAGACTAAGCTCTCCTGATTGCAGTATCACCCATTCCTTGGGGGAAGAGAGAAAAAGATGAAATGTCTCCTACCTCTTCCATCAAAAAACATAGGGAAAATGAAGTATAGAAAGGTGCTTTTGCAAAAGTCCCCTCCTTCTCTTACTACTTCCTCAGCTCCCATAGAAAAGCAGATTAGCACAGCATTTCTCAGTTAATTCAGTACAGTCCTCTTTTAAAGGAAAAGAAATATTCCCAATATTAAAGATTTCACACCTGGGACTGTGAATCCCAGTTTGAGAAAATCTTACTGAAAAAACTATGGTCTTAGTCCTAGTATTATCCTACATAAATTATTAATGCAAAAAAAATTTTATCTAATTAATAATTTTTGAATTATCATCAAAATGAGAGACATGACAAAAATCTCCTAGAACTTGCAGACTGCAAAGAATATAATTTCAGCAATACTTTTCAAACATTTTTTAAAGCACCTGAACTCTTATTATAAATGTGCTGTGGAACTGTTTTGATTAAAGTGGGGTTGAAAGGCTGGAAGCCCCACTTCTTATTTTAAAAATCCACTGATGCAATGGAAAGAACACTAGCCCAGAAGCCAGGATTGATGTACAGTGGATGACCTAGTAGGTTCTCCACATATCATGTTGCTATTTCAGCAGGGTGATCAGTAAAGGCCTCTGAGCAGAAGAGACCTGAATGAGGTAAAGGACCATGCATTAGACAATCAAGAGAGGAGTGTTCCAAGCTAAGAAGCATGGGAGCAGTGTTGCATGTTCACCCTGAGGTCATTGTGGCTCAGCAGAGTAAGGAAGAGTCGAGGGGGATGAAGGATACAGAGATCACAGATCACATTCCATTTACGGGCTATGCAAGGCACTCGCTTTTACTCAGTGAAAAGAAACAGAGAAGTGTTTTCGATGGAAAAGGACATGATTAAAAACCAAAAAAGTAATTCTGGCTGTTGTGGGTAGAAGCAGAAGGTAAGTAGAAGCATGGAGACCAATTAGGAGGCTATTGCAATGGTCCAAGTGAGAGATGATGGTGGCTTGGACAGGGTAGTAGCTATGAAGACACTGAGAAATGGTCAGACCCTAGATTTATTTTAAAGGTAGAATCAAAGGATTTGCTGTGAGTAAAAGAGAGGAGTCAAGGATGATTCAAGGATTGGGACCTAAGCAATGGCAGGAAGGGGCTGCCACTGACTGAGTTATAGAATTCTAAAGGAGGAACAGATAGTGCAGTGGGAATCCACAGTTCACCTCTGGGTATATCTATTAAACATCAAGAGGGACTGATGCTGAGTTGAAGCTGCGTTCACCTTTCCCACCCTTGATGCTGAGGCTGACACTGCCACCTGCTATCCTCTGCAGGACAAGAAGCTCATCAAGGCCTTCTTTGAGGTACTGGCCCATCCCCAGAACTACTTCAAGTACACAGAGAAGCACAAAGAGATGCTGCCAAAATCCTTCATCAAGCTGCTCCGCTCAAAAGTTTCCAGTTTCCTGAGGCCCTACAAATAGTACCTCTAGGCCCAAGATCCAGGTTTTGAAGACCCCAGATTCCTTAGCCCTCAGAGCCGGCAGCCCTTACCCTCAGACAAGGAATTCTCTCCTCTCTTTGGAGAAAAAAATATCCTGTACAGACCACAAACTCTCCCTTTCTGTCTCTCTAGCTTCCTTTCTTTGTATTTCTCTGCCTCTCTCTCTCTCTCTTTCTCTCCTGTTTTCCCTTTTCCTACATGCTACCTGGAAAAGCCATTCAGTGCTGGTTCTATTCCCCCAAGGGGTGAAGAAACAGTACCTCCATCCCCCCACAATCACACTGTCCATTTTACCAGCTCACATCCCTTACCCCATCAGCTTGGAAGGGTGCCAGAGACCTACCAAAAGAAGCAGGTCTAGTGGGGAATGGGGAGGGAGAAGAGGGCTTCTCCCATTATAGGGTTGTGCCTTGCTAGTCAGGAGCCTAAATATTCCCTAGCTGTCCCCCCACCCCCAGGTGATTCTAAAAGCCCAGGGTTCTGCCAAAGAAGCCTTTGACTTGGAGGCTTAATGCCAGCACTGGTCCTCCGGGACACATGGTTTGAGCCCTGGACTGCCCACAGAGACAGCTTCCTTTCCTTCCCCCACATATGTATGTGCCTGGGATCCAGTCCATAGTGGCTTACAAAAGGCCTACACCACTGGGGTAGTGGACACCACTGAATGAGGAAGAGCAGCAGGCATTGTCATGTTGAATGCACCATTGTCGCTCTCAGAGAAAGAATATAGCTCTGTAGGACAGAAACCAGGTTTTAAAGCATCACCAAGAAAATAGGGGGAAATAATAGAAAAAATCTATCATCTAAACGATTAGACTACAGAACAATTGGAAACCAGTCTCAAACACTAATCCCTTTTCTTGTCTTCCCTGGCCCAGCCAGCCCCTTACCCCTACCTGAGTGCTCCCTGGGGGAGCCCACTCCTCTTACTAAGTGTTGTCCTTAAAGAATCATGGCTGCTGAGTGGAAGCCAACCTGGGCCTTGCCCCAGAATTCTTTCCCTTGTAGCCACAGATGGCTTGTGGGCTCCACCAAAGAGGACTCTGCTCTGTAGCCAGCCCAGAGCCATCTACCTCTGGTCCCAGGCTGTGGGCAGCAAGAGGAATGTGTGTGCACTTGGCAAGACTTCTGCCCACCCTGTCCACATCTAATAAGTGCAATCGTTTTGAGTCTTTCTATGTTTTCTTGAGGGAAGGGTTTTTGTTTTCCGGTTTTGTTATTTTGTTGTTGTTGTTTTTCTCCTCTATTAGAACAACCCTATTTATAGTTGCCCAAGAGAGAAGAGTATATGTTTGGAATGGAAGAAAAAACGGTTTTGAAATCTCATGAACCTGGAGTGCTGGAGCATCTGATTTATCTCTGCTATCTGTCTCAACCCTCCAACCAGCGGCCATCCAGACCTCTAGAGCCCTCGGCTTGGGTAACCCAGGACTGTGGCTCAGAGGCACCAGATATGTAGGACCATAATTCTGGGGACTATATGAAGCAGGAAGGACCGAAACCTGTGTTTGATAAACCGATCCTGCTATCCCTGTGCCTCTCAATGGATGTTTGGTATGGACCTCATGACTATAGAGGCCAGTGGAATTGGTCAGTGATTCTCCACACCGAGTAGAGTAAAACTCCATCTTTTCCTTGTCTTCGTCCTGTTTTCCCCTGGTAAATACATGGAAGAGGACCAGGACACACCCCATGGGGATGGGCTGACTCAAGGCCGTAAGGCCAGAGAGAAGGCTGGGGGAGCCAAGAATAGGACAATTACCTAGACCTGAAGTTGTTTGCCTGACCTTGGCCATTCCGCCTACCCCTACCTGTTTGCAGTTCCCTCTCTGAGCTGACTTCAAGCCTAGCTTCCTCACATACTGTTTTTCAAAAGGAAGAAGAATCAAGTCCATGCCCAAGCCCAGATCCTACATATACTGCACCCTCAGACTACTGCTGCCTGTAAAATTATTTTCTATTTGCTCCTTTTAGTTCCCCTAAAGCTATCGTCTTTTTTTAATCAAAGGCTACCAACTGACTCCTAGTGTTTATTTCTAAGTAACTATCCCAGGTAATTGTTCCCTAAAAAGCCTTGACTGTAATCAAAGGAGTCTGACATGCCCCCAGTCAGTAGATTCACCAGCCAAACAGCCTTAGGTAGTAGGGAGCCAATGTCTCAGCTAGATCCCTTGACATCCATTAGTCAACACCATGGCCCTTAGGTGTGGAATGTTTGGCTGCCTTTGTCTCTCTGGGTCTAAGAGGACACTTCTATAAAGATCCAAAATGGCCGCTTTCTAGCAGAGAAGTGGTCATTTAATAGAAAAATTCATACTTCCAGGAAATGCCAGGAAAACTGCATTAATCAACTTTGACCATCCTGCTTCTCCACCAGAAGCTAGCTTAACTTTCTTATTCCTCTCCACCATTTCACATTTTTCTTAGAAAGCTAGTCAGTGCTTCTCAATTTATACCTTCAGGGTCTGGCTTCTCCTTGCTATCTTCCTTTCCTGTCACCCCATACATACACACAAACACATTTCCTCCAATCCTTTACTCCATTTTCTGGGACCTGTAAATGATTTCCAGAGTATGGAAAGTATAGACCACTAGGCTTTTTAACTGACGTCAAGACAGATCTTGGTGAGCTGATGAAGACCTGCTAATGCCTGCCAAGTTCAATTTATTTTTTCCAAGGGGGTTAAGACCCAGGCAAAGCTGCTGCTGAACCTATGGAGGAAACTGACTCTGGGGATATCAAACCAGGAATTAGGAGGACTGGAGAAGGAGTCAATACTCAGGGACTCTCTAGGCCTTTACAGTTCAGACAGAAAAACAGGATTTTATACCAGTGTGGAGAAGTAGATGATATAATGAGAACCCTTCTTAAAATCAGCCCAGAGGCCTCTCTGCAGGATAGGTGTTTACAGGACCACAGAACTGTAAGGCTTCATTGACTTTAATATAAAACCTGCCCTGATCTGAATCTGGGAATGGGAAGCCATTTCTGCAAGGGCTCCAAGCATCAAGTGAAGGCACTTATATCTTTAGCAACATGCAATCACTTTTACTTCTCTGTCTCCCTCTTTCTGTATTAGTAGGCCAGGCCCATTCCCTGACCTGAAAGAACTCTGAGCCAGGAGAAAACTGACCATAGTCTGGACTTGAGTTGCCCTGCCCCAGGCCTACAAATTCCAAGAGGTTTGACACTGAGCTGTGACTGTTCTGACTTCCCCAGGATCGGGTTAGTTTGAGGTGGTAGAGGTTCAAATTTTTGCCGAAAGTTCAGTAATGTAGTCCTGATCTTTGGCCCTAATGAAACTATTTATATCCAAGAAGTGCTCTCCATATGCATCTTTGAGGTGACTCTGGAGTGAATTAGGAGGTCCTATCTCAAAATGTCAGAAAACATTCTAGAGCATTCAAACTTTTGTACTTGCTGCTTAACCTCAATACAACAGGGTCAAACAAGAGGGAGGGAGACAAAGCATAACTGACCATAAGCAGAAAATAATGTTATCTTGCTTGGCTTTTTTCTTAAGCATAGTAAGAAAAAAGTGGAAGCAAACAACACAAGGATATCTTTAAATTTGACCTGTCTCAGTAGTAGCACACCCTGTCTTTGGGCTAATATTTGGACTAGGAACCCTTTAGGAAATTATGTGATTAGAGGGAATATAATTCCAGTTCTGTTATCAGTTTATCTAGTCACACAGACTATAGCAGTTTATGGACAAAAAGAAAACTTAATTCTTTGTGAGTTGAACTGAAGTTTCAGAGAATAATCATTATCACGTGGGAAGCTTGCTTTTTCACGCAGAAGACATCTCAAAATATTGTATTTATATCTGCCTTCCACTGCTGCCAATATAGTAAGCATCTTTTACACAATAATAAATAGTAAATGATGCAGTTCATAGAATATTTTGCACTTCGGGGGAAAATGTATCTGAACTTGTAAAAAGAAATGTTTGGATTTTGTATTGTCTTATTATAATTATTGTTATTATTGTTATTATTATTAAAATACTAATGAAATGCCTCAGCCTGGCATTTTTTCCTGTCTCAACAGCTTATCATAGAGCTAGAAAAAGCTTTGAGGAGACGAGGTGTCTTCTGGCTTCTACATAGGACTTAACCCCAAATTTTCATTTATCCATCTTATTCCTAATGGTTATAGAATTTGAAAAGGCTTGTTTCTTTTGTCTATTTTTAAATTCAGTACCAAGAATTATCCCTTGAGAGGGATCTAGGGGGAAGGGGAAAGTTAGGATATTGTTCTTTCTTACCACAATACAGTTCCCAAAGTCTAGCCAGGCCACAAGTAGATCAGAAAACTCCCTAGTCTAGCAAAGTACCAGACTCAACCAAGGTTGTTCTTTTTATGCAGTACATTCTTAGCCATCAAACAATTCTAAAATACAAGTCATTCAGCCACTATCACCATCACTATTACGGGGCACAGGAAAGCAATTCCCAACATCTTATAAATGAACAGTCCCAATTTCTAGGCTCAGAGATGACAGATAAATCTTGTTGCAATTATATAATTATCTGACATGAAATATTATTGGATTTAATATCTACAAGACATAGCCACTTAAAAGGAACACAGAAAAATCTATCTGATCACAGATATGGTAGGCTGGCTTACCAGAATCCTGAATTTCCCCCTTTAATAGGTGCATTCATTCCACAATTACTAAGCTCTTGCTACATGCCAGGCATGGTGCATCAGGCTATCACAGCTTGGTAACAACAGCCATGCTCATGATCCATATAAAATTCTAATTACAACTGATCTTTCCACACAGATTTCCGTAAAGGAAAGAGAATCCAGTCTACATGGCGGCTATGAGTATAAATCAATTCACTGGCATTTTATATATTACCTTCCTGTGAGTTCGATTTAGTGAGACAAAACATGAACACCTTTGTGGGGACTAACAAAAATCACATTTCTAGAACTACAAAGCTGAGGCTCAAATCAAGGACCATTTTGATTACACCAACTTGGGGCCATCCTCCGACCTCTCTTAACTTTCCTATATTCCAAAAACACCAAGTCTTCCTCCTCCTTCCTAGGGCACTTACGATGATGTCCCAGAATAATGTATAGTCAGAGCCAGCCAGTGTAGTATGAGTCTGCCTATATCAAGCAGTCTTTAAAATGGGGTACACAAAAACTTTCCAAGGAATTCTTTCCCAGGGTATGTTAAAGCTTTTCAAGGGGTACCCAGACAAGGAAATCTGAGGAGAGTTTTAAGGGAATAAATTTTTGCATCCTCAACTTCCATAAGAAATCTTCCCTAACACTAATCTGTTGGAGAGTCAGCCATCATATTCATGCACACTCTCCATTCTACCTTCTCTTTCACTATAGTCCTTGACCTACTTTACTAAAGAAAGGCATATATCCCTCACCTACACAGAATCTTAAAGCATTGCCATGGTGTAAACACTTGGGGAGTAGGAGGAAGGGGTTGTTTTTTCCCTTCATATCAAAATATTCCCATTATAATGAGTCCTCTTATGTATTTCATCTCACAAAATGTTTACTATCTTGTAACTCCTACTAGCAAAAAGTGAAATTCTTTGTTAGCTGCTCAACCCATTATCTCCTAGCAAGTATACCTTTAATTTTTATTAAAGTTCAATCATGAAGTCTAACAATTATTAGTTATTTATGATTTTTATACATGACTGTTATTTCATTGTTCCCAAGACAAACATCATAGTTCCACACAAGCACATACCCACATCTGCCTTCTATCCTACTTATCACTTAATAATAAATTAACTAATGGATTTAGCTACATATTATATGGCATAATTCCAAATTACATGAGAAACAGTACTATCTTGTTTTTATAATTTTTATATTGTTAGATCTATATAATTTCGAACATGACTGATGTTTACTAATTTATAAGTTAGTTAATAATTTATTTCCCAGTGATTTTTAAATATTATTTAAAATTAATATTAACATATTTACCTGAATTGAAGAATAAAGTCAAACTTTTTCTGACAGAAAGTAAGTCTGATTTGTCTGATTACTATACAGGCTAGTGGTTTGAAATGAAGACTGGCTTTGCTAATTCCATAAATGTCAGGTGTTTTCCATATTGAAGTATATCTTCATGTCATTATTTCAACAAAAATGTCCTGAAAATATATGATATGATAAAAAGAATTCCATCAAAAAATAGTGTTGGCAAAGGAGTATAAAATCAGTATCTGATTTAACAAGGTACTAAGTGAAAAGGTAGCAAATAATCATTCTTATAAGACTATAACGAAGATGCTAATGAATAGGTAATAAATCCTTTTGCAAGTTCAGTGGTTTCCAATCCTTTGCTTTTAATAAAATCAAAGGAGGCCTCTATTTTATAACACTTGATGATAGTATTTGGTAATAGGATACTTTGTGATTGCTGGCATATAATTTAAAAGCAGTTCAAAGACTTGAGGAATATTGTAATAAATCTCTTCCTTTTCCAATTCCTATGTAAATATGATTTCTCAGCGCTTATGTCTATAAAAATAAAAAACAGATAAAGAATTGATGTTGCACCTTATCGCCTATCATTAGGTAATACTCATCCATGAATAACTGAACTAATTGAGGAGAAATATTTCTCATAGAGTTATATTTCCAAAAAAATGTATTTTGAGGTTTCACAAATAATAAAAATGTATAATACATTTATGTTAATAAATTGTGTACTGGTAATAACTGTAATGATGATTGAATTCATAAGAAACATTAACAATTAAAGCCTATGGTCACAGGCAATAAACGTAAACATACTCATTTTTGTTGTGTGACGGTGATCAATAAAAGACTTTAAAAGCATACAAAATACTAATCACGATAAAGTTGTAGGGGAATTGAATAAAATTAGGAGTTCAAGAAGAAAGGGAACTCTATAAAATTTCTGTTAAAGAAGAGTTTGTTTATATATTTTTAAATGGATGATGGAGTCCATTTTTTAAAAAGCCTCACAACCACTAGCCTATATGGTATTTTTGCAGGAGTGGAGTTCAAAGGCAGAACAGAAGCTGCTAAAAATGATCTTCAATCCCTCCACTCCAAAGTATTTTCCTCACCAGTTCTGAGTACTTTAAATTACCCACCATCAGAATCTTATTACTTCAAATTCAGTCACAACTGAGTTAACTGTGCAATGGAAGAGGTGATCAGCCAATCAGATTGGGATCTGCAAGGAAAGTGAGAAAGGGACAGATGTATTTTTTATTATGAAAAAAGGAGGTAGGGGGGACAAACTAGAACAATCTGAATTCTATCCCTTGCTCCATTTCTAACCAGTTTATAATACAGGACCAACAACTTATTCTCACTCTATGTAAAATAACTTGTCAAATTCCCACCAAAATGAAACAGAAAGAGGGCACCATCGCGGTTGGGCTGTTTATTCCTACAACGAGAATATATACACAGAACTAATTATTAACCATAGGAATGCCGCATCTATCGTCAGTCACTGCCCACTGAAACTGAGAACCTGAGGAGAACTCGGGCCTCAGTGCCGCCTGTGGAAACGTTGTGCCCACAGATTGGGAAGAGAGCATGTCTAAAATTGAAGGAGGGCAGCTTTCTGGTTAGGTTCTTCAGACGAGAGTATCAGGATGTCAGGGCGCCCAGAGGCATGTTTAGCTACCACAGAAAAGGGAAGAAAAGCAACAAGTTAGTCTAAAAGGTTAGAGAGGGAGGTTTCTCACCTCATTCCTCCAGGCACCCACTTGCTCATCTAAGAGGCAACCTTTACCAATCCCTTATCTAACACCTACCTCTCCTTATTTACTCATTCTTAGTTGATACCGAAAGCTCACTCCTTTTTCCTTTTTCCTTAGGTTTCTGAGAATACCCCAATCGCAGCCCCACCCTCCTGGGAAAGAGGAACAGTAAAAGGGCTCGGTTTTATTCAGCCCAAGCTATCCCACGACGGGAGTAGCTGGTTTTAAGGATGGGGTTGGGTGTGACGGGGGGGGGGGGGGATGCGAGGAGAACCGAAAAGGACCGTCCAGGCGCCCTCCTCCAGAGGCAGGTGTCCCACGGCTCCTCAGTGCCATCCGTCCCAATAAGGAGCTCATAATACCTGCAACTGCTTCCTTCGGGGGGTTGGCTCGAAGGTCGGAGGCTGTGCCTGCGAACTGCGCACAGTAAAGCGCTCCGGGACGGGGAGGCGCAGGCGGAAGCCTGGGCTCTGAGCCTCGAGCTGCCAGGGTCGCTACCCCGTGCGGCCAGGGCACCCACGGGGACGGCTTCCCTCCCCGCCTGCCCCTCCTGCCCTGGCCTGCCCGGCTCCCGAGGCGCACCTCGTGGGTGGCCCGCAGGCCGCCAACGGGGCGGCGCGGAGCCCTCTGGGCCTCGGGCTTCTCCCTGCTCCTTCCGCCGCCCCAGGCCTCAGGCGGCCCGAGCCCCTCCGCGAGGCGCACAGGCGGCGGCTCGCCCCGGCCGGAGGGACGCGCGGGGCCGCCCGGGCGCCGGGGGCGGCGCGGTGACGTCACCGCGGCCGTGCGTCGGCCCGCCGGGGGCGGGGCTGTGAGGGGGCGGGGCCGCGGGGGCGGGGCTGCGGGGGGCAGCGTCCCGAGCGCGGCCGCCGGGGCGCCGGGGGCCCGGGAACCAGGGCGGACGCGAGCGGAGCCGCGGCGGCGGGGGGGGCGCGGGGGGGAGCGCGCCCCGCGCTCTCCATACGGGTTCCGGGGCCCGGCGGAAGCGCGCCGAGGAGCGAGGCCGGCGCGGCAGCCCTGGAACCTGGATCTCGCGCGAGGCAAGCTGCGCGCGGGCGGGCGGGCGATGGCGCAGGCGGGTTGCGGGGCCGGCGCTGGTGGCGAGGCCCGGTGCATGGCGGTCTGTCGGCGGAGTCGCCCGCGGGGGCTGTCAGGTTGGTGGCTGCGCGAAGAGTGGGTCCACCGCGCCCAGCTGGGAGGCCGGGCGGGCGCAGGGCCCCGGGGAGGTCCCGAGCCCGGCGGCCGGACCCCTCCCCCACCCCCGTCCCGGCCCCCATCCCTCCCCCTCAAGCCCTGCGACTCCTCCCCCAGGACTCCCAAACCCCACCCCGCGGCTGCGCCTGCCTCCATCGCTGGGACCCCACACCCCCAAGACCTCACCAGGTAACCCTCAGTTCTTAGTCATTGACTCTCGACAACACAGGGATTTCCCCAGCACTGCCCAGCGACCCACCACCGCGGTGGCTCCCTCGGTTGTTATTCACTGATGAGCGACCTGAGATCCCCACGCCTCTCCTTGATGAACCCCCAACCTTTGCAGTGACCCCACTGGTCCGGTAGCCCTTCCAGTTCCACCATGTATTCCCCACAAACTTGATGACTCTCCTCAAACCCTTCTTGGTAACTCCTAAGCCCTACTCCAGTAGTGTTCCACCCAGTCACCTTCTACCTAACCCTCAACATCCCATAGTCTTTTCTTTGCCTTGTAACCTCATGATCCTCATCCCATGTACCCCTTTCATCCTCAAGTCACCCCCACTGACATCCCTCTCTGCACCCTCAGTCTCCCAATGTCAAACAGCACATGGCTTTATTAAAAGTGCCCTAGTACCCTGCTGGTGCCTATGAAGTAGTATTAGTTGGAGACATCAAAGAATTCCAGATTGAGTGTGTGGTCCCAGACGCAAGTCCCCAGCTCTCCCGTTGTTGTGCTTTGGGAACCTGGGAGAAGTCCCTCCCTCACTCTGGACCTGTTTCTCATCTGTATGGTGATAAGGTTGGTTACAGGATCTCAAAATTTACTTCCAGCTCTGAAATTCTGCAGTTCTCGGTCAAGAATATATTTGCAATCATTTTTGTGCCCCTCTTGTAACTTCACTCCAGGGTCCACTTGTCTCATGAACCTTATTCCTTTACTCCCATGCCCCCTTGCACTCTTTGATATTCCAGGCCCCCCCCCCTTTTTTTTTATCAGACCCAGTCCGTTAACATGTTTGCCAAGTAGGACAGCCAAGTGCTTCTGCTTTAGTCATTGATATGATAAGAGACCTGGGTTCTAGAGTTGCTCACCTTTCAGCTCTGCCACCTCAGGAGGCATACCGTTAGCCTGTCTGAACCTTCCGTCTCCACCTCTACTAGTAGTAGAGCCTGAGATAATGTGTGCAAAGACTTGGCAATTTGCTGAGCCCATAAGTATAAACTGAGATGTTCCTGTGTGTCTTAACTTTGTGTTAGGTGCTAGGGATTCAGCAGACAATGAACAAAGGACTGACTCTCTCTTCTACTCAGCTTAGGATCCTCATCTTCTTGTCTCTAATATGGTCTCCTCACTTCTCTGGTTCTTTGCCCTGGTATCTTCTTAGTAATGATTGGCACTTAACTGCGGAGCACCTACTGTGTGCCAAGCTTTGTAAATATAAATTAGGTTTACCTTTCAACAACTCCAAGAGATGGTTATTATTATTTCCACCACCATTTCCCATTTTTGTTTTAGCTTTGTTTGGTTTAGTTTTAGATAAATGAAGAACCTAAAACTCACACAGTTAAGTAGCATACCTGGGATTTCAATCCATAGACTTCAAACCCCACTTGTATCATTGCTTCTTTTGCCCCCATACCTACCTAGTTTTCCAGTTAACAGACCTTTGTTTCTTATTTTCTAATAATTCCTGAGCCCAACACCAACTCATTCCACAACCCTGAGGTTTCAGTTACCCTTGCCCCATAGTTTGGTGACTTCCTCAACCCATTGTTCATGACTTTAGACCCCACATTCCCTGATACCTTAATACCTTCATCCTTTGTCTAGATATCATCTCATGTTATGAGTCCTTGGAGCTCCCAGCTCTCACTCCATTATCTCACCCTAAAGCAGCACCCACCACACTGGCGCTTTACCTCAAAACCTCTCATCCTGTTAAGTCCCTTACCCCCAGGAATTCATAAACTCTAAAAACCCTCTAGCACTGTAGTCTTTCCTTATATGATCTCTTCCTATTTTCAGTCCTTACTCAGTGTTCTAGCTGCCTCCCTTCTACCATCCTCAGCCACATCCTTTTACCCAAAATCTTTATCTAATTAGTCCTTCATCTAGTGACCTCATTCACCCATCTTCAGTAAAATGAGCCTCATCTATCTCAGCATGAACCCATCCATAATAACCCTTCTATTCTAATAGCCTCTTCTTTATACCCTATGCGATATCCTGTGAGATCCTACCTCTCAGATTCCCGGATCTCACAGTATTCTCCTCATTTTCATCAGTTATGTCCTTTTCAAATCAGAATCATCTTTCATCTTTTCCCTCTCCATGAGTCCGTGTCCCTTCTCACAGTGCCATCTTGCTTCCTCTTATTTTCCTCCCAGCAGTCCTCACCTTACTAACCTTGATAACATTGATTATAATGTAAGCCTCCCTCCCACCTAACTCTGCCCTTCTTCCACTGTCTTGTACATCTAACTCCAGGGCCACATGAACAACTCTCGGTTCTCCTTCCTTCACACACAGCACTGTTTAACCAAACCTCATTGGCCTCTTTGGTTTGTCCACAGACCTACATTTTTCTCTGGATACTTCTGATAATCACCAAGATTATACTCCTATAGGTAGCAAGGAGAGAGACCTTGGAAATTCTTCTGAAGCAATCTAACTTTGTCTCCTTGACTCAGTCCCAGGATCCTACCCTGTTTATGAAACTGCTTGCTGTATATGCCCTCTGGGTAGAATGCTTTGAGTGTCAGCTTGTGCCTGCATTGAATTAGCCCCATTGTTTTCCAAGCCCTGGGAGGACTTTCCTATCCACTCCCACCAGAAGATTGGATGATGAGTAGGATGATGAGTAGCAAAATGTGACATTAAAGATTCACATCGAAAAGTCGATTCTGTGGGTCACCAAATTCCCAAGTCTCCTATAATGTATTTATTGACTCCACAGCAGAGGGCAAAACTAGAGTTAAGGAAGGAGTAAGTCCTGGGGTCTACAATTTCTGTGGCTTAATTTTTTAAAAGGAGGTTGTGCCTTAGGCTTGTTTAATCTGAGGTCACAGAATATATTTAGCTTCGTATCTTAGTTATTTGTGTACTCTTCTCACCCCCACCATGATTTCCTTGAGAACAGAGGCCGGGTTGTCTTAGCCTTCTGTCATCTCAATCTTGTTCTTCATATTTAGCAAGTAGTAAATAGTGGATTGAATGAACTCATTAAGAAATTTTGCATCAGTACAAACAAGTGAAAACAGCTCACATAGACGTTCGTTTTGTAGCCACAACTGTTCCCTCCCGCAAATCCCTCCAATTGTGACCATAGACAAGTCCTTTGATTTTAACAATCTGGAATTTAGACACTTCTTTTTTTAGTCATTGCTCTGGTGAGGAAATGGTATAAGTGCTTGTTTTTACTGTATTTCTGTTAAGACTAGAGAGATTAGTCAACATAGTTGCTAAAATACCATGGTTACAAGGCCAGAGTCTGTCATGTATATACTAGTTCTCAAGAAAACAACTAGATGTAATATTCAGTGGAAGTTTCCCAGACAGAATAGGGAAAGCCAAATTGGCAAAATGGTAATTGTTGAAGTTGGATAATGGTTTCATGGGGTTTATCATACTATTCTTTCTACTTTTGTGTATGTTTGAAATCCATAAACAAAGTTTTTTTGTTTTGTTTTGTTTTTAAGGACAGCTACATGAACAAATGAGAGTTTAGCATAGTTCCTTGGAAAACACCTCAGAGTAAATGAGCTACTATTACTGATTCAGTACTATTAAGTTAGTGGTATATTTAGTCCTAACCTATCTTTGACCTCTTTTGTTTGTGAGATAACAGGATGCTAAATACAAAAATTAGCACCCTGCAGAATTCTGTGCCTGGTAGCCAAGGAATTGTAGGGTTTTGGCAGTAAGCACCTATGACTCCGTCCTTGCCTGCTTCCCAGCTTGGGTGTGATTTCTGGTGGTAAAGGGCTGCACTGGACCTGAGAAGAAGGTGAGGCAGTAGTAGAGGTAAGGAAGAGACCAGAATTCAACTAGGGTCTTCTCCCTTGTGGCCTAAAGCCTATAGATTACTAGGCAGTCCTAAAGGTAATGGATATTCATTCATTCACTTATCCATTCTACAGATGTCTGATGAACATCTGCTAAAGGCAAGGATTTTTCTCATCCCTGAAGGTAGAGCAATGAACAAAACAAAGTTCCAGGATTTAAGAGGTATATAATAAACAAGGAAAGTACATATTTAGAAAATTCAGCAGAGAGTACCAGGAGTCAGGGTATTAAATTTTAAGTAGGGTGGTCAAGGAAGTTCTCACTGAAGAGATAACATTTGTGCAAAGACCTGAATAGAGGGGTGAGCTGAATGCATATGTGGTGGAAGTATATTCCAAACAGTAGGAACGGCAAGTGCAAAGTTTCTAAGGCAGGAGCATAAGAAACATGAAGATGCAAGACAGTATGGCTGAAGTAGGATGAGAGAGGGGAAACATAGCAAAAGATGTGAGAATGGGAATGGATTAGTGACAGATCATGTTGGGCCTTATAGGCCACTGGAATTTGTTGTGAATTGTGAGAGGCTGCTGGAAGGTTCTAGGCAAATAAGTAACATGAACTGACATAAAGGATCATTCTGGCTACTATGTTGAGAGTGAGCTATAGAGGCCAAGAGTGGGAGGAAAAAAACTGATTAGGAGGCTACTGCAATCATCCTGGCAAAAGAAGTTGTTGGCTTGGACTCAAAGTAAATTAGTGGAAGAGTGAGAAGTGGTTGGATTTTGAATGTATTTTGAAAGAGGAGCCAACAGGGTTTGCTGATGGATTGGACGTGACATGTGAAAAAAATAGAGAAGTCAAGGATGGCTTCCTCATTTTTGGCCTGAGCAACTAAGTGATAGAGTTCCTATTTACTAAAATCAGGGAGCCTGGGAGAGGGTCAGGTTGTGAGAAGGGGGAGATAAGGAATTTACTTTCAAAATGTCAAGTTTGAGATACTTTTTGGACATGGCGATATTGAGTAAACAGCTGGATTTACAGGTCTGTTAGATATCAATGAATATCTGTTCTGGGAACTGAAAGAACACTGTTACTATTACTGGGCAAAAGGCAAAAGACTATAGTGAGCAAAACACTGACAGTTCAGGTGTGAGACCTGGCTCTGCTACCACGTAGTTCTGTGACCCTTTGACACTTCTCTGGAGCTCTGGCCTCTGTATCTTTATCTGCAAAATGACTGCTTTAGAAATGAGCTGCCTTCTCAGCCCCTCCTATTGTGAGAGTTGATGAATTAGTGCTTAAAGAAGATAATATATCTGTATATCTGAGAGCATTATGGCAACAGCTAAGCTCTATATGAAGTAGTGGCGTTGGTGGTGAGATTCCCTCCTTCTTTCCTTTGCTAAAGTAATACGCAGTGAGTGCCTGCCATGTACTGGGCACTAGGCTGGACATACAGGATTCAGTGACAGAGACAAGATACATCAGTGCCTTTGTGGAATACTACAGACAAGGTGCCTGGTGTAGCTTCACTGCTAAGTACAGAAGGAACAGTGTTTTGGTCTGATGTGACTTTAACAAGGGAAACCTTGTTCTTAGCCTGGGTCTGGGAGAAAACAGTGAACGTAGATGTCAGAGATGAGGTAAGGTGGTATTTCAGGTAAGGCAAAAGTGGTCATTCTAGCTGGGGCTGGAGGAAGAGTTGGGTCGTGGGTCTCAGTTCCTTCCCTTCTTCATTCTTTTTTTTTTTTTTTCCCCTCTCTGCCAGGAACTTCTTAAAGAACTGATAGTTCTGTAGTTGATGAAAGGTTTCAAATCCAGTCTCATGAGTTTCAGTAGATTTAGTTCACAATAAATGGAGTGGTTTAGGATTCAAATTTGAGCTAAAGAACTCATTTAGCTATGCGACTTAATATTATTCATTTAGTATCTGGGCATTCTTTGTTAGGTGATGATTAAGCTGAAATGCATGCTGTCCAGGAACTTAAGCTATAAACAGTATAACAGAAAATAGAGTGTGTTATTTTCCCCCCAAAAGAGTCAAGTTTAAGGAAAACAGTTATTGTAGCAGAGTAATCCTCTCACTGCATCTGAAAGCACAGTCACTCCGTCATGTTTGTCTTTGTGTCATTTAGATGTCATTGTTTATACTGTAAGGAGACTCTGACTAGCTAAACAAGAGTAACATCCAAATCCAAGTGCAGCTGAAGCCATTGTCTTTAGCTGGTGATCTTAAGCTGTTGACAAAACCTCAGATGCCTCTTGCCCTGGCTTCTATCGTTAAAGACATAAAAATGTGAGTGTCCATGTGAGGATCTCATAAATGCTATGCTCCTTTGTTTTACTGGTGGAAGTGCAGGGCATACTCAGGTACCTCACTTAGAGTTCAGAATTAGAAAGATCCGCAATGTTGGATGCAGTATTCAAAGCTTCACAAGTTAGGATGCTTTTTCTAGTGCCTTTGGGTTAACACTACCCCCAAGCTTGCCCTCAGTAAGTGATTCATCTCTGAGACGTTCAGATATAACTTTTTAGCTTGGTACTTTTTCTCACTGCATAACTCTTCATGTGTTGTAAATCCTTGCTGCTTTAGGATAGTTGGTAAAGCATGAGACCCATACAGTTAAAATAAGAACCAAGGAACTGGGGCCTCCTTGAGATTGTAAAACTGACCTTAGGCTCAGATATGGACTGTCTGGCAGGGGTACCTGAGAACGGAGCTCTTCTCTCTGAGATCATACTCTTAACCGAGGAAGTACTGTCCCAAGCCCATAGAAACAGGTGGAAAGGCAACCCCTGCTTAGCTACCACTCCAGCTGAACCCACCCTCCTGCCCTGAGTGGGGGACACACATGTTGAGGCCAGCACGTCCTCAGAGTTCATATAGATTTGCTGTTGCCTCATGCTCAGCTTGATCAGCTTTCCATATGATTCTTCAGAATGGCATCCATGAATTATAAAGCTAAGTTTTCAGATATGGTTTTGCTGCAAACCTGTGACATAATGGAATCTGTTCTGTCCACTGGAATAGCTATGCTTCACAAATAGGGAATCAGATTTTCCTGTAGCCAACAAAAGGAGTGCAGAGCATATTTTAGACTATTTTTTTCATTCATTTATTTATTTTTTTATTTTACACAGGTAATACATTCATTAAGTATAAAAGATAAACAGTAAAAAGTCACCCTTTCATCGCTTTGCCCTAGTCATTCAGTTCTCTTTCCCCCAGGCAACCCTAGTTAGTAATTTAACTATATTTCCACAGATTTTTTTTTAATGTCCATGACAACATATAATATGTAAGGAGCTTCCTCATTTATTTATGTCTGCCTAGTAGGGAAGTTCTGTATTGATTTATAATTTTTTGCTATTACAGGAATGCCATGAAATAACCTTGGTCACATGCCATGTTTCACATATGTATGTCTACCTGTAGACTAGACATGAAATTGCTGGGTCGGACAATATGTACATTGGTAATTTTGATTGATACTTCCAAATTACCCAACTTGGGCTTTTATCAATGTGCACTCTCAAGAACAGTGTAACACTGTTCCTGTTTCCCTACAGCATAATGGACATTGCTTTGAGTTAAGAAATGCAGATTACCTAGAGATCAAGGCAGGATACTGAATCATGGAGCCCCGTGTGACACTATTCACAAGACACACAAAGCACAACAGCCCAGTTTGAAAAATATTGCAAAAGAGGTAACTAGACTTCTGGTAGTTGTAAGGGAAGAAAGGAAGAAAATTCCTAGAGCAAGAAGTTTCCTATCTCAGTACTTAAGACTGGCATAAATTACAAGAGGAATAAGATACCTTTCTTTACAGGACCTGGGAGGAATGAGGTACATGTAACAATAGGAAAGCTGTGGGGAGAATAAAGAAGCCTTGGGACGGAGGAGTTGACAACTAAGCAAATTAGTGTCCACTGGAGCTAGATGCTGGGATCTTTTCATTTCAGCGACTTTATTTTTTAAAAGATTTAGCACAACTGCACATTTCTTTTTGGCCTCTTTTGCCCTCATCTCACTTGGAGTGAAGGTTTCTACGAGCTGGAACTGGAGAAATATTCAACCTTATGATTTTTTCACAGCATTAATTTGTTAACCCTCCTCCATTAATCCATATGGTCTTCATGATTCTTGTCTAAAACATTTAAACAAGCATCCTCGTGCAAATAGCTCTTGTTTTCTGTGTATTCTTTTTGTGAGATGAATTACGAAGACGAGGTGGTTAGATCTCAGATCCTGAACCTTTCCCAGTGGGGTTAAGCATGGGCAGATTGTTCTCTGGAGAGCCCAGAGCTATCCTTAGTGCTGTCAACAGTGTATTCTTTTTTCTTTTTTTCTTTTTTTCGTTTCAAGTATACAGTACATTAGTTAGACATTTATATGGTTTATGAAACGACCCCCCCCCATTACTCTGTCTTCCCTCTGGCTTGACACATAGCCATTACATTACTACTGACCGCATTCGCCATGCCGTGCTCCCAGCCCTGTGACCCTCTGTCAACTACTAATCTGTACTTCTTTAAACCTTCACTGCTTTCTCCCAGCACGCCCACTTCCCTCCCCTCTATTCATCACCAAATTGTCCTCTGTATTTGTGAGCCTGTTTTTGATGAGTTTGTTCTTTTTGGTCCTTAGATTCTGCACATAAATGAAATCATATAGTATTTATCTTTTTCTGTCTGACTTATTTCACTCAGCATCGTCCATGTCATTGCAAATGATAGGATTTCATCAAAACAATAATTTGTAAAGATCTGTGCACCCCAATATTCATGGCACCACAATTTACAATAGCTAAGATATGGAAGCAGCCTAAATACCCATCAACAGACAATTGGATAAAGAAGTTATGGTTCATATATACAAAGGAATATTACTCAGCCATTAAAAAGCAATGTACTCTTGTGCCTGCCTCCTGGTTTTACCAACATTGATGGTTGGATTTTTAAAATTATTATTATTAATTAACTTTATTTCTTAGAGCTGGTTTAGGTTTACAGAAAAATTAGACAAAGTACAGGGTGTTCCTATATACTTTTCTGTTCCCAGTCCCCCTATTAAAGGCATACTTTGGAAATATTCTAGGTTCAGTTACAGACCACCACAATAAAACAAATATTGCAATAAAGTGAGTCACACAAAGTTATTGGTTTCCCAGTGCATATAAAGTTATATTTGCACTACACCGTAGTCTATTAAGTGTGCAGTAGTCTTGTCTAAAAAAACAGTGTGCATTACTTTTATTACTAAAAATTGCTAACCATCTGAGCCTTCAGCAGGTCATAATCTTTTTGCTGGTGGGGGTCTTGACTCTATGTTGATGGCTGTTGACTGATCAGGGTGGCGTTTGCCGAATGTTGAAGTAACTGTGGCAATTCCCTAAAATAAGACAATTAAGTTTGCAGCATTGATTGACTCTTCCTCTCATGAATGATTTCTCTGTAGCGTGCAGTGCTGTTTGATAGCATTTTGCCCATCATACTTTCAAAATTGGAGTCAGTCTTTTCAAATCCTGCTGCTGCTTTATCAACTAAGTTTATATAATATTCTAAATTCTTTGTTGTCATTTTAACAATCTTCACCAGGAGTAGAGTCCATCTTAAGAAACCACCTGCTTTTTTCATCTATAAGAAGCAACTCCTCATTCATTAAAGTTCTTTTCTGAGATTGCAGCAATTCAGTCACATCTTCAGACTCCACTTCTAATTCTAGTTCTTTTGCTATTTTCACCACATCTGCAGTCACTTCTACTGAAGTCTTGAACCCCTCAAAGTCATTCATGAGGGTGGGAATCAGCGTCTTCCAAACTCATGTTAATGTTCACTCAGTAAATTGCCATAAAGCATTAATTTGTAAAATAAAAGAAAAATGCAAAATCTGCAAAGCATAATAAAAAAATATACCTGTATTAACATCTTACATTTGTGTTGTATTTTTGCTACAATTAATGAAACAATATCGATGCATTATTAACTAAAGTTTACATTATGGTTCACTATGTTGTATAGTTTGGATTTTGACAAATGCATTATGTCAGGTATGCACCTTATGTATCATGCAAAATAGTTTTACTGCCCTAAAAATGTCCTGTGCTCCATCTGTTTATCCCTTCTTCCCTCCCCCTGCACCCTGGGCAACTACTGATGTTTTACTATCTCTATAGTTTTGCCTTTTCCAGAATATCATATACCTGAGCTCATACCATATGTAGCTTTTTCATATTGGCTTCTTTCACTTAGCAAAATGTATTTAAGGTTCTTCTATGTCTTTTCGTGACTAAATAGCTCATTTCTTTTTATCACTGAATAATATTCAATATTATAGATGTACCAAAGTTTGTTTACTGAAGGACGTTTTAGTTGCTTGCCATTTTTGGTAATTATGAATAAAGTTGCAGTAAGTGTAAATTTTCAACTCATTGTGTAAATACCTAGGAGTAGGATTATTGGATCATGTGGTAAGAATATGTTTAGCTTTGTAAGAAACTGCCAAAGTTTCATTTTGCTGTACCATTTTGCATTTCCACCAACAATGAACGAGAGTTCCTGTTGCTCCACATCCTTGCCAGCATTTGGTGGTGTCAGTGTTTTGAATTTTGGGCATTCTAATACATGTGTAGGGGTATCTCATTGTCTATTGGATATTAATACTTTTACTTTGATTTTTGGTAATTTGATAAGTATAATGTTATCATGATTATTCTTTTTTTAAAATTATTCATGAGAAGGAATCTTCTTTTGTCTTATTTATGTACTACTTGTGTTTTTTGCTTTTGAATTTGTTTTTCCTTATTTGTCCAGTGGGAATTTGATATTGTTCTTAGAAGTTTATATATGTCTGCATGTATTTTTTTACCAATTTTTTTTAAATTGTGGCAAAATGCAAGTAACATAAAATTTACCATCTTAACTATTTTGAGGTATACAATTCAGTTGTGTGTGTTTTTAATATTATATCTTATTTTCTTTAATATTTTCCTCTAATACTGTTTTTTTCTTCAAAGCAACTCTTTTTTTTTTACTTGATTTTCTTTGGCTTCAAGAGCCTTCTCTTCCAAGTTGAGATCTGGATATTGTTCCATTTTGATGAACTAATGAAATAAATTCAACATTTTTGTCCCGGGGTAATGTTTCTAAATAACTATGATAATCCAGTCCTTCCTGATGCTGATGGAGTATTTTATTTTCAAATAGCCCTTCTTAAGCCAGTGGTGACCTCAAGCTGAGTTCCAGAAACAATTCAGATGTAACTTCATCATATCTGTACTGATTGCTTGTTGTTGTAAAGCAAATCCACAGGATAATCCTTCCAAAATGCCTTTATTCTTGACTTTTCTTTTCATGGACAAACAGAAGGTTTGAAACTCAGCCATGATTGGTTGATAATTCAATTTTTAAGTTATCTGCTTTAATTTAAATGAATTCTTGTTGCCGTAAAGGGGTCTGCATTTTCACTGCCCTTTTGAAATTGAAAATAATTCACTTTGCCTAATTACTCCTTTTTCTGTGACTAATTCAAATCTATAAAATTATAGTGGCCAAATAGGAACCATAGTAAAAAGTGATTTGTGCTTTTAAAAACAGTATGCCTTTTGGCAGGAGATGTTTAGCTGATGTTTTAAATGTGTGTTAGGTTAATGCAAGTTTCTGTTATTAATTTCCTGTTTTCTCTTTAGTGTTTGGAAACCCACAGAACCAAGCCTATTTCACTAGAGGTTTTGTGTATGCATATAAGTATATTTTCTATAATAACAAATACTGAATAATTTTACTACAGCTTTTCCAAATCTGTTTCTAATTTGCCACTTGTTTCTCTCAGCTTTCATCCTTCCCAACCTTGTGTCACTTTGTCCTCTCTAAGAAGTTTTCTTTGTTTCCAAATGAGGAATTTTCTGAGTCAAAATTATGTCATTTTTTTCCCCCAAAGTTAAACATTCTTCTCTTTCCAAACAATTTTTTTATTATTATTCATTTAAATTACAGTTACCCTCTGGGCTGGCTGAGACAATATAGAAAGCCTTGTTCCAAATATCCAGGGAGTTCTGTTTGGCAGAAAATGGTGGAATAGTAAGCAGGTAGGTGCCTGTAGTCAAGGAGAAGCCCTGCTTTGGTGTGACTCAGATTAGATCTAAACCATGACAAAGTGGAGAAACACAAATATATGGCTACTCTTAAGTTTCCTGTCTTTCATATCTCTAATATTTCTGTTTTGAGGAAGTCATTTTAGCACATCTTATTTCATAGATCCAAAGTATCTAAAAAGTTTGTCTAAATGTTATCTTTCCTCAGTAATTATAATTTGTGTTTTTACATTAGAAACGCATTTATATACTATGAAGCCATAGGGCTATTTCCTGCATCAGATCAAACAATAAGTTAATTTCATTTAAAAATACAACAAACTGGACTTGCTAGTTCTGGGGGAGTCAGAAGTGCTCCCTCTTCAACCCTACTTTTTGTCATAGCTTTCTTTCCTACCCCTCCCCAGTCTGTCTCACCCCTATACCCAGCTCAGGTCATTGGGGAGCAATTAAACCTTAGACCTGGCCCCGCTCCTTCTCTGCCCTTTCTCAGAGGGCCACAGGAATTATAAATCTAAAATGTCAAGTGTAGGCAGGGACTGCTAAGACACAGCAGTCCTGAGGCACTGACAAGCCTCTTTTTTTGGCTTTGCCGGTATCGCTGTTGTCAGTTTAGTACCAGCATAGGATTCAGAGAAAACCATCAGTTGATGAAAGGGAGAAAAATGGCAATCAGATACTTGTACATGCTTGGTAGCCACAAAGCACCTTCTAACCACCTGCATTCAGGCTCTGTTAGAAGGCAGCTTCAGAGAGAGGAAAGGTTAGAGAGCAAGAAGAATGGACTGTTTAAAAGGTTTATATTGTGAGACATAAGGAGGAAAATTTAATATTTAGCCTAGACATGAGAACATCTAAAGGAATAGAAATGTGTTTTCTTTGAGTCTAAGAATTGTTATTATGGGAAATGTGTCTACTAGCTATTCCTCTTTCCATTGTGGTCCAGTCAAGAAGGACTGTGTGTAAGTTGCAGTGGGTAAGATGAAAGTTAAACAACCAATATTCAAATGTTCTGAATGCTGACACTATGTCACAGTGCATTAGCAGAAGGAAGAAATAACTAGATATTAAGAGGTATGGGGCCAGGCTTCCCAGCTTTGAATCCTTGCTTTAGCACTTACTAGCTATGGGAATTTGGGAGATAAATTACTTCACCTCTAAGCCTCAGTTATGTCATCTGTAAAATGGAGATAATGTACCTATTTCCTCATAGGATTATTTTTAAGATTAAAAGACAATGTAGGTAAAGTGCTTTGAACAGAAGCTGGCACATATTAAGGGCTATATATGTGATAAATATGAATAGCATAAGCAGTGAAAAGGATTTTAGGGTCATTAGGCCAATGCTTCATTTTACAGATTAGTTGGCTGTCACAGGAAGTAGAATCAAGAAGACATTTCTATAGACTTCTGGTCCAAGGCCATTGCCAATACTCTTGGCTATATTTGAGAAATACCCATTGCTTCAAAAGCATTTCCCTTTAGGCTCCTCTTCCATCCCCTCTTCCTCAGAGCCAGTATTTCCAGAGTACCTGTATACCAGCACTGTGCTAAATGCTAACATGTGAAACCTCATTTAATCCTTGCAGCAACCTGTGAAAGAGGTGTCACTATCCCCATTTTTTAGAAGTGTCATCTGAGGCTCAAAGAGATTCAGTTACTTGCCCAAGGGTACACAGCTTTGAAGAGGTAGAGCCTATGCTAGAAGCCAGGCTGTCTGACTCCAGAGCCACAGATTTTCCTCAGAAAGTCCCAATGAAGTATAGATGAGCTAAATTAAGTCAACCATTGCTGCAGCAGTTATAGAACCCAGCCATAAAGATTTGAAGTGAATTTACAATCTCTTCTAACCTATAGTCTGCTTTGTTTTCAGAATTAGGTCCTTCATATGTTTCCTTATTTCTGACACAATGCTATTACATAAAAACAGGTTACCAAAAGAATTTCTGTCCCTGATAAAAAAAAAAAAAGAAAGAAATTTTCTCCCCATTAAAGAAAATGAATGTCCAGGGTCATGGAGCAGACTGAGAGAGGCCAGGACCAGAGCTTTCATGAGATTGAGAGTGATCAGGACTCTGAGCCAGGTTGGGAACACTACCAGGGTCATAGTAGACCAAAAAAGATGGGTCAGATGTCAGAATTCCCACCGAGACCAGTGGTTCTTTACCTTTAATCCCTGTAAGACTCTGATGACAATCTTGGACTCCCCTCTCTTCAGAAAAATGCTCAAGCTCACACACTATTTTCAGGTGGCATTAGGGTTCATAAACTCCCACTAAAAACCTCTATATTAGGTAGTGTAGTGAAGTACAGAAGAGCATACTCTGGAGCCAGATGGCCTGAGTTCAAATCCTCCTCTCCCACTTATTAGTTGTGCAACCTTAATGTTTAGCTAAGCAAGTTGCTTAATGTCTTGGGCTTCAATTTTCTCAACTGTAAAATGAAGATAATAGTATTTAGTTATAGAATTCTTATGAGGATTAAATGAGTAACTGTGTAAATTGCCTAGTACATTGTAGGTTAGCTCTATAGTGGTATTCACTACTAGTGGTAGTAGTATTGTGATCCCTGGAGCTTAGCCTGTTCAGTATATGTTTATGAACAGAATGAATAAATAATAATCGTAGTGGAGATGTCAGGTCTAGAGCAGAGCATCCCAACCGGTGTGTCGCAAATGGGCTATAGTTAAGATATTGATCCACTCAGCCCTTGGGGCTGCCAAAGCTCCAGCTGGTTTTGCTTCTGGCTTCAAGCAGCAACATCCAGTGTGACATACAAATATCCCTCTTTCTGTGTGCTCTGATGTGAAAAAGTTTTGACAGCTAGCAGGTAGTGAGATCAAGTAGCCAGTCCAAATTTCAAGTACAGGAGAATTCTTTGGATGGGTGGCATAGAGAATCAACTGCTGAACCTGGAGCAGAGTCTTCGTAAGTGTGGGCTCTCCAGCTCCAGTAGGTGCCATGCTATGACATGCAGAGGAAGTCTTGCCAGCAGGATGCTTCAGTGTTTCCCTCTTCACATACCAGTACCCTGTGAGTCACTCTGCAAGGATTTGTGGGAGAGCCCACAGTGAACAAGAAACCAGGTTGCCACCTGAAGTCCTATGTGGGCAACAAATGTTAAAGATAGTGATAAGTTCTGAAGTAAGTGACTCCAGGAGTGTGAGTGCTAGGAAGAGGTAGTGTCCAGTCTTGCCTACAAAGTAGATTCTAAGGACGATAGGAAACCATTGAAGAGTTTTAATCAAGGAAGTGGTAAATTTGGGTTTGTCCTTTTTTTAAAAATCACCCTGACATGATATTACAAAATTAATAGGAAACAGGCAAGAGTTTGAGGACATGCATTAGGAGACTCTTACAGTAGTCAAGAAATGAGGGATGCCTAGACTTTTTTTATTGAAGTATAGTTTACATGCAATATTACATTCGTTTCAGGTATGCAACAATAATGATTTGATACTCATATACTTTGCACAATCATCACAATAAATCTAGTTAACATCTGTCACCACACATAATTACAAATTTATTTTCTTGTGAGAACTTTTAAGATATTCTCTTAGCAACTTTCAAATATGCGATATAGTATTATTAACTTTTGTCGTCATGCTGTACATTATGTTTCCAAAGCTTGTTTATTTCATAACTGGAGATTGTATCTTTTGACTCCCTTTACCCATTTTGCCTACACCCAGTCTCCATCCTCTAGCAATCACCAATCTGTTCTCTGTATGAGCGTGGGTTTGGGTTTTTTGGTTTGTTTTTTTTTTTGTTGTTGTTGTTTTTTTTTTAAGATTCCGCATATGAGATTATACAGTATTTGTCTTTCTCTGTCTGACTTATTTCACTTAGTATAATGCCCTCAAGGTCCCTCCATGTTGTCACAAATGGCAAGATTTCATTTCTTTTCTATGGCTGAATAATGTTCCATTGTAATATATACACCACACTACATTCATTCATCCTTCCATAGACACTTAGGTTATTTCCATATCTTAGCTATTATAAATAATGCTGCAATGAACTTGTGAGTGCATATACTATTTCAAGTTAATATTTTCACTGTCTTTGGATAAATACCAAGAAGTGAAATTGCTAGGTCATACTGATTTTTGAGGGACCTCCTTACTATTTTCCATAGTGGCTACACCAGTTCACCTTCCTGCTAACAGTGCACAAGAGTTCCCTTTCCCCACATCCTCACCAACACTTGTTATTTCTTGTATTTTTGATAATAACCTAACAGGTATGAGGGGATATATCTTTGTGATTTTGATTTGCATTTCTCCGATGATGAGGGATGTTGAGATCTTTTCATGTGTCTGTAGGCTATCAGTATGTCTTTTTTGGAAAAATGTCTATTCAGATCCTCTTCCCATTTTTAATCATATTGTTTAATTTTTTTTGCTGTTGAGTTATATGAGTTCTTTATATATTTTTAGATATTAAGCCCTTATCAGATATATGATTCACAAATTTTTTCTCCCATTCAGTAGGTTGCCTTTTCATTTTGTTGATGGTTTCCTTTACTGTGCAGAAGCTTTTATAATGAAATCTCACTTGTTTAATTTTGTTTTCGTTACCTTTGTTTTTGGTGTCAAATTCAAAAAAGCATCGCCAAGACTGATGTCAAGGATCATATTGCCTCTGTTTTAGGCGTTTAATAGTTTCAGGTCTTACATTTAAATCTTTAATCCATTTCAAGTTAATTTTTCTGTATGGCATAAGATAGTAATGTACCTAGACTTTTGAGGAAAAAGAAGGAATTAAGGAAGACCTCAGTGATTCTGGGTGTCTGGAGGTGCCATCCCCAGGTTAGAGAATCCTGGAAGTAGAACAGTTCTGGGCGTGGGGGATTCGGTTGGGAACTTGTTCCATTTGTGATGTCTGTGCAGTGTTCACTGAGAATGGCCATTAAGGCCAGTGGATGAATGGATCTGAACACAGGAGAGACGTTTGAATAGTCAGAGAGAACCAGCAGCAGTGGGGTTGGCTGCCTGCCTCCTACTGGGCTCCCTTCTAAGGGAAGCGAGTTTAAAAGTGGGTTTTGACCAATGAAATCTTAATTTTCAACCAGTTTGGCTAGCATGCTTCTCTTTTACACCCCAGTTTTAGAATTCTTATATGTGTATATTTTGAACTCCTTTCATAAAAACCAACATAGTTCTCTACTTTGAAGAATTTGTCTCTTTTTCTTCTTGTCTCCCCATTCACTCTTTACCCATGTGTCCTTGCAGGAGAAGAAGTTGTGCAACTCATAATGCGAAACTGTCCATTTTCTCAGATTTGTGACCAAGACGGAAATCTCTGACTTCAGCTGGGACTCTTGGTGCTGGCCAGAAGCCAACTTCATGTCTGAGTGCACGAGCAGCAGTTTGCCATGGAGAGCTTGGGGCTGCAGACGGTGACCCTCAGTGATGGGACGATGGCCTATGTCCAGCAAGCTGTCAAAGGCGAGTATTTCCAGGGACCCCAAATCCTGCCGTTCCCCAGACTCTGGAGAGGAGTGTCCCCTTCCATGAATATCATCCCCACCCTGCCCTCTCACACACTTGCCACTACTTGCTCTGCAAGAGAATCTCTTGAGGTAATGGATGCAAAAGGAACTCTTTAAAATAAAATGCCCTATGGCCTTGCCACCTTGAACAAGCCTGATGCCGTATGATCTCAGAAGCTAAGAAGGGTCGGGCCTGGTTAGTACTTGGATGGGAGACCACCTAGGAAGACCAGGTGCCGTAGGCTTTTAAAAATAAAAAATAAGGGATTATAAAATGATAAGGTCCTTGCAATCTGTGAGGTCAACCAAGGGTTGCCTCATCTATAAAAAATAATAATAAAATAAAATAAAATGCCATCTAGGCAGGCTAGAAAATCAGACTAGCCCAGCTTTAGGAGCCAAGATCTCTGAGAAGCAGCATTTCTTATATGTGAGGAATTCCTTATGTGCTGAGTAGTTTGTGAATATTTTTGCAATAGATGAATACAGTGCTGGCTATGACTTCCTGCTTTTCACATACTCCCAGTCCAGTTTCTTAGTGCTTTCTAGAACAGTTCATCTTAATTCAAGCAAGTTTAATCACTCAAACTATCTACTAAGCATCTACCATGTACAAGATGCTCTTCTAGGTTCAGAAAGGAACACCCAAGCATAGATCTCATGCCTTAGGCCTCACTAAGTTTGCTAGAAATAAAAATACATGGCTCACAGTTAAATTTGAATTGCAGATAAACAACGAATAATTTTGTAGTAGAAGTATGTTCCAAATATCTCATGGGATAGACATGTATAAACATGAGATTAAATGCTAAAAATACTGAAATTATAACACTAAGTACTAAAAAAAAATCACTGTATATCTGAAATTCATATTTACCTGTAATTTGATTCTCAAGGAACTTAAAATTGAAGTGGGTATGGCATTAGAACAGAATGTTGTTGAAAGGCAAGGGCTTTGGGTCAGGAACACTTAACCTTCACTACCAGCTCCTTCTTTCTCTCCAGCACTCTCAGGAATGCCAGATGACATGCGTGTCTTCCTTGTGCAGCACTGGGTAAACACTGCCTCATTTCTACTTATTTTACCTTTTCTGGACTCTGTGAGCATTGCTCATGGCAGCATTACCATTGCAATATTGCCCTCTCTCATTTCAACACATTGTCAAAATGTATTTTAGTTCCCAAGTTTACAGATAATTTGTTTGTTGATTTCATTAAATTGTCTGTTTTCTGATAATGACAAAGAGGCCCCTTAATCTCATCAGTAAGCTCTTTCTATAGTGTGGGAGTTGCCATCTAGAAAGGTTTCTTGTCAAAAGCTATGATGTGTGGGTCTGGCTGGCCTAGTTTTCTTGAATGAAACTTCTCTAGAATACTTTTGAAGCCCCAAACCTTCTGTTTGCACACCTCCTATCACAGGCCTTACCCCTCTGCTACAGTCTCAGTGGGATGTAAGAATTTAGGAACTATATAGATAGAGTTGTGTTTATTCCATGGACCCAGTTTTTCGCATGCTTCAGCCTCCTGCTGTGAATTAATGGTTGAATGAGTAAGTAAAAGGCAAGTGTCCACACTTGCCCTGAGAAAGCCACATTCTTTTCTTACATCTGGGTCTCTGCTTCCCCCACCTCCTTGTTTATATCTTACTTTCATCACTCATCCTGGCTCCATTCTCTACCTCTTCCACAGTGCTGCATATTTCACACAGCTGAGGGTAGAGCTGATATACAACTGCACTATCCCCAAGGGCTTTCTCTCTGATGAGCTCCTCTGAGCATTTCATCTCTGTCAGCAGGCAGCTTTGTCCGGGCCCAGCCGAGCCAGCAGGAAGCCCTAAAATTTTATGAGATTTGTCTATAATTAGAGTGAGCATAAAACATGTCATTCAAACCAGACACTTGAGAGTGGAAGAGTGTGCTATGAGTAAATGCACTGGGATCGTTCCAGACAAACAGGAACGTATGGTCGCCTCTCTGTAAGGGGATCTGAGGGTCATGTCAGTCAGCTCTTGTCCCCTCCCACCACGCCCCACTTTATAGTCTCTGGTTGTTAGAGGAAATTCTAGTCTAAAATTTTTCCTTAACCCTATTAGACATTTCAAAATATATTTTAAATTAACATGTAAATTACATAGTTTAAATGTATATTTGTAAAATATATGTAGTGTGTTCAGCATGGATTTACTGTAAGATCAAGGATTGTGTTGGAAATACAAGGTTGTAAATAAAAGTTCATGATGGCTCTACACTAAAAAAAATTTTTTTTTCAAATAACTCTTCTCAGCATTTTGTTTTCTGCCTTAAAGCAACATCTACTCTGCTAACAGAGGCTTTCCTGATGCTTTCAGAACTTGCAAGTACTGGTGCCCCTGCCAGGACAGATAACGTGTTAAAATGCAGAGCCACCTGCTGCTCACTGGGCAAGAAAGAAAAGAGAGATCTCTCTCCCCTCATTTCAGCTGCCTTTCTCTCCTACTTCTTACTTTTGTCTCCATCGTACCTGCCTTCAGCTGGGTTGTAGAACTGTTAATTACTGACCCAAGAAGACTCAGTTTGGGGACAAGTTTGGGAATTCCTCTGAGGGAGAGACACCAACAAAGAGTTGAGCCTGAAGTAACTGCCTGGTCTTTTGCCCACATCATAAGAGCTCAAATTCCTAAACCTAAAACTTGAAAGGAATGAACAAAATACTTGTCATTAACTCTTTGATCTCCCTTTCCTTCTTCTTTTTCTCTCTTTCCGCATTCACTCTTCTCCAACTCACGGGACACAGGGAAGGGCCTATTTAATTCTAAGTCTAAATTTAAGAACCTTTTGGTCTTAGAAGGACTTTCCAGTAAGGATCTGAGATGAAGGATAATATCTTAAGTCTGGAATCTTGTTAATTTTTATAGTGCTTATTTTATTGCCTAAGGTAAGTCAGTTTTTTATTGGAAAACTGAAATGAAAATGTCAGTGATCAATGGAGGAAACATTACTCATCAGTACCAGTGGAACAAGACCCAGATGGACACATAATACCATAGTAGTCACATTCACCTTGTTTTCTATTGCTTTACTTTCTGTTTCTTCTAATGTGCATATTAGGCTTATAAGAAAAGCTAAAGTTTATTGAGGGCTGATCACATACAGGGCACTGTTTTGAACGTTTTATATTCATTAACTCATTTAACCCCTATAAAAACCCACTAAAGAAGACACAATTTTTTATTTTTTACACCTATAGCACCTGGTCTTCCTTGGTGGTCTCCCATCCAAGCCCAACCCTGCTTAGCTTCCAAGATCAGAGATCAGACGTGAAGACACAATTTTCAGTCCTCATTTTAAGAAGAAGAAACTAAGGCATGGAGAAGTTAAATAAGCTGTCCAAAATTACACAGCTCGTGAGAGGTAGAGCTGAAATTCAATCTGAGGAGCCTGGACTGGTTCCAGAGCTTCTATCCACTAAGCTTTACTGCTTCATCAGAGGGTCCAAGTCTTGACATACTGCCAAGTCGGAGATAAGGGAACGTATTTTGATTTTTGAATTTTGACCCATTGGGGTCTTTTCAGGCTTCAGGGCATCCTTTGTTCCCCATTTAGTTCAGTCTCAGCAACTTACTATTAGGATGGAAATCTCCCTTTTGCTGGGCATGGGTAGAATAATAAATGAAGTTGCTCCTCCTGTAAATAACAGGAAGGGAATCTATTGGGAGCTGTATGTAGAATTTCTCATGACAGGATGTCTTTACCCCCTGTACCTCTGAAGCCCAGGCTTCTGGAGGCAGGGAGTGAGGTAACATGGAGAATGTTACCTGTATCTAAGCACGTAGATATGATACCTGTGTCTCAGATGGGCCTCTGCTAAAAACAGGCAGGTGTTTTTAGCCCTTTGTGGGCCTGGCCCACTTTTTTTTATTTTCACCCCCACAGGAGAGAAGTTGCTTGAAGGGCAAGTAATCCAGCTTGAGGATGGGACCACTGCATACATTCACCAAGTGACAGTGCAGAAAGGTGAGAGCACTGCGAGATACCCCTGCTTGATGGAGGGAGGCCAGGCATTCCCCACTGAGGGACTCCTCCCTGGCACCAAGCTCCAGAGAAAGGCAGGTATTGCTCTCATTACAGAACCACTTTCCTTTGAGGATGGACAGCCTGTGCAGCTGGAAGATGGTAGCATGGCCTACATACATCGCACACCCAAAGGTGGGGTCATAGTCATCATAACTGGCAGGAAGGAAGGGAGACAGAACAGGCAGAATGTGTACCCTGGGAGTTGGGGTGTAGATGTGGAAGCTGTGGTCCCCAACCTCACCTAGGTTAGCAGTCTCACCTACCTTCCTTGATATGTACCACTGGAGCAGCTATCTGTGCCCCTGGGAGGCCTGGCCTTGGGAGTCAGTAGCATGGGCCTTGATTGCAGCTTTGGCACCAGCACAATCTCAAAGTCTTAGGGCTTTAAATAGGATCTGAGGATGTCATCCAAGATGAATAAAAAATTTACTAACACTTCAGAACAAAGCACCTAAGGTACTAAAGAATAACTGTTCCTTTAACAAGTAGTTTCTTAAACAACTACTTGTGTGTGCCAGGCATTATGCTCGGTGTGGCATCTACAAGAAAACAATCAGACACAGTCTCTACTCTCCTAGAATCTAGAGATATAAGTGAAGCAAATCACTGATGAACTGACAATTGCAAATAGGGATGAAGCTCAGGGAGGGCATCTCTGAGGAAGTGACACATGAGCTGAAGAATGAAGTGGACAGCTAGAAGAAGAAGGTTGGCAGGGAGCATTCAGTACCACAGAGAGAAGGAACAGCATGTGTGTGCCCAGAGACAGAGGAGAAAGGATGGCAAGTTATGGAAACTGCTAGGGGCTAGAGTACTGGGAGTGAGGGCAGAATAGGTAAGATGAAGCCAGATAGAAGCAGGGGCCAGAGTGCTTGGGGTGTGAATGTTAGGTCTTTATTCCTAGACCAGTGGGAAGCAGTTGAACTATTTTTGTCCTCAGGTAACATGATCACATTTGTGTCCTGCAGAGATCCCTCTGGATCTTGTGCTGCCTGGAGGATGGTAGAAGGGGTAAGGAAATACCAGTTAGGAGATTCTTGTGCTCATCTAAGTCAAGATAATGATGGTCCACTCAGATCCTCAAGGAGCTTTTGAGTTCCCAGTTAGTGCTCCATAGGAGACCTTATCCTTTGGAGAGGCAGCCCCAGAAGGAATGCTAGACAGAGTGAATCACCAAGGTGAGGGACCAGGAGAAACCCAATGCTGAAACACTCAGTATATGTACCTCTTCTTACTTTAAAGCCAGGGTCCAACCCTATATCTTGCCCTTGTGTCACATTTGGGCTAACTGCATCTTTCCACAGAGGGCTATGACCCCAGTGCCCTGGAAGCCGTCCAGCTGGAAGATGGCTCCACTGCCTACATTCATCACCCCATGACTGTGCCGTCAGACAGCACCATTCTGGCTGTGCAGACAGAGGTGGGCTTGGAGGACCTAGCCACAGAAGATGAGGGCTTCAGCGCAGATACAGTGGTGGCCCTGGAACAGTATACCAGCAAGGTGAGCTTACAGAGCCTAATGGTGCCCATCAGCTGTCTTGGCCCTGCCAAAACTGCTACCTCTGTAGAGGACAATACTGTCCTGTGCTTGGGCATGGCCTGAGCTACTTCCTTTGCCCATATACCCTGGCTTCCCAGTCATCATCATCCAGGGCATGCATTGTAACCTGGCTGGGCCCCTGACAGCTCTTTACACTCACCCTTGTTTATGCTGTCTCTGCAAGGGGAAGGCAACTGTAAGAAACAGTGACATTCGTACAGTGGGATTTTGGCAGTTTAGGCCTAGCTTCACTTTGGCTGTCGTAATAATTCTCTGTACTCTGAGAAAACCCTTGTCAGTGACTTTTATTAGTTTTCCAGTTCACTAAGGTCAGATATTTTTGTACTTTTTTCTTCTCTGCAACTCATTTAATTATTTGGGGGAAATAACCTCAGTAGGCAGTGATGAGGGCAGATGGCAACAGAGCAGCTGGGATTCTTGGAACACAGGGCCTGCACAGTAGCTCAGCTGCAAAGGAAAAGGATCCCAGTTCTCCAAATGTCAGCCACGTTCTCTCTCTGTTGGAGCTGTGGTCTTAGCCACAGGGGAAACAGTTATAGAGACCTGTGAGCTTTCCAAACTGGCGTGCTCCCTCTCAGGATGAACTACAGAGTTCGGGTTTAACTAAAGATTGAGAGGAGTTGTTTTTATTTATTTTTTGAGGTTGAACATTTTTGCCTATTGATTTTCATACTCATATTTCTTTTTTATTCTGATTAATTTTTTAAATTACAGTTAATGTATAATATATTAGTTTCAGGTGTACAATATGGTGATTATACATTCATTTAGCTTAGGAAGTGATCACCCCAATAAAGCTAGTACCCATTTGACACCATACATAGTTATTACAGTATTATTGACTATATTCCATATGCTATATTTTACATTCCCATGACAGTTTTGTAACTACTAATTTGTACTTCTTAATCCCTTCCCTTTTTCTTCGACCCCCAACCCCCCTTTCACCTGGCAACCATCAAAATGTTCTTTGTATCTATGAGTTTGTTTCTATTTTATTTCGTTTATTTTGTTCTTTAGATTGTACATGTAAGTGAAATCATATGGTATTTGTCTTTCTTTGTCTGACTTACTCCACTCAGCAGAATACCCTCTAGGAGAGTTGCTTTTCTAATAAAACTAGTGTGGCTGTATTATAGAGAAGAGGAAATCCTTATGTCTTTTCAAAATGAAACACAAAACTTAACCACAGGCCACTATGGGCTATGCCCATTCCCATTTCCTGAGGAGTATATTAAAAGGCAAATTTGAGACTTGATGCTATTGGAAAAGACAGCTGGGCTTTAAATCACGAGCCCTGGGATCGTGCTGGCTCTGCCTCTATCTAGTCTAACCTGGGATAACCATTCCTCCCCCAGGCATCAGTGATGGGACCCAATGATCTCCGAGGTAACTTCCAGCCTGGAAGTTCTAGTGATACTGAGACATGAGAATGAAATCCAAACTCCTGAGTAGGTTAGCTCGCTGAGCAGGCCTAGCCACCTGTGACCCTCCCCCGCCAACCACCAGCTACTTAAGAGTCCATGAAACTTTGTTAAGCTGCTTGACCCCCTGACCTGGAACTGAGTAGGCAGAACTTTCCATGAATTTGACTTCCGACCTTGGTCCCCTACCTACTGTGACTTCCGGAGTTCTGTTTTAGGAGCTTCTAGGAAGGCCAAAATGTTCCAGAAATTAAGACTAAGGGACAGTCTCAGCACAATCTCAGGAAAGAAGAACAATAAGGGCTCTCTGAGCCAGAAGCTGGTGTGAAATAGGTGGCTCTAGCAGTGTTCCCGGAAGAGATGAAAGGGAAAGACTTGTCAGTTGGCTGGGCACTGTGATTACAGCTGAGACTTCTGGTGGGGACCTGCAAGACCCTTCCCTGAGCACTTTTGCGGTTTGCTGGTTGTGGCCACCTCACTCCTGTGAGCTAAGTGAGCTCATCCCTACAGCAAGCCCTCTTGTCAATGCCCCTTCTGAACACAGGTTACCCACAGAGAGGACAAGATCCACTCCCATCAGAGGAGAGAGGTGTCCAGAGTTGCGGCCTCCTAGGAGTGTGTGGTCATAAGCGGGGTTGCTAGCTCCATGCCTAGTTCAGATGTGACCATTTAGACCACCCTCTTTCCTAGCTGCTTAGGAGATGCCCTTTCTTCCATAGCTGTCACAGCCCCATGACATTTAGTTCTCCCTCTCTATTAGCGCTGGGTAGTAACTTCACATGCCGGCCCTATTTCTTTCTGCAGTATGCCCCATTGTCTGTTCCCTGTGTCTAGATCTGTGATCCCAGGTTGCCCTTCTCCTCCTGGCAGTTTTATCGTGTTTATTGGGTCTGAAGCTACCCCAGATGGGCTCTGTTTCCCACCTCTTCCCTCCCTTCACTGGGGAGAATACACATAGGGACCCTAAGATTTTTTCCTCAGGTTCTGCACGACAGCCAGGCTTCCCATAATGGCAAAGGGCAGCAGGTTGGGGACAGAGCATTCCGCTGCGGCTACAAGGGCTGTGGGCGTCTGTATACCACTGCTCATCACTTAAAGGTAAGGTTGCCACAGACAGCTTTCAGCCTTTTCATCTTCCCCACCAGCCTGTAATTGTACCTGCCCACTTTTAATGGATATCCCTGACCTCAAGTTACTCATTGCCTACTGGAAGAAGAGATGAGTATGCAGAAATATCAGCACAGGGGGCTGTGACACATATAAAGAGTGCAGAAAGGAAGAGAGCTAGGGAAGGCTCCCTGGAGAAGGTGGCCTCTCAGCTGAAAAGGAAGCAAAATGAAGGAGGTGGCCAGTACTAATACTCTGGGCCCTAAACAGAATTGAAGAGCCCATACATGTCCTTATTCCTCTGAATTACATAATTGCTTGTCCTCACAGGTACATGAAAGAGCTCATACAGGTGACCGTCCATACAGGTGTGATTTCTCCAGCTGCGGAAAGGCATTTGCCACAGGTAATCTACCTGGATGGAGACTGAAGGTGAAATGCTTCCAGTTGATGGCAGAGGTTCTAGATTAGCCATGGAAACTCCCTCTAGGGAACCCAACACCAGGCTGCCCTCCTAGAGGAACTACTGTCAGACTGCTCTGACTTGCAGAGCACTCTCTCTGGAGGAAGCCCTGTTGCAGAGGCAAGTGGCAGCATGGTCCAGGCCAGCAGAAGGAGCAGGGGCCAGAGGTGGAGGAGGGTTGGCAGAGAGACCTTCCCTTTTTTGTCAGCTCTGACACCAAACAGCTGCGGGGTGGGGGGGGGGTTGGATAGGCCATTGTATCTCTGGGCTTCACTATCCCTCTGAATCGAAGACCTTTAGCCATGCATGGGTTCTCTAGATTTCCTCTCACACTCTTGTTCCAGAATAGCACCAGCTGCCCCTGGAGAGGGAAGGAGGGCAGAATAGGTTTTCCATCCCCTCTCATCTGTCAAGGTAGGGATGGGATAGAGGCAAATACAGGCTTCTTGTGCCAAAGGAGATTGAGCCTCACAGAACACAACTTAAGATGGAGAGCCTCTGAATTAGGAAGATGAGATGGTGAAGGATGAGGCCCCACTGACTGCTACCCTCTCACATACATACAGGATATGGGCTGAAGAGTCACGTGCGCACCCACACTGGTGAGAAGCCATATAAGTGCCCAGAGGAACTGTGCAGCAAGGCCTTCAAGACCTCAGGAGACCTGCAGAAACATGTCCGGACTCACACTGGTTGGTTGGGCCCTGCCCTCCCTGTCCTGTTCAGACTTGAATCTGAAGCCTCCTGCTGTCCCTGCTTCTTGCTCCGCATGACCCCACTTCCTGAGCTACATCCCATCTCCACAGGTGAACGTCCATTCCGGTGCCCTTTTGAGGGCTGTGGCCGCTCCTTCACCACATCTAATATCCGCAAGGTACATGTGCGCACCCACACAGGCGAGCGGCCCTACACTTGCCCTGAGCCCCACTGTGGCCGCGGCTTCACCAGCGCCACCAACTACAAGAATCACGTTCGCATCCACACAGGTGGGCCAGCTGGCATGCAAGGACCACCCCCTCTGAGGCCCCAGCCCCCTCTACCGTAGGCTTCGGACCTGAGACATGTTCTCTACTCCTAGCCCCCAGAGGTCTTCTCTGCTGACCGTTCCAGGCTGGTCTGTGGGCAGGGCGAGGGCTTCTGTGTGGTTACAGCCATATCCTCAGAACCATTGTTTTGCTTGCAATGCCCAGCTCCTCCATTTCCAGTTAGCTTCTGTCTGACAGATTCTGCTAGCTCTCTTGGGTCCCTGTCACTCTCTATACCCACTCTGAATTCTTCTTCAGCTGAACTCCCAGGAAAAGGCCAGGGTCAGGCATGATGGGGGAAAAAGCAGAGTAAAATATCACTTTTGGCTCTTCACTTCATCCACTGTCCTGTCCGTATGATTCCTGGGTATCCTCACCCTCCCGAGTTTTAGGTTCCTCATCCAGCCTTCTGTGTCATCTCTCGCTGCGTGTGTCCCCTCACTCTCCCATGGCGCCTAACATTTCATTCATCCCTCTCTATCTCCTACCTCTTCTGTTCAAGACCCTTGAAACTTAAAAGCCCCCAGCACTGTCCACGAGCCCCTTTACTAGCTCCAGCTTTGCCCTGTCCCCCATTTTCTCTCTACTTTGTTACTGGACTCAGTGTTCCACTGTCCATCTTCCCCAATTCTGTCCATTCAGAACTCCAGATCTTAGTCCCTTTCCCTCCCCCCACTCTCCCTTCACCAGCTGTGCCCTCCACCCCTGTCCCCTTAGTTTCCCCCTTGCCAGCCCCAGTTCCTACCCCCCTCACAGCCCAGTGTCCCCAGGGGAGAAGCCATACGTTTGCACGGTGCCAGGCTGTGGAAAGCGCTTCACCGAGTACTCAAGCCTGTATAAGCACCATGTGGTGCACACACACTGCAAGCCCTACACCTGCAGTACCTGCGGCAAGACCTACCGGCAGACCTCCACCCTGGCCATGCACAAGCGCAGCGCCCACGGCGAGTTGGAGGCCACCGAGGAGAGCGAGCAGGCCCTTTATGAGCAACAGCAGCTCGAGGGTGAGGGGCATGGGCAGGAGGTGAGAGGGGACAAGCCAGGCCGCCCCATGGCCATCCAGCGGCAGGTGTCAGCCTGGGCTCTCATCTCCCAGCCGCCTCTGCAGCTGAGGAGAGCCCACCACCCAAACAACCCCGGATTGCTTACCTTTCGGATGTGAAAGAAGAAGGAGATGACATCCCAGCCCAAGTGGCCATGGTGACCGAGGAAGACGGGGCCCCCCAGGTGGCTCTGATCACGCAGGATGGTACCCAGCAGGTATAGACTGTGGTGGTAGGGCTGGGGTGGGCTACTCTGGCTACTGGGCCATTCTCCCACTCTCTTGGCAGCCCCAAAGTTCTGGCAGCCCCACCTCTACCCAAGATTCTCTTTTTGGCCCTATAGATCTCAGAGAGCTGAGACTGAGGGTACTAAATCTTGTAATACAGCCCCTCCTTCTCTTCTTGCTTCCAACTCAGTCTCTGAGACTTCTGGAGCACAGTAGTTTCCCTCTTTACTTAAGGGCTGACAGGTCCTGATCATTTGAATGAGACACTTGAATGTCCTCAATAAAAATACACTGGTATGAGTGCCAGAGCATGGTGTAGGCTCTGAAAGCCTGGGGTTTTAGCCAGCAGTATCACCTAACCCTTGTTAGCACTCTCACTGTCAAGTGTACCTATGTCTTCTGAAGTTGACATGAGGATGTGGTTAGGTGGAGACCAAGAATTGCATGGAACAGAACCCTGAGGCAAAGTGGTGGTAAATAAAAGTGGTCAGCAGAATTTTTCTAACGCAGCCTCTCTTTGCAACCTGAGACCTGTTTTACTTGCTTGTTTCAGACCACCTCCTCCATCCCTGTGACATGGTTACCAATAAGCTAACCTGTCTGGGAGAGCAGGTATAGTCACCTAGGGGCTTTCAGACAACCCTCTACTTCACTCCCAACTCACCTCTTCCTTCCTGTCGGCAGGTCAACCTGTCTCCAGAAGACCTGCAGGCCCTGGGGAGTGCCATCAGTATGGTGACCCAGCATGGCAACACCACCCTCACCATCCCCAGTCATGATGATGACCTTGCCACGTCTGGCACACATACAGTCACCATGGTCAGCGCCGATGGCACCCAGACGCAGCCCGTATGATCAGGCAGTCTGCTTGGGGTTGCTTGTTCTTTTGTCCTTCTTTCTCGAGGGGTAGACATTAAAGTGCAGGCCAAACTAGTCAAGCTTCTTACGAGGACCAAGATTTCCCTACAAAAGAGGGTCTTCATTTCAGCTCCTCTGGGCCATCAGCCACTCTCCTGTTGAAAGACATTTCACTGGGGGTCAAGAGACAGTTTCTGAATCTCAATCTACCCCTTACTTGCTTTGCTACCACAGGCAAGTCACTTTTCATGGACTACAGTCCATTTTCAAATGAAAGGATTAAGTGATCTCTGGGACCTTTTGCAGCTCTGTCCTGTAATTGAAAATCCCTAAATTAAGTTGGCTGTAAGAAAAAAAACAGCCTCACTTACCTCTGCGCCTCAAGCTTATTAATCTGACCCATAATGGTTTTATCCATTCCCTTGTGGGCTGTTTCTAACCTCCCTGCTTAGAGAGATTTTTGTTTAGATTGGGAGGGGAGGGGAAATAATGTTGGTGAGTTGGAAAACCTCATTGTGTCTACTATTTCAGGTCACAATCATTACTTCTGGGGCTGTGGTGGCTGATGACTCAAGTGTAGCATCCATTCATCATCAACAGGTGGCACTGTTGGCCACAGCCAACGGAACGCACATTGCTGTGCAGGTGTGTAGAGGTCTGGGAGGGTCCCAGGGCCAGAGAAAAGAACCAGGAGGAGAGGGGAATTAAGTAGAGAGATCTTTAAGAGAAAAGCATCTGGTTCAAAAAGAGCTCATTTCAGAGGACAAATCCTTTCTCTCTAAATCCACATACTTGTCCCAGGTTCTTTCTTGACTGAGGCAGAGTGGTGAAGCCCCTTCTAACCTTGAGAATAATTTTGATGGTAATCTGAGCCCTCCATCTTGTCATATCTTTATTTCTTCATCAGGAAGATAAGGAGACTAAAGTAGATGATTACTAAGGTCCTCTCCAACCAGTCATTCTCTTCTATGAAGTTATTCTTTTCTCTGACCCTGGATCATCTGTGGCTCCCATACCTAGCCTAATAGTACTGTATACATAAGGAACTTTTCTATTCATTGGGGCCCAATGTGTGGCTCAGTGTTTGGCTCTGGGTGGATGGAGGGGATTCAAAAAAGCAGGCTACAAACTACTACCCTCAGAATCAAGGAGAAGGGGTTTCACTCTTCTTTCTCCATCCCCTTCTTCACAGCTGGAGGAGCAGCAGACCTTAGAGGAAGCCATCAACGTGGCCACTGCTGCCATGCAGCAAGGAGCTGTGACCTTGGAGACCACAGAGTCAGAGAGCCACTGCTGAGCCTGGGAAGGCCGGATCTCATTCATGTTGGAGGAGGTGCCATGCTGCGCAGTCATCCTTGCCTTCAAGGGCACAAGCTGTAGCTGACATGTGGAAGGTGGCCATAAAGGTCTCCAGAGCAAGAAGGCAGCAAGAAAATGGCCTGACCGAAGAGGACTGGGGCCCTGCTCAAGAGGAGGGCTAGACAGCTGGAATTGGGAGTGTGTCAACCTCAGGAGCTAAGGAAAATGAGCTTGATCACCAGGCTCCGCTTGGGTATCCTCCCCTCAAAATCAGCAGGGCGCTCACTTTCCTCCCTGCAGAGAATACCCTTCCTGCCCTCAGTCCATTCTCCTTCTCAGGCAGTAATTGAGGTTCTATGGGGACTGGTCCTCCACTCTGGCCACTGCCCACCAGGGGAGAAGGCAGACAGGTCTTCAGCCCAGTAGGGGCAGAGCAGGCCCAGCTCTGCCCCTCCCAGCAATAACCACCTCCCCAAAGGCCAGCTGAGATGCCTGGCCACTTGGCAGCAGGGACTTCCTGCCACCAGAATTGCTCAGGGGACTGTGGCTGGAGAAAAGATGCCCGGCTCCACCTCACCCCCACCCCTAACTGCCCCCAGCTCCTCCTGTAGAGAGGCAGGGAGCAGCCTTGTACATACTGGGGATTGGGAGTTGGTTTGTTTTTTTAATTGCATTTTGATAATTTTTTTCCTGCTCTGGGCAGTGGTGGAAAACGGGTGAATGAGTATTTAATAAAAGTTCCAAGTTTCCACATGGGTCCCTCCCCTCATCCTTTCATTTTGGTGGCAAGGCTAGTCAAACCAGGCTCTTAGCTCTGTATCCACTGAGCCTCAGTGCTGGGCTGGTGAGACTGCCCTCCCAGGGGGACAGGTGAGAGGAAGCCCAGGTATAAGGTAAGCTTTGAGGAGTTGCTAGTGGCTTCCTGTCCACAGCTAAGTGGGTGGTCTCCAAGGTGGCCAAACAGGACCAGTGTGACCACTGCTTCCAGGCTCTGGTTAGATCTCAGACATCAGGATGGTTAGGCTGAAGGAACTCTTTTTGTATCTTATGTTACATAAAGTTCCTTCAGACCCAGCCAGTCCCCGCATACACCCTGCACACAGTTACTCCAAGTGGGCAAAGTCCCACGTCAGAGTAGGACAGGTTGTACCTTTGCCCAAGTTACTGAGGGTCTCTCATGGCTCTGTTCCTCCGGTGCTGAAGTACTGGCTCTGGTACCCAGCTCTAAGGGTGCCCACCTAGGTTTCTGGAGCCATGCTGTGGAATTCCAAAGCCACAGACAGACCCTACTGAAAAGTGCATGGTAGAACTAGACCAACCCCAGAGGGAAGGAAGGGATGTGGGGGGAGGGACTTGATGGAAAGCATCTTTGGGTTTGACCCCTCCTGCCTGGAAACATTGCAGGAATTGAAGGGGCCCCTTTTCCTCTCCACTGTGGTGGATGTGCCCTAAGCCCCTTCTTGCCACCCAGGAATGGAACTCTCTCCCACGGCCAAGGTATCCTCTCATGGGAGCCCTAGCAAGCTCCAGTTTACTCTTGCCACCAGCTCCTTGGAAGCAGAGGGGGCTGGGGCCTGCCCCAGGGAAGGGGGTGTCTCAATTGCCTACCTGTAACATCCATGACCCCTGTTCCTGGGTGGGGGTGCGTCCCAGTGCTGTGATAGGCATTTGACCTAAAGAAATGGAAGCACTTATGTGGAGGGCCCTGAATCCCAAGCTTCCTGCTGCCCCACCACAAGGCTCACCCCTGTGTGCTTCACTAACAGTCTCCGGTCTTCAAGGCCAGAGTGGGCGATGCTCTGAGGGCCTTTCAGAGCCAAAGCCCAGAGGGTGGAGAGGCAGCAAATCACATGCCAAGTCCGCCTGACCTGGAGAGGTGCCCTAGCCCAGTTCCTCCTCCAGCTTTGTGTTGCTGCCTTTGTTTCCTGCTGGGGAGGAGCCCCACCACCACAGCAATGTTAGATGGCACTAAAAGAAATGCTTTGTCCAGTGCCTACTCGGTGCTTTACATCCATTCTCAGACCTTAAAACTCTGTGAGGTGGGTATTTTTCCTATTTCACCAGTGAGAAAACTGCCCAAGGAGGTTGAGTAACTTGCTTAAGGCTTCCCACCTGATAAGCGTGAAATTGAGACAGCAACCCCCTCCCATCCCCATCTACCTCCAAAGTCAGGGTGGCTCGCCTTTTCCCTCGGCATGCTGCCTCTGGCCGCCCAGGAGGCCAGACGGAACACAACTGGGGCTCTAGCTCTCGGGCTTGGTTCCCCAGCTGCCTTGCTGGGAGAAGGGCCACCGAGCCCTGCAAGAGCAACGGGCCAGTTCCTGCCAGCACGGGCGGCCCTCAGGAGCAGGCAGGTGGAGCTCTCGCTCCGCGCTGTGGCTCCTCTGCGGTCTGTAGCCGTTTGCATTTCCTGAAACCGGATCTGGGTGTCAGCCGCCCCTGGGCCGGGCGGGCGCCTCAGCCATGGCCCTGCGCAAGGAGCTGCTGAAGTCCATCTGGTATGCTTTCACGGCACTGGATGTGGAGAAGAGCGGCAAGGTCTCCAAGTCCCAGCTCAAGGTGAGAGGCACCCGGGGCCCAGGGGAGGCTGGCAGAACACTTCATCAGCCCCTACCGCCTGGGAGCCAGACATGAGCACTGCTGCTCCTGAGGCACCCAGCCATTCAGAGGCCCAGGCCTGGGGTGGGGGCAGTACTGGGGCAACGTGGCCTAGTCGAGGCTGCTGCCCACTGTCCAGAGACCAGGGTGGTACGTGCAGAGACATTACTCAGAGCCCTGCTCTTCACTTGTCGGGAGGGTGGAGGTGGCATCATGGGGTTCGGAGGGACGTGGGCCAGACAACATCCCAGACTCCATGTGATGAGCACACATCTCCCCAGAGTCAAGCTTGGGCACGTACCCTGCTCCTTCCTGCCTCTTCTGGCTTTGAAGAGAGACAGTTAGCTAGTATTTGTCAGTGACTTCCTCCCGGAGCTGAGAGAAGCTTAAAGAGCCTCTCCCAGTCACTCCTGGCAGAACAGCACCTCTGAACTGCACCTCCCAAGTGGGACAGAGCTGGGAAGGGACAATAAGTAAAGACCCCTTTATACTGCTGCCCAGCTTTCCCTCCCCCTCTCCCCATATAGCCAGGTTGGGAAATTGTTATCATAGGCCTTGAGACCTCAGGTAGGGAGGGGTGGAATCTGACCCCAGGAAGGACCCCCATCAGTGATTGCCTAAAGTTAGTTACTCAGCCCTAGAGAACTGGCAAGCCAAAAGTTTTTTTTCCTTTCTTTCTCCAGTTCTGGGTTAGTGCTGCCTTTTCCACCCTACTTAGTAGGGGAAGAAACAAGGCCCTAGGCCATTGGAACCAGGGAAGAACACTGGGAGACAGGAGCAAGGTAGACCTCAGCTCTCTAGGACATGCCTTAGGGGTTTATTCATTTGCTCCACAAATATTTATTAAGCACCAACTACATGACACTCGAGGCTAAGGCCCTAGATTCTTGGTGTCTTGACCAGGGCACCCCCAAAGGAGGGGTACAGTCTCAAGGAAAACTCCATTCTTAATGGCCAAAGTAGGAGGTGCTTGAAAACCTGAGAGAGATGAATGGAATAGGATAGATGTTATCCCCCCACCCCCATTACAATGCCATACTTTGCTGAACTTGGAGGCAGTGAAATTGAGTGTTCCAAACTGGTCCTATCTCATAATCGATGCCTTCGCCAGACTTATGAGCTATGATTTTTGACTTCCCCAGGAAGCAGAGTTCATTACTATCCTTGATCATCTTGGAAAACATCACAACAGGCAGATTCTTCTTATATTCTACTTAAATTTTTTTATTGCAGATCATGTCACCTAGTGGGGTCTTCAGTATAGACAGAAGAAAAGCAGGTGGTCCAAAATCCATCCCTTCAGAAACCCCATGCCCTACATCCACCACCCATTCTGACCTTTTACTGTCTCACAGGAGCCATTCCAATCCCCATAACTTGTTATCTCCAACATACCGTTTTCTACTTCATTACCTGAGGGCCCTGTGACCTCTCCAAGCTCTGTATGCCCCTCACATATTGAGTGTACAGCCCTCAGGTTGTTCCTCTTTTTCTGGTGCCATCAGCCAGTGAGGCTTCCTAGCTTGAGCCTCTAACTGGGCTGATGCCTGCTCTGCACCCTCACAGGTTGAGTATTTGCAAGGAAGATTCTATGGGGAGCTTGCATACTTTAACTGTTTACTGCCTGCACCACATTGCAGCTCAGACAGCCCAGGGCCAGCAGCCTCTTTGGTCACACAGGGTCGAAGGTAGATTTCTCCCTCCACTTAACAGAAAACTGGTTCACTCTGGGGATCTGAGCTGGCAGTGAGAGTGTCAGGGGTGGTGGGTGAGAAGAAGTAGTAGGGTCAGTGTCATCAGAGGGAGGCGTAGAGAAGGCAATTCAACCGCAAGCCCATGATGATAAAACTGGGAATGGGAGGAAGTAGTGATGGTGTCAGGGGCGGGGATGCCAGAAAAGCAGAGTAGCAACAGAGAAGTGGTCAGAAGGCAGAGGAAGAAGCGGGTGAAAGAGATGTACCAGCGGGTCCCACCTGCTTCCCTGAAAAGACAGGGAGAAGGGAAAAGATGCTGGGGTTAGTCTTTCCTTACTAAAACTGTCCCTGGCCTTGGGGTCCTTGGTTGGAACCAGACAGGAGACCTGCATTAGCCAGAGCAAGCTATATCTATGATAGTCACCACTTCTCCCCTGATGTGTTGGTAGAAGGGCTGCCACTGGCTGACCTGGGTAAAGCCATGAGGAGGCCAGAGGGAGGAGGAAGAACAGCAAGTCCTCTGGGAAGCCTGAGGAATCAAGGTTGTTTTCTCTGGAGGAGAGAAGTCTCCGGGAAGAGATCAGATGAGTTTTCTTCTCTTTTAAATTCTTGTAGAAAGCACAATGACCTTTGTCTAGGTGGGCTGAGACACTAAAATGACACTTCTGCCCAGAATGAATTTATGTTGAACATAAAATTTCTCAGGAGTTGAGGACTGAGTTTTTGCAGGGTCCCCAGAACCTCCTTCTCTGAAGAACTTTAGGAGCAAGTGTTTCTGACAGAGGCCTGTAGGAAGGGGAGCCTTGGGAATGCTGGGTTTCCAAATGGCTCTACCACCTTCCCCAGGGGAGCAGCTTTGGCTTTAGGCCTAGTAGGGGATCAGCTGAGAATTTGGCCTCCTTCCCCAAATACCAGGCCTGGGGTGAGGGGCCTGGGACTGGGGATGTATGTGGAGCAATGTGTCTCTAGCTGGTTGAGAATTTTAGGAGGCCTACCACTTCCCCTTGACTGACAGGAGCTGGAGAAGGCAGAGAGGGCAAATTGGGACCTTTCTTCCTTGGCTCTGTCATGTCCCCCAGGCCCCTGATCCTCCAGTAGGCACTCAGGGCAGTCCTAGGGCCCAGGAAGGGCCACTAGCCTACCAAGAAGCTCTAATGAGCTTCAGGCTCTACATCTTCTGGAGAGGCACAACAATCACTTTGGTAGAGGGGAAATTAAGAACATATCCTGGCTGTTCTCCTTGGGCTAGGATGAGAAAGATGGGAAGGATGATTTAATAATGTGCAGAGCACTTGACTCAAAGCCACATAGGTTTAGACCTATATAGCTCCCCAGCTGGGTGACCTTGGGCAAGCTACCATGCATTTCTGAACCTCCAGTTTCTCATCTGTAAAGCCCGAGGATTAAGCTGGGGATCACTAAGTTATCCAGCTAACCTACAAAAATAAATTTTAATAAATTACATCAAGAAGGTGAAATTGAGCCTTGATGCAGGCTCCCTTTTTTCTTTCTGAGCCTCTGTATTTCCTTTGATGCCCACACCCAACCCCTTCAGCCCCTCTTGCTCTCAACAGGCGCACAGCAGAGGGTACCACTTTTTAAAATTCCAGGTAGTTAAGCTTTAATACCCACAGATTGAGAAAAATACATTTAGTAACTTTTAAAAGGATCTGTATATTTTTAAAGAATCACTTAGCACCTAGATATGTTTAAAGACTATAGTCCATGTAGTAGAGAGAGATTATCGATTCTCTCTGCAGTCATTGCTTGGTGCTTTTACGGATTCTCAAACCCCCCTGTATCTGCATCTAGCCCTGAAGGCTGGCAACTACAGAACCATGGGCACAGCACCAGCTTCTATCTCTTGCACTTGAGCTTTTAGAGAACTCCAGACCTCTGAAGGAGAACCGTTCACCCACATGTCTCCAGAAGTAGAAACAAAAAATAAATGAAGCCCCTTAAAGGTCAATGGCTGCCAACCCAGAGGTCAGGGGCTGCCTGGGTGGGTGGGGGAGCCTGTGGGAGTTCTCTCAGAGGAAGGCCCGATTGGCAGCTTGTGAAAACTAGACACCTGGACCCCACCCCTGGAAACTCTGAGTCAGTAGATCTGGGCAGGCCCCAGCATATTGCAGTTTCACCAGCTGCCCAGGTGATTCTGATGCTCAGCCAAAGCCAATGTAGCATAGAGCTTTAGAGCAGGTCTTAAAGAGTCTTTAAGCAAGACACTTCACTTCTCTGTGCCTTGATTTCCTCATGTGTAAAATGAGGATAATGAGAGTCCCTGCCTCCAGGGCTGAAGATTGATTGAAATCAGCAGGTGGGGTCCTACCCACACACACTAGCCTCCACCCCTACCATTTCCTTTCCAGCTTGACCCTCCTCTGGTCACACCCACTCCCCGCCCCAGCCTCCACCCAAACCCAGGCACAGGAAGCCTGGCAGTCTGATGTCTGCTAATTTCTCAGGGGAGAGGCCCTGAGCCCTGAGTGTCTAGAGCCTTTAATTCCTCCTCATCCTGACACCTGACAGCTCACAGAGGCTCACAGGGGTCGGAGCCTCTCCCTTGGGCAGTCCCAGATCCACTGTCCCCTAAGCCCTACCTTCCTCACCTGTACGTTTCGCCAGTGAACCAAGGAGAGAAATAGCTCAAATAACTGTGTGCTGCTGTGTGGCAAGTTCTATCCTGGGGTGAGAGGGTATTTGTACATTATTTTTTAAAGATACAAAAATAGGCCCAGTGAGGTTAATTTGCTCAGAGAGCTTCAATCCCTTCAATCCATGACTTTTGTATCTTTCCTACTTCTCCCCATGAAACATTTAAGTTCATTCAACAGATTTATTAAGTGTTCATTATGTGACCAGCCCAATGATAACAGCGGTGAATAAAACACAAAAAAAATCTCCACCCTTGTGGTGCTAATATTGCAGTCAGGGAACACAGATGATAAATGAAATAAGTAAAAAGACTTCATGTGATTGAAGATGATACATGACATGGAGGAAAATAAAGCAGAAGTGATATGGAGAGTGAGGTTAGAGAGAATGGGGTTATAAATTTAAATGAGGTAATTAGACAAGCAACTCTCCCTGAGAAGGTGACATCTAGGTAAAGACTGGAAGAAAGGGGGAGGTGGGGGTAAGCCATGCCATGATCTGAGAGAAGAATGTTCTAGGCTGAAGGAATAGTAAGTACAAAGTCCCTGAGGCAAGAACGCCTGGCCTGTCTGAGAAATGTCAAGGGGGCCAGAGCAGCTGGAGAGAAGTGAGCTGGAGGGATGGAGTCAGAGAAGGTGCAGCAGGCCAGGTCACAAGAGGCCTGGGGCCTCTGAAAGAACTCGAGAAAATCTCAGAGAACAGTGGGAAACCATTGGACCATTTCAGGTAGACTTGAGTCGGTCAAAAACATTCAGTATGTGGGGGACTTGTACTGAGCTTGGAGTGAAGGTTGCAATTAGAGTCCTTGCTGCTCTCAGGAATGCAGAACACCCCGCAGTGCTCACACAAACAGGGAACAGCAAATGAACGTTTTTACAGAGCAATTTAATGACAAGGTATATTAATAACAGTGGTTAATAACACCCTTTATCTTTTATCTATAGTTTTAAATTTTTGTCATAAAAATAATGTATGCTCCTGGTTTAAAAAAATTAATACAGAAGAATATAATTTTTCAAAAGGTGAAATTTATTATAATAGTAAAACATGTTATTGGTTAGTAAAATTTAAAGATTAACGTTAAAGAATATTAAGAGTTCCCTTTCTGAGGATGAGTGGTAAGGTGATAGCTGATAACAGTTTGTTGAATCTTCCAGATTTTTTCTACATACAAATAAACACATTAGGTTGAACAATATGAAATTGCTGATATTTGATTGTTTTCACCTTCTAAAATAGCAGTTTGACATGGTTCAACCTAATCTTTGCACACATATTTGTTTTATAATCATTTCATCCTACATCTTGCTTTATTCACCTGCCAGTATATTATGTATGTCTATTTATACAAATATAATAAAAATAGTTTACAACTTTTGTTAAGCAATGTACTGTGCACTGTGTGCTGTGCTAGGCTCTTCATTCTAAAAATCTCTATGGAGCAAGCCCCACATTATCCTCACAGGATACTAAGGTCTTGAAGAAGTTAAATTACTTGCCCATGCGCACACGTGTGGCAGAAGTAAAATCTTTCCAACCACACACAAGTCTGTGACAGACACACTGTATCTGTCCTGTATTAAAGGACCCTCAGGCTTTCTCCAACCCTTCATGTCATAAATAATCTTCAGCGAACATTCTTGTACTGTTGCTCTGTCCCTTGAGCATCTGTAAGTTGGATGATTAGAAATGCTGGGCTTCTGCCCAATTTTAAGTTTGATAGATTCTTGTCCTCCAGAAAGACTACCAATTCACACCTTACCAGTAAGGTATTTAAGTCCCCATTTCTCCACGACCTCCTTAGGACTTGATGTTACTAGTCTTTGACATCTATGTCAAATTATTGGGTAAAAAAATTGGACTTTCTATATAGGAAGGAAACTAACATTTCCTCTGTGCAGACCTAAGTCTGGCACTCCGTATATATCATCTCATTCCATCTTCACAGCCCCTCTGCATGGCAGGTATCATCCTGTTTTACTGACAACAAAACTGAGGCTCAGAGGTTGAAGGAGTTTATCCAAGGCCCCCACCACTAGAAGATGAAGGTCCCTGATCTTCCCTTAACCCACCCCCACTGGAGTGTAGCCTTTTGATTGGCCTATGCAGGAAGCTTCCTCAAAGAGGTGCTTTAAGAGTCTCGAAAGAAGATAGGGACATGGGTAGTTTGAAAAGAGGCCGAATGGCAACAGGTGGAAGTATGTAAAACTCTTAGAACAACACCGGTCACTTCAGAAGTGAATATTTCACCCTGGATTGTAAGTGCTAGGCTTTGAGCCAGTGGCACCTCTCAGATGGGGATTGGTATCCTATGATCACAGATATATTAGGTCTTTTCTGGATATAACTAATAGAAACCAAACTCGAAATAACTTAAGAGAGATGTTTTTTATTGGTTCACATAACCAAAACTCCAAACATAGCAGTGGCCTCAAACGTGGCTGGATCCAGATTCTCAGATGACAACACTCTTTATCCCTTGACTCCACTTTTTTCACTGATGACACTTTTTAAGCAGGCACTTTCCATACAGGGACAAAGATGTCAGATGCATCTGTCTTGTTCAAACCTTAACAATCCCATGGAAAGAGTATACATTTTTACCACTAGAGCAGCAGTCCCCAACATTTTTGGCACCAGGGACCCGTGCTCCTATGAGAATCTAATGCCTGTTGATCTGAGGTGGAGCTGAGGCAGTGATGCTAGTGCTGGGGAGCGGCTGCAAATATAGATAGGTGAAGCTTCACTCACTGGCCCACTGCTCACCTCATGCTCTGCAGCCCAGTTCCCCTGCACAAGAGGAAGCAAAAATCCTAGGGCTGATTCTCATTAGCCTAGATTTTGTCATGTGCCCATCCCCGAACCAATCACTGTGATTATGATGTGCCCACCCTTGCACATAGGTGGGGTAGGGGTTCAAATGGTTAATTCCACTGATATTGAGAATGGGGTAGAAGTACTTCTCAAAGGAAAATCAAGTCTTCATTACCAAAATAAGGGAGGGGGTCAGAGGTCATCAGGAAGAAACTTCAGATGTCCTCTAGAACAAGAGAAGGCAAAACCAAAGATGTCATATGAGAGAATTTGAAGAGTGTGGGAAAGAAGGTTGCTGTGGGGATCAGGATGGCTGCCAAGGGGGAAGCTAGGGAAAAAACCCACTCCCCTGCTGAGCCCCCACAACTTCCTACTTTGCCAAGTTGAACTTGAGGCCCAGGAGAACATTGGGGAGAAATCTCAATCCTTTGTCACTCTCCATTCACAAAAGAACAAAGAAATTAAAACGTGGCATGCTTGTCACCTCTGAGACGATCTACCTCAGAGGAGATGATTCCAAAGCTAACTGCTGGTGGTGGATCATACCTTAAACACAGCATTTATTGACTGCCTTTTGTGTGCTGAAGAGGACAGAGGTGCTCTGGGATATAAAGATGAGCAGAGACCTTGTCTCCAGAGTTCAAAGTCTGGTTGGGAAAAATGCTCAGGGTCATTATTCTGTTAGGGAGGCAGCCTTCAGAACTAGGCACATCTAGTTCCAACCTCAGTTCTGCCATTTAGTCTTAATCTCTCCAATTCTTAGTATCTTCATCTGAAAAAGAGGAATACTAATGTCTGTTTATCACAGTTGTGGAGATTAGATATGGGGTATAGAAAGCACCTCAATACAGGGGCTGGATCATAGTACTTGTACAGTTGTGACTAATCAATCATTCACATAAGTGCTATAACAGAATTACCCAAAGGTAATTTTATTTTTTCCTCATTTCCTCCTTGTTCAAACCTCTACTTCTTTATTCTAATATTATGGGTTTGTTAGCCATCCTACGTTTTCCCTCTGCATTGTCATGGCTGCCATCCCTTCTAAGGTTTGTCTTCCACATCCAATGGACCATTTTTAATGACCCTTTGAGCCCTCCCCAGCTCACTTCCATCTTTAAAAGGGCAGTGATTGGAACAGCACACAGCCTTCCCAGAACAGACACACATGAGCAGTAGACACACCGCAGCCTGAACACTAAGTCTCTGTTGGAAACAATGATAAATCTGGGACTTCTTCCCTGGGATAATGGGCTGTCTCCCTGCAGACACCCCAGCATTGTGGGAAGTACTTGGGCTTTGGGATCTGTGGAGTTGTATCTGAATGCCAGGCTTTTGCTAACAGTGGGTCCTTGGGCAAGTTACTGAATCCTTTGAGCCTCAGTGTCATTGTTGGCAGAAAGAGGACATTTCTACCTAATAAAATGTCTAGGAGCACAGCTACCTGGGTTCGAATCCCAGTTCTGCCAGCTCTCTGACCTTGGGTGAGTTACTTAATGTCTCAAGGCCTAGCAGGGTGTGTATCTCTAAAATAGGGTTGTTAACAGTTAATTAATAATAAGTGAATTATATGTAAAGTGCTTAGCTCAGTTCTTGGTGCACAGTAAGTATATAAGTTTTAGCTGTTCTTTTTATTGAGGTATAATTGACATATATTAGTTTCAGATGTCCAACATAATGATCAAACATTTGTATATACAGTAGAATCTTAAACAGCATGGATTTGAACTGCGAGGGTCCACTCACAAGTGGATTTGTTTTTCAACAGTATACAGTTGGCTTTCCCTATCTGTGGGTTTTACATCTACAGATTCAACCAACAGCAGATCGAAAACAGATCCATGGTTGGGGATCTACAAATGTGGAGGACTGACTGTATATTGTTCTATGCCACTTTATGTAAGGGACTTTAGCATCTGCAGATTTCGGTGTCCTAGGGGGTCCTGGAACCAGTCCCTAATAGATACCAAAGGACTTTTGTAGTCTTTTGGGGAGTCAAATGTTATACACAGGTTTTTGACTATGCAGGGGTCGTGCCCCTAACTTCCTTATTTGTCAATTGTATTGTAAAATGATTGCCACATAAATCTAGTTAAAATCTGTCACCATACACAGTCATAAAAAAAAGTTTTTTTCTTGTGATGAGAACTTTTAAGATCTACTTTCTTAGCAACTTTCAAATATGAAATATAGTATTATTAACTATAATCACCATGCTGTGCAACATATCTTTATAATTTATTTTATAACTGGAAGTTTGTACTTTTTGACCCCCTTCACCCACTACCCCCACCCCCTGCTTCCACAACCACCAGCCTGTTCTCTGAAACTATGAGGGTTTTGTTTTGTTTCATTTTATTTTTTAGATATTGCACACATAAGTGAGATCATACATATTTGTTTCTGTCTGACCTATTTCATTTAGCATAATTCCCTCAAAATCCATCCATGTTGTTGTAAATGGAAAGATCATTTTTTATGGGTGAATAATATTCCATTGTATCTATACATAAGTTTTAGTTTTGATTGAATTGAATAATGTATAGAGAGGATTTAGGCAGGATGGGGATGGGGTCAAACAGAATGGTGAGAGTAGTCCTTTGGCCCAGTTTTGGTTGGGGTGCTAACTGCTACTCTGGAAGGCTAACTGCTACTCTGTCTTAGGTGCTGTCCCATAACCTGTACACTGTCCTGCACATCCCCCATGACCCCGTGGCTCTGGAGGAGCACTTCCGAGATGACGATGATGGCCCTGTTTCCAGCCAGGGATACATGCCCTACCTCAACAAGTACATCCTGGACAAGGTAGGACCCAACATCAGGGAGGCACCTCTGACCTCTCCCCACTTCCCAGCCTGGCCAGCACCCCAATACATTGCCACTACAACTGCTCCCCTCTATAAACTCCCACTTCTGGTCCCTCTGTACATCCCTGCTCTCCCATCTCCATCCTTCACATCATAGTCACTTGCCCCCTCCTTGCCCCACCTAACTCATCTTCAGTCTCCCTCATCTCTATCTTATGAAAGTTATGTTTCCATAACTTTCCACCCATCCCTGCCTAGGCTCACCTCCAGTCTCTAGCTTTAATCTTTACAAAGTGCTCTCCATCTTCCCCCCAGTGCTGTCCCCACCACACGCTGCTCCTCCCAGCTGTCACTGTCTTCTCAGGCTCTTCTTGACTACCCATTCCCTGCCAGCCCCCTAAGCTTCTCCTTCATTCTCCCTGGGCTGAGGGACTAGAGTTTCTGTTGGCAGGGGACTGGGTAGGTGTGGATATGTGTGGGGGAGTAGGCGGGCAGGAGTAGGGGGCATGGTGGTTGGAGCCAGCTAGTTACCTGATGATCAGCTTAAAGATTCCTCAAGATATAGCCTGGACTTGGCAGGGTGAGTTGCAGGGGAATAGATGACTCCAAGAAATAAGCAAGAGCCTAGTTTGGGGGTAGAGCAGGGATGGGGCAGCCTTCTTGGCTGACTTGCAGGCCTGGTGGCAGGTGGAGGAGGGGGCTTTTGTTAAGGAACACTTTGATGAGCTGTGCTGGACCCTGACGGCCAAGAAGAACTACCGGGTGGATAACAATGGAAACAGCATGCTCTCCAATCAGGATGCCTTCCGCCTCTGGTGCCTCTTCAACTTCCTGTCTGAAGACAAGTACCCTCTGATCATGGTTCCTGATGAGGTGAGGGGGATAGCAGCCCAAGGGACTGAATCACTTGGGGCCAGGCCTCAGCAAAAACATGAAGGAGGCCAAATTGCCTTGGACCTTCCCGTCTTTGTCTTCCCATGTGGGTACCTGTCCACACCCAGCTGTCTCTAGGTGCCTAAATTGCTCATAACAATTGTGCCCTCTCCCAGGAGAATCAAAACTACACTTCCTTCAGAGCTCTATTGGCCCTCCTAGTAGGAAAATGATCTACAAATTCTATTTACACAGAGGTATAAATGCCTGATACATTACTGGGCATTTAAAAACAAAAATATTTAAGGTCAAATGGTAGGATTTTAGGCACTGTGGCAATCTGAGAAAGGTGCTATATCAGGGGAAAGAAGACCTTTCTGGGACATCTCTCTAATTACTCCAAGGTGAGCAACCAAGTCTGGTCTTGTTTCCAGATTTTCCCTTCCTATCTTCTACAATATAGGGGAGAGCCAGGGCAGACTCACCTCAGGGCCCCAGGGAGGGAATCCTGGGAGCAGAGGCCTGGTATCCTACCTCTCCCTCATCAGCTCATTGGTGAAGCCAGGCCAGGCAGTCCTTTTCCAGTCAACCTTCACCCTCTCTCTGTTCCCCACCTCTTTCTCCATTCATTCAGCCTTCTCATGACCCATTAATCCTCTCTGTGAAGATGTCAGGGTGAATTTAGGTCTTTAGATTAGGATATACAGGTGTGGGTCCTTTGTGTTTACCAGACGTACTGGCAGGTCTAATTGAATTCAGATTTGTATCCTTGCTTCTGTTTGTGGGAAGAAGGGTGAGGGGAGCCACCTGAGCCCTGAACTGAATACCGCACCCCATTCCCAGCTGAGACTCAGAAGCTGCCAGAATGAAAGTCCTAAAGAGTTTTCTGCTGGGGCAGAAAAGGGACATGTATCCATCTACATAGACACCTGGGTGGGCACCCTTGTCAGATTGCTGCTAGTCAGGGCAAGGTGGCCTCTCAGAAGGCTGCTTGCTGCTGTGATCAACATGCATTGTGAACACTCTGCCGCAGGATGTACCCCAACCACCACTTCCTGTTCCTCTGTAACAGATTTCCTGTCCCTGCCCTGCTCACCCCCACCCCCAATCCCCTTGTCCTCCCGTAAGGGATGAACTCCAGGGTTGGGGCTTAGAATAAGGACTCAAATGGGATTCAGGAGATCTGAATTAAGTTCTAGCTGCCACAAAAGTGCTATGTGATTTCGTCACTTCCCTCTTTGGGCCTCAATTTGGTTTATTTTTGTTGTTTTGTTTCTAGGCGAGGCAACCCTTGGTTGACCTCACAGATTGCAAGGACCTTGTCAGTTTACAATCCCTTATTTTTTATTTTTAAATGCCTACAGCACCTGGTCTTCCTAGGTGGTCTCCCACCCAAGTACTAACCAGGCCCGACCCTTCTTAGCTTCTGAGATCAGACGGGATCCGGCTTGTTCAGGATGGTATAGCCATAGACTGGGCCTCAGTTTTGTCACTGGCAGAGTGAGGGTATCAAATGAGTGGGTCCTTGTATCCCCTCTGATATTTTCTGATTTGCTGTCTCTGCCTGGCCTCCAGTCCTCAGCTCCCACCTTTACCCTGCCCTTAATTTAAGGAAGGAAGGAATGGGACCAGGAGCTTGGGAAGTAGAGAGGATGCCTGAATTGGAGTTAAGGCTCCAGGCTCCCCTCCCAAATCTCTTCCCTGGTGTCCACCAGCATTTAGTCCTCTGCCCCCACCCCCAACCCCCTGCTTCTGATGATCACTTCTTCCCGGGCTCTGGGAGCCAGATGGGAGCGCCCCCTGGTGCTGATACTCGCAACACTGCCTGCGACAATCACCAGGCCTGCCTTCTCTCCCTCCAGGTGGAATACCTGCTGAAGAAAGTGCTCAGCAGCATGAGCTTGGAGCTGAGCTTGGGTGAGCTGGAGGAGCTGCTGGCCCAGGAGGCCCAGGCAGCCCAGACCACTGGGGGTCTCAGTGTGTGGCAGTTCCTGGAGCTCTTCAACTCTGGCCGCTGTCTGCGAGGCGTGGGGCGGGACACCCTCAGCATGGCCATCCATGAGGTCTACCAGGAGCTCATCCAAGATGTCCTGAAGCAGGTCAGGCCAAGCTGGGAACTAAGGGAGGACCCCAAGGAGGGAAAATGGAGGAGCAGTGAAGGCTGACTTTGCTCTGGCTGGCAGGGATACCTGTGGAAGCGAGGGCACCTGAGGAGGAACTGGACAGAACGCTGGTTCCAGCTGCAGCCCAGCTGCCTCTGCTATTTTGGGAGTGAAGAGTGCAAGGAGAAAAGGGGTACTATCCCATTGGACTCACAATGCTGTGTGGAGGTGAGGGGGACAGGTGAAGGGGTAGAACATATCTCAGGGCCCAGAAGGTTTCCAGTGTAGTGTGAGGACAAAGGGGTAAGGAATAGAGCAGATGGAGAAAAGCCACAGTGACAAATTGCTGCTTGGATGACTATAACCCAAATATACCTGGGTACCTCAAGGCCATTCTTATCCATGTCAGGACTTTTTCAAAAAGCCAAACTGCAAATCATATACTAAAGTCATTGGTAAATAATGTAGATTTTGCTGAAGATTTCCAAAGAGATAGCTTAGGTCTCACACTACACAGCAACATTTTCTCAACATCCTCTTTAAAGGTCTTTCTCCTTCACCCAAATTCCATTCCCTTTGGCAACCATACACCTCCTTGTTCTTGCTCCACACCCCTCTCCTTTCCTTCTTCCCCTCTTTTTTCCTAGGTTCTGTCCATTATTATTTTAGAGCCTTAAAACAATAATTTTTAAAATTGTAGAAAAATTTATGTATAGTATGAAAATTGTCATTTTAACCATTTTAAGTGTATAATTCAGTAGCATTAAGTACATTCTCAATGTTGTGTAATCATCACCATTATCTATTTTCAAAACCTTTTCATCACCTCAAGCAGAAACTCTGTACCCATTAAGCAATAACTCATTCCCACTATCCCCCACCCCTGCCACTTTCTGTCTCTATGAATTTGCCTATTCTAGGTACCTCATGTAAGCGGAATTATACAATGTGGGCTTTTGTGCCTGGCTTATTTCAATTAGCATGTTTTCAAGGTTCATTCGTGTTGTGGCAGGGATCAGGACTTCATTCCTTTTGAAGGCTAAATACTATTCCATTTTGTAGATACACCACAGTTTTATTTATCTATTTATTTATTGATGGATATTGGGCTGTTTCCATCTTTCTGCTCTTGCGGAAAAATGCTGTTCATTATCCGTTAACAAGATTCTAGGTGGACAAATGTTTTCAATTCTCTGGGTATATACGTAGGAGTAGAATTGCTGAATCATGTGGTGATTCTGTTTAACTTCTTAAGGAACAGTCAAACTGTTTTTTACATATTCTCACTGACCATGTATGAAGGTTCTAATTTTTCCACATCCTCACCAACGTGTTACATTTAAAAAAATATAGCCACCCTAGGTTCTGTCCATTTTTGTCAAATGAGAAAACATGTGTCACTGTGGAAAGAGCATATATCTAGGCAAAAATCTCAGCTCCACCACTTACAGGCAGTGTGAATTGCGCAAGTTCCTGGACCTCTTAGAGCCTCAGTTTCCTTCTCTGTAAAGTGGAGCTAGTAATGTCTGCCTGGCAAGGTTGTGTGGGAGGAGTGAATACACAAGAAGCTCAATATGTGGTAGCGATTATTTTCCATGAGAATGTAGCTTAGGGAAGGCAGGAATTTGGTCTGGTAGAGAAGCCTCAGTATCCCAGATGCCTAAAACAATGGCACTCAGTAGAAATTCCAAAAGATCTGTGAAATGAATGTGCAAATGAATGGTCTGGATAGTGAGGACCCTGTCGCTGCAGGTGTTCAAGCATGATCTGCATAATCACTGAGTAGTCACTAGATGCTATGCCCTGTGGAGAGATACCAAGATGAAAACGACCCCACCCCACCTCCAAAGAGCAAAGGCTACAAGAGTTGTGGGGACATAAGTACCCCCATAATCTTTAAGCCGGCCGCACAGGCTCCCGGCAGAATGGGAGGAATGCTCAGGGAAGATGGTCAGTCGGGACGTGCAGGGGCTGGAACTGGAGCACCCCTGGGGCGGGGCGGATATGGCCCCGACCCCAGTGAAGCCAACCTGTCTGGGGACCCTTGCCCTCTCCCTCCCAGGTGCTGCCCGACCGGGAGGGGAAGCGCTGCATGTTCTGCGTTAAGACGGCCTCCCGCACGTACGAGATGAGCGCCTCAGACACTCGCCAGCGCCAGGAGTGGACGGCTGGTGAGTGCTCCCTTGGTGGCCTGGGTCTGCCTGAGCCTCAGTTGCCTCCTTTGCAAAAAAGGGGGGGGGAGGTGTGACATTTTGCCCGGCTGGAGGCTGGACTCGAGCGACTCCTAAGGCCCCTTTCCAGCGGCGGGTGACCCGAGGCACCCCCCGACCCCGCGCTGCCCGGGGCTAGCTCCCTGTTGACCCCCTCCCGCACCCTCCGCAGCCATCCAAACGGCGATCCGGCTGCAGGCCGAAGGGAAGACGTCGCTGCACAAGGACCTGAAGCAGAAGCGGCGCGAGCAGCGGGAGCAGCGGGAGCGGCGCCGAGCAGCTAAGGAGGAGGAGCTGCTGCGGCTGCAGCAGCTGCAGGAGGAGAAGGAGCGGAAGCTGCAGGAGCTGGAGCTGCTGCAGGAGGCGCAGCGGCAGGCCGAGCGTCTGCTGCAGGAGGAGGAGGAGCGGCGCCGCAGCCAGCACCGCGAGCTGCAGCAGGCGCTCGAGAGCCAGCTGCGCGAGGCGGAGCAGGTGGGGCTGGCGGGGGCTGCAGAAGCGGGGAGTGAGGGGGAGGGCCGGGGGCGGGGCCTGTGGGCGGAGGGCGGAGGCTGGGCTTGGAACGAGGGACTGTAGGGTCAGGGGCTTTGGGCTTGCACGATGGGTATGGGGCGGAGCCTGTGGCATAAGGGTGGAGAATGCTGGACCCTGGCAGAGGGACCGCTTGGTGTGAAGCCGGAGCCAGGTGTTAGGTGTTGGCCGGCGGCTTGGACTGAGGAGCTGTTAAAGACCACCTGTTTAGGGATGCGTTTGGATCAAGGTTGGACTAGGTTAGGCTAGACTTGAGTTCCAAGTTTACGGTGAAACCACTTGGGGGAATGCACAATGGAAGAAAAGCGGGTCGAATGTGGAGGAGAGCTAGGCTAATAGAAGCAATTAGATTTAGGATTTAAGAGACCTAGAACTGGAATCGGAGACATGGATTCATTCCCAGCTCTACTTCTTAGGAGCCCTGGGATCTCAGGCAAGTTACTTAGCCTCTATGTCTCAGTTACCTGCCTTTCAATGTTATGTTGATGCTCATAGAACTCTACTCGTAGAAGTATGGTGAGGATCAAATGAGGAGACAAAGTTACAAAAACTATAATTATAGTCACTCCCTTTCTAGCACTAACCTTAATTATAATTATAACACATTGTATTATAATGTATAATAATTATTATTAAGGCTGGTGTTAGGAAGGGGGTGAGTTGAGCCCCTTTCTCCCATGTAGCATCTGTTCACTGATCATTATCTGACCCAGCCAGGCTCAGAAAAGGGTGAGATCAAGAAACTATGACATGAAGGAACTCCCTAGATTCTCACCTGGAGACAGCCAGTTGGGCTGACTAGCAAAACCCTAGGGAAAGAGCAGCAAACTTGCTGCCTCCCTCCCCTATGCCCCCATTTAGCTGGCTCTTCCTCCCTGTGCAGGCCCGGGCCTCCATGCAGGCTGAGATGGAGCTGAAGAAGGAGGAGGCTGCCCGTCAGCGGCAGCGCATCAGGGAGCTGGAAGAGATGCAGGAGAGGCTTCAGGAGGCTCTGCAACTGGAGGTGAAAGCTCGACAGGACGAGGAGGCTGTGCGCCTAGCCCAGACCAGGTAGAACTGAGGGAACCTTTTCTGGTTTTCCTCTCTTATTCCCCCACTGTCCCACTGGTTGAGCACCTGCCAGGTGCCTTGGCTATAGAGATGACAGTGTACACCTGCAGACTGCTGGAGGAGGAAGAGGAGAAGCTGAAGCAGTTGTTGCAGCTGAAGGAGGAGCAGGAACGCTACATCGAGCGAGCACAGCAGGAGAAGCAAGAGCTGCAGCAGGAGATGGCACTGCAGAGCCGGTCCCTGCAGCAGGCCCAGCAGCAGCTGGAGGAGGTGCGGCTGAACCGGCAGAGGGCTGATGAGGACGTGGAGGTGAGACCCAGGGTGGGACAGGATGGAGGCTGGTGGAGTGGATGCATTAATATGAAGTTTCATGGCCTTTCCTCAAACCCTGACTCTATCCTCCCCTGGCGATGTGACCTCCAGTGAATTGCCCAACCTTTCTGAGTTTCAAGTCCCTCTTCTGGGAAAGGGGGCTGGTAATAGCATTGCAATGAAGATTAAATGAGATAATACATGACCTTTAGTATGTTATAAGGGCTGAAGAAACATTAAGTGCTATTTTTATCATTATTAATCTGGGCAAAATTTTTCCTCCTGCTTTTCCAAGCCTGTATTTTGCATCCACTCCTTGGAGCCCAAATCTCCACAGGAGAGGGTTTTTCTTTTTGTTTTGTTTTTACTAATATTGTGTTATTTTGCTTTGTTGGCTTACATGGCCATTGTAAAAAGTTCAAACAGAAATATATAACATAGAAAGATAAAACTCCCCTATAAGCCCACCACCCCACTGCTAACAGCTGGATGAACATCGGAGCAGAGGTTTTTGCATTAGTTCCTAGAGAGGTGGTGTAGAGCAGTGGTTTAGAGGCCAAGTTACTTAACCTCTTTTGCACTTGTTTGTTGTTAACTTCTGTCTTGGAGGTTAAATAAGATGATATACTTAGTACATCTTAGCTGCTTACTAAATGGAAACTATAATTATGATTATTTTTTGACCTTTTTGCGAGTGTCCTGAAATTGGATACCAACTCTGTATATATACATAACTCTTTGTGAACATATATGAGATGATCAATAGCCTTTGTCAGATTTTAAGTGGCCTGTGTACCTGAAAAGATCAAGACATCCTGTCTTAGTGTCTCTGGTCCACTCCCCACTGACTCTGCCCCAACAGGCTGCCCGACGGAAGTTGCGCCAGGCCAGCACCAACGTGAAACACTGGAATGTCCAGATGAACCGGCTCATGCATCCAATTGAGCCTGGAGGTGAGAAGCGGTAGACCCTGGAGCTTTCCTTGGAGTGAGGAGGGAGAAGGGAGGGCAAAAGGGATACCTTCAGATCTACAGAGCCAGCATAAGACTGAAGTTCAAGAGGTTCTCCCCTTTCCCAAGGGCCGAGGCAAGGCCCCTCAACCTCTGCCTTTTGCATGCACCTTTCTTCTAACTCATACCTGTCTGCCTTTTCTCTGCCAGACAAGCGTCCCACCACCAGCAGCTCCTTCACAGGCTTCCAGCCCCCTCTACTTGCCCGTCGTGACTCCTCCCTAAAGCGTCTGACCCGCTGGGGATCCCAGGGCAACAGCACCCCCTCACCCAGCACCAGTGAACAGCAGAAATCCCTCAATGGTGGGGATGAGGCTGCCAACTCAGCTTCCACCCCTCAGGAAGATAAATTGGACCCAGAACCAGAAAATTAGCCTCTGCTAGTCGCTTCTCCTGCCAACCTCAAGCCCACCAGGACCTGGCCACAGCTGGCCTGTGGGTGACACTGGCCCCTGCAAAAGAGGGAGCTGAGGTCCTGGTGCCAGGAGCAAAGGCTCTCCAACCATGAAACAGTCCAGAATGAAACCTAGTTCATTTTTTGCATCAGGCCAAGGCCCCAGACCACTGAAGCTGCCTGGGATGTTGATCCTTAAGAACTTGACCCTGTGCCTGATCCCTTGGGCTGGAAAAGAGTAAACAAGCAAGCCAGGGGCCATATGCCCCCAAACTGCCACTAAGTTATGGAGGCACATTTCCAAATAAAAACTGCTCTTGGAGTGAATTATTGATCAGGTCTGCTGTCCATCTCTCCTGCCATTTCTTCTCTTCATCCTTCCCTCAGGTTCAGTTATCAATCTCAGAAGAAATAAGGTATATAGTGCAGTGGCTAGGAAAGCACACTCTGCCACTTACTAACTGGGTGATTTTTGCCAAGTTTCTGTAACCACCTGTGCTTCAGTTTCCATGTTAGTAAAATAGGGATAATAGTAGTACATAACATTTCGTGTCATATGAGGATTAACTATTTCAATAGTGGACTACCCAAAAGGGTAAAATTCCTGGAACACTAAACAAAGCAACAGTTTGAATTGTTAGTATAGGACTGTGGATGCTGAGAAAGTGAATGGCTCAAAAACTGGACAACAAATTCTTTTTGTTTTCAAGACAGGAGGTTTTTCAATTTTTACTTTTAAAATCTGGAAGGACTTAGTTGCATTGTCAGCTAACGAATCATTAACAATATTTTAAAAATAGATCTCTGCGTTTTTTACTTTTTTGGCGAATGACCGAGAATTAGATCCCATTGCTATATCAAAACCCTAAATTCTCATCTACTCATCATGTGAACAATGTTTCTCAGCTTAAAAGTGAAAAAATAGGACTAGAATTAATGAAGTCTCATTCTAACAATAAATAATATTCTACTATGAACATATGAACTACTTGGGGGAACAAACTAGCCTATGGATTTCATTAAGAAATATATTTGAAATGTATTTTTGTATATGTTTCACATTTATAAAAATCATAATATTTATGTTGTTTTGCTCAACTTAGGTGTTGCTAATATTTGTAATGGTTGCTTGAACCAGAAGAAAATTTCTCTCTTAGAGCTTTATAGTTACATGAAACCTTAAAATTTTTTTATTTCAATTTATATACAGATTTTGGTTGCAGAGATATATGATATGGTGGTCAATAAAAGACTTTCAAGCATTAAAATATGTTATATTAAAATTAGATTGTTGAGGAAGAAGTAGAATAGAAATACCAATACAAGGAGAAAAAGAGACAATGTAAAATTTTTTATTGCTAAAGAAGGTTTCGTTCATATATTTTAAAATGGATAATGGTGAGCATCAGATCGCTGTGGGATCTGAGTCAATACACTTAAAAGGATAATATAGCAGTTTTATATTAAAATGTCAACATTTATTAAATAGTAGAAGTTACATCCATCCTCTACAATTACTGTTTTAAACTAATGATGGGAAATATTAGATTTCACCTTAAAAAAGTGAAGGAACTACATAGTTCTCATATATTCTTTTGGGAATAAAGAGGCAAAAATTTTTTAAAGATACTACTATAAAGGACCTGTAACTAGAAAGGCAGAATGACACCTGACTATAGACATCCTTGGAAGCTAGGTAGAGTTTAGGTTTAAGGTGGCAAGCCGAACTCTAAGCCTCACTTCCCTCCTCCATTCCAGGCTTTTGAATATTCTATGATGGGTCACAGGGAGGCATAGATGGTTGAAGTGTATGATAGTGAAATAAAGATCACCCTGATTTCTGAATGCAATCCACACTGAGACTGTTAATCTTGGGGGCAGTACTAGGAGGCAGGAGAAGATATTTCTCAGTTTTTTAATTTCAGTGTTAGAAATTCCTCTGCCCTTTCCAACATCCTGGACAAAGCAGAGTATATACAATCTCTGATATCCTCAGAGATACCCATAAACTTGAGGCCACCTGGAAAGCACAGCCATCGTGGTCCCAGGTCATCCCTCTGTGGCTTGTATGTAAGGAGGGGTGACTGGCTGGAGAGCAAGAGGCTTGTTTCTGACTTTTGCTAGGATATGCAAAGAGCCTCTTCCTTACGCATAATGTCTGCCCAGCCCAAAGAGGTGCCAACTGAAAGTTGCCTCTCTGGCCCCTGCCGTAGGTGAGAGGGGTTGGGGGAATGCCAAGACTAAGGCTAAGGAAGCCTCCACCTACTGGTTAGAGCCTGAAATAGCTGTGGAGGGGGTCAGAATCTAGCCTTCTTACTCCACATTGCAAGATATCATTCAGTTATATTGTAATTGGGCATCAGAGCAGATTTTCATAGCTGAGATCTCTGGCGGGTCTGGAAAGTGTTTCAGAGCTTGGTAGGGACCAACTTTCCCCACTTTGTGCTGTGCCTGTGGCAAATCCAGGCAAACTGAGGGTTTAGGAAAGCTGTAGTGGTCTGCATTTGTGATTCAAGTCACAGAAACTGATTTAAGTAAAGATGGAATTTATTAATAGAGTATAGAGAAACTCCTTAAATAATTGGGGGGGAATGAAAGAGTTAGTTTAGAGACTGTATAGTGAGGAACAATACCTCAAATCATGGCATACAACAGTTCTTATGAAGACACTCCAGCAGCTACCTCTGGTTATGGATGCTGCTGCTTCCATGGCGAATAACACCAGTGCTGGTTGCTGCTCTTACAACTGCTGCTTCTTACAACTGGAAATTATGTGGAGCTGCTGCTCTGCCACTTACCTGAATGGATTATGTGCACTCCTCAGCTCTTCATCTTCCCAGCTTCCAGTACATCTAATCGGGGGAGCCTTGGTCATGTGACTAAGCTTGAGCTGCAAAGGAGGCTGGAAGCCGTCGATTTTCAGCTTCTACAGTGGAGGAAGGTCTAAAGTGAAAGAATCCCCATATGGGAATGTGATTCAGAAGTCAAATGGCCAAAACCGAGGAAAGCCATAAAACGGCACATTCTGAGGCCATCAATCTGAGTGGCAAAAGGCACCAGGATCATTTTATATGAGTAATGAGGAATGTTGTAGCTTGAAGAAGAAAAAATGTAGGAGAATGGGGTCAAATTTCAGACAGGCTGTTATTGAAAAAACAATTTGATTTAGTTTACCTCCAAGGGCTAGAACTAAGACTATTGGGTAGGAGCAACAACAGGATAGATATTTTTGTTCAACATAAGAAAGACATTTTTTTGTTCTTAAAAAACAAATCACGTTTCCATTATATAAAAAAAATCTATGCTCAGAATAAAAATGTGGAAAGATTAAAAACTCACAGAACCACAACCCAAACATAACTGCTTTGTTTCCAGTTTTTTCTATGCCAATTTTTGTTTTCTAAACAGTATACATATCTGTATATGCTATACATGTCATTGCATTCAAAATATTGAATCATAACATTTTCCACTTTTTTATCAAATCTTTGTAGGCATCATTTTTAATAGCTGCATAATATTCATTCCATCAGGAGCATACAGCAGAATTTATCTAAACACTTCTCTGTTGTTGGACAATTAGGTTATCTCCAATTATTTTGTTATTATTTTAAACAATATTGCAATGAATAATGGAATTGTTGTTCTAAATATATATTTATTAATTATATTAAATATTATATCTATCCCTTTAAATATAAAAATGAAATTAGGTGAAAAAATATTCTATCTTAATAGTGCTCCCAGAATTTATTTTAGGAAGAGAGCTCTTTATTAGGGGAATAAGCCTCTTAAGGGTAGAAAGTGAGATCTTCAGGCCATGAGTATTGACAGGAAATCTAGGAATGAAAGGATACAGCTAAGATGTTTCTTTCCGTCTGGAAAGCCAGAGGACTTTGTTTTTTCTCCAGATGATGGGATAGAGTAGAGAATAGTGGGTTAGGGAGGAGAGGTAGATGATTTGGAAAATGCCAGGTTCTAAGGGGTAAAGGGTCAGATAGAAAACCTCAACTGGGAATATGAAAAGGACTTTAAAGAATGTCTACTGCGTGAGTTTAAACTCTTTGTAATGCATACTTGATTCTGTCCCGTGAATGTTTTGTGCAGGAAGGCCTGAGCGCAGTCGTCAGGAAGGGCAAAGTTTCATCTCTACATTTCTGAACTATGATCCTACAACAGCCCTGAAGAAGCAGGAACACAAAATCAGAGAGACTTAAGAGAATATTAATCCCCAGAAGTTTGCAGAAACCTAAGAGAAGGATTTGACCTTTTTACTCTTGAATTACAAAAGTAATGCATATTCATTTTTAAAATCTAAGGGTGTGACCTGACAAGTGTAGGTGACGGGGGAGGGGTAACCTTTAAAGATGGTGGAGAGGAGGAAGTTACCCACTGATCCAGTGAGTCAAGCTCTGCTCTTTGCCAGACCACACACCCAGCTTCTTCCCCTGGACCGCCTGCCTCCCAGATGCTAGGTACCTTTTTGTGACATATCTGGAAGGACAGGTTGGGATCCCGGATCTCTTCCAGGTCCTAAAGAACTGGCTTAAGAAAGCAAGAACAGAATTTCCTACAACAGGGAGGATGCTCCCCATTTTTAGGTGGGCAAACTCATGACGTAAGTGCATGGGACGATAGGAAAGAAGTCCAGAACCACAAACGTCTAGTTGCAGAAGCCGCTCGAGTGAGGAAAATCCTCACGAGCAGCACAGGCTCCTCCGGTGGCATCTGGACTCTGAAAACCAGGCTTCTACTGCCTCTTACAGCAGGTCACGCACCTCCTCTTCCCTGGAGGACGAGGAGACGGCACTAGATGGACTAAGGCCCTCCCTCCCGGCTTTCAATTCCCTTTTGCGATCCTTGCCAGACCTGCCTTCCTGGCCCCCCGCGTTCCCTCCTGGCTCCTCCCCTGAGCTGCAGCGCCGGGACCCAGCGGCAGAGGGCGCCGCCGGCGGCCCAGGGCGGCGCGCGCCGCGCGGAACCGAGGCGCCCCCAGGAGGCGCGGTGATTGGCCGCAGCAGGGGCGGAAGCGGGCGGGGCGGGGGCGGGGCCGGCCGAGTGCGCGGTGACGTCACGCTGGCGGGGGCGGGGCGGGGCGGGCCGCGCGGCGGGTGACGCCGCGGCCGCTGCGGAGCCGGGGATTAATGGGAAAAGTTTTGGCAGGAGCCGGAGGACCCTGGGGAGCCCGCGGGACGGCGGTGGCGGCGCGAGACGCGGCCAGGACGGGTCTGCCCCGGTCAGGGACAGCGGGTAGGCAAGCAGCAGCGGGCAGGGCGGCGGGACTGGGCTGAGACGGCGCCGGGCGCAAGGCCCGGAGGGCAGTGGGCGCGGGGGCTGCCGGGGTCCGCGGGCCGAGCCACGGCCGCTTCCAGACGCTCCGAGCCCGGCCGCTGTGCCGTGGGGCGCTGCTCCCCCGGGGTCCGGCCCCGCCGCCCCTGGGCGCCCCAGCCCTTTGGACCTTCGTCGCTGTTTGAGCTCGAGCCTCAGGCCTGCCCACCCGACTCTGTGACCCCATTTGGGCCTCGTGGCTCCGTCTCCTCTCCCTGCTGTGTTCGGAGAGCCAGCTCTCGGGCTCGAGGTTCTTCCCCACTTCCCAGCCTTGCCTCCCCCCTTCATCTCTTCTTCGGTGTCCCCAGCTCCATTGCCCTCTACTCAGGGCAATCTCTCTTCCCCTCATTATCCTTGTCGTGTGCCTTCGTCCTTCCTTGCCCTCTCAGTCTTTGCTCTCCTTTCCCATTCCTGCCCCCTCCTTTCCCGGTTGCCTGGCCTCTCAGGATCAGGGCTCTCCGTCGTCTTCCTCGAAGTGTTACCAGGTTTTTGAGCCCCTTGTCTGCAATCCCTGTTTACCTAAGCCCCTCCTATCCTGGCTTCCCGCAGAGGCCCAGTTTTTGCCCCTCCGACATCCTTCTTATCAGCCCTGCCCCCTACATTCCTGTCACCCACCTCCCCTTCCCTCCCAGTTCTTTGCCTCTGCTTCAGGGAGAAGAATTCGCTCCACACACTACCGTGCTTTCCCTTGACCTGCATTGAGATACCCCTAGGGAGAGGGTGTTCAGCCCCTAACTGAAGTAAGAAGCTAAAATGTCTGAGGTAAATAGCAGGTATGCCTGTGTTGGAGAACTTATTGAGGGTTGCATCAGGGATGATGCCCAATTCGAAGATCATTCTTCTAATCTCAGCTCTAATACATCCCCTTTATGGGTCTGTTGACTTCCAGGAACCCTCGGGAAGAGACCGGCGGCTGATTTGGGTGTGTGCCAGGCATAGCTGGAGGCCTTATCCAACTCTTTCCCCTTCCAGGAAACAGCTCTGTGTCTTTCCACTCTGGGCGCATCAAACACATTTAAATTGTGGTACCTCAGCCTATCTCTGCCCTCTCTCCCACCCTCTATGCTATGCCCCATTCCAAAGAGATAAGTCTCCAAAAGATATGTCCCAAGGAATACCTGTGGCCCTCAGCCTTTTTACTCCATACTGACTCCAGGACATTTTTTTCTTGCTTGAGTTTTAAATAGATTGCCAGCCCCATAGTCCTAGAGCTGGAAGGCTTCTGTCCCTTTTATTATTGCTGCTGATTTTTATTAAAGCTGTTGATTTTCCCCCTATTCATCTTTGACCCACTGAATGTGTCACTGAGCAGGTTCCCTTGAAGGTTCTGTCTCCATCATCCTTGGGAGCTTAATTTCCTGTGGATCCAAGCAGGAGGCTGACGCTGAAGTTCTTCTGTTCCCTTTGCCCAGGCATAACATGGGGTTTTAGGTCCATATCTGCCTGAGCAGTCTGTGTGACTGCATTAGTTAGACTCTTTTAGGAACTTGAGTTGCCTCCAGTCCCAAGATCATTCTCTCTGGGACCAGAGAGCCCACCACCTTTGTGTTGTATCTGGGTGTTTAACCTTCCTAGGCAGGAAATTCTTTTTAGATGCCTTCAATTTGAGCTCCTTGATTTGGTGTTGGTCCCCTAGAGAGATTTTGAGGAAATAACATATCTTCTGTTTCTGCCCAATCTGGTCTTGGAGGAGTCAGGAAGCATGTCACATTCTCATGTTTGGATGTGAAGGTCTGTTGTTTTACCTGGCTCTAGGTTTCCAGGTCTTCATTTTTGAGGATCGTGCTCTCTGTCTTTGAGTCAGAACTGGACACAGAATTGGCAACATTCATGAGCTTTGGTGGGGAGCCAACTGAACCAGCTAGACTAGACTTTAAAGTTTTGGCATCCTCTTGTCCTCCGACCCTTTTCTGTGAAAAGAATAGGATTGTGGATAGCTGAGCTAGTCCCCTCTCCACGGACCCCTGAGTCCCTCATAAGCAGCACTTGGGGGAATTTGGGAAAAATGGAACCAAAGGAGTCCCTTGTTTCTGTGAAAGACATTCTTCCAGGGTTTTAATGGGTCATTCTAATGAAGTCGAGGTTATATGTTTGATGGTAATTTAGTCCAATCTCTGACCCTTGAGTAGTTTGCTACTCTTCTGTCTTTGCTCACCTATACTCTCCTCTGAGGCAGTAGGTGAGGGCTTGAGAAGAGGTCAAGCCCAGTCCTTGTGGAGCAGCTTGGGCACCAGCAACCCTGGCCAGATAGCTTCTTACAGTTTATCCACTCTGCCTTTTTCTGAGTGGGTAGTCATAATTGTCAATTAACCAAGTTCCCATCCAGTGATTTTTTTACAGGGCTTGGGTCAGCCTGCCTCTCTTTTTCCAATGGTGTGAGCAGACATACCTCTGACATTCTGCAGATGGTATAGCCCATAAATGAACTAAGTTTACTAAACCACTTGTTTGGCTGCCTTTCTCCCTGCCTCTCCACCACTACTTTCTTCCTTTGTTGGTGTATGCCCCAGCCCACTCAGGAAGAATTGCCCTTACTCAGCCTGTCTGCTCTCCCTGTGGTCCCTCAGACCCTTTCCCCCAGGACCTGGTAAGAGGACAGCCGGTGTTGGGTGCTGGCCTGGGAAGATAGTAGGCCTCTACTTTGGATAGACTGCAGCTGTCCTGGCTGCTTTGCAAACTGTCTTCAGGGCCTACAGATGCTGGCATATCCTGGGACTGTGTAGCTTCTCTCTCTCAGGAAGCGCTGGATATGTTGCTTCTAAGGTCTTCAGCTGTATCCTGTCACCAAGGCCCCACTTACAGGGTGATCCCTGCCGGATGGGAAGCTAAATTGTGGGGCTCCTCTGGAATACCAGAAGCCGCCCCACCACCCAGCACTGTCCATGCTGGGAACACTCTTCTTCCTAAGTAGCATTTCCATGGATTTTGTCAGTCTCTAGCTTGTGTCATGTCAGAAGTTCTGTGCATGATGGCTTTGTCCAAGATTTTTGTCCATGTTATCCCTGTGGTCCATGTCTCAGATTGCCCAGTGGCTGCTTTTTGTCGATGGTTTGATGTCCCTGAGCATTTTTTTGTACCTCTGGATCCAGGGGGAGGAACTGCTTGTGCAGCTGGATTCCACAGTGTCAGAGGAGAGCTGGACACTTGCTTGAGTCTGGCAGGGAGGAAACAGCCTCTTGCATCAGGTTTCAGACATGTGGGTCTTCTTGCTTGGAAGATAGTTCCTGGCCTTTATAACTCAGAGGCTGGTGACTGGGGTGTGACTACAGTCTTCACGGGGCTTTGGTAAAGGAACAAGTATGACTCACGGCATCTCCATTTATGAGCTGCCACCCATTGGGGCTGTTGACCTCCATCTCCTTCACCTTGCCAGCACCTTCTGCCCTACCCTGGTACAATCAACAAAGACAGTGTCTTCTTACTTGGAAATGAGGAGACTACTTCCAAAATTGGGAAATATTTGCTGATTCAGGCTCAAAATAACATCTCAGTGTGTGTGCAAGGAACAAAGGAAGATCCAGTTTTCCTTATGAGTACTCTTTGAGCCCTATATTTAATTATAACATATTAGAGTTACTTTTCTGACCCCTGGCACCTCTCAGCTAAAGATGGCTTTCTTTCTATCCTGCAGTGTTTTGTGGTGTTTTGGGCATGTACGTGGTACTCTCGCAGTGGCTTCTGCTCACCAACAGATGAGGACAGATGCATCAAAGAGGTAATCACATTTCCTTACCCAGGGGGCCTCCAACAACAAACAAATACATTCCAGATTTAGGGTCCTGGCCTAGAAGATGAAGTCATTTCACTAGGGCTAAGTCCTAGATGCCAGGTGCCTATCATATAATTTGTACTCATCACTTGAATATAGCAGCCACTTACTAAGTATTATTGAATATCTGTGGCTTACTTAGTTTTGGGAGAGTATTGAGCTTTTCACCTTTATACTCACTAAAATGTAAACTCCACAAGGACAAGGATTTATTTTGTTCCCTATTGCGTCTAGGACAGTGCCTGGCACAGAGAAAATGGCTAAATAAATATTTGTTGAATGAATAAATGTATACACTTTCTTCTCTGCCCATATGGGTTCTAGGCCACAAAGATGGTGGGCATCATTCCCTTTCATTTATGCAACAAACATTTTTGAGTACTTTCTATATACTGGGCGCAGTACCGGCATTTGGGAAATGACAGTAGTAAAAAAAAAAAATTTGTACCTTTCTCATGGGTCTATAGTTTGCTGGGCATAACATACAGAATTGTTTCTTCTGTCTCTGCTCGGGTAGTGGGTCCTCACCAGAGTTTGAACAATGCTCTGGGCTTCTCATTGCTGTTTCCCTGTTTCAGGATGCCAGGCAGGTTTTGTGACTCTCAGAAGGGGAGCTCCAGAGAATTCGATGTTCATTGTCCCAACTGCTTGGGAGGCTGGCCTTCAGTGGGGTTCCTGCTGGGGACCAGGGGAAACATGGGACTCCTTTCTGATTTGTTTTAGTCTCTGAAGTTCAGTGATTTTATAGCTGTTTATGGGCTTCACTTCCCTTTTTCTGCCTTTAACACCCTGCAAGTTTTCCTGTTGTCAAATAAGGTACTGAGCCCATGTGTCTGTCTGTCTGTGGGGGTTAGATTGTTTGTGGATCTTGCAGGAAGGCCTCTGGCTGGGGCCCCTCCTATTCTTAAACCCATACCAAGTCCTTTCCTCTGAAGGATAAGTGAAGGAGGAAGAAGGGGGGTTGGGGAGGCTTCTGAGGTTCCCTGAGAGGGGATGAGGTAGAATTTTTTCCCCCCGAGCAGGAAGAGCTACTGAGTTGAGTTGATTTGCTTTGTCATTTGTTTAGCAGCAGCTAGCCATAGTAGAGCAGTTGAGCATGTCCAGGGGTCACTTATTCAATTCATCTCTTAGCTGGACTCCCAGTTCCACCCAGAAGTTTTCTTTCTTAGTTTCCCTTGACAAAGGTGAAGTTAGAGCTTTATCAGATTTTCAGTGTTAACCTAAAAAACTGGTGTTACCATCTTAGTCTTTCCTACTGAGGCACTTTTATGGTCCTTGGCTGCCCTCATGCCCTGTGTTTGCAGCCTAGTGGGGAGAGAAGACATATGCACAAAAAGATCTTAAAAATATTAGAGAGTTGACGGGTACTAAGAACATGGTACCGTACAAGGATACTCACTTTGAGGAACAAGTCATTACTCAGGCTGGCTTTGTTCCTGAAGAAGCTAGATTTTGGATTGAGTTGTGAAGGAAGTTTGTTTATTTTGAAGTCAACTTTAGAAGATTTTATTTTTAATTTTTTTAAAATGCCAGTTTATTTTTTTATACTATATACATAATTTTTTTTTTAACAATTTACATTTTCCCTTCTCCCTCCACTCCCGCATTTCCTTCTGGTAACCACTAGTCTGTTGTCCATTGTCCATGTCCGTGAGTCTCTGTTTGTTTGTCCTGTTCATTTGTTGCTTTTAGGTTTATAGCCCACATATGTGATATCATGTGTTTTTCAACCTTTCTGCCTGGTTTATTTCGCTTAATATGATTATTTCAAGGTCTGTCCACGTTGTTGCAAATGGCAGTATTTCATCTCTTCTTATGGCTGAATAAAATTCCATTGTATATATGTACCACAGTTTCTTTAGCTAGTCATCTATCACTTTGGTTGCGTGGCCACTGTGAATAATGCTGCTATGAACATCATTGTGCAAATATCTTTTCTAGTATGAGTTTTTAAGTCTTTGGGGTAAATACCCAGTAGAGGGACTGCTAGATCATATGGTAAGTCAATTCTTAGTTTTTTGAGGAACCTCCATACTACTTTTCATAGTGGCCATACCAATTTGTAGTCCCAACTTTAGAACACTTTAAAACAGTGATTGTCAAACTTTTTGGCCTCAAACCCCCTTTACACTCTTAAAAATTAAGGAAACTCTTGTTTGTCAAATTAGAAATTAAAAATGAGGATTTTTTTAAAATTAGTAATTTAATTTTTTTGCTATAATAATAAACACATTAAATTTATCATACGTAACATTTTTTCTCATGTGACATTTTTAATGAAAAATAGCTATTTTTCAAGACAAAAACGTTGTGAGGAGTAACATGGTTTTACATCTTTTTTCCCCTCTTTAATTCTGCCCCCTGCTTTCACCCCTGACCTATGGATGTTGCTGTTTCCCTTTTTTTAAGAACTGAATCTCTAAAGGTGGAGCGTCTCCCCTCACACACTCGTGGGTGCACCTAGGGCCTGGCACACCTGGGGTATGGTCCGTGGATCCACTTGGGGCGAGAACCCAGGACCTTCTACATGTAAAGCAGATGTGCTAACCACTACACTATGGAGCCACCCCCTCATTTTACATTTTTGCCTATATCTTTTAATATTTGGTTTATAAGGCAGCTGACTTCTCATAACTGCTGCTGTGTTCAGTATTTTAAAATGTTTTGTATGAAAGATCTGAAGCAGTTCTAGTTTCACATAGACATGTAGTTGAGAAAGAAAGGAGTATTTTGATGTTTTTCAGATAATTGTGGATATTCTTTGGTATGATACCAAAACTTGACAAGTGGTAATTAAATCTTTAAAGGTTGGAATGTGGAGTTTAAAACCTTATCAACGAACTTTTCATGCTTTGTGACATTAAAATCCATTGGTCCATCTTGCACTTTGAACCGGATCTTTTACTTTGAATTGACCATTGGTTCACTGAGTTATAGGGATCTTCTAAATGTTGACATTTCATTTTACAACATCAGTAAATTGTTCATTAATATCACCACTGATCTCATCAAAAAAGTCTTCAAGTATTAGAAGGTGTCAAACTCACACTGGCAGATACAAGTTTTCTATAATTTGACTTTTTTCTTGAAAGCTTGATTTTTATCATGGGTGACACACTGTCAGGTTTTTTTCTTGAAGTGACAGTCTCATGTCATTTATTTTTAAGAAAAGGTTTATCAGATACCCAAGTCTAAATAATTATAATTTGTTTGTTAATTTTTTCTTTCAAGTAAAATTTGTTTCATGAAAAAATGGCTACTTTAACTTGAAACTCAAACAATTGCAAAAAGTCCTTTTTCTTGAGACAATCATGTAACTCCTATTTTGTTACACAGAGTATTTTAAAGACATGTATTTAAGGGTCAAGATTTAATGAAGTTAGTTTTTATTGGTTCATCTAGAACATTCTTAAGTGAAATTGGCACTTTGTCACCTTTATTTGTTCTGTGGGTTGACTGGGCTCAGCTGGGCAGTCCTCACTTGGGCTCTCATGTTGCTATAATCAAATGGAGGCTGGGACAGGAATCAGCTGAAGATTCAGCTGGACTGAATGTCCACACCAGCTCACTCACATGGCAAGCACTTGATGCTGGTTGTTGAATAGGGTGCTTGCATGTGGCCTCTCCATGTACTTTGGGCTTCTCACAGCATGGCGTCTGGATTCTGAGCAGAAACATCCCAAGAGTGAATGTACTTACTGAGAGATCCAGCCATAAATGGGAAGGTTTCTCATGACCTAGCTTTAGAAGTCACAAAATGTCACTTCCTCTGTATTTTCTTGGTTACAGGACCTGTTCAGGTTGAGGTGGAAAACTGCACAAGGGTGTGAATGCCAAGAGACATGGTTAATTGCGGGGGAGAGAGGCCTCCTTGGAGACCAGCTACTACTTTTTAGCATCCCTTATATGAGATAACCTGATTTGCACATGAATATTTCTAGGAGGAAAGTATATCTCATGATTTCTATTCCTGGAAACCATTGTTAGGAAATTTCTAGTAGGTTGATAGACGCTATTGAATGCTATGTGAAGGAATTTTCACTTTATGTTCTTTGGGTCATTGATGGTTTTGAAGCAAAGAATATTTGTGTGAATATTGTAAAAGGGTAAATTGAATGGAGAAAGAATGGAGGTAGAGAGGTTAGGTAGGAGACTCCTGAAATTATTTAAATGTAAGGAAATTCTTCCTCATATTAAATTTGAATTTCTCTGGTTGCTGTTAAAATTATTGATTTTGATCTATCTGTCACACAGATTGGGTACTCAGAGCAGTGGTGGGTTAGCTCCTCCACTCCCAACCCCTGTTGTTTCAGGATACTGGTATACAGGAGAAATTAAAGGGTTCATAAAAATTAAAAGGCAACTAAATTTAGGTTTTATTGTCAAGGCACATTTAAAAGTTAATCACAATTTATTAAAAAGACAGGAAATACAGAATTTCCAGTAATACCACTAACAGTGTTTCAAATACACATTAATTTCAGTATCATAGACCATTAGGAAGTGAGAAGAAGAAAGAGGGTGGTAGGGAGAAAGATAAAGAGACAGGGAAAGAAGGGTGTCAGGTGAAAACAGCATAACGAAGTTGAAGGAGGATGAGATTGGAGGAACTGCTTGAGACTAAGAGATAGCTCTGCATGGACTACAGTGTTAGCAAAAAGTTGGCTCTTCTCTGGTTCCCTGGGGCCCTGGATCCAGTACTGGTTTAAATTTGACTCTAATTTCATCTTCCCCTCCACTGCTTCTTTCCATTCATTCAGTGGGTATTTTTTGGGTACCTCCTATGTGCTAGGCACTGTTTTTAGCACCTCCTACCCTTGTCCTGTCTCTGTAGCTCTTTCTGTCTGTGAAGGGACCATGGGAAGAGCTGGAGTGGATTTGGTGTTGGGCAAACCTGGATATGACACTTAGCTCTAGTGTGTGGAGTTATGACTTAATGATGGAAATGAGCCTCCGTAAGTGTTGGTTTGTTCCATTTCTGCTCAGCTAGGTTCTGAGGTAGGACTTTCTGAACCAGTTTCTTCCCTGATTTACAGGCTCTGGTACCAGGAGCCCAGCCTCAGAATGAGTCTTCATTTTCTGTTGACAAGTGTTGGCATTCTGGGCAGTGCATTGCGGCACCCCATCTTTTTATTTTGAGCCCAGTTTTCATAGCCTTACTTTACCCAGCCTTGTCATCATCTCAGCAGCAGCTTTCCTGGGGCCATTACCAAATTCTCCACAGCTAATAGTGACACAGCTTTGAAAGTGTTCTCTAATGAGGAGGATACAGAAGGGAGATGTTCCAGTGTATCTTGAGAAAACCACTTCATGCTTAAGTTCATTTCTATATTTTTATACTAATAGGTATTTTAAACTAGATTTTCATTGCTTTTGTTTATAATCTGCTGTAATTCCTTGATCCTTAGCTTATTACTGCTTTTGGCACTTCCCTCATGCAAGAGTTATAACTTCAGAGGCACTCTGATGGAAGTACCAGCCAACTTTGCTCTACCAACAGCAGCATCAGCCAAGTAGGCTGCCCTGCATACACAACAATCTGCAGGGCCACTCTCTCCTCACAGACAGGTCATCCTTGAATTTACCAGAACCTAGAGTGCTGCTCACCATTGCCTTTTCCAAATAAGCAAACGAGGTGTACTTTTCCTTAATTTCCCTTAATTGCCTGACACATTTCCTTATTTGCAACTCTCACTTTACTTTCTTCGCCTCTAGTTCCATTTTCTCTAGCACAGCGTTTCTCAGCCTCAGCACTACAGACATTTTGGGCTGGGTAATTCATTGTTGTGTGGGCTTTCTGTGTATTGTAGGATATGTAATGTCATCCCTGTCTTCTACCCACTAGATGCCAATCGCCCTCCCATGCCATACTCCCGCAGCTGTGAAAACCAAGGATGTCTCCAGACATTGCCACAGGTTCCCTAGTGGGCAGAATCACCCCTGGTGAATTTGAACCACTGCTCTATCATTTCTCCCACTATATATTTCTAGCTAGCTGGGTCCACCAGTGAACAAAAACAGTAGGATAAACATATAGTTCTTACATTGGAAATCAGTCATCTCACAGAGCCCTTGAGGGTTTTGGGGGTGGGGTGAAATGGTTCACAATGAGAAGCCCGTTCCAGCTGAGTAAGAAACCATGTGGTGCCTACACAATAGAGGGACAGTGTCTGAGGTGTAAAGCCATCTCTTGGAGTGGTTGCATTTCACCAAGTCTTTTAGTGTCTGGGCAGAAGCCACCTTCCTGTAGCTCCCAGAGATGCCATGTAGGGCAGAGTTGGTAACATGTGGCATGTGGACTGTCATTAACCTGCCAGTTCTTGGTGTCAGACATTACCAACTGATCTAGCTCTGTCATCACAGCAGTCTTTCTCTTCTCTTCTAAGGAGGCCCTTCGAGAACTTACATGCTCAATTCCATTAAATTAATGTTCTACCCGCTAGCTAATAGTAAGCAATTGCAGCAAAAGGAAGACCCTGGCCTGAGGCACTGCCAAGACTCCCAATCTGACTCTTTTTTCATGTAGACTAGAGGTCTGAACTATGTTTTTTCCCAGCTCTTGGAGTCTGTCTCTTCTGTGGTGGTAGACTGGGTAATAGCCCCCAAGGATAACCAAACTGTAAATCCTGGTACCTGTGGATGCTGCCTTCTCTGGCAAAATGGACTTCACAGATGCTATTAAATTAAGAATTTTGAGATGGGGAGATTATCCTGGATTATCTGAGTGGGCCCTAAGTGCAGTCACAAATATCCTTTCAAAGGGCAATTCGTTCTAGAAGGCAGTATGACTACAGCAAGATGCTACAGTGCTGGCTCCGAAAATGGAGGAGGAAACCAAAGGGAGGCAAGGAATGCAGTTCTAGAAGCTGGAAAAGGCAAGGAAACAGATGCTCCCCTAGAACTTCTGGAGAAAGCGAGGCCCTGCCAATACCTTGATTTTGACCCGTGAAACTAATTTTGGATTTTTGACCTCCAGACTGTAAGAGAATAAATAAATTTTGTTTAAGTCATTAAGTTTATGGTAATTTGTTACAGTAGCATGAGTGGTGACTGGCTGATCCTTGTTCTTATTTTATGGCCAATTAGAGCATCCTTTTCATGATAGAGATCTAGGTTCAGCCTCTTTCCAGAATGATATTTGAGACAATATACTCTCAGAGGAACGTTTTAGGGATCTCTTTGGAGCAAAAGAGAAGTCCTTAGATGGTATCTAATCCTTACTTTTGGAACTCACCCTACGTCTTCAGTTAGGTCAATAATAAAGGGTTTCTTTCAGACTGTTGAGAATCCAGTATTGGTTTAAATTTAACTCTAATTCCGTCTTCCCCTCCACTCCTCTTTCCATTCATTCAATGGGTATTCATTGGGTATCTTCTACATTCTAGGCACTATTCTAGGCACTGGGGATGGAGTGAACAAAACAGATATCTCCTGCTCTTATAATAGTTGTGGTGGGAGGCACAGGAGGGAGCCAGAATTAAGTAAATAGCATGACATGGTGATTAGTGCTATGTCAAAAAATAAAGCAGGAAAGAGGTAGTGGCAGTTTTAAATAGAGGGCTTTGGGGCAGCCCTACTGAGAATATATTTGAGCTGAAACTGGTGACTGAGCCACGTGTGGGACGAGTTCTTCAGGCAGAGGACAAGCAAGTACAAATGCCCTGAGGCAGGAACATAGCTGGCGTGTTTGAGGAATTGGAGGCCAGTGTGGGTGGAGCAGAGCAAGGGGGGAGGAGAACAGAAGATAAAATCAGAGATGTGACTGGGGGCCAGCTCACAAGTGACCCTGAAATACTATAAAATCTCTTACTTCACGTGGCCCTTTTCCCCTTCATTCCTTTCTTCCTTCCCACACTACTTCTTGGTCTTTGTGCCGCGTTCCTCAGTTCTTTTCCATAGAATATTTGTCACATCATAACTAGGGAATAATATCAGCAGGTAAATGTAGTCAACTTAGAATATTAGAAAAAGGGAAAAAAAATCCTCCCCTTTGTGACTAATAAAAACAATTCCCCTGTCAGTGGTGGGGTGGGGAGCTGTGTACTTAGAAGTATAATAGGTTGGCTGCTTTCACTAGGCAATTCTGGGGTGTTCTCGGAGGGTCCCACTTCCATCACCTATCTCAGCCCCATGAGGGCCTCCAAGCCTGCCACTCTCCACTTAACCCCTCCTGGTCTACCCAGTGTGGGTCCTGCAGTGGTATTTGAGCTGAAAGAGGAGACTGGGTCATGTGTGAGAAGAATTCTTCAGGCAGAGGCCCACCTGAAACACTCTCTTAAACCTAAAATACTTTAACAGCTCCCTCATCTACCCGTGCTTCTCTCCCAGGAGCGGCTACCACAGCCTGTCTTCTTCCTTGGTACTCAACCCAGGGGCCTGGGGGGCTGCCAAAGAAAGAGAATGATGCACACAAGCTGGTGCCACTACACAATTATGGTTATTACCTGGGTCCTCAGCACTCACTCCACCCTCTACCCCCTACATCCCTGAGCGCACTAATTCTCCCATTCCTTGGAGCAGCCCTGTCCAACCTCAGGACTCTGCCTCCTGTAGGTCCTCACAGTGTTGCTTGAGTTCCTGAGACTCAGATCCCAAAAGGTCAAGTAAGCCCAGCTTGAAAAGTCACTCTTTCTCTGGATAGTGACCCTGTGACAGTTTTGGAGCTCTGGCAATTTTCCAAAATGACAGTGTGTCAGTAGTCCATGGTAAGCTTCATCATCATCTGGGGGCCAGCACAAATTGTCTCTGTGGATTAAATTTGCCATGCCTGTGACCCCAATTTTATAGTCCTAGGAGACTGCCCAGGACCTACTTTTAATAATGGCACCAGATAGAGAGTGTCATTGAAAAAATAAAAAATCATTGGTGATAAATATATTATTAAAAACTAAAAAATCTTTAGTAATAAGCAAATTGACCAATAGTAATTTATATCTCCCAAATGGAGATCACTAAGTTATTCTCAAATTGCAGAATGCTTCCTATAAAAATTGTGTCAGTCCAGCCTTATTTGTATTCTGTTACAGTGTCTGATTCCTATTACTTTCTTTATGGCATCTTAATACCCCAGTATATTTACAACATTTACTCAGAATTTGCCTGTTGTATCCCTATAATGTGTCACCTTTTAAAAAAATATTTAGTCTCTTTTCTAGCTCATTCTCTGACCCAGTAAGCATATCTGCACTCAGGCCAAGGCCTGCCTCTGTCTCCTGCAAGCCTGGAGTACACTTGTCTTCTCCCTCACTAGCAGGACCATCTATCTGTATGTGTTTCACTTTTGTACCCCCACTCTGGGCACCTTGTAGATAACCTCTCATGAGCTGGTTCCAGCACTCCCAGAGCTTCTGCCCATCTACTGCTTTCTCTCAGTGAACTGTAGCCTGAACCTTGCCCTCCTTTCTGCTTTCTACTTCTATGAGGAAGAACTGGTTTGTCCATCTGATGTTCCCTATGAGTCAGAGACCTTGTTGAGTCTCAAGGAAGCAGCTTGCAGTGCACGGTCACGTTCTCAGTCCTGATGGGTGAGATGGATCAGAGATCATCTCCCTAGAAATTAGCTCCTTAATGGGCAAGTGCCTTGTGCAGAGATGTTCACCAAGCATTTGTTGGATGGAAGTGTGATTGGATGGGCAGCCTAAGTGGGCTTCTTCCCACCGAATGGCCCTGACATTAGCTTACACCAGAGCCCTGTCTGGGAAGTCATTTCATGGGGCAACATTCAGACATGTTCGCTCTAGGACCCTTTTCCCAGTTGTTTCCCCTCTCAGTTGAAGCTCAGTGGAGGCAACTGAGATTTTTGATTTGGCAGAGTCTTTCCTCATTGCCTCCTTCTCCCCGCTTCCTCCACTTCAGGTCTGGTCTGGAAAGACTCCTTTCTCACTCTGGCTTGGCAGTTAACATGGTACATTATAGTGAAGTTATTGCCTGCATTCTAGGCTCTGTTATTGGACTGTGAGTTCATCAAGAGCTGGGCCCACCTGTGTCTAATCTGCTTTCCATTCCCAGCAGAAGCCAGCAGATACTAGGTAGAATATAGCTCTTATGTGTTGAATGCACTGTGCTGTTCATTTTACATGTGTTGCCTTGTTTAATCCACACAACCCTGAGAGGTAGAAATCATTGTACCCCTTTTACAGATGAGGATGCTGAGGCTCAGAGTGGTTAGGAAAGTTACCTAAAGCTGCACAGCTGATAAGTGGTAGAACAGAGATTTGAACCCAAGTGATTAAAGCCTGCATCTTTGATCACTACATAGCAGGGCTCGCTGCATAGAGGGATAGCTGGCTGAATTTAATTTTTCCAGTTTAGAAAGTACCTGCATGACCTGCCAGACTGGAGTTGGCTTCAGGGAACACTCCCTGCTTTTGAGCACAGCAGAGTCTCTCCTTGCTCACCGAGCAGAAGCAAAATGTTGGCAGGCTTTGGGCCCCCTGCAGAGTCTCATTCCAGGTCAATGGGCAGAGGAGCCCCTGAGAATGGTTGTGCTTAGTGGCTCCCTGGATCTGTTCCAAAGCAGCGAGCAGCCTTCTAAAACCATAAGGCATAACCAGTTAATGGGTGGGCCAGGCATGTAGGGTAGGAGGGACTCATAGGAGAAAAGAAATTTGCTCCAGGTGATTAATCAGTCTGTTTCAGTATGGTGAAGGAAGAAAAGAAAGAGAAGATAGTCCAGATGTGCACATATGGAGAGAAGGAAGGAAGGGAATTTGCCTTTTTCAAATTCTCCCTTGAGCCACGCTTTACCCCGTGGATTAGCTCACTCACCCTTACACCAGCATGCAAAGGTGAGGAGGAGTAGAATTACAGAGATTCAACAGTTTGCCCAAGTCACACAACTAAGTAACAAAGCTAGTTGAGACCTTTGGAGTCCCTGTTCTCAGTTCAGTAAACGTGCTGTTCATGCTCAAGTCATCTTAGCCTATGCTTTCCAGTCAAGTGCAGATGTGTGCAAGTATGCACCCAACAGGCTGTGAGGAGAGACGGAAGGGTTCTTGGTAACTGTCCTGCTTAGCAATATAGGCCCTACCTAAACCAGCAGGATTTACCATGCTCAAACCAACAGTTGCATTTCTTTTTTTTTTTTCTTTCTTGCACCCTGCCATCCCTTGTTTAATTTTAGAGAGGTGTGTTTATTTCTGCTCCCAATTCCTGGTTGGAGGCAGGGGCTAGGATGAGGGAAGATATTGGGAATCAGAAGAGATAGGTATAGGTGGCATCTCAGTGGTGGCCTTGGCTGAGTTCTGAGGACTGTGCTTACCTGCTTCCCTTTATGGCCCCTCCTCAGGCCAGCTGTAGGCCCAGAGGATCCTGGACAGAAGGATGTCACACTCCTCATTTCTTTGGCTTTTCAGAAGGGAATTAGCTTTACCCCGGAGCAGAACAGGAAGTAGCAGGTAGCAATCTTTGTATTTCTAGCTCCCTGGCTGTTTCTGAGAAAAAGGACTTTGAGGGAATACGGAATAGTTTTTAAGAATCAAACTGTGTGGGACTAAGTTCTGGCTCTGCTAGTTGCCTTGGGCAAGTGGCTATATCCCTTGATGGCTTCCTCATCTGTAAGGGGAGGAAGATTGCTATAGATCTTACCTCTCAGAGATAACTTGAGGATTAAAAGAGCTCATACACATAAAGGCACAGAGAAGGTGCTCTTTGAGTGTTGATTGTTTTATTATTAGCATATCTCTGAACCCCGGGCACCCAGTAGATGCTAATGTTGGTGGGACTGAATGGATCTTCAAGATTAGTTGTCTTCCTCTTTGTTTTTGAAAGTTGGCTGGAGCAGGTGTTGACTTTAGTCAGTGATTGCCTGAAGAAACTCACAATGTAATAATTCCCATGGTAGCTGCCTGCAATCCACCCCTGTGTGCCCCTGCCTGGGTCCTGGAAGAGGAAGCCAGCCAGGTAAGATGAGGAATCTTTCAGCCTCAGAATGTCAGTAGCCCCCAGGCCCTGCTTTTGCTTTTTCATTTTTCTGAGGCTATGGCTTTTGGATGTGAGCTCCGGAAGGGTCAGAGCCTGTCTCATGGTTGTAGACACTGTCAGGTGGTTCTGGGTAGTTGGGCCTGAGGTTTTGAAAGAAGGGCTTGCCACTGGCAAGCAATTTATCTAGTTAGTAACAGTGAAAGATGCCTTCGCAAACTTGTATTTGGGGGGCGTAGAAATTAATCAGATGCCACCAATAGCCAGGATTGTGGGAATTTAGAAAACTGTCTTTTCTAGGATGTAGAGGTGGCACTTCGGCTACCTTTTAATTTATTTGAAAAATATTTTGATTACATAAATAAAACTTATTTTATATAGACAATTAGAAAATATAGATAAGCACCAAGAAGAAAATAAAAGTCATACATAATCATGCCATTCATAAGTTACAGCTATAAATTTTGGTCTGTGTTCTTTCAGATTTTACTATGATTGTATGTACCTATTTTTTTCTTTCAAAAATGGAGTATTGTTTAACATTGTTTTGTGACTTCCCTTTCCCATTTTTCAGATGGTTTCTTTTTGTTTCTGTTTGAGCTTTGACCTTCCCTGCCATTTGTGAGTGAGCAAAGACAGGCGTTTTGCCCTAAGGGAGGCATTTGAGAAGCAACCCTCTGGTTGCTCATTGGTGTAATTGCTTAAAGAGTGGAGGACAGAGAGGTGCATGGAGTCTTTCTGCCTCTCCCCAGCCATATTTCTCCTTCTCCCCTCCCTATTCCCCCAAATCTAGTCTCCCTACCCACCCTCTGTCATTTTTTTCCCTTCCATACAAACTCGGGAAAGTGATACCACCTACAGTATGAAGGTTTCTTTCCATAGCTTTGAGAGAGAAACTTCTTAGAGCTCAGAAAAAGGGTGCACAGAGAGGAGATGGGAAGAGCCTCACACCTAGGCTAGGGGTGGGATCTTGGAATAAATGACAGAGAGGAGGGCCTGGGTCCCTGGTTTTGTCTTGAAGCAGTGAGAAAAAACTGGATGATAGGTTGGGGGATTAGGGCAGGTGGCTGTGGGGATTTCTTGCTGAGATGGCAAGCAAGTTAGCCGGGAAGAGGCCTGGAGAATAAGAGGCCCAGATGTGGGCCAGAAAATGAGAAGGAAATGTCTTGGTGAGACATACTCCTCCACCAGGCATAGCCCAGGCCAGGTGGTTTGACAAGTCTGGTATACCCAGTCATCATGCCCTACAGACACACCTGTATGCCAGCAGCTGCTCTCTGGCATTCCCCTGGATGCTAGGTGGGGATCTGAGCCTAGTAGACAGGCATGAGGAAGATGTTCCCAGCGTCCTCAGTATTGACAGCTAAGATTCCATTCTAGGAAAACAACTCAGAGCCAGGGAGAAAATTGAAGATAGGCATTTGGGGAGGAACAAGCTATGCCTCTCCTTTACTTCTTATAGAATAAAAGGAGTCTCTTGCAGTAAGTAGGAAGAAGGTCTATCTGAACCCTGAGGATAAGTGAGACTTGGTATCTTTGTCTTCTCTGGGTCACTCCAGTCTGCACACAGGCTGGTGTTGCAAGATGGGGTCAGGAATTCACCCTTAGGAATGAGATGATTTCCGTAAAATGTGTGTTCCTGTGCTCCTGACAGGATCAATTTTGTTTTCCTGTGGATCCTGGTCCTTGCCAGACCTGACAGATAACCTTAGGGCTACAGAGCAGGGTAACTTCCTGTGTGGCTCAAAGCCTGTACTGCTCCTCTCCCTTTCTCCCTTCCTCCACTCCAGAGCTATAATTAAGTTCCTATATGAAACCATATCCCTCAGCTGACACATGCTTGTAACCGCAGTTCTGATCATTGGGCAGCTCTTCTGGGGTGACTCCTGGGGCTGGTGTCTCATCAGCCTCCAGATGGTCTTGGGTAGGTTGGAGTAGGTGGTGGAGATTTGCCAGAAAAGGGGTGGGAACAGTGAAGCACGCCAGACTTGCTCAAGAGTCGAAGTGGGAAGTCTTAGGAGACATAGAAGTCTTAGGAGACATAGAAGGCTAGTAAGCAGCCTAGAGTGCCAGGGGACACAAATGGGGAGGAGACGGACAGGCAGCCTTACAGGGTGGGAGGGCCTGGACAGGGACAACCTTCTGAATCGCTGAGCCACAAAACGGAATGTGATCAATTGATTTTATTTTCTATTCTGTGTATTTCTGTAACATTTTAAAATTGAGATACACTTCACATAACATAAAATTCACAATTTAAAAGTATACACTTCAGTGATTATTAGTATATTAATTGTGTTGTAAATCCATTGCCACTATCTAATTCTGGGACATGTCCATCACTCCCAAAATAAACCCTGTACCTCTTAATAGTTAGACCTAAAATCACCCTTCCTTCATTCGTCCCCTGGCAACCTACTAGCCTTCTGTATGGATTTTCCTATTGGACATTTAATATAAATGGAATCATATAATATGTAGCCTTTTGTGTCTGGCTTCTTTCACTTACTATAACGTTTTCAAGGTTCATCCATGTTGCAGTATGTAATGATACTTCATTCTTTTTTATGGCTGCTGAATAATATTTTATTGTATGATAGTACCACCTTTTATTTATCCATTCATCAATTGATGGATTTTTGGGTTATTTTCATTTTTTGCCTCCTGTGAACTTTCATTTACAGGCTTTCATGTGGACATATAAGAATATACCTAGGAGTGGAATTCCTGGGTCATATGATAGCTGTGTTTTACATTTTGAGGAACTATCAAGCTGTTTTCCAAAATGCCTATGCCATGTTTTCACTTACTCACTTGTAGATGAATTTATTTATTTGTTTATTATGTTTATTGGCTATTTTTAATTATAAAATGTGAATAACATGAAATTTACCATTTTAACCATATTGTAAGTGTACACATAGTTCATTGGCATTAACTACATCACGTTGTTGTGTAACTGTCATCACCACTCATCTCCAGAACTATTTTTTATCTTGCAAACATGAAACTCTGTTTTCATTAAACAGCAACTCCCCCAAGTCCCTGGCAATAACCATCATTCTACTTTCTGTTGCTATGAGTTTGACTACTCTAAGTACAGCCTATGGAGCAGAGTTATACAGGATTTGTCCTTTTATGACTGATTTATGTTACTCAGTACAATGTTTTAAAGGTTCATCCATGTTGTAACATGTCAGAGTTCCTTTTTAAGGCTGAACAATATTCCCTTGCATGTATATACCACACTTTATTTATCCATTCGTCTGTTGCTTTCACCTTTTGGCAGTTGCGAATGTGCTGCTATGAACATGGATGTACAAATATCTGCTCATGCCCCTTCTTTCACTTCTCTCTGTCATATACCTAGAAGTAAAGTTGCTAGATCATATGGTAATCCTATTTTTAATTTTTTAAGGAACCACCATCCTGTTTTTGTCCACACCATATTATACCCCACCAGCAGTGCACAAGGGTTCCCACGCCCTCACACTCGTGATTGATAGTTTCAGTACAGAATCCTTATAATTTTGAGATCACTGCTCTACATTTCAATATGAATTATGAAGTTAGTTGGATTCTAAGTCCTTTGTAAGTAGTCTGTTTTTTCCTCTCTGAAGGATGTAAGAATTTTTTTTATTCTTGGAGTTCAGGCATATCACAAGGATATATATAGTTATTTGTCTTCTTTCCTTAATTCCTTCAGGGCCCTCAATTGCTGAAGACAAGTCCTTTGGGATCTCCAGGAAATATTTTACTGTTTGTTTTCCTTGAATGTCTCTATCCTCTGCTTCTTGGACTATTATTAGACAGACTCTAGGCTTCTGGACTTCTTAATTAATTGCTAGTGTGTAGAAATATGATTGATTTTATATAGTATTCATTTTATATCTTTCAACCTTGCTGAATTTATTTATTAGTTCTAATAGTTTTTTAGTGGACTTATTATGATTTGTTATAAGGTCATGTTATCTGTTAATAGAAATAGTTTTACTTTTCCTTTCTAATCCTGATAACTTTTATTTCTACTTCTCATCTAATTGCCCTGGCTAGAATCTCTAGTACAACATGAATAGAAGCGGTGAAAGTAGACATCCTTGTCTTGTTCCTGATCTTAGGGGGGAAGCTTTCAGTCTTTCAGATTAATTTATTTTGAATAGATAATTCTCGACATCTTACAAAGTTTAGAAGATAGTCCCTCTTTTCCTCCCGTATCTCTCAGCTGCCCACTCCCCCATCATGGAGGCAGCCCTCATAGCCACTTTCATTTATACCCATATCAGTTATTACATTATTACTTTCCAGGCAGGTGGCTATCTGCTATACTCACTGGTCTGTCCCTTGTTTTATGTGTTGTTTCTTGTCCATCTTTGCATACCAGTACACATGGAGCGTCTTTTACACTGCTGCCACATCTGTTATATAGGTATGCCATTCCCCTATTTATTGATGGATGAGCAGGTGATTTCCAGTCTTTGGCTGTAATGAATAACCTAGATGTGTATAATTTCACACACAAATAAACAGATTAATAATGATATATTGTGGCAGATGCAGTGATGGAGATATGTGTGGGAATACTATGGGGAGGAGGCAAAGGCTTCCAGAGGAGGGTGATTGATGGAGCCTTAAGAAAGGCTCAGGGTGAGCACTGGCATGTAAGGCGGGCCTTGCAGGGCAGAATTGCTCCTGGTGGAGATGTCATGGGAAGAGCAGTTAGAGTAAAGAAGCTCATATGAGATTGGAGAAATTAAGAATATTAATTATCTATTGCTTCATAACAAATCACCCCAAAGTTAGTGGCTTTATGATCTTTCCATTTCTGTGGGTTCCATTGCACAGGGGCGTGGATACCAGGAGACAACTATTATTGCAAGCCAATTTAGAAAGCTGCTTCCAATAGCAGGTTGCAGTGAGGATGGGATTGGCTGAGCAGGCCCAGGTGACAGGATGGAGCCATTATTATAGATTATCTTACATTCTTGGCTGAGAACTTGAGATTGATCTGAGAACAGAACAGTTGAAGTCACAGAAAGACCTTTGCACAGGAGAATAAATGTGGTAACTGTCATCTAGGGAAATTAATCTGCTAGCATTATCCTAGAGAGGTCAAATGGAGAAGGATATACGTGTAGAGACATAGAGTAGGAAATGTCTATGAAAAGTTTCTGGTCTGTAGTAACAGTTGCTATGTTTCAAGCACCTCTGTACTATGTACTTTGGCTGTATTTTATCTTCAAAATGACCACAAAAAGAAAGATATTACTGATTTACATTCAGTTTGCCGCTGAGGAAACTAAGCCTCAGAGAAGTTAAACTTGAATATGCTCTGTAACTAGTAAGTTGCAGGGGAGCACTCAGGTCTGCCTGGCCTTGAAGAAGAATGTGCCTTTTGGTGGCAGTAGGAGTAGAAATGTGGAGGTTATGGAGGAAGTGAGGTCTTGGCCCTTTGGATGCTGAAAGAAGATGGAGGAGTCTGAGAGGTTGACTTTTTGAACCTAGGTGGCTGGGACAAAGATGACACTGTCCCAGGAAGAAGAGAAACCCATTGGGGACACTAGTGTGGTGGGGGAAGGTGAGTCATCCTGGAACATTGGGCACTTGTTGACAGGGTCCTTCCCAGTTATAGGGGGCACTTAAATAGTTTCTCTACTTTGTACATGAATATGTACCCTTGGGCAAAAAGTGTTCTAAAAGTGGGAGCTTATTGGCAAATAGATACTGTGGGGTTGTTGTTTGTTCAAGCAAACACTGGGTTTACATGTTCTCTCAGCAGCCTGTCCACCATGGGGCTGGACTTCTGCCACATTCTACTGGTGAAAGCAGTCACTGAGGCAGCCCAGATTCAAAGAGGGTAAACTAGACTTCACATCTTGATGGGAGGAGTAGCAAAGGGATTGTAGCCATATTTAATCCAGACAGCAAATAAATAATGGAGAGCAGAGATTTTGAGCCCTGATCTGTATGACTCAGACCCAAGGCTCTTTCTGCCACACTATATTATGTCCCTATCTGCTTCTGACTCCTTGGGGGCTGCAACATTTGCTGGCTCGTGTGTGTTGTTAGAGGAAACTGATTTTTATTTTGGCATGCCAGAGAGAAAATTGTATTAGTCATTCCTTTTTCACAGGTTAACATCCAAGATCACTAGGCTTGAGAGAACCTTCCAAATAGGCTTTGTCCTAGGGATTTGCTAGCTGCCCCTCAAGCTTCAGCACCAATTGTCTAACAGGCATGGAATTTCTCCTTGGAGTTTCCCTCTCTGCACTTAATAGCCTTTTGATACATAGCTCTGGCCCTGGGGGATCCTTAGGACATTGCAGCCAGATGTGCAGGCTGGCTCTTCTACAAGTTGTCCCAGATGGTATCTAGTCCAGTGATTCCCAGACATGGCTCAGCTAGCAGATTCACCAGGAAGTTGTGGAATAGGTGTAGATTCCTAGGCCTTACCTTGCACCTCTTAAATTAGAATTTCCAGTAATGAAGTCCTGGGATCTGAAGTCCTATGACTTGAGAGGGAAGCCTGGTTAGGTAACCGTTGACTTCTCAGCGAGGTGCCTCTAAAGTTGCTGATTAGAGGTCAATAGTGATTGTCCTGAGGGTTTTACACTTTACAATCTGGAAGTGACTCCTAAAAGTGTCCAGGGGTTTCCTACTGTATCTGTTTAAATATTTGATATTCTTTTGCATTCTTTGATAATAACTGATCTTCATGATGACTGCTGGTTTTCTTTTCACATGTTTGCAGAGCAGAGCAAGCTTTGTAGTGGTCAACAAATCCTTTTTAACCAAGGACTTGCTGGGTATAATTTACCTGGAATACAAAATTCCTTTGTTTAACTGTCAGTTATCTTTGGTGCAAAGAATATGAAAACTCTAGGTATATCTAAGTTAGCATAATTGGACCTTTCTAGTTCTGTGCCTTGGACCTACTTAAGGTCCACCTGTATATTCAAAAAATTCAGTTGATTTCTTTTCTCAGTTAAACTAACATCTACATTTTAGAATATTTGAAAAACATAGAATACTGTAAAGAAGAAAAAAGTTACCTAGAACTTTCCTCACAGAATCACTACAGTTAATATTGATGGATAGTCTTGTCTTGTGCACTTGCTCACGTGCACATACTAGTGCGCTCTCTCCCCCCACCCCCGCACTCCTCTCCCTCTCCCTCCCTCCCACATAAACATCTTCATACACCCTCTTTTTGAAAACCATGTTTAAGTCATATTGTGATACTGTGATTTAGCAGCTTTATTGACACATAATTCAGTTTACCCATTTTAAATGTACAAATTGATACACCCGCTATAGAAAACAGTATGGAAGTTCCTCAAAAAAATTAAGAATAGAACTACCATAATACCCAGCAATTCCTCTTTTGGGTACCTGCCTGAAAAATTTGAAAACACTTACTTGTAAAGGGATATATGTACTCCTCTGTTCATTGTAGCATTATTCGCAGTAGCAAGAACATGGATCAACCTAAGTGTCCTTTGATGGATAAGTGGATAAAGATGTGGCATGTATGTACAATGGAATAGTGCTCAGCCATAAAAAGATGAAATGTTGTCATTAACAACAACATGCTTGGAACTTGAGACTATTATGCTAAGTAAAATAAGTCAGACAGAAATGGACAAGAACTGTATGATTTCACTCATATGTTGGATAATAAGCAAAACAAACAAAAAATAAACTCATAGATACAGGCAATAGAATGGCGGTTACCAGAGGGGAAGGTGTGGGGGGAAAGGGGAGGACAAAGAAGGTAAAGAGGGTCAAATACATGGTAACTAAAGGAAACTAGATTTCAGGTTGTGAGCACACAATTGAGCGTACAGATGTTGTATAATAATGTTGTACACCTGAAATTTATATAATGTTGTTAATTACTCCAATAAATATTATAAAGATAATTTTAAAATTTTTTATAAGACTGGATCTGTAAACAAACAGTGTAATTTGGTTTTTATTATATTTGCAAAGTTGGATGATCATTACCATAATATAATTTTACCTTTTCACCATCCCAGAATGAAATCTTATATTCATTAACATTCACTCCCATTCTTCCCCTTACCTTCAGTTGCCACAAATTTGCCTATTCTGGATAAATGGGGTTAAACAATATAAGGTCTTTTGTGATTGGATTCTTTCAGTAAACATAATTGTGATACTATTTTGAAACTTGCTTTAAACATTTATGTCACTAACAATGTGAATATAGTTTTCAAGAATGCATTTTTAACAGTCAAGCTGTATTCTATTTTATGAGTGTATCTGAGCACATTAAACCAGTCCTGCTGATGGATGTTTAAGTTATTTCTTAACTTTTCTGCTCATAGCTAATGTTTTCTGTGTTCAGAAATCATCTTGTTTGTTAATTTATTGGTTAATTGTCTGAATCCCTGACTAGACCAGAACCCCTCTGAGGGCAGCCACCTTGTCTGTCTTGTCAACATTATCTCCCCAGGACCTGACAGAGTTCTGCACTTTGTAGGTGTTCATTTTTACAAGTGTGTGTGTGTGTGTGTATGTATGTGTGTGTAATTTTTAATTAATCAAAATGTAAGGATGTTGATAAAGTTTGCTAAATTGCCAAATTCCAGAGTTATACAAATTTACCCTTTTTTTGCAGTATATGAGAGTGCCTGACCTACTATATATATATGTGAGTTAATTTATAAAGAACATCCTGTGATCTTTTAAAATACAATATTCTTTGACTCATGAACCAGTTAGTTTAGGATCAGTGGTCACATGACCCTCTCCATGGGCTACAGAAGTCCTGTGTGTTGGGTAAGATGGTGGTGTCTGGGAGCTCTGACTCTGGGTCCCATTGTGGCCCTGTGGTATTGCAATGTTTCCTGTTGCCCTTACAGAGGCTGTATGGAGTTCTTTAGCCACTTCCCCTGTTGCATGCAGACATGTTGGGGAGCGAGTAGAGTTGTGTCGGTCAAGTGTGTGTAAGAAGATGTTTATTCCAGTTGCTGATTGAAATGCCTTTTGAAGTCATGAGGAGAGATGTCACTCTGCAAACTGTGTGCCTTCAAAAACAAATGAAGAAACGTTTCCAGGAAGTCTGACGCAGTCAGCCAAGGCTACTCCCTCTGAAGGTAGTGGGTACCCACATGGCTGGTAAACGCTAGCTGAGTCACCCCCTGGCTAGTCCCTGCTCCTCTTCACATAGTTCCTGTCTGGGAAAGCCTGCTACATGGTGCCCATGATGAGGAGCATTGCCAGCAATTCAGGGCAGGTCTCCCCAGTTCATGGCAGCAGACTCTTCCTTGTGGATTCACAGCAGTTCTTTTCTTCAAAGATGAATTGTAGTGTCTGCTTATTTTTGGATAAGTAGGTAGAGTATGCACTTGGGATTTGAGGGATGAGCTGGATGGCCAGGGTAGTGCTTGTGTGGAGCAAAGAGCTCATGTTCTCTGTAGGGGAGGGGGGTCAGTTAAGGCCCTAGAAGTTCATCTTATCCAACTATAGCTGACTGGTAATCCTTTTATTCATCTGTCATGGTTTTCATATCACATTCCACTTGAGTGCTCCAAGCCTTCCCCCACTCACCTCTATCCCTCTCATAAGGTACTGCCTCTTATAACTGCAAAAATCACCAGTGTTACAGATGCCTTAACTTTTCTATGCACCTCAGAAATCTCTCATATGTTTAGTCTCACATAATTATTCATTGTTTTATTATTACTTCAGTAGTTGTGCCTAGTACCCCTTATTACACTCTGGAAATATGCAGCAGAAAGAGATGTACCCTGCCCTGTAGGAGGCAGTGCATCTCTCTTTTTCCTTGGCCTTATTTCCCTTCCTCTGACTATGCCTTTGCTGCCCTGAGTGTGAGCATCCTGAGGGCTTCTGCCCTTTTTCTGCTTCTCTCACCCTCTCAGGGTGCTTGGACCTTCCTGGGGCTATAACCTTTTCTTTTTATAGAAACAAATACTGAACTTCTTGCCCCAGATCCTTCTCTGCTGAATGCCAGGCCCACATGTCCACCTTCCTATTGGAGTGCTCAATTTTCAAAGCAGAACTTCCCTTTGTCAACCTTCTTTCCACATCTCCATTTCTGTTCATAATATGCCGTTCTCTCAGTTCCTAGGAGCCTTTTGACAGCTTGAACCCCTCTCCACAGGTGTCCCTCCCATTCTCTCAGTGTTTGTTTCCAGTGTTCTGATTTCACTGCCTGTAGTGGATTGGATAGTGGCCCTTCAAAAGATATGTCCATGTTCTAATTCCTGGAAGCTATGAATGTGACCTAATTTGGAAAAAGGCTTTCTGGAATCTTTCCCATGCTGCAGCTATATACAAATCTATGCTTGTTGGCCTCCTCTTTGGGCTTGTCAATCCCTTGGTCTAAAATATAGACACTGTTTCCTGTTTCCAGTGATTATACGTTCATTACTTCCCAGGTCGGAAGGCAGGGTTCACTGCCTTCTTCTCTCAAACTCCCAGGTCAGATGTGCAAAGGCCATGTGTACACAGCTACAAGTGTGGTCCTTGGAGATAGGTCTGGAGTTAGACCTGTGTTCATAATCAGCTTCTGTGACCCCACTTCAGTGGCCTTGAGAAAGTTTTCTTTATCTTTCTGAGCCTCAGTTTCCTCATCTGTAAAATGGGGATAACAGTGGTACACACTTCCTGGAGTAATTGAGAGAATTCAGTGAAAGAATACTCATAAAACATGTAGCATGTGCCTGATTCTTTGGTAGCACTTAATAAATATTATTAGAAATGACCAGCTTCCACTGTGGAGAGTGATAATTGCATTGAGGCCCCAAGCTATTGGGTGGCACAACTGCGGGGGCAGTAGAATTGTGTAACCAGTGGGCATGGAGAAAGAACGTTGCCAGTGTTGTCTCCTTCATGAACTCATGATTCTGCATGAGTGAACTGTACTTGAACTGCACAGAGGAGCTAGCCGTTCTTTGAATCTCAGAGCTCTGACCGGGCTTGTCTTTCTTGTATTGTGGTTATCCTTTACTCCACAGTGTGCTCCCCGAGAGCAAGATGGGCACTAGGTAACTATTTGACTGCTTGAACTGATTCAGCAGTGGGAGTGGTCAATCCACTACTTGTAAACCATAGGGGCCGTCCTGCTTCTGACTCCCACTTCTGGTGAGTCTGTTTCTACTGTGGCTGCACAGATAAAAGCTTCTGCCAAGGAGCTTTTCCACTCTGTAGATGGAATGCATAGTGGCTCACTCTAGTCTCTCACCACCTCACAGCAGGAGCAGAGCTTGGGTGGGCAGGTATCATTGGGAAACATGGGTTTACTGCCACAGTCATGAGATGAGAAGTCCTGGGGCTGGAGCTTGGGCTTTGGTTGCTTCGGTTTTTGTTTTGTTTTGTTTTTATTAAATACAAATTAATATACATTCTTAATACTGAGAGTTGTTAAGAATCTTTTCTGGAAAATTCTGGTCTAACCCACTGACCTTATAAAATGTGTCTGTAACTGCTTATAGGATATCTTTACCGGGGGTGTCTCCAGAGCTCCAGAAACTCAACATGTCCTCAAATGACCCCTTATATTTTTTTGCCAGACCTGCTTTTCCCACAGTCCCCACCTTAATGGGAGCATCCCTATGCCCCTGGCCGCCTGATGGTTGTCCTTTATTTCATTCCTCTCCCCAGTGCCTTTTTGTCAGTCACCAAGTCTTGTTGATTCCTCAGTATCTCGTGCTTTTTGCCTTAAAGTCTACTGATACTAGTGCTATCTCAGCTTGTGGTTATTTGCCTCATATTTTCAAACTGTCTCATCACATTTTAGGAGTTTCTTTCATAAACAGAATGTAGCAAGATTTAAATTTTTAAACCAAATCTGACAAATCAGTCTTAAATGAGTTTAATTTATATACATTTTTGAGATTTGACTTAAAAATATTATGATGTTTTGAGTATTTTCCAGATACCTTCCCATATTGTGTATTTATCTCCTTTTCTGCCTTCTGTTAGATTGAGTGTTATTTCCTTTACTGATTTGAAAGTTATACATCTTCTGTTCTTACTCCTACATTTTCTGTTTTTTTCTCCCATCTTTTTACTTTGAAAAAACATGAAAATAGAGTAGTGGACATTTGTACTTTTAATTCAGTTAATGCATTCCTCTGTATACTTTGCTTTGGAACTATTTTAAAGTACATGTGGATTTGTTTTTCATTTTCTTGCTCAGGATTGGTGTGCTAGTTCTATCTGAAGACTCACTTAAAAAACAAAAAACTTATTTCAGAAGAATTTTAGATAGATTTAGAGAGTTTCTGTGACCCTTCACTCAGCTTCCCCTAATGTTAACATTTTACATTTAATTTTTTTTTAATTCTGGGAAATTCTTAGTCATTATCTCTTTGGTTCTCAGTTTTTTCTATTCTGGCCTTCTGGAATTCCTTAGACATGGTGACCATTCTACCATCCAACTCTCTGTATCTGTTTTTTCTATCTTGCTTTATCTCTTTAAGCATCTAAATTTTTTCACTTTGTAGCCTCTTTCAGATTGTTTTATTGCTTCTGATTCTTGTGCTGCTCCTTAATCTATTTATGTCTAATGCTTGTTCTTTTTGATGGCTTATTTCCTTTTTGGTTTGTAATTTTGGACTGTGAGCTTATCTTTAGAAGAGACTATTTTATGGACAAATTTTGTGCCCTATGTTGTGGAAATATCTCTCAAAGCAGTTTGCTTCTGGTGGGGCCGTAGATGTTTCAGTGGGCCTGGTTCAGTTTTAATGTTCATTTCTCAGTTTGGCACCCAGTCACCACTCTGTTGTTGTAAAGTCAGATTCATATCCATGGTTGGAATTAGCTTAGTAGTTTAGTTTCTTATGGGTGACCCCTTTCTCTTCCACACAGCCTTGGAAAAATGACTAGCTTCTTGTTGCTTTCTCATATTAGGCAGCCCTTTAAGGCTTGATATCAGGACTCAAAACCACAACCAGGCATTAAAACTACGTCGTATGTGGATTTAAAAGTCCATAGGTCATTTTGATGTTAGTTCCACTTACTTTCATGTTTCAGTTTTTCATTTTTGGCACATGGAGTATTTCTCTTTCTTTTAAGTTTGGATGTATGTTTAAGGATATCATTTGTTTTATCTAGTATTTCTATATGACTGTAGTGGGAAAGGGAAGTGCTTTCACATTCATATTGCTGAAAGTTCAAATCCAGATTTTAGCATAAGAAGCCCTTCATGATCCAGCCTCTGCCTCTCCCTGCATAAACTTAACTCTTAAATTTTATACTTCTTCATGTACTGTAATACTTAAAAGCTCAGGTTTTAGTGTGCCAACTGTACAAGACTGTAATTAAGACTGTAATTTAGTGTGCCAACTGCACACTAGTGTGCAAGACTGTAAGTCCTTTTTAACATATTATTTTGGACAAATTGCTTATCTTCTTCGTGCTTCAGTTTTCTCATCTATAAAATGGCAACAACTGGCATATAGTAAACCTAATCCCTGTTAGTTCCCCTGTGGTTGCTGTCTTCATTAGGGCATACTCAGGCTTCTGCACCTTTGCACATGCTTATTCCTCCCAGGAAGTGCCTTGAAGCTCCCAGAATTCTGTCGCTTGGTTTTACTTACTGAGTTGTGTTGAATTTCTCTGGTCAAGTAGGCAAGGGCTGGGAATGGTATGAGACACCAATGCAGGAAGAGAGCAGTAAAGATTTTTTTTTTTTTTTTGGCAAGTTTTGTGCAGAGTTGATGGAAGTATGGTTGGGACACAGGATAGTGATTCTCAGTCTAGCCAAGGATGCCAAGAGACTTACAGCCAGCCATCCAGTTGCCAGAAAAAGCCATGACATCCTGCAAACTGAAGTGGTTTCTGGCCTTAAGAATTCATGCCCCACATTCCATCCTCAAACTCAGCTTCTCTGAGTGCCAGGCAGAGGAATACAAACTAATTATAATCCCTAGTGGATCCTAAGAACCTTTAATTTTAGAATAAGGCTGCATTTCTGAAGAGATAGTTGCTTTAGGAGTGGATGCTTCTACATGCCAGGGGTCTCCAAGGAGAACAGAGTGTGAAAGCTCAGTAGCCTGGTGTTTAGAGCTAAGTATTGCCCATAACTGCCCATCATTTCCAGCCCAATTAAGGTGTCTGCTCCTCTGAGATTTCAACAGTTATAAAGGCCCCAGGCAGAGCTAAACAGGGCCTGTGCCATCCCCCCTGTTAGTTTTGCCTGAATTCTCTGACCTCTTGGGAATCTATTGCAAGAATATTCTCAGAAAAGGAGGGAACTTGATCTTTGAGGATCCCTATAAGTGTCTGGCAGACAGTTGTCTGGTGGGAATGGTGAATATGACAACTCTGACTCACAGGACCCTTGGCTGGGGTTTCAGGAATCAGCTTCAACTCAGGAGTAGGCACAAGGCTAGGGCTTGGAGGACAGTTTGGGGCAACACACACATCATTAGTTTCTTCCTCTCAGAGAGGAGAGCTGGTAGTCTAGTTGGAGAGAATTCCTAGCACATGAAAGCTGCAGCCAACTGTGCAAGACTGTAATACCATGTGATACTGTTCTATGCACATCTGCCCCTTCAACAGATGGTGCTTTTGCTCAAAAGGAGGGATTCTCTTTCTGAAGTTTGGACCATCAGTTTATTATTTTTCTTGATTGACTTTATTAGCACTGTTACAGACTGGTCTGAGATTACTAGGGCCACCTTTTATATTTCCAAGAAATGGCCCCAAATGTGTCTTTATGAATTTCTCCTTTCTTCCATTTCTCTAAATAATGACAGGTTAATTTTACAAGTGTCACTTACTGATTTCCCAGGGTCTCCTGGGAGTAGGTCACCAGCCATTGCTGCTTCTGGGGGATTGAGGTTTTTCCTATAGACTCTCAGATTATTTCTTTGCCTTTTCTAGTCTGACCTCATTTTTTTAGGTGAGTACATCTCAAAGTGACTGCTGAATCAGGATTCCTGAGAGTGGACCTTTGAGTCTGTTACTGAGGATTGGAAGAAAATGGAGCAAGTAGAGATCTGAAGCAGTTATAGATAGATTTAGGGATGCGAATTCCAAGAGAGTTAGGTAGTCTATAATCTCAGGCAGTTGTGGAAGCTCCACTGAGTCATAAATGACCCAAGTTCCTTCCCGTTCCCTGCTCCGTCATTCTTAGGGTATGAGTGTTGTTCTTTTTGTTCAAAATGGCTTCCATGGATCCAGATATCACATCCTCATTCCAGATTCCAGGCTGTAGAATTGAAAAAGAGGGAAGGTTGATGGGCCTCCTCCCTCTCTTTTAAGGATACTTCAAGCAAGTCTAATGTCACTACCACTGTCTGTGAGGGGAAGCTATTCAATATCTCGGAGCCATAGTTACCTCATTTGTAAAATGGGCATATAATACTTACTCAGGAGGATGAGGATTAGAGAGAATGCATATGGATTGCCTGGCACAACGCCCAGCCCACAGTACATGCTCTCTGGTACCTGCTGCTGCAGCACACCTTAACACCATTCCCTTTCCCTTCTTCCCCTTATTCCATCTCTCCAAGGTCTCTATCCTGCCCTTTTTTTTTTTTTTTTTGGCACCCTTTGCCCTCTTTTACTACCCTACCTTCCCCCGCATCCCCTCTCTTCTCTGCTCCTAATTCTCTTGCTTTCATCCCTCATCATCTTCTTTATCTTTTACTTCACCTCGTACTACCTTTTCCTTATATTGCTTCTGTGTCTCTGTCTTCCTGATGTCCTTAATTAATGGCAAAGTATCAGTATATTACAAGGACCAGAGTTTAGAAGTTGTGACAGGCCTTTGAACTGTAATTCAGCAATGAGTAATTTAAGAAAACCAAGTTTATTTGGTTTATTCATGAGTCACTTACAAATCATATTTGGCAGTTAATAAGCAGAGATCAGACATAGTTGTGGCTTAAATCAGTAATTTATTCTCTGTAGGTTTTTAAAAGAAATCTTGGGGAGACAATCTAGAGTTGGTCTCTCTGTTCTGCCATCCTTAGTGCATGGCTTCCAAACCCAGGTTTGTGTCATGGTCTATGATGGCTGATGGATCTCCAGCTATCATGTCAGGTTTCTGGGAGTAAGAGTGGAAAGACCAAAAGGACATATGCTAGCTGTTTGTCTCCTCCTCAAGGACATTTTGTATAAGTCCCACTCAGTAGTTTTCCCTTTCCTTCATTGGCTTCCCATAGCTGCAAGAGAGGCTGAGAAGTCTTTTAGCCAGACAGATTGCCACCTGAAATAAAATTGAGATTCTAAGAGAAAAGGGGAGAGTAGATACTACATAAATAATTTGCAGGGTCTGCCACTATTCACTTAGCATTAGTTTAGCACCTACTATCTGCTAGTTACTAAGACCAGTCAAGGAGTGCCCATTCCAGAGGGGAGACACAGAAAAGTAAACAAGTACAGTACAGAAGGAGGATGGTAGAGGAAGAGGCATAGAGTGGAGGAAGGCATGAGGAAGTGTGCCTCACACACCTGCCAAGGGCTGTCAGAGTAGCCTCCAAAGTTTATCACACTCTGCATTTAGTTCCTCTGTGCCTTCTCTGCTCTCTCCCTTTTATTGTCATTGTCATTGCCATTGTTGTTGTTGGGGGGTTTTTTTGACCCCAGCAATAGCCCTTAGAGCCTGAGGAAGTGGGAACAGTTGGCAGCTTAGTAGGGACCTCTGGGATGGGAGCCACATGTTTGAAGGGCCAAGTCCAAGGCCCACGGGCAATCAGAAGCTAGTAGCAGCAGTGCATCCTGTTTCTGGATATGCCATGGCACTGCTGGGAGACATTGCTTCAGGAATGGGGTCCATATTGGGAGGGGTGTACCTGACCAGGCACCTGGCATCAGCTACATTGTGCTGTCCCTCGTAGCTTGTCCTTAAATGAAAACTTTATAGTGGTATAATCCTTCTCCAGGTCCCATAAAATAAGTATGAATGTTTTATCTGCATTGATTAATTGAGAGTCTCAGGATGCTATAGTTAATCATATATATTTTTAAAAAGTACAACTTCTACTTTCTATAAAATTAAACATTGATATTCCTTCTTGGAACTCAAAGGGAATTTTAGGAATAATTTTTGTGACCTGTGGCGTCTTTGATTCCCATCTTAGGAACACCTGTTACCCTATCTCCTTCTCCTCCCCTCACTCAGTTCCCTTTGGGAACTCAGGAAAGCAATGGGAAGCTTGCTGCAAAGATTTTTTTTAAAGGCATATCCCAGCCCTTAAGGGTTTAATCTTTCAGGGAAGACAGAAAGGTTAAAAGGTTGTTAGTTCTGACCCAGTATACTCCTTATGAGCTTAGACTATGACACTAGGAGAGTTACTTTACTCTCCTTTGCTCAGTTTTCTTACCTGTCAAATTGAATCCTGGTCGTTACAGAGATTAAGAGGCATGTGGATGTACTTGACACATTCAGTTGTTGTTACTGCTCTTAGCCACTGTGGCTGAACCAATAGTTTGAGGCCAGAGTGCGGGAGGCCTTGGATGCCACATTAAGGAGTTGGATTTTAGTCTTTGGGCACAGAGAGCTGCAGGGGATTTGTTGGCAGGGATGTGACAGATTACATCTGAGTTTGGGACTGTCACCAACAGGAGTAGGGAGGCTGGACTGGGGCAAGGAAATATCTAGAAGCAGGTCCAGGTGAGGGGCTGGCAGGGCCTGAACCAGGACAGCAACAAAGTCGGGGAAAGTGGACAGTGGATCATTGGAAAATCACTAGTGAGAGACAACCCAGTGGCATTTCAGCCTATTTGACTAGGGGACGGTGTCCCATTGACTGGGAGAGTTGGAAGAGGAGCAGGTGGAGGTGGCAGAAGAAAGAAGTATGTGCAAGTGATTATTTCTGTCCCCAGGAAGCCCTAACATGTGCTCTGTGGAACTCTTTGAGCTGGTAAGACAGGCAGCCCCCTGGAGGCCTTCTACTTTCTCCCTGGGGTTGCTTCTCTCAAACTTGAGTTCTCATATTTGTAAGGAGGTGGGAAAGCTAGGCCTCTCCCAGGCCCAGATCAGTTTGAGCCAGGGACAGGGTGGCCAGTATTGACCTGCCTATGGCCCTGACCTTTTGTTCTCTCTTTGACTCTTTGTTGTCAGCTCCCAGCTTTATACCTCCAAACAAAAGGTGGAATTGCATCAGTTGTTGTTCCTTACAAGGCCCCAGGGGTTCCTCTCGGTAAGCTCACAGGCTGTTTTCATCCCTTCTTCTTTGACTTGTGCTGAAATTCTGCTTCTTGGCCTCTTGCAGTGTCTGCTTGGCTTCTGGGGTCTGCACCCAGGTTTAAACAGCTACCTTTAGTTTACCATCAGGATGAATTGTAGGAAGCTGGGGAGGACTGTGGTGGTAGTACAAGCTCATCTCCTCTTTTTAGTTTTTTTTTATGTTAAAATGTTTATTAACACAAAGTAGCACATAGACAGTTAAGAAAGTTATATATGAGAAAAAGGGACTGACTGGACATAAGATATCCAGCCCGTCCTCAGGAAGGAGTGAAGGTGATGATGAACAGTTTCCTGTATATTCTTCCAAAATTTTTCCATGTTTATAGTCTTACATATGAAATGTTGTTCTTCCTACTCCTACTCTTATTCCCTGTATCAGTGGGGAGCACACTAAATTGTTTTGACACCTAGCTCTTTTCACTTAAGTATATATGGGAAATTTTTCCACATCAGCATGTACACATCTATAGCATTCTTTTTTTAAGGTGTATATTCTTTAATATACTCAGTAAAGGCTACAGTTAGTTTTATTTTTTATTAAAATATACTTGACATACACTGCATTCTATTTTTAAAAAAATTTTTTTGTTGTGTGTATAATATATGTATAGCTTAACCAATAATTTTCTAGCAAACATTCATGTTAACTAGACATTAAAATGTTTTGGATCTATGAAGTGAACTTGACTTATAAAACATCTTCACAGCTGTTTTCTGGTGTGATTCTCATAGCCCTCTAAGGAAAACAGACCAGAAGAAATTTTTTGCAGCTCAGTATACTTTGTGAACAGTGAAGAGATGAGAAAGGTTAATGTGCATTTAATGAAGAGTAAAACTGGGTTTCTTGTTTGAGAGGCTCAGATTGTTTGGGGAGCAGGATCTAGAGGTACACACATATCTACCTAGAAAGAACATGTAAGGCAGTATCCATGGAGTGAGTGTGGTGGGTGGTAGATTCCTGGGGGGTGAGCTTCCCCAAAGGAGATGTAACTTGACCTGTCTTCAAATAGAGGAGCTAGGAATGAGATGAATGATAAAGGGAGGACATTTCAGGCAGGATGGCAGCATGGGTAGAGTCAGGGAGGTACAAACATGGCAGAGGTTTGGGGCCCTCTCGGCACTTTTCCTTCCACCACCAGCTGGTGTAATCATTCAGTCAGCAATGTTTAAATGACTGCTCTATGCCCAGCACTTTTGGGGTCCAGAGAGCAGCAGGGAGAATTCTGTTCGTGCCTGCCCTCTGTGGTCTCTCAAACTCTAGCCAGGAGATATTGGATGCACAACAGGCAAAACAAATTGATGGTGACAGAGTCAGAATATTGGTTATCTCTTATTGGGGGCCTTATTGGGAAAAGGCATAAAGAACCTTCTGGGGTGCTGGAAATATTTGCTATCTTGAGCTGGTTGATGATTTTGTGGTAGTATATAATGTAAGACTTCATGGCACTACACGCTACTTAATTCAGACTGCATAGTCTAACCATGGGTATGTTATATCTCTGTTATCAAACAAGCAAATAAATAGCACATTTCTGAATGAATGAATGAATGAATGAATAAAATGCAGTATCAAGAAAGCATGAGAAGGGCTACATTTGGGGGGAATCCAGGGGCTTTTAGAACCACACTGCATGAAGCTTATCCGTGGAAGTGATATATAATAGCTGATTTGAAGGATATGGAAGTGTTAGGTTAAGAAGCAGGGAGGTGTCTCAGGAGGAAGGAATAGACTATGCCAAGGCCCAGAGGGAGAAATCCTGGTGTGCTTGAAAGTTGAGAGTGAACAGTGTGGAGTTTTGAAGAGATGAGAGATGAGATTTCAGACCCTCAGCTTCTCTCACTGTTGTTTCAGTGAGTCTTGCTGCCTCTCTCTGCTCTTACAGGCATTGGAAGCAAAGCACCTCTCTGGTTCTGCCCATTCCCTTTCCTCAGAATTAGGTCAACCTTAGTAACTAGGAAGTCAAGGCCATGTCCAGGCCCTTTATCTGACCTTCAGAGAACTGGATGCTCCACCAGAGGTACAGTTTGCCATTTCCGGATGTGCTCTGCATCTCAGCTGTATTGCCTGCCTGGCTCACTTTGACCTTCCCTGGGAGTTCCTTTCCTAACCTTCTGGCCCAGCTGAAAGCAAAGCCATAACACCTATTCCAAAATCATCCCTGCTTCTCCTGAGTTGGAAATATTTCTTCCTCTGAAGTGTCCACTTTTTGCATGGTCTCCCATCACACCACTGTTTGTAGGCTCATCCACTTCAGGAGAAGTCTCTGCCTTACTTCTTTTTGGTATCCCCCTCATAGCAATCTAGGTCCGTGCTGTTGCACATAGTTCCCAAATCAATCCCATAAATGATTTCTTAATTGAATGTTGTTCTCACTGGAGGTTGGTGGAAGATTGCCATGGGGGTCACTGCCTGGGAAAGTATGAAGACTCTGGAACTTCCAAATTCCCAACAGTTATTAACTTTCAGGATTTGGGAAAAAAGAATAGAATATCCTGGGAATTCACAAAATTGTAAGTTATACTATATCTTTCATAACACTGTATTTATGAATTTTTAAAGAAGTATGAAAGGCCAAAATAAACTGCAAATTATTTTTCTATAATGTTTCAGAGTTTTTTCTGTAAAAGAAAAAAGATTTTACAGTAAATGCATGGTTTATTATTATTAGGAATAATATATTATGACAGGATTATATACTTATCATGTAAAAATGCTCTCTACCTGGTGTAGATACTTGGTAGCAGAAAATGTTAAAGGAAGAGAGAATTAACACAAAATGAATGGCAAATAAAAATTATTTACTGTTTTAAGGATAAGGCCTCAGATATTTAATATTTAAATGTTTTTAAAGTGACATTTGAAATATTTATTTTTAAATTTCCAGACACTAAAATTTACTCTTTTTGGTGTGTATTTCTGAGTTTTTGGAAAATTCATAGTCATTAACCACTGCTATAATCCAGATAAAGAATTGTGCCATCACCCCTAAAAATAATGACATTCGCTTGTGCTAATTCTTTGTAGTCAAACCTCACCATTTTGGTAAGCCCTGATCTATTCTCTGTTCTTATAGTTTTGCCTCTTCCAGAATGTTATATAAATGGAATCATAAAGTATATAGCTTTTGAGTCTTTTGTTTAGCACACTGTATTGAAATTTATCCATTGTCGTTGCTGTATGTATTACCTTTTTATTGTTGAATAGTATTCCATTCTGAGGATGTGCCACAAGTTGTTTCTGGTTTCTGGCAATTTTGAATAAACATTCAATGTACTGGTTTAAACACAGGTTTTCATTTCACTTAGGTAAATACCTCGTAGTGGGATTGCTGGATATGGTAAGAGTATGTTTAAATGACAAACTATTTTCCAAAGCAACTGTGCCATTACATCCCCTACCAGCAGTGTACGAGAATTCCAGTTTCTCCATAACCTTGTTAGCATTTGATATTGTCAGTTTTTGTTTTGTTTTGGTTATTCTAATAGGTATGTAATGGTATCTCGTTGTTTTAATTTGCTTTTCCTTCCTTGGCACTTTGAACATCGTTTTCTTATGTTTTTCATCCGTCTATGTTCTTCGTTGAAGTATCTGTTCAGATCTTTTGTCTATTTCTTAATTGGGGTGTTTGTTTTCTTATTGCTGAGTTTGGAAAGTTCTTTATATGTTTTGGATACAAGTCTTTTGTCAGATATGTGATTGGCAAATATTTTCTCCCAGTTAATGGCTTGTCTTTTCATTCTCTTAATTTTGCCTTGCAAAGAGCCAAAGTCCATAATTTTGATGAAATCAGATTTAAAAATTTTTAAAAATGAATCAATTTTTTTGATACTGAAGAATGTTTACCTAACCAAAAGTCACAATAATTTTCCACTGTGTTTAAAGTTTATCACTTTTATTTTTTACATTTAGATTTATCCATTTTTGGTTAATTTTATAAAAGGTATAAAGCATAGGTCAAGGTTCTTTTTTAAGTTTTTGCATTTGAGTTGTTTTCAGTTGTTTCATAAGTGATCTCTTTATTGAATTGTCATTTACTTTTGTAAAAAATTAATTGGCCATATTTGTATGAGTCTAAAATGAAAAATTTAAATATGCAAAACATTAATTACCCTTTCTGATCATCTTGATACTTGTTTCATGACAAATATTCCATATGTAAGGAAATTTCCTTCTTTTTGAATTGATGATGGTTGAATAAAATGTGCATCCAGAAGTATTTTGAAGTTGGACATTGAGGTAAACGTTACTTCGTATAAGTTCATCTCTTTTTTTTAGTGATGAAAACACTTTGCTTGCCCAATTTTGGTTTAGCTGTTACTTTTACTAATCAATATTGCTTTTACTAATTCAGATTTTAGGTTAATTTCTGATCTAAAAGAATTCCACAGTATTCATCTTTCTTTAATTTAATTGATTGATTGATTGATTTTATTTCTCCTGTAGCAAATAGTCAAATGCTAGAAGATGTCAGTGAACATTATTGGGTAGCATTTAAATAACCTAACAAGTATATCTCCTAACAGAGATAACAGTACTACACAGAATCACGTGTCAAATGGCCAATTTAAAGACTTATTTGTTTCTAAATTTAATTTTTAGAATACCACTTGCAGGATTTGTGTATACTCTAAATATAAATATATTAATAAGTATTTACAAGAATGACTCACCATTAGCAGCAGACAGGGCCATGAACACACACTTACAACATGGCAATGGCTACAAGCAAGACTTGTTTAGATTGTGGCCACTGCTGTCCTACCACTCCTATTCTGGTTCCCAGAAATGTCAGCCTTAACTTTCAGCTTTGCATGTTAGTTCTTTTGCTCTTGTTTTGACTTGAAGACAGTTGATTCTTTCAAACTAGTAACATCTCCAGGTTGTTAAGCTATAGTTCTCAACAGAGAATTATACTTTTTCCCATTTTCCCAATTTCTCAGCTGATGTTTCTCAGACTTTGGGATTCAGTAAAACAGATACATTTCCCAAGAAATGTTGGGAAGGAAGTCTTGTATGGAACTACTACTAGTCAAGATGTGTCACAAGTTAGGACTTGACAAAAGCCCTGTGTTATAGGGTATCCTGTAAGGTAAGCTCCACAGGGCAGCCACTGTGTTATTGTCCATCACAATGTCTCTGGAACCAGCTTGGAGCCTGACCCATGGAGTGTGCCCCATGAAAATTGCTGGTCAAACAAATGGTTTTCCAGTGAATGGCTTTTTGGAAGCAGTGTATAAACAACTTTGGCTGACGCAGATTGTTCAGGTTGTTGAGTTTTGTGGCAGATGAGCTTAAAGAACCCTGTTGTGCCAAGCTTTGAGCCACAAGCAGAAAAGCTTAGATTTTTATATTCTGGACACTGGGAAGAGAATCAAATAAGATCTGAGTCTTTCTTTGTTAGCTCAGAGCCATAGGGTGAGTTGAGGGCAACACAGCTTTTTACTCTCTGTTTTTTATTTAATCAAAAGGTCAGAGCTACAGAAAAGTTGAAAGGATACTGTAATGTGCTTTTGTATTTCCTTCAGGAAGATTCATTGCTAACAATTTCTTGCATTTGCTTGACATTGTGTTAGATTGTCAGCATTCTATATTTGTTAGATTGTTTCTTGTTAGATTGTTTCTTATGATTAGATTTGGGTTAACATTTTTGGTGGGAGCCCACATAGGTGATGAGTACTTCCTGCTGTTTCACATCAGGAGACATGATGGTGCCAGTTAGCCCCAGTAAAGGTGCTGCTAATAACTTTAATCATGTTATTAAGTCTATGTCTGTGAAGGTTACTTTTGTTTTAAGGCACAAAACTATGGGGTTTTGTTGTTGTGGGGGTGTGTGTGTGTGTGTGTGTGTGTGTGTGTGTGTGTGTGTGTGTGTGTTTTAAGGCAGAGAGCTTTGGAAGGAACTTTTCGCTGACTTTTGGGAATAGTCGATGGCTATTTTAGAAAAGAAACTGTTTCTCTCTTGGTTTTACCTTCTATTGAGAAACATCATGATGTAGTCAAAAAAGCCCTGGGAGTTAGGAAATGGGATTGGATTCAAGCTCTACAACCATCTCTCCCATGAGTGTAGACAAGTTATGTCCTCTCTGGGCTGAGCCATTGTAAATATAAGGAAATAGACGCTTGGAGAGGTGAAGCAATTTGCCCAAGGCTAGTCAGCTAGTAAGTAGCAAAACTAGGATTCAAACCCAGTTCTGTTTAAGCCAGTCCTGCCCTTGCATCATTATGGTGGTACCAGGCACTAGGTATACAAGTGTTCAGAACCCATCAGAACATCAACAATTGCAGGATCTGAGGTGAAAGGGAAGAGAGGTGACTCTTGGCCAGGTTCCTCTCCTGCATGTGGTGGGCTTTTTCCTAGCAAGGCTCAGAGAACCTCAGGCAAGCTGGTAGGTGGGCTATTAGATGCTATTCAGTCACCTTTAGAATAAATACTTTCATGCAGGTGTTACAAAAGTGAGCTGCTAGTGCTGTTCCAGCCCTGCCTGCCCAGACAGAGAGGTGCAGGCCTCCTGTACCTGGCCTTCGTCCATGTTAGGGTCAGTGCCCAGGATCCCTCAACTGAGATCCCCAGGATTCCAAGGGTAGTCTGAGAGGATGAAAAGTGGTACTGCCTCAGCCTGCCTGGGTTCCCGGGTGGGTGGAGGGAGGGAGATAGGAAGCATTAATGGGGGAAAGGTGTACAGAGCCTTGCCAAGCAGGTCACTGTGGGTAGGGAATTACTGCCTTTGCGCTCTGGATGCCCCAGGACTTGGGTGGAGGTTCTCAAGGAGGCAACCACAAAGAAGGGCTGTGGCAGCAACACTAAGTACTCCAGGACTGCTTTTAGCCGCCCAACAGCTCACCAACCTGTCATCTTCCCAGTTAGCAGCTCTCCCCAAGGCAAGTAGCACCTGAGCACTTGGTGAGTAGTATCATGGTGTCCTTCTCCAGAGCAGTTGTTTTGAGAAAAACAGTGGCTCTGGCTCAATCAGGGTATGGTCTGTCAAGGCCATGTTGTCCTGTTGCTGTAGAGCTGAAAATCCTGGAGGGTCAATCGCCCCAAGTTCCAGCTGCTTCTCCCTGCATTGTTTATCCTCACGGGCTTCCAGGGAATGGGGCCAAATTCGGGGCCAGAGCCAGAGTGGCCTGACAAGGAGCAGACTGTGCTCACGGGAATTCTGGGGAGTTCTACCCCTAGTTCATGGCCTCTTCCTATAGTGCATCTTGGAGAGACCCCTCAGGACACTGACAGACAGGGGCAGGGGTGGAGAGAGAGAACCTCAGAGAAAGCAGTGTGTACAGACAGACTCCCTAGCATCCCTGGTTGTAACATGCAGGAAAACAATAGCAGTGCTTTACTTGATTCTTTTAAAACAGCCCCTTCTTCCTGCCTGATGGGGCTAATATCCATACTGGGAGCCTGACATGACCTGACACGTAAGGCCTTCCGCTTTCTAAATGAATTCCTTAAGTGTCATCACCAAGTCACGCCAGTCTCAGCATTTCCCCATTTCACCCCGCACACCCCTCCTGACTGGCTCTGAGGCCAGGGAGTGGCATGCAGTTTATTGACCAAATTTCTCACTGAGAACTCTTGCAGACTGTCATGCAGGCAATAAAATCCAGAAGCTGCTTTCAGAGTGATATGAGAATTGGAAGGTGAGGGCATGGGCCAATTTTCTGACTTTCCAAAGTGCTTCAATGTTTAGAAAGTCTGTTGTGGACTCCGTGAGATTTGAATACACTTGTTTTATTTGTCCTTTCACTCCCTCACCTCTATTCTCTTCTTCCTTCTTTGGGGGACTTCATGCTTTTCAGATATTTGTTAACTTGGCCCTTATCTGGGATCTTAATGAGCAACCAGATAGGTGTGCACTTGAAAAGGAAAGGGAGAACAGAAAGCAAATACTGAAAATGTCTTTGAGATCTAACACCAGGTGAGCTATTTGCTTCCTCTGGTGTTAATATTTGCCTTTAGTTCCTGAGCTAATTTCACTCAAGTGAGAGCAAGAACTTTTGTGAGGGAGAAAAGAAGTTTCTGAAGGAGGCTCATGGCTCTCCATTACTCAGCTTTGTTATAAAAGACTACTACAAACTAGAAATTACAACTATAAACATGAAAAACTATTAATTTTCCCACCATCACACTCCTCCTTCCCTCCCTCTCATTCTAGACTTATCCCTTCACAGCTTTTTACATTGTTAGGCAAGTATAAGTTAACTCTATATTGTCTTAAAATGGGCATGAGACAGATGTGCAGTTCGGCCATTCGCTGTGTATCACGGACACCCTGCCATGGCACCACGTCTGAGCCACCTGCTGCTCTTGAAGGTCAGCAGAGAATTCCATGACACGGATGTGCCGCAATGTTGCATCTTGAGATAGACTTCTTTTTTCCTACTTCATCTTGCTTCTTTCTAAAATAATGATGTCTCATGTTTGTGTCATGCTTTTAAACCTTTTTTTTTTTTTTTTTTGGTTACTGAACACAGCACATGTTCATTATAGAAAATTTAGAAAAATCAGATAAGAAATGAAAAAAAAATAGAAATTTCCCCTGAGAGATATCCATCATTAACATTTTGGTGTATAAATTGTATAATACAGATGTTTTTCATGTTTAATATCTCATCTGAACCTTACTGCCTCCATTAGGAAAGGCATGTTGATATCAGTCCCATGTCTTAGAGATGGGAACACTGAACCACAGAGAGTTTAGAAGGTTGCTCAGAGAGATGCAGCCTAGTATTGACAGAGCTGGGAGTATACTTGTCAGCACTAATACTCTCTCTACTGTATCCCACTATCTTCTCACCTCTAGATAGAGAGGAGGGATGCCTACAGTCTGGGTTTTAGGAGGGCCTGTGCAGTCTCTGTAATTTGTTGAATTGTCTTATCCAAGGGTTAATAAACAGTTGGAGTTTAGAGAAAAATGCCTCAGAACACTTTGATCTCTCACTGCCTTAGGAGAAAAGATTGAAGATACACTTCTCAGGTTTAAAGTATTGCCATTTTAACTCTTTAGCTTCATCTTAGTTATTGGTGATTTTAGGAGTCATACATTAAGAGAAAGTGATAAACTAAGGAAGGGGGGTGGTCAGGAAGGTGTCAAATGACAGATGCTGCAGTAACTGAGAGGTTTCACCTGGAGATGATAGCTTTGGGAAGGAAGATTGTGCAGGCTGCGATGGTGACCAGAGGTCACACAGGACAGGAGTAGGAATGGAAATTAGTTGGAGGAAGGGTCCACTCACCAGGATACAGGAGTTCAGGAGTGGAAGTAAGAGACAGTACAGTGGAGTGGTTGAAAGCTCCCATCCTGAAGGCAGACTGGCTCCTGGCTCTGCATCCTGACTCTAGTTGTGGAAATTACTTCACTCTTCCTTGCTCTGGCTTTCTCCTCTGTAAATGGAGATGATAATAGCACCTGCCTCATAGTTTTCTCTTGTGATGCCAAAGTGGATCACTGTACATACGGAGCTTATTAACAATAAATAATGCCTGGCACATAGAAACACTATATACTATTTGATTCAAACAGAATTTGAGTAGGCTCCATGTAAAAGTTGTGGGCAGTTTTGTGCATGCATTTGGCTATGACCTGCTTTCCTAGCCTTTTCTGGTTTCTGCCACCCTTGTCTTCTTCTTCTCTCTCTCTACCCCTCTCTCCTGGGCCTAGGCTCCTGCATTTCCCCTACCCAGAATACCCTACCTCTCTCAGTCATATAAAAAGAGTAATGTACTCTCTCTTTGATTTTATTTTTATCTCTGGAGTCTGTTTTCTCTAATGAGCATATTTTATTTTTAAGATCACTTTTAGATGTCCCAGCTCTCCTCAGTCTCTTTCTTGAGGCATCCAGCAGAGGCCATTTCCTCCTCCCTTTCCCAGATTGTGTATAGCCTTTCCCTAGGTAGTTGCAAGTGCTGGTCTTATCTTCCTCCCTGACTGAAACATAAACACTTTAAAGGCACCGGAGGATTTGTCACCACCACCCGACTCACTACCTTTAGAAGAATTGAGGCTTGCAGGTGACCTAGGCCTCCTAGTACTAGTATTCCTAGTATTACTCTGGGGTTTGCTCAGTGAGAGGATTTTAGAGTCAAAGGAGGATAGAAGCACCCAATACTCTTTCCCCATGGGGAAGATGAAGCCAAGACAAATGAACCACCTCCCCGCAAGTCACCTGGCAGATTAGCAAAAGTGCCAGCCCAACCACAGCTTTCTACCAATTTATTGTAATGCTGAGGAGTTCCTCTTTTGACTGGAAGGTCTAGAGAGCAGGCTTGGCTGCCCTAGAAAACTGAAGGCCGAGGACAAATGATCCCTATGAGGCTGCCTTGGGCTGAGCCATGAATGGAAATCTTTTTTCCAATTAAAAAAGTTATTCATTTACTCAGCAAATATTTATTGAGTAATTACTGTCTGCCAGTCACCTCCTCTGAGATCTGAGGATCAGTATGAATTTAACATACAAAAATCTCTGCCTTGCAAGGTTTATATTCTTTTGGGGAGACACAAACAGTAAACAAATGAGTTTTCTTTTTTTTTTTTTTTTATGCCTACAGCACCTGGTCTTCCTAGGTGGTCTCCCATCCAAGTACTAACCAGGCCCGACCTTGCTTAGCTTCCGAGATCAGATATTGGGCTTGTTCAGAGTGGCATGGCCATAGACCATGGACCATGGCTCCACTGTGGCACAAACCCAGGACTTTCATGTAAAGCAGACGTGCTAATCGCTGTACTATGGAACCATGTCCAACAAATGAGTTTTTAAAAATACATGTATATATGTTTATATATATATCTCTGAATGTGTGTATGTGTATATAAACTCAGACACACACATATTTGTACGTATATACAACATACTATTCCAGATAGTGGTAAGAGCTACAGAGTAGTCAAAGCAGAGAAGGGAAGCAGAAGTAGCCGAGGGTGGGCTGGGGTGATTTTAAATACCATGATCAAGTTGACTACCATATTTAAGCAAAGCCCTGAGGAAATGAGGCAGTGAGCCATATAAATAGATAGCTGGGGAAAGGACATTTTTAGCTGGAAGGAACAGCTGCAAAGACCCTGAGGCAAATACGCCTGCTGTGTTCAAGACCATCAAGGAGGCAACATGCCAGGAAGAAAGTAGAAGGTAGGGGCAGTTCTGAAAGGCCTCGCAGGCCAGTGTAAAGAAGGGCAAGAAGCTCCTGGAGGGATTTGATCACCGGAGGGACAAAATATGACTTAAAAGGATCACTCTGACTGCTGTGTGGAGAGTAGTTGGGGGGAAGCTAGGGGTAGAGAAGCCAGTTAGGAGGCTGTTGAAATAATCCAGGCAAGAGATGAATTTGGCTTGGACGAGGGTTATAGCAGTTGGAGATGGTGAGAAGTGATTAGATTTGGGGTATTTATTAAAGGGAGAGCCAACAGGGTTTGCTGACTCCGACATTTTGGCTTGACCAACTAGAAAGTTGGAGTTGCCATTTACTGAGATTAGTAGTTGTTTAAAAAGAAAAGGGTGTGAATAGTGGTGTCTAGTCCATGCCCTGTAACCATACGGCTCAAGAGCAGGGTTACTGATCCACAGATTGGTGTGCTGGTTACAAGAGCTGTACGTCAGAGGTGTGAGGGCTTGGATTGAGTTGTCAGGCCTAGGAATATGGCTATTTAGTCACTTGGCCTCCTGCCATTCCAGTGCAAGATACCACTTCTGCTCCCAGATATGTGTGTGTTACAGCTGGGAATCACTAAGACCAGAACAGTGCTAGAAGGCTGGAGCCAGGGATGGTCAGAGCATGAAAAGGCCATAGAGACCTTCTAATCCTGCCCTGGTATTTTACTCCGTGAGGGCACAAGTTGGATTCAGGAGAAGCACTCCACTGCATGAGACCCTCATGCCTTGGCTCCTCAGCGTGGACCTTCCCAGGAATAGAATAGGCAGCTGCTTTCCAGACCCAGCCTTCCAGGGCTCTGGTTGCCTTCTCCTGACCACTGACACCCCATATTGGCTTGCTATAACCCTGGCTCTCAGAGTCCAGCTGAAATCATCTCCAGTCAGTCCTCCACAGCAGCCAAAGGAATTCTTTGTAAATGCAGCTCCAATACTGTGCATCTTCTTCATGACCCCCCTAGGCTCCCTGCTGCTCTTCGGATAAACGCCCACATTCTTAAATGCTTTTTGAGGCCCTGAGTGATTGCCAGCTTTAGCTAAACCAGCCTCCCTGCCCTCCTTGCATGCCAGCCACACAGATTTTTTTTCCATCCCTCAGAGGGTCCATGCCATCCTCCCTCTATGGGGCCTTTTCTCATCTTTATTCCCCCATTGCCCTGTAACCCTACTAGCTTTCCTCTCAGTCAAAAGCCACATCCTCAAGAATACCCCTTCTGACCACCCCCACTGGGCTAGCATGCTCCATGTATGCCCCTACTGCTCTCAGCATTTGTCCTTCAGAGCCCTGGTCATCCCGCATATTTATGTATTTGTGTTAGTTTCTTGACTAATGTACCCTGGCATAGGATGGCGATGCTTAACAAATATTTGTTGAACAAGTAAATGAAAATAGCTGGCAGGGACCAGAAGAGTAGAGGGGCATTGATGGCATCAGCAACCATAGCACCTGAGTTCTTGGGATACGGTATCTAGAAGAGTCCCCTGGTGCGGCCCTCTGCCCATTGGCACAACTGCCCATTCCTCGGAGGCCCTCTCTGGCTGGTGCTCTCCCTTTCTGTGAGTGGTCACACTCTGGGCTCTTTACTGATTCCTGGTGAAGAGCTTTCTTTTTTACTTAGATCTCTTCTCTGGGTACATTCACATTAGCTCCTGAAGCCAGCTTTTGCTTTGATTTAGTTTAACTCCACTGCATGGAGCTGACTCTTGGTGGAAATGGAAGAATAGTAGAATGTGAGGAGCAAAGGTGACTTCTCTGGTTTTAGCACTCTGAACAAAACCAACCCCCAAGCCACTCCTAGGGACTGGACTGGCTTCAGATTATCTGCTAGAGTGAATCCATTCCAGCCACACAGGCTTCTTGTGTGCCTTGAAGGGAGTGGGGTGATTTGGATTGGCAAATGGTGAGCAGAGAGCACTGTGGAGTTGCTGGTCTGGAAAACCAGGGCACTGGGACAGTATCCAGATTAATTTTTGATTGGAAAGCTTGGGAGAGACTCCATTAGGCCCATTCTTGCATGGCCTCCCTCACTGCTGATCTTGAAAACACTTGCCAGAGACATGGGGCAACCTCTGCCCTTTATCTGGAGCTGCCAACCTTCATCTCCCTGCAGTGGAGGGGAAGGAGGAAATGGCAGCACAGGGTCAACTGCAGGGCAGGGGTGGGGTGGTGGGAAAAAAGTGAAAAAGTGTGTTTCAGCCCATCTCTCTTACAGAGAAGCAGGAGCTGGAGTAGGGAGCTTTCTGTCAGTTCTCTATTCCCACAATTGATTGTAAGGCAAGGAATTAGGAAATTCTGTTTGTTTGGGTCCCTAGGATTTCAGTAGGCTATCACATTTCTAGCCCTGGAATATAATCCCCTAAAGTGATCCAACAGTGATGATAATAGCAGCAGCCACACTCCCACTTTGTTGGTCACTTAACTGTATACCTAGCACTATCAAGAAGTTGCTGTGTGGCTATTTAATGTTCACAACAGCCAGTCAGATTAGGTGGTAGTGTCGCAATTTTAGGGCTGAGAAACTCTGAGGGGTTAGTGTCTTCCCCTAGTCACAGAGAGGGAGGGCCAGAAGCCTGACACAGAAGTTGGTGGAATTAACTTGTATAGAATATTGCATTTCAAGGACAGTAATACATGAGACTTGATACAGTGGCAAATGCTATGACTAATAACAGTATAACAAAGGTTAATGTTTTTACTTTGTTTATTCACTTGGTAAGTGTATGTTGAACACCCACTAAATGCTAAGTACTGTGAGGCACTGGCTACCTACCTCAGCAAAATAGGACATTGCCTGGGAGACTGATAAAGTGGTGAGGCCAGACCAGCTAACAGGCACTGCAGTTTGGCACAATGAGTGCAGATCTGGAGGACTGGGGTCAGGGTTGCAGCAAGAAGGAAAAGAATGTGACTGGCCAAGAAGAGCTTTCTAAAAGAGGAAGTGCAGGTGGGTCTTGAAGGAGAGGAGGCCTTGGCTAGTAAAGGGGGCAGCATTCCAGGCTGATACCACTTTGAGCCTCTACTTTCAGGGAGTGATGCTAGAACATGAAGCGAGTAGGATGGGGCTGAGGAAAAAGCAAGGGACCAGAGCCCATTGTTGTCTTTAGCATATAATGGGTTATCTTCTGGCAGAGAGTATCTAGAGGGCTTTGACCAGGATGTCCTTAACAGAAACAGTTAGGAATTGGCAACTAGACAAGATTCAGCAGTGATGACTCCAGACTGAGGCTAAGAGCAACTTCCAGACTTCTGGGGCCCCAGCTAGTGGGGGACATACCAGCTTCTGGTCCAGTCTTACCCAGCACCACATGTTTAGTACACAGCATAGTGACTAGGACTTGAGCCAATCTTCTTGGACTAAAATTCTGCACCTTCAGTTAATGTGTGACAGGGAGCCAGTTACTTTCCTTCTCTGCCACAGTTTTCTCATCAGTTAAATGAGGATAATAATAGTGCCTCTTAGGGTCATTGTAAGAATGAGATGTGTCAGTATACATAAAGGCTGGTATATAATAAACTTTGGAGAATGGAAGCTGATACTATTGTGATGTAGGTGGTCAGCCTGAGGCTCTGGGGCTGTGACCAGCCTTGGGCTGTGGTATAGGGAGAGGCCTATCAGTCTGCGCCACATGGTAAATGGGGTCCTGGCACAGTGACTGAGCCCACTCGACATATAGCCTGCTAGTGGCCATCAGAAAAACTCCATTTCCTGAGGACGATTAGACCTAATGGGAAAGATTAAGGCCACAGGTGGCTTGGTTGCTAGGGCCCCAGATCAGGCCTCTCTAGAGCTCTGGGTTATTTGGGTTAAACTTCTAACTCACTCTGCCCATGAAATTTACCTGCCCAATGGGGAGTGAATGGAGTTGTGCCCTTCCCCCTACTTTAGTTCCCTAAAGTCCTGAGTTTCTTCTTGGGGCAAGGGAGTTTGTATTAGAATGGGAGCACTGGGGCCACATGTGCACTGCAGATTTGTGTGTGCGTGTATATGTGCACGCCAGAATGGGATTAATCCAGGCATTTGTTTTGTAAGAAATTCTTTTGCTAGAGATTCCACTTTCTATCCACGTGTCAACAGAGCAGGTCCCCCTCATTCTGGCTGCAGGATCCTTGCCCTGTCTGAAGACAGTACCAACCTCTTAAGTGGGGTGAAGTTATTACATAATCAGAGGGTTTCTGGCTCTGGCATAGTGCTGGGGTGGGGGGCAATAGTGAAAACCAAAATTTCTCAGCCACATAAAAGTTAAACCTAGTTCCAGTGTGTGCTATTTTTAGTGCCAGGCCTGAAAAAAAAAAAAAACAAGGAAGAGGAGAATAGAATTCATTGTAGAGAAAGTGGTGAGTGGGGTGGCAGCTACCTGTGAAAATCTATCCTGTGGGCCTGGAGATGTTGGGGAGGGCTGTGGTGGGTATCATAGTGACTCTGGCTGGACAAGCTGAGAACAGTGGTAGCGGTAGGGCAGCCTTGGCACTGGATAGATGGGCAGACCTCAGCTGTAGATGGAACAATGAGGGCTATATGAAAATGGATGGCTCTGGCAAAATGCAGGGATGGGTGCAGTACAGTGGTTACATGTAAATATGAAACAGCCCAAGGGATGTGTGTGGGTTTTAGAACAACCAGACTGTAACTCCCCTCTCCTTTCAGCTGGTGTCCTTAAGAGGTCGCAGCCAGAAGACACAACTCCAGGCTGGAATCCAGGGACCATGGTCCCAAATCCAAAACTCTCACCAGAGCCCAGAACCATATCTGATCCCAAGAGGCAACCATGTATACACCCAGAAACTAAGAATAGTAACCCTGGTCACAGTGAAATAACTTACCAGCTCGTATGTGGAAGCATAAACTGGGGCTTAGGGGTGTCAGGGGTGCCCAGCACCACAGGTCATCAAGGTCTGGCCCGCCTTGACTCCATTGTGTCTGAAATCTTGTGGTCTTTAACTTCATCCTTTGGCGTATTTGAGGAGACACCCTGTCAGGCTCCGCAGGCCTGGGATTTTTGTCACTTCCCTCATCTTCCCATGGGAGCTCACAGGGCTTGCACAAGTCCTTGTGAGAATTGAACAGAGCCTAGTGTGGGTGCCCGATGTGCAGTGGGAGCTCAATCAGCTCTTTCCTCTCCCTCTAGGATTCAGTCCTGACAGGGAACTCTGTTCCATCTCCCTAGCGTCACTCAGAGGATGTGAGGGAATGTGTGAGAAAATATTTGTCAAGTATCTATACAAAGTAGTGTTGTAATTTTCTCTTTTTCTTCCTGCTAAGAGGGAACCCCCAAATCTTCATGTCACCCTCTCCCTGGCTCTCTCGCCACAGCCTGGTGTGCATTTCCCTTTGTGACTGCTGACACTAAGCTGTTGACACCAAGCTACATGGATCCAAAATCAGTTTGTTCTAATCAGTCTCATCCATCTGTGCTCATGGCTCTTAGAAGTCACATGTCTGATCCTTCTGTCCCCATGCTGCTCATCTTTCTAATGCTACTCCTTGGAAGCCTCCTGTAACCCGTCAGCCATAGATAGGCCTTGTTGAGTGTCTCTCTCCCCTAAGCTGGCCCCACCTCCTTCACCTCAAGACTTTTCAGTCCCACAGAGCATGAAGAATCAGTGTCTCTAGTCCTTGTTATTTGGATAACAGCTAATTTTTAAGGAGAGTTTAATATATACCACAACAGTCACAAACTGCTCTTGGTGATCGCCAGGATCCTTTTACAGTGTTGTCACCACCCCCTTCCCCACAATTCCACTCTCCTCTTTAAGTGTTCGTATATCCTGCTATTTCAGTTAGGATTGTGTTGAGCTGCATGCAACTGAAATCTGGCAAACAGTGCGCTGTAAAACAGGCGTTTTAATTTTTTCACCTACCAAGTAGTCTGGATGTGGGCATTCAGGGCTAGTTCTGCAGCTCTGCTATGCCATAGTGACTGGGCTTCTTCCTAAGTCATCCAGCTGCCCCTAACATTAACACCTTATATGTAAACATCGTAAATTTATGGAAACCAAGAATTGAACACTGGTACAAACGATACCATTAACTCAGCTAAGCAGAATTTATTTGGAACTTAGCAGTTTTTCCACCGTTGCCCTCTTTCTGTTCCAGAATCCAGTCCACTATTCTATGTAGAATTTAGTTGTTATGTGTCCATATTCTCCTGCCTGTGAGACTTTTCTCAGAAAACTAGAGTTCTATATGAACTCTAAAGAGTTCCCATTCTGCTATAATAATTTGGAAATTATACATTTTATTTATGCTATCAGTGGATTGCTGGTCTTTTACTTACTAATTTGTAGGAACTGTTAGGGAAATTAGCTTTGTTAAGAGTCACAAATATTTTTCCCAATTTATTATGCTTTTTTTTCCTGATGGTTCTACTATGTAGAAAGTTTATATTTTTTATATTCAAATTTATTAATCTTGGGGGTGGCTCCAAAGTGGTTAGCATGTCTGCTTTACTCGTAGAAGGTCCTGGGTTTGCGCCCCAGGTGGAGCCAAGGACCATACCCTGGGGGTGCCAGGCCCCAGATACACCAGGCCTAGGGGGTGCACTGCAAGCACATGGGAGGAGACACCCCACCTTCAGAGATCCAGTTCTTAAGGGGAGTTGGCAACATCTGTAGGTCAGGGGTGGAAGGGGAGGGAATTAAAAGAGGGAAAATTTTATTAATCTTTACTCATAATCTTTTAACCCATAAAGTTTTATGTGTTTACTGTCATTCTTAGCTCTTGCTCCACCTCAAGACTATTTGTTAGTTCAGGTATTTTTGTTTTAACTTTAAAATCTTCGATTTATTTATTTGGGCCTTGTCTTGGTATAAGGTGTAAAGTAGGAATCCAGCTTAATTTCTCCAAATGGCTACTCACTTGTTCCAGTGATTACCATTTATTGAAAGAGCCACTTTTTCCCTCTGATTTGAAGTGCTGTCTTAAAGTTCCATATGTGTTTTCATTTATTTATTCACTTTTTGTATTCACTTTCATTGTCTATTCATGTGCCAGTACCACACTGTTTAAATTATTACAGCTTTCCTATAATTCTTTTTATTCTTTTCCAGCTAATTTTCTGTCTTATTTGCCAAAGTGCCTCCACCCAACTTCTTTGCTTTCTTCAAGTCCCTTCTTTTACTCTTGGTAAATAATAATCCTTCCTACTTAATTGACTACAAAGAGGCCATTTCATATGAACTTTAACCCATCCCTCCCAGCACACACACACTGCTGTATTTCCTTTTATTTTCTTCATCCTGTGTCCTTGAATTATTCTCTCATCAATCGTCCTGCCCTGGCTTACCCCTTGAATCTTCCTGTCTTTCTCTGAGGATCTCTCCTCTACCTACAGCTTATCTGAGTTTCCTCTATTCCAAAAAAAACTTCTTCCTGGCTTTACTACTTTCTCAATCTAGCGTCCTCTTATATATTTCTTTTCTTGATATGTTCACCAAAAAATTAGTCTCCATTTACTGTCTCAGCTTCCTCGCTATCACTGATTCTTCTGAGCCCAGATTTCCATTCCAACCACTTGGCTGAAACTTGTTTCACAAGGTCATCAATGACCTCACAGTCACTGAATCCAGTTGTATCAGTTTATCACCCTTAGAACTCTGCAGTATTTGACCAGGTTGCCCACTTTACCTTGAAAGACAGCCCTACCCTTGGCTCTGAGATGCCAGGCTGTCCTGTGTCTCCTGCCACTACCCTTGTCTGCTCTGGTGCCTCTTCCTCTGTCTTTCCTTGACATATCACTCTCTCCTTTGGTGAACTGAATCCCTTCCTGTGGTTGTCACATCAACAAGGATACTCCCAAAGCTATAGATTCCCAGCTCTCCAGCTCTTAGACTTTAGGGCTAAACTTCTAAACTGCCTTAGGAAGACCAATTAAGAAAATATTTTATATGTCCAGGCAGGGGGAGATGAAATGGGGAAGGCCTGATAGGAATGATTACAATCACCAGGGGAAATAAAAATAAAAATCTTGATGTCCATCCTGCTCCCCAAATCAATCAAATGAGAATCTCTGAGGATGGACCCAGACATCTGTATTTTTTTAAACTCCCCAGTGAATTTAATATAACCCAGTTTGTAAGTCTAGAGCAGGCTGAGGGAGAGAGATGAGTCTCAGGTGATTCTTGTCTTCTGGTTTTGATAAGTGGGTAGATGGGCATGTGGGTCAGTAAGGTAGGGATTACAGAGGAAGAACAGGTTTGGGAGAAGATGGTGGGTTCTGTTGAGATAGGAGTTTATGCTGCCTGTGGGATGTTCAAGATAAGGGGTCTCACAGATGCTTGAATCTCCCTAAAGTAGGTATTCTCTGCTCCTAGTCCTTCTAGGCCTTCACTGGCACGGGGCAGAATTCAGTCACACTCCCAGTGGAAAGGCAATTGAAGCACACATGCCTGGATACAACCCACCTTCCCAGCCATCCCTCCAAATCCTCTCTCGTATAGCACTCCACTCCCCAACCAACAGGACTCCTCACCATCCACACTGTGCTGCTTCTGAGTCTTTTCTCATGTTGTATCCCCAAGAGGAGTCTCATGCCATCTCCTCTGGTCAAAATCTACCTTATTGTCAAGACATTTCCCTACTGATCCCTCCTAGAAGGACTCTCCCAAATTACCTTGATCTTATCATCTCTGACTATGACATTTGTGGACAATACTTTAGTTGCTGAGGTTTGGAACGGCTGTCTCCTCCTGGATGATGTAGACATGGGGGTCACCACCTAGTAACTTACCTTAGGAAAGATTACAGGATGGAATATATCTCCCCTTACCTAATGGCTTTGCCACTGAGGGTCTAGTTGGAGATTTCCTGTCAACTGTGAGCCTAGCATGGTGGGGCTCATGTCTTTTATCCACATCCAAACACAAGAAAGAACCCACTCCCTTCAAGAATGTTGGCTTAGAAAAGCAATGATTTTGGGGCCTCAGTACTGGTGAGGACAGGATGGGGGTTGGGAGATGTGATGGATATCAGGACCTCCAGGGGGACTGGAGAGTTTTAAAAAGCCCCTCAAGTCATTCTTTTATGCCTCCTGTATACTCAGGAACTCAAAGAGGAGGATGCAGCAGAGGAGGCAGAGAAAGGTGGCATAGAGGTGTGTCACCCTATCTGGTTAAAGGAGACTACTCTGAACCCCTACAAACCTGCCTTAAAAGTCAAGTGTGCAAAGGGCAGGAGGATAAGTGATTTGTGATGCAAGGAGTGTAGACTGTGGGACAGTACTTCAGGGATGAGGCGTTCTTGCTCTGAAGGAGCAATAACAGGGGAAACCTCCATACTGTCCCCCAAGATGGTAGCCATCAATCATGCCCTGCTCCGATCACCCTCTTGTCTTTTTCACTTCCTCTCCCAACTTCTTCCTACCTCCTCCTTTGCCCAGGCTGACAGGAACTACCCTGTAGAGGTCCATCTGAGTTCAGACCCAGATGATGCCAGAGCTATGACCGGGTCTGCAGGCGTGGCACCGAGGGGAAATCAGCCATGGAGCAGCCACCGGAGGAAGCCCCTGAGGTTCGGGAAGAGGAGGAGAAAGAGGAAGTGGCAGAGACACAAGGAGCCCCAGAGCTCAATGGAGGTCCAGAGCACTCACTTCCTTCCAGCAGCTATACAGGTGAGAAGGCAATGGGCAGGGGACATGGGCAGAAGGGCCAGAGGGGACACAGCTGGGTGGAATAGGGAACCTGGCCCTCTGCAAAAAGCATCATGGGAGTGTGGAGTAGCCGAGTGGTTAAGTACTGGATCCAGACAGGTTCATATCCCTGCTCCATTACTCGTCAGCTACAGGACCTTGGGCAAGCTGCACCACTTTCTGTAAAACAGGCGGGAATCATAGGGGATATAGACATGGGCTTTTGTGAGAATTACCTGACTTAGCATTTGTAGTGCATGTTGTCGTCATCATTCCACTGCTGCTACCACAAGGGATCCAGGACCAATCTGCATTAACACACTAGAAAGATCAGCTGTACCTATGATTGTTATGATCAGTCAAAACACACAACTCAGTTGATCTGCTGCTAATCATACACATTGAGCTGCACTAATTAGGCATAAATGCTAAGCAATAAGTATGAATGACTAGAATTATATTACTTTTGTTCAGCCAGACAGTTTTTAGCTTCTTTTGTCTTGCTTGTTGGTTCCCCTTTATCCACTGTCAGCAATAGTGTAGATATTTTACTTTGGTACCTTGTTGTTCTGTCACCATCTTTATCATCATCATGAAATTATGTCCACCTTCAAGGGCATCCAGAATCCACTTATGTCAGTCCCTGGTTTTCTCTACTGCTGATGCCACCCTTTCTCAGTTCCCTGCACCAACTTCCAGCTTCTCTCCTCCCTCTGCATGAGTGTCATCACATCCAGCTGATCCTTTTTCCCTTCCCTCGGGGGGTACTCAGGGCCATGAGAGGATATAGTGCCAGGAGGGGACATCCTGATCTTGCTTCTGGTTTCAGCTGAAGGAAGCCCTGGCCATAAGCAGTGATTCAGGGCAGAGGAGCAGGCCTACCCCACAAAAATGGGCCCTGTTTTTGCATGGGGAGGAGGTAGACAGTGTCAGAATTCAGGCAGGCTAGAGGCTATTGACGTAGGACAGGTTCCTGACTGGGTCTGCACCTAAGAGAGTCCTGAATCTTTGAGCCACACTACTTTGAACCTGCAAAGCAGGTCCTGGGATTTTGCAGAATCTTCTTCCTCCTCAGGGCACATGGTGGGGTAGGGTGAGGGGAAAGCCATCATTCAGGCCCTCTGATCCCACCCGGATACCCAGGAATGACCAAAATAGGCTTGGTGTGATTTAAGGGCCCAAGAGAAGGTGTCCCTCATCTCCCAGAGTAACTTCCTCCCTGTTGGTCGGCTGGTGACTAGGATGGCTTTGGAGACTCTTAGAAGAATGTCTAACCAGAGTGATCAGTCACATAGCGCTAGTAACACATACTGTTCTGAACTTAAGACAGATGAGGAGGGTCAGGAAGCAAAGGGAAGATACTTGGGGCTAAGAATGAGCAAAGAATATCACTGAGGACACCAAGTGAGTGAAAGGGAAGGGAGGGAAACAGGGTTTGTGGTCTCACTGCCTGCACTGGCCCACCCCACCCCTCGTCTGGGTCCAGGTACATAGAGGTTGCCTTCAGACTAATATCCTGTCCTGGGTTTTCCTACATACCCTTATGGGGACCACATCCCCAAGTGATACTGCTGTTCATATGCATATGGGAGTGTAGTGCCTGGGTGTACAGGCAAGGCGAGGTAGGCATGGTGATGGCACCTCGGGGAGTTTTATCAGTGGGATTTAGGGCACTTGGGGAGATGTCTGGGAAGAATTTGCCCAGCTACCCTCGCAGTGCCATATATGATGTGTTTAATAAATTCTCTTTATCAATAAATCAATGAAGTGGAGGTAGAAAGACTTATTTATTCAGTAATTGAACAGGAAGAAGTTGTTTAACATAATCACTGTATGTACATATAAAGTTCCCACAAAATCTACAAGATAAGCTATCCAGCAGAAAAATAGAAACCATCAGTTCACCATCGAACAAAAATACAAATGGCTAGAAAACATGAAACATTTTAGAGTCTACTTACCAATCAAAGAAGGTATCTTCAGATGAGATGCCATTTAGCCTATCAGATTGGCAGAGATGACCATGTTGGCCAGAGGGTAAGGACATGAGCCTCCAACCACTGAGAATAGAAAGGGATTGTGGCAGTGCAGGCCAACACCTTTTAGTGTGCATTCCTTTGGCCCTGCAGTTCCCCACCTAGGAATGTGTCCCTTGCAATGAGAGTTCTGTACTTCTTTACTACAGCACTCTTCATGAAAGCAAAAAATTGGAAAGTCCCCATCCATAGGGAATTGGTTATGTAAAGGGCGGTAGAGCCACTGTGGAATCCTCTTCCATTAAAAAGGATAAGGTAGGTCTGTATATATTGACAGGGAAGAAAGTTTCTGACAAATTGGGGATTCCATTGTTTTAAAAATCCTCATGTATCACAGTAGAAGAGTATACACAAAGGACCAGTAGGGCTAACTTAGAAGAGTAGGAACATGGGTGGAGAGGATCTGTCATAAGATGCTATACACCCTTGTGTATTTTTCCCAACAAGCCTGAAATACTCTCGTACTTTAAAAAGCAATTACATTGTTTTCCTTCAAAAGGTTAGGGGGGAAAGGCCACAGGTTAGGGGCCCTGGAGACAGAGCCTCATCCTGTCAGAACTGGGGATCACACAAACCAGAGCAAGAGTCCCAGGTCGGCCACTATGAGCTGATGAGCTGTGGCCCTTGCAGGTACCACAGTCTCTTCACCTTTAACGGTTCCATCCTGTCCACCAGATGTCCAGCCAGGTAAGGAGTAAATGGTGCTGTCTGACACACCACAGGTCTCTCAGCACCTGCTGGTTCCCTGCCCCACCCCCTGAGTCTATAACTTTGACTTCCAGATTCCCTCAGGGACCCATAAGGATGGGGTGCAGCCTTGAGCCTGAAACAGTAGGAAGGTTGCACAGTTTGCTTCTCTTCTGACCCTCTTGACCACGCATCTCTGTACCAAACTCAGCTCTGCCAAGTACCTCCTCCTTACCTTCAGGGAAGCAGGGAGGACAGGCCTATCTTTAGCACTCAGCAACAAGAAACTTACATACCTAGGGTCCCCCAGCTGGGTAGGGGCAAGGGCAGCTGGAACTGATGTTCACACCCCACTCCTGTCTTCTTCCCTTCCTGCTTCAGTGATGAATATTCAGTCACACTGAGAAATAGGTCAATGGTCTCAGTATGGGACTAAGGAAGATAAAATGTCCTTTTTCTTGGCGTTGGCACCTTCTCTCAGTCAGCAAGTGCTTAGTGGATGTCCAGGCAGCCGTTCTTCAGAGGACAAGTCTAGGTGCTTGTCCTGAGGAGCCAACAGCCAGCCTAACAGGACAACAGAAGTAAGGAGGCTGCTTGGTAGCCTAGCCCCAGAGTCCCAAGAATTGGCCCTGACTTCAAAAGCTGTTTGCCTGTGGGGCTCTGCCAACAGAGTAAATAGACAGGGCTAGCCCCTCTTGACCACCCCCAGAGCTATGACAACACGCATACCTCTAGTGATGGAGACTACATATGCAGGAGTACTCTCAAACACACGTAAATGACGTCAATAAGGTCAATAGTGTCTATTTGCTGAACTTGTAATCAAAGATGGTGCAATTGATACTTCACTCTCTGGGTGATGGGACTCGTGTTTATGCTGAATCTAAACATTTGAATAGTGGCATAGTGTCATCGTCAGCAGTGACATGTCTCATTGTTTATCATACTCACACATTATTGATCAGTAGTAATGGACATGTGTTTATATATATGTGGAAACTTGTAGAGTGCAGTGGGTAAGAGGTCAGCCCTGGGGTTGGATAGTTCTTGGTTATAAATCTCACTCTACCACATTAGTCAGGATGTTGTAGAGAAACAGAACCAATAGGGTGTGTGTGTAAGTGAATGGATAGATTGATATGGAGAGAGAGAGGCAGAGACAGAGATATTAATAAATATTGGGATATTGGGAACTTTATTTTAAGGAATTGGCTCAAGCAATTTTAAGGTCTAGTGAGTCAAAATCCTGTAGGACAGGCCAGCAGGCTGTAGTCCAGGGAAGCTGATAATATAGCTCAAGTCTAATTGCAGTTTGGAGACAGAATTCCTTCCTTTGGGAGGCCTATTCACATTATGGAGAGTAATGATTTAAATGTTAATCATATCTAAAAAATACCTTCACACCCACATTTGGTCTGGTGTTTGTTTTGACCCAATACTGGGTACCATGGCCTGGCCAAGTTGACACATAAAATTAACCATCAGAGCCACTGTCAGTATGTTGCTCAACCTTCTGAGCCTCTGTTTCCTCTCCTGTAAAAGGAGGATAAGAATTCCCGCTGGAAGGGTTGTTTGAGGTTCACAAGATTAATGATATAAAGCGTCCAGTTGAATGCCTAGCACACAGCAGGCATATGCTAAAAAAAGAAAAAGAAAAAGAAAAAAAGTGTGATTGGTGCAAACACACAGCCTTTGCAGAGAAGTCAGGTTTAGGTTCAAGGTCCAGTCCCACCTTATATTAGGCAGGTGACCTTGGGCAGATCCCTTAACCTCACTGAGCCTCAGTTTCCTCATCTTTAAATGGTGGCAGTTACTGTCTTCCTAGGTGATATGAAATGATATAAAGACACTAACATGCTTGGCATTTAGTGAGGGCCTGATAACCACTGATTCTTTTTCTTTCCTTTCCTGAGGGTAGTAAAAATAGGAAATATTTGGGAGGTCAGGCAGGGAGTGACAAGAGTGGAAGTTCATAGGCAGAGCTTAGGGCCCAGATGATGGCCATTGGGAAAGCGAGTGCATTTTGTGAGAGCAGAGGAGGGGCTGGGTAAGAAGACTGTTGGGCTGTTTGGGGAGAATGGCTGTACAGGCAGATAGATGGCCCTCAAACGGCAAGCCCAGGGTCTTTTCAACCCAGCACGCTGGAGGGCCACCAAGGCAGGGACTCCCAGTGGAAGGGAGGGCCCCTTAGAACCTGTCTCCCACCAGAAGGTCATGGGGGAAGCAATGGGACCTTCAGAAGCTGGTCCCTAGATTGGAAGGCAGCCTGCCATCATCATTTTCGGGTAGGATGTGGTAGTGATTTGAGGGTAAACCCTTTAGCTAGGTGGTCAGCCAGGAAGAACAGAACCTTTACCTTTGGAAAACCCACCCCAAACTGCCAGCACTTCAGTATCCATTACACGTTCACCGCACAACAAAAGCTATCCCTTTAGGATGTGTACACTTCTGCCCACTCAGGCCCCTCATCTCCTCTGCCTCTCTTTGCCTTGTGCAGCAGTTATTTGTGTTCTCTTATTCCCCTCAGATAGGCAGGGGGTGACCTTGTCCTATTACCCTGGGACTTCCAGACCTCCCTAACTACTCAAGCCAGCAGCCTACGCCTATTCACCACACAAGGCAGAACATCTCCCAGGGCCCTCACACTGCCTGGGCCTGCTTCTCTCCAGTCCTGTTTGTAACTCTTCCTGACTGGGGTCTTTGTGGGACTTCTGTCCTGGGTCCCTCCTCACAATCCAGAGCTCTGGCTAACTCGGTGACCAGTATGGCTTGGGCCATCTTGGCTTCTTCTAGGGTTCTGGGTAGTCCTGACACCCCCAAGTCAGGGGCCAGTGGAAGGCCAGGAAGATGGGAGAGGAAGCTAGATCTTGTTTTAGGGGCTTTCCAGGCCTCATAAGCAGAGAGACACCCCACGCACATACACACCTTGGGTTTCTATGACGCTTTGGGGGAAGAGGGACAAACAGAAGAAGGAAGGGAGAGGCAGGGTCCCTGCCTATGTGGGGCACAGAGCTTAGAAACTGCAGGATTTCAGCTTTCTAGTAAACATCACCCAAGTTTAAACTAATGTTTATACAGCACTTCTAAGTTCCAAGAACTTTCTCTGTATTAACTCTTATGCTCCTCACCGTGACTCTCTGAAATAGATACTGTTGTCATCTCCCTTTTACAGAGGAGGGAACTGAGGTCCAGAGGACAGAGCTGGGTTTTGAGCCCAGGTCACTGATTTGAACTTGGACTGCATGGCTTCTGGGCTGCATTCTTACCCCTAATGTTTGCTGCTTCTGAGCACTTGAAAGCTGACTTGGAGGTCATCCAAAGTACTCATTTCTGAATCCAGAGAGCAGAGTAGTCATCTTCTCTGAGCATCTCATGCCAGGTGATGGCTCCTCTGTGGTCCTGCACCACTCTGCCTGCCCCTCAGCTGGTGTTGACACTCGCTGCATTGTGTTCTCGTTTTCTTACTTCTTTCTTACCTCAGCTAGTTGGGCAGGGTCTGGGTCCTGCGCTGCACATAGTAGGTGCTCATCAAACGTATGTTGAATGAAAGGAGAGGGTAGCATTGCCATGTGCAGCTCCAATAGCAACCAAATGACCAGACACCTGCTGAGCCTCCAGGGCCATGAGGGAGAATGAGGAAGCACCATCAAGAGGTGGGAACACTCTGAACTCTGAAGTGACTAGTTCCTGTGGATAGGACTTGGCAGTGGAGGGGGGCTTGGAGATCCAGGGGGAATGTGATTCGAGATGCTCCGAGTCTAACAGAGGAAGCAGATGTGCAGGCTGTAGAAACAACACTGCTTATAAGAAGTGCCACAGAGCAGACATGCACACACAGACCACACAGGTCAGAGGAGGAAGTGCCAGAAACCCTGTTGGCCAGTATCTACAAAGGTCTCGACAAAGGGTTTTACACATTACCTCATCTTCTCCCAACACCTGGGAATGTGAGTTCTACTGTCCCTATTGTAATACCTCCAGGATTGGCAGATGCTTCCCAGCCTGTCCAGCCAATTGGTGCTGAGGCCAAGATGCCCAGGCAACTTGGGGACCACTTATTCCACAGAGTCACCGAGTGCCTGCCCTATGGCCCTTACATTCTAGTGGGGACTCCCAACACTAAACACACACAGACTGTCAGGTGGCGACAAAGCCCACTGAGAAGAACAAAGTGGCTCCGTCCCCATAGGCTGCAGTCTCCCCCACAGCACCCGGGAGATGGAGGGAGACCACTCTCCCCATCTGTGGGCTAGGGAGGCAGGTATACTCCTTGGAATGACTGAAGGCTGGGAGCTAAGGACAGGACAAACCATTTTAGGAACCAGGGACTTGTGTCACCCCTTTCCTCATCAGCCTGGGAGGGCCATTTCCTCTCTACTATGCTGTGGTGCTTGTGCTCCCCTTTCTATGTCTGGGATGGGGGCCAGGTGGAGGCTTTCCTACTGTCACTCCTAGGAACCGAGGGGGAGATGGGAGAGTGGGAAGAAGGTGTGGGAGAAGTAGCGTACACTTCGGGAGGTTAGTCTGTGGTGGAGAAAAATAAAACTTTTTGCAGAGCGGAAAATGTTAAGTCTGGGCTTATTGTTGTGGCTTTGGACCTTCCTAAGGTGTCATCTCACTCTAAGCCACTGATTCTCTGATTTGGGATTCGGCCCATCTCCTGAGGAGATTGCTCTGTCATCAGGGAAGAGAGCAGAGAACAGCAGATTGGCAGGCCAGCAGGCAGACACAGAACAGTCAACACGTGGGTCATGCAGCACTGGGCTGGGAGTCAGGAGACCAGGGCCCAGTTCAGTGCCCCTTTCCAAGGGAAGGGCTCATTTCTGAATGTTCGAGGGAGAGATTCAGAACTCCCAGCAATTCTTACTAAGTCATCTGACAGTGTTTATATCCTGAAGTTATTGCCATAGCCAACAGCTTTCTTTGCTGACACTCAACACCTGGTTTAAACATCTATACATTTAATAGAAACACGAATTTGTGGAAATTCGTGGTGCTTCCCATGCTCTTTCTACTCAAGCTCATGGGAATGAATTTGAGCTTCTTAAAAGATCATTTACAGCATCCCTGGAGTCCATGCAAGAATTAAATTTCTCAGGTGGAGGAAGGAGCTCTGCAGAGGTCTGTACTGCTGAAGTTTTCACAAAACACATTTCATACAACCCCACATGGGCCACTTCCTAAAGGCAGCCTAAAGAGATTTATTCTGTTTCCTCTCCCTTGCTCTCTTCCTCCCAAAACACAATCATCACCCCTCATGCCCTCTCCTCCCCAACAGTGGGTTCAGCCCAGGAAGCCTCTGACAATAGCTACAATTTCCAGAACATCTCCTGTATGTCAGATCTGGGGGAAATGCTTTGGAAACTACCATCCTCCCAGAGAAACTGTCATTAACCCCACATTCTAGATGGAGAATCTGATCCTCAGAAAGGTTGACTCCTATGGCCACGCAACTTTTAAGTGGCTGAGCCAAGGGCTGTGTGAATGAGAAACATAGCCTCTTTCTGTCACCTGCGCTGCCCTGTGGGCCCTGGTCACCTCCCCTTGCTCCCAGCCTAGCAGAACGTGAAGTCACCCCTATGTTGTATGTCTGCAGACCTCTCTGGGAGCTCCTCACCACCATCACTGCTGGACCAGCTGCAGATGGGCTGTGACGGGGCTTCATGTGGCAGCCTCAACATGGAGTGCCGCGTGTGCGGAGACAAGGCATCAGGCTTCCACTACGGTGTTCATGCATGTGAGGGGTGCAAGGTATGGGCCGTGGGAGGTACTGGCTGGCTGTCAGGGCTGTGGTCACATGGTGAATTAACCTGCCAGAAAGGCTTTCCTTGAGGCATGGCAGGGCCCTGATAATACCCAGTGTGGAATTCCTGTCTGGGTGGTAGCCAAGCCCTTGGGCCCATTTCAGGGCTCACCTCTGGGTCCTGCTGGAGAGGAGGGGTTCCTTTGTCAGGCCTGCTGTGCTAGGCACCTACAGTGCTGACCCAGTCACTTGACCTGGGCTCCTTGGGCTACTTGCGTCCTCTGGGGACCTGGAGAAGACAGGCAGGACAGAGTGGGAGTCAGACTGAGACATCTTCCTGAAATCAAGGCTTCCTGTGCCTCAAAGCCTAAAAGGGGCTCTTTGAGAAAAAAAGAATATATTACATTTCTTTTTCCAGTGGTGCTTTTGGTTTTTCCAACTACACACCCATCAAATTTTTACATATTATTTTATTAAACCACTACCCAGAAAATATGCAGAATCAGAAGTGTTTATGAATAAATCAGGCTAGTCATGATATAGTTTTAGGGTGGTTTAGCTTCCTTCTCCCTCTCCCTTTCAAAAAAATTCCCCCATTATTTCATGAATAATCGGGCCCTGTGGTGCAACCCAGTGGGGCAGCAGGATTGTCAGCCTCTCTCCTTTCCTTGTGGATTTTTCTCACCTGCGCGTTGTCCCTCAGGGCTTCTTCCGGAGGACAATCCGAATGAAGCTGGAATATGAGAAGTGTGAGCGGAGCTGCAAGATCCAGAAGAAGAATCGCAACAAGTGCCAGTACTGCCGCTTCCAGAAATGCCTGGCACTGGGCATGTCTCATAATGGTAAGAGCTAGCCTGGGTAAGGCACAGGGGCCTGCTGGCCCCACTCAGCCATCCTCCTAGAAACTAGGTTCCAGGGAGCCCCTTTAGAAAGGGGGCACCCTTGGAGCAGTACCTGACACACAGTAAGCACTGCTAAGTGTCAGCTGTCGACCTCACCGATCTGGACTCTGAGTCTTAGAGCCAGCACAAGGCTGGCCTAAGATCTCTGCCTTTCTCAGACTGCCCAATATCCACCATGGATCTTAGGCCAGGTATAGTCACCAGCTCTTTGGCCCAGAAGACAAGCGGGAATTGATCCCAGCTCCAGTGGTATTGGAAACACCACTTCCGGAACCTCAGGCCTCTCTTGGATGACCTGACAGTGTGAAAAACCACTGCCAAGGCCTGGAATCCCCTCACTCCTACTTGGTTTTTGAGGGTGGGTGAGAGCCAGTATGTGACCACATGTCAGCTGCCAGGAGCCAGGTGGGAGTTTCCTGGAGGGCAGCCACTCCTAGAAGATAGAACCTGCCCCGTGCTCCAGGGCTCCTGTAGAATCTAATCTTCAGACCCCATAGAGTAGGATTTTACAAAGCTGACCTGCCCCCTCTGTACCCCTCTGGGTCAGACCTCCAGAGGACAGGGAGAGCCTCTTGTTTAAATGTCTTCACCCACGGGTATCCTAACTGCCTTGCATCTTAGAGAGTGGCAGGACCTGAGCCCTCTGCAGCTTTTTTTTAGGTCATGGGGTCTGGCAGGTCTGAGATTTATCCCTTCCCTCAATTTGTATCTGACCAGGTCCCATTACTTGGCTGAGGTGAGGGGATTTCCTAGATCTCAGGACTGACAATTCATCTCGATTTTTCTCTAAGAAAGTCAGATTTGTATCTTGTTCTGTTACTAATGACTACAGTTTTTGAGTGCCTACTATGTGAATACTCTAATGTAATTGTTCTGACAATACAGTGACGTTTATGTATTAGCCCCATTTTTTCTTATGAAAAAGGTGAAGTAGCCTGCCCAAAGTCACACAGCTTTTAAGCTGTTGAGCTAGAACTCAAACACAGGCCTTTAACACCAAAGACTGTCCTCCCACCAGCCATGCTACACCACCTCTGAGCCAGAGCGGCTTAGTCACTCTGTGAGTTAGGGCCTTTGTGTGCCGGGAACTGTGAACAAGGTAGACAGAATCCCTTTCCCCCTGGAGCTTACATTCTGGAGAGGTTCCCTAACAATCCAACTTGCTACCTCTAGAGCTTCTGAGGGCCCTGAGCCAAAAACATATGTCTCTGTCCTTGGCCCATGCACCTGCAGAGGGACAAGGAGGTTAGAGGTTCTGGCCCCTGCATGGACTCCTTGGTGATTATACCCCCATCCCTGCATAGCCATCCGCTTTGGCCGGATGCCAGAAGCCGAGAAGAGGAAGTTGGTGGCAGGGCTGACAGCAAGTGAGGGAAGTCAGCACAACCCACAAGTGGCTGATCTGAAGGCCTTCTCCAAGCACATCTACAATGCCTACCTGAAAAACTTCAACATGACCAAAAAGAAGGCCCGCGGCATCCTCACGGGCAAGACCAGCCACACAGCGGTGAGTGTCACTGCTCAGCTAGGCAGCATCCCTGGCTCTGTACCCTGCTGCCACTTACCTGGCTCCTTACAATACCAGGCTTCCTCCCTTCCCTAATTTCATGGTATAGGCAGAGGGTCTGGGGATCACATGGGTGGGGGTCTCCACAGCCTGGCCTCTAACAGGGCCTGGTTTTCAGCCCTTTGTGATCCACGACATCGAGACATTGTGGCAGGCAGAGAAGGGCTTGGTGTGGAAGCAGCTGGTGAATGGCCTGCCACCCTACAAGGAGATCAGCGTACACGTCTTCTATCGCTGCCAGTGCACCACAGTAGAGACCGTGCGTGAGCTCATCGAGTTCGCCAAGAGCATCCCCAGCTTTGGCAACCTATTCCTCAACGACCAGGTGACCCTTCTCAAGTATGGCGTGCATGAGGCCATCTTCGCCATGCTTGCCTCCATTGTCAACAAGGACGGGCTGCTGGTGGCCAATGGCACTGGTTTTGTCACCCGTGAGTTCCTGCGCAGCCTCCGCAAGCCTTTTGGTGACATCGTTGAACCCAAGTTCGAATTTGCTGTCAAGTTCAATGCCCTTGAACTTGATGACAGTGACCTGGCTCTCTTCATTGCAGCCATCATTCTGTGTGGAGGTAAGTCAGGGTGGGGCAGGTGGACTGCCTCCACACAGCCAACCCACCTGAGGGTCGGGCCATCCCTGCAGGGCACCAGGCCTGAGCTCAGACAGCATAGGGAAGTGTCCATGTGATGATGGCAATGGAATGTGCAAGGCACCAACTGTACATGCTGGACCAGCTCCATCTTATATAAATGGAGATGAGAGGAAAAAGACGGAAAGGACATAGATCAACATGTTGGTGGGGGTTATATTTGGTGGTGAAGTTTTCTGTATTTTATCTATATTTTTAATTCCAACACAATAATTGTAGTTAATAATGATCATGTTAACAGTGGCATGGAGCTCACTTTATGCCAGGCACTGTTCTAGTTCCTTTTCCTAGATTTAAACTCATTTGATTCTCACAACGCTGTGCAGGAGGTACTTCTGTCATCCCCAGTTTACAGATGAAGAAACAAGCCCAAAGAGGCCAAGTGGCCTGCCCAATAGCCTCACTGCTAGTCTATGGTAGAAACGGGATTTGAATCCAGGCAATGAGTCTCTTAACCATGATACTGTACTACTTAATTAGGGGGGGGGGGAAGGTGGGCCAGGGGTGGGGAGACTAGAACTTTCAGTGGGGCGGTCACTAACAGGACAGGGCTTGGATCTATCACAGCAAGGCCTGCTACCCCCTGAGCCAAGTCCTCCATACAAGGTGGGGTAGGGGAACTCCTTTGGCTTTCTGAGACCCCATTCCCTCCCACACCTCTGCCTTGTGTCTCCACAGACCGGCCAGGCCTCATGAACGTGTCACAGGTGGAGGCCATCCAGGACACCATCCTGCGTGCCCTCGAGTTCCACCTGCAGGCCAACCACCCCGATGCCCAGTACCTCTTCCCCAAGCTGCTGCAGAAGATGGCTGACCTGCGGCAGCTGGTCACAGAGCATGCCCAGATGATGCAGCGTATCAAGAAGACTGAGACGGAGACCTCTCTGCACCCCTTGCTCCAGGAAATCTACAAGGACATGTACTGAAGTGCACACCCAGGGCCCCCCAGCAGGCCTCTGGGGGCTGAGAATAAGGGGCAGGCGGACAGTGCTAGGACAGGTGCCACTCACAGGACTTTCCTGTGGGCCAGCCCAGCAAACTCAGCACAGCCAGGAGCAGTGGGATCACACATACTTGTGCACTCAGGCTCATGGTCTCTCGTTCTCCATTTTCCCTTCTTCCTTCTCTCTTCATCTCCTTTCTCAGTTCCTCTTCTCTAATTTCTTTACCCTTTCTTTTCTTTTCTACAGGTTCCTCTCTTCCTTTCTCCCTTGCCCTCCCTTTCTTTCTCCCATCTCTTTGTCCCTCTTTCTCTTTCTGTGAGACAGTTTGTGTTATTTCACCAGCGGCATAGAACAAGACCTCTGCTTTTGCCCCCCGCTCCCTGGAGCAGAAGGAAATGGGGCCTATCCTCTGCATGAAGTCACCTGCAAGGGTGGCGGTGGCCTCGTTCTGTTCCTGTCTTCACAGCAAGGGACTTGAGCCATCCAAAGAAACACTAAGCTCTCTGGGCTTATTAACTTCCTGGGGAAGCTGAACATGGTATGGGCTGACTGTAGCAGTGGCCCCTAGTCACTGGGTCCCTATCCTGAGGGCCAGGATATCTCCCTGAGGCTAAGGCTGGCACCCCCTGACCCAACCAACCCTGCTCCAGCGGGATGCTCCTGCAACCACTGACATCCAACATCCTTTTTGTTCTTTCACCGGTCTTCCAGGCCAGTGTCCCTAATGGCCCCCTGCGCTGGCTGCTAGTGGGTCCTCCCCAAAGCCTGGAAGGAGGTGGGATTTCCTCCAGGTGGGGGCTCCCACACCCCTATTAAAGAGGAGTGAGCCTCAAGGAGGCAGAGGTTGGTGAGGAATGCAGAGCGCAGTGAACTTAACTCTGACCCCAGGCATCAGGGTCAGCCCTCCATCAGTGCCCCACACTCTGCCAGCAGTCTGCAGCAGCCTCTAAGCCCTGCCTTTATTTTGTCAGCACCACAGATCTCATCTCTCCCGGGGCCAAGGCCTTGCTTCATACATGACCACGTTCCTTTCTCTAGTCAGGAGATGCTAGTGCTGGCTCAAGCTCAGCTGAAGCTCAGGCCCCCCGCCCCCCTACACATACACACTCCCTGGAGCTGCCACTCCAGCACACACCACAGCACTGAATTCACTTTATCTGCAGGTTCCACACCCTCACCCTTCCCTCTGTAAGGCAGGTGCATGCTGAGAGGAGCCTACAGGTGGATAGGCAGAGAGCCATGCTCCCCTGTCCCCGGGGATGAACTGATTCTGTTTATTGTGACATCTATTTGTCCCAACTGCTCTGCTACCCTCCGCTTTCCCTGTATTCAACGCAGCTGATCACCTAGAACTTTGCACAGCCTCTGGTCACAGGGACCTTGCTGGGCTAGTTGCACTCCTCTGGCCCCTGCCCCTCCTTTCCACCTCCCCAGGTACACTCAGTGCCCCAGAGGAGGAGCTAAAGCACAGCTATTTCTGAGCAGGAGGGCAGAGAGCCCTGCCTAGGCTGCTTTTCTGGAGAAGAAACTGGCTGGAGAGGTGAGAGACTGGCTGGGATCTCTGAGAAAGGTGGTTGAAAACCTGGGGTTAGAGCCCTGGATTCCTGGGTCCTCTGTGGCCCTTCTTTGAAAGGGGCCTTTCTGATGACTGCAGCTCTGGGAAGAAATGCCCCAGAGAAGGGACAATCTCAGTGTCTGCGCTGGCCAGCACTGTGGCTCCCCCATGCCCAAGGATCACTCTGCTGGCAAGATTCTTCTTCCTCTCTTCCCACCCTCTCTGACCATGGATTTGGGTTAGGGGTGCTTCCTTTGGGCCAGCACTGTGAAGGGAGAGAGAAGCTGTGCCTGACCTCCCCCTCCCCCACCACCTGCCCCATCTATCCCCTGCCCAGTTCTGGTGCTGAGAATACAGCTCTTCTCAGTGTCTGAACAGTCTCCAAAATTTAAATGTATATTTTTGCTAGGAGCCCCAGCTTCCTGTGTTTTTAATATAAATAGTGTACACAGACAGAACTTTAAATAAATGAGAATTAAATATTTAAGAGCTGACTTAGTCTGACTCAGTTCCTTGCATATTTTTCCTGAGAGCTGATTGGACTCCTCCCCCTTCTCCACAGAGGAGTAAACTTAGTTGGCCAAGTGAGAATTTGGGGTGCTGGCTAATTCTGGCTTGGAACTTTCCATCTTTCCCCGCTCAGCTGCTCTGCTCACTACTCATCAGTCAGTAAAGGTTGGGGAGGACTAAGAAGATGACATCCATGTCCTACAACAAGAATTTGAGGTGTGAGGGAGGAAAGGATAACATTCTCAAAAGGTGTGGGGTACCATGATGCAAACCAGGTTAGGTGAGAGGGGCTAGGAGAGTCTCCGAAGGAAGCAACTAACTCCCCCTGGGCCTTGAGTGGTATATGGGACTTGCAAAGCCAAAGCCTGTCATTTGCTGTCAGTTTTCTATTACCTCCGCACATGATCAGGGCTTTCCTCTCCTTAGCTGACACTCCAGTGTTCTTTACTTCCTGTGGTGCCATCTTCACAGAGGCTCCGGAAAGCCCAGACTTCAGCCTGCAGCGTGAGGCAAGTTCAGGGTGTGTATCAGGGCTTGTCTAGCCAGAAAACCACAGCTAAATATTTCAAAGTGGGGCGTTTACTCCAAGGTATTGTTACAAAAGTATTGAAAGGACTGAAAGATCAAAAGGGGGGAAAGTGAGGAAGGAAGGGAGGAGAGGAGGGAGGATTGGACCCCTGGCTGGTGATATCCCTGGGGAGCCTGGAAGAAGCAGATGCAGATGCAGAGCCTTTCTGGAGGATGGACACATACAGGCAGTACAGAACCCCCACAAAATTACAAATGTGAACAAACAAGCATGCATAAAAATACAAAAACCAGTGAAATTAGAGCCCTAGGGCTTCAAAAATAAAACTTGATTATAATATAGATGTTTTATATTATTAAAACATAGGAATCAAAACCATAAGAAAGGAACAATTTGCTTTTAAAGGAAAAATATTTTTTTTCCACATCATATTCATTTCTGCTACATTTCTATTAGTTTCAGGTATACAGAACAATGCTTAGACATTTATATAATTTATGAAATAATTTCCCTGATTAAAAAAATATATTTTTAAAGAAATACCTGGATGTCCAGAAAAAAAGAAGAAAATGCAATGAGTTTAAAAAACAAGCTGCCAAAATATTTTGCACATCAAAAACTAGAAATTATCCAGAAAATAATACATGAAAACCAAGATAGAAAATATAGGATGGAAGAATGGCAATACAAATTCTCATATAGTGAATAAGGGACCAGAAGTTGATACAAACAACTTGAAAAAGAATTTAGCAAAAGCTAGTCAGTTAAAATGTGTGTGGATGCTGTGGGGCATCCCCCAGGCTCTACACCTTAGGACCCAGGCACTGATTTCCTTGGCTGCTGAGATCATAGCTGAGTTTCTCTCAGGAAATTGCCCTTAACTGAAAGGAGCTGCCTTGCCCAGGTTAAGCACACCCCCTCCTCAGGGGCAGCCTGTAGCCAACATGGGGTTACGAAGCCAAGCCTCCTTGACCTGATTTGGGACAACTTGAAGGAACATCCCAGCTCCAGAGCTGAGGCCTCTCTTGTAACTACATTGCAGTTCAATTTATCTCTCTACCCAATCCTACTTCCTTCGATTCCTTACAGGTGTTGTTCCAAGGAGCACTCCCCAGTGGGTGTCCTGCAAGTAAACCTCCAAATCTGTTTCCTGGAGAAACCAACCCAAGACAATACCCTAGAATGAAACCCACCAGATCACACTATTCATCAGAGCAATAGCAAGAACTTGGAAACAACGAAAAGGTTCAACAGGAAAAATAGATAAATTTAAAATAATAAATTTAAAATAAATGTAAAAAGAACAAGAAATACATGGGGGATAATTTATATCATCTTGAAGTAGATAGACCTTTCAAAAGTCTACTGTACGTACAAAAATTTCTAAGTTTCATGCAATATATATTAAACTATATAAAATTAAAAAATGAAAAACATCATATACAAATTTTTAAAATTTTCTGGGGAAAAAAATAAATAAAAAGTTCTAAATCAATCATGTAAAAAAAACACATAATCAAAGAATTCATTTCCTTAATATATAAAGAGTACCTACAAATCAATGAGCAACAGGTTAACAACCTCATTTAAAAAATAAGCAAAGGATATGAACAGAAAAAGAAATGCTTAAGCATAAAAAGATTCCAAAACTCACTCATAGTATAAGAAATATATGTTAAAAGTACAAGGAGATAGTTTTTTCACTTAACAATTAACAAATACTAAAAAGTTTGATAACATCGTGTTGGCAAGGAATAGGCACTCTCATACTGGGGGTAGGAGTATAAACTGGCACAGCCTCCATGGAGAGCAAATTGGCAGTACTTATAAAAAATTTTTTTAAATAATTTTGATCCAGCAAAAATAAAAGAACTAGATGTCCAAGTTTTTGGTTTCCCAATCTAGTGTCTCAGTTTACTAATAGACACAGTAAATTGTTTAAATTCAATTTTAAAATCTCTTTTTTAATTTAAAAAGTGAATTCCTCTTATTTGCTTTTTTATAACTTTCCCAACTTACCTCCCTGTTGGGGCAGTGCAGTCTACTGGAGAGAGCATCGGCTTTGGAGTAGTAAGATGGGAGTTGAGGGGGCGTCTTAGATAATAGAGTGGAAGAGCTCTTGGAGCTCATTGTCCTCCTCCTAACTCCTCATCTTCAATGAGCCCATCCCATTTTTCTTCCCACTGCAAGGTATGAATCTACTAGACATTAATAATGCCCAGGAGAGCAGCTCTGACTGGCTCATTTGCTACCATCCAACTTGGAAACTCCTCATTGGAGAGAGTCTCAGGCAGGCACCCTCCTGACACCTTTTGGTGGCCCCTGCTGAGTCATTGGTACTATTCTAATTTCTTGTGGTCAGGATAGCAAGCCTTCAATGACAAACAAACCAGGCCACAGTGACGTTTCATAGAAAGAACATCTTGGGCCTGAAGCCAGGCCTCCAGAGCTTTTTGGGTCTGTCTAGTAGATGGCCAGTCTGGAACAGGCCTCCCTGTAGCCCTCGCCTGGCTCATACCATCTCCTGGAGGCTCCAAAAGATCCCAGCACACCGTCTGATCTCCCCACCAACCTCAGCTCCACTTATGGGGTTCACACTGCCCTGAGGTAGGGAGAGGCTCCCCTCCGGCCTCCTCAGTTACAAATTCCCCCTCAGACACTACCCAGAGGACTCCCAACCTCCCATGTCCTCGGTCCTGGGTTCCAGGTCTTCGTGGGCCCCTCCCAAGTTACCCTGCCTTCCTGAACCCTTAAGTCCTTAAACCAACACCCAGTTTCCTCTAGGAACTATTACACTGTCAGGGGAAGGCCTTCATGCCCACCTCACTCACACCCGTGGCCCCCAGCCTCCTAGCTGTCCTGCCTCAGCCCTCCATCCCCCTGCCTACAGTCCTGGCTAGGGTCAAGGGAAGGGGTGGGCCTGGCCACATAGCTCCTCCTCCTGTTTGCTCTGCCTAGATAGGGCAGGATAAAGGAGCACCAGAGGCGCCCTGTCGGATTCTCACTAGGGCCTGCAGCTGGTATGGACCCTGCAGGGATGGATGGTGGAAGCCTTGGTGGGGAGAACAGCCCCCACTCCCAACGGCCATTCAGGTAGGAATCTGGGTCTCAGGGAACATAAGAAAGGTGGGAGAAAATTTGAGGGGGTGGCGCTCAGCCTGGCCATTGAAAGTCCAGCATCTAAGAATTTAGGGGTGCATTTAGGGGAGGAGGGCCTTCCTTGCCCAACATTGGAAATTTCTAGAGATCATCTCCCAGCCTCTCACAATCCAGGGGAGGAAACTGAGACCAGAAGGAGTAAAAGGCATACTAAGGCCACACAGCTGGGTCAGGATTAGCTCAGGGTTTGACCATTTAGGATAGGGATTTCCCACCTGCTTTCTTTCTCTGCCACCCAACAAAGGTTTTCTCTTCCCAGAAACACCAAATATCTCCCTGCAGGTGGGATGTGTTTTTCTGGTCACCTTTGTAGCCCCAGCACTTAGCACAGTGCCAGGTATTCATAAATACTTGAATAGAAACACTTCAGGTTGAACATTACACTATTAGAGAGTCATTCTTTGGACGTGTTAGCTCACGAGGCCTTTCATCCGATTTTTATACCTTAGAACAAATTCATTTTGCCAACAGCTAGAAGAGTTCGGTTCCCCAGAGGAAACTGAAGTTTGGGTAAAGGTAGGATAATTATAGATCTTAGGGTCTCATTGGGAAGTAGTTTTCCCACTTCCTTTTAGTATAAGAAAGGCAGCTAGGTAACTAGAGGGAGACCAAAAAAAAAAAGTGGACTTTCACTGAAGGAGATTTTCAGGGCCTCCTGAGCTTTGCACAAGGCCAGGAGGGTGGCAACCTAGACTAAGTTCGGGCCCTCAAATTTTAAAAGCCCTGGTCACGGGGCTCATTTGGCAGGCTCCACCCTCCCCCTTTACTGTTCTCATCCCTACCCTTCACAATCCCTACCTTCTTCTCTGCCCGCCCCCTCCAACAGTCCTGTTCTAATCCCCCAGGTTCATTGCTCAGGGGTCCACTGCTCCAGCCCCGCAGCCACCAAGCCCCTTTTGCTGCCTCCCCAGGCTTGGATTACCTGTGACCTCTGGCTGCTCTGTCCAAACCCCTTGGCCTCCAAACTTAGCTTGAGAAGTTCCCCAAATCCAGCAGCCCTCACCCCTTACAAGTCAATTGAGCTAAGTGAGGACACCTGGGTCATAGTCCTAGCTCTCGTTCCTGCATCCCAGGCCTGTTACTTTACCTCTTTGAGCTTCATTTTGAAAGCAAAAAATGACTCCTGACTTTTAAGGCTGGTTGTAAGAATCAAGTGAGCTAATTTGACATTTCCCCCAAACAAAATGTGCTTTATTGGTATGTTAAGGGTGTGTGCTTGGAGGGCATAAACAAGCAACAACAAAAACAAGTTTAAGTCCTCAAAGGTTTAAATCAAAGGTTTTTTGTGCAGAACTTATCGGAGCCTTTAATAGGTTCATATACAGTAAGCAGCATGCAGCATGGCTCTAAGAAACTATAGAAAGAAGAGTTTTGCAAGTCGATTTGTCACAGTCTTTAGCTCCTTTTCTTGTGGCTCAGCTAATGGGACCTGCTGGGAGAGGTCTGCCACTGGGTCTCAGCTTGTGAAGGAGCTAGTGGAGTGGCCTCTCTAGGCAGTCCTGGAGGTCTGCCTCATTGATGCGTTTTCGAGAAAAGCAAAGCTTTTCCAGCACAACGTCCCGCCCAGGGGCTACCCATTGGTGGTCTGTAGATGAGAGAGGTCTGTGAGCCCTTCCTCTGGGGGTCACTGACTCCTCCTCTCCTACCTTCAACCATGCCTTCCAGGTGACTCTCATTTCTACCTCACTCCCTATCCTACCCTGCTCCCTCCCTAACTTTGTCACACATTGATCTGGTCCCTATCCCAGCCTCTTCCTATCTCCTCCACATTGTAATTGAGATTGAAAACATACCAGTCCTGGCATCTTCCATAAACCTCATAAAAGAAATTTGAAAAACCATGTATCCCCTCCACACTCCAAGATGTCTAATGTTTTTCATCATAATGTAAATTGTTGCAAAGCTTATAATTTCTAATATATCATAAATTCTCCCATTTTAAAGTAAAACAATTATATCACTTTTTTTAATTCCGAAAGATTTTATAAAGATATTTCTAAAGAGAAGTTACATCACTAAATCAAATGCTTTTCGCCATTTCTAAATCTTTCTTCTCCCAGACTGGTGCTTCAGGCAAAATTCTGAGGGACAAGAACTGGCCCCCAGTTTTCCTGCAGGGGTTTCTCAGTTTTCCCAAGCCAGGCAGTGAGAATGGGGTGGGGCAGGCTCTAGTTCTGGCTCTAGTCCAGCTATTTCAGGCGGCTTGCTTCGGGTCCTGCCAGTGTACGTGCTGTGTGGCCAACTGACCAGGAATGGCAGGTGAACAGGGTGGATTTAAATATGTTCATTATTATTACTAGGTATCCAGTGTCATCTAAATACCAGAGAGATTTAACATATAATGTCATCAGTTTAAAAATATATAAACAGACTCTGAGAGTTTTACATAATTTCTTTTTCTCCTTGAATACCATTCTACTTCCCCTACAGAATTTTATTCTAATATGAATATTTTTATTCTCAGAAGTCTTTTACTGATCATGTTTCTGCAAAAAAACATTTGTGAAACAAAACTTAATTTTTTTTTCTGGATTCAGGTATTAGCACTCAACTGATCAAAACAACTTAAATATATTACACATTTTAGCAGTTAATTACTAAGTAATAAAAAAATTTTTTTAGAAAAATTTCTCCTGATATAGATGGATTGTTGTTTTTGTTTCCCCAAAACTTCACAGATCCATGAATAAATATTACTTATTGCTAGAATAAGACAGAGTTCAATATCAATTTTAATGTTTAATTATTACAAATTGAAGCACTGAGAAATCTTGTTCACATGAATAAGTGGATAGAAATGAAAAGCGATTTGTTACAGTACGGGCACTCAATTCTTTGAACTTCCTCTGAATTAAATGCCAAAAACTATACGGTGGTCTATCATTAAAAATTACTATATGAAGGTCTCATTTATATCCCTGGCCCTCGTGACAACTTCCATGAAAATAATAACTACTATTATTATAAATGTATTATTATGTAATAATGTAATAGTAATTGTTACAATAAAAAGTACCTCCTCCAAGGCCTTCCCTGGTCACCTGTCTAAAGCAGGTCCCCACCCTGCCAGCCATTTATTTCTGCGGGAGCCCCTTTCACGGTTCATCTTGGTTCTTTGTTCCCTCCCTGCAGAGCCTGGACTGGGGGAGGCAAGTCAGGTAAGTTGTGTAGGGTTGAATCCTGTCTTTCTTTAAAATTTTGATCTTTTGCTCATGATGGATTTTTTTTTTTTTGCATTAATTATGATCTTCTAAAAACATCGGTCTAAAATATAATTTATTTTTATCATTGATTGTTTGGGGTATCCTCTGAAGGTTTGTGTCTGAGGTGAGTGCCTCGCTAGCCTTTCTCAGCCGTAGCCCTGGCTTCTTGATTGTCTGCTCTGTCACCTCCGTGGGAACTCCAAGGCAAATTCTCTGACCACAGGCTGCACACACGTTGTGGTAAATGAAAATCCAAGTGGCCACGGTCTGGCACCTTTGCTGACAAGACCGAGTGCCTGGCGCTCATCTTTCCCTCCGTCTGTCTGCTCTCTGCCATGGCATTCTTGGACACTCTCTGGGGAATGGTGTGGGCCAGTCTACAGCAGACCCTTGACTTGGGCTGGCAGTCTATGTTCTCTTGGGACTAGAATCTGGCCTCTGTCCCATCACTGCTGCCCTGGTTACTTTACCTGAGGGCTCATTCCCCCTCCAGGCAAGGAAACATGTAATAAGAGCAGAGGTCCTCTCTACCTGTACCTGTCCCAGAGCCCTGACTCAGGCCTGAACCTATAATAGATATTCAATAAACATTTGTCCAATTCTGCCTCCTTCCGCCCTTTTCCACCTCACACCTGACCCTCAAAAACCCCTGTAATGGTGAAGATGATGCTAACAGCAGAGTGATAACAGCTAATGTGTATCGAGGGCTTGCTGTGTGCCAGGAACTTTATCTACATTGACTCATTTAAGTCTGACATCACTGCATGAAGTAGGTACTAATATTATCTTCATTTTACAAATCAAGTAACTGAGGCATGGAAAGGTTAAATGCCTTGTCCAAGCTTATACAAGGCAGAACTGGCTATATGATTTGTGAGACCCAGCACAAAATGAAAATCAGGGCACCTTGTTCAAAATTTAAAAATCTCAAGGTGGTAACAGCCAAGCATTAAAGCAAGCAACTGCACAGGTTCATGCCTGTGAGCCAGTTATGGTACCAGAATTTGAACCCAGAATTTCAACCCCAGGACCCACAAATCTGCCTTTGGAATAAGTAATAGTAACCACCGTGATTTACTGAGCACCTGCTGTATGCATAGTGCAAAATCTTCAAAAACCCTCGAACAACCCTGTGGCATTGTTTACCCTCATGTTTAAGGGTTACCCAGCAGGACTAGGACTTGAACACAGGACCATCTCTAGACCCTCTATTCTTATATCACACAGCCTCTCTCTACAACGGGGCTGGGCATCACTCTATCTTTTAGGAACTTTGCCCAAGGCGCCTGTCACTGGGGATCGAGCTGCTCTTTTGCTCAAGACTGGACCGTGCCCCAGGTCTGCAGATACTTCCAGCGAGGCTTCTGCTTCCACGGAGACCGATGCAGGTAAGCACATCTTGAATGGGAGTGGGTGGGAGGCACAGGAGGTATCGTCCCTTCATGCACCATGCATCCTCCCAGAGCCTCTTCTGCCCTCTCCGCTCCACGTTCCAGGCTGAGCTAGCTCTGAGCCCTGGAGAGGCTATCCCTGTCTCCTCACTCTTCTCTTCCTATCACAGCTTTCAGCACCTACAGCCCCCTGGTCACCTGGAGTGGGGCCGCCGCCATTCAGAGCCACTTGTCACCCTGCGAGGACCCCTGCTGGGGGTGACTCGAAGAGGCTCTGAGCCCACCTACCTGCCTTCTGAGGCTGTGGGTTGGGGTTGGGGTGAGACTGGCTGGGGCATGGAGCGTGGCCTGGAAAGGATGGTCAGCAAGAATGAGGAGCTTGGTGGCAGTTCCTGGAAGTCCCTCTTCCCATCATGTGAGTCATCAGGGGCTCTGCAGGTGGGCACAAGTGGGATCTGAGACCAGGGTTCCTGCTCTGTCTCTGAGCAAGGTTTACATTTCCTTCTACCCCTCTTCTTCGTAAAGATTCTCAGCGAGGGGGAGATTTTCCTCCCTCTCTGGTTTGCTCTCTGTGTTCTAGAAGCAGAATACCCTGGTGCTTCTGGAGTCCAACCACATAGGTACAAATACTGATTCTACCACTTAGTAGTCGTGTGATCATGGACAAGTCACTTAACCTCTCTGTTTCCTCATCTACAAAAGGGCACTGATAATCATACCCACCTCACAGGGTCGTGTGAGAGTGTGATGAGTTCACATGTCTGGTGTGCTTAGGATCATACCTGGCACAGAGCAAACACTAAATATTAGTGCTCATTTTTTAAATTATTGCTCTAATTCAGCACTAACAGAAATATAAGTCAATGTAACTTTTTGTAACTTTTTGAGATATAATTCACAAACCAAAATATTCACCAATTTAAAGTATGTAATTCAATGTAATATAGTATATTCAGAGTAATACAAACATCACCACTAATTTTAGTAGATTTTCATCCCCCTGAGGGAAACCTATTACTCTCCATGCACTCTGCTCCCAACTCCAGCCACTGGCAAACAATTATCTACTTTCTGTCTCTATAGACTTACCTATTCTGGATATTTCATGTAAATGGAATAATATATATGTGGCTTTTTGTGTCCAGCTTCTTTTACTTAGCGTAACATTTTCTAGGTTCACCCATGTTGTAGCATGTAACAGCATTTCATTCCTTTACTGCTTTTGTTTGATTCATTCATCTGTTGATGAACATTTGGGTTGTTTTTGGCTTTTGGGCTATTACAAATAATGTTGCTACGAGCATTCGTGTATAAGTTTGTGTGTGGACATGTGTTTTTATTTCTCTTGGGTATACACCTAGGAGTAGAACTGCTGGATCACATGGTAACTCCATGTTTAATATTTTGAGGACCTGCAAAACTGTTTTTCAGAGTGCGCACACTATTTTATATTTCACATATGTAACAAAATTTTCTAGTAGCCACATTAGAAAGTAAAGAGCAACAGGTGAAATTAATTTTAATGTTTTATTTACTCCAATATAGCAAAGTTAGATATATAGCATTATCAATTCTATTATTTCAACATGTAATCAACATAAAAAATTCTTAATGAAATATTTTAGTCTTTTTTGGTACTAAGGTTCAAAATCTCGTGTGTACATTGCACTCAGTACATTTAAGTTTGGACTAGCTCCATTTCAGGGGCCCAGCCGCCACATGTGGTAAGTGCCTGCCGTATCGAAGAGCACAGTTCTAATCGTTGCATCAGAGACTAATGATTCTGACTGGACTCTGAGCTAGTTGGGGGCAGGACTTCTTGCACACACAGTTGTGTGTAGCCGTCGCTCAGTAGTCGCTACATGAATAAGTGAATGAATGGATCCAGTTTTCCCCGACAGCTGCTGATGGAGATCACAGCTACTCCCGGGAGTCTCAGCCTAAGTCAGTCCCTGGCCGGAAGCTCATGGCCCCACTTCAGAGCATGGATCTTGAGGTACAGCAGGTAACTGGGGAGGGAGAGGGGCAAAGGATGGCATGCTGGACCTCTGGGATACCCAGACCTGCTGGAGGAGGGCTCTGTGGCCCCCCTGCTGTACTTGGGGTGACAGTATGCATGTGTGTGGAGATGTTCTCTGACTCTTCCCGTGGCTGTAGAGGCAACAGGACAGTCAGGACGTCGTGTGTGGCATCTGCATGGACAAGGTATGGGACAAGCCAGAGGCCCAGCGGATCTTTGGCATCCTGCCCAACTGCACACATGCCCACTGCCTGGGCTGCCTGCGCACCTGGCGGAAGAGCCGACGGGATTTCCCACTGGATGTCATCAAGTCAGTGTCATGGAGAGGCCAGCAGGGAGGGATAGGCGTGTGGGCTTGGAGGCTGGCTTGCGGACTTTTCACTATTCTCTTACTTCCCATCTCACCCTACCTCACAGGGCCTGTCCCCAGTGCCGTGTCCATTCCAGCTACATCATCCCCCACAAGTTCTGGGTGAGCAACAGGGCTGAGAAAGAGCAACTTATCAGGAACTTCAAGGCTTGGACCAGGTGAGGCTGGAAGGGGAAATGTAAGTGGGGTTAGTGAAGAGAGGAAGACAGATTCTAATCCATTCCAGCTCGGCCACAGTTTCCCACCTGGAAACCCCCAAATCCTGGGAATTTTATAGGGATGGCAGGTGAAGGTATGAGCTATTTCTACTATTTCAGAAAACCCAGTAAATAATGATGAGTGATTGAGACAGCAGCAGAAGAGCAAGGCCAAGTTTCTCTTCTAGCCTTGACTCAGCATCGTTGTAGGCCAACTCTGGTTCTCTGTGCAATTAGAAGCCCTGCTTGTGTTTTATATCTCATTTTTTTTAAGCAGCAAAGTAAATTGGTATAAATAAATATATGTTGTTTGCTTAGATGATCTTTGAAAACATGGGATTTCTGAGGAGACTAAAAGGCAGCTCTTGGAGACAGGGAAAATGTGGATGTGTTTGAATCTCTTGGAGAGGATAGGTATTTGTCCAAAATCTGAATTAGCTACAATTCCAGGTTCTTAATTTCTCCTTCCCAAAGGGTTTATTACACTTGAAATATGCAAAGTACATTTGGATGAAGTGTGGGCTAATGAAGGTCTTGCCTCTACCTGTGAACCATTTAATCTTGTTGGGTTTTGCCTGAGAACTATAATATCTGCATCAACAGTTACTGAGAAAATAAAAACTTAGGTGGGTATCAAAGGGGGAAGTATTCCAGCGAGTGTTGGAAGAGGAGTGGGGGCTCCTCAGGAGAAAAATAAGAGCACTCCAGGAAGAGAGAGGTTGAAGTAGAGAGATAACTGGCAGCTGGAATACCATTTGGGGGTCTTCAGAGTTCACTAGGTCAGAGAAGGGCACCCAGGCCTAGGAAACAATGTAGATGGAGGGCTTATTACGTATGACGGAATTTTCACGTCATAAACTCCGTGTAGCAGAGACTCTTACTATCCTCATACTGCAGAAGAAGAAACTGAAGCATGGTCTATGTCAGTGGTCCCAATCTTTTAGACACCATGGACCAGTGCTCCTATGAGAATCTAATGCCTGATGCTCTGAGGTGGAGCTGAGGCATTGATGCTAGCACTGGGGAGCGGCTGCAAATACAGGTGAAACTTTGCTCACTTGCCCACTGCTTACCTCCTGCTGTGGGGCCTGGTTCCTAACAGGCCACAGAAGGATATTGGTCCACAGCCCGGGGTTGGGTCCCCTGGTTTATGCGACTTACATGAGGAAATGGGGTTTGAACCCGGCATTTCAACTCACAGCACATATGAGAAGAAATGATGGGGAAGATACTGACTTGAGAAGAAGGGTCAGACCTGAGTGGGCCACTGACCATGAAGTTGAAAGGAAAATTTAAGATGATTAATGTTTCTGGCATAGGTGGCTGCAAGACCACTGCTGTCCTGGGGGCTGGGCGAGAGGAGCTGATGGGGACTTTGAACAGGTTGGATGTGGGGTTTTTGTAAGCTATCCAAATGCAGCAGGCCTGACACGAGGTTTGGTCAAATGATAGGAGGAAGAAGATGAAGAGATGGTTGTTCAGAGGGATTCGCAGTAGTGATCAGTAGGGTTCTGCCCTCACGTGAGGACTGCAGGAAGTGGGAAGGATTCGACTATGTTGGAATCAAGCAGAGTGATAACACAGAAAAGACTGCAAACATTCCCTCTATCCTTTTCTCCCTCCCATCTGTCTTTCCTAGCAAGAAGAAAGCTAATCCTATTTAAGTGGATCACAAGTGGCTCACAAACTCTTCCTGTATCTGACCTTTCACCGTGTATTTGAAATCTTAGAAGTGGGAAACTGCTTAGTCAATTTCATTAACTAGCAATTACCAAATCATAAGAAAACCCCTTAGAGCAAGACATTGTTCTAACCTGGTTACAGAGATAATCCTAATATTTGCTATCCTCCCATTTTTGGTGGTGTTTTTGAAATTTAGTTCAAAGGAGGAAAGGAGATTCCCAGGGTCAAGCCTGGCCGGAATCAAGACTCTGAGGGATTTAGAAAAGGCATCCCTTGAGACTTTATTGCCATCTGCTGGAAAATAGTTGTATTAAATGTAAAATTGACACTATGATGGTCATTGTGCCTACATAAATGTGGTGCCTTTATGCTTTCTACGACCTACCTAATCTTATGTGTCAGCCTTCAGTGCCCCTTGTTCCTGGGGCAACAGGGCTTGAAGATGACAGTCTTCTCTCCCACTCTCTCATAGCCAGATCCGATGCCGGTTCTTCCTGCGGAGGAATGGCCGCTGCCCCTTCAAGTCTGACTGTATTTACCTGCATCAGCTCCCGGATAAGGCCCCTGCCTCTGATCCTCCCTGCCCTGAGAGTATGCGGCTGGCCTCTGGGAGTGAGGTGGTAACAGCAGGGATGTGGGGCAGGGGAGGCTGTCGATTGTGGTTTATAACAAACATCTGTGATAAATGTCTATGACAGCTATGCTGTTAATGGTGCCTGCTTAACTGTGGCACCTTTGTGCGGTGTCCAACCTGCCCGACTTTATGTGTCAGCCCTGATTCCCTTGTTCCTGGAGCAACTAGGGTTGAAGCGGATAGTTTTTCATTGATTTCTTTCTCTACTCCCAGGTGCTGGGCCCAGCAGTGTTGCTAGGGGGCGCAGAGCTGGAGGACAAAGTGTTCACGGACTGTGTCCTAGGCATGGCCTTCTGGGGTGGTTTAGAACTCCTGCCGGATCCCAACAGTTCTTATCACTGCCTCCTGTAACCAGGATCAACATGTGGGTGGGTCGGACTGAGGGGCAGGGTTTGCTAGGTTTTTTCCCTTTTGGGGCTTGGAGGGGGATGAAAGTAGCCTCCTTCTACCTGCATGAACATGGGGGGTGTTGGAGGGCTCTGGGGAAGGGGAAAGGGTTCTCACCTTCTTGTTAGGGACTTAGATTTTAACTTTGCTATTTTGTAGAAGGATTCTGAAAGAAAACCAATAAAATGCACCTAAGCCATCACTGCTGGAGTCTGAAGAGTATCTGCTTACAGCTTGGGTGCCCCACCCCTATCCCAACCAAAGGTTGATTCTACATTCAGTCTGTTACAGCATCACCCATCACTTAGCCTCTGGAAAACTTCACTTAATGCACATAAGAGAACATGTGGTAAGGGAAGATAACATCTTAGTATTATGAAAATAGTAACAATGTCACAGATCCCATAAAAATGTGTTGAGAATCCCCCAGGTTTCTTGAATTATGCTCAGAACTTTCCTCCCTGCTTCCCTTCCCATTGGCTAGATTGTAGACCTTGGTGGGCATGAACTAGAGTCATCAGAGAAAAGCTGGAAGTTGAGGATGGGCAGGGCATTGAAGGCTGTGCAGAATTCTTGGCTCTTCTTACTACTTGTCAGGGCCTGCCCATGCAACAATTGGTCATTTAAAGACCAAAACATCTCCTACAAAGTTAAAATTCCTAACCTGAGAAAGAGGTGCCTTCTTTTATGCTACTTTGGCCTTTGTTAAACAGGCATTATCTAAGAAATACTCCTCAGTATTTTCCAACAGCTTTCTTAAAATCATTTGGGAAAAACTAAAAATTTTGGCTCCAGTGGAAATCAGATCTAGCTCAAAATATTCCTATGGCTTCCCATACTATTCAGAGTGAAAGCCAAGATCTTCTCTATGACTTCAAGACCTCATAAGATCTGGTTATTTCTCTGACTTTATCTCTATTATTCCTCAGTAAGTACAATCTGCTCCAGCCACATTTCTGCCCCAGGGCCTTTGCATTTGCTGTTTCTTCTGCCTGAAATAGTCTCCCCACAGACCTCTACCTGACCACCTATTTAAAATTACCCCTCCCTTCCCTGCTATATTCTTGAAAGCCCTATCATAATCATTCTATTGTTTACTTATTTAGTTGTTTGTCTCTCTTCACGTGAGTGAAGGAGACAAGACAAGGGTCTTTGTTTTGTTCCCTGTATCCTCAGCCCCTGGTGCTCAGTAAAGATTTATTGAATGAATGGATGAATATGTGGCAACAGAAGCTGGGAGGATGAGAAATACAAGCTGACACTCAAAAGTAGGATTTTAAGAGGTGTTGTGGATCTCTTCCCCCTTCTCTCTTTAGTCCTATTCTTTGCAGTGATCCCCTCTGGAAGGGTTTCTGGGACCCAATTCTAATGTGTGTGTGGAGGTTTCCCATACCAACAAGCAGTTCTCAGATGACAGCAGAGTGTCTGAGAAGTCAACTCAATTCTGACACTATCTACCTAGAGAGAACCAGAGTCCACAGGTAAAGGACTCAGTTCCACAAGACCGCCCTCCACCTCAGAGGACAGTCCAGCAAGCCCAGTGCTTCTGACCCACTAGTTTCATATCAGAGGGCCCCACGGCCCATTCCTTGGTTTTGATTAGTTTGCTAGATGGCTCACATAACTCAGGAAAACCCATATACTTACTAGGTTACCAATTTATTACCAAGAATATGAAAAAATATGAATCAACAGCCAGGTAGATATACCAAGTCCCCCCAAAAGAAGCTCTGTCTTTTGGGGCTTAGCAAGGTAAAAGTGTTCTAGTGGGCGCTCTCTGAAAAAGGCTGAGGAGCCTTTTGGGGGGTTTTAGGGAGGCTTCAGTAGGCAATCATGATTGACTAAGTCATCAGCCATTGATGATTGATTCAACCTCCATCTCCCCCCTTGGGCGGGGTCCAGAAGTCACCTTATTAACCTAATAAGAGACACCATGTTGCTCTTGTCACTTAGGAAATTTTGAGGTGTTTGGGAGCTATAAGCCAGGAATGTTGACGAAGACCAAATGTGTCTGACAAGTATATTTCGGTCATATGAATAACCAAACATATATGCATATATTTATTGTAAATCACAGTATTGCATCTCACCTTTCTTTGCTGGAAGTCTGCCTCCTCCCGCTTGTTTTAACGGAAACCCTGGGAGTTGGAGCCACGCTGGCCCCTTAAAAACAGGGACATTTGTACATCAAATATTTCTGCAGAGGACTGAAACCCTGATGATGGCGGTTGATGGCCCGTGAAAGAGGTGACGTTACTGTGGGGTGGTAAATTGTCATCAAATCCTATTACAAAGCCCATGATCTGCGGTCACATGGGCGTCAGCCACAATGAAAGGATGTCTGGATCCGGAAGCATAACAGGATTCCTGACACCCACTCTGCACCCCCCACCCAGGCCTCCTGCTTCAGAGAGAGCAGAGAGCGAAGGTGGGGACCGAAGCCGCCGAGAGACCCGCCCCCGCCGAGCCCGGCCCCGCGGTCTCCGGCCTGGCCCCGCCCACAAGCACGCCGCGTGCGCTGCGGCCCCGCCCCTCCCAGAGACACGGCTTAGCGTTTCCTCTCGCTCTCGGGGCAGAACCCCTTCCGGCCCCGCCCCTTCCAGAGACGCGGGCTCAGCGTTTCCTCTCGCTCTCGGGGCAGAGCCCCTTCCGGTCCCCGCCCCTTCCGGTCGCTCTTGGGCGTGGCGTCACGTCCCGCCTCTCCGCCCGCGGCGCGTCCTCCTTCCTTCCCTTTGCACCTGTGCGCGCGAGGTCTCGGCCGCGGGGCTGAGGTGGGGCGGTGCCGGCCGCGGGAGGTTGCCCGCTGCGGCGTCGGGGCGAGAGCTGGCGTCCTTCTCCCTCTCCTCAGGCCTGGACCCGCGCGCGCGCGTCCGCGGCCTATGGCGTCCCCGGAGGCTGAACCCGCTCCGACTGGGAGCGCGGAGCGCGCGCCCTGGGCGCACCTGGAGGCCCCCGCGCGGCTCCTGCTGCGGGCGCTGCAGGCTGGGCCGGACGGGGCGCGGCGCGGCCTGGGGGTGCTGCGGGCGCTGGGCAGCCGCAGCGGGGAGCCCTTCGGCTGGGACCGCCTCCTGCAGGCGCTGTGCCGGGAGGAGCCCGTCGTGGAAGGCCGGGACTGCCGCCTGCAGCTGTAAGTCGTCCGCCTCGCCTGTGCGCCCTGAGCGGGGGGACGGCCCGCAGCCCTTCCCCGAGTCCCTGCTGTGTGCCTGCCAGTGCCGTGGACGTGAGGCACGCCTTCGTCGGGGTGTGACTGGCTGTACGCCAGCGGCCGCGAATCGGCTTTGAATGCAGAGTCCACCTCTAAGAAGATGGAACCCGTGTCCCCGGTATAGGCACACTTGGGTTTAAAGCGTACGCGTGAAGTATACGCAAATTGGAATTCAAAGTGAGATAAGTGACAATGAACATCTGGTTGTAGGGGCTTTGTAGCATAGGTTTTTCACAGCGTTCGCACACGTTGTAAGGCAAAATCACTTAAGGATAGCGTTCTTGGTCACTTCTGGTCTTTTGGGTGACTTCGAACATTTTTTCCCCCTTGTGTGGCTGACATCTCCTCCTCGGAGCAGAAGTGTCAGCTCTGCCATTTTATTGTGATTTGGTAATACTGTATCCATACATGCACTTAACTATCACAGTTAATTAAAATACACAGTAAAAAAAGGTGAGCGAGGTGCCACCTTCAGCCCCTAGAGCTATGAAGAGCGGGCCTTCCACCCTGGGATACCCCTCCCTCAGAATTAGGCTGGAGACTAAAATATATTAAAATCTGTATACTAAAGATTTGTAATAATTTCTTGTGTTTTAGATAAGCAGAAATAGAAGTAATAATATTTCCACAACACTTTGAATTTCTTTCAAGAAATGGGTCAAGAGAATCTTCAAAACCCCATATTGGAGGCTATAGAAATGTTTTCCAGCAATCTGGCTTTTTTCTCCACAGACTAAGGGGGCTTTAACCTAGGGTCCCAGGATAGAACTGTACTTCAGTATCATTGGTTTCTTTTTTAATGCATTTTTATTTTATGCATTTAACACTTTCTCTGATAAGGGTCCATACACACAAAAAAGCTAAAAGCCCTTAAAGTAGGGTCTTCTCTATTTCTTCTAAATATTCTTTACCACAAATTGACCACTTTTTAGACTTTTACTCTTGTTTTCTATCTCACTTAGTGTTTGTTTTCCACAAAGAAAAGTTGTTTTTTTTTTCCGTCAGACATCCCAAAATACTTTTGTGAGATGATGACCAACAGTTGTGCAAAGTCGTATATAGAGAGGATCAGAGGCTTGTTGGGTGGTAGGCTAGATGTACCCATGAATTCTCACCTCAACAAGCCTCAGGTCACACAGCATCTGGATTTGTGCCTTTGCAACATTATAGATGGCAACATTGCTCTGTCCACAGCAGCCCTTGCTGGTATCTGGACACTATTTTCAGAGTTAATTCATTCAATAAATGCATACCAAATGCCTGCTTGGGCTGGTGCTGTGCTGGGTACTGGTACACAGGAAGAAGACACTGTCTCTGCCTCTCAGTTACTCATTTTTTGGTGAAAACAAATGACATGTCACCTTGTGAGTTCCAGGGGAAGACCAAGGGGAGCACAGGGCCACAGACAACATTGTACAACATCTTGAAGTACTTTGACATAGAGTTTGGGAAAGGACTTCTTTTTTATGTAAAATGAGCATAGGTTCCAGTGTGAATTTTCAAGTTGAAATCAACGTCACATAGGGCCCAGCATAGAATAGATGCTCAGTGAACACTTGTTGAATGACTCTCATGTTGTTCCCCTCTCCACACTGATTCACAGATACCACTGCCCAACCCCACTGTCCATTGCCATTTAGCCTCTAGCTCAACCCAGTCTTCCCTGTGTTCCTTTCAGCAAGACTCTCTTAACTTCTTGTTCTCCCTCTGCTACCCAGGAAACCACTGCTGTTGCGATTGCCCGGGTTATGCCAGAGGAACCTGATGTCCCTGTTGATGGCTCTTAGGCCATCGTTGCCTGAAAGCAGGCTCCTCCCTGTGCTTCAGATTGCAAGGGAGGACCCAAGCCCTGACCCTGATGCCTGGCTCATGGCCCTGGGGGAGTTGCTGCGAAGAGATTTAGACATTGGGATCTCCATTGAGGGAGCGTCCCCACTGTCTAAAGGGTGCCAGAGACAGCTTCGAGACCTGTGTAGGCGGCTGGGCCCGGGGGGCCGAGGGGTGAAATTGCCCCAGTCTCCAGACCCCAAAGAGGAAGAAGAGGAGAAGAACAAGGACTCCCAGCGGCCTGGGAAACGAAGAAAGGAGCCAGAGGAAGAGCCTGCTATTCCTGAGGGGGAGAAGGCCCCCAAAAGGTTTCGGTGCTTGGAAAGGGAAGAGGAAGGCCATGAGAAGGAGAGAGCTGAATGTGAATCTTTGGAATCCCTGGCAGATGAAGGAGGCGCATCACTCATTAAGAACCAGCCTGTTGTCGAGGCTGAGCCCAGTGAGGTTGATCAGAGTCTGGAAGATGCTAAGGGCTCAGCTGAGAGTTTGGAGTTGCCCAAAGCTATCCAGGTACTAGGGTGAACAGGCTGGGCTTAGAGTGATCCTTTAGGGGTGAAGGTTATTCTAGGGCTAAAAATGGTTGGGACACTCTGAATTGGGATGACTAGTCCATGGACAAGGGGAAGGAGGGTGAGTTTAAGGGCATATATTTTCTGCTTTATAGATTCTGGAGAAGGGGTGGTGAAGGGAGTTGTTAGAGGTAGGAAACCCTTGGCCTAATGATCTATAATGTAAAGGGTGCCAGGTAAAAGGAGAAGCTCCAGAGCCACCCCTGCCACCCCATCCTATGGGGGTGAGAAGAATCGTGCCAGCATCCATCCCGCCCTTCCAGATGAAGGCCTGGGTCTACCTCTGTTAGGGTAGATGCAGAGAAAACAAGTTTAGACAGTTGAATTTGTATGGCCTGTGTCTAGTTTGCATTCTTAAGCACTTTTAAAAGTTTAGGCTTCATATTTTTGACTCTCTTGAATCATCTTTGTCTATCAGCTCCCACTGACCTGGGGCCTTCTAAGGAGAGGGAGCTGGGACTGTGCTTGGTGCCACACTATGCGGGTAGGGACTTGGCTGTGACTGGGCTCTCCTCTGCAGGACCAGGTTCCAAGGCTGCAGCAGCTGCTCATGACCTTCGGGAAGGTGACTGGCCCTACTCTGCTCACCATAGCTCTTTTTCCACCTCTGCTTAGATTTCAGTCTTGCCCAGGGAAGCCCCAGTACAGTGAGGCACAGGCTGTTTGAGTAAGGGGAGGGTGGGGTGAAGGTCTGAGGACAATCATTGCAGGCCTTTTCTTGGCCCGAGTACAGATAATATCACCTAACCCCAGACAAGTTCCTCTCTGGTAGCACCTTTGGGGACCTCAGCCACCTACTGTAGTCAAAAGGGTGGCCTCAGTGGTGTGTCACCAAGTGCTCTGCCAGCCATAACATGGGATCTGCTTTCCCAGAGGTTGGACGGGTTGGAAGACGCACCCCCAGTTGAGCTGCAGCTTCTCCATGAATGTAACCCCAGCCAGGTGAGTCCAGAAAGACTGCCTGGCCCTGAGGATACATCCCTCTCCCCAGGATTTTTCCATTTAACTTTGTGTTTCCCTGCCTCATGGGAATTTTGAGAGGGCATTTTGTTGTTTTTTTTTGGTGTCTTGTGGAGGGTTCACCCTGAAGTAGTTTCTTTTAGTCCTTAACTCGGCCCCATCAGGCGGTTTTCCTAGACTTACATTACCTTTGCCCTACCACTTATGCTGCCCAGTTGTCTGAGACAGCCTAGCAGAGACAAACTGAGTGTCCCTGTGTCTTCCTTCCTACTTGACAGATGGACCTGCTATGTGCCCAGCTGCAGCTCCCCCAGCTCTCGGACACAGGTCTCCTGCAGCTCTGTACCTGTCTGCTGTCTCTTTCACCGGATCTTAGCCTCAGCAATGCCACTGTGCTGGCCAGGAGCCTCTTTCTTAGACGAGTAGGTGCATTGGGATGTACTCAGACTGCCAGGCACAATGCGGGAAAGAGTCTGAGCCCTCAGAAATAGGTGCTTAGGAAGAGGAGGTTTCCAGCCTTGCAGGCATCTGGCTTGTCCAGGCAAACTAGCAAGAGAGGGGCATGGGCTCCCAGGCCATCTACCCACATGGCATCTAATTTCTCTTTCTTGGGCATCAGACCATTCCATAAGCTGAAGGGATTTGAGATTTGGGAGCTGGGGAAGGGAGCTATGTGTCTTTTCTGATGGATGTGTCCATATGAGCCCTAGGTAAAATAAGATTTTTTTCCTGTGTGTGACATCTGTCACCACCTGAAACATGTGTCTGATAAACACTTATTGAAAGGAAGAAGAAATGAAATATTTTTCTCCCCATTGGCTATAGATTCTCTCCCTGACTTCCTCAGCCTCCCGCCTGCTCACAACTGCCCTGACTTCCTTCTGTGCCAAGTATACCTACCCTGTCTGCAGAGCTCTCCTTGGCCCAGTGCTCTGGGCCCCAGAAACAGGTAATTCTGGAAACAGCTTTCACCCCAGGGTGGCCCTGGTAGGAGTTGGGTATTCAGCGGGTAAAACCTATTTATTTATTACCTGATGATGCCTCCTACAATGAGTTCAGCATTTTATTCTCTGCTAGCCTCTTTGCCCCACTGTTGTCTCCTACCCAGGTCCAGCTCAAACAGAGTTACTATGTTGCCTTATGAAGGATGAGGCCCTGGAGCCAGACATGCAGGTTTTAATACTGGGGTGAGTGTACAGGCCTCCACGTTGCCCCCACTCCTATCTTCTCCCCCTGGCCAAGCCTGCTCCTGGCATTATGGAGCCAGATGGGCACCAGGCCTTGTATCCAAAAAACAGAAGGTGCCCCCTCTCACCATTGCCTGACCTGGCTTGTGCCTTGATACTAGGCTTGTGCAAGTTGCCATCCCATGCACCTTCCTAATTCCAGGGTTTTATTCAGTCCTCTGTGTCCAGTGCCTTGGGGAATGCAGAGAAGAGGCTGGTGGTCCTGGCTTTTGAAACATGGCACAGTGGTTAAGAGCACTGGCTCTTGATCATACAGACGTGGTTTTAAATCTCAATCTTGTCCTTTATTTAAATGGGTAATTCAAACAGGTTATTCCTTCTCTCTGATCCTCTGTTTCCTCATATGAAAAATGGGGATTTTTCTAGATATTAAATGTGATAATACATATAAAGACCTGAGCATAGTATTTGGCACCTGGTAAAATGCTCAAAAATTGTTATTAAATTGGTGTTAAATTTAGGTATTAAAATTGGAGAGTCAATATACAGACATAAATGAGTAAGAAAGACACCAACGTGAAACAAAATAAATATAATATGAGAAGGGGCCAGTCTCAAAAATAGTATTGGTCACCATTTATTGAGCACTTCTCTGTGCTTTAGATTTGTTATCTCAGTCTTTATGCAATCCTGTGAGGTGGGTGCTGCTGCTGCCTTAAAGATGGGAAAACTGAAGCTCAGGTTAAGGGATGTGGTTTATACAGCAAGTGATAAAGCCTAGGATTAAATCCAAGTGTGTGTGCATGCAAGAAGCTACTCTATGTCCACGTGACATGCTGCCTTTCCAAACAAGCTGAGGACTGTACAGTTAAACAGGAATCATGGAGTGGAACTCACCTTAAGTTGGGCTCTGCAGGGAAGGCTTGCCTTCTCCACGAAGTCTTGTGTGTGTCATCTCATCTATCTCATCCTCTTCCCTCACCTTTTGTACTCGGGATGTTCTTGACTCCTGGTTATTTTTCAGGGGACCTTTGTACATCTCACTGCCAAATTTTTCATCATTCGCTCCTGGGGATCTTGGGCTGTGGCCTTCTCAGCACTGAGTAAGGCCTCTCTGTAGCAGTGGCTACTGGGTGGCCACCAGCACCAGTGGGGGCTCTAACTCCTTTATCTGTAGGCTAGGAATCTTGGCTGTCTCCAGGACCTTGCCTTCCCTTGGGCTAGGAGCAGTAGACCCAAGCTTGGGTGGGAGGTGAGGCTTTACTTACCCGGGCTTATGCTTTGCAGACAGATCTTGGAGCTATCGTGGAAGGAGGAGATTTTCTTGGTGTTGCAGGCACTCTTGGAGCGGCAGGTAAGCAGGCTACCTTGGGGAAGAGTGGACAAAGAAGTGCTACCATGCTGTGGACAGGTGTGGGGCTCCTGGGTTTATGATCACTTTGATGATGGAAGGGCAAGTAAGACAGCTGCCCTACAGCAGGGTGCCCTGTGATAGTGGCAGAGTCCTAGTGCTTGAAAGGCTGGTAACAGCTGACTACATGGCAAATTCCATCTCCACCTCTTACTGGCTGTGTGGCCTTGGGGAGGGACTTTCTGGTGTGTGTGTGTATAACTTTAATTTTATTTTTGAATAGGTAGTAATTCATATGTTCACAATTTTGGAAGCTCAAAAAGATATAGTGAAAAATACTCCCCCAGCCATCCAGATTCCCCTCCCCAGGGCTAAACAATGTTACTAATTTCGAGAGCACTCTCCTAGAGATGCTTTGTGGCTATAAGAACATATATTTAAATGTACTCTTTCTTCACTTTTTACATAGATGTTAACACTAAGCTCAATGTCCTGTATTTTGCTTTTTTCACTTAATATATTTTGGCAATTTTTTCATATTAGTACCTAAAATTCTGCCTTACTTGTTTATAACTTAAGTATTGACCTCTTTATGTCTCAGTTTCCTCATCTACAAGAGGGGAATAATGATGGCAACACCTACCTCATAAGTCTAGGGTGAGGTTTAAATGGAATAATTGGTGTAAAGTGCTCAGAATGGCAACTTATGCATAATAATGTTTATTAAGTTATTTTTATGAAGAGCTATTGTTATTATGCTGGCATTACCCCTTGGAAACCTCTTACTCCTGTATGTCTTCAACCACTAAGCCAAGCTAGATATCCGTAGCCTCCTTTGGTCCTAATCTGAACTGTTTTCTGAGACTTTTGTGCCAGGCTTTATGTACATTGTCTCATTTAATCTTTTTCACAGTCTTCAGAGTTAGATATTATGAGCCCCACTTTAGAGATGTGAAACTGAGGTTTAGTGTGGTTAAGTGATCCATCTACACAGGGTCACTTAGTTAGGAGGTAGTAGAACTGAGAACTGAATGCAGGACCCTTTGTGCTACTATCCCATCTCCCAATGTGTGCAGGTGGAGATGATCCCCGAGAAGTTCAATCAGTTGATGGAGAAGCTCTGTGAAGAGGGGCTGACAGCCACCACGTCCATGGCCTATGCCAAGCTCATACTGACAGTGTTGACCAAATATCAGGCCAATGTGAGTGTTGATAGAGCCACAGGGGGTGGTCCTGATGCTCTGAACCTGCCATGAGGTCATAGAGATACTTACCAGGGAGAAAAATCCTGAATGTTAGCTTGGGAAACCACAAGTTCAAACCCAGGACTAAAAAATGAAACTACTTAGGAGTTTGTCCATCCGGCCAACACCTCTGTGGGCCAAATGCTAGATGGGGCATTGGGGAATCAACAGTGACCATAATGCAGTCTCTGTCCTTGACTTGACTCTCTCCTAATGCTGGGCTAGTATGAAGAGAGAGAGATAAGTCATTGTAATTTCTGATAGCCAGGTAAGAGGTGTGCACAGGGCTTTTGGTGGCAGAAGAAGAGGGGCAAGTTAATCTTGTGGTTGGGAATTGGGACAGGCTTCTTGACTTAAAGGACAAGTGGTAGTCAAGGGCCAAAATGGAGGAAAGGGCGTTCTAGGCAAAAGAAATAGCATAAGCAGTGAATGTCTGAGGGGATCTATAGGTAGTTCATTGTAGCTGGGGCCTGAAAACATAAGAGTTGATGGTGGTAGGGCAGTAGTTTAGAGAGCTAAAGTACCAAGAGCTAATACTTACATAGACCCCGCTACATCTCAGGCGCTGTTCTAAGTTTTTTACATATGTTAACTCGCTAGTTTATTCCACGTGTTAGCCCAATGAGAAGATACTGTTACTTCTATTTTATAGATGAAGAAATCGAGACTCAGGTTAAAGTAATGTGCCCAGGGTCATATTGCCAGGCTATGGTAGCATCTTATGGAAGGCCCTGTAGGTTATGTGACCAGATGTTCTTAGCTGTTGACTCTACTTTTTTCTTGAGAGTCACAGGCCCATTTGATATGAAAGCTATAGCTTCTCCCAGAAAAGTGAATATGTGAACACATCAGGTGGCTCCTGGATCCTCAGGAGACTCTTTGTAGAGCCTAGAAGGACCTCCAATATGAGGCCTCAGGAGTCATTCTAGACCCTTCAGCTGGAGTGACTTGGTTAGATTTTCATTTTATAAAGCAGCCCCTGACCTCTACAAAAGGAGTGGGGATTGGAGAGTGAAGGTTCAAGGCAGAGACTTCTCAGGAAGTTGTAGCAACAGGTCAGGGCAGAAAAACTATGACCCAGAAGGAAGGTGGCAGCCACAGTGGAGTGTTTCTGAACCTTAGATCTTCATCTGTAAATGGGAGGGTTGTAAGGATTATATGAAGTAATACACATAAAGTGCTGCCACATAGGAAGCAGTCTATATAATTGTCAACTGTTACTGACGTAGCTGACTTAGTAAGTCGAGCAGTTAGTATTTGACCTCAGGTCGACCTGAATCCAAAGACCTTGCTTCACCATCAGGAAATAATGAGGTTCAGTTGCTCAGGAAATCATCTCCTCCTTCCATTGTCCTTGCATCCAGATTCCTCTCTCCTTTATGAACAGAGCCCAGGGGCAAAGGAGTGATGGGGGAGAGAGGCTGCTGGAATCCTGACATTCTTCTTTCTCCCCAGATAACTGAGACCCAGAGGCTGGACCTGGCCACAGTCCTAGCAGTCAACACTACTTTCCTGAAGAAGTCCCTGCAGGCCACCCTGAGACATATGGCCCCCTGACCTTCTACCAAGGGACCACTGTCCAAGAGCTCCCTCATCAGCTTCCTGAACAACACTTCTGCCCTCTGCACCTCACCCTGGCCCCTTGCCTGGGGGTAAAGGCTGAGCCTGACCATCCCAGGGATCAGGTGCATCCCTGTTCCAGGCTGCAGAGAGGCCATCTTGGCGTCTCAGCCAGCAGGGAGGATCCCAAGCTAAGGAAGCCTGGATGAGCTGGATTTCCAAGGGCTGTTGACCCTTCCTGGCTCCCCACTTGTTACTTCTACCTCAGTCTGTGGACACAGAAACTTTCCTATAGGTCTCTGTAGAGTCACAGCTGACCCAGAGTAGATGAATGATGTTCCAGGAGCCCTTGGAGACCTGTATGCTTAACACAGATCTCCTGTGCTCAAGTATATATTATGATCCTCTGTGTTCCTGTTTCTGACTTGAATAATTAATGAATGGTATTTAATAAAAAGCAGGAAGTTCAATAATGTCACAATAAAAGCAGTGCCTGCCTTCGTATTCACTCTGGGTATTTTTTGAAAACCAACTCACCATCATTCCATCCTGCTCAGCGACAAGGGGCATTTTTTTTTTCTGGGCAAATGTTCTGTGAAGGGAAGGTGGTAGAGTTCTGAGGTTCGTTCATTTACATTTCATGGGCCAGAAAATATACCAACCACCTCTGCCCTGTTAGCTGTCTGTTGAGTAGGATAGGTGGTCAGCAACCAGTAGGGGAGGGCGGCTGAAGACGGGAGTGACTCGGGCTGGAGTGGGGAAGGCTTTTGGGCAGAAGACTTTTGATTAGGAATCAGAGCCAGGGTTACTGTGGGCAGAATAGAGAATGGGGCCTGTTGGACAGAGGAAAGTTATACTGAGGACATGTCAGTTTTGTCTTTTATTCCCATAGCACCTAGCTAGATGCCTTGTTCGTAGTAGACACTTAGGAGATGCGTGTTACTGAATCAGCCATTAGGTAAGTTCACTACAGTACCTTCCTAGCTCTTCGCCATCGCAAGCTCTGAGGGGCCAGGAACAACTTTATATCTCCCTTCCCTCCACCTCCTCCGGAGACGTGAGCCCCGCTTCGGATAAGAAAATGAGGGAGATCAGGAGTGAAAGCGTGCTTAAGAGAAGGCGCAGGTGCAGAGGGCAGGAGGGGGTGGGCAGAGCAGGTCTAAGCCCAAGGACAGACGCAGGGAGTGTGTACACTCTCAGCGGCCATCACCGTGCAGCGCCCAGGACGTGCGACTTCTGAAGCTCGAGCGCAGATTCAGCCTCGTCCCTGAGGGTCTGGCAGCTGCTGGCGCAACAGCGGGAATCCCCAGGGTGCCGCGGGACGCGCGGCCCCGCAGCACCTCCGGCCGCCCCGCGCAGCCTCCCGGGGAGAGCGCGGCTCTCGCGAGAACAAGGGTCCTATTTGAGCGCATGCGCGAGCCGCGGCTCTCGCGAGAACAAGGGTCCTATTTGAGCGCCTGCGCGAGCCCCGTCTCCCTCTCTTCCGGTTTTGGTGGCGGCGTCATGAGGTGCGTGCTCCTCGGGAGACTGACTATCCGTGCTCATCCGCGCCTGCGGGCGCCCCCGGGGGGAGGGCGACCCTGCGCGCGGGAGCGGGAGCCAGCCCTTGCCCTGGCGTCGGCCTGCGGGCCCCGCGCCCGGCCGCCGGGAGCCTCTGTTTCCCGGGGCCTGCGCCTGATTGTCGGACCCAAATCTCCCGACTCGGTGTCCGGACCCCCCCCACCCCCGGGTCCTGAGTGCTCGCGTTGCCTCTTTCTCACAGCAGCAAAGTCTCTCGTGACACCCTGTACGAGGCCGTGCGCGAAGTCCTGCACGGGAACCAGCGCAAGCGCCGGAAGTAAGCGGGGCCCCGCGGGAGGAGGGGGCGCGCGCGGGGCTGCGGGGCGCGGATTTGGGGAGCCGCGGGTGGCTGTTTAACTCGTTACTTTTCGTTGAGGTTTCTGGAGACGGTGGAGCTGCAGATCAGCTTGAAGAACTATGATCCTCAGAAGGACAAACGCTTCTCGGGCACCGTCAGGTTGGCACCGGTCTCACCCCACCCAGCACTCAGTGCCCCCCGTGCCCTGCTATTCCCTCGAGGCTCCTGGTGAGCCCCTGATGGGCAGGCACGTGCTGCACTGAAGTGCCCGGGTAGTTCAGACCCCCTGCTTCGGCAGGTGCGGCTGGACGGACCCCCACCCTGGGTCTTAAAACAAGAGGGGAGGCGTGGGGAGGCCTTGGCCGAGCCCGCCGGCTAGTTTGACGAGCCAGACTAGCTGTTGGTGAATGTGGACGCTCTGGGTAAGGTTCAGTGGCTGCAGCGGTCCCAGACCCGTTCACCTGCCCTTTGGACCCAGGGCCGGCCATGACCTGTTCTGTCCCCAAAATACAGGCTTAAGTCCACTCCCCGCCCAAAGTTCTCCGTATGTGTTCTGGGGGACCAGCAGCACTGTGATGAGGCCAAGGCGGTGGATATTCCCCACATGGATATCGAGGCATTGAAAAAACTCAACAAGAATAAGAAACTGGTCAAGAAGCTGGGTGAGTAGCAGGTGTGATTTTTGTACTGGGGTGGGGGCAGGTAGTTCTGATGGGGGTGGTAGAAAAGTGCTATTTCTACCATTTGCATTATAAGATGATGAAGGGGATTTATAGGATCTGCTGTGGTTGGTTAATTCGAGTGGTATTTGTTAGCCTTATGAAGGGTCTTTTCGTATTTACTTTTGAGGATTGAATTAAGTCTGGTCCTGGTGTGTTCTGAATTATGCATGCGCCAGTTTTACTTTGCTTTTACTATATGGTCTAAGCATTTTACAGGTAGGAAACAGATGCAACAGTTGTCATGTAGCTGGAAAATAGGAAGGTAGAATTTGAACCCAGGCAGTTTTAACCAGAGTGCATTTTCTGTTACAACATGAATTGTGGGTCAGCCTAGGATCACGTTTCGCATGAATGTTGGATCAGTAAAAAGCCCAGAGGATGGAAATGATCAAGCTGGAATCAGGAGAGGTGTAAAAAGACTTGGTGAACTAAAGAGGGATAGAATGCTGGTTAGTGGCCACATTTGTGGTTGGTTCACCGATCGCTGTTTAGAGATCTTCCTTTCGGGGTCCTGAGCATCCAATGGCTTACTCTTTTTACCAGCCAAGAAGTATGATGCCTTTTTGGCCTCAGAGTCTCTGATCAAGCAGATCCCACGAATCCTGGGCCCAGGTCTGAACAAGGCAGGCAAGTTCCCTTCCTTGCTGACCCACAATGAGAACATGGTAGCCAAAGTTGATGAAGTGAAATCCACAATCAAGTTCCAAATGAAGAAGGTAAGGAGTTGGAGTCCTGTTTTGCATTTCTGTGTGGGTGCTTTGGATATGTGATAGTCCCTGAGCAGGGTTGAAGCTTTTCAGATGTCTCCAATCTTCCTGGCCTGGGGCCAGAGCACTGCTCAGTAGGACAGAGGAGTGGGATGGGCCATCTGCCTTGTAGTTTGTGCCCACTCTTTCCATGTTCTCTTGCATCTAGCTACCAGCCTGATTCGACCTTCCTTTTCTTACAGGTGCTATGTCTAGCAGTGGCCGTTGGCCACGTGAAGATGACAGATGATGAGCTTGTATATAACATCCACTTAGCTGTCAATTTCTTGGTATCTTTGCTCAAAAAGAACTGGCAGAATGTCCGGGCTTTATACATCAAGAGCACCATGGGCAAGCCCCAGCGCCTGTACTAAGGCACAACTTAATAAACCATACAGCTACTATTACTTGTCTGCCTGTGACTGAGGGGGGATGGAGGTATTTTGACAGCTGACATTGCATGCCACAGCAGTGAAGGACAGTCATTTTACCCAAACTGCAAACCAGGAAAGGCATTTTTACTGCCTTCAAAATTGTACAGTCTCACTCCTGTCTGTTGGATATTTATAATGTGATAGTAGGGCTGCTCACCTGGACTTGAAGCTTTTCTAATAACCCTGAGGGGGAGGGACAGATCAAGGCTAGGCCATATGCTTCTGCTGCTTACAGAGTGGGAAGGGTTAGGTTCTTCACCTTGAGGATATTGACTCAGCCTTTGGCAACATCTTTAATGTGTGACTTAACCTCCATGTGTGTCAGATTGGTTCTTAATGTAGGCTTTTTTTTTTTTTAAATTCCTTTTAAGCCATGCATTTGGGGTTGGTCTATAGATCATAGTGTTAAAAATGGAGTTTGGATACCTAGATGGTTATGATGGGAGGGGTCCACAAACAGAAATTGGTCTAGTATTTGCTTGTCTGACTCCAAGTTGAATACCATGTATTAAAGGTAATAATTAACTGCTCATGATGTTTACAAAAATATAAGACCTGTGCAATATTGTAATGGGCCCTGTTGATCTCTTCTAAGGAAGTGAATGAGTGGCATCAGGCTAGAAACTCCCAGGCTCATTGTGCAACACCCCCAATTTCAGGCAGGCTCTGTCCCCTTCTCTGACCCTCTGAGGGAGTTCTTGCCTCTGTTGCCAGGCACTGGAAAAGTGGCTTCTGGTATAGTGGGAAATAATAAGCTTCATTTAACTTTGGTGAATAAAGGGATCAGTTCATCACTCCACTTTTTTAAATAGTGCTGAAAGGCTAATCCAAAGCACAGAAATGCTATACCTTTTAAAAGAAGCATTATCTGTCCTCGAACCGTGGAAAGTTCAAGGTTCTCACCAAAGATCTTAAGATTTTAGCTTTTAATTGCAGGTAAAATAGCTATGCTGTAATCTTAAGAGCAGTGAATTTTGGGTTTTGAGGTAGTCCTATCTTGCTCCTTGGAATATTAGTAAATTTGTTGAACAAAGTAAGGAGGGACAAAAGCTGGCTATAAAAGTAGGGCCTAATTTTATTGAAATGTTTATTCATAATTATTGGAAGCTGGTAATTTTGACCATGTGTAAGTGGTTTTTGGGATTTTCTGAACTTCAATTTATATAATCGGAAAAAGGCAATACTTGAGATACAGCAAGAAAATTTATGGTGATTTGATGACAACTGTAATACAAAATTTACGAGTGTATATATTTTATGCCTTGTCTCTGCAAAAGATCTGCTTACAAAGCACGGAGTACAGTTAAGAGAAAAGGTATGAGAGCCATGAGGCAAAGGCATGAAACAAGTCCCATGTTCTAAGACAGGCCCCAGCTGCTCCTGTGGCACCTACTTCCGAGGGTCTTGGTAGGCAAATGGCTACAAGCCATCTCTAGGAGCCTAAGATCAGAAAGACATTTCTGTTTGCACTAGCAGTTGTGCTGTCGTGAGCATTGTCCTAGTGGAGCCAAGGGTTTCAGAGATTCTCGACCTCAGATGCACACTCAAAATGTGTTGGGTGCAAGATCAGCCATGTGATTGCCTGTGGGCCGAGTGTCCCCACACTGCCTAAGTTTGAATCCCAGCTCTGCCACTCAGGAGCCATGTGAGCCTATTGTGCTGATGATGGTACCTACTTAAAATATCAACTTAAAACGTTTTGCACAGTGCCAGGCACTTAGTACTCAAACAGTAATAAGAAAATGGTAATTATGTGTAACCACATACATATACTATACGTACTGGGCCTGGTACACAAAAATCAGTCGGGTTTAAGACAGACGGTGGAGGTAATCCTGAGGGAACACCTCAGTGGTGCTGATGAAGAGAACAGGATGCCTTCAAAGTCACAACCTCCTGTCTGAAATGAGCCAAGGATAAAAATCCTTAAAAATGTTTTGGAAACTCTAAGGCAAGGTAAATGGGTATGTTTTAGAAATAATTGGGAACTTGGTGAATCATTGAATTAACTGATTTGAATCACCTGAATTTAAATCAAACCTTCAATTAATCCCTTGAGCCTTTTGTATTAGGGTAGGAGCCCTTAAAAACCATCGCTTAAACAATGACTCAGTACTTTCTGCTGGTGTCGGAGAATCTGTTTCCAGCCATGGTGCCTGCCCTTAAGAGGAACATCTCAACAAAAAGGAAAGAGTAGGCATCAGAACAGGAAAGCAAACAGAACACACTTGGGTATAGACTGATTCTGTTGAGCTATTTTAATCAAATCTCTGTCTCTAGGATGATTAGTCTAAAGCTTAGTGTGCACGTGAGTTAGCATTCAGGGTTCATATACCTGGGGAGCCCAAGTTCTCTAGCAGTTGTGCTGCAAGGAAATAAAGAGCCCTCATGAACCCTCAGGACAATACTCTGGTCTTGACTGGAACTGACAAAAATGGCACTCCTCCCTCTCCCCCAGGGAACATCAGAATAGGGAAACAGGGTCTGTAAGGACAACTACAGGGCTCTTCTTTGAGCTCCATCCAGTTTGTCGCTTCTGTATAGCTTCCCATTGAACCCTGAGCAGGGGAGAGCAACTTACAGGAGAGCCCTGGGCTTTGGGCTCCTAAGACCTACCTTCTCATCCTGGTTCCTTTCCTACATGGGAACCTTGAAACTAGTCATCATCCATTTCTGGTTACATTTGTGGTTGGGGGTAAGGGGAGAGAGAAAAGAGAAAACAAGCTGGTCATATTTCACTCCTTGAGTTTTCTGCATGAGACCTACATTATTTTTTAAAAAGGCAACAATCCACGTGATGATGCTTCAAGCACCCAATTGATGTATTCATCTATTAGTGCAGAGACTGGATTTGGCATCCAGTCCTAGGCCTGGCCTGGTCCTTTATAAATCAATTCTGCTTTCAGGACCCCTCCCAGCTTACTGGAGCTCAAGGTACCCTCCCCATCCTACAAGTGGCAATCTGGAGTCCCTCCAATGCAATGGACCGAGACAAATGCCATCTGAATATTTAAGTAGTATACCAGATGAACGGACTTTGAGTCAGGCAGATCAGGTTCAAATCTTGGTGTTTCCAATGACTGACTCAGTGAGATGAGCATTTAACCTCAGTCCGTTTCCCCATCTACAAAATTGGAGGTTGGACCAGAATGATCTCGAACTGGGCCATGGACCAATAAATATGTCGTCAGTGGCCTGTGAGGAACTGGGCTGCACAGCAGGAGGTGAGTGGCAGGCTAGTGGATAAAGCTTTATCTGTATTTGCAGCCACTCTTCGGTGCTAGCATCACCACCTCAGCTCCACTTCAGATAAGGCATTAAATTTTCATGGGAGCACTGGTCCCTGGTGCTAAAAATGTTGGGAACCACTGATCTAGAAGACTAGATCATCAAGTAGGGAATTTCAGATAATTGAGGATACTGCCTTCTCCCCTTCTCCCATGGTGCGCACAAAAGGCTTTCCCAAGTGGACAGGAGCAGGATGAAATCTGGCTTCCCCTGCTAGCAGCTATCCACTTGGAAGAGCACTCATCCTCCCTGAGGCCCTTTCCTCATGAGTAAAGTAAGGACAGGACAGTGAGAACAGGAGAAATCGCTGTGAAGACCATGGGGATTCAGCAGGAGGCCCATCTCAGTAGTTGTGTGACCTTGAGTAAGTCACTTCACTTTAGAGACAAAGTAGCAGAAAGAGCTCAGGGCTCAACTCCTGGAAGGAAAGGCTGGGAGAAAGGTGGGAATTAACAAGCTTTCATGGGACCCTTGACTCATAATAACTTTTGAGTGTGGGTAGGGCTCGGGTACCCCCAGCAGACAGGGTGGGGTGGGGTGACACACCAGGACCTAACCTAGGAGGAATGGCCACCTGAAGCTATTCCAACCCAGAGGTCTGGCACACAATTGGTCACACAACTAACCCACAAACAAATAACTTTAATTTTTTTTTGAGCAGGAGCTGGGCTTTGATGGCACCTGCCCCAGCTCTGCGCCACATTTATGATACAACCCATCACAGCTGGATTTAAAAAATACACAAAAAATATATAATATACATTATAAAACCTAGGTTGGGTTTGGAGGTGGCCTGAGCGATATGCAAACTGTGAGGACCTTCAGGAAGCTCAGGGGTGGGGCAGGGTAAAGAAGGGAAGGGGCACAGTACTTCATATGAAACTCATAAATACCAAGAGGTTGCTGGTGGATAGGCCGAGGCAGCTGAAGGGCCTGGGTGTTGGGAAGGGACATCAGGGGAAGGGTTAACCTTCAGTCCCAGAACTGGACCTTAGGAGCTGCTCCAGGCAGGGAGACTGAGGTGAGGAAGAACATAAGGGAGTGGTGCCCCTCGAGGGTTCACCAAACCCAAGTCTTGGGCAAGAGAAACTATCAAAGCCTTTTTGCTGCACCTTGTCCCAGGGCCCCGGGTCTGTCCAGAGGCTGGGACTCCATCTTCCTACCTGACCCTCCAGCCTAGTTTTGAGCCTACACCTGCCCCCAGGGGCCTTCCCCCATCGGGAAGCTACTGGGGGGTCTTGGCAAAAGATCTTAGCCAGGGCAGCTTGCAGGAGGTGGGCACAAGAGGCTCCTGAAGCCTCTGGCTGGATTGTGGGCTAATAGCGGGCACCCAACAAGTGCTGAATATCTGCTGCTCCCCTTTCTTGCCTGGTCAAAAGCAGTTGCTCCCCTGTGTCAGGGGGCCCCCAACCCAGCTGGCCCTAGCTCCTCCCCTATGCCCTGGGGCTGGTCCCACTGCAGGGAGGTAGTGTAAACCTGGGCTCTGGGGACAGACAACCCTGGGTGAGCACTCTAATTCTGCCCACCACCCCTACAGGCTCCTTAACTACTCAGAGTCTCAGAACCTCATCTGAGACACCAAGACCCATGCTTGCCTGAGGATGGCATGAGGCACAGAGGGGGCCTGGCACACAGCAGGTACAAAGGAAGTGCGGGCCTTCTCTCTTCTTAATTCAACCCCATCGCGACACTCCCCTTTATGGCCTCTGCATGCCGCCTTTCCTCCATTCTACTTTCACCAGCTGACACACTCCCCTGAGGGGCCAGTGGCCACGCATACCTGACTGAACCCAAAGGTGGCCTCCCATTCACTCAAGGCTGGGCAGAACTGGGTGATGGTGACTCAGCATCCCAGCCAGGGTGCCCCTCCACTGAGCCCCCCTCTCTTCTCCCACAATTAAAGCGCAGAACAGTGGCAGGGAGTGTGTGTGCTGGGGGTAGGTAGGGAGGCCTCCTGGGTCCTGGGTCTGAGGCCTGGAAGGCAGATGAATCCTCAATCCTGGACCCCTGCGGGTGCCAGGCAGATGTGTGGAAAAGATGCTCGTCCTGGATCCTGGTGGTAGGGGCAGAGAGCACTCTAGTCTTTGACAAGCTTGTAGACATGGTGCTGGGCCCCGTGCTCACTGGTGGAGACTTCGAAGACAAAGGCAATGACGAGGAGGGTCTCCTGGGAGTCACGGCTTGTGACCACCTGGGGGTAGGGCAGGAAGATGCAGGAGGTCAGGTGGAACAGGGCCAAGGGGTGTGGAGGCTGAGCAGACTCGGCTCCTTTCTGGGGCTCAGTCTCTGTCTCTGAACAATGGGTCTGGCCACCCTCACTTTGAAACCCCTGTGCCTGGCACCCTTCCAGGACCCCCCAAAACTCCTGTTGCTTCCCACACCTGCAGGATGGTGAAGTTCTCCAGGACACTATTCATCATGTACTTCTCGGGCAGGTGCTTCAGCTTGTGGATGAAGTTGATCATGTACTCGCACATGGGCGAGCGGTGGATGCGGTACACGAAGCGCCCGTTCTCCAGCCTGGCGTACTCTGTCTGTGGAGAGCCGTGGGGAAGGCATCACTCGGCCCACCTACTCCTGGCCCCACCACTCCTCACATCCCCACCTCTGCCCCCCGAGCCCCCACTCACCTCTACCTTCTCTACCACCTGCTTGCCAAAAGAGCACACCTTGGTGGAGACACTGATGGTCATGCTATCGGCTGAGCTGTACTGGGAGCTGACCCCATAGAAGGCTCCCGGGCCCTCCTGGATGGTGCTGTTGAGGTCGGCCTGGAAGAAGAGGCGGGGGTGGCATTAGGTGCTAGAGGCCTGAGGGAGGCTTCCTGCCCCGCCCCATCAGGATCCTGCCCAAAGACTCATCTCCGCACTCTGCCCACAGGCTGTAGGGAGGTTGGTGGTCAATAGGGTGGGTCCAGGTGCACTGCACATCTGGGTTGCTTGGGAGCAGAGAGGGACGAGGGCAGCTCACCCAGAACTTGACGAGGAAGAAGGCGTTAGGCGGCCCCTTCTCATAGAGCTCCTTCAGTCCACCCTTTTTCTCCGGGAACTTGTCATAGATTTGACGCACATCCACAGCCTCCAGGGGTGGGTCCGAGAAGGCGGGGTTCGTCTGGCCGATGTGCACAAACAGGTGTTTGCTGTACTGTGGGGAGGGCCCAGTACCGGGTCAGGGGAGCACTCAAGTGTGCAGGCCCAGGGAGCTGCACAGGGATAGAACTGTCCTTTGGCTTCCAAACCCCATGACTCTGAGCTGTGGCCCGGGACCACCATGCCAGAGTCTCCCCACGACTGCACCCAAACACATTACCGTGTCGGGGTCTCGCTGCACCTCCATGAAGGCGGAATACTCAAGGAGCCGCAGCCGGGAGGAGGCGATGGTGCGGTCCTGCCACACAGGCACAGAGGCAGCAGCTGGGGGCAGGGGGGCCAAGGGCTCGTAACCTGGAGGACAAGGTACACTCTCATCTGCATGTGGCCCCAAGCCTGCACGAAGCCTTTGTGCAACACGGGCTGGATTTTGACTCCTCAGCTAGGTGTCTTTGTACAGTGTTCAAGCTGCATGACCCATGCGTGGGGGCCCTAGTCGTACATATCAGCGAATTTTTCCTTTGTCACTATTAATGTGTGTTCGAACTAAAAATATAGACAGGTCCGAAGGGAAGAATAATTACTCAGAATCCCAAAACCTAGAGAGAGTGAAACTGTTAAGATTTTGGTATATTTCCTTACAAGGAAGTTTATATACACACAGTATACAAGTGTAACACTCTTCGTGGGACTTGTAGCAGAGTTCAGGAAGCAACATTGTAAAAGGTAAGGGGGCTATTTCTGGCTGTCCTGATCCCCCATAGATGCCACCCACTCCTCCCTCCCAGTGCAAACACACACACACACACACACACACACACACACACACACACACACACACACACACACACACACACACACACACACACACACACACACAGTTGAGTCCCAGCTCTTCCAAGCAGAGGTGCAGGTGCCAAGGGTCGGATTGGTGGTGGTGGCAGCCTCGTGGGAAACTTACTGCTGAGTGTCGGCGGCAGGGGTGGCTGGATAGGGTATGCTGGCTGTGCAAAGGGCTTGATGCTGCAGACAGGAGCACAGCCTGGTTAGAGGGCCCCCCTCTTCCCCCAGTTCCACCTGGCCCAATCATTTGGTGTCTTATCTGGGATCCGAAAAGGGAGCCACCCAGCCTTTCTGCGGAGGCCCGAAAATGCATGCTAACTAGCTCACAAACTTTTTAACTTTTGTGAAATCCTGCTGCATCTCACAATTGATGTGCACGTTTAATGTAGCATTTCAACCTCACCCTGAAGAGCTGAGGGTGTATCTCAGGATGACAGTCATCTTAGAACTAAAAGAACCAAGTATACTCAACAACCTGACTCACTGACTGACCGAGAGGTGGATTTGGAGATTAACTGAGTGAAAAATAATTGAAAGATGGATGACAAGTGGATGAGTGGGTTGATGAATGTACAAACACATGAATGAACAGACAGGTGCATTAGCTTTCTTACTGGAGCTCTCCATCCCTCTGGTTTTTAATTAAAACTTTGCTCAGCTGTTGCTGGAGCCCAGATGGGAGGGGAAGTCTAGTGTGGCTGCCAAGTGAATGAAGAGGGTGTGGGAAGGATGTACCACAATACTCACTCCTGAGAGGGTCCAGGCTGCTGTCCCAGGAGAGGGGGGCTACTCCAGAACTGCAGAGATGGGACAAAGCACAGGGCTCCCTCAGTATCCTTGCCCCTCATTATAGCCCAGCCCTGAAGGCACTCCCTCACCGCCCAGGACCACCTCCCAGGACCCCTGTACCCGTGAGGAAGTGGAGAAGACGGCCTGGGGCAGAGGGGAGGGCGGGCTGAATTTGTTCTGTAGGACGCTGGCAGAGACAATCTGGGCAGAGGACATGGATGCCATGCTCTGGAGGGCTTTGTCCTTGGAGACCTGATCCTGGGGAGGAGAGGGATCATGTGAGCCCAGAGACAGCACAAGGGCTTGCCTCAGGGACCCCTCCAAGGCTTTCAGGGCTCTGAGGAGTCCAGGTCTGGATTACAGCCCTAGCTGTGCTGTGTGGGCTAAGGAGGGTCTCAGCCCTGATCTGGGCCTGTTTCTTAAGTGTACATCACCCCTCTGACCACAATCCACAGTAAGAAATAATTTTTATTCTATAACTCTGTATGTACCAAAATGTTTCACCTTATGTATCATGTACTGTCAAATTTTCTACTATATTCCATGAGTGGTTCTCAAAGTATGGTCCATGGACCAATAACACCAGCATCATTTGGAAGCCTGTTAGAAATGCAAATTCTCAGGCCCCAGCTCACACCTACTGAATCAGAAACTCTGAGGATGAGGTCCAAAAGTCTGTCTTCACAAGAAGCCCTTCAGGTGATTCTGATACATGCCAGTTTAAGAACCACATTATACTTCATTAAAAAAAAAATTCTGTTTGCAAACCTATTAAATTGATTTATAATCTATAATTTGAAAATCCTATTATCAGGTGTTCTTCCCACAACTTCCACCAGGAGAGGGTCAGTGCTACTTACCAAGTTCATGGCCTGTGAAGGAGAGGGAGAATGGATTAGATGAGGCACAAATGAAGGATATATGGGTTAGGGGGACATATCTTTTCACCTCCCTCCACTCAATGCCCACCTAGCTCTCAGCTTCCAAGGAGCCAGGGAATATCAGCAGAAGCTGTGGACCTTCCCCCTGCCCCACTACCACCCAAAGGGAGTGCTTTCCAACTGGGGGTACAATGGATAGGGTAGGATGAGAGACAACAGGCTGGAGACCTAGATGGTGAAGCAAGCTGTACCCCTTGGGGCTGTCCATGTCCTCCGGTGCTGTGCTCTAGACATGGAAGGCTGGGGTGGGACGCCCAGTTTGCTGGGCAGCTATGGGCAGGGAGAAGAAAATGCAGCCTCCGGGGCTCCTGACAAAGGCCTGAGCCACAAACCCCAGGCTCTGAGATCCTCCACCACAGAACAGCCAGGATTGAGTGTCCAACGCAAGGAACAGCCACGCCCGCCACAATAGCTCTGCCAGCCAATACCCTCCAGTGATTCCTCCCTGCCCACCTGAAGTCCCCATGCAATTAGCAAGTCGCAATCAGGAGGAAGGAGAAAAAGGAAAACGGAGAAGAGAATTGGGCCATAGTGGTCCCTAGAAAATCTTCCTCTCCCTCACTGTAGGGCTGGCTGTCCCCTTGGGCTCAGTCTCCAATGTAGCCCTGTGTTGCCTGAAGCAGCCTGTGGTCTTCTTGCTGCTGCATGTGATTCTGAGACCCCTGTATCCCCAATAGCTCCTCAACCCCCTCCCTACCCCAGGCTGGGGTCAGAGAACAGCAATAAGCCTGGATAGGGCCAGGCCAAGTGGCAAGGGACCCCATACCTTCAGCTTGGACTGAATCTCCCGAGATTTCCGCCTGGCTAGAACCTGCAAGTGGCTAGAGACCTGTAGAGAGAGAGAGAGAGAGAGAAAGAAAAAGAGCAGAAAGAGTGGAAGAAGAGGCGAGAATAGAGCTTCAGCCAGAAAACAGGCACAGTGGGGCCAGAGAGCTGGCCAAGGCAGAGGCCTGAGCCGTGCAGAGATAGCAGTGGAGGCGCCATGGGTAAGGGGCCGAGGAGGGGCTGGAGGCCCCAGTCAGCGCCCAACGTACCTTGATGCCAACCTGGTACTCCCGCACCTTCTTCCGAGCTAGAACCTGTATGTGGCTGGACACCTAGGGGCCGCCCCGCGCCCAGCCAGAGAGGAAAACACAGACAGTGAGGAGGCACAGCATGGGGTGGCCATAGGCATAGCCTTCATCTCTGGGAACAAATGTGAAGGAAACTGTGGGGATCTTGTGGGCAGACACCCCTCAGCCCTGCCAGTCTGCTCTCCTCTTGGCCCTGTCTTGATCAAGGCCTACAGTGGCTTCTAGGATCACCACGTACAGTTACTGAACAAAAGCACCCAGCCCATTGAGGGCTAAAATCCAATCCAAGCTCTGCTGGCCAAGCTACATGCCCTGATGTAGGGCTGTATCTAAACTGGAGAAAGGACATCTTTTTATTTTCCCCAAAAGGGGTGACCTTTTTCTCCCTGGTGTCCTTAAAGGAGATACATTCTTCTAATTAGCACCACAGAGGCGAGTGATGGCCATAATATCCCTGCTGGCCACCAAACATTAGGCCATATCTTCTATGAAAGATCTCCCCTGTCCCATTGTCTGAGTCCTCCTGTGAACCCCAACAGCTTGCCAGCCTATAAAACTAGGCCTGATCCTACTCCTGCTTCATTTATACAGCTTCTTTCCCCAGCACACCTTCCTTCTCCTCGGACTAATAAATGGCAGTATACACACACAGTAGATGCTCTTAATTGCATTTCTTCTCTAGCACCTCCTCCCTGAAGCATCCCCCTCCCGGCAAACATGAGCTAATCACGATCTGGATGTCTGTACTATGGGGCTTACCAAACAGACCCTTGAGCCCCAGAGAACATAAGGGTCACTGTTCTCCCCATGCAACACAAGGGAACCCATGGCTCCTCTAGGCTGCTTCACACTTCCCTTATTGGCTTTCTTTGCAAGTTGTTTTTATCCCCACAAAGAAAGAGTTCCCTTTTCTTTTTAATCGGAGACTGAAAGTTACTATGTATGTGGTGCCGGGGGCTGGGGGGATACTACTTGGTCAGGACCCAGGTGAGTGCTCCTCACGCTGCTTCATATTGCACAGGAATCATACACACATCCCGCAAGATCACTGATCACTTCACGTCATGACAGGAACTGACACTGACCGAGCGCGTCTACTGCTTTCAGTGCTTTCCTCATACCAACTCATCTGGCCTCTACAGCAACACTAAGAAGTTGATACTAAGATTTCAGATTTACAGATGATGAAACCAAAGCACAGAGAGGTCAAGCAGCGTATCTAAGGTCACACAGCTGGAGACTAGAGATGGGCTTTGAACCCAAGTGGCATGACTCAAGAGTCCACTTGCTCTACCACCGAGCTATGCTACCAGGACTCTTGTCGACACAGAGGGCCACCTTCAAGTAGTCAGCTCAGTGACAGTTGAAAGTCACACAGGATTTAGTCTTAATGTCATATTTAGCTGTTTTTTTTTTCCAATATGGAGGCATTGTACTTGCTACTAATTGCTGTATGTATCTATAAACAAAACAAAACAAAAAACAAAAAGAACCTAAAACAGCATTTCTAAAACCAAGAGTAAAATAAAAACAACCAAAACAACCTTGCCTGTGGCTGGTTGTTCTTTGTGACCCATAAAGTCATGGCTTGTCCTTGCAACCATAGGTTGAGTCCTCTTTTAAGGAGATATTAGATATCAGAGTTCTAAGAAAAAACAGAGAAATACCACCCGCACAAAATGACAAGGGCCGATGGTTTTTTAAATTCTGAGCTTGCTGACAGCTGGTTTCATTTATTTTATCATCTTATAATTGAAACAAAACCTCCTTGACCAGACAACCTGCAGGGAAACCTGGCCAGGAGCAGGTATAACTCCGGGCCCAGAATGAAGAGGCTATGCTACCCTCCCTGGTCAAAGCGTCGGAGTGTAAAGATCCCTCAGCCCCTTCTCACTCTGAAAAAAGTTTCTATAAACACATCTTTTGGGTGATGCAAGACACACCGAGACAGTCCCTTCTCTTGCACCTGGGGTGGCATTTTGTTTATAATGACAGTAATAATAAGAGTAATGGCAGCAACAAGTCCTTGTACAGTGCTTATCCTGGTCTAAGTGTCTTCACATATTAGCTAATTTAATGGATGCGGAACAGACTGGGAGGTGAAGCACCCCCTCCCCGCAGATGTAGAGCACGTATTTGAACCCAGAGGTCTGATCAGTAAGTGTTCCTCCTGCAGTCCCAGGCCAGGGGATATAGGGCCCTTGACCATCTGGTTCCCGGACAGAATATAGTAGTAGCTCAATAATTTACTAAATGAATAAATACTGTGTAACGTGAGCTGGCTAGGGACAGTGGTTAATAAATGCCTGAACAAATGCGGGAGCGTTTCTGCTCCCACAGTTGGTGGGTGGACTCAGAATCTTCCTTTGAGACAGTGGTGTGGGACAGGTCAGGCTTGTCATATGCATGCATGGGGCTCTGAGGAGGTGGATGGAAGGTACTAACCCCATCCAGATCCAGGGGTGGTTGGGAAGGCTGAGGGTCAGAGGTGTCCTCCATTCCTCCAGGTACCTGCCTCCAGCCTACCTCTCTCCTAGACACCCCACATGCAACCCACCCCAACTGTCACCACATTGTTACCCTCCCTGGACTGTAAGCCACCCAATCATCTCTCAAGTCAACAAGTTTCCCATCCCCACCACGACTACCCTCACAATTGCCACTACCCAGGCTACCACTGCAGTTGATCTAGGTCCCTAATCCACTGCCTCACTGCTGCAGGCCTGGGCCAACATTCCTCGAGAGCTGCTACCAGCCACTCCCTGCTCTATTATCCTTTCAGGGCCCCTAGCTGCCCCCAGGGGAAACCTGTCCCTCAGGCCTCCCGCCAAATCTCTCACCACTGGCTCTCAGCTCTTCATCCCACCCTTCCTCCCTCCACCATCCCACCCCACCCCAGCCCACGTGGGTGGCCGACTGAAGGTTCTTTCTTGCCTGTTAGATTGAATCTTGGATCCACTACCTACCAGCCAAGGGACCTTGAGGAAGTTACTTAAATTCCCTGTGCCTCAGTTTCCTCATCTGTAAAATGGACATAATTACTCTATCTTGTAAGGTTGTTGTGAGGATCAAATAAATTAATATTAAGTTAGCTCTGATTTCACAATTATTATTTATATATCCAACTTCTTCAGAAGAATCCCCTCCCTTTTTTTGCTTGGTTAAATCTTATTCCTTCTTAAAAATGCATTCTGAGGGTCACCTTCTCTAGGTAGCCTTCCTAGCTCTCCCTCTTCCCTTTCCTTGCCTGGTCAGGGTTAGACGCCTGTTCATTGGCACACACCCCATCTCAGCCATGCCACCCAGCTCTGCACTCATCCATCCAACCATCTGTCTCCCTGGCTGGTCAGTGGGCCTCTCAGAGCAGTGAGCATGCAGCTGCCACAGCTGCCCTACAGGGCGTTCCGGTGGTCATTGAAGCAAAGGCCTTGGGTGGGGTGGTGGGTGGGCAGAGAGGACAGTGGGAAGAGTGATGGATCAGCCTGAGGGGGTGTGAAGTCACTAGGCAAGGGTAGGGGAGCAGGCTGGGTGAAGGGGCAGCTCTGAGGAGGTGGGCAGGGCAGTGGGATAGCTCTGGACAGAAGGGGTTGAAGGAGGCAGCTGAGAGAACGTGTGTGTGCAGAGGGGCCACAGAGTATATAGTCTCTTTACCTGTTTTCTTGTCCGAGTCTTCCCTGTTCTCAATTTAATATAGCGTGCGATCAACTCATTCCGACCTAGATTGGGTGAGAGAAAAAATGAGGTGTGGGCAAAGCGGGAGCTGGTGGATGGAGACCACCCCACCAGCTGGGAACCACACAAGGCACCTCTCCCAAACACTGCTCCTCTGTTCCCTCCCCGCACTCTTTACTCTGACCCCACCCTCAGGGGCACAAGCAGGGTGGACAAGGGCAGTGGGGAAGTCCCAGGTGCTCCCCCTACAGCCTCCAGAGGGGGGCGGGGTCTGCTCATTGGGGGAGGGGTGAGTAGGGACAGCAGAGGAAGAGGAGGAAGGTGGAACAATGTCAGGTTTCCCTGCAGACAGACAGGGGCAGGTGTGGCCCAGGGGCAGGTGTGGCCCAGGGGCAGCAGGGCAGCTGGGTCCCCCACTACCAGCCCCTACCAGTGCTTCCTTTCCCCAGGGCTTGCCACCAGCTCCAAACCTCTGAGTGTGTGTATTCATTCATGTGTGAGACCTGACCCAGGCAGTAGACGTTTCTGTTAATATTGCCATGTGTGTCTGAGAGTTCTAGACTGGGTTCCTGTCCTAGCTGTCCTTGACATGAGGGGGAACCCTGGACAAGTCCCTTCCCTTCTCTGGTGAGACAGGCAGGAAGGACCAGATGGTCTCCAACACACCTCCTACACTGATAGCTTGTGTTAAGATGTGTCACTGAGCATGTCTCTCTGCCCTTGAGCCTGTCACCCCCATGTCACCAGTTACCAGTATCTCTCTCACCCCATGAGAGAGAGCCCAACTGCTTGTCAGTCTTGGGGTGGGGGGCTCTGCTCAGCACCATGGACCCTCTGAGGGGCCAGAAGCTGGCCAGTGTCCAGGGGGCTTGTCCCTGGGAGAGGGATGCCTGGGACCGGTAGCTGAGCATATCTCAGCATCCTCCGGGTGTACACCTCTTACCCCCAAATCTAGGCCCCCTGCCCCTTAACCTCACAGCCTCCCACATTCTCCAAATTCCTCTTCAATGACAGAACCAGCCCCACTGCTCCTCCCTTCCTGCCTGCCCCTCTCCACCCCACTCCCTCCGCCCTATCTAAAAATACCCTGTGGGGCTGCCCCAGCCATCTGGGAGGTGGCAGTTGGGGCAGGCAGCCCCCGCCCTATGGAAGGCATCCTGGAACATCTGCCTGCCCCATGAGTGGTGCTCTGGTGCTAGGGACAGGTGTAAAAAGAGGGTGGGAGCAGAGGACATGGCACTCGGCCCCAGCTGTCTCCTTCCTGCACCCGCCATGGTCCTGGGTGCTGGGAGAGGATAAGTTGAGGGCCTGCCTCAGTCAACCATAGGCTGTCAGGGAGGGTTGGAGGGAGCTGGCAAAGAGCCAGGCCCAGAAGGGCTGAGTTATCCCAAAAATGCAGCTCTGGGAGAGCCCTCTCAGGGTTGGACAAGAGGTGACACCCCCTTCTGGAGGCAGGAGGTGGGCAAGGTGGCAAAGAGAGGGGCCAGAGGAACGAGAGAGACTTGGGAGGGGGCCTGAGGAATGAATGAGTCTCTCTAGCCTTCTTCCCAATACAGGCCCTTGCCATACTGTGGCTTACCTTGCAGCCCTGCCCTCACCCAAGCAATGGAAGGAACTCACCAGTGGGAAGCCCTGCTCTGTGCTGGGCCTCCCACCCCAGGCCTCACCCCTGGGCTCCCCCACATCCTCCCAGGGGAAGGACCCTGTCCGAGGCCTAGCCTGGAGCACACTGGACGGACCCAGTTTCCCAGGCCCACCAGTCGCTGTGACACCTCCAGGCCAGCAGGGGGAGGAGAGGAGAAGGAGATGGGGGCATCAAGGGCCGAGCTCTTGAGAGCTCTCGCTGGTGGAGGGGGCAAGCCTGGCTTGTTTATTAGGAGGATCCAGACACACAGGCCTGCACGCCCGGACTCGCCCATGGCGGGCTGGCGGCCTCAAGACTTGGCCAAACCGGTTGGGCGAGGGGGCAGAGAGCAGGGGGAGGGGCCTGGGAAGGCCAGGCTGCCTCCCCCAGTCCCGTCCAGTGTCCCTGCGCTTCCCCACACGCACCATACATCTTGCCCTCGTCTGACAGGATGATCTTGCGGCGGCCGCAGGGTGGGTAGATGGCCAGGGCCTCCTGGAAGCTCTGCTCGATGTCCGGGCTCCACACCCCCTCCGCATCGTTGTCCAGCCCCTTGTCCAGGCCCTCGGGCCCATCCTCCCGGGCCTCCCCGGGGCTGCTGCTGGCGTTCCAGCTGTTGGACGCTATTGTGCTGGTTACTCTGGGCTCGGGGCCTGAGCCCACTGGGCAGCCTGAGCCTGGGGGGGAGACATAGAGGAGTAAGGGCAGGTGCTCTGGGTGGGGCGGAGGTAACCAGAGTTAAGCTTATTCAGTGCTGTGTGAACTGGGATGAAGTACTTCACCTCTTCAACCCCCAGTCCCGTAAACAGAGGAAAGGGTCTCCTTGAGGTTGTGAGGATTAAAATTACATGAGATCATGGCAAAGCGCCGACCACAATGCCTAGCTCGTAGCACTCACTATAGCACTGGCTGTGACCAGTAACGACAACGATGCCTCATATCCACTGAGTACTTCTTTGGGGGAAAAGGACTTTCATAGTCATTCAATCCCCACATCCTAGGCAGGGAGGGTAAAGAGGGATGCCCATTACTCAGACAAGGAGAACTGAGGCACACTACGTCATCCCGCTGTCAAAGGCATATGGTGAGCAAAGAGAAGAGGAACTCAAGGGGCAGCTCTCAGAGGGGCTCCTTGGCTCTTACTCTGCTAGCTCCTCCTCCCTGTCATCTGGATCCCCAACCAGGGACACTCCACCCCTCATTCTCCCCGCAGCACAAATGCAACCCTGCTGAGGACCTGCTGTGGGACCCAAAAGATAACTCTAAAGAACCCTGCCAAGGAATCTAAACGTAAGGCAGGAAGTGCCCCAGGAATTGAGAGACACTGGCTGGCAAGGGAGCAGCTGAGAAGGTGCCCGGCCAACAGCTTTGCTCAACCCCACCCGCTCCTCCATCCCACTTCCTGTTCCCGTACCTCTTGGCCCTACAGCAGCCGATGAGCCACCCACAGGCCGGCCCCTGCTCTGGCCCACATCGCGGATGGGCCAGTGAGTGCTCTGTAAACTCTGAGTTCCCTGCACACGTAAGGCTAGTTTATTTAGACCGCACCCAGCCAGTCCCCCCAACACTCTCAGCTCCGAGTCCCCCACTTTAGCCTAAGAATCTGCATGCCCAATGTATACCAGGGTCTTGGAAGCTTCAGAGGCCAAGAGGGCTAGATCCCAGGACATTGCTCTGAGCTTCGGGGAAAGTGGGGGCAGGTCTTTCCCCTAAAACATGAATCTCATCTCCTGTAGAATGGGTGGGGGTTCTCCCTGTGGGGCGACTTGTTTGCTTTGGGAGGCTTGAAGGGGATGGGGAATGACACAGAATGGGGAGGGCCTGAAGGGCCTCAGTATCAGCTGGACATATTGTTTTAGACTTAACATCACCACTGTTGATGGCACCTGCCATACGACAGGCACTGTGCTGGGGTTTTACACATGCTGACTCATTTGATTCTCAGAGTAACCTACGGGGTATAGACTATTATTATTATTCCTACTTTACAGATGAGGAAACCAAGGAACGGAGAGGTTAAGCAACTTGCTCAAGGACACACAGCTAGTTAAGTGCCAGACCTGGGTTCCAAACCCAGTCAGTCTGGCTTCAGTCTCTTAACCAAGGGGATGGGGCTGGGAAGCTCCATCACCTATAGTGAGAAAGGTGAGAAAGGGGGTCTAGCTGTCACAGCAACCCCCCTGATCTGCCCAGTGGGGTCCAGACAAAGGGGCCCTCCTTAGCCCAAGTAGCTGGAGCAACTTCAAGGACCCTGGCACTGTCGTAGACCTTTTAGTGAGCCCTCTTAGACCATCAGGAATAGCTCCCACGCCAAAAGGTGTCCAGGGAGAGAGGAAGCCATGCTCCTGACAGGTCAGGAAGACACTCATCTACTCCTGCCTGTCTCTACCCCCGAGAGCTGTATCACCCTCTCTATCCTCTTTTCAATCACAAGGCCAAGCTTTTGGAATAAAGATGTGAGCGAGCAGGGACTGTGGGGGACCCAGTGACTCTTATATTAAGGAAGTTGGGATGCAGGGCCTGCCCCTAGGTCTGACACTGCCATGAGCTGTCAGAGAGGCAGAAGAGGGAGGACAGAGAGCTAAGACCCCTCCCAACAGAGTCATCTACCCATTTCCCCCAAACCCTTTCCTGCGGCCTCCCTCAGAGCAATGGAAGCCCAGAGCATGGGGGGATCCTGACAGTCTGACTTTCAAAAGCAACTTTGCTGCCTCCCCCAAGTCTCTGCTTGCCTCCCCTCATCTAGGCAGTGGCCCCCCTTCTTGGGGTGATGTCAGTCCCGCCCCGCCCCCCGCAGGAGCACTGTGGCCAAATATGGCGAACACAGCAGTGCTTGGGAGCTGGGACAGACTGGGGGGGCGGGGCAGCCCCTGGCTTGGACTGCTGGCAGCTGGTGAGGGGGAGGGGAGCCAGGGGGCAGTTACAAGGACAGTCAGAGAGAAAAGTGGGACCCCCATCCCTTCCGCTCATGCAAGACTCACTTTCTAGGAACTCTAGTGTGGGCAGAGCTACCAACACAGGGGCACACAAGTGACCCCCACCCCACACAGCCATGCACAGGAGCACATGTGTGCAGGTATGCTGTGTGGGTGACCAGGTGACTCCCACAGGTGCAGTGGTGGGCAGACAGCTGCACCAGGCTAGGGACTGAACTGGGGCCTCTGTCCTATACACTCTAGAGGAAGTCAGTGAGGAGTCTGGCAGCTCTGGTCTTCCCAGAGTTACTGCTGTGGGATCAGGGCAGAAACTAGTGTGTGCCCACCCGCCTCTTCTTAGACCCCCAAACACTGGGACCCAGCTGGGGTGAAGGAGGAAGCCACGGGGTCCTCAGACAGCTGCAGGGCTGAACTGAGACAAACGTGAGACTTAGCCTTGGTGGAGGAGGAAGATACTAGGGAGCTGCCTGGGGCGAGAGGGCACACCCCCTGGGGTGGCAGCCTCAGCCCAGGATAGGGTCTCATCTGCTCTGTACAGAGAGGGGTTAGGAGGGGTAGCGAGTTCCCCCAACCCCGGCCCCAACTCCCTGTTGACTTGCTTGCCCAGGTGTGTAGAACCTCTGCCTTGCTGAGGGGTGGGAAAGAGGAAGAAAGACCCCAGTGAGGGGCAAGGGGGTAGAGCTTCAGACAGACAGGAGGGCAAGGGGGAGATGGTGTGCAGGAGAGCTGGGGGTAGGCTAAAGAAAGGAGGGGTTAAAAGGAGCAGTAAGGGGAAAGAGAGATAAATTCAGGTGCAGTCAGGCAGCGAGGGAGGGGGTAAGCCAGGAGGGAGGGAAGGATGAGGGGGAAGGGAGGAAGAGTGAGAGAGAACGCATGCAAGAAAGAGCCAGAGAGAGCATGTGCAAATGTCAGAAAGACCCAGAGACCAGGGCAGACCCAGAAAGAAGGAAAGCCATTGTAGGGATCTGGGGTCAGCCACAACAGGGGCATGCCCATTCCTGTCCCATTTGCTCTCCCACCTCCTCACAGATGACCTCTCATCTCCGTCTGCAGAAGCCCCATTATTCCAACAAGCCAGGCGACAGGTGGTCGACCTCCTATGGTCTCATCAGCCACACCTGCTTCCCCTCTCCCAGGGCCTTCGGCGGTCAGAAGGTGCCTCTGGGTGGTGGCAGGGATGGGAGCTAGGAGGCTGGGTGAGCAGGCTTTGGGGCCCTCGGGGAGGAAAGCGACACCTTACTGCCCACTCCTCACCCTGGGGCCAAGCCTCTGAAATAACTGGTTGGACAGCTCCAAGGATAGAGGCAAGATTTGGGCTTGTTCAGAAGCCCTAGACCCTCACCTCATAAGCACCCTCCCCCGCCCCTCCAGACCACTCTTCCTTTCAAGGTTGGAAGATAGGCCTGAAATGTGGGCTCCCCCAAAGTCTCTGCCCTGGTGGGGAATGCAGACAAGGCAAGTCCAGGCAGGTGCCCCCAACACACTCTTATCCCTACCACTGTACCAGCCCCACTGGGAGGACAAACTGAGCCTGGTGACTCTACTGGGTCTGGCAGCCAGCAGCTGTCCTCTTGCAGCAGTGACCCCAGCCCCCAAAGTACTCTCACTTTGAGTGATCACTCAAAAATGTGGGAAGATTAGTGAAATCAGCAGTTCTGTCCAGAATACCGCCCCCAAACCTGGGCTGGGCTGGGCTGACCAGCCACGGGGTTGATGATGGGGAGGGTAGCTGATGACGACTAAGGGAGCCTCCCCACCCCCTCTGCCTTTCTCCCTTGCCTCCCCACCAGCCCCCACAGCAGGGCCAGCTGTTCTCCAGCTGCCAGAGGCTCACACCCTAGAAGTGGCCCTGCTTTTGTTGGGACCAGGGAGAAGAACGGGATGCCTCCCCCACCTCCTGTCCAAAGACCCCTGAGGGACCCTGCCTGGTGGCCACACCCTGCCAGGCTGGGGAGGGAATAATACCCTCTTCCCCGGAGTAGGGTCGGGATTTTTACAGGCGGAAACAATTTGCAGAGCCCACTAGGAGGGAGGTGGGGGCCTCCTCCCTTCTCCCCCGCTCATTAATGTGCTTCCAATTTGGGAATCAAGACTGTGCCACACGCCCCCATACTCAGGGCACAGGCTTCTCAGGGAGTAGAGGGGCTGGCCAGTCCCCCAGGCTTCCTTTTCCAAAGCTCCTCCTCACTGTCAGCATGCACCCCACCCCAAACAGTTGTAGGAGGGTGGGAGGGTAAAGACTCAGAGCCCTCAAACCTCTTGCAGAGAGAAAGGGCCGGGTTCCCAGACCTCCCTTCGCCCCGGCCATGAGCTTCTGTCCTGTCTGCTCGTCTTACCTCAGACCAGTGAAGGCCAGGCATCCAAGTTGGTGGGGACAGAGATGCAGTTAATGGGCAACTTGGGAAACAGGGTTCCACAGTTCTCAATTAACATGTCAGCGCCTCCATTCCCACCAGCCTGCCTCAGCCCAAGCTCCTTGAACTCTGTCACAGACAGAGGTGCCACCAGTCACTCAGTGAATCCCCCCATCAGTCACAATATCATCTATCAACACACAGGCTTTCTCTGGGCTCTTACACACACAATCCTCATCACAGACACTGTCTTGCACATTCCCTATTACATGTATCTCTCCCTTTCTGTTTTTTTTGGTTTTTTTAATTTTAATGTGAGGGAATACACATAACATTAAATTTATTATTTCAACCATTTTTAAGTGGCATTCAGTACATTCCTTGTTGTTTTCAACAGTTGTTTTTCATGGTCCCCCATACAGACACCACATGCATCAGGGTCACAGGCCCCCAAATTAGTCACACACAGTATCCCACTCTATATCTGACACAGCCTGAAGGATGTCGCCCACACTGTCCTACAGTCCCAAACAATCTCAGATAGTGACCACCCACAGAGGCAGTCTCAGTCACACCCCACAGTTTCTCTTACACGCAGCGCACACACGCAGTTTCTTTCTTGTGCTCAGTTTCATCCTACACACCTTATTTCACACTCAGCTTATCACAGCAGCTTCTCAGCACACTTATAATTTATGGGATATAGTCTACCATGTCACAATGTTTTCCCCCTTACACATATGCACACACACCATATTGCCATGGTTTTTCTCATAGTGTCATATACAGTCACACACACAGACGCTCGGTTTCTGTAAACCTGAGATCACCTCATATGCTGTTCACACACATGTAGCATCATAAGTGGTCATGCCACAGCATCACAGATCTCACAGAATGCCATTCATCCTACCTCTGACACACGCAGCATCATACAATTGCAGTGTCCCTCACGCATGTAGAGCATCAAAATCCCAACCAGTATCAGACACAGGCTCATACTGATGGTTTGATAGGCACATACTGATATGTCTTTCATAAACACATCCCACGTGATGGCCATTTACACAGTCGCACGCTAAGAACATCATCCAGCTTTTCTCATACATGTACTGTATCAGTCATACACAGAGACCGTCAGTTTCCTTCACACGCGTGAATGTTAAGTCACAATGTCACATACAGAGTGTCTGTCCAGCCTCACATGCAGTCACATACACAAACTGGTTTTACGTGGCTGTCTCTCACACACATATCCATCCCACACACAGTTTCACCCACACAGAATGTCCCACTCGGTTCCTCTCACACATCCAGCGTCACACACAGTTGCACTCTCATTTCCCTCTATCACTTCCTGTCCTTTCAGGCCTGGCAGGGAGTACAGGAAACAATCAGCACTCTAGGAAACCTCAAAGGCTGAAGCTTTTGGGATCCGCAGAGTGATAGGATTCTCTGGCCCCTGCCTACAGCCTCCTGTGGGACCCTGAGGGAAAAGGCAGAGCCCTCTCCCATCCATTGTCCTCCCTGGAGAGGCAGCACCTCTCTTGCAGACAACTCTAGGCTGGCACAACACCAGGAGGGAGGGGAGGGCAAGGCAAGGCCATGGGGACAGAGCCAAGTGTGATCTATTGACCTCTGCTCCAGCTCTGACCAGAGAAGTTTCTGCCATGGCTCCAGGGCTGCCCCTGAGGTCCACGAAGACCTGGGTCCTCAAGCCCACCCCTAGAACCCAACAGCTTCTGCAGCTCCCATGTGGGAAGAAGGGAGTGTGATCTCTGATCCACCTCCACAGAAAGCTGCAGCATATAGAGCCATCATGGCTCCCTAGCTCTCTGTGGCCTGGCACCACCAGCTTTTTTCCTGTTCTCCTCACTGTGAGTAGAACCCCCTGCTCCTCTCTACTTCCTGAGAAGCTGGGCAGGGCTGATAGCTTCGGTATCCTTCCAGCTAAACACTGAGCCCCTAGAGGGGTCTGGAAGTCAGGCAGGGGGCCCGCCAGCCAAGTGGCCTCTGAACACCATTCATCCCATCTAGCTTTGCCACCTATCACCACTTCAGAGGGCAAGTTCCCCAACTCCACCTGGCCTCCCTGTCACTCGACGCCTGCTGCCTGCAACTTTTTCAGCCGCGCTCACCCGGTTTAGTTACTCCTCAGTCACCCCCTAGTCTGTCTTCGCTTTCTTCCTTAGACCACTGGATCACCCACTCACTTCTCCAGACCCCATCAGGTTCAGGTTCCAGATTGGGAGGAGAAGGAAGGACAACTGACGAGGAGACAGAGACTCTGGGAAAAGCTCAGAGAAAAGAGACCCGAGAAGTTATTTATTCCTAGCAGGGAAACTGAGGCCCAAAGAAAGAGGCCCACCAAGATGACACAGCTGATTAAAGGTCCAGCTGGGAACAGATCTCTAGTTGCTTTACCTTTTCTTTACATGTTTCCTTCTGGTTTTAATATTTCCTCAACTGGCAGGATGTACCAGGGTTTGCAAACCTGAGGGTGAGGGTGGGAGCAGGACTCAAGACACACACACAGCTCTGTCCTGCCAATCGTTGACCATCCTACTCAGTCATTCCAAAGCCCAGATGCACTAATTAACATTAATTACTGTTCCTTCCCTATGGGACTGGGGGAATGCCCAAGCGGTTGAGATTCCTATGGGCTCTCAGCCTCCTTCTGAGGAGGGGGCATCTGGGGCCCATGAAGTCACCTTCACCAGATATCCTATTTTCTAGACGATACATCTGTCCATCCCCTGCCCACAGGGTGAGCAGCAATCCAGAAGACCACAAGGATCCAGAAACATGTCCTGGGGTGGGACAAAAATCTAGAAGGGAAGAGGATATTATTCCCCCAAATCTTCAACTTTTGGGTATTTTGAATTTGTCTCCTTTCCCCAGGCTACCCTTAGCATTCCAGTCAAGGAGGTGTCTGCACTGGGGTGGAACGTGTACACAGAACCAGGCCAAAGGAGATGGGACACATAGCTGTCACGGGCACCAGCCCCTCTGGGCTGTGTCCAGCCCCCACCCTCATCCCCTGATCTCCTGGGCTACATGTCCAGGCCTGACCTGGTTCTGCCTCTACCTAGAGAGAGGAAAGACACAGAGGGAGGTGCCCCCTGAGAAGCCCTCCCCCCAGGGCCCATTCCCCCTTGTCCAGAAAGAATCTCTCAGATCTGGATCAGGGCCCCTCTCCCAGAAAAGTGACAGAGTGGGTCTCAGTGACAGAGCCTGGCTAGGCTGGAAACCAGATGCAGACAGGCAGGCACTCCAGCCTTCCTTCTCCAGGCAGGAGGAGTAAAGGGCATGACAGACAATGGTGGTGGTGGAGGTGGCGGTGGGGACAAGCTGCCTTCAAACCTTCTAAAGTTGAAACAAGGGCCCTGAGAAAGTGTGGCCAAGAGAAGGCCCCAAATCCAGCTCCCTTTGGAGTCGGTCGGACTCATAGCGTCAGGTCTGGAACGCCGAACCTCCTCCCCGACACGGGCAGCAGAACTGGAGAGCACCTCGGCCCCTGCCCCTCAGGAGGGCACAGGCCCCGGGCGCACAGCTTTGCCCCCAGACAGCCTCCGCGAGCCAGCGCAGCCGTGGGCACCCCGCGCAGGAGCCGGCCCGGGCGCCCAGAGGCCCGGCCCGAGGCCTGCGTGGAGCTGGGGCCAGGCGGGCTCCGGGAGCGAGCAAGCCGGGAGTCCAAAGGGCGGCAGGGCCCGGGACTGGGCGCCCTGGGGAATAAGCTCCCCTGCGGCAGCCCCCCCCCCAGGCGTGCGGCCCCCAGACCGCTGCTCTGACGTCCCCAGCGCGGACGCTGGGACAGGCGATGGCAGCGGGGACGCTCTCCCGGCTCCCCTACCTCCTCGGACCAACTCAGACCGGTCGCGGGGGGGGGGACAGCGGGAGGGGTGGGCGGGGCTTCCCGGAGAGCTCGCCCCCCCTTTCCCTCTAAACTTCCCGGCACCCAAACCCCGGGCTCCGGCTGAGGCTGGACAATAGCTCGGGGACCCAGCCTCGGTCAAGTGTGTCCCCCCCAGTCCGCGACAGCCAGCCAACCACGCCACCTCTCCCCCTGGCCTCCTCCCAGCGTCCGCCGGGCTTACCTGGTCCGAGCTGGCGGGGGCGCTCCGACCGGGCCGCTCCGCGGGGCCCGAGGGAGCCGACAGGGGGGCCGGGAAGGGGGGTCGTGGGGAGGGGGCTGGCCGGAATGTGCGGAATGAGCCGGGCAGGAGCGGGAGGCGCCGGGCGCGGAGGAGGGAGTGAGCGGGACGGAAAGTTTGTGTTGAGGAGCCCGGCGGGGGGTGGGGGCTGCGGGGAAGGAGGGGGCGGGGCGCGCAGGGGGCGGGCACGGCCGGGCGGGGCGGGGCCGCCCTCGCCGGCGCTGGGCTGCCCACCCCCGGCTCCGGCACCCGCGGGCGCTCCCGGCCATCCGCGCCCGGGCGCCCGGCTCCGCGCCCCTGCCTGCCCCCGCGCACCGGGCCTCAGCCCACCTCCCTCCCCAGCACCCCACTGGGATGGGGGGTCCCGCCTCGGCCGAGCAACTGCCTCGGGAACGGGACTCCCGTCGGTGTCGGGGCCCGGGGGTCGCGTCGTGAGCTCGGCGGAGCCCCCCCGCCCCCCGCCGTCTCGAGCCGCCGGGGCGGCGCGCCTCGCCCTCCCAGGAGCCCGCCCCCCACTCCCGGGGCCCAGACCCGGCCCCGCCCTGGCGGCTGCGCCCGCCCTGCCCGGACCCGGTTTGTCTGGTTCTCCCCGAGAGGCTTGTTTCTCGGATTTCTCCTTTCCCCCCTCTTCCTGGACCTCCGGGGCACTCCCTGTCCGCCGGCTCCCCAGGGCCCCCACGGGGGGCGTCTGGACACGGCGGGCCGCCGAGTTTCGGTAGGACCGGCGGGCGCGCGGGGGAGGGGACGAGGGAGCGCCCCGGGCCTGGGCGGGCGCGGGGATCCGAGGCCTGCGGCCCGCCCTCCGGTCCCACCCCCCCGCCGCCCTGTCCTCCGCACGCGCCGAAGGACCACCGCTCCGCTTGGCCCAGGACGCGGCTTTATTGGGGATGCTGGTACCCGGCCCACGTCCCCCATCGTCCAGCCCCAACTCCTCCGGGCCCTAGCACGGTCCCGGAGGGGGTTAACACAGCGCGGACTACTGCTCCTGGACGGGAAGTGACTGGTGTGTGTGTGTGTGTGTGTGGCCGCACAGGCTAGCTCCGCGACCAGATGTGCTCCCACTCCAGATGTTCTTCATCTCCGTCAGACTCGCGGTCTTCGCTCCTCCCCTGCCTCGGCCTGTACCAGGCTGCGGAGTGGATGGGGGTCACCTGGAGACACCGAGGGTCACTCCCCGACAAAGGAGGAGTCTTCCGTGGGGGCTTTGATGAAGTGACCCTGCAAGCGTCCACTGAATCCTTTCCCGGACTTTGGTGGGCTCTGGGGGGTGTTGGGGCTGCTGGGGTCACTCGCAGGCCAGCTTCCCGTCGAAACTGGAGAGGGCGATAGCGAAGGCCTGCAGGGCACACAGCGGGTACCGGTAGTCTAGAGTGAAGGCATCCTCTGCCACGCGGCCGAACTGCAGCACGATGTAGTCCGCTGTGGATACAGACAAGGGTGGGGGCAACCGGAGACCTCCTGGGTCATCATCCTGGCAATGAGTGCCCGCAGCATTGGGGGTTGTCCTCCTCCCTTGCATTGGGACCCAATACTCAGCTACCTAGGTTATTCACCCTCCCATCATCCTCTCTTCTTACCTCACCCAACCTGCCCCACCTGCAACTTTACTGGAAGCCCCTGAGGACAGAGACCCTGTCTTATCTTCTGCCACCAGGGCTATTCATAATACAATGGTCACTTAACTATAGGAACCTGTCAAACTTCCCTATCAAACTTTCCCAAGCCTAGATTCCTCCCTTTCCAACGTCTCTGTTGTCTTCTGACCCCATTCCTTCTTCCCACCCCCCTCCCCAGCTCACCCCAAGTTCCACCATGCTCAATCCCTTAACTAGCCCCCTGGTTCCCTTCCTCATCCTGTGCCCCATTCAGCCTTATCCTAACACTTCCCCCAGCATCCATAGGGGCAGGAAGTTACTAAAAATACCCCCAACCTCAGCGGACCAGGCTCCACCAGAAATGTGATCTGAAGAGCAGTTATCCAAAGCCTGGGGACAGGTGACACTAGGGCACATCCCTAGGATGGAGTGGGGGGTGGGGAACTCACTCAATGTTAGCTGATCCTGGGAACCTGGAGTCCTTTGGGAGAGACCTTTTTCTTCCCAAACTTTCTTACCCCTGATGCAGACCTCTCCCCAGGCTTGTAACAGGGACATTTTTACTTAATTATATTCTGGGTACATCTAGTTTCCCTCCTCAAGGGCATGCCTTTGACCTCACTTGAGAGAAGACAATAGAGCAGGCACTCAGAAATGCTTGATTAATATTCCCTATGTAGCTAGCTACCTTGAAAGGGTTAGGAGCCCAGGCACTGGAGCCAGACGACCTGGGTTTTAATTCCAGCTCTATCTTACTGTATGACCTTCGGTTTGTTTCATAACCTCTCTGTGCCTCAGTTTTCTCATCTGCAAATAGAGACAACAGGACCTTCCTCACAGGGTTGTTGAAAAGATTTAATGATTCAGTATCTATAAGGTCCTGAGAATGGTGCCTGGCACAGAGGAAGTACTGTGTGTCTGTGAAGTAAATATTGAGGGCCAGTGTAACTGCCTGGAGGAGCTGAGAGATTTTGGGTAAGATACTGTCTTGAGCCTCAGCACCCTCTCCCTAATCATGAAAGGGTTGTGCTATCACTGGTTTTCATACTCCAGCAGCTTAACTCTCCCTTCAACACAGTTTTACCCAGTATCTACCCCAGGGCTCTGGTCAATCCTAGAATGAGGGTCTAGAATACTGAGCCCCAAGACACCTGCTTGGAATATTTAAGGCTCCAGAGAGCACAGTGTCAATGCCCCCAGAGGAGAGAGTGACCTTCCTAGATGTTCTGGCTCCAGGGATAAAGTACAGCTCCAGTCCTCTCTCTCTCTCTCTCTCTCTCTCTCTCTCTCTCTCTCTCTCTCTCTCTCTCTGTGTGTGTGTGTGTGGTGGTGGTGGTGGTGGTGGTGGTGGTGGTGGTGGTGGTGGTGGTAGGGGAAGGTCTGAGTGAGGGTCAGGGTCCTGGAGGTGAAGGTGGTAGGAACAGCCTGGTCTGGGGCCCTTAGATACTCACGGTCATCAGCATGGACAATCTGGAAGTTCTTGACTGAAGCCTGAGTAACTCGGCCTTGGAAATTGAGGGTGTAGGAGCCACTGTCTTCATTCCAGACAGGTGGCTTGTTGTGCAGCTCGATGAGGCTCTCCAGTGTCTTGTTCTGCCAGCGCACTAGTAGCCCATCACTGGCCTTGGGTTTTGGGAGAGTATTAGGGAGAGGACAGTTAGGGGTGGTCGTTGTGCTGTCAGTGGGGTCAGGGTGTGCATTTGTGAGAATGGGGCTTAGCTGTGGGATGCCAAAGTGGAGGGTTGGAAAATGGAGAGTAGCATCCATCACATAGTAGGTGCTCTGTGCCATTGATACCCAAGGGGTCTTTGGAGCAGTCACACACTGGCACTCGATTATGAGGATGAACCAGACATTTTAGGACCTACAAGGAGCTCACAGTTGAGCTTAGGGAGATAAACAGGTAGGCAGTGGTTAAAATAAAATGTCCTGGCAGAGAGTTTCTGGAAGGAAGAAGTGGTGTCTGTATGAGTGTGCTCTTTAGATAGTTCTTTCTTGACTTTCCTTGCCACCTCTTCACCTTCATGGCTTAGAGTCAGTCCACTCAAGAACATATCTTCCATGAAGCCTTCCCTGACCCCATGTCTGATTGACATGTCTTTGATCTGAGCTTTCATAATACCTTGCTGTTACCCTTTCTACCACTGCATTGTAAGGGGACAGAATTGGATGCTCTAAGGGCAGGTACAGTATTTTAGTAATTTATCTGTACCTCAGTTTCCCTCACACCAGAGTGTTGTGAGGATTAAATAAGTTAATAGTGCGTGAAGTGTTGTTTAGATCAGTTCTTGGCACAGAATAAATGCTCCATGAATATCAGATCTTGTTTCAATGGTACCTGTTGTATTGATTTTGGTTCTACAGTGCTTGGCTTTAATAAATGATTGCAGAATGAATAAGCCAAGATGATGAAAAGACCCAGAACACCACTGGGTAGTTCTTACTGAGCCCAACTGCACAGAAGGCACTGATACTGGAGAATATGTGTGTTTACTTCAGGCATGGAAGGAACAAGTGTGGGACCACAGGCCCCTCAAGACCAGAGCCTCCCGTGGCTGGTGCCCCACCTGTGCACTGGGCCTCTGATTATGGTGTGACTTTCCAGCAGAGAAGGATGTGTGATCAGCTGACAGGGGTATTATTTTTCATTGTAAATGAGTAAAGTGACATCACTGTACGGAGCATGGCAGTCATCTGGTTTCTGAAATCCTAGGCTCAACTGACCCACAGTGCTAAGGAGCAGGGTACAGGACTGACTCTGAAGGAGGCCACATTCGTACGACATCTCTTCGTCTTACCTTATACTTACACACAAACATAAAGGAAACAACCTTTGCCTTTTAATATAAGTCAAATCATGTCACTCTTTTGCTCAAAAACCTACTCTGGCTTCCCGTTTCTCTCAGAGTAAAAACCAGTTATACTGGCTCTTTCTGCCCCTAACTCTCACCCTTCTTACCTCATCTCCCTGAAGCCACACTGGCCACCTGCTGTTCCTCAGACCCACCAGGCACCCTCCTGCCTCAGGGCCTTTGCACTCATTCTTACCTCTGCCTGGATGATCTTTCCCAAGATATCTGCAAGCTTGCTCCCTCACCTCCTTCAAGACTTTGTTTAAATTTCACCTTCTCAATGAGGCCTGCCCTGACCACTGTATTTAATCTTGAAACACACACACACACACACATACTTCTCATCTCTCTTTCCCCGCTCAACTTTTTTTTCCATAACACTTACCATTTTCTAACATACTAATTTACTTATTTCTCACAATTATGGTCTACTGCCTTGCTCCCCTAGAATGCCAGAAGGGCAGATGTTTGTTTTGTCCACTGATGTCCTGAATAATAATACTTGGCCCTCAATATGTCCGTTGAATGAATATATAAATGGATAATTTGATGTAAACTTAAAAAAAAAAAATGCAAAAAACCCAGAACCTATTGTGCTTGTTTCAGTGAATGCAATTACAAAAACCCAAAATGCATTCCACAAGTTGCTAGAATGAATGCATTTGCACTGGAGGATGCTCAAGAGGTTGGGTGTTGGGCAAGCTAAGCCTACCACCCCCAGCTCCCCTGGAGTGGGTCATGTAGGCAGTAGGACCCTCAGGGAGAGGAGTCAGAGAGGTGCAGGGCTCACATTTCGGGGCCGGATGGGGACCCTCTCGTTGTCCACATTCATGCCAGGAATGATGACTGTCATGCGCCGGGGACCTCTGAAGCCCAGCACGTTGGTTTCCTGGGAGTGAGATGTGCATTAGGGAAGAATGAGTGCAAAGGCCCTGCAAGGGGTTGGGCCTGACACGGGGAACAGGTGGAGTCTCACATAGATCACAGCTGCTAGCTCCTGCCGAAGGCTTCCCAGGTCGGTGTTGCCTCCTCCACGGTGTGGGTTCTGCCCATTGTCAAACACTGTGAAGCGGTTCCCCAGTAGGTTGGACCTGCAAGCAGGGCAGAGCTAGGGGAGGGGCTGAGGAGATTGCATGCCCTACTCCAAGACCACCCTCCTTCCCCCATGCCAAGCAGTTTTGAGAGCTTCTTGATCATCAATGGGGAAGGTGTCTTAGGACACAGAAATCCATATCCCCTGCCCCAGACTTCCCCTATAAGGTCTTTTAAAAAGATGAATCTAGGAGACTGGGCAGAGTTCAAATCTCAGCTCCATCTCTCACTGGCTGTGTGACCTTAGGTAAATTACTTAACTGGTCTGAGCCTCAACTTCCTCATCTGCAAAATGGGCATAAGAACAGTATTTACATCATTTAGTTGAGAAGAAGATTAAATGGGTTAATATTTGGAAGTTGCTTAGGTAGGCCTTATATAAGTGTTAAATACATAAATAAAAGAAATAAAGCTTGACTCAATGGTCTACCCCGCCCCCGCACACATACCTCTCAGATTTGTGGTGAGGATTAGATGAGATATATGGGGAGACATAGCACAGGATAGGTGCCAAATATTTGTTCATTCACTTAATAAAGTTCATTCATTGAGTAGCTACCATGTGCCAGGTGCTAGGAATTCAACCACGAACAAGACAGGCCCTGCCTTCATGGAGCTTATGCCCTACTCCAAGTGAGGTTCATGGATGAGCAGTGCGGGCACCAGCTGGGTGACTGTTAGAAATATAAAGTCTCCTCCCACCCCCCACTTCAGACCCACTGAACCATTTTAACAAGATCCCCAAGTGATCTATACAAAGTTTGGCCAGAGCATTCAATGTGGTGGGCACTCTGCAGGCACAGGGAGACAGAGAAGGCTGGCCGCGGCCCTCTTGATGCTCTGAGCCTCCCAGCCCCACCTCAGCTTCCCAATGAAATTCTCTCCTCCTCGGGACAGGTTGGTAGGGTCGCTGGAGATGAGGTAGTTGGCTGTCTTGCTCCGTTTCCGTTTCCTGCCAGCTAAGAGGAACACCTGGGGAGAGATGGAGACAAGTGAGAGGCTGGGAAGAGAAGACCAGGTGGCAAAAGGAAGTGGATGAGGTTGAGAAAGCCTATTTGCCTTGTAGCCCCTCCCCACGTCTTGGCCCTAGACCCCCCTCAGCCCTTGTCGTGGCATATCCTTTCTCTCTCCTCCTCCCTCTCCCTCCATCTCTCCCCTACCCACCTTTTTCTCGGTGTCCAAGTGCAGGAAGTAGGAGGGATACAGGCCTCGATCCATACCCTTCTTGTCCCGGGTCAGCCGGCAGCGCACCGTCCGGCCCTGGGGGGCAGGCCGAAGCACGAACTCCCTTGGTTCATCCACTTCCACAGGTGGGGATGGAGCCCTCTCCTCCTTCTGGGTGGGGGCAGAGGGTGCCTCAGCCTAAGAGCACTAGCTCCCCTGCCTTCAGCAGGTCCCCAGTGCTGGGACAGGCAGGGTAGGCAGGTCAACTCACCACTTTCTGTGTGGGGAGAGAACAGAGAGCCTAACTAGAGTGTTGCTGGCCCGGCGTGCTTCCCCAACAGATCAGCAGGCTATGTTAGGAGGCTCTGGGGAGCCTTGAATTTAATTATTATTTCATTTAGCTTGCAGTTAAGAGCCCCGGCTCTGGAGCCAGATGGCCTGAGTTCAGACAGTGATTCCACCACTGTCTGTCATGTTTGTGCTCTGACTCAGTTTCCATCTGAGAAGTAGATGAATCCCTGGGACAGAATTTACCTAATTTATACATTTAACAAACACTCATATAAATTCTACCAGCGTGTAGGTAGTTCTAAGCACTTTCTAAATATGAGCTCATTTATTTTTTTTTAATCAATATTCACTGAAGCAACTGTCCCATTTTACAGATGAAGAAGCTGAGGCTCAGAGAGGTTAAGAAACTTGCCCAAGTTCACACAGCTAGTAAGAGGGGGAGCTGGGATTTAATGCTGTCTAGTCTCCTGTTAGATTCAGAGCCTTTTTTCATGTGGATACACTCTCATGGGGTGAACCGAAGTGAGGCTGAAGGTACCAACTGCTGTGTCCTAGGCACATAGCACAGCGGAAGTGTTAGTTATTACTATTATTATGAACATATAGTAACTACTCAATATCGTAGCCAGCCTCCCAGATGGCCAACAATGGTCCCTGCCTCCTGGTATTGACGCCCATATGTAGTCGCCTCCCACATTGTATCGGGGCTGGCCTTTGTGACCAACAGAATACGGCAGAAGAGATAGGCGTTGTCGCTTCTAAGGCTAAGTCATAAAAGTTACTTTGGCTTCTCTTTGCCCTCTCTCTTGGGCCTCCATTCCTGGGCTCTGGGGGAAGTTGGCTGCCATGTCATAAGAACACTCAAGCAGTGCTATGGAGAGACCTCCATGGTTTATTATATGGCAATTCGTAGTTATATATATCATGAATGAATAAGCTAGTTTTCCTCATGGAGAAACTAATAACAGTTTGGTTGCATTATGTCCTAGGGTGGCCTGGCCTGGTGGCTCACAGTGTCCCTTCTAGTCTCTCTCACAAACTGCATGCACTTTGCTTTCCTGTTCTATATCTCACAAGAAGGGGAGCTAAGATTCTAACCCCACTTTCCCAATAGGGACAAAAGGGACTACCTGTCTGGGTGTGTGCATTTGAGGATAAAGTGCTATCTATGAGCCACTGAGAAGCCCTGATGCTGTGGTTGGCCATTTTTGCTGGGCAGGTTTGCACTGTGTATTAGGTGAGGCTAGTGTTGGGGAGGGAGCCCTTAGCCTGCGGGCAGTGAGCATTTCTTCTCCACTCTAGGCTTCTCCAGAAGAAAATTGTGCAACACAAGACTATGTTTGGAATGTGATCTGGAGAAAGCCAGAACTTATTCAAACATTTCTACAGCTTGAATTTCAAGGACCTACTGTATTAAAAGCTGTACTGCAATTATATTTATTTCTCTTGGGAGATAATAAACTGGACTTTTAGATTATACATCAGTATCTGATGGTCTTGGCTAATGTAATTGGTCCCCCAAGACCTGACGACTACTGAATTAACTAACAAACCCACGTAGCTAAGACTCTGGCCATGCCCTCATGGTGATCTCTCCACTTGTGGAGAACAGTTCCTCAAAGACTTTCATCACTTTCTCTGACCAGTTGCATCTCTCTCTCCTTCTTAAGTTTGTGCATGTTGGTGCCTAAGTTTGTGAGTAAAAGCAATATTCAAAACATTTAACGACCTGCTCTGCCCATGGAATGCCCGGTCAGAATGCACACTGGTAGGCCTGGAAGAGTGTCCTGGAGGCCTTGGACAGCCAGTGTTAACCCTTTGGTTGTTGGAAGGTTGGGGAGCTCAGAGCAGCAGGGTGGAAATATTTGAACAACTCATACACCTGGCTATCAGTCGGTATGCTCAAGGGTATTGTACGTATATGTCTGTTGGCCTGTGTGTGCCACCTCCCTGGTACAGAAAATGTGCATCTTTTCATGGGGTGCATTTCTGGCTATGTCTGATGTTAAGTTGCACTGGGGAGGGCTTAGAGTCCAGATGATATAAGGCCCCTGAGTGGCCAGTCTCAACCTGGTGACCCCACAACTACCCCTTCTGTTCTTACAAGTCTCCCTTTGTCCTCATGTTCTGTCTCTAGAGGAGGAGCCAAGATTCCAATCCCAGGTGACTTCATGGAACAACCCATGAGGTCCCACACTAGTCCTCCAAACTCAGGCCCCTACCACTGTTCCCCAAAAAGACCTAAGCCCCCTTCCTCTCTGAGACCCAACCTTTTTGCCTTTTCCTTTTGCTTTGCCCTTCTGATTGCTGTTCTTGGTCACCACAGCTGCCTCCTCTTTCTTCTCGTCCTCATCCTCCTTCCTTTCCTCTTCGGAGCCTTTGGGAGTACCTGGGAATGGAGCAGGAACAGGCCAATTAACCCCTTACCCTGTGAAGTACTTCATGGTTTTTGAAGTGCTTCTGACACCCATGTCTCACTTAGACCTTTCCCACAATCACAAGAGGGTAACCCCATATTACTATTATCAGAGCCTCAGAAAGGCTAAGACACCCAAGGTCACAGAACTATTAAAATGGCAGTCAAGATACCCCAAATTTTCTGACTCTAGAACCCTATACTGTGCCCAGATCTCCAGCCCCAGGACTGCCTCTCAGTGTCATGGCACCAAAGGCCACTCACCTTTCTTCTTCAGAGCTTTCTCAGCTGGGCCATCTTCCCCAACCAGAAACATGGCTGCTGGGATCTTCTTCCGCACTCTGGTCGGGCTCACTGAGGGGTCCTTGTCAGCTTCCCCAGACCCTGTGTGTGTGGTTGTGAAGGGATTACAACTCTCACCACACCCAGAGTCCCTTGTTTCTCCAGAGACCAGTCTGACCTTTCTTCTTTGTCTTTTTCATCTTGGTCCCTTCCCCTGCCAGTGCCTCCTTCTTCTTAATGCGAAGAGGTTTCAGTGGGGGAACAGGGCTTCCCAGGTCCCCTAGAAATGGAGGGTGGGGGTTAGACAAAGAAAAGCCTGTTGAGGCTGAAGACCATTTTCCAACCCACTCATCGTTCCTTCAGCCCCCAGTGAGGCGGAAGGCCTGACCTGGGCCCAGAGTCTCCTTTCCGCCTGGCTCTTTTCTAACCCTGAGCACAAAAAGGGCTGGACAAACACCAGTAGCTCAATAAGCAGCTACTGAATGAATGAACTGAGCCTGTGAATCCCAGTTCCCACCCATCTCCCACAGAAAGCCTCCTTTGGCCAGTACTGTAGACAGTTCTCTCTTGCTCCTGCAGAGGCCCCAAGTCCTAGCTGCCTGTCCCCATTTAGATTAGACTGTGGTACCTGTAGGGTGACTTGCTCAGGTGAGGGAGTCATTATAGCATTTATTCATTGACTGATTTTTTTAATTGTAATTTTTCAACTAGAGTTGGCATTCAATATTATTTTATATTAGTTTCAGGTGTATAGCACAGTGGCTAGACACTTATATAATTTACAAAGCGATCCCCCCAATTAGTCTAGTACCCACCTGGCACTATATATAGTTATTATAATATTATTGCCCATATTCCCTATGCTGTCCTTTGCATCCCTGTGACTATTTTGTAACTACTAATTCATTGTTCTTAATCTCTTCACCTTTTTCACTCCCCCAACCCCTCCCATCTGACCATTGACTTTTACTATAATGACTTCGTTATTTTTATTAAAATTATAACAATAATTCATATTGAGTTAAAAATAATACCAAACAAATAAATCGCAAAGGAAATTCCAATTTTCTGCCCTCTCTGCCTCACAGAGCACCCTAGGCAGGGGGCCAGGAGGATGGTTGGGGGACCACATATTAATTTATGTCTTTAAGGACCACTGGAAAAAACAAACCACCAGAGGAAGAAATTCTCAGGTCCAGGCACTGGGTAACTTTGATGTCTCAACTCCTGAGTATCAATGAGACCCCAATTCGTCAAGGGCAGAGCTAGTTTTACCTGTCCATGTGCTCCCTCTGTACGCTCAACACCCACCCTTCCGATCCTGGGCTTTGGCCTTCCTCTCCTTGACATCTGCAGAAGCCTTCTCCTTAGCGAGCTTCTTGGGGGGGATTTTCACTTTCTTTTCCTCCTCCTCCTCTTCCTCTTCATCTTCCTGGTCCTTTTCTTCCTCTTCCTCTTCCTCATCCTCTGTAGGCAGAAACTCCTCATAAAGGGGGCTGGGGCCAGCCCCATTATCTGGGGAGTCCAGCCCGTCCGGGTTGCTGGGCAGAGCTGGGTGAACATCAGGGGTAGGAGGCTTCCCTTCTGTAACAGGAACAAGTGGAGGAAAGGAGTTCCAGCACCCTCCTCAAAGAATGGGGTGACCACAAAGTCTTGGGAGGTCTACAAGTCTGGAGAGTGACCCGCAGTTAGGGCGATGCTGGTGGGTTGGCAGTTCTGTTCTGAGAAAATCCTCTTCTCATCAGGTCTGTCCTCTCTCTCTCTGGTACCCTCACCTCCTCACACATTCTGCTCCTGGCCTCCCAGTTTCCCCTTCTCTGCAGCTCTCCTTGCACCTGTGCTGTTTCTCCTGCTCGTTTGTCTCTTTCTGACCTTGAGCCTGACTCACCTGGGCTACCGCTGGGCCCTAGCTATAGTTTAATATGAAACCCTTAATCGCTCTGTGCTTCAGTTTTCCTATCTGGAAAATGGGGCAAATAACAAGAGAATAAAGGTTTTTCTGGTTCAAAGACAGAGCCTGAGAAGTGGCGGCTGCTTTTCACGGTTTTCCTCCCAGCGGCTGCTGTTCCAGTCCAGCCCCTTCCCTCCTCCTCTCCACCCCGCGCGGCACCCGCCCTCGGCCCCGGCGCTCTCTCACCGTCCCCGGCGTCCGGGGCACGGGCTACCAGAAAGGTGTCCCGGGGGTCGCGCTTCTTGGCCTCGGGGTCCCTGAGGAACCTGGAGTAGACCGTCTGCGGTGCCCGGGCCTCACCCGGCTCCGGGGCGGGCTCCTCCCGCGGCCTCGCCCTCCGCCCGGCTGAGCCGAGAAGCGAGGGTCACGCATCCCTCCTCCGACGGCGCCCCCAGCCTTGGATGCGCCTCTCTCCGACTCCCCACCCTGGGGGTCTCCTTGGGGCTCTGTTTTGACCCTCGACCCCGCTCCCCCAGGTTTCATTCATCCCTCCGCATCCCGCACCCCACATCTGTCCCTGCCCAGGCACCCACTCCCGTCGCCCTCGTCCCCCACCCCCGATAGGGCTCCAGGACTCCTCAGCTCCCTCCCACCGTCATCCCTCACCCCGGGAGGCGCCCCCCGACTCGGTCCCTCGCGCGCCTCCAGGTCTCCTGGGCTTGGATCCCGTAGGGCAGGGGGACTCAGGAGCCTCTGTCCTTTTCTTCTTCAACTTCTGTCCCCGAGCAGGTCGCTGCTGAGGGGAGGAGTCAGGAGGAAGGAGAGGAAGGAAAGGGGGGCTCAGAGGGCTCCCTGTCACCCTCTAATCCCTTGAGCTGCCAGAAATAACCGCGGATTATCGGGACGGGAACAGCAACCTCTTTCTTGGGGTGAGGAAGGATGACCCCTCCCACGCGTCATGGCCACATCCAATGCCCCAAAGCCCCAAAGCCCCAATTCCTCCCCTGGACATCCCATACCCGCAAATACCTCTTTCCTCAAAAACAAAAACAAAATCAAAACCTCCAGGGACTCCCCACCCCCCTTTCTGCCGAATGGGGCCCATCCCTCCCAGATCCCCTACCTTGTGTCGGCTTACCGGGGGGAGACCTTTCTGCCTCATTTCCAAGTGGGGGGGACATACCTGCTTGGGGCGGCGCTGGACCTCCGGACTCCCACCTTCTTCCTCAGGCCCGCTAATGCAAGCAAAGGCATCATTCCGTCTCCCTCCCCGTTCCTGCTCCTCCCAAACCCTCCATCTGGGTCCCCAGGGTGCAGGTAGGTAGCCAGGGGCCTTCCAGACCTGTCGGAGGCCCACACCTCCCGAAGAGTGTCGTCTTGCAGCGGCATGTTGCATTCGCCTGTGCACACCTGCTTCTGGGGCCACCCCGCAGCGCCAGGAGCCTCACTGCCTACCCCAGCTAATCCGGGCTCAACTCCCCCCTCACCTCCGGCTTGCTCAAAAAGGCGGGGGGGGGGGCAGGGGGGCTGGCAGAGCTGTGAGAGTGCTCCCGCCTGTGACCCCCGCAGGTCCAGTACATGAGGGAAGAGGCCAAGCCACAGGTTCTTCTTAAGACCCCCGGCAGCCTGAAGGATGGCATCATGTACCAGTCTCCCCGACCCTCCCCAGCTTTGAGTTAGTGGTACCGATTTGTAATTTGTCAGTGGTCATAGGGGTGTGGAAAGTGGAAAGAAAATATTAGATCAGGTCCAGTTTCTTTATTTTGCATTAAAAAATAAACTAGAATTTACTAATATTTACTATATAGAGACAGAAGTTATGTGTTTATATTTTTTAAAGAAATGTTCCTATATTGTGGATGTATACTTAAATAATTTTTACTGGTAGGGGACACACTTTTTAAAAAGTTTGGATGCCAGAGATACAGTGTTGGTGTTGGTGTGGATTGGTTTGGTTAAGTGCTGAGGAAGCCCAAAGAACTGCCCAGAGGCTTTCTGAAGCCTGATCTAAAACTTGGAAGATGAGTAGGCATTCCACAGGCAAGAAAAAAAAGATTGGTACCTGGAAAGGGAAAAGGGAGATAAAGGCCTCGAGGTTGGAAATAGCCAGATGTGTACAAAGCTCATCTCAGGCATGGTCATCCCCAAGCCCAAGCGCTGAATGCTGCCATTTAAGGGCTGAACATCCCTAAGTGACTTAGCATTTCTAAGCTTCTGTTTCCTCATTTACAAAATGGGTTTGATAATAGAATCAATCGGGGTATCGTGCAGATTAAGTGAGATGACAGGAGAAAAACTGCATACAGTGAGCACTCAGTACTTGGTAATTATGTGCCCTTTTTCAGAGCACTTCTACTTCTACTCTGCCTCCCCAACATTTACATCACAACTTGACACATGATTGGAGTTCATTTTTTTGAGTGAGTGAATTAATAAGTGTGTTCTTTATTTCATTTGATTCTCACAAGAGTCCAGTGAGATAGGCAGGATACAGATTATTTCCATTTTATTGGTAGAGAAACTGAGGCTCAAAGAGATGTCAGCAAGATCACAGTGTTGCCAAGCCAGGACTTGAATCCAGATCTGTCTACGGTCAGAGCTTTTGCCTCTAACCCTTGCATGTTTTATGCCATCACAAGGAATAGAGATAGGGATTGAATGAAATGGTCAGGCTTTTTGTCTTACTTCACTACCTTGTCCACCTGATTCAGATTTGCCATAATTAATTTTTCCAAAATGCTACTTCTCCAGTTGACACATCTGCTCAGAAACATTCATTGGTTCCACAATGCCAAAGTTTAAGTTTCAAAGTGCTGGTTTGGCATTCAAAGCTCTCCCTGATCTGGCCCCAGTCTGCCATTCTAACTACAAGGATTTCTGAAACCTACTCTTCAGTCACATAGGTTTCCTTACTGCCATTATGCTTTCTCTCCTCCATGACTTTGCTCAAGCTGTTCCTCTCGGAATGCCGTCACTATCCACAAAACCTATCTAACTCTAAATAGCTCTCAAGTCCCTGCCTCCAAGATTCCTTAGTTCTCATTTGCCTCCAAATTTATAATAATAATAGTTTTTCTGGACCACCTACTGTATGTCAGACACCTTGCTCCCATTCTTTCTCTACTCTCACAATAATATTTATGAGGCAGACATTAACACCCTGATATTAAAAGTAAGGAAAATCACAGCTGAAATTTGATCAACAAATATTTCTTGGGCACCAGCCATGTGCCAAGCACCGATCATTCAGTGATAGATGAAAGGAGCTTACATTCTTGTGAGAAAAATGTTAAAGACATAAATGCACAATTAGTTATAATGATCTCATTATGATTAATTGTAATAAATGCCAAGAAGGACAAAAACTAGATTCCATGAGAATAGTAGGTGAGATCCAGTCTAGATTTAGAAGACAGACAAGGCTGTCTGAGAGGGGAATTTTTAAAGTGGGGCCTGAAGGATTTCAAAGATAGGGAAAGAGAATGTTCCAGGCATAAGGCGTGGCTTTTGAGAAATGTGCCAGGCACCAAAGAACTTGGCATAATAGAGCGGCACAACCCCCTGACCAGGACAAGAGTGTTCCTGCCTAAGACCCTCATTTCAGAGGGGTCCTGAGATCTGAAACTTCCATTAAGTATATAACTAAGAACTTGGGCTTCAGCTCTGACCTTACAGACCGTAAACTCTCTGAGGCCCCAGGGAGCACTTCTCCACATCTCTTGCCCACGGTTCTCCAAACCAAACGTGTCTGTCCTGGACTGCCAGAGATGTGTGGCTGAGCTTGGCCAACATCAGAGGTGGTCATGGCTTTCTTGTGTGGGACTATTTGAACTACAGAAGCTCTTAAGTAAAAGAAAAGATGAATTCATCTCTCGGATCTTTTTTTCAGGTTGCATGGATGTGAGAGATACTTGCATAACCAATGCCTGACCCTTTTATTCAATCCCCATCTCTATTTTCTTGCTTTTTTTTCACGTTTTAAGGTTCTCATGAAATTAGCATGATACTCATAACAGTTGCACTTGGCAGCTGAGGAACATTTTATCGTATTAAACAATTTCTGTGACTGTTAAATTTCTATATATGTAGGTCTGAAGATGTGAAGGATGGTAGTAGTTCTTCATATTGACAACTAGTGAGATTATGCCAATTTGGGAATAATTCTAAAAATATAATAGGATGAAATTAAAGTTTCCAAAACTGTTTAAATTTGATTAATTTTTTGATGTTCATTAGTTATAAACTATACTTACTTTTAATTTTAATATATATTTTGGAATGTATTAGAAGAAAAGTCACTTCACTTTTGAAAATATGTGAAAAATAATTTTAATTATAAAGAACCTTTTAACATTTACTTGTTACTTTCAAGGATATATTCAAAATTTTTATGCTTTGAATGCAATTACATTTTTTAAAAAATCTTTTGAGAATTAGAATGAATCCAGACAGGAACAGAAAGTAGCTAAGAGGAACTCAGAAAAGAATAAAGAGAAAATTCTGGGTTTTGGTGAGGCTAGAGTGGTGAGCATGTGTGGGGAGCTTAGAGGCAGTGTAAATGATCAGATTTGGATGGGGTGGATCTAAGATGAGGCATCAAGATTCTGGTTAAAATGAGGGTCAATTTAGGGTAAGATTCAGAGCTGGGACACACATAACCTCTAGCACCTTCTGGTCTGCCACCAGTGCACCAGGCCTTCCTCCAAAGAAAACCAGTCTTGAGGCTCTATAATTATACCTTATTTTGATCTAAAAATGACATTTTTCAGCTTATTGCTGGCGTTAGTCACCAGACTCAATTCCATAAGAATTTTGGCTTTTTTCTAAAACAGATTCACTTCAGAAGACAAAGATTTACTACCTATCACCAAGGATGATGCTGCTGATAAATAATGGTACTTATCACGTGTCAGGCACTGTGTGCAGTGCTTTCAATTCATCCTCACAGCATACTTGCATGTCTGTAGCTCAAAATTAAGTAACTTGCCCAAGGTCACACAGCTGGTGCTTGGTGGAGCCATACTATTGACCAAATATCTATTATGTACCTGGTATTTTTCCTGTGTTATCTCCAGTCCCTATGACAACTTGGAAAGGCAGTCAGGCACATTACTTCACCTCTCTATGCCTCCATTTTCTAGCTGGTAAAGAGGTGACAATAATTGTACCTGACTTTATGAAAGTTATTGTGAGAATTAAATGGTTGGACATATGTGCAGTGCTTAGCATGGTGCCTGGCACAAAACAAGTGTCCTATCAATGTTAGCTGCATGTCCCTTTACCTTCATTTCACAGATAAGGCCTAAGTCCCTAAACAATTCAAAACCAGCCCTCGCTGGCTCAGCCTATGTGGTATAAAGGTGAAAAGAAGGGACTTTCTCCAAAGTCTGAAGCAGTGGCTAAGAGAGAGCTGAAGATTTTGCCCAGAAACAGACCCAAGTGTCCTGCTTCACCCTGTCCCAGCTGGGTGACATTGTGCAAGGTTTCCCCCTTGCTGCTCAGACAGCCTTACCCTGAACTTCAGTTTCTTGATCTGGCAAAATAGTAAATTGGCATTGCAAAAAGATCCATTCAGGTGGGCTTATCAGAAATGTGGAAACTCTGCAGTCTGAAGGTCTGTTCAGGCTCTTGCAAAATAGAAATAGGCCTGAGCTTTCAAAGCGGCTGGTTTCTGTTGCCTTTATTTTATCGAGGTTGTTTGGGCTTCTTTCATCCATCACAGTTCTGGTGGTGTTCCATAGCCCCAGCAGACTGTCCTTAAAGGAAGTTTTCCTCAGGGAACCCCAGACTTGCAGTGCCAGGGTCCTGGTCTTATCCTTGCTTCAGAGCAAAGGAAAAGAAACCTCTGAAAGGCTGAATCACTGTTCAGGGTCTCTGGTGGGCAGTGAGTGAGCAGGATTCAGGCCAGCTGTCTGAGCCCGGAGTCTGGGAGCAGCACTGCGGTGGCCCATGGAGGAGCTTCTTGCCTGCTTGTTGAATGAAGCCCTGGTAGCTGCTGGGTGCTGGCTGAAGCAGCTGAAGATGATATTCAAACCCAGTTTTGACCTTTACAGAGCTCGGAGCCTTGGAGATAAGGGTTAGTTGCAGGGGGCACAGAGAATGAGACCAGGGCACTGATGTAGCCTCTAGAAAGTAGAATGTGATAATTGATGATATTGTGGGACTTCATGGCTTTTAACAGAATCAGTGTGAGTTGGAAGGGCCCTACAGGTCCTGCAGTGTGGCCTCCAGCAGAGTCAGAAATCCTCTCGTACACACAGCCCCCAGCCTCAGGCTGCTCGCTGCCTTCGGAAGCTGTCATGCTGCACAGGAACGGGTGACCAGATGTGTTTCCGCCCAGTCGGCCACACGGACCAGGAGCAGGAGACCCTTCAGAGAAAAGGAGATAGCCCACATGAGAGATGGATGAAGGCTGGAGCCAGAGGGATAGGTGGCGGGGCTGTTATGGCCTGGAATGAGGGCTCATTCAATACCTATTCATCAAAACTGTTCTAGGCACTCAATGTATGGCAGTGAACAAAATGGACTAAAGACTCTACTCTTGTAATGCTGACACTCTAAACTATCGTGCATTGTGTTAAAAGATGGAATATATTGTGCAGAAAACAAAAGCAGGATAAGAGGGAAAAGAGTAAAAGTATGAGAGGCAATACGGTTGTAAGTTAAAAACAGAATAATCAGAGAAGGTCTCACTGAGAAGGTGACATTTGAGTAAAGATCTGAAAAGGTTAGGAGTGAGCCGCATCAATATCTGGGGGAAGAACATTCAGGTAGATAGAAGAGCAAGTGCAAAAGCCCCGAGGTACAAGCATGCTTGGCCACATTTGTGGAGTAGCAAGGCTAGAACAGGATGAGCGAGGAAGACAGTGGTAGACAAGGTCAGAAAGGTACTAGAGTGTGATGGGGGCTGGTGAGCAAGGGGGTTAAGGCAATGTTGGGTTCTACTTGGTGAGAACTTAGGGACATTGAAGGGTTTTGAGCAAGTTTTAACAAAGACTACTTGGGCTCTTGTGTGGAGAACAGATTCAGGAGGGCAAAGAAGCCAGTGAGGAGGCTGTTGCAGTCTTCTAGGCAGCGGGCCAGGGAGAAGGTGGTGGACACGACAGGCGACCCTGGCACATAGGGTTTGGGGCGTGAGGGGTCAGGGTGACACCCAGACATTGGCCTGAGGAACTGCAGGGACAGAGATTCTGTTAACTGGGATAAGGAGGACTGAGGAGAGTTAGGTGTGGGAGGTCAGGAGTCTAGTGTTGGACATTTACGATTAAAGTGCCAATTGGGCATCCATGTGTATCACATGGGCAGCTGGATGTGTGTCTGGGCTAGAGATGTAAAGTTAGGAGTCATCAGCTCATATATAGTAGCCAAAGTAAACACCTGGCTGGGATGGCGAGGGAACAAGTGAAGTTAGGGTAGAGGAAGGACCAGCAAAGGAGCCTGAGAAGGAGCAGCTGTGGAGGAGAACCCCAGGGTATGAGAGGGAGGGAGCAACGAAAGGTGTTAGGTGCTGCTGAGACAGACGGTGACAGTGGAATTGATTGTCCAAGCTCAGACACCTGTGAAAGTGAAAGGGGCAATATTCATAACCACACCAGAGCAACAGACATAAATCAGCGCTGTCCCAGTGAAGCCAGCGTGTATGGACACCTGATGAGATGGGCCAGGGTAGGTGAGCGAGGAAACTGGTCACTAGCCTTTGTACCATGGCTGCTGCTGGTGGCATAGATGAGGGTAGTTTTGGGAGAGTGGGGTGGTGGCAGTGAAAGCCTGGAGGGCATGGGAGAGATCGGGAGGAGAGGAAATGCAGCGGACCAGCAGGAGAGGAGGAATGGGCAGGTCACTAGAGGGGGAAATCGATTCAAGAGGGATGTTTTTGTTTTTGTTTTTAAGTTGGGGGAAAACATATGTGTAAGCTAAAGGGACAGGGAAAAGGTGACCGATCATTCCGTAGATGTAGTTTCTGGAGAGGTTGAAAGGTGGTGGGGTTTGGGGAGCAAGAGGGAATGAGTGTGTTAGAGAGTGGGAGGGATGAAATAAAAATTCTGGGGACAGTCAGTGTGACAAAGAGGTGATAATAAAGTCTAGTGGCAGAAGGAAAGTGGCGGACAAGATCATAGAGGAAAGGAGGCCAAGGGACAGAGAGGCTGGGCAATAGGAGGGTTTGAATGTGAAAATCCCCAAGGACAGGGGCGTGCTGGAGAGTCAGTGAGCCAGGAGCCAAAATCTTCAAAGAATGGTATCGTCTGATGATATGAGATTTAGAACTGAGGTTCTGCTCAGGAGTAGGGAAGGAGTGGTGACGGTCCAGAAACACCTGCTTGGCCTTCAGTGCATCTTTTTCTTCCTCAATAATAAAACTCCTGAACTGTAGCTGAGCATATGGACACCCAAAAAACATACCAGCTTTCTTGCATCCACGCGGTCAGATGGCCGAATTCTGGCTATTGGGATGTAAATAGAAGTGTGTGTGCCACTTCTGGGAAAGGTCCTTTACAGGAGGGGTGTACCCCTCCTGGTTACTTTTTCCTTCCCACTGCCTCGCGGGAGGACCTGATGGCTGCAGTTCTAGCAGCCGTCTTAGGCCGTGAGGTACCCTTGGGAACATGAGCTGTGACTGTGGAGTAACCAGCTAGGAGCCCTGATTTGAGAGAGAGGGGAAAAAAGACAAAAATCCCATGTGTGTAAGTCACTGCGACACGGAGATTTTCTGTTGCATTAAACCTGATGCCAATGGCTACGATTGGTAAGTTATGTTTGGGTCACACTGAAGAGGACCTTTAATGCCAGTGGGCATTGGTGGGTGCTAAGAAGCCTTTGGAAGGTGTTGAACGGGATGTGAGCTGACGGGAAGTGAACAGTCAGAAAGGCTGTGGAGGATAAACTAAAAACAGGGAGGAGAGAGCTGAGGCGAGTACGTGCAGTTAAGGGGTAAATGCTGACGGTTAGATTAGTGACGGCATCTGAAGGTTTGGATCTGAAAGTCGGGTTCTAGGAAGGTTGTGAGGTCCGTATGAGGTTTAACAAGCAATTCGAGAACTTGATTATGGTCGGAGTCAAGTTGGGGTGAGGTTTGGGGCTGAAGTTTATGTCAGAGTTGGATTTCCAGTCAAAAATGGGAATAGTGCAATGGCAGAGTTAGGTGTCACCAGAGGTGTCTGACAGACTTAGGAAGGGACTTTTAAGGGATGAACCTGGTGCTAGGATTCGTGTTCGATGCAGTGGCTTTCAAGCAAGGCATTTGGAAATGTGTGGGGTGTTTTGAGTTGTCTCAGTGGCATTTAGAGGGAGGAGCTAGAGGTGCTAGATGTCCTATAATGTGGGAAACAGGTACAGCAGTCCTGCCCCGGATGCCGTGCGCCCCTGGGAAACACTGAGGCAAAGCAGTGCGGGGGAGAATGGAGAAGCTGGTAGGATTAGGTTTGCACTTCCGCTCTGTGGCTCTCTTCTCTGGGTTAAGTGTAAGCCCTCGGTTTCCCCACCTATAAAACGGGATGATGATAGAGACCTTACAGGACCGTGAGAAGGCTGATAACGAAGTTTGCCAATGGCCCAGCACAGGGCTGGCCCAGGGACTGCAACTGGGAGAGGTGGGTATCCTCAGAGCTCTGGGCCCAGATAAGGCAAAAACTAAAGTTCAGTCTGGATTTGGGTTAGTTTGGGGCCATGGTGCCCAACCGTGGCTGTGCATTAGAATCACTCAGGGGCTTTAAAAAATACTGATGCTTAGTCTTACTTCCCAGAAATTCTAAGTTAATTAGTATGGAGCTGGCTTCAAGCAGTAGGAGTTTGAAAGTCTCCTTGGGTGATCAGAGCCTTCTGTGGGGCCTAACACTCTCTTTAAGTTACTCCCCTTAGTAAGGCAATACGGACCTTCCAGCACAGGTGGAGCACCGCCCCTGGCGGGTCCCTAGACCAGCAGCATCACTTGGGACCATGTTAGAAGTGCACGTTCTCCGTAGTTCTGGGGTCAGGCCCAGGAGTCAGGATTCTGGCACACCCTCCAGTTTGAGAACCACTGCAGTATAGCACTGCCCTGTCTCGAGGAGGCCCTCAAGAACAGGCGGATGCTACTTCACCCTGGGGTAATTCTCCACCTTTCTCTGCATGGTGGAGACATGTCATAGTCGCTGTAGATGGCGCGCTCCACTAGACCAGGGACTTCGTCCATTCTCTTTACGACTGTCTCTCCAGGGCCTGGCCCAGAGCCTGTGCGGACTAACTGAATGAGGAGAGAGGGACACACACCGAAAAACAGAGGGAACTACTACGAGCTGGGAGTGGAGACCCGGCCTTTCTTTCATTCTCAGTCTAACAAAATGCGAGCCTAGTGTTCGGAGTGTCTACAGATTCAGATTTCTGACACAAACGACCCTTAAACTCCTGCCTCTCCAAATGGCCAGCTCGGGAGAAGCAGACAGACCATTCCACCACTGGTGGAGCGTCACCCCCGGCCATTTGTTTAAAGCCCACGTGTGCCCAATGTGGTGCAGGAACGTAGTGTGGGGACTCTACCTGACAGGCAATTTACTAGTTTTTTCTTTTCTTTTTTACTTTTTGTTCTGAAACAATTTCAGATTTATACATAAGTTGCAATAAGAGTGTAACTAACTCTGGAATACCCTAGTCACGTTTTGCTAACCACCCCAATAATGGCTTTTTTAGGTCTAGGACCACGGTTTGCATTGGTTGTTATGTCTCTCTCGTCTTCTTTAATCTACAAGGGATTGTTGAGGCAGTTTTCCTATATGCAATTTTCACTTAGCCTCAATTAATGTGACTTGAGAGTTGCCTTCAGGACATAAAAAGCCAATCATTGGACATCATCCCAGCTGAATTTCAGTGGCCCTTGGAGGTGAGCAGAGACTATGAACCCTTCCCCAAACCAGGCAGGACTCTGCTGATGGCAGGTGCCAGAAGTCCAGTGTAAACTAACATAAGCTCAAAAGGGAACTGATTGGCCCCATAACTGGGCCAGCTAGAAGCATTCTCACCTTAGGCATGGCTGTACACAGGCGCTCAAAGGGTGTCCTCAAATCTCTCTCTCACACTCTGTGCTTTTCTCTGAGTTGGTGGGAAAGGTGACCTCTGATGGCTCCCCCCAAGCGAGGCCTGACTGCCTTGGTTGAGTCACATGCTTATGCCTAGATTATTAGTCTGTTTAGTGCAAGAGACTGGCCAGCTGGAATCATGTGCCCAGCTGTAGAGGGGCCTCCCTGTGACTGATAGCCCTGCCCTGGAGGAGAATGGCAGTTCTAAAAATGAAAACAATGGTTCTGCTACACCTGATTAATTGGAGAGTAGTCTACGTAAAGAGCTATTGTCAGAGTCAGGACTAATAATACTAGCAGTAGTTATAACGCTTATGGAGAGCTTTCTGGGTTCCAGGCACCGTACTATTATTTGTATTAGCTCGTTTAACAGAACCATTTTATGCGATAGATGCTACCTTCATACATGCTTTACATGAGACTTCAAAGAGAGGTGCAGTCAAGTGCCCAAGGTCACACAGCCAGTACTTAGCAGAACTGAGGGTCCCACATTCCCAGGTTTCTCGCTCCAGGGCAGATGCCGATGTGCTCCAGAGCACACCCTCCACCATTCTAGGTGTGATTGAACCAGGTCTCTTGCTGCAGGCTGGGGGCTGTCCCATGGGTGGGGGTGGGGAGGGCAGGGAGCAGAAGGTGAAGGGTGCTTATCCGAAGTTTGGTCTTACCCCCAGAGAAGGGAGCAGAGCCCCAAGATACAGAAAACAGAAGGGGTGAATTTAGAACAGCCCACTAAAATTCTTACCTGAGTTTTACAAAGCCCCAGTGTTCAAGTGCCACCAGACTAATTAACCCAGACATTAACATGCTGTAAGGCTCCCCTGGTGAATTTCACATTCACTATCTTAGAGGCCTTGTGGCTTAGAAAGGGGTCCCCAACCCCCCTGGACCGTGGACCAGTACCAGGACCGGTTAGGAAACCGGCTGCACAGCAGGAGGTGACTGGGCAGGCAAGGGAGCAAAGCTTCATTTATATTTGCAGCTACTCTCCAGCGCTAGCATAGCAGCCTCAGCACCACCTCAGATCATCAGGCATTAGATGCTCACAGGAGCACTAGTTCCTGGTGCCAAAAAGGTTGGGAACCTTTTTGGAAATAGCTGAGAGTGAAGATCCACCGGGTTAGAGATGTGGCTGCACCATTGCAAGCTGTGTGACTTTGTGACTTACCTTCTCTGAGCCACAGTTTCCTCATGTAGGAGAAGGCGTAAATCCCTCTACCTTATACAGGGTTTGTGAGAGCTGAATAAGATAATGTCTGTAAGGCCCCAAGCATAGAGCTGGGATCCAATTCCATCATTACTATTAAGGAGGGGGCAATACAGACCAGGCCCTGGTGGCATGTAGGGTCAGGCCTGAGCCAGATCATCAGGGAGGCGGAGTGTTGTCTATGGCTCACTGTCACTGGAATGAGGCTGCTGGGACCTTTGGACCCCCAGCCCTCCCACCACTTCACCGAGGGGCTTGAGACTTCTGAATGGGGTGAACTTGGGGTGCGACAGGGTGGGTAAGGGTGGTGTGGAGCTGGGGTTAGAGGAAGAGGATGACTGTGTGCGTGCAGTAACTCAGCCTTACCACCAGGTGGCAACAGGAACCCGCCACTTGGGGCGGACAACAGCCGGCCAGCCCCGCTGAAGGACTGCAGGGGATAACTTAGAGGACTTTGTCTTTCTTCCTTCTTTCCTTTCCTCCCTCCCTCCTTTCTCCTTTCTTGTCTTCCTTCCTTCCTTCCTTCCTTCCTTCCTTCCTTCCTTCCTTCCTTCCTTCCTTCCTATCCTTCCTTCTTCCTTCCTTCCTCTTTCTTTTGAGTACTAGGTAGTATATGCTAAAGTCTTATTTTTTTCATTTCCTTTTACTTCGTGCAACAGTCCTGTGGCTGGCGCCATTACCCTCCTTTAGAGAGTGAAGAAATTGAGCTGGTGCCGGTAATTGGCAACTAGAAATTGAACCCAGTCCATCCGACTACAGATTAGTCTCTTAACCACTGAGGTCACAGAAGGTCAGAGCTACAAAGGCCTTTGGAAATGCTGGGACCCCTAAACCTGTTTGATGCTAAAAATCACCTGAGAGCCTTTTTAAAAAAAATTCCAAATTCCTGGTCGGTAGGCACTGAATTAGCATCTTCCAGTAAAGGGGGCCTGGGAACCTGTCCTGTTTGAAAACTAGGATCTACTCTCAGAGAAGGAAAGTGACTCGCCCGAGGTCACACAGCTCATCCCCTACAAATTTCTAATACCCTCTAATCCAGAAGCCAGACCATGCCTCAAAAAGATGAAACAATATTTCATATAATCAAGCAAAGTCACTTCTGGGTATGTATCCAAAATAATTGAAAGCTGGGTCTTGAAGAAATGTTTGAACACCGATGTTCATAGCAGCATTATTTGCTCTAGCCAAAAGGTAGAAGCTGCCCAAGTGTCCATCAAAGGATGCAGGGAACAAAATGTGGCATACACCACATAATGGAATATATTGTCTTTAAAAGGAAGGGAATTTTGACATATGCTGCACTATGGATGAACCTTGAAGACATTATGCTGAGTAAAATATGCTCATCACCACAAGACAAATATGTATGGTTCCATTTATATGAGGGCCCTAGAATGGTCAAATTCATAGAGACAGAAAGTAAATGGTGGTTACCAGGGGCTGAGAGAAAGGAGGAATGAGGAGCTACTGTTTAATTGGTACAGAGGTTCAGTTTGGCCATACAAAAAGTGTTCTGGAGATGGATGGTGCTGATGACTGAACAATAGTATCAATTACTTCACATCAATTAACTGTACACTTAAAATGGTTAAGATGGTTATTTTTATGTTATTTGCATTTTATCACAATAAAACTTGGGGGTGGGGGAGAAGACGAGACAATCTGTGTCCAACCCTGGAGGGTGATAGTGGTGAGGAGTGAGAAGGTATGATTTGCTTCCTTTTTTGAATGATTTTGTGAATAAATGTTATATGGAACTTAATGAGGATTGTCAAATCACTTCTCTGCTTGAAAAGGATTCTACTAATAATGTACGAATATACTTCTTTTTCAATAACTTCACCAACTTTGGGTTTTATTATTTCACTTTTTTCTATTTAATGGGTAAGAGATGGTGCTTCACTATTATTTAAATTGACATTAAAATTTATTAGTCCTAAAGTGGAAGGTCCAGAATTGACCAATGTCATTGACAGCCTCAGAATATTTTCCCCAAAATGTTAATTGCCAATTTATTTTACTAAGTAAAACAAATCCATGTTTATTGTTCAAGTAAATCAATAAAACTACTAGGTCTGTTATTGAGAGGATAAAGTGGCTTCTGCTTAGGTTTTTGCTTTGATTGTTTCCGCTTATTCAGCATAAGTTCTAGGTCCTCAATTGGAGACTCTCAAGGCAGAGGGATGAAGTTGGGTACCACATATTCATTTTGCTATACCCCCACCCGCACCCCCAAACATACACACTGGTCTTCCCAGTAGCCATTATGTAACTCCAAGGTCACTCTCCTGGCAATAAGACAAAAATGGTCAATGAGAGGCCGGACACAGACTTCTTCTCCACACTCGGTCCATCAAAAAGAGTCCTGTAATTGTCAGTCCGATTCCTCTTCCATCTCTTTTCCTAAGAAAGAGTGATGCTTCCATGTGGGAAAGTGGCTAAACTGAGCTGGATATGAAGGAAGAGGAGGAACTTTTGTTTCTTTGTTTGTTTTGATTTTATTTAGTGGGAGATGGAGATTGAAATGAGCAGCACAGAACAGCTTCAGGAAAGAGAGAGGAGAAGAAAGGGGATTGTAATAAGTGTGACTGTGAACTACATATACAGCTCCTTTCCAAGTTCTTTGAAAAGTGTGGCTAAAGAATGAAATTGTGTGTTAATTATTTTCTAGGCTGTTGGGTTGTATTTCTTGTATTAGTTACCATTCTGAGACCAAATCACATGCGGCTGTGCTTTATTAGGGTTTCACCCTTTTTAATGAACTTGGGCACGGGCTCTCCAACGTCCAACACCCTGGTGTCTTGGCTTTTTGACAGCCCTGCCACCCACCACCAAGGCCACACCCTGGACCCTGTCATCAACCGAAACTGCTCCACCTTTGAAATTACATTTCAGACGTCCCACTCTGATGACAGTCTCCTCTCCCACTTACCCACTTTCCTCTACCACACCCCTCCCTTGACCCCATTGGGAACTTCCAGCCTGTGGATCCCAATCCTTCTGCCCAAGCATCTTTTCCCCTTTTCTCTTGGTAATGAATGGCACCCACTTTTTCCTTGCAGAAAAATTCATTTTTTTTCTCCCATATGGTTCAGTTGAGGCCGACTCTCCCTCCCCTACTCCAGGGGCAGGCACATCTGGGTAATCGTACTACAGAACCCTGGCCACAGCAATGGTCCGATGGTCATTCCAAGGAAAGCCAACCCAGGACCATTGCTGAGACTCCAGAGAAGGGGACGTTTTCTTTCTGCTCAGGTCGTTCAGCTGGGTAGCACATAGCCCGGACTTTCGAGGGCTGTTCTGTGGTCAAAAGCCTATAAGATAGTGAGAAAAGCTGTGCAAAGAAAGGAGATTCCAAATAGTTTTGCTAAAGTATCTAGATCTGGCCATTCCTGAGGGTGCCCTGGGTTTTTCAGATCTGTGAATCGCTATCTGAGATTCGTGAGTCAGGGCTGGAGTTTATGATCTGAAACGGACCTGACTATTACAGTGTCATTTCAGACGGGCTCTCGGTGAGGAGCTCCTAAGTGCAATGCTGATCAGAACGACCTGGAAGATTTTTTTCTTAAAACCTTTGTGTGAAGGACAACATAGATACAGAAAACGCACACAACATAAATGTATAAATTAATGGATTATTATAAGTCCAATTCCCATGTTACCTCACCAAGGTCAAGAAATAGAACGTTGTCAGCCTCTCTTTCACAGGGAAGCACTTCCCTGACTTCTGTGTCAATCATGTCCCTTGATCTTTTCGGCCTGGGCATGCTTCCCTAAATACTGGTGTAGTTTTTCTGTTTTAGAATGTTGTATAAATGGAGTTATTTGTTAATCCTTTTTTTTTCAAGGAATAATATTTAATAAGGTAGATAACATGCTTTTCCAACATATATTTTTATCATTGAAGCGAAAGCAAAAACATCCTGTTCATTGGGTGAAAATGGCCTGCTTTATATGTGTACACAGACTGCAATTAAAAAAACACCATATTATAATTTCAGACTTTGGAATCTGAGTAGGTGCCAGGGTTCTCTCTCTCTCTTTTTTTCCTATAGGAAAGGAAAATTCCTTTGAAAATTATTCGAAGCTTGAACGAAAATTCCATAGCTGTATTTTTAGGATTTTTCTATAGACTCTTCATGATTCAGATGATATAAGGGAAGCTTCAATTTGGCCTTTTGGAGAAGACATTCCAGCTTGTATGATTGCATCGGCCAAGAGAATGTTGACAATCACAGGGCAGGAGTGAAAAAGCTGCTTCTTTACACAATAGTTATCCCATATACCTATTTCTGCTGCTACCATTGCCTTGCCTGTGTTTACGCCCACACCCACAAGTTGACCTGAATTTGAATGTTCTGCTTGAACTTTAACTAGTGTTTCCTGAAGGTCAAAACCAGAATTCTGAGCAAGAACCTTGGGAATGATGAGCAATGAGTCAGCAAATGCTTGAACTCCAAGTTGGGCCCTGCCCTTTACACCGGGCTTATATTCAATCAGGGCTTCGCCATTGCCGCGTCCACTGCACCAGCACCTGGAACTACACAGCCATCATCAACAGCATTTTTAACAGCCCTCAAGCCGTCTCTTATTGCATCTTTGATTTGAGTGAGTGTATGCTTCTCTGGTCCTTTGACCAGAGGATCGTTACATTTCTCAATAAAGGTGAGCTTCTCTCCTCCCAACGTATACTCCCAGGCAAGTCCTGCATGTCTCGACAATCAGGATTTAGAGCATCAGAAGAATTTAGAACTATCTCACCACAAGCAATAGACAGCTTTTTCATATTTCTCCTTTTAGCTCTGCACAGAACTACAATGCCTTCTTTTGCAAGAACATCTAAGGCAAATGTGTCAATTCCCTTTTGATTAGTAACAACAAATCCTTTATCTGAGTCACCACAGACTTTTTCAGTTTTATTATTTTTTAAATTTCGTCTTTGATGGATTTCCTTTTAGCTTTTACTAGTTTCTCTCTCTTCTGCACTATTATATATACATATATACATACATACATACATACATACATACATACATATAGTCAGAATTCACTTTCGTTTTTTTATATTCTAATGACACACTGCATATGAGGATGTATGCATCTTTTATTCTTTTTTTCATATCACTATGTGGTGCCTCATGGTCCAAAACAAGACTTCTGATGAAGCTTATATTGCTTTCAGATATATGTTTCATCTCCAGAATCTCAACTGTGAAAAGGTCAATAAATTCGTCTTGTTATTTAATGGCCAAACGGAGTCAGCTACAGCCTCTGTTAAGACATCAGCTTGTTCAGATTAACTTTACTGCACAGGGATGTTCTGGCCACATCCATGAACACTGCCCTGTCTACCTCTTTGCTTACTTTGACTTATTCCAAAGCTAAAGTGCCTTTTCCTTTGCAGCTTTTAACCCTTCTGTTATTATGCTGGGATGAGGACCTTCAGAAGTGCAGAGAGCTACCTGTTTCAGCAGTTCTCTGATGGTCAGGACGTTGGAAGTGATACCATCACCAGGGATATCATCCTGGGTCGTTGCTACTTTGGCTATTAAGGAGGATGTCGGATGTTGAATTTGCATCTCCTGAAGCAGTACATTGCCATCTTTGGTAAACTCGATGTCTCCAGCACCAGAAACAATCATCTTCATGGTGGCTTTAGGCTCCAACTTGGTTCTCAGCAAGTCCTGCAACTCCTGGGCCTCACTGATGATGACCACCAACACTGCCTAGGCTCGGGTCACCTTGGCTTTGGGGTTTGGGGTCTTCACGGCCGCCATAGCTGAACCAGTAGGAGGAGAGTATTTATTAATCTTAATGAAACTAAATTTGTCAGACTTTTCATTTAAGATTGGTACTTTTGTGTCATGCAAAGAAATCTGTTACCATTCTGAGGTTTTTATCTTAAATCTCTTTCACTTCTGTTATCTTTTGTGATCTTTATTGTTCTGCCCTCCATATTATGACAACCACCTGGGATTTGTTTATGGTGTGAGGTAAGGGTCCAGTTTCTTTATTTCCCCTATGATCACTTGATCTGTTTACTGAAAAGGCTCATCTTTACTTGTGCTCTTTAGTGCCACATGAATCACAACCCAAGTGTCAGTTTTTAGTCTTTTCCTCAGCCTGTCTCTCCTTGTACAAATACCACCCTCTCTGAATCACAGTAGTTTTATTAAAAGTCTTATTGCTCCAGTAGAGCAATATTCCTGTATTGTTCATTTTTAGGAAGCTATTTTTGGTGCTTTCATTTCTGTATGTATTTTAGAATCATTCTTCCCCCTCCCCAGCATGAAAAAAAAGAAACGGTTTTAATGGATTTTAATTTAATTGCATCGAATCTATAAATCAACAAATTGTTTAACATGGAATCTTCTAATTCTTTTATTATTATTATTTTTAAAAGATATACATGTTAAGAGAAGATATAGGATAGGGGGACCTAAAGTAATTATTTTTCTAGCTTTACTGAGGTATAATTGACATATAATCTTGTGTAAGCTTAAGGTATACAACTCATTCATCTGATACATTTATATATTGCAAAATAATTACCACGACAGCATTAGCTAACACTTCCATCTTGTCACATAATTACCAGTTCTTTTGTGTGGTCAGAGCATTTAAGATCTATGTCTTAGCAACATGTAAGTATATAACACAGTATTATTAGCTATAATCACCATGTTGTACATTAGATCCCCCAAACTTTGTAATCTGATAATCTTATAAGTGTGTACCCTGAAAGTTTGTCTTCCAATCCTTGAACACAATCTATATGTATATGGAATGTGTGTATGTATGTATGCTCAGGTGTATATGCACACACACACATTTATTCAGTTAGTTAAACATTTTTCTCTATGCCTTCTGCACATCTTTTGTTGGATTTATTCCGAGATCATTGCTGTATATTTTAATGCTATTCAAGGGACTTATTTAAAGTCCAGATTCTTTGGCTCAACCTTTGGAAAGTCTGAGTGAGTAGTTCTGGGGTGGGCCCAGATGTGAATTTTGAGAAAGCTGTCCGCGTGATTCTGATGTGCAGCCAGGCTTGGGAACATGGCCCTCCCTGGGGCTCCACTCATTATCTCTTGTCAAGCCTATTGGACCCCCTCCTCCTCCCCACTGGCCCAGTCCCATAAGCCTATGAACATGCTTAACTCTCTATCTTGGAGTAAGTTCCCTAAACCCATCTAGGTCCTGCTGTCTCCTTTTTCTCTCATTTACAGCCATTTTTCAGAAGGGGTTGTCTACAGCTGTGATTTCAACTTTTTATGCTTGGATACTCCCTTAAATAAATTTAAAAAACCATGGAGCCCCTCACACGTTTTAAAATTGGTATCTAATTTAAACCACCCTTCCCCACCCCTGTGTTGTTCTGGTCTACCAGGCAGGCTTGACTCTTGGCCCCCTCATGCTCCTCTACCCTCTGCAGGATGACTTCTGATGCCGGTATGAGCTACAGCTGCTCCACTTAAGGTCTTTAGACTTCTGTGTCACTAAATCGTGAGGACAGTTCTAGTCTTTGTCCTACCTTTCTTCTCTGTAGTATTTGAGGCTCTTGGCAGTCCCTCCTTTTCCAGGCCCTCTCCCTGGGTGCCCATGACATCACACTTTCCTGGCACCCCACCTCTCTAACAAGCTACTTTCTGGCTGTGATGAGTGATTGAAGGGAACAGGCAGGGAGAGGGACCTGGGATAAAGGGTGCCAGAGCAGTTTCCTTGGCTCAATCTTCTTTCTCTTTCACAAGACCTGCTGATCATAACCCCCCTTACAACTCTTTTCCCCATGATGGAAAAAAAGTTAATCACTGTAAAAATTTAAGCATACTGAAAACAAAGAGAAAGAAAATTAGAATTGTCCTAAATGCTCCTACCCTAAGAAAATCTACCATCATCACGTTGGTGCTTGTCCCTTTGTTTGCCTCTCTATGTGTTAATACACACCCACATACGTTAGTTTACAAAAAGTTGGTAAAAAAAAATGGTTATTATCATAGATGCTATTTTTTTTCTTTTAAAATTTTTACTTATTTATTTATTTTGATTTTTTTTCTCATAAAATCAATGATAACACTCTGGTGTGTGGCCTTCCAGACTTCCCATTTGTTGAAAGAATCTCACATAAAAACATTGGGACATATGTAGAATTATTATTGTCACTGTTTTTATATAAAAATGTAACTGTATTATATATACACATCTCTTCTTACTTATTTAACTTAACCCTTCACATCAGTTGTTAAGCTCTAACTCATTCTTTTTAATGGCTGTATAATATTCCACAATATGGATACCCTACCACTTATTCATTCATTGCCCTATTAAAGAGCATTCTTTGTTTTTCAGTTTTGTTTTGTTTTGTTTTCTCCACTGTGACTAATGCTACAATACATATTCTTGTACATACAATCTTTGTGTGATCTTGCTTTTTTTTTTAAGGGGGTTGAGTTTCAGGTGTGAATTGCTGGGTGTATTTTTCAATTTTAATAGATATTTCCAGATTGTTTTCCAAAAAGGCAATAATGAAACACATTTTACCAGCAATGAATAAGAATAGAGCCGTCCCCCCATATCCCCACAGACAATAGGTGTCATCTGTGTTGATCTGTGGGTATTAAATGGCAGCCCACTATTACTTTAATTTACATTTCCCTGACACCCAGTAAGGCTAAACATCTTTTCATATGCTATCAGACACTTAGATTTGCTTTTCTTTGAACTCTTTCTATCTTTCTCCTTTTTTCCAATAAATTATTTGTCTTTCTCATCAGTTTGTAGGAATTTTTTGTACAATATAGATATTAACTTGTCTCTCACATGGATTTTAAAATGGTTTCTTATTTTATTAATCTCCTTTCGACTTTGGCTTAGGTATCTTTTACCATAAACAGTCTATAATCTTCATGTAATTAAGTGTGCTATCTTTTTTCTTATAGTTTCTGGCTTTCTGGTCTGGTTTAAAAAGTCTTTCAGTATCTATGTTTTATATATTCTGAGTATTATTTACATTTATATATTTAAAACATCTGAAATTTATTTTTATTTGGTTATGGTAAGGGGTAGGGTTCTACCTCATTTTCTTCCTGGTGAGATAGCCAGTTGAGCTAGCATCACTTAGTAAATAAACTACCACTCTTTTCTCATCCAGTTGAAATTTCACCATTGATATATATTACATCAAATCTATATTAGGATTTGTTCTTGTGCTCTCTTCTGTTTCACTGACTTTTTAAAAATCATTTTCTTGACCATTCTTGGAAAGGTGTTGATTGGAGAGGGTTCTGGAAAAGTCTATCATCCCCATGTCCTTGGCCTAGGTTACTGCACACACCTGGCAAGACTGGCCACCCCCGCCCCCCATCCTGCATATATGGGATTGTTTCCCCATTATATGTCTATATACACTTCTTTGCACTTTGCTTTTCTCCCTGACAGCCTGGCCAGCCACTCAGCCCCACCACTGCTCTGCTGCAGATACCAGGACTAATCTCATTATACCTTTATCCATTTATGTCCCAGTCAGCCTTCTGCCTGAATCTAATCCCCATCTGGTCTTTCTTCTCCTTCGCTCATTTCATCCCATACTTCCCCGCCCCCACCTCCCGCCCTGCTCCAACTGCTGATACTCTCCACTGAGCCTCCTTGAACTCAGCTCTTCTGGAAAACTGGCTCCCTCTGAGGACACTGCTTCCTCTCCTCCTAGCTCCAATGGTGGATGTGTTCTCTCCCTCACTCCTCCTGCTGCTGGGCTAGGAGGTAGGGTTGGTGACTTCCTTGCAGAATCTGACCCTTCCCTCTTCCCCGCAAACTCTCAGCTTTAAATCTCAGGCTATTTAACAATACTATTGTTGCAGATACCTACTGACTCCTGGCCACTCCTCATTTCTTGAAGAGTGTAGCACCTGACACACTGCCTGTCTCTCTAATACCACTCTGGCCTCTCAGTCCCCTGACTTCTCTCCACATGTAAACTTGCCCTTCACTTGGCCTTGGGACTCTCCCCTTGGTCACACTCAAGGCTTTGTTCTTCCGAATGACAGGCCTCTTGCCTTGGGACCTCTCTTTGTTGGGTACCCCTTAGATCTGAGCTGCTGGTGAACCTTCTCCCCTTAACTCTTCTGCCATTTCTTCATCTTCATTTCTTTGAGGATCCCCTTTGCCCATTTTGTAGTTACAATTTAAGCTGACACTAGGCTTTGTCAGAGAGGGCCTTTCTGTTACAATACTGGATTCATCAATATGAGATTATTTACCAGAAACTCTGAATGAGATGTGTATCCCGGTTACCTACTACTGTATAGCTCAGTGGCATAGAAAAACAACTGCTTTATTTTCTTATAATTCTGTGAGTTAGTGATTTAGCTCAGCTCAGTTGGGCATTTCTTTTGCTGGTCTCATCTGGGGTCATTTATACGGTGGTAGTCATCTGGGGGCTTGGTAATTGTCCTTTTGGTGCTGGCCATTAGTTGGGACAGTCTCTCCACATGGCCTCTCATCCTTCAGGAGGTCAACCCAAGCTTCTTTCCCTGTCTCTGGGCAGGAAGAGCGAGATAGTGAAAGCTGCAAGGCCTCTGGGGACCACAAAATTATGTTGGCCGTATTCTGTTGGTCACAACATGTCACAAGGCCAACCCAGATATAAAGGAGTGGAGAAGTAGATCCCACCTCTTGATGGAAGTTGCAGTAAGGTCACAGTGTGAAAGGGTGGAGGGGAGGGATTTGTGGCTATTTTATTTTGCAATCTGCCACAGTATTTTAGTTTGTGCAGCTGGGAGAAGGAATGCCAGTTTGATTAGTAGGAGTTAGCAGTCTGCTTGGCTGATTGACTGAAACTTGGACTTAATGATGGCCTCCATTTAGCGAAGTTGAAGTGCTGGAATTATGTAGAAGGAATCAAAAAGCATATGAAGGGAAAAATGTGAAGTGGATTTGTCACATGTGACCTGCGCATGTATCCCTTCCTCTCTGCATCCCCTGAGAAGTCCTAGGAGACACAGCCAATATGAAGGCATTAGAAATACAATGTGAAAAAAAGGATAAAAAAAAAGAAATGGAGTTGTAAGAGGAGTACCAATGTCCTTGACAAACTGTGCCGGCTCTCTCCCAACGGCCAGGAGTAGCTGGGGAGACCCACCCCTGAGATGCGCTCTCATATTTTAATAGGAAAACTGGAGTCCTAGAGTAGGAGAGACCAAGTGTCAACATTTAGTCACCAGAGGTACAATGGGTATCAGTGCATGCGGATCAGAATGTTTTGACCCGCACAGGTTTTGAGGTGGCTAATTGATTGTGGCGTTCCTAGGAATAAGATAGAGAGGAAGCCTGAATTGACACCAGGGTCCCCTTGAGACAGGATCTTGTGAAATCCCATCAACGTGTAATTAAAAATCTCTCCAATGCTTTCCTCAAAGGGCCCTGAACCCGTTTCCTAAGGTAACTGTGTCCTGAGGAAAGAAGCATTCTCAGACTTTTTAGAGATTACTAGACACTGGTGTGAATTGTTGATTCCTGAGAATCAAAAAAGCCAATAGGAGCTTATGGTTGAGTGATAAATGGATTATAAATCACAATGAGCCATGTTCGATCATAGACCCAACCCATGGTTATTTCCCAAGTTCTTGAATGAATTCTTGGCCAGTGGCTGAATCCTCACATTGCCTCTTGGAACCACTGAATAAGGGCTGCTATAGAGTAAAAAACCACAAGGAAGGGTCTCAGAACTTGCCCTTCCTATCCAGATGGTAACTAAAAGTGATGCTGCATGTGTGAGGAAACTGCAGGCTACCTGTCACACCCTCATTTTCTCATCTGTTTGTCTTCTGCCGACAGTATAGACCTTCGCAGTGTTGCCTCAAGGCCAATCCCCCTGTTCTCTCATGACTTAGTCTGCGGGATTTTTATCATTCTGCTGTCTCATAGAACATCACTTTGCTGATGAAATTATTCTGACTAGACCTAATGAGGAGGTCATAGTAAGGACTTTAGATTTCTTAGTAAGGCCCAAGCAGACAGGGGGTGGGAAACAGCCCATAAAAATGTAAGAACTTGCCATCTCAACACAATTTCTGGGGTCCAGTGGTTTAGATGAAGCAAACAGAGTTATTTCCTTAAAAGTGAATATTGTACTTTCTAGTACCTGTGACTGAAGATGAGGCCCAATGCTTCGTAGGTCTTTTTGGATTTGGGGAAGTGTGTGTTACAGTTTGAATCGCATTTCCCAAAAGAGATATGTTGATGCTCCAACCCCAATACCTCAGAATGTGACCTCATTTAGAAATAAGGTCTTTGCAGACGTAATCAAGTTAAAATGAAGTCATTAGGGTGAGCCCTAATCTAATATGACTGGTGTTCTAAGATGAGGAAAATGTCATGTGAAGACACACTTGCACTGGGAGAATGTTATGTTCTGGCAGAGGCAGAGGTTGGGGTAATGTGTCTGCAAGCCAAGGAACACCAAAGACAGCCAAGAACCACCAGGAGCTAGGAGAGAGTCAGGGGGATAAAGTCTCGCCTAGATCCTTTGAGAGAGTATGGCCCTGCTACACTTTGATTTCCAGCCTCTAGAACTGTGAGAAAATACTTTTCTGTTGTTTTAAGCCGTCCACATTTGTGGTAATCTGTTATAGCAGCCCTATGCAGTGAATACGGAGGCGTAAACATCCCATGTGAGCGTGCAACTCTGATCCGTTTACTGAATTTTGAGTGGAGACCATGAGGGGCTGGTTATGCAGCAGGCCCCAGCTGCAGGACAAATGGCTTCATTACTTGGGCCTCCTGACCCAGCAGGTCCAATACTACTTGCTACTAGGCTCTGGCAGAGACTGAATGTTTGACCATGACACATCAAGGGGCCCTGTGACCTGAGGTGCCCACCTGAACCACCGAGTCATAAGTGAGAGAACATCATGAAATATGGAGGCTTATCTTACAGGATGAACTGCTTTGAAGGAGCACCCTGAGTGTAAGGATCCTGAAGTCAAAAGGTGGAAGTGTGAGTAGCTCCTCTCACAATTATATCTACTAATCTATTTATAACATTTTTGCTTCCTATTCCTGCAAATCTGACTCTGCTGATTTAAAGGTCATGATTCCCAACAGAGGAATGCTTCCACAGTGGGACATAACACCGATTTCATGTATCGGGAAGCTGAGACTGCCACCTGAACACGTGGGGCTCCTTGAAGGAAGGGGTTACTCTATTTGCTGAAATCATTGAACTTAATAACTAAGGAAAAATAGGGTTGCTATTACACAATGAAGTCGGGACTATGTCTAGAATCTCGGATGTTTGCCGAGGTGCCTCCTCGTACTTTTATGTTTCAAAGTAAAAGCTAATAAAAAAAAATAGCAACCAACAAAAGACAGGACTACTGAGAATTCATCCTTCAGGAATTAAATAAAAAGTTACTTCCATCAAATAAAGAATTCAACTGAGGTGCTAGCTGAAGGTGAAGGGAACAGAGGATGGGGAACGGAAGAAACAAGTTATTAACATCAACTATGGTCTGGTAGTGAGTTACAAAAACAAGCTCCTACTCGCTAGCTACATTTTCCTTCTTGCTTGTTATATGCATATAATCAGCTTCCTAGTAACTAAGCCACAGGATGGGTGGCTTAAAAAGCATAAGAAATTAATTCTCTCGCTGTTCAGGAGGTGGAAATCGAAATCAATGTGTGGGGAGGATCATTCTCCCTTCAAAGGATCTAGGGGAAAATCCTCTCTTGCCTCTTTCAGCTCCTGGTGGTTCCCAACCACCGTTGGTGGTCCTTGGCTTGTAGACACATTACTCCAGCCCTATTTTTATCATAACATGGTGCTCTCCTTCTGTCTGTGACTTCACACGACATTTTTTTTCTCATAAGAACACCAGACATATTAGACTAGGGCACATTGTAATGGTATCATCTTAATTTGATTACATTTGCAAAGACCCTATTTCTAAATGAGGTCATATTTTAATGTGTGTGTGTGTGTGTGTGTGTGTGTGTGTGTGTGTGTGTGTGTGTGTGTGTGTGTGTGTATACAGTTGGCCCAGGTTCTGCATCCAACCACCGACTGAAAATATAGTCAGTATTGCATAATGTTTGGTTAATGGTGGCCCACATGTATGAGGGTGGTCCCATCGGATTACAATGGAGCTGAAAATGCCTATCATCTAGTGATGTAGCCATAGTAAAGTAGAGCAAGGTGTTACTCCAATACTTACCATTGTGTTTCAGTTGCCTATAGTAGTCAATATAATAACATGCTGTACAGGTTCTTAGCCTAGGGACTGTAGGGTAACAGAATTTGTCACAAGCTACATTTACCTTTAAGGAAATAACTCAATTGTCTCCATCTAGTCCAGCATTGGATTATTTTAGGCTGATTGATTTTAAGGAGCAGCAGACCTGGCTCTGAAAACCAGTAGAAGGCACCCCTTGTAGAAGACATTTACATTCGTAAGGGAGACCTGCATTTGTAAGGCTGTCTCCCTGGCTGTACTGGGAAGAGGGAGATGACCCTATCTCTAGAAATTCTTATCAATGCAGAAGACAGAAAGTTAAACCTGCATAAATAGCAACCTTATCCTCATTTACTGTGCTTTTCCTGGTAACCTTCCAGAACTGATTCCCCTCAGCCCCATTGTCTTTTGTCTTCAACTGAAGATGGTATTTAATGTGGTTCTGTCAGTCGTTTTGGTGAGTTACTGAGTTTTCTTAGGTCTCTCCCGTGTATACAGGAGGTATGCGTGTTACTAAAGGAAAACTTATTTTTCCTACCCTAGAGAGCAATAGCCTATACCATACAGCCTCGGTGTGTAGTAGGCTATACCATCTAGGTTTATGTACTGTGGACAGAAAAGGGATGTTATAATAAATCTACCTGAAAGTAGCCTCACAGGGTGATCTGATCATAATTCCTAACTGGGCAGGTCATGGAGGGTAGTTATGCTTCAAGCGTATAACTTCTTTAGTAAAAGTTTTATCTTCGCCTTTAGGAAGTTCTGTCCACTTTCTTGTGTATCTACATTAACATGCTTTTGGAATAAGCATAATCACCCTCAAGAAAATACATAGTATTGTTTATCCTGTAATCCAATCCCTCATGTAATCTTTCTTATGATCCTTCCTTAATTTCAAATGCATAAAAAAAAAAACCCCTTAAAAACTGTCATTTTCTGGAGCATTTGAGGTCTTGCTTCCTTGAAGTATCAATCTGGCTTCAAATAAACTCATCAAAATTCTCTACAGGTTTGGACGTTTCTTATTTCGACAATTACTGTTTCTTCCTTAATTCCAAATGTATAAAAAAACTGCAAAGTATAATTCTGGGAAGCATTGTTTCTCTGTCTGTTGAGATCTTGCTTTGTCTTCTGTTTGGCTCAAATAAACTCTAATAAATTTTTATAAGAATTTTTTACAGGTTTAGACATTCTTTTGTCGACAGTTCTCTATCATATTTGCACAATGATGAAATCACCTATCAGCTCACTTCTCCGAGGTATCCCTGTGGTTAAGGCACTCATGACTATATTTGAAAAAAAAAATTATGTTGTTGTTGATGTGCACTATGTCCTTAGGTCGACAGTGGTTGTGTCTGTACTGAACACATACAGATTTTTTTTTCTTGTCACTATTCTGTAAACAATGCAACAGCTATTTATATGGCATTTACACTGTAAGTAAGGTATTGTAAGCACTGTCAAGAAGCATATGAGAAGATGTGTAGGTTATATGCAAATATGCCATTCTGTATATAAGGGACTCGAGTATCCATGGATTTTGATATCCGAGGAGGTCCTGGAACTGATCCCCCATGGATACCGAGGGACATCTGCATTTCTTTTCTTTAGTTGCCTTTTTTTTTTTTTAAATAAGGATTGTTATTGGTGGTTAATATTACAATTTAGTATCTAGATACAGAATAATCAGCTAGAATCATGATTGAATCTAGAAATAATTAACATCATTTAGAGATGGCTGTGGGGACTTTGTGTATCTCCTTTAGGAGAAAAGGTGAGAGTGTCTTCATTTGTTCGAAGGATAGCTGCATTTACCCTGTTAGGCAGAAGCATAAAGTTGTTTTGTTGTTATACGGAAGTTCAGATGGGTAGAGGGGTGGATATGGATGCGAGTAGCCAAAGAAGTTGGTTGTGTGGATTGTTATTGTCTTTCAGCTTTTAATCTGTTCTTCTGTATTCTGCTGACTTGTTGGAGCTGAAACATTGCTGCATTTCTCCTCTGTCAGTTGGCTCCCTCTGAGCTTCTGCCAGCAGGGGCCACTAGAGGGAGGCTGGAGGACCAGAGCTGGGACACGTCCCCCGGGCATTTGCTGGCCCTTATCAGCATTGCGTCAGCAATGGACACTTCGCCTTAGGCAGAGCAGCTGGCTTCAGCCTCCAGTTCGTCCTGGGAGTCCGAGACCCAGGCTCCCACAGCACCTTGAGATACTCCTGCCAGTGACACAATATCTCCTCTGCATGGAGGTCTGAGCCCCAGTTTTGGGAGGTCCCCCCTCTGAGCTGCTCAGACAGTAGCAGCAGCTGGAAACCACCCTTCCTCAGAGGTAGCTTTTAGAATCTTCCTTTTGTTGCCAAGCCCCTTCCGGAGGTAGTTGCTTCCTTAGTAGCACATATCTCTGTGCGACCTCATAGTCCCACTTTTGCTTTTTCCATCCTCCAGTGCCTGGTTAGCCAATGTCCTGTTTCACATTCTCTTAAAATAATTAGTGTGGTATCAGTTTTCTTGACCAGATCCTGACTGATACAGATAATTTCTAGACAAAGGTGTGTGTGTGTGTGTGTGTGTGTGTGTGTGATATCAACTTTATTGTATTAAAATCAGAAGTCAAGGACTTCATTTCATAAATTTTTACATGCCCACAAGACTGAATGAGGACCCATACAAATATTCAGTAAGCGGTTGAGTAGTGACTACTGAATGTATCCATGTACCCATTAAAGATATCCATGTCCTAATCCATGAGACCTTTGAATGCTTCCTTGTATAGAAAAAAAGGCCTTTGCAGATATGATTAAATTAAGGATTCTGAACCTGGGAGATTACCCAAGATTATCCGTATTTTATATGTATTTTTCCTCATAAGAGGGATGCAAAGGAAGATCTAATAGAGAGAAGAAAAAGTGTTATGAAGATGGAAAAGAGGAAGATTTTAAGATGCTGGCCCGGAAGATTGGAGTGATGTATCCATAAGCTAAGGACTGCTGTCAGCCACCGGAAGCTGGAAGAGGCATGGAACAGATTCTCCTCTAAAGCCTCCAGAACTGTAGGGGGGTAAGTTTCTGTTGTTTTAAGCCATTGACTTCTGGTAATTTGTTATAGCAGCCATAGGAGACTAATTCATGAGTATTGGATTGGATCAAATTGTTCCTGGGAGCACAGAATACAAAAACCATAGCCAAAGATTTTAAAGCAAGAAGGAAGAGGGCAAAGACCAGAGCCACACAATGACGTGGGAGATGACTTTCGTATGGAAAATAGTTCCTCTGGTGTCACGTCCCAGTGACTTAACCAGACAAGTTAGTGTCTTGTCTGTGTTGGTTCCACTGGGGCCCCTCATTTCCAAACCTCTGGAGCAATATTTCATATTGTAACCCACTACTACTTAAAAGGATTTGAGGTTGTTACAGTAAAGGATAGCTCCAAGTAATAATGCAACATGTGAGGTTCAGAGCGAGTCACCCTAAGATGTGCATGTATGGCATGCAGATTATTTTCAGCTAAAGGTACTGGAGACATTTGCAGGCTCAAGAGAAACTTCTGTTTCCCCTCCTATCTAGAATTTAAATTAGGGGACTTGCCCATAAAAATAACTATTACAAGACATAAGCTTTTTTTGACTTATCTGTCTGGCGGGGCAAACATCTGGTTACTGAACATCTGAATCTGTGAATGACCCTCTTCCCTTCTAAAGGCCGTGGCACCTTACCTCAGTCCCTACCTTAGGATGTCATATATACCTAATCCTACCTTCCTGTCTCTGACTCTCTCATGCACGTGGGCTCCTGTGCACACTGAGTTAGATTTTCTCCTGTTCTGTCTCAGGTCAGTTTGCTTATTTAACCAGCCAACAGAACCAGAGGAGGGAAGGGGGAAATTTTCTCCTCCTCCCCAATGAGAAAGAAAAAGTTGAAGTCATCATTCATTCACTCATTCATTTGTTCAGTCTTACACTCAGTTTAAATCTTCTACACACCAGAATAACATAGCCAGCACAGGGCTTGATTTCATAATGATGATCCTTGGGACGCAGGGTCAAGACATAAAAAAATTATGAAACTAGAATGGACTTTAGCACTGTCAGCATAAGAAATGTCCAAACCTGCAGAGAATTTTAATGAGTTTATTTGAGCCAAACGGATGATAATTGCTGGAAAGCAAAATCTCAACAAATTAAAGATTGTTCCAGAGAATGGTAGTTTTGCAGCCTATTTTATGCCTTAGAATCAGAGGAGGAGATGTAAGGAGGGTTACACGGAATTTGTTGGTGGTAGTGATGAAGGACAGGGCGAAATCCCCCTGAGGGAGGGAGCTCAAGCCCTGTGGCCTGAGGGAGGGAGGGAGAGAGAGATCTTGACTTCATGCAGGAAAGAATTCGAGACGCACGCCAGAGTTAGAGTCAAAAAGAAAGTTTATTAGAGAAGGGGTAACGCTCTGTAGACAGAACGTAATCTTCCCTCAGAGACAGAGAGAGAGAGAGCCAAGAGGAAAGACGATGAGAGGCACCCAAGTGTTCGGGGAATTCAGTTTATACATCATTCTTAGTTTCTACAAATTGCAGTTGAAAGCCTTTGTTTACCCATTTTCCTTTGATGCTGTCAGTGCACAGTGGGAAAGGTGAGAGCGCGCAGCGAGAAAAGCCTGCTGGCAGTTCCCAGACTTTGATCCATAGTCTCCCCACACTTTTAGACATAGGGAATGAATGACTGTGTTTCTTCTGTGTAGTGGTGACTTAGAGACTCGGTTTTCCTGTTTTCTGTCCATCGTATGGGGAAATGGTTAGTTAGTAATCCCAGCAGAAATCTTCTTTTGTTCTGTAAGTTTCCTGGTGGTCTGGCTGTGGGGCTGATCAGCACATCGCAGTCTCTGCATGTAGCTTGATTTAACATGTAGTTCTTTGGCACCCGCCCCCGAGATTGGTAGATTAAGGGGTAGGGCAAAGCAAAGCAGAGAAATCTCTGGGATTGGATAAAAAAACAGAATGGAGAGACGCATACTTCATTTACATTGGTGAGTACAGGACAGTAATAATGAACATGGCATGCAGGAAACAAGATAACAGGGAAGGGTTCTGTGGTTTCCTGCTCTGGTACGGAGGTTGTGCCCTGAGGGGTCTGGAGAAATAGGCTATGTTATCTTAGATGCAAAGAGACTATAGACAGGCTCACTTAAGTTAAAAACCGACCTTTGTCAAGAAAGTCACTGGCCCAGGATGTGACTACCTGCTACAACCCACTTAGTTAGGACTTTTGTGTTCAGACCATCCTGTATGGTCACTTTCAGTCTCTGAGTTTATAGGGCCTGCCATTGTTGGCCTCCCCTGAGCATGTCAGGTTTCGTTTGTGGCCCGTTTTTTGTCCACACTCACTTGGTATTTGGGTTCAGCATGGTTAAGAAACGGGGTTCTAGGCCAGACACTGGGCTGCCTGTGGTCTAGTCCCTACTCTGCTGCTTGTCTTGCTACCGAGCCTCAGATACCTCCAACAGGTTGGGTGCCAGAATGTCTGCAGGGAAGAAGGCTGCTCACCTGCTCACTACGGTTACATAGCTCACAAAGAGACTTCTATTGCATGTGAACCTTTCATATTTGGGGGCTATTATTTGTAGCAGCTGTCCTAATTAATATGACATTCTAGGGCGATAGATTTTGTCATTTTTGGGCGGTAGAATGCTCTGCCAATTTCATTGGAGGGCCAAAGAGCCTGTAATATTGGGACTTCCATGAAATATGTATTTGGTCATCCTGTTTCTGGCACAGAGCTCCTAAAACCCTTAGAATTTTCTAAGCTTCATGAGAGCAATGTGGGAGCATTTTTTTGTTATAATATTTGGTCTTTTGTCCTTTCCTAAAAATCTCCAGAGCCTTAAAGGAAAAAGGCATGCCTTATTGTTCATATCAAATCCTGTTGATCACACCTGACTTTATGTTAATGTGTCTTTTAGAAAGCTCCTAAGGATGGGGGGTAATGCGGGTCGGGGCAGTACCAGTTGTCACAGGAACAAACCTTAATTAGAGGGTTGGAACGCCTCATCGGCCTTCCAGGGATAGGAGAGGATCTGGAAATTGAGTTTAATCACCAATGGTCAATGATTTCATCAATCATGCCTATATAATGTAACTTCCATAAAACCTAAATGTTGTTTTGTAGTTTTCAGTGTACCAGTCTTACACGTCTTTTGTTTAAATTTACTCCTAAGTATTTTATCCTTTTTGATGCCTTTGTGAGCAGAATTGTTTTCTTAATTTTATTGTTATTTTTGGATTGTTCACTGCTAAGTGTAGAAAAATACAACTGACTTTTGTATTTGCAACTTCACTGAACTTATTACGAGGTAGTGTTTTTGTTTTTTGTTTGGTAGATGGCTGACTTTTGATAGACCTGACTGCTCATAGTATAGGCCACGCTTTCAGCCTCCCTTGCAGCTCGACATGGCCAAAGGATTAAATTCTTACCACTGAATATGAATGAATGATGTGTGCTGACCCCTTCTCCATTTCCCACTCCTTTTGACTAGAATGGAGCCAGCCGTCTTGGCCTGTCTTATGAAGATCTGCCATCTGTTTTTGTAGATAGAATTTTACTGGGATATAGTTTTCATTTACGTATTGTCAATGGCTTCTTTCATGCTCTTATGGTAGGGCTGAGTATTTGCAACAGAGATCCTATAGCCTGCACAGGCTAAAATATTTACTATGGGGCCCATTACAGAAAAAGTTTGTTGTCCCCTAGCTTGGAGAACCTCTCTATAGCAGAATTTTATAATCCCGTCTTTCTAGAATTGGTTATACAGTCACCGGTATTTGAAGAATTGTTCTTCGATTTTACTTATATTAATTTCTGTCAGCAGGCTGGCAGCTTGCGTCTTCTCTCCAGCAAGAGCTCTTTCGGCAGCAGCAGCAGCAGAGTGCATTGACTTTCTAATGGTGAAGAGCGATTTAGGTTTTGTTAGATCGATCTCTCTCTCCTCTCTGTAACTGCCTTCTTGTTCTTGAATTCTCTGCTTAGAAGTTTTTTGCTTCCCCGAAGCTAAAAGATCTCTCCCTTCTTTTCATTCTCTGTCTTTGGACTCATCATCTCCTGCAGGCTCCCTTTTCTCCTGATGCAGGAGATAAGGGTCTGCTTTCTGCAGCAAGGTTCTGCATTTGTTTTCCGCCTTCACCATGGCAGAAAACATGACAGCTCTTGTTTTGTAAGCTCTTGATGAGCTTACACCTCAACACTCAGTTTGGATTAGGAATGGGTTTTTTCAAATACAGTATTCCTTTTAAAAATTGAGTGTACTTTACACACAGTAAAATACTCTGGTAGTAAGAGTTCAGTCTGATGAATTTTGACAGTTTTATACACCTGTGTAACCATCTCTTGAAACAAGGTAGAGAACATTCAATCTCTGGCTTTTTCTAGTTAATTCCCACCTCTGCTCCACAGAGACAACCACTGCTCTGATTCCTGTGACCGCTAAATTTGCCTGTTCTTGAATTTCATATAATTAGAATCATATAGGATGTACTCTTTTATGTCTGACCTTTTTGAGGTTTATCCTTGGTGCCTGTATCAGATCATTCTGTGTGTGGATACCCCACAGTTTGGTTATGCATTCTATTGACAGACATTTGAATTTTTCCAGTTCAAGTACAATATTTTTTAACCAGAATATTGCTCATGACCTTTTCCACCTTTAAAAAGTGTTGTCATCTGGTCATCGTCCGCTGCATAATGCAATTATTCAAACTTGGATTTCCTTCTTTTATGGTTGTCACTCCTGGCTGCCCATTAGAATTACCTGGGGAGCTTTTAAAATTCCCAACAATCAGGCCAGGCCTGAGACCAATTAAATGCGGCTCTCTAGAAGTGGAGCCCAGCCTCAGTGGTTTTAAAGCTCCCCAGGTGATCGCACAAAGTTTTCTGGAGGTGTTGGAAGGTTTGGAATGTTGCTCGCTCATCATTTGCTTCCTGTAGTAACAACTTCATGCTTTCTTAAGTCTGGTCTTTTTCTTCTTTAATTTAATGACACTCAGACTTCATCTTTCCCCTACTTGGTTTTGTTCACTAAGGGCTTTTCTTTTCCCTCCTAAAGTTTTTTGCTAAATACCTTGTTACAAGCCTTCCATACTCCTTTACAGTCTTTTCTCCTTTGGTTTCCCGAAAACACAGAGGCTTTCCCTTTGTATTTGATCCAGATTCTCAGGTCTTCTAGAAGATTGCATTTGAAAGCCCAGGCACCTCTTCAGGTAAGTTCTCCTTCTGTTCATTGGTTTCCTCAAAATATATCACAGCTGCTTTGCTCTTCTGTTCACACATTGACAACTTTTAAGTAGATTATTATTAAAAAAAATATTTCTGATCGTCAACAAGGTAAAGAAACAACCATCCAAATGGGAAAATATATTTGCAAACAATGCCTCCGATAAAAGCCTAATATCCAAAATATACAAAAAACTCACATGACTCTATAACAACAACAAAAAAAAAACCATCTAATTAAAAAAATGGACAGAGGACCTTAACAGACTCCTCTCCCTAGAGGACATACAAATAGCCAACAAATATATGAAAAGACGTTCCACATTGCTAGCTATTAGGGAAATGCAAATCAAAACCACAATGAGGTACCATCTCACACCTGTTAGAATAGCTATAATCAACAGAACAAATAATAAAAAATGCTGGAGAGGATGTGGAGAAAAAGGAACCTTCATACACTGCTGGTGGGACTGCAAATTGGTACAGCCACTATGGAAAACAGTATGAAGGTTCCTCAAAAAACTAAGAATTGATCTACCATATGATCCCGCAATCCCTCTACTGGGTATTCACCTCAAAGACTTGAAAACCCATATCCAAAAAGATATTTGCACACCGATGTTCATAGCAGCATTATCCACAGTGGCCAAGTCATGGAAGCAACCAGAGTGTCCTACAGTAGATGACTGGATAAAGAAGCTGTGGTGCACGTATACAATGGAATATTCCTCAGCCATATGAAGAGATGAAACACTACCATTTGCGAGCCTGGATGGACTTTGAGATAATCATGCTAAGCGAAATAAGCCAGACAGAAAGTTGGAAATTACATGATGTCACTTATATGTGGGATATAAACCTAAAAGCAATAAATGAATAGGACAGAGACTCAGGGACATGGACAATGGACTAGTGGTTACCAGTGGTGTAGGAGGAGCGGGGGCAGGGTAGGTAGGGGTAAAGAGGGTCAAATATAGGGGGATAGGAATAGGGTAAAGTGGGTAAAGAGGATCAAATATATGGTAGCTGAAGAAAACAACTCCGGGTGGTAATCACACAATAGAATATACAGATGTCAAATGATAATGTACGCCTGAAAATTATATAATTGTATTAATCAATGTTATCCCAATAAACTTTAAAAAAATAAAATATTTCTGTAGTCTGTTATACAGTTACTTGATATCTTTGTCTCTTTATGAAAAGAAAGGTCCCTGGAAGAAAAGGGCAGATGCACCCAGGAAGACCTAATTACATGCTCATAGGGTACTCCGTGAAAAGTAGGGGTTCTGCATCTCAAAAGACTGCACTCTCCTGAGTGTCAGGCTGACTAGATCTTCTGTGTTGCTTGGCCAAATTCTGAAGCACTCTTCTCTTTCAGCTCGTGAGGAATTAAACTATAGGCCTCTTCACCAGGCTCATCCATTTTCAAGGTCTTGTTCTACCTTCTCTAGCAGCATCTTATAATCTCTGCTGGGCCATGACTCTCACATTCTCATTCACCATTCTCTTCCGTTCCAGAGTTTTCTGAGTTTTGTTGCTCGTGCAGGACAGGGCACATTTCTTGGAGTGGCGGGGGGAAACCAAGCCCTGCACGGAGAGAAGGTCCTTGGGTGGAGAGCACGGAAAAAATTTTGACATACCAGTTAGTCAAAAGGAAAGTTTATTAGAAAGAGGGTTAACACTTGACAGAGTGTGGTCTCTCAGAAGCAGAGAGGGACCCTGAGTGTTCAGGGAATTCTGTTTATGTGTCATTCTTTAGTTCTCATTTCCTTTGGTATGGACATGCTGCGAGGACGGGGAAGAGTATGTACCCTGCAAAGATAAAATATGTAGGGTGAAAGTTCAGCGGGCAGCTCCCAGCCTTTAACCCACAGGGTTCCCAGTTTTAGCCATAGGGAATGAACAATTTTATTTGTGCAGGTGCCACTTAGAGACTCCAGTATTCCCTTTCCCCTCCCACAGGTGTGGAGAATGTGTTAACAACCTCAGCAGAAATCTTCCTTTGTTCTGAAGATGTCCTCCTGGCCTGGCTGCAGGGCCGATCAGCATGTTGCTGTCTCTGAATGCAGCTTGATTACACACCTTAGATCTCTTGTCTCCTCCCTACATTACCACTCCATGGATCTCAGGGGCAGAGGAACTTTTCTGCAAGTGTCTGTTACCGGAGAGTGGGGTTCCCTTCTCGGCACGTTGTCCAGGTTCTTGATGTCTCGAACAAAGAATTGAGCAAGACACCAAAGTCCAACAGAAAAGAAAAGCTTTGTTAGAAGGGGAAGTAAAGCAGCAGTACACTTCCAGAGGAGGAAGCAGCCTGAGCCAGAGACCCGTGGCTCAAAAGGCTCGAGGGCACAGGAACAAAAGTCTTTGGGGGCTTTTATTCCCATTTGCTGTGGGTGGTTACTTTTCATAGAGGAGTGGGCTTTCTTGATTGACAACTAAGACTGACAAGACTCAGTGACTCATCATTTGCTTCCTGCACACGTGCTGTTCCCGGAATTCAATCTGTTATGATGATATTAATGAACTTCGGGGCATATGCATCACATATAGTAACCACATAATGAGGCTAGGTGAGTTGAAGGTCATTCATTGGGAGTCTTCGTTGTGCAGGTGTGAGTGACCGGCTGAAACGAGCACCCAATTTTTTGCTCACTTGTTTCCTTGTATGAGTTATTTTTAGCCCCCAAATGTCCTCTGGCTTGCTGAACTGTGGGCGGACCCTTTCTAGAATAGGATGACCTTAGTGTCTTTGCAGGCAGCCCTGAAACCCCTTATTTAACTGCTGATTCCTTTTCTGAGAGCCATGAACCCCCTTATTGGATGTTGAGGGATGGGAGGTCTCTTCTGTCCCTGCTTCCAGTTGAGGAGGGTTGTAGTCCCTGCCTTTTGGGTACTGGGGTTTCATGGAGCTCTTCCCTCCTCTGCCTCAGGTAGGACGGTTTCCTGCTGAAGTGCTGCCTCAGTCCCTAAATAAGAAAAAAGATACAAACTTGTTACTTGAATCATATATCTAGTTACATTTCTATCATCAATTTGCCTATCAAGTAAGTAAAGGAAATCAGGCTTGATTAATATGTATTTTGTAAAAAAAAAAGAAAAAGAAAAACTTGGGTAAACGTTCCCTCCTTTTTCAGCCTTTTTGAAGCCATTCCTGTCTTATAATGGGCCACGGAGAATGCTGAGTTTCAATGATCCTTATCGATAACCTGAAGACCCTGAGTCACCACTTTCAAGGTAATTATCTATATTAAAGGGAAAGGGTCTTTCTCCAAAGAAGGGAGGAAAGAAAAGACTTAACTAGGTTTACTAAAAAGATTAAGAATTTTGCAAGTCTGTACCTGACCCAGACGTGATTACCTTCAGGTTGAGTACTCTCCCACCTCACCTCTCTGCCTCAGGGCTGTGGATCTGGAGCAGGTGAGTTTCAGGGTCTGGAGGACTCAAGCGATTTCAGTGCTGGACTGGGGCTGGGCACGTCGGCCCTAGGTGCTGGCAATAAGTGGGTGCATGGTCTGTGCAGATTTGTTGTTGTACTTTTACTCTATGTTGATTTAGGCTGTCTAGCTTGAATATATAACATGTAGTTGTCCCTGTTTAATGACATCTTCTGTCAGTGAATTCTTTCTAGATCATTGCAAGGTTGCAACATGTAAAATTGAGACAGATGTAGAGAATTTAAAAATAATAAAATTGACTATCTTGTCTGATTCTATTGTAAAAGCTTGCATCGACAATCCTAAACAATGGCAGTGAGAAAATGCACCCGCATCTTATTACAATTGCTCTGGGTCATTGATGATTTTCAATTAAGAAAACTACTCTATGTGCTCCCCACTAGCAATTTTTATTGTTTGACTTTTATAATCTGCGTGGAAGCTAATTTGGAAAACTCCCAATTTAAACAGTGGGAAACCTCCCCCAACCCATCACACACACGAACGCAGATACATGGTTCATTTGGAAAGTAGCTCCTTAAAGGTGTGAAATAAAGAATAATGGTAAGTGGTTGTAAAAATGATGAAACAATTGGAATCATTTCAATTCTGTCAGTTTATACGATCACTTAAAGCTTCTAGTTTGGAAATTTAAAACAGCAAAATAAAATGTAAACCACAAGGTGCAATTTTGGGGGGAGAGGGACAGTGAAAATTTTAATTCATACATGAACTACTCTATCGATTTTTAATTGTTTTAAAACTGGGGAATGAATCACAAAAATGCTTATTATTGATTAGAACATGATTATTATTGATGACAATTTTGTCTATAGAGAAGAAGATGTTAAAGTGACCGATTGGGGACATCAAATGAACAAGTAAGCCGTTGGGAACAAACGCAGGAATCCTCAGTTTGGTCATCCTAGGAGATCCACTACACTAGATCTTCTGTTTTGACTTTTCCTCTTGGATGGCTAAATATCATCTTTGAGTATTTTTCTCAGGAGGGTCTTGTGAGAAAAATATTATTTGCATGTTCAGAAATGTTTGGTCTGGGTATAAATATCTTGATGTATGTACATTTGCTTCTTGCAGGATTTTGAGGACTTGTTGGCTCTACTGTTCCCCAACATTGAATACAGGTATAGGGACATCTCAGCCCAGCCGCATTCTTATAGGTGATTTGACCTGTTAGTCCGTTCAAATGATTCGTTCTTTATCTTTGAAGTTCAGTAACTTTACTAGCATTTGGAAACCTCAACCATTTATAATCACTTTTACTGGGACACGGCCATTCGAGATGCCTAATCATGTATTATTGCCAGAAGCAATTTCAGGATTGTGTCTTTAAGTCCATTTTTAGATCTGCTTCCTTAGGGATGCCAATCACATAGGTGTAGGCTCTCTTGCCCATTTGTCATGTATGTCATTTCCTTTTAAGCCATTTCATTTTGCTCACGCTTCACATTCCAGTCCTCCAAATCCCTTCTGTGTTTCCCAGCATATGTTCCCTGTGATACTTTCAATTTCATCTTCTCTTCTATGCTGCTTTAATTTTTTTCTTTCACTTTCTTCCTGGGTTTTTCCAGCTCCTTTTATTGCCTTGCCATTTCATATATCTTTTTAGTCTTGTCTTTGGTTTCCCAGAAAAGTTTGTTATTTTTTAAAGGTGAAATATCCAATTGAACTTTTCACCTGCTCATTGGTAATGATTTTCTAGCAAGTGTTCTTCAGCTTTCATGTTTATCCTGCTCCTTTCCTCCTTTTTCCTTCTAGTATCTCTGTATGGGTCCTCCATTGGTTCCTTTTTGATTAATCATCTTTGACAGAGGTGAGCTTTTCAGGTGGAATAAGAGCTGGGGACCTTTTTCAGGCCAGCAAGAATTTTTCTAATGGACTGGGGTTGTCATACATAGCCTTTGCTTTTCCCCAGGCTGTAGAAGCAGCTGAGGGATATTCATAATGCAAAGCCATGGATATCAGCAAAAAGAGCAGAATAAACATTTCCAAAAATCCTCCCCTCTGTAAAAGCAATGAGAAAACTGGCAAAATGGTCAAAATAAACTTTTCCAAACTCCAGAAATTAACCAAAGGCTTGCAGCAATTCAGGAAGTATTTATGGGGGGGAAAAAAAAGGCTGAATCTCAGTAAGAATAGTGAGCTTTTTAGTGTTTTGCTATTTTGTTTTTATTATTGTAAAATACAGAGCCTAAAATTTACTGTCTTAACCATTTTTAAGTGTACAGTTCAGTGGCATTAAATATATCCACTTTGTCGTACAACAGTCAACACTGTTCATCTCCAAAACTCTTTTCATTTCATAAACCAAACTCTATATCTAATGAAGAGTAACTTCTCCTTCTTTTCCCCTCAGCACCTGATTATTGCTGTTACAATTTCCATCATTAAGATTTTGACTGCTTTAGAATCATTCAGTATTTGTGTTCTTGTGACTGATTTATTTCACTCAGCATAATTTCCTCAAGGTTCATCCATGCCGTAGCATTTTGCAAGATTTACTTGATATTTTTTTTCTTTTTTAGGCTAGGCAACCATTGGTTGACCTCATAGATTGAAAGGCCCTTGTCAGCTTAAAATTCCTTTTTTTAATTTTAATTTTAATTTTTTATGCCCATAGCACCTGGTCTTCCTAGGTGGTCTCCCATCCAAGTACTAACCAGGCCAGACCCTGCTTAACTTCCGAGATTACTTAACTTTTAAGGGTGAATAATATTTTATTGTATGTATATATGACATTTTGTTTATTCATTCAGCAGTCGATAGACGCTTAGTTGTTTTAGTTTTTATGAACAATGTTGCTATGAATCTAAGTGCATGGATATCTTTTTGAGAACCTATTTTCAATACTTGGTGAATTCCTAGAAGTGGGATTGGTTGGTCACATGGTAGTTTTATTTTTAATCTTTTGAGGAACCATCACACTCTCTTTTTTCACAGTGGCCATACTATTTTACATTCCCCCCAATAGTGCAGAAGCATTCCAGTTTATCCACATCTTTGCCACTGCTGCTGCTTCTACTTGTGTGTGTGTGTGTGTGTGTGTGTGTGTGTGTGTGTGTGTGTGTGAGCCATCATAATAGGTGTGAGGAACATCGTGATTTTGATTTGAACTTATCTAATTAGTGATATGAAGCATCCTTTTATGTGCTACTTCTCATGTGCTTAATTGTTTTCTTTCTTTGCGAAATTCAAGTCTTTTGCTCATTTTTGAATCTTTGTTGTTGTTGTTGTTGTTGTTGTTGTTGTTGTTGTTGAGTTTTAGAAGTGCTATTCTGGAATGTGAAGCCTTCATCAGGTATGTGATTTGAAAATATTTCTCTCATTCTGTGGGTTTCCTTTTAACTCTGAATGCTGTCTTTTGATGAACAAAAATTTTAATTTTCCTAAAATTTTATTTGTCTATTTCTTTGTGTTTGTTACCTGTGCCTTTGGTGTTACATACATCCAATAAATCATTGCTAAATTCAATGTTGTGAAGATTTTGTCCTGTGTTTTCTTCTCAAAGTTTTATTGTTTTAGGTTTTACATTTAAGTCCTTGATCTATTTAAAGTTAATTTTTGTATATGGAGTTATATGTGTCCAATTCATTCTTTTGCATGTGGATAACCAGTTTCCCCAGCACCATTTATTAAAGAGACTGTCTTTTGAATGGTCTTGGCATGCTTTGTCAAAAATCATTTGACCGTATATGAAAAAGTTTATTTCTGGACTCTGCGTTCTAGTCCATTGTTATATATGTCTGTCTTCATGTCAATACCACACCATTTTCATTACCGCAGTTTTTGAAATCAGGAAGTGTGAGTTGTTTAGTTTTGTTCTTTTTCAAGGTTGTTTTGAGTGTTCTGGGTACCTTGAGATTCTGTATGAATTTTATGATGAGTTTTCCATTTCTGCAGGAAATTATTGGCATTTATAGGGATTGTACTGAATCTGTGTATTGCTTCTGGTAGTGTTGATATTTTAACAATATTAAGTCTTCCAATCCATGAATATGACATATGCTTCCATTTATCTCTTCTTCAGTTTCTTTCAGCAATGTTTTGTAATTTTCAATTTACAAGCTTTGTCTTCCTTGGTTAATTCCTAAGAGTTTTATTCTTTTTGATGTTATTGTAAATGATTTTTTTTGTGATTTTATTTTCAGATAGTTCATTGCTTGTGTATAGAAATGCAACTGATTTTGTCAACTCTGTATCCTGCTACTTTGCTGAATTAATTCTAACAGTTTTTCTTTTGTTAAGGAGCCTTTAGGATTTCTATGTATAAGATCGTATAATCTGCAAACAGAGATAATTTTACTTCTTCCTTTTCAATTTGGATGCCTTTTATTTTTTTTTTTTTTTCTAGCCTGATTGCTCTGGCTAGAACTTCCAGTACTATATTGAAAAGAAGTGGTGAAAGCAGATATCCTGTTCTTGGTCTTGATCTTAGGTGAAAAACTTTCAGTCTTTTACCATTGAGTATGATGTTTGCTGTGAATTTTCATATATGGCTTTTATTACGCTGCGGTAGTTTCCTTCTATTCCTATTTCATTGAGTGTTTTTATAGAAGGGTGATTAATTTGTCAAATTCTTTTTCTGCATCAATTGAGATGATTCGGTGTTTAGTTTAAAAAAAATTTATTTTGACGTGGCATGTTACATTGATCTATTATCATATCTTGAACCATTCTTGCCTCCCAGGAATAAATCCTACTTGCTTATGGTGTATAATCCTTTCAATACTGCTGAATTCTGTTTGCTAGTATTTTGTTGAGCATTTTGCATCAGAGTTCATAAGGGATACTGGTGTGAAGGGTTTTTTTGACCATACAGTTTGGCATAACATGTGCCCACACATCTTCACCTTGAAAATGTAACATTTCAAACTTTAGTCAAGGTACAGAATTCTCTTTTCTCTTTCACGATTTTTATGCTGCTGCCAGAAGTCTTCTTGGCATTTGCTTTCAATTCTGTTTTCAGTACATCTCTCACTGCTTTGCACAGATCCAGGAGTATTAGATGTAGCCAAGTCTAGCCAGTCATCAGTATGCCACTACAAGGTCGTGAGAGTGGGCTCCTCAGGTCAAATCATTAGGACTCATCATGGTTTTCTTTCCTTGTGATGTCTTTGTCTAGATTTGGTATCAGGGTTATGCTGGCCTCAAAGAATGAGGAAGTGTTCCTTCTTTTTCAATTTTTTTTGGAAAAGTTCCAGTAAAATTTGTATTAGATCTTGTTTATATGTTTGTAGAAATTATCAGTGAAGCCTCAAGTTGAGGACTTCTCTTTGATGAGAGTTTTTAAAAATTGAGATATAATTGACATATAAAATTATCTTAGTTTGAGCTATACAACATGATGATTTTATATATATATATATATTTAAATCATTACCATAATAAGTTAACATTCATTACCACACAGAGTTACATTTTTTTTTCTTGTGATGAAAAGTTTTAAGATTTATGCTCTTAGTGACTTTCAAATATGCAGTGTTGTTAACCACATGCTACATGGTAATCTCCAGGTTGATTTATGGTATAATTGGAAGTTTGTACCTATGGACCACCTTTACCCATTTTGCCCACCCCCAAACTCCCATCTCTGACAACTCCCAGTCTTCTCCCAGTATCTGTGAATTTCATCTTTTTTGTTTGTTTGTTTATTTCCACTTTGATTTTAATTATTTCCTTCCTTCTGTTTACTTCGGGTTTTGTTTGTTCTTTTTCTAGTTCCTTTAGGTATAAAGTTAGTTTGAATATGTCAGATTTTTCTTGTTTCTTCAGGTAGGCCTCTATAGCTATGAACTTTCCTCAAAAAAGTGCTTTTGCTGCATCCCATAAATTTTAAAAAGTCTGTTTTTATTTTCATTTGTCTCAAGGCAGTTTTTGATTTCCTGCTTGATTTCCTTTTTGATCCATTGGTTGCTCAGTAGCATGTTGTTTAGTCTTCCTGGATTTGATTCTACTTTCATGCCATCATTGTCAGAAAAGATGCTTGATATGATTTCAGTCTTCTTGAATTTATTTGGCTTGTATTGTGGCCTCATGTGTAACATCCTAGAGAATGTTGCATGGGAAATTGAAAGAAATGATCATTTTGCAGTTTTTGAATGAAATGTTCTGTAAATATTAAGTTTGTCTGGTATAATGTGCCATTACTTCCTTATGAATTTTCTGTCTAAATAATCCATCCAGTGATATGAACAGAGTATTAAAATTCTCTATGGTTTTCTGTGATTTTATTGTTTTTCTTCCTTACATCAATTAATATTTGCTTTATATAGTTAGGTGCTCTTATGTTAGGTGTGCAGATATTTACTATTGTTTTATTCTTTTGGATTGGCCCCCATATAATTAATGTTTTTTGTTCTCTTTTACATTTTTTGTTTTAAAGTTCATTTTTATTGATATGAGTATTGATACCCCAGCTTTTTTTCATTTTTATTTGCATGCAAATTCCTTTTCCATTCCTTCAGTTCATTCTGTATGTCTTTTGATTTGAAGTGAGTCTCTTGTAAGCAGCATATAGATGGGTCATGTTTTAAAATCCATTCAGCCAAGGATGGAATGCCTTTTTATTGAACTGTTTAATCCATCTACATTTAAATTATTGACCAGTATGTACTTATTACCATTTTGTTAATTGTTTTTGATTGTTTTTATAGTTCTCATTTGTTCCTTTCTTTTCTGATCTTTTCCCATGTGATTTGCTGGTTTTTGTTAGTGTTTTGTTTGGGTTCCTCTCTTTTGATTCTTTACATCTTTTGTACTGTTTTAGTTTGTGGCTACCATGAGGTTTATGGATATCATTCTATATCTATAGCAGTTTATTTTAAACTGATAGGTGTAAAGTTAGAATATACTCTAAACAAACTACATATTTATCCCCCCTTAATATTTTATATTTTTGATGTCGTATTTTAGGTTTTTTTTTTTTGTTTGTTTTGTGTATCTCCTAACTACTTATTGAAATTTTAGTTGAGTTTGGTACTTTTGTCTTTTGACCTTTGTAGTAGCTTTTTAAATGTCTGATTTACTCTATTTATTATTTGACTTAATCTGGGAATTTTTTCCTTTTTTGTATTTTTTATTTCTGACTATGGCCTTTTTTTCTGCTTAAAAAAGACCTGTTAAGATTTTTGTGAAGCTGGTTTAATGGTGATGAAATCCTTTAGTTTTTGCTTGTCCAGGAAACTCTTTATCTCTCCTTCAACTCTGAATGATAACCTTGCTGGGCAAATTATTCTAGGTTGTAGTTTCCTTTCTTCCAACACTCAAAAAATGTCCTACGATTCTTTTCTAGCCTCTAATGTTGCTGATGATAAGTCAGCTGATGGTCTTATGGGACTCCTTTGAATGTAACTAGTTTTTTACCTTGCTTCCTTCGAAATTGTCTCTTTGCCTTTAAATTTTGCCATTTTAATAATAATGTGTCTTGGTGTCTTTATCTCTTTGCGTTCATCTTGTTTGGAGCTCTCTGTGCTTCCTAGATTGGGATGTTTGTTTCCTTTCTAGGCTAGGAAAGTTTTCAACCATTATTTCTTCAAATACAATTTTGGTTTTTTTTTCTTCTCTGTCTGAGATCCCTATAATGTGAATGCTTGATGTTTTCCTAAAGGTCCTTTAAAGAACCCTAGGTTTAAATTTATTTTATTATTATTTTTTTTGCTGTTCTGATTGGTTGATTTCCATTAGTCTATCATCCAGGTTGAACCATTCTTCTATATTAGTTAATCTACTCTTGATTTCTTCTAGTGTGTTGATTTCAGTTATTTTATTCTTTAGGTCCGCTTGGTTCTTTATTATACTTTGTTGACATTCTCCTTAAGTTCTTCTATTTCACTCAAGTTGGTGAGCATCCTTATGACCATTTCTTTAAATTCTTTATCAGGCAAATTGCTATTTTCATTTCCTTAGGGTTTTATTCTTGGGATTTTTCTTGTTCCTTCATTTGAGAGATATTCTCCTGTCTTTTCATTTCGCTTGACTTTTTATGTTTGTTTATAAGAAATAGATGAAATAGCTCTCTCTCTCCATCTTGAAAAAGTGGCATATGTAGAAGAAACATTTATGTAGGCTGTTGGGTGGTCTCAGCAAACCATTTGGAGCTGAGCTGGTGCCTCTGGTGTCTGGGGAGCCTGGCCCACCAAGTTGGAGCAGCTCTGAACGGGGAAGTCAGATGCTTATAGGATTGCCTTGCTGATCCTGTTTGCTCCCTTTGGAGCCAAAATGAGCTCAGATGATGTGTCTAGAAACACACTGTGGCGACTTTGCTGCAGGTCAGAGTGTCCGGATAGAGCTATTGAGGTGGAGGGGGAACATGAACAATGGTGCTCACCAGTGCCTCCAACTCTGGATAATTCCCACAGTTCCTGGAGAGCTCCCGTTGCTCCCCAGCTTTCTCATATGGTCTTTCTTTCTCGTTTATTGTTCAAAAAGTAGTCTTGTGTAGAAGTGACCTCTGTGTAGGCTGTTTGTGTTGGATAGTTCTGGCAGGCTGGTTGGAGCCAGATAGGTGCTAATGGCACCTAGAGTCCTGGCTTGCTGAGCTGGAGCAGCTCTGGGCAGGGAGGGCAGGAGTATGTGGTGATGCACTGTTGATCCTGCTGGCTCCCTTTGTTCAGTTCTGAAATGTGCTCCAGGCAGGGTGGCTGGGAATGTGCTGGGTAACCCTGTGGGTAGATGAAAGCACCCAAATAGAGCTCCCACCCACCCTATCAAGGTGGGATGGGTCATAAACAATGGCATTCACTGGTGCCTGGATCTTGGAGAGTTCTTGCAGCTCCAGGAGAGCTCCCATGGTTTCCCAGCCTTCTCTATTCAGTCACTTTCTCTCATTTGTTATTTAGAAGCTATTCAGTCATCCTTTCATTGTCTCTCAAAAGTAATTGTTCTCTCTACAGATGTATATTCAATGTGCTCTTGGGAGGGAGGGAGTTCAGTGTCTTTCCACGTTGCCATCATCTTGGACCTCCCACACCTCTCCTAGTCTTGAAGGAGTGGTCTTGTGTATGAGATGAACCTTATCATTCAACCCTGTCTTACCTCTTCATTGTCTCTCAAACCTCTGTGCTTATCCAAACAGCCTATTTTATTTTTAGTAGTTCCCAGTAGTTGAGAGTGTGCTAAGATCTGTAAGTATCCCAAAGGGGAGAATCTCAGACAGAACCTGGAAACTCAGGTAGCAGCTTCTAAAGTAGGCAAATATATACAGTCCCGTGGGACCATAAACATAAATCCTGTTGGCCACCGGAGCCAGGAATCTGTAGGTGTCCCCTGGGCAGCAGCTGCAAAAATCCAGACTCTCGGTAGCTGCTTTCTGGAGATAGTACTGAGCTGCAGTGAGGCAGAGAGAGAGAGTGCAAAGCTGGTGTCCCTTGGCCTAAGTTCCTTGAGAGCAGTTCTGTAGGCCCCAAGATGTGTGTATAAACTGAAGTCTGGCCCTAGGGCCAGAGCTCTAGAAAAAGCACATAGGCTTCTTTTGCAGAAAGGCTGGGGAGGTGTTTCGGTTCAATGTCTGTGTTGTGTGTGCCCAAGGGGTCGTTGCCTGCCAGGAACTTTTCCCAATTGTTATAGTTCTGTAGGAACCTGGAATAGAAACCCTCTTGGCCACCAGAGCCAGCTGATCAAGGGGGATATCCCAGGCAGAAACCACAATAACTGGGAATCAAATGCATGTTAGTGCTCCTCTCTGAGAGATACTAGTGCTCTGGAGCTGGTGGAGGGAGCATGCAAATATAGTGCCTGCCCTCTGAGGTCTCAGAAAAGGCTTACAGTCAGCCTGTAGATATGTGTTTAATGAGAAGCCTGCCCCTCAGGCTGCAGCTCTGATGATCAGCTAAATAGGTCTCTTTCACAGAAAGTCTGTGTTCCTGGGTCTGTTGCCTCTTGATGCGTCCTGGGGTGAATACTGTTTAAGAATTCTTTCACCATTGATTACAGTCCTGTGGGATCTGTGAGCATAAGCCCTTTGGCCACCAGAGCCAGGCAATAAAAAGGTGTCCCCTGGTAGCAGCCACAAAAGGGTATAAGCTCTTTCCTGGGAGATACCAGCAAGCTGGAGGGAGTGCAAAGATGGTGTTCACTGGCCTCCATTCCCTAAGAGCGTCTCTGTAGACCTCTAGATGTGTGCCAAACCAGAAGCTTGTCCCTCAGGCCAAAGCTCTGAACAAGCAAATAGTCCTTTTTCTCAGAAAGACTGGGGTGTGTTTCACTCTTCTGTCTGTGCAGTGGCCTGCAGTTGGTGGTCTGCCAAGAACCATCTCTACATTTATTACAGTCACATGGGACCCAGGAATGCAAGCTCCCCAGCCTTCAGAGCCAGGGGATTGAGGCGTGTTCCCTGTGTGGAGGTTGCAAAATTCGAGGCACCAGATGTGAAAACCAGGGCACCAGACATGTGTAAAACTTTCCTCTGGGAGATACTGGCCTTCTGAAATGCCACAGAGGGAGAATGTGAAGATGGCTTCTGCCAGCTGGAGCAAAGTGGAGGGGGAGAATGAAGATGACTTCCACCAGGGGGAAAAAAGGCCTAGAGTTTTTAAAAACTGGTGCCCACTGTCTGGAGCAAGGCAGAGGGAAAGCACAAACATGGGGCCTGCCGGTCTCCATCTCTGGAGAGCACTCGGCAGCCCCCTAGATGTGCACCAGAGCAGATGCCTGCTCCTCAGTCCAACACTCTAAGAATAGCTAATGAGCTTCTTTCACATAAAGTCTTGGCATCTCAATAGCTGCTTTTTTGTGGGGCCCTGGGGGTGGGTGAGCCTGAGTACATAACCCTTTAAGAGCAGTTTCTGAGTTCACAAGGTTTAATTTCTAAGCCTTGTAGGTCTCATAGACACAAGCCCTGTCAATTACCAAAGAGAGATATTTCAGGGGCTCATCTCTCAAGCACAGGTTTTAAAGGTTGAGGTGGTGCCTGATATGGGGTTCAAAACCTTTGCTCCTCCAGGAGAAGCTCCAGGTTTTGAGATCCCTTCCAATTGTGGACCACTGGGTGGGATTTATGATAAGATTGTGTCTCAGCTTCTCAGCAGTGGTGGTCTCTTCCTCACTTGCCCATTATATGGGAGTTGCTCAGCCAATTTTTTTTTCCAGAGGAAATTATTGCATGTGTAGTTCTAGATTTGGTGTGCCCATGGGGGGAGGTGAGCTCAGGATCTTCTTATGTCCCCACATTGAACCAGACTCCTAGGGTTTTCTATACATAGTATCTCATCATCTACAAATAGCGAGTTTTACTTTTCTTTTTGATTTGGTTGTCTTTTATTTATTTATTTTTTCTTTTGTCATTACTCTGGCTAGAACTGTCAATATCATCTTGAATAAAAGTGGTGAGGGTGGGTATCTGAGCCTTGTTCTTGACCTTAGAGGAAGAACTTTCCATTTTCAACACTAAATATGATATTAGCTGTGGGTTTGTCACATATGGTCTTTATTATATTGAAATATATTTCCTCTATACCCACTTTGCTGAGAGTTTTTCAAGAATTGATGTTAAATTTTGTTAATTTTTCTGCATCTATTGAAATGATCAAGTTATTTTTACCTTTCATTTATTAAAGTAGAGTATCATACTGATTGATATATGAATGTTAAATCATCCTCGCACCTCAAGGGTAAATCTCACTTGATCACGATTGTGGTGCATGACCCTTTTAATATACTGTTGAATTCACTTTGCTAATAATTTGTGAAGAATTTTTGTATTTATGTTCATCAGGCATATTGGCCTATAAAGTTTTTTTTGTAGTGTCCTAATCTGGTTTTGGTAACTGGGTAATGCCAGCATTGTAAAGTGAGTTTGGGAAAGTATCTGCCTCTTCAATTTTGGAGGAAATGTAACTTACATTGGTATTACTTCTTCTTTGAATATTTGGTAGGATACATCAGTGAGACCATCTGGTCTTGGACTTTTTTTTTTGCTGAGGAGGTGGTTGTATTTAGATTTTCTACTTCTTCATAATTTAGCCTTGGTAGGTTTTGTGCTCTAGGAATTTCTCTCTTTCATCTAGGTTATCTAAATATTTTAATGTTCAGTTCATAGCACTCTCTTATACTTCTTGTTTCTATAGCATCATTAGTAATGTCCCTACTTACATTTCTAATTTTAGTAATCTTAGTCTTCTCTCTTTTTGTTAGTATCTAGTTAAAGGTTTGTTAATTTTGTTGGTCTTTTTGAAGAACCAACTTTTCATTTCATTGGTTTTTCTCTGTTGTTTTTCTATTTTTTATTTTGTTTATCTTTGCTCCAGTCTTTATTATTTCATGGTTTTTTTTTTTTTTTGCTTTGTGTGTTTTTTTTTTAGTTCCTAAGTCATAAAATTAGGTTGTTGATTTAAAATCTTTGTTTTTCTTTTTAAACATAAACATTTATAGCCATAAAAGTTCCCTTTAGTACTGCTTTTACCATGCACCAAAAGTTTTGGTATGCTGCGTTCATTCATCTCTGTTTTCTAGTGATTTCTCCTTTAATCTCTGGGTTGTTTAAAAGTGCATTGTTTAATTTCCACAATCTTTTGAATTTTTCCCTTTATTGATTTCCAGCTCTGTCCTGTTGTGATCTCAGAAGATACTTTATATGATCCCTATCTTTTAAAATCTACTAAGACTTAATTTGTAGCCTAACATTTGGTCTATCTTGGAGAATATCTCATGTGTGTTTGAGAAGAATGTTTATGCTGTTGTTGTTCAGTGTTCTGTATATGTCTGTTAGATCTAGTTGGTTTGTTATTTTAAGTTTTTAATTTCCTTAATTATCTTCTATCTTATTCACCCTTACAAGTTAAGTAATGAAATCTCCAACTATTATTGTGGACCTGTATATTTTTCCCTTCAATTCTGTCAAGTTTTGCTTCATATATTTTGAAGCAAAATATATGTCATTAGGTACATAAATTTTGGATGTATGTGTATATATATATATGCATATATATGTGTGTGTGTGTGTGTGTGTGTGTGTGTGTGTATAATTTTTTTAGGTGAGATAACCCTTAGTTGACCTCACAGATTGCAAGAAACTTGTCAGCTTACAATCTCTTTTTAAAATTTTTTACACCTACAGCACTTGGTCTTTCTAGGTGGTCTCCCATCCAAGTACTAATCAGGATCGACCCTGCTTAGCTTCCTAGATCAGACAGGACCAGGCTTGTTCAGGGTAGCCTGTTTTATCTCCAAGCTGTCTGGTGCCTTTTATTACTGAATAACGTCCTTTGTGTCTTGTAAACTTTTTTGATTTAATGTTTATTTTGTCTGACATTAGGATTGTCACTCCTGTTCTATATTGGTTACAATTTGCATGGAATATATTTTTGCATCCTTTCACTTTCAAACTGTTTGTGTCTTTGGATTTCAAGTGAGTTTCTTGTAGATAGCATATAGTTGGATCTGTATTTTTATTCATTTTCCAATCTGTCTTTTGTTCAGAGAATATAATCTATTTACATTTAAGGTAATTATTAATAAGGAGGGACATACTTTTGTCATTGTGCTATTTGTTTTCTATATGCCCTTTGCCTTTTTGTTCCCCATTTTCTTCATTCCTGTCTTCTTTTATGTTTAGTTGACTGTTTTCATAGTAAAAAGTTTAAATTGAATTTTAATATCTGTTGGTATATATTCTATAACCAGTTTCTTTGTGGTCTACCATGGCAACTACATTTAATCTCATATGGTTATAACATTCTAATTTGAATTTATAGCAACTTAACTTCAATAATATACAAGAACTTTATAGCTGTTTTCTCACCCCTTTTGGTTATTGACATCACAAAATTTCTTTATATGTTGCATGACCAAAAACATAAATGAATAATTTTTAAAGAGTTAGTCTTACAAATATTATAGAAATCAATATTTGAGGTCACAAACCAAGGTTACAATCATACCAATTTTTACAATAATAGTTTTATCCCTAAATGTATTACTGTCTTAAATCATGTAGAAAACAAACAAAAAGTACAATTACCAACTATTTTTACAGTAATGCTAGCTTTTATAATTGCCCAGGTAATTACCTTTATTAGATCTTTATTGCTCTACATGGCTCTGAGCTGCTCTCTAGTGTCATTTTATTTTACCCTATAGGATTTCTTTGAGCATTTTTTGCAGGGCAGGTCTAGTGATCACAACTTCCTCAACTTTTGCTTACTTGGGAATGTCCTGACTTCTCGCCCACTTTTGGAGGCCAGTTTGGCTGGATATAGGATTATAGATTGACAGGTTTTTTTCTATTTAACACTGAATATATTGGCTCATTTTCTCCTGCTCTGACAACTTTGGGTGAGAAATCTGTTCACAATCCTATTAAAGACCTCTCCTATGTGATGGGGTCTGTTGCTGCTTTCAAGATTTGCTGTCTTTTGATAGTCTGATTATAATGTATCTTGATGTGGGTGCCTTTGAGTTCATCTAACTTGGAGTTTCTTGGGTGTTTATATTCATGTCATCCATTAAAGTTGGAAATTTTTCAGTTATTATTTCTTCAAATATTTCTCTACCCCTTTCTCTCCTTTTTCTAGACTCTCACAATGTGTACGTTGGTTCACTTAGTGGTGTCCCACAGATTCCTTATGCTCTGCTTTTCTTCAATATTTTTTTCTTTCTATTCCTCAACCTCAATGAGTTTTATTGTCCTGTTTTAAAGTTCACCAATTATTTATTCTGCCTGCTCATGTCTGTCTTTAAATTCATCTAGCAAATTTTAATATCACTTATCGTCCCTTTCAGCTCCAGAATTTGTTTTGGTTTTTTTTTAGTTTTTTAAAAAATTTTTCATTGATATTTCCATTTCATTCACACATTATTGTCTTGACTTTATCCACATGTTTTGTTGGTTCTTTGACATCTTTAAGACAGTTGTTTTTAAAATTCTGATAGTAAATGTAATACCAATTTTCTCAAGGAAATACTTTTTTTTTCCTTTGAATGGGCCATACTTTCCTGTTCCTTTCTATGGTTGTGAGTTTCTGCTGAACACTGGTCATTTGAGTCAAATACTATGGTATTAACTTTGGAAATCAGTATCTCCTCCTCTTCCAGGGTTTGCTGTTTTTTGTTATTGTTTATATATTTTTTGATTGTTGTAGACTGTGTGCTAAGAATAACCTGGGGTATAAACTCAATGTCTTTTCTGATGTTTTTTGGATCTTCCCCTACAATCATTTTCTAATTTTCCCCATATATGCATTTGTTTTTGAATGTCCTCGTCTTTAATATCTAAATCCCAAAAGGAAAGAAGTGCAAAGGCCCTTTAAATCTTCTTGTAAGTCACTTGATCTAGAGAGGGAATGTTTCCGCAATTCAGAGAGGTACAACAAAAAAGGCTGCTTACCTCTTTGTCTGCATGCCTTTTTGTCTGCATTTCTGTGATCAGAAGCTACAATCAACAATCAGAGTGCCGATACTCAATATTTGGAGGATAGAGTCCTTTTTGCCCACCCTAGCTCCCACCGGCTGTGTGCAGCTGCTCCAGGAAAACTTGTTTCCTGCCATGTAACTGGAGTGGGAGATGGGTAGCTGCTACTGTGATAAGAGTTGAAATTTCCTTAAATTAACTGCAGTTTACCATTCCTATTTTCCCCTGGAAGTTGCTAGCCTTCAACAGACTCCAGAGTTTCAAAATAGTTACATTGAATAGATTTTGCCAATGCAATTGTGTGTATATAGGGAGACCTATTCCTGGTGTTTTCTACTCTGCTATAATCTCGTAATCTTCTGAGATTTTTGTGTTTTAATTTGCCCCTAGTGCTATCCCTTGCTCTTTCACTCGGTGGTAGCTTTGAAAACTAGCAGCACGCATAGTGAAAGCCAGCAGCATGGCAACTACTGAAAGAAAAAGAATGGAGCTGAAGCTACTTTACTGCCTCATTCTCACAGAATTATCATTATTTGACCTGTGTAGTGGCTCCCTGAAAGATCCTACTTCTAAGGCTGTTTGTATTTGATCTGTTTCAGACTTCGCCTACTACATAAAGCCTTTTCCTGGTGCAAGTATAGGCAATTGTTTAACTTAGTGGCTCCCTAGGGCAATGGATAGCAGTGGGATCACACTATCAAGAAATCTTATGGCAAATGAAATGTCCTTTGAGGGTCTTGAAAAACTCGGCCATATTTCTGGTAATCTAGAAGGCCACATGCATGTGTGGGCTGGTGAACATGCCCAGAGCATGCTAAGGAAAGACCTGAGAAGGTTGTCCTTAGCTCTTACCTCTGTCTGACCTTGAGGCTCCATGCGAGGAGGAAGTAACAGCTCAAGCATAGTTGTCAGCTTCCAGGCTGATTGTTGAAGGCATGCCCCAACATGCACACAGAGCTCCTTGGCAAAGACTGAGAGGCTTTTTGATTCCAAGTAATTAAGAGAATATCTGTGCAATCATTAGCTGACCACTAAGCTAATGAAGAAAAAACTTCAGTGGCCACACACAACAAAGAATACAGACTTTACATAATTAGTTCAGAATCACCACTAAACGAACAACAGCAACTACAGCAAACAGCAACTATAACAAACGTCAGGGTGGGGGAATTACTTGATTTTCAGAGTTGCCACATTTAGGAACATTTTTTAAAGATCTGCATACAAGTGGACCCGTACAACTCAAACCAGTTTTGTTTAAGGGTCAACTGTATATATAAATATTAAATTATGTTGCATACTTGAAACTAATATGTTATATGTAAATTATTCTTCAACTAAAAAAACATGAACTTAAAAAATTGTAAAAGAGCTAAGTGAAAGTATGAGAACAATGTCTCACTAAATAGAGAATATCAATAAAGATGCAAATTGTAATAGAGAACCAAGTAGAAATTCTAGAGTTTAAAAGTACAATTAGGTCTATGGCCATGCTACTTTGAACAAGTAGCATTCCATCCGATTCCATCTGATCTTGGAAGCTAAGCAGGGTCGGGCCTGGTTAGTACTTGGTTGGGAGACCACCTAGGAAGACCAGGTGCTGCACGTGTAGAAAATAAAAAATAAGCGATTGTAAGCTGAAAAGGTCCTTGCAATCTGTGAGGTCAACCAAAGGTTGCCTTGCCTAAAAAAAAAATTTTTTTAAAGAAGTTCAATTAAATGAAAAATTCACTAGAGGGACTCAACAGCATATTTGAATAGGCAAAAGAAAAAATCAGCAAACTTATAGACAGTTAGTGTAAGAACAGAAAAAAGAATAAGGAAAAATGAACAGAGCCTCAGTGATCTGTAGTACCTCATTAAGAATACCAACATACGGAGAGTATGTGGAGAAAAAGGAATCCTCATACATGGCTGGTGGGACTGCAAATTGGTACAGCCACTGTGGGAAACAGTATGGAGTTTCCTCAAAAAACTAAGAATTGATCCACCATATGATCCAGCAATCCCTCTACTGGGTATTCACCCCAAAGACTTGAAAACTCATATCTGAAAAGATACTTGCACACTGATGTTCATAGCAGCATTATTCACAGCGGCCAGGACATGGAAGCAACTGAAGTGCCCTACGATAGATATTGGCTAAAGAAGCTGTGGTACATGTATACAATGGAATATTACTCAGCCATAAGAAGAGATGAAATACTGCCATTTGCAACAACATGAAGGACCTCAGGATAATCATGCTAAGTGAAATAAGCCAGAAAAAGTTGAAAATTACATAATGTCACTTCTATGTGGGATATAAACCTAAAAGCAACAAATGAGCAGGACAAAGAGAGACTCATGGACATGGACAATGGACTAGTGGTTACCAGAGGGTAGTGGGTGGGGGAAGATGGGGTAGGTAGACGAGGTAAAGGGGGTGAAATATAGGAGGAAGGGGGGAGGGTAAAGTGGGTAAAGAGGATCAAATATATGGTAGCTGAAGGAAACTAGACTTTGGTGATAAATACACTATAGATATACAGATGTCAAATGATAATGTACACCTGAAGATTATATAATTGTATTAACCAATGTTACTTCAATAAACAATAAAAAAAAATTTTAATTGAAAAAGAATACTAACATACTACACAGAATGGGAGTCCCAGAAGGAGAGGTGAGAGAGAGGGACAGAAAGAATATCTAAAGAAATAATGAGTAAAAACATCCGAAATTTGATAAAAAACATTAATCTTTTACTTCAGGCAGGGTAAATTCAAAGAGATTTACACGTAGACACATCATGATAAAACTGTTGAAAGTCACAGCCAGAGAGAATTTTGAATTTAGCAGGAGAGAAGTGACTCATCACATACAGGGATCCTGAATAAGATTAACAGATAATTTCTCGTTAGAAACTATGGAGGCCTGAAGGCAGAGGAGTGACATATTCAAAATGCTGAAAGAAAAAGAAACCTGCCAACCAAAAATTCTATATTCAGCAAAGCTATACTTCCAAAATGAAAGGGAAATTGAGATTCCCAGATAAACCCAAACAGAATTCATTACTAGCAGACTTCATCTTACAAGATTTACTAAAGAGGGTTCTTTAGCTGAAATAAGAGGACAGTCAATAGTAACTCAGTCTACATAAAGAAATAAAACTGGTAAAGGTAACTAGGTAAATATAAAAAACAGCATTATACATTCTTGTAGGTAACTTTTTTTCCTATAGGTTTTTAAATCAACCTCATAAAACATTAATTATAAATTTATGTTGATGAGCACACAATGGATAAAGATGAAATTTGTGTGGCAATAACAGCCCAATGGAGGGGGGGAGGGAATAGAGCTCTATAGGAGCAATTTTGAATATTATTGAAATTAAGTTGGTATTAATCTGAACTATATTAGTTATATAGAAGTTGTTAATCATAATCTCCCTGACAATCCCTAAGTTAACTATATATGTGAAAATTAAAATGTTATAGTAGGAAATATCTATTTAATACAAAATAGGTAGTAATGGAGACAAAGTCAGGACATTAAAACATACAGAAAACAAACAGCAAAATGTAAAGTCTACTTTATTAGTACTTTAATATAAGTGGATTAAATACTCCAGTTAAAAGGCAGAGATTGGTGGAATGAAAGAAAAAACATGTTCTAACTATGTGTTGTCTACTACAGATTTAAAAACACAGATGAATTAAGAATGAAAGGATAGAAAAAAGATATATCAAACAGCAACCAAAAGAGGGCTGGAGAGGCTACACTAATATTAGTCAAAATACTTTAGAACAAAAATCGTTACTTGAGACAATGTAGTTTATAAGGATAAAATAGGTCAATGCATCAAGAAGATATAATATTTATAAATATATGTTCCAGAGCCTCGAAACATATGAAACAAAAAACTGACAATCGGAAGAAGTGGACAATTCAATAATAAATGTTGGAGATTCCAGTGTCCCTCTTTATATGGTGAATGTTGGGTGAGGGGACTGACTGACAAAATGGGTGCAGTCAGGCTCCCTCCCAGCAAGCCATGTGGTCTCCAGGCAGCTTTAGCTACAGAGTCCTATGTCACCTTAGTTAGATACAGCATCCTAAACACCTGTAGGTTGTGATTAATTATAGTACCTGGCCTTGAGCCACTATTATGCACCTTGTTGTAAGAGCAGCCCCACCTGTGTGGGCTGGGGTGCGTTGGAGCTGCGCCTGTGCCCTGCTGTGTCCTGCTGTGCCTGACTAAAGCTGTGTCGCATCTGCCCATAGCTCCTCGCATGTTCTTCCAGCTGCCAGAACTCTACACCCAAGCTTCAGTACCTCGAACTTGCAGAACAGGAAACTAGACAGACAAACGATAAGATAGAAGACTTAAACAAACACAAACCAGTTAGACTTAATAGACTTCTATCAAACAAGCCACCCGAGAAAAGCAGAATACACATTCTTCTCAAGAGTACTGGAACATTCTCCAGGACTGACTACATGGTAGGTCATAAAACAAAGCAGAATAAATTTAAAATGGTGAAATCATACAAAGTATGTTCTGACCACAGTGAATAAAATTAGAAATTAATAACAGAAGGAAATTTGGAAAACACAAATATGTGGAAATTAACAGAATCTGAAATAACCAATGGGTCAAAGAAAAAATCACAATGGAAATTAGAAAACACTTTAAAATGAATGAAAACAAAAAAGCAACCTACCAAAGCACATGAAATGAGGTGAAAACCGTGCTGAAAGGGAAATTTATAGCCTATATTAAAAATGTACAATGCCTATATTAAAAAAGATCTCAAATCAATAACCTAACATTCTAGAGAAAGAAGATCAAACTAATTCCAAAACAAGCGGAAAGAATGAAATAAAGATTAGAGTGGAAGCAGAGAATAGAAAAATAGAGAAAATCAATAAAACCAAAAGTTGGATTCTGAAAAGATTAACAGATTTGACAATCCAGTCACTCTTCTGTCACAGTCTGATTTCTGCAAATATACTGTTTCAGGTATCTATTACATTGTGAACCACCCTGGAACATTGACTTAACTCGGCAGAAACCATTTATCTTTTCAAATGTCTGCATTTTAGGCAGGGCTGCACTGTCTGTGCTCTACACGGTGATGGCTGGGGTTGCAGCCATCCGAAAGTTCACCTTGTCACTTCCAAGGTGACCACTCACACGGCTGGTAGTTGGTGCTGACTGCTACCTGGGGACAGTTGTCCTCTTGAATACGGGCCTTTCCTTGTGGCAACGTGGGCTTCCTTACAGCATGGCAACTGGACTCCAAGAAGTATCTCAAGCAGTGAAAGTGGCAGTGGCAGATCTCTTAAAGACATAGTACCATAGTATCACTGCTGCGACATCCAGCTGATGAAAATATGTCAGAGAGCCAGCCGACTCAGAGGGAGGGGAAAGAAATTGTCACTGTCTTGAATCCATCACATATGGCTTGCTTGTGTGATGCCTCCATCAGCCCTTCTCCCTTAGGCCCAAAGCAGATCCATGGATATTCCTGTTAGCAACCTGTGATTTGTTCCAGTTGCTGCAAGCAAGAGATTTTGTTTTCATATATGAGGGTGTGCTCCTCACTCTCAAGGCATGTATCTTGCTTCTCGTGTGTGTGTGTGTGTGTGTGTGAGAGAGAGAGAGAGAGAGAGAGAGACAGAGACAGAGACGGAGACAAGAGCCCTCAAAGGACAGCAAGATGAAGAGCACAGATGAGCCACGTGCCTAGGTTTGAATTCGGCCTCTGCCACCTACTAACTGGGTGACTCCGGGCAGTCACTTAATCTTTCTGAGCCTCAGCGTCATTGTGTTATATAAGAAGGATTTGCTGCTGCTGCTGGCGCTGTTAACTATTACATCTGCAGCAACCTCGACTACCGTCCTTTCAACCCCTTTGCTTGTTCCTGCTGCTGTGGGCAGTCCCGTCTCTGCTGTAGCTCAGGATTTCATGTGGTGCCTAGGTTCCCTGGAAATGGACCTTATGTTTCTGTATCTCATTTTCCATGTTGCTCCTGGGTGATTTTTGAGAGAAGGGAGAAAAATGCTAATTTGATTTTATGGTGATACGAGTGCCTTTTTATTATCCTGGTACAGGGAGGGTACCTTTCACATGGTAGATTCTGTTTTCAGGGAGACAAAGGAGGGTCAGAGTATCCTTGTACTAGCTTTTTCTCAAGTACCTTTAATTAAAAATAACCCATATGACATCTTGTGGAGCGGCATGTTCTGCTCCCCTTCGATTACACATAGCCATTTGAATCCAAAAAAATGCTGAATGAAAAAAGCAAGTTGCAGAAGTATCATTTTCAACCAGGTTCTTAACCATAAGCAGCAGAAAATGCTTCTGACTTAAGCCAACAAGGGTTCACTGCGGGGATACTGGCTAGTTCACAGTCACTAGGGGAGCTGGAGAACCAAGATCCAGGACTAAATAGTGTAGCTGAGGTGGAGCCTCAGGCACTGCCATCACTGTCAGGGGTATGGTCTTATTGCAGAGCCTAGGTCACATCCTATCCCCAGCTGCAAGGATGGTTGGGTCTTTTAGGTTTTATGATAGAAGGGGCTCTTCTTCCTCTTGGAAAGAGGCTTCAGACACCGAGCAGCCAAGAGAATGACAAATGGCCACACAGCTATCATTTGTGCAAAACTTACAAACACCCAAAAGCAATAGGCTAGATTGCAGATAAATCGACAGCAAAAGTACAGAATTATTCATGGGAATGATATGCACTAACTACAGGATAGTAGGGGCCCCTGAGGAGGGAGGGTAGAGGGAAAGTGTGGGCCTTCAGTTGGATCTGAAACATTTTATTTCTTAAAATGAAACCTCTGAAGCAAAGATTGCCAAAACATTGACATCTGTTTCTGCCTGGTGGGGGCACATGGGTATCATTTTCTACACTTATTTATGTTTCAAATATTTCCTAATTAAAAAATCACTTCGATAAATCGATATATGTCAGGCAACTCAGGTTTCTGCCCGTGTCTCCGCATATAACTATTGAAATATAAATTGATTCTGCACCCACAACAGGAGATGTATCAAAACTAGGCGGCTTTGCTTGCTTGCACCCACCTGTCTCGTGTTTTCCAACACTTGTGAGGAGCCTTCTGTTTCCATTGCCTGAAAGTTGGCAAAGGCGCTTGGCTGTGGTTGTGAGGCTGAGTAATGCTTGGACTGGTACTATTTACTGGGGAGGAGTGATTCATTTCATTATCAAAATTCTAAGCCCTTTAAAACGCTTCCTGAGAAGTAATCAGGTTTGAAAGATCAGAGATCAAAACTGAAAACAAGGATCTCAGAAAAGTTGGAGAGATTTTGTAAAAGGAACAGAAAAAACCCCTTTGTTCAAACATTGACACCGACTCCGCAGTCATTGGCGTGAACTAGTGAATCTGTTTCCGTATATAATTTTTAAAACTTGAGACATAATTGACATGCAATATTGTGTAAGTTTACGGAGTACAATGTGCATCGATTTGATACGCAGATATTGCAATGTGATTACTACCATCGCGCTACGTAACTATCATGTCACACATAATTATCTTTTCTTTGTTGTGACGAGAACATTTAGGATCCAGTCTCTGAGCAGCTTCGAAGTACCTAACACAGTGCTTTTGTCAGTGGGCACTGCGTTGTGCCTTAGATCCCCATGATGTTTTCATCCTCTGGTTGCAAGTCTGTACCCTTTAACAACAGCTTCCCAACAACCACCATCCTGCCCTTTCTATGAGTTCGGCTTTTTTAGATTCCAGTTATGAGTGATATCATATATTTGTCTTTTTGCTTGACTGATCTCAGCATAATATCCTCAGGGTCCATCCATGTGGTTGCAGATGGCAGGACATCCTTTCTTGTGGCTGAGTATGTGTCCATATGTAGATATGTGTGTACATGTGTATATGTCCCGTCTCCTTTACCTAGCCATCCACTGATGGATACTTTTGATGGATGTCTTGGCTATTGTAAATAATACTACATTCATACTTAATTTTTAATAACAGGAACTTAGTCTCTCCCTGCTGCCCAATCCCCAAGTAAATGGTTTACAAACATTCAAACATTGAAAATGACGCCAAGGACGTGGTTCCATAGTGTAGCAGTTAGCACATCTGTTTTACACTCAGAGGGTCCTGGTTCATGACCCAGTGGAGCCATGGCCCATGGTCTGTGGCCATGCCACCCTGAACAAGCCCGATGTCTGATCTCGGAAGCTAAGTAGGGTCAGGCCTGGTTAGTATTTGGATGGGAGACCACCTAGGAAGACAGGTGCTATAGACGTCATAATAATATATATTAAAAAAAAGGAAGAAAATGACACCAAATTGTTAGCCTGCCAGGATTATCACCTATTTAGTTTGGTCCTAAGCATGGTCCAATAACGTGTGCTTAATACATATTAGCTATTACTACTCATCAGCAAAAAAAAAAAAATCAAATAATCCACAGAAAAAATGTGCAAAGGACTTGAATAGACACTTCTCCAGAGATGATACACCCAAGTCCAACAAGATTATGAGAAGATGCTCAACATCATTAATCATTAGGGAAATTGCAAGTCAAAACCATAACAAGATATCACTTCACAACCTATTAAGATGGCTACTACTACTACTACTAATAAAAAAAGATAAGTCACAAGTGTTGGTATAGCCTCTGGGAAACAGCATGGTTGTTCTTCAACAAATTAAAAGTAGAATTACCATAGGATCCAGCAATCCTACTTCTGGGTACATATATATATATATATCTCCAAAAGAACTAAAAGCAGAATCTCAGAGATATTTGCAGACCCATATTCATCACAGCCAAAGGGTGGAAGCAACTCAAGCGTCCATCCATGCATGAATGAATAAATAATCACACACACACACACACACACACACACACACAGGAATATTATTCAGCCTTAAAAAGGAAGAAAATTCTGACACATGCTACAATATGGAAAAAACTTGAGAACATTTGTTGAGTGAAATCAACCAGTCGCAAAGGGAAAAATACTGCACGATTCTACTTACATGGAGTAGCTCGAGTAGTCAAATTTATAGACACAGAAAGCGAACTGGTGGTCGCTAGGGGCTGGGGGCAGGGACACTAGGGAGCTGTTGGTAATGGGTTTAGTTTGTTTTGCAAGATGAAAAACTTTGGGACGTTGGTTGTACAACATTGTGAATATACTTAACAATACTGAACTGTACATTTAAAAATAGTTAAGATGGTAAATTTTCATGTGTTTTTTTTTTTACCATAGTAAAAATTTAAGTTAAATAAATAATAGTTATATTATTTTATGGGTCCCAAGAGGGAGGAAGTACCTGGACCAAAATCATTTCCTGTCACTGTAGAGCTGGACCTAATCCCGTCCTCTTGCCACTTGGCCTTTGAGTTTCTCAGACCGATGAAGTCCTGATAGGACCTTCTGAAGGAGCCCCATTTTTGGAGCTGGAGCAATGGAATCACACCATAGTGTAGCACTGTGCAGAAGACCTGGTCCTGGCCATCACACATTCAGGTCAGGTTGTCCCGCAGTAACTTAGTTCTGAGGCCCAGGCTTCCAGCCCAAAGGTGGCACAGTTTGTTTCTTTTGTTATTATCACATTGGATAACAACTGAACAATGTGAGGCCTCGCTGCACACTTCGCTACAACCTACCCCTGTCAAGGAGACATGGCTGGGTTCAGAGAAAGCTTAGAAGCCTATACAGAACCCAATGAGTGAGAGAGAGAGAGAGAGAGAGAGAGAGAGAGAGAGAGAGAGAGGTAACATTCAAGGACTCCTTCAAACAGGCAGCTTTCTCTGAAGGGAGGGTGTGTTGACGGCAAAGGGATGGGGCTGCCCAGAACCAACACTTTTCTAAAATTCTAATTAAGACATGAGAAAAACTTACAAAGTTAGGCATGGTTTATCTGTCCAGTTGCTTAGTAAATGAAACTTCTGGGGTTACATAGCTGCAGTCCAACGGACAGATCACTGACAAATAGACCTAAGGGCATGGTTACTCCCCACTCCCCAGACTTCTGCCTGGAGTGCCTTTCCGAGGGAGGCATTGCTTGGAGGAGATGAAGATTCTGCCACCAGGAGAGACCACCCAGACGGCCCAGGCAAGAGGGCTGACATGGCCCAGGCAAGAGGGCTGACATAGCCCAGGATGGGGCTGGGGGTACTCCACATCAGGGCGCTTTTAAAGCCCAGGTGCCAAGGGGTGGAGCAGGAAGGAGGAGGGTGGCCAGTTCAGGGGAGCACAGCAGGATGTGCGCATTGTAGTGGGTCTGGACATCAGCTGTGAGGTAGGCCCTGGCTGGACTTGGCGTTCACAAAGGCTGTGCGTGAGTGGAAAAGCTGGAGAGACAGAATTAAGTTTCCTGCTCTGTTCTCCAAGTTTTGTAGGTATGAATAACAGATGACAGATGCTCTGCAGTGGTCTGGCTATCTGCAGGCCTCATTTCCTACTAGACTGGGAGCTGCTCAAGTACAAGGGGCCCCGTTCTTCCCCCCAGTATCCCCTGCACGTGGAGCAGTACCCAGATGGGCCTTAAGTGTCTGGGGGGCTGCCTGGGGCCTTACAAGAGCACCAGGACCAGGAGAGTGGTCCTAGAAATACTTCTAAGGAAAACATTTCAATTCACATTTTTCTTTCTTTATTGTGTTCAAATACTCATAAAATTTACCATTTTATCATTTTTAAGTGTATAGTTCAATGGCATTAAATCCATTCCCATTGTACAGTCATCACCACCATCCACCCCATGCACTTTCTCATCTTATAAATCAGAAACTTTATACCCCTCAGCCAACAACTCCCCATTTTCCTCTCCCTCAGCTCCTGGCAACCACCATTATAATTTCTGTCTGTGATTTTGGCTACTCTAGATACCTGATGGAAGTGAAAGCATAAAGTATTTGTCTTTTTGGGACTGGCTTATTTCTATTTCCCTTAGCATAATGTCCTCAAGATGCATCCATGTTGTAGCATATTACAGAATTTACTTTATTTTTCGGGTTGAATGATATTCCATTGTACCTATGTACCTCACTTTGCTTATCCATTCATTCATCGATGGACACTTGTGCTGCTTCCACCTTTAGCTATTGTAAATAACATTGTGATCATGGGTGTACAAATCTCTCTTCAAATCCATTTGGGTAGTTACTCAGAAGTGATAACGCTGAATCATATGGTAGTTCCTTTTCTCTCTGTCGTCACCAACACTCATTATCGCCTGTCTCTTTGATAACAGCCATTCAAACAGGTGTGAGGTGATGTCTCATTATGGTTTTAGTTTGTATTTCCCTGATGATTAGTGATGTTGAGCACCTTTTCATGTTGGACATCTGTATGTCTTTGGAGAAATCATCTATTCATTTTTATTCAAATCATCTATTCATTTTTAAATCAAGTTATTTATTGTTATTGAGTTGTACGAGTTCTTTATATTTCTTGGTATCTTGGCTATTAATCATTATCTGGTGTATGAATCACAAATATTTTCTTATGCCATAGGTTGTACTTTCATTTTGTTGATTTCTTTTGCTGTGCAGAAGCTTTTTAGTTTGATGTAGTCCTACTTGCTTGTTTCTTGATTTTGTTATTTATGCTTTAGATGTCATATCCAAAAATCATTGCCAAGACCCATCTCAAGGAGTTTTTATCCTGTTTTCTTCTGAGTTTTATGGCTACTGTTCTTACATTTAAGTCTTTAATCCACTTGGAGATGGTTTTTGTGAGTAGTGTGAGATAGGGATCTAGCGTCATTCTTTAACACGTGAATATTAAATTTTTCCAGCACCATTTATTAAAGAGGCTGTCTCTTCTCCATTGAATAGGCTTTGTTCCCTTGTCAAATATTAGTTTGCTGTATACATATGTCTTTATTTCCAGGTTGTCCATTCTGTTCCATTGGTATATGTGTGTTTTCATGCCAGTATCATATTGTTTTGATTACTTCAGCTTTATAAATAGCTTGGCACCCACTTTTGTTCTTTTGTCAGGATTGCTTTGGCTGTTTGTGATTTTTTGTGGTTGCATATAAATTTTAGGACTGTTATTTATACTTCTGTAAAACTGCCATTGGAAACTTGACAGAGATCTCATCGAATCTATCGATAGCTTGTGTAGTATGGACATTTTAACAGTATTAGTTTTTCCTATCCATGAACACAGGATATCTTTCAATTTATTTGCATCTTCTTTAGTTTGATTTATCAATGTCTTGCAGTTTTCAGTCTAGAGAGCTTTCATCTCTTTGGTTAAATGTGTTCCTAAGTATTTATTGTCTTTGATTTAGTTATAAATGGGATTTTCTTTTCCGGACAGTTCATTGTTAGTGTATAGATATGCTATTGATTTTTGTTAATCTTGTATCCTGCAACTTTACTAAATTCATTCATGAGGTCTAACAGTTTTTTGGCGGAGTCTTTAGAATCATGTACATATAAAATCACATCATCTGTAAATAGAGACAATTTTACTTCTTTCCAATTCTGATGCCTTTTCTTTTTCTTGCCTGATTGCTCTGGGTAGGACTTCTAGCCAGAAAATAGAAATGGTGAGAGTGAGCACTCTTGTCTTGTTCCTTATCTTAGAGAAAAAGCTTTAAATCTTTTTATTATTGAGTGTGTTGTTACCTGTGGGCTTGTCATATGTGGTTTTTTGACGTTGAGGTATGTTCCGTTTATATCTAATTTGTTGAGTTTTTATGATGAGTGAATGTTGAGTTTTGTCAAATGCTTTTTCTGTTTGAGAAATGATTTTTTTCTTTCATTCTATTAATGTGATGTATCACTGATTGATTTATGTATGTTGAACCATCTTTGCATCCTTAGATTAAATCTCATTTTATCATGACGAATGATCCTTTTAATGTGCTATTGAATTTGGCTTTCTAGTTTTTTATTGCGAATTTCTGGACCTATATTCATTAGGTGCCTATAGTTTTCTTGTAGTGTATGTGTCTGGCTTTGGTATCGGGGTAATGCTGGCCTTGTCAATTTTGAGTGTTCCCTTCTTTTAGATTTTTTGGAATAATTTGAGGACTGGAATCTTCTTAAATGCTTGTTAAAATTTACCAGTGAAGCCATTTGGTCCTGGGCTTTTCATTAGATTTTTTTTTTTTTTATTATGGATGCAATCTCCTTACTAGTAATTGGTCTATTTAGGTTTTCTGTTTCTTCCTGATTCAGTCTTGGTAGGTTAAGTTTTAGAAATTTATCTCTTTCTTCTAGTTTGTCCAATTTGTTGGCATGTAATTGTTTATAGTGATTTCTTACGATTCTTTGATTTATTCTTATAATTTATTTTCATCTTTATTATTCCTTTCTGCTACTAGGGTTTAGTTTGTTCTTTTTCTCATTCATTAAATTATAAAGCTATGGTATTTTTTAATGTAATCATTTGTAGCTACGAATTTCCCATTTAGTGCCACTTTCACAGCATACCATAGGTTTTGGTATGTTGTTTTCATTTTCATTCATCTTTATTTCTGATTTCCTTTGTGATTTCTTCATTGATCCATGGGTTGTTTAATTTCCACAATTTTATAAATTTTCTAGTTTTATGTTATTGATTTTTAAATAATCTCATTTTGGTCAAAAAGATACTGTTATGACACTTTTTAAAATCTTTTGAGACTTAATTTGTGGCCTAACATATGGTCTATCTTGGAAAGCGTCCCACATGTACTTAAGTAGTTATCATGTTGTTGGGTGGTGTTCTGTTAGATCTAGTCAATTTATTGCTTTGTTTAAGTCCTCTATTTCCTTATCTTTGTTTGTTTTATCCATTCTTGTAAGTGGGACATCAAATCTCCAACTGCTGTTGTAAAACTGTCCATTTCTCTCTTTAGTTCTATTTTTGCTTCAAACGTTTTGATGGTCTGTCCTTAGGCGTACAAGTATTATAATCACTATATCTTCTTGCTGCACTGAAACAATTAATGTCATTCTTTGTCTTGCAACATTTTTTGATTTAACATTTGTTTGATATGATAGCCATTTCTCTTATGGTTTACTTCCATTAAATTTATTTTTTTTACCCTTTAACTTCTAACTTGTTTGTATTTGGCTCTCAACTGAGTCTCTTGTAGATATAGTTGGATGACGTGTCTTCATTCATTTTGCAGATCTGTCTTTTGATTGGACAGTTTAATCCATTTACATGGAGAAACTTGTCATTGTACTGCTTTCTAAATGCCGTATAGCTTTTTTGTCCCTCATTTCCTGCATTCCTGCCTTCTTTTGTGTGTAGCTGACTTTTTTTGGTAGTGAAGTGTTTATATTTCTTTTTATTTCCTATTGCGTATATATTATAGCTATCTTCTTTTTGGTTCTCATGGGGATTACATTTACCATAAAGTTATATTCTAAGTTGAATTTATAACAGCTTAACTTCAATAACATATAAAAAGTGTTCCTTTACAGCTCTGTCCACAACCCTTTCAGTTTTTGATGTCATAAAGCTAAACATTGTGTGCCCAAATACATAATCATTCCTTTAAATGCTTTAGCCTCCTCAAGTATGCAGAAAACAAGATTTGGAATTACAAGCCAAAGTTACAGTAATAGAAATTTTACATTAATAATTTTTTTCCTTTAGTCACGTAGAAAACAAAAAACACGGTTACAAACCATTGTTGTAATATTAGTTTTTATTATTGCCCACTTACTCACCTATAGTGAAATCCTTATTTCTCCATATGGCTTCAAGGTACTGTCTTGTGTCCTTTCATTTCACCTTGCAGAACTCCCTTAAGCATTTCTTGCAGGGCAGGTCTTAGTGGTTACAAATTCCCTCAGCTTTTATTTATCTGGGAATAGCTGAATTCCTCCCTCACTTTCAAAAGAGTTTTGCTGACTAGAAAACTCTTTTTCTTTGAGAATTTTGAATATATTGCCCATCTTCTGGCCTCCAAGTATTCTGATAAGGAATCTGCAGATAATCTTATTGACACTCCCTTGTATGTGATGATTCACTTTTCTCTAGCTCTCATCTTTTGAAAGGATGATTATAACGTGTCTAGGTTTGGGTCAGCTTACTTGAAATTTGTTGAGCCTCTTGGATGTTTATGTTTGTGTTTGATCAAATTTGGTAAGTTTCCACCCATTATTTAATATTTTTTGCACTCTCTCCTTCTTACTTATCTTTCTGGGACTCCCATGAGGTGTATGTTAGTCTATTTGATGGTGCCCCACAGCTTCCGTAGGCTCTGTTCACTTTTCTTCAATCTTTTTGTTCCTCAGCCTCAAGAATTTCCATTGTTCTAAATAATAAAATTCACTGATTCTTCTGACGGCTCATATCAGTTCTTGAATCTATCTAGTGAATTTTTAATTTCAGTTATTTTGCTTTTCAGCTTTAGGATTTTTTCCTTTTAGGTTTCTTCTTTATTGATAATTCCATTTTGTTCAGTTTTCTTGACTTTCTCCATAGTTCTTTGAGCATCGTGAAGACTGTTGTTTTAAACCATTTAATACATCTGCCATTCTTTTTCAGGATAGACTGTTGACTTTTTCCTTTGAATGAGCCTTACTTTCCTGTTTCTTTGTATGCCTCGTAATTTTTTGTTGATCATCGGCCATTAGAATCCAGTAATGTATTAGCTCTAGAAATCATATTCTCCCTCTTCCAGGGCTTGTTTTGTTATTGTTCTTGTTGTTTTTACTTTTTGATTGTTGTAGGCTGTCTCTGTATTGAGGATCAGCCTGAGGTATAACTTTAACGTCTTTTCAGATCTTTTCTGAGACTTTCCCTGGGCAAGTGTTACTAAATTTCCCTGTATATGCACTTGTTTCTTAATGTCCTATTCTTTAATGTCTGGCACCTGAAAGAAGAAAACGTAAAAAAGGGAGCGGGCAAAAAGACTGCTGACCCTTTAAATATCCCTGGAAGTCACTTCAGCCAGAGGGGGAAGGACCTGCAATAATAGGAGGAGGTGAAACAATGGCTGACCAACTCTTTGCACCTCAGTGATCAGAAGCAGCAATTAAAGGACTGATCCCAGTATTCAGGGGTCAGTCTTTTATTTCTCCACTCTACACCTGTAAGGCTGTGACCCCCTGCTCCAAAAAACCTCGAAGAGCTGCCACTATGTGGCTAAAGCTATTGTATTAGGAGCTGAAATTTACTGCAATCTACCATCCCGGCCTCCTTCTGGAAGATGGAAGGCCTCAACAGACTCCAGACTTCAAAACAGTTACATCAGATTCTCCCAGTGCAATTGTCATCTGAGTTGAGGTTCCTAGTGAAGGCTTCTCATTCTGCCATCTTCACAGAATCCTCCTCTTTAAATTTGACCTGTTTGGGCTGATGAACTGAGTTATCAGTGTGACTGGAAATAGATTTAAGATCAATGTGGCCTGAAGATCATAGACCCATTTTGCAGTCATGCCCTGGTAAGTCTGCTGCTGGTTCACCACCTCAAGGAATTCAAGGCCAAAATCAGGCTGTAGGAACTGCCAGAAAACCATGTGGTTCTGGTCCCGTCTCAAGACAAGTAACAGAAATAGAGGGCCACTGAGGTAGAAATGCAGGACTGCCTCTTGAAAAAGGCCAGGAAGTCAGTATACTAAGTACCTACTATGTACTGGGTTGGGATGGTGTACTAGGTGCTGAGATGATGATGAATAAAGGAGTGTAATGAGTTCCTCAACCCCTCAGTGGGGATCAACCTGAGTACTAACTGTATGTTCAGGCTGGTGTCATCTTGAGGAAGACTTTGGTATCTGTTGAGGATGAGAGTATACAAGTAGGTTTACATTTCTGTCTGAAAAGATCAGGAGTACTCAGTGTGGAAATATGGTTGTGAGGAGACATGAAATCACTACAAGAGTAACTAGAATTAGTCATTGCACCTCCAAAAACTGATCCTGAAATACTAATCATCAGCTACTTGTTCTTCCTACCTTATCTCCTTGACAGAAACTTTTAAGAAGATAATGCCTGCAGTATAAAGGTATTTTATGAAAACACTGATCCAAAGCAGACCAAGGTAAGAAATATTTAATACCCCAAGAAAGGCTTTGACATTTGGTGTATTTTAATGTCAGCTAAGTTTGAAATATGTGGCCTGGAATTCTTCCTTGCATAGTTTTGGGTTAGCAGGGCCCACATGATCTTGTGTGAGATTTGGAGAATAGAAACAAGGCAGCAACCACATTCTTTTCATATTCGGAAGTTCCATGGAAAGAGGGTTTGAGTACCTGGCGTGTAGTAAGCACCCGGCAGCAGCATGATCGGTTTTCGCCAGTGGCCACAGGGCAGCTTTCCCAATGCACTATCAGCCGCTGCTACCTACCCTGCCTGCCAGTGCCTCACAAATCGCTGAAGATTTTACTACGCTACTCGTCCTTGTTTATGTTTCAAAAGGTAGGGTCCCTTCAAGTATGGACGTTTAAGTGTCTGTGCAAAACTAGCCAACTATAGAGGAACATTTTTTGCCTTTTCATGCTCCAACCAGATTGATTCCAACGTGGTGAGTGGTGAGGATCTAGTATCTAGAGAAAAGGATCTGAAAAAACCACCCAAACACCAAAATTCTTTAATTCAACCCAGAGCCTACTTTAGAAAGCAAAACATGCCTGCCCTTTACATACAAGTAGATCTCCCACATTATTTTTACTCCCAAGTAGAACGTGAGGTCTATGGCTCTGTGCCATTTCAGTAATACCAAGTGCTTAGGGATTTTAAGGAACTACCAACATCTCATGCCATATACCAAAAGAATCATATTTTAGACTAGAAAAAGACTTATTTTGTAATTGTACCACAGCCTCAGATGACCTGGATGACCATGCGCCAGCCACTTCACTATTCTGGGTCTTCCCCACTCTTGATTCTCCAAAGTCCTCTGCCACTGCCATGCAGACACATAAGCAGCCAGCTGATGAAAATAATGCACATCTACGTTGGGGAATTCTGAATTTGTGGATTTTGACTAAGGAACTCAAATTTAACGTATCTGTCAGCAATGTTGGCGAGCCTCCCATGGCTGCAAGTCCCAGAGAATACGTCCTAATGCACCATGCTAAAAGGAGAGTTCAAAATGTTGCTAGAAAGGCCAGATGAGTACAGACAAAGCTCTCCACGGATGCTCCTCTCACCTCAAGATCCCTGATATAATCATTATTTGCTTAGGAAAAATGTGCAAATAAAGGGAATTACCTCATTACCAAGTAATTTAGCAGCAAAGGGTAAGTGATAAGTATTAACTCAAAACTAGAGATGAAGCAAGGAATTCGGAGGAAATAAAAGGTGCCCGGACACTGCAGTGACCTGTCTATAGATCTTGGTTGTACTACTGGAGAAAGGTGTGCCATTGCCCAGGCTCCAGGCCACCTTTATTTTGCAGTGTGAATCTGGGTTCACACAGCATGTGACATTATCTCCTTAGGCTTTCAGAGTATGTAAACATGAGTATCTGATAAAATATGCTACTTAAGAAAGAAGAAATGCATGCTTAACATAGAGCATCGCCTGACATAGGCATACTTATATTTTACGTATTTATTAAAGGGCACAATTAAATCTTTTCATTTCCTAAACAACCTACCTTACAATCACTTCAAATGGTAGAATACTCGTTGGTTAATGAAAAAAACAAAACCAAACCAAAATGCTCGTTTTTCCAATTATTTGGTTCATTTGAACAAAGATGCATCATTCCACCACCTTTAGCTCAATGTTGATTTCAAGTTGTATAATAGAGCAGGGTCGTCAACACTGTCCCTACCAATATTCTGATGTCTCATTTCAACTTAGGCCCCACCATAGTTTTCCAATGAAAATGACATTTCCTAAAGACTAAGCAAAACCAAGAACAATGGGAAATCACGTTTTTGAATTTATTTAAGGAACACAAAAAGTGCATTTGAATGATTAAAAAAAAGATTTGTTTTTAATTCATCATTTGCTGCCTCACCACTTCCATATGCAGACTGATTCAGACATCTGCTAATTTCTAGACAAACTGTTTAAAATTACTGAATACAAGAAAATGTGAAGTTTCTTTTTTGAGTGGTGATGGGCACCTCATAATTGTTTGCTCAGAACCACTCACACACATTTTCCCCTCCCTCCCCTCCACACACTCTTGCCTATTGCTCCCCCCGTTGACACATAACACACACTTGGGAGAAAAGTTCACTGGGATATTTTTAAAATAGTTTTTTTTTGTTACCTGCAAAAAGCTAACTGACTTTTTCAGGATCAAATATCAACCGTGGGCTCATTGGAGTCATGCTCTAGTCAACAGAGCTACAAATACTAAGCCGTTAAGCAAATAAGCAAAATCAACTTTTGCTTTTCATATTTCCTAGGTGAGATTACGGAATTCATTACACATTAAAGAAGTATCTCACAAAAAAAGAATAAAGCATAAATGAGAAATTTAAAAAATTTTAGTTAAGGGAGAAACTCACTATTTAATTCCATTTGTTCTAAGGAGACGAAACTGGTATAAAAGGAAGTGACTTTATTCTTAGGCTTTAACGTGAGTCCTAACAATGAAAGTGTTTTGTTAAAACCACCGTAAAAATTAAAGCTAATCTGAAATCCAATTGCCAGTGCTCTTGAGGATTTAAAGTGAGATGGTCCAGGCTGAAGCAAATGTTTCCTTGGATTACCAAATGCATTCTCGAGTGTTTCTTAGGCTGAAGGGATAGAAAGTCATGCTCAATCTCATTTACCCGTAAGGACTGAAATTCAACTACATGTACATATTTAAGACTTTCCCTAATTCAATGCTCAAGTGCTGCAGATTTTAGGTTAGGTGTACTTGCACGGGAAGCTGTTTTCAATTCTTTTTCACAACTCGCACCAGAACGAAGAAGCTAATGGCTCAGGAAAAGAAAGCTACTGCATGTCAAACCTGCAAGGAAAACCCTTATCATAGAACAACTACTAATTTCAACCCCAGAGGTTTTGTTGTTTTTTTTTTAAATTCAGCTACTTAATAGTAAAAAGTCAAGGTTGGGTTTTGTTTTTGTTTTTTTTTGCACTAGAGTTCCAGTATATAAAGGTTTTTGAGCCAGTAATTTTAAAAAGACAACAAAAAAAGCTGCATGGATCCTAAGTGGATATGTAAATAAATCCACTCCAGGTCAAAGATATTACAAGAAAAGTTTAAAATTCTTAATAGCAAGGGTTAGAATGGAAATAAGAAACTGAGCAGTAGCAACGCTAGCAGGCAGTACTGTATGCAAAATTATTTCCTAAAAGGAACAGAGGAAGGGAAAAAACATAATTCTGATTGCTCTTTTCACATTTCAACATCTCAGAACTTCATCCAACAGAGAAAGCTAATCCAGAAACTCCCTCTGCTCACTGTCACTGCTGAAGTGTTTTAGGAATGACAGGATTCCTCCTCTGGGACAGGCAGGGTGTGGCAGAAACCCACTCTCACAAGGAGGCTGGCTCACTAAGGGTGGAGTATGGCTAAGTCAGCAAGCAAGTGGCCTCTGAGGTTCTGGCTTTCAAGTCTGTGACACTGCAGGGGACCTGAGGGGATAGCAGACCCCCTACTTTGGATTCTACTGGTTAAAAATACAACAGTTTGCATTCGTAGCACTTCGGTTATTTAAAAAACAAAATCTCATCCTCCTTTCCTCCATCCAACTGTAAGAAAGGAGAAATTCATTACGCATTTACTTTTGGGTTTCTGAAGTGCTATTAAAGTTCAATCAAATATAAAACTGGACAGTTTCAAATTGTCAGGATTATCTCAAGGGACCCTGAATTGGATACTGAAAGGTAACATAAACTGAAATGAGCTGGACTTAAGCAGTTGGTGGAGTCCCTCCACACCAACAGTCATTTCTGTTTTGTTCTACCTGGAGTGGTCCCACGCCACCCCTCAATGAGAGCACTGGGCAGCAGCAGGGTGTGGTTTTTTGAGAAGCTACCGGTTTTGCCATTTGCTTCCAGAATCACATAGACTATGACAAACTTTACATTAAACACTGTTTAGTCCTGAGTTGGGTGAAAGCCCAGGGAGGAGGGGGCCGAGTTCGCCAGGACTCTTCCCTCCTTTTGCGTGGTGTCATACGTGGCCTTCCGCTCTCTCCTCTTTCGTTGCCTGACTTTCTTTTTTATTGGTGACCCCTTCTAAAGTCTTCTTGCCCACTGCTTTACTGGCTTCTTCCTGAGGAGGAAATAAGTGAAATGTTGGATTAATTCCTGGCTCCTCCAGACTGTCAGGTCTACCACCAGGGGGCAGTACAATGACTTGACGTAGGTTGCGGGGCTACGCTACCCATAGAGTGAGAGTTTTCACTTTTCTTTTCTTTTTCGTTAAAATGATTAGCTTGCCAATGTTTAATAGACAAGTTCATGTAACAAGAAGAGCTGTGGAGTGGAGGATAAGCTCAGGACCAGATGCAACTTTGCCATGGGGGAGGCTGATCTCTCTGATCACGTTTGCCAGGTTGGCTCCTGAAACTCAAAGTAAAGGGCATGAAGGCAGTGGTGCTTCCCGGCCAGAGCCCACATCCCAAGAAAGTTGGAAGTCTCAACATGAAAGTAGCATCTGAAAGAAACCTGACGTGTTTGATTTCTAATAAAGCTTTAGTACATACCTAGGGAATTAATTTTCCTCTTCTCTTTCACGGATATGTCAATGCCTCCCTACTACGTGCCTTTGGTGAGTAGAACAGCCTATTCTACTTCTGGATCCAAACCAGCCCCACATCAGACTGCAAATTGTTTTCTGTATTCTGTGCCTCTCGGGTTGTCTACCTGTCCCTTGGGCCCTGTGCTTAACCTTCTTAGAACAAAAATCAAAAAAGCAAGGTCAGTTCTTGATCTACTTGAAGGCAAGTGAGTTCTGCACGTACCTTTGCATCCTGCTCTGCAAACTTCTTGAACATGTTGGCATATATTCTGCGGTCCCGCTCATTGTGCTCCTTAGCCCTTTTCTGGCACACAGAGATCTGCAGTCTTGCGGCCTTATTCTGGGGATTTACTTCCAGCACTTTCTCAAAGTCACCCTTGGCTGACTCAAACTCGTTCATGAGCAGCTGGGCTTCACCCCTTCTGTACAAACCCTTTTCATTGGCACTGTCCAGTCCAAGGGCCTACAACAGATAGTCTATATTTTAGAAAGAATGAATGTAACTTGTGGACATTTTAAAGAAACTCAGTACTTATAAATAATTTACCAAAGCTCTTTGGCCAAGGGAATTGGAAAAAGTATATTGAAAAGATGGGTTCAAGATTATTATAGATGACTGATCAAAAAAAAAAAAAACCCCACTAACGACACAAATTAATTTCTGTATTTAATGCAATTTCTATAAAGAACCCAGAAGGATTTGGGAGGGGGCTCTTGAGGTCATTTTAAAATTCATTGGAAGGAGTAAATGACCGAGAATGGCTGAGAAAATTTTGGAAAAACAAAAATAATGAAAGGGGACTTGACCTATGGGAGAAAAAGATATATTATTAAGCCACTAAAATTATAACAGTTTGGTTACTAGTCCATGGACAAATAGGTCAATGGAACAGAACAAATCATTTAGAAACAAATTCATGTGGATGTATGTAAAATAGTTAATTCTTACTTCATATCATAAACACAAAAAGAAATTCTAAACCAAGTATATTTGCATGCAAAAAAAAAAAAAAAAACCCATAAAAGCATGATAGGCTTATTTACTTTTAATTTTTTTTTAAAGTAAACCTAGTTGGAGTAGGTTTTGCAAGTGCTGAATGGGGTTATTTTTATAATCTTAGGGTGGGGAAGACTTATTTTAACTAGAAAGAAAAAGACAGATTTGACCATCTTAAAATAGAATTTTCTCTACAGAAAAAAATACCATCAACAAAGTTAAAAGGTAACAGGGTTTCTATTGTCCAACAAAGGATTAATAGTAAATGTACATATTATCTCCACCAACTGAAAACAGATGAATAATGTGGTAGAAAGATGTGAACAGGCAATTCACAGAAAAAATACAAATGGCTAATAAGTAACGAAGAGATGTACAACTTCATTAGTAACCAAGAAATAAAAATGAAAATAAAAATTTTTTGTTGCCAATGTTGAGAAAAAACCCCTAATATTCAACATTATGTATAAAAACTTAAAATGTTAATGTATTAAAATAATCATGTCTTTTGACCCAGTATTTCCAGTTCTAAGAATTTATCCTAGAAATGATCCAAGAGATATGTAAAGAGAAGCACTGTATAATGTGTAACATTAAAAATCTAGAAATCTACCAAAGTGGATTCATATTAAATAAACTGATAGATGCATACAATGGATACTAAATAGATTTTAAAATGAATGAGGGAGTTACGTAACAGACTGCTAAGATGCAGAAAGTGTCCTTGTTTTACAAAACGAGGTATCTAAATCTATACATTTTCATTAATAAAATATACACATAAATGTTACTCTATGTATGGAAAAAAGCAGGACGTATGAGACGAATGCGGTCTTGGGAGAGAGGGTCAATGGGAATTTTATGAATGGACTTTTATTTTCTTGTACGTTTCTAAAATGCTGGAATATAAATAACTTTATACTATTTCTATAATAAAAAAGACTCACGAGTTTAAAAATGTAATTAACAGCAACATTTCTTTCTTAGGTGAAAATTTAGTATAACATAATAGGGAACGTACTGGTGCACAAAACTCAATCTTAAAATTCAAATATTATCTAATAAAGAATGTATGAAATAGTTGCTCATTTCTCTTATCCTTTACTGTTTGTTCACCAAATACCAGAATTGTAGACCTGATAAACACCACCATGCAACACCTAGGTGTTAAAAGACCAGCAGCAGTACTAATGATACAAATGTAAAAAGGGAGCAGGCTGCCGATGCTTCGTGGGTCTTCAAATTAGTTATGTGTATTCTTAATCAGTCAATAAATATGATTTTAATAAAAAGTGACGTGGACGTAGCTTCTACATGAGCAGTTGCAGCGGGTTGTAGTAAAGTACTGAAAGGACTAAGTTAAATCAGTTATTACTAAACTGAACTTGTGGAGTTATATGTCTAATCTGATGCCAAATGCCGTAAGATTTAAGTGAGATGAAAATTATCAAAACTTTTATTCATAATGTATTATTATAAATAGTCTAGACATCAGAAAAGTCTAATCAAAATCTTTCTGAACTTTCCAATTCATATCGAGAAACAAATAATCCCAAAGAAAAATAAATAAAGGCAAGTGAAAGACACTCCAACCCTTGGATGAGAGGAAGCAAAAGGAGACCAAGTATGGCAGGGAGAAAACAATGCGGAGGTGTGGAATCCACTGCACGCACATGCGGTCACGCTACCTTATCACAGCACTCGACGGCTTTGGTGTACTCTCTGAGCTTCAGGTAACACATGGCCAGGTTCAGGAAGGCAGCGAGCAGAAACGATTCTGAAGCTTTAGATTCCTTTTCCGATAAGCCGTACTCCATCTCTAACCACGATACTATCTTCCCATACTGAATCACCGCCTGCAAATACTTGCCTCCCTAGGAACAAAAAAGCGAGTGATTACTTGTTGTTCTGGCTCTGGATGGGGTACAAAAGAAGCGTAAGCTCAGACCTCCCTGAGAAAAACAAACCCTCAAAACGAAACATCCTCCTCATACTAACCCTGGGATTTCATCACTTGTTCTTAGGAGGTGGCTCTTCAGGCACCTTCTCCATTCTCTTGGAAATCCCAGTGACCCCTGAGTGGTTCAGGACGGTGCACTATATAGTGCTGTTCTCTCTCACTCATCATCCCATCCTTTCCAGAGCGGGGCAGTTCTTTCATGAGGAGAGCATTTGGGGGGTTACATTCTCTGGTGCTAATATCTATCGACTTTTCAAAGGGTTGGTGAGTAGTTGCAGACTATATCGTTAGTTTATAGAAAGGGGAAGTTACTCTTCCCTTTTCTCCTGAAGATCAGTACCACACAGTACCACAGCAAAACTTAGTCATCTAAGCTGGGGTCGGCAAACTTTCTGCAAAGGGCCAGATAATAAATAATTAAGGCTTTGCAGGCCAAACAATCTCTGGTACAACTCTGTTATTGGTAGTGTAAAAGCAGCTATAGATGATCTATAAATAAATGGGTGTGGCTGTGTCCTAAGAGAACCTTACTTGCAAAAACAGGCTGTAAACCATGGGAATATACTTAGTTAAATAGCAGCATCCAACATAAATAACTATAAAACATAAATCACATAGATGTCAGTTAACTGCCTAAGAAAAATCTTCATCTTATTTTTGCTCTCTTACCTGACCACCAGAATCCTAACATATCATGAATAACAATTGTGTAATTAATTCACATGAATCATATATATGCTTTATACAAGAAATTATGGGGCTGAGACAATGTGTTTACTTTCATCTTAGGAAGAATGAAAAAAAGAAGTGACAGCTGTAAGTACACAAGCAAAATGGGAGTAGAGGCGAGGGGTCTCTTCTGCAGGAGATGGCTGCAAGCTCAAAAACAGACGACACATCCTACTACATGGTGCCAGATCCATTAGGATATTAAATCCAATGTTTGATCAATGAAGTATTAAGATCATGTCACCAGGACTTACCACAGTCACAGCAGTGCACACATTTCAATGGAGAGTTTATCTCCCCACTCCAAACTTCACCTAACGACTAAGAAAAGTCACAGAGCAGTGTCTACAAGAATGTTCCTGTTATAAAGGACGTCAAGGGCTGGCACAAGAAATGAACTCCACCCGTAGAAAGAAAGCTCTGCTACCAGTTTTTGGTGATGAGGATGCGGTAGACCAGTTCAAGTGGAGGGTCTAAACGAGGGCACAGCTACATCCCCCTTGAACATCCCTCTCACAAGTGACACGTGTAGGAAAGGGAAGACACAGAGCTTACTGGTCGCTCTAGAAAGGCAGTGCAAAGGAACCTGAGGTGTTAACGAAGGAGAAGAATATCACTATCAGTCTGCTATCCTCTCTGCCTCAGGAATTTGTGATCCACATTATCCGTAAAAATATGAAACCAGGCCCTTTTCATAATAATGCTGAAATTCTTGAGGAGGTTATATTGTACTTGCTAAGGACGGAATTATGTCATCCCCACCCTACCAAGTTCATACACTGAAGCCCTATTCGCAAGGTGATGTTTTGGTGATGGGGCCTTTGGAGGCAATCAGGTTGGGTGGGGCCCTGAAGGTGGGACCCTCATGATGGAACGAGTTTCCTTGTAAGAAACACCAGAGAATTTGCTCCCTCTCTCGCTACCTGCAAGTACCTCGGAAAAGTCACGTGAGGACACAGCAAGAAGGCAGCCATCTGTGACCCAAGGAGAGGGCTCTCACAGGACACTGACCCTGCTGGCACCTTCATCTTAGAATTCTAATCTCTAGAAATGTGAAAAATAAATTTCTGTTGTTTACGCCACACAGTCTATGATGCTTTATTACGATAGCTGAAGGTAACTTAGACAATATTTATATTTAGTCACAGCCACAGGCCCACTGCTCCTTCTCTGGACACTATAAAAAAAAAAAAAAAGACTACCGTCCTCGCTAGCTTCAGGGGTTGGCACATTCTTTCTGTCACTCTTTTCTCTTGCTGGATTGCGAGCTCTTTGAGGACAGGAAGCATATCCAGTCCCTTTTGGAATATCCAGAGTTTAGCACAAATAGGCCCTTAATGAAGATCTGCTGAATAAATATTAAGGTCAAAGGAATATAAGTATGGAATCAAAACTTTTTCTATCATTGGGGGAAAATGGAGGTGGGGTAGAAATGAAAGGTATCATTTCATTTAGATGAGGTAAGGACAGGCATTTTTCTTGTTATGCCTAGTTTCTTCTTCCTCTCTCTCTTCTATTTTTAATGTATTTATTACCTTTCCGACTATGTCTTAATATATCGTTACAAGGAAAGAAAAGAAGAGCCAGGGAGGACAAAGACCCAAATCTTGTCACTTCAGGAGGTTCTGAATAGTCAGAATGGTAGAAGGCTTCTAAAAAGAAAAACAAGTAACAGACTTCACAGTAGTTCCTTTACATTTATAGAGCATTTTGATTTCTTGAAATCTTTCATATATATCGCATATAATTTATTTTGACTTCAACTTCCAATGAGCAAAGGTATTTGTTCTGTGGTATTTCTGCTTCTGATGTGCTAAACAGTTCTCAACTTGGAGTGATTTTGCATCCCCCGCTCCGAACATCTGTCAATGTTTAGAGATGTTTTTTAGTTGTCACAACTGGAAGGGGTCTGTGCTCTACTGGCATCTAGTGAATAGATACAAGGGATGCTGTGAAATATCCTGCAATGCATGAGACACCCTCCCACCAACACAGAGTCATACAGCCCCTAACGTCACCAGTCCTGCGGTTAAGAAATCCTGTACTAAAAGAATGAAGGAAAAGGCAGGGGTGACTCTTATGAGTTTTTTTTAAAAACCTAAAATCCTAGAGTCATAAATTACTTGTTTTTAAATCACAGTACTGGTTTCTTGGTTCAGCAAAGGTGGTCAAAACAAAGCAAAGCCTGGTTTCTCTGAAAAGGGTTCAGTGGTTGAAAGATGATCCTTAACCGGCTTGCTTTGGACATGCCTTTTTCCCAAAGAGCACATGGGGGCGCAAGATCCCCATATCACTGCAGTGTCCACTCCGCCTCCAAGTCAGGATAACACTAACCAGGTGTGACAGTGAATGCTGCCAGCTAGGATGGGGAAAATAAAAATCATGTCTGTTTAACTGGCTTCCACAATGCCTGGCACAGTATCATGTTGTTACCTATGTATGCTTAATAATTTAGAGTCAAATGAGAGTCCTCTCCTACCTTTCTTCTCTTCAGTGTTCAGAGGTCGATATGAAGTGTTTACAATCTAAGCAGCAAAAGCTTTCCTATTTAAAAGCTGAGCACAATTCAACTCTACTGAGGGAGAGTTTTATCCACCGAGGCATAAAGCCAACTGACAAGTCAGTGAAAATGGGGCTTCAGTGTACAGATGGCATGAAATGTAGATTTTTATTTCACCCATATCCTGTTTGTACCCACAAACCTGGACTCTGTGCCTGTGCACAATGTGCGAAGTCAAACACCCTGGGAAGAGGAGGCCCAGGAAGGCAGTGTGGCAGAGTGAAACATGCCCTGAGATTTGAAAAGGAAATGTATACAGGAATATCCACCAACCATTTTGAAGCTAAAACTAGGATCACTGCTAGGATCCTTCACCTATGATTATGAAGGTGCCTCCAGGGAAGTTTTTAGTAGTACAAGATGTTCACAGACATTCTGGGATAAAAGTTTTAGGTCAGTGGTTCTGAACCTTTCATTAATTTTCTCCCAATGAACCAATGTTTTGAAGATTTTTGTCTATCAAACTGCATGTTTAAAATAATATGTTCCATATGTGTGACTGCTGATCCAGATTTTATTCAAAGATTAGTAATTTTAAAGGATTCATAATGTTATGAAATATGAAAATCAGTACTGCAGTTGTGATGCTAAGAATCAACAAAGTAATTGTATAGACAGTTAAGCGCTGCTTTCTGCTCCTGATCACAAACTCTGGCTATCTCTGTATATATTCAGGATACAGCTATATTACGTGTGTCTTTGCAACATATTTCATTATCAATAATGTTCCCCAAAGTTCTGAGTCATCAGTAACAAATGAAAACTTCTGAATCGTAGAGCTGTTTTACTACACTGAGTTGATATATTTCTAGTCAAAATGCTAAAAGCTCACCCAAATGATTAATATTCTATTAGAAGTTTGGGAAAATATAAAAAATACGTATAAAAACTTTTATGAACTCCAGACATATAGGACACTGTTTAGGACCTGCGGTCCGAAAGGATTTTCAGAAAATTTTCCTTTTATTCTCGTGTATTGTGTATTTGTGTCTACAAATGACCCATTTGGAGTCTTACTTGAATAGTTAGTTTAGAAGTACCCAATATACTTAAATTGAATTTTTTAAAAAATTAAACTTGTTCTTGAGAGTTTAGAAATTCACAAGATCTTAGGGCTGGAAAGAAACTTGGGGAATCACCTAATCTAATTCTCTCAACTTTTCACAGAAAAAAAAAAAAAAACCTCTTTGGACCTTAAACGACTTTAAATCATTTGGAACCATATATAACGTTCTCCATTCAGAGCTCTCTCCATCATACCCCAATGCTTTCTGGTGATCCACAAATTATTTTAGTGCATATAACGAATATTTAGAAATAAATCTAAATAATTATATGTTATCTAAGGCAACAGATTTCAAATTTGTTTACCCATAACCCATAGTGAAAAATGTTTTATGTTATGATTGAATAACCACTCACATTCAAGTGAACAAAAGATTTATGAAGTTTACTCTTACTAAATAATGTAATATACATTTCCACTAAACTGATTTTGTGACCCAATAATGGGTCTCCTTTCAAAAGTTAGGAAAATAACCATACACACTGCTCCCTGGCTGTGTTAATTTTGTTTGATTATATGGTCTTACATAATTCTCTAGCTGTTTTATGTGGGTGAACATCACCTCCTCTCCCTCCAGACAAGGTTTTCAATGCAATAGCATGTTGTATAGCAGATGCTCCACAAATACTTGTTGAAGTACATTTATGCACCACTACTTTAGACTGTTGAAAACATCATCTAATTTTTGTTCATGGATTGCAGTAGTCAGGAAAAAAAAACCTTGAAAAACTCCCTTTCTTTCTCCTCCTCAGTAAGCCCTTTTGCCTTGACATAGTGAAGTACGTATAGCTGGGGACAGGGGAAACAATGAGGGCAGCATCCTGATTGGAACTGAACAAAGTGCTGTTTCTTTTTTTCTTATATCTGAGGGTTTAAGATCTAGGTAAAGAAATAACACACTCCTAAATGTTGAAAGGGTTTTCGAGAAGCAATCAATGATGAATAGCATTCAGGAATTTCTGAAGTTTCCTCACAAAATGTAGTGTGGCAGGGATCATCTTTGGCCACTAGGAGAAATTAATACTCTCCTCCTGTCAGTTTCTTTTGAAATCTGTGCATGTTCTCTTTCCTTTTGTCAACTGCATTTAGTGACTTTGCCAAGACCATAGACAGGAAAATGATGTGAAATTTACCCCTATGAATTCTATTACTTGTTAACAATTATTTTATTCATTCTTTGTTTCACTCCACAAACACTGAGTGCCAACTCTGTACCAAAGCAAGGTGCTTTAGGCCTTGAGTGATACAGTGGTGGCTGGGCAAGCCGGACCTGGTTTGCCATTAGGGAGATTGGTTACAGTCTAGAGTAGACCCTGTAAGAGGCATTTGTATTCTATTGTCACATTAACTCATTCTTTCTCACCATTTCTTATATTAAAAATTACAGATTTGTAAAAATTCAGGCTTACTCTTATCCAGAAGAGTACCGACAAAATTCAGAGTAGGGATTATCAGCACAATTCATTGACCCTTGAGTAAATCTCTTGAGATGAAAGGATTATACAAGGATTCACATACCTTAAAGTACACAGTTCCCTTCTCTTTGACAATGGCAGCCTGCTCCAATTTTTCTTTGGTATCCATCTCCCAGGATTCTTTGGCCTGTTGTGACAAATTTGTGACAGTGGTTAGATGAACAGAAGGAAAAAGCATCAGCTGATGCCAATAAAAATAAGCAGTAGCTACTTCTAGAGGCTACTCATACCTCAAAACACACTGGCATTTAATTTTAAAACTGTATGCCATTGTCAATTCACTGCCAGGCTAGAACTCACATTTCAATGACAAAGGTGCAGTTTGACCATGTTGTTCAAGAGGGAGGAGCAGGCAAAAATACAGTAAGGAACATCAACCCTTGAACACTGTGAAACAGTGCTTCTTTGGAATTATAAGGTGAGGCCACAATATGAAAGCTGGGAGAGTCCCTTATTTCTCTCCTGCAAACTTCACCATTAAACTGCTATTATAACTTTAGCAAGATGTTTCTCTTAAGCCTCATTTTTCAACTCTAAAATGGGAACACAATTGTAGTCAAGTCACAGTTGAATATTCATAAGAATTTTTAAAATTCCAGGTCATGTAGTGGTCTCTTCCACTCTAAAATAACCAGATATACTAAAACCTCCAAACTGTACCAACCTGCAGATGTATACTTCAGGAATTCCAAGAAAATCATAATTAGGAGGGTTAAAGCTGATACAAAAATATCATTTTGAAGCCATAAATAAATGATTTGATGGTCATCTAATTTGTATCCAGTGTATCATTATTCAACTTCATTAAAGATAAGAATCCAGAGACAACGGTGGTGGCTTCATGAACAGCTAGATTTAGAAGGATCATGAAGAGTCGACAGAACAATCTGGGGTCCTTTAGGGAATATGACAATGGCTATGTCAGAGCTATTTACTGTGTAGGAATTGGTAACTGTAAAATTCTCTCTACTCAAAAGACAATTAGTGGTATATTTCTGGTGTCAAGAGGCCTGCCTCTCCCCCTTTAAAGTGCATAATGAGAGTCACTAGGTCCTTCTGGCAGCCCCATGCTGCTTCTCAACAATGTAGCTCTATTATTTGAAAATCTAGTAACAAGGACCCTTTCCATTTTTTTTAGTAGGTTCAGGCTTTAGAAAATGTAAAAATATTCTTAATACTATGAGGCAGAGAATTAAATTATATTGCCTCCAACATCACACACCTTCATACGGCTTCAAATAAAGCAAGCAGTGTCTCACGGTACATATTCCTCTTGGAGTGATGACAGAGCACAGGCTCATTACGGCATACCACCGTGAGATGTGCCTAAGTAAGCAATGTCCACTGCGCCACAATGGGAAGGGGCTGAGAGTTACTTCATTAAAACTGGAATAGGAAAGTCAAAGGTCAAAATAACCATGTGCTAAAGATTATTTCCTCTCTCTTTAACAATAAAAAACCACTTTGTGCTATGAAGATAGCTTTGGTGGATCAAGGATGAGCTAGCAAGCCTTCAGAAGGAATCACTTGAGAGCACATGTTAGTTTTGGGGGAACATGAAGTATGGGGGGTATGATCAGGAATAATCACTGTTAGGGGAGAATCCTAAAGCAGTCCTTCTCTGACTTTCTCAGCCCAAAGTTACAGACCTACAGGACAATGATCTCTTTTCAGAGTCTAAAAAAATATAAACAGTCATGTTTCCAGTCCAAAGCTTAATGTACAGAACATGGAGTAACACTGTGAGAATAAAAAAGGCATACAAAATGCAGTTCTTGCAGTCTCAGGAAAGGGGCCTGGGGCTTTGGTGATGCAAAAGGGACTTAGCTGGACATGACAGAATATCTAGCTCAGGCGTATGCTTTGTGTCTGTCCAGTGAGGCTACTGCTGGGAGCCTCCAGAGGCCAGCCTGAGGTGGAAATGTACTCAATGGGGTATGCTGTTTCTGGAACTCAAGGCAACAGACAAACTCATTTTTCTATCTGGATAGGTATGAAAAGAAAATGCCTAGGGTTAGCAAGTTTATTTCTTGTGTTCCTTGTCACAGAGCCTTGTGGCCCATGAAGGCTTGCATTTTGGCTAATAACGGACAGCCACAGTGAAGGCCTCTTCACCACCCTTGGGAAGGGTACAATCCGTTCAGCACTGAAAAACTGCGCCCTGCTCCCCCAAGGAGCTGCTTGGCAGAATGTGAACCTTTTTGTCTTCAACTCATGAAAAAAGTACAAAAAGAACAAGTCTAAGACCAAATAAGAGAACAAGTCTTGGATTCCACCCAAGAAAGTAATAAAAAAAAAAAGGTGTGTGGGGGGTCTGACACATAGGAACAAAATAAGAACAGTGAGCTCCTTAGCTGCCGATCAGCTGTGCTGTTTATCAGTTGTCCCATACTCTAGTAGCAATGTCAGAGGCAAGAGACAAACATGATGATGGAAAGAACAACATACAAATAAATAACCATGTACCTACACCACCTAGAAATATATCTTATAATTTATAGGAAGTGGCTGGAGAAGAAACCTACCACGATTTCAGAGAAGTTGGTATTTTCTCACCTTTTCGAAGCTCTTAAGTGTAACTTCATACATAAGCTCAGCATTAGGTTCAATGCCAAATTTAGGCTTCCCTGCCTCTCCAAAACCATATCTGAAATGGAGAGTAAAGAAATAACACTTTAAAAGAACTGGTGTATTTCCAGGCACTTCCTTCAGGACTTTGCCGTATCACATTAGCACAGAGCTATCATTTGCAAACTACACACAACAGAGATCCTGAAGACAAACCAGATGTTCAGATCAGAAAATAGAGGGCCAAGTCCCACTGCTGTGGTTTTTTAAGCAACCAGGCTAGATTTAGTTTTCTCCTTCACATTCATATGTAATGCAGCACCTGCACTCCTTGGGACAGCCTGCTTAATTAATTTTAAGCGTCACTGCCTTTTTCACTGCTTGATTTTATTTCTAGTTCTTTTTATAAAACAGCTGTTATTTGGCTATTAGAACTCTTCCTGAAAGCTTTATCAGCAGGACAGAGAAGACTGTCACTGTAATCATTCCAGTGATATTCATGTTTTAATAGGCTTTCAACTTTAAAGCGCTGTCAGTCAGAAGAATGGGGGAAAGGCTCATACATCAGGGGACAAAAAAACCCTCAAAACATTTTCACAGTATTTCTTCAACACTTTTAAAAAGCACACTAGAGAATACAAATGAGATAACAAATATATAATCAAAAAGAAAAGGCGTAACAAACTCTAACACCTCATCAAGAGAAATACTCTCACAGCTCTGTGGCTATCAAACTGTAAAATGCTACCACCTTTTACCCAAAACCTACTGAATAAAATCATTGTGGGTTTATAAATTTTTTTTTTCAGATCGTTTAAGATCATGAACAAATCCAAGGCATGCAGGGAGTGCACACCTACCAAAATGGAAGTTCTGACAGCACTCTGTCTGAGATGAGGGCTTCCCAGCATTTACAACAATGCCCAGCATATCAGGAAAGTGTCTGCTCATCTGTTTCAAGCCAAACTACTCTTTAATGTATGAAGACATTGCCCAAAACTTAGTAAACCCAAATATTCAGGCTATGGGTTGAAAAATGGTGCACTGGGTCAATGCCAATACCTTGAATTTTCCCTGGGGCAAAAGGACTAGAGTGGAAACACTCATATCTTGCTGCTTGCATCACTTTCTTTACCCCTTGCCTGAATTTCTTAGGAAGAAAATGCTTATTCACCTCTACTGTTACACACAAAAAAAGGAAGCTGGACCCAGAGTAAGGCAAAGAGACAGAATGAGAGCTGGTAGGAATGGGGTGCGGTAGTTTTAATAGCAGGGCAAAGGGTATCTTCTGCAAAGAAATAAGAGAGGATATAATTACCGGTGACTAGTTTTCTACTTTGAGCTCTTAGACCTATGCATCTCTTTTTTGTTTGTTTGTTTCTGCCATCTGGTAAATAAAAAACATTCCTTAACTGCTTGGAACTAGGTAAATAGGTGAGTCCTTGCTGAGCATGTGTTTACTGATAGCATGTTATATTTGCAGCCCTGTGCTAAACAGGCACAGATCCAACAGATGCTCTGGCACTTGCCTTAGACCAGTGGCTCTCAATAAGGGTGATTTTAATGCCCCCACTCCCGGGGACATCTGGCAATGTCGAGAGATGGGTCTGTCACAACTAGGTGGGTGCTACTGGCATCTAGAGGGAATAGGCCAGGGTCACTACCAAACATTCTACAATGCACAGGACAGGCCCAACAACCAAGAAGCACCCAGCCTGAGACATCAATAGTGCTGAGGATGAGAAAAGCTGCCTTAGTGGAACTCACAAATAAGAGTCTCGGGCTGGGGGTGGGAGGTGTGGGGCTGGGTCAAGAGAGGCACCCAAGTGTCCTGGTTGTTATCAGTGGGATTAAAGAAGGCTGAAGGGGGATATTATTTCTACAATCCCTCCTGGGTTCAAATGAAGAGATTCTGTGGAGATGTATGTGGAACACATCATCCTGGGAAGGGATAAACTCACACCAGACTGTTTTTGAAGCATCTAACTTGACTTGCATATTATACAGAAAGTTGTCTGACTTATGCTATAACTAATCTGACTGAAAGGTAGAACACCGCAAATGAAATTCTAGAACTTCACCAAAAGACAAGCTGGGCTACAATAAGAGAAAGAATCCGGTATTAATGTTCTTGAATTAACAGTTGCCTGCAAAGCAGAGATGGTATAATGACCATCAAGCCTTCATGTGCATACAAGAAGCATCTGTACTGGAGTTCTTACCAATCGTTTCCCTTTTTATAGATGAAAAAACTGAGGCTCAGAGATGTGTTTCCTGAGATCACAGCAAGAGGCAGTAGAGAGCCAGTATTTAAATTCACACTCTGTGTGCCCTCAGATGAGGGTTTAGTTTCTGACCCACACTGCCTCATAATTAGACACTCAATGTGACTCTTGGCAGCCTATGGTTTTGTGTGGGGTTAGTGCAGGACAGAAAACATAAGGAAGGATTAAAAAAAAGTCAAAACTAGCCATACTTTAACTCAAACAAAAAAAGTTAATAGTGGCAATATTTAAAACATAAGATGTTATAGTGATAAGAGAAAATGGGTTCTTTGGAAGTATTTTATGAATTTCTCACCCTGCCCTGCCAAGGAGTCTATCAAAATCAACGAGAAGGTATGACCTAGAAATCTTCTGGAGAAGGATTTATAGGTGACACTACGAGTAACAGAGCCATATTTACAGCAGCACTCAGATGCAATGTTGTGTGACAAGTGGAAGTCTGAATAAGACAAGTATATTCACTGCAAGCACTCGCAAGATGCCTGGTGTGCTGGGGTTTTCTACAGACATGGATAATACTACGCGTGCATGTCTGGGTACTCTATCGCGAAGTACGTACTTTACACAACTCTTCAACATACTAACCAACATCTCAAAGAGAAGACGACGTGTTTCTCTCTAACTATGCTAAAACATATGAAAAATCTGTTACACCTAGAAATTTATGAGAATTTGTTGACTACTTTTATGACCAAAAAATCTGAAAAATCTACCATATGTTAAAACATGGTTTCCTTTTTCTTGTGGCCTGAGGGTAAAACGGAAGAGAAAGATAGAAATCACGATAGCAAAAACAGCTAATCCACTAAGGGTCTGTGTCAGGCATAAGTCTGTCAAGTTCTTTATGTGCATCATCTCATTTAGTTCTCCACGATTTTCTGAGATAGATACTGCTATACCCATTTTACAGAAGGGGAACTGAGGTTTAGACTTAAGTGACATAAGAGCACACAGCTAGTAAGTTGCATAGCAGGGTTTAAGCACTGAAGACACAACAAACAATTTAAAGTTGCGAGGAACTATTCTCATTAATAAATATAAGGATAATTTGTTTCTCTTTGCCATTACACTTGAGAATCTGCCCTAAGTACCTTGTCAGCTAAGTTAAAATGTAACAAACTCAACTCACATAATATTGTATGCTCACATTGTATATACACAACTTATCCTCAAGGAACTTAAATCTGAAAACATACATTGTTTTCAGATGAAAACATACATTGTTACACCCTATATGAATCAAGAACTGCAATAATTTTGGAGCTGGGTTAAAAATCATTAGATATTATTTGGATATGGAGGAGATAGCCTTCTCTCTGCATTGTTTGATTTAAAAAGTTCCTTACAGAAAGAAATTGGTTCACCTAGAGGTGAACTACAAATACAGAATAAATGTAAATAAAACAATGAAGTGGGAATATAGAAGTAGAAAAGGAATATAAGAGAAAAAAGTAGGTATTAAATGAAAGGCCCCCAGTGAAGGCTCTGAAGAGTTCAAGGAGTAGAGCATTTTGGAAGGATTTTCAAGTGGGTAGTAGTATGGTTAAAACATCACTTGAGAAATATGATTATGGCCCAAATGTTACAGCAAAGGTATATATACACTGATTACTACTTAAGCTATATGAAGGCAAGTGATTGTACAAAAGGCACAATATTACATATTGGTAAGTAAGTAGTTCCTCAAAATCCTACTGAGTGAAATCCAAAGAGGCAGAGAAGGGGCAGACACAAGATAAGCAGATGCACTCACATGCAGACAGAATCAAAACACCCTGATTTCTCTCAAGGGTCCATTTCTCAAGATAGAAGGGTTGGATACATGATATAATTTTAGATCTAAAAATAATACCAAACATGTTTTCACAAGAGAGACTGTTAGTGTCTGATAGTTCTAAGCTTGGAAGTGCTAATGGGTATCCTTATGATGAGAAAATTTAGGCAAAAATGAGTCATCTCCGCTGCCTTTAGATGCAGGAAGAACATTTTTTTTCTTTTATTCAGGGACTGTATAAGAACAGGTGGCACAAATTCAAGTAGTAATAAATCATCCAAATGCTTCTACTCCCAACCCCAACATGCTGCACTGCCTCCTGCCTAATTTAGAGAAAAGGAAAGAGGGGGCAAGAGAATCACGTGAGAAGTGTCAATAGCTTCCTGCCTTGGCAATATGGTAGGCAAAACAAATAAAAAAGGAAAACTTGCCTGTCCATACTACCCTTAACACATACATATCAATCAAGCAAACAGGCTCACAAACCTTTGTGACGTAAGGCCTACTAATTCACTCTACAACGATAGCTTGATTTGATTGTTTCCACTGTTAGCATTAACTTCATTGAAAATACCAAAATGCTGATTAAAAAAGCAAGCATATCCCTGTTCTTCAGACAACTTCGCTGTGTACTGAACTAATGGGCTGCTTACCGTGGTCCAAGATATAAAATACATTGTTCTTCTCGCTGCATTTTCTCCAGGGCTTTGTCGATTCCAATTGGAATGTCGTGGTCTTCTCCTTCGCCAACGATGAATATCACATCTCTGCAATCAAAGATCTTTCCACCACAGTGGCCTTCCAGATGGACTGAGGGAGAGGAGACAGGGTAGTTAACAAAGCTGCTCCTAAGACTGGCTAATTTAGGGAAGTGATAAAGGAGTATTTTCTTTTCTCATTTCATCTAGAGACATACATGATATGGCTTGTCAAGGCTTAGTCCACCCAGTCTGGAAATTTAAGAGCAATCATATTTCTTTCTGTTTTAAGTTTAAACTTATAATTACTGATAACTGTATCAATAAGATAGCTTAGTGGATAACAAAACAAAGTGGAAACACAGGTTTGATTTAAACCTACTAAATGGCAGGTTTCCTCACTTGTAACACGAGATCAAGAAATACCAGATTATTTAGTAGAAACAAATTTAATATCAAGTATATAGAGCTTAAACATTTATAACTTCATCTTGACTTCAGATGCTTAGATGAAAAACAACTGAATGACTATTTCCCCAATGATATATTAAGGTTAACTGAATATAAAAGCTTTTCTAAAAAGTCTTAATCTAGTTCACAAATACATTTGAATAAAAACGGAAAACCCAAAGTCAACATCATGAACAACTAACATAGCTATGTCCCTCAGTAGAGTAATAAATGTAAAGCTTGAAGGAGTCAACAGTCTACTATAACTTCACAAATTCCTTAACCACCTCTTCTGAAATGTTAAGTAAAGAGGTCAATTTCTTGGGGCCTAATTCCCTACTCCACTCAAACTCACTCATCTTATTCCCAGGAAACTTCATATTATGTAAGGGGCTTTTATGTTTTTACAAGACAAAATATAAAAAAGGCATACAAATATATATATTTTTCTTGATCAGTTAGACTTTTTTCCTAGGATAAACGATTCTCTGAAGCTTTCAAGTACTTTTAATAGTAAGGATTATTCATCCCTCACCATTTAGGTCTTTGACACAATAAGAAAAATGGGTGGGAGGTAGATAAGGGAAAAGGGGGTCAAATATAAGGTGGAGGGAAACTTTGGGTGGTAAATACACAATGCAATATACATATGATGTATTATTGAAGTATACACTGAAACCAATATAATTTAATTAAACAATGTCACTCCAATAAATTTAGTTTAAAAAAGGAAAGTAGATAGGCTTGTATGATAACACAACAGCAATATGATAATTTGTCTTTCATAAGAAAATGTTTTTTCTACTTCTGTAACATAATGGCCTAGATTCAATGTAATAATTTCCTAAAATGCTTCTTTTCTAAGACTGGTTGCTCTATTTTAGAATAATAGCTTGCTTTAGAGAAACTAAACATCATTCGTTCTGTTATACTTTTTCTATGAGACAATTATTATTTTCCAAATACAAATTCAATTCCAACTTACTCTACTTTTGAACTACATGACCTCAGAGGTCCTATAAAGCTCTAAAATTCTGATTCTATGACCCAGTAACATAACTCTCAACATAGGCCAAAAACCAGCTTCAAAGCTAATTCCTGTAGTTAATCATTTGATTGGGTTACCATTAGCCAGTACCTGAGACATAAGAGAAACCCTGAAGAGTAAACCGCAGTTATCTAGACACTAGGGCCATGGTGTCTCGTAAACATTTATGCTTCTCTAATTCACTAGGATTAATACCATCCTGATTTGTTCCCACTGCAGACACAAGATAGAGTATAAGAAGTTTGGGCAAAATTAGAAAAGGCCTGCCTCTCAAGTTCAGACCCTCCAAACAAGGGCAAGAACTAGACTGGCTCTCAAGGTGGAGCTGGCATATAGAAATTTTGCTTTTGGTCCCATACTACAAATGTTGATGATTCTATTACACTAACTTCTGGAATGCTCTAGATAAAATAATCAACCTGCAGCACATTGAAAGTTCTTTTGAAATGGAAATTATTTTTCAAGTAAATTCAACTTTTATTATTTTCAAATACATACATACTAGGGAGGTTCAACGGGGAGTCTAAAGCTTAAGATATTTTTACTAGAGTAAAGCTGATGTTTCTTCAAAAGGAGCTGAGAGTTCTTAAAAGTTGCATTCTTAAATATTTTTAGACTTGCCCCCAAAATTGAATTTAGACTAATGTGATGACACCTTTCATGAAAAAAGATCTGCTGGGTGAGCAAAGTGAATTTCAGCCCATGTACTGTGGAATTCCTCAAATACTGAGATTTATTATCCTAGTAGTTCACAACTTAGGTGATAAATCTTTTTGTCTAAAGTTTATTGTTAGAAGTATCTTCCTCCCTAAAAGAGAGTACATTCAGTGGGGAAGGAAACTATCAGTACATTCATTGTGGTTTTTGGTTGATCAAGTTTGAATGTGTTTTCAAAACAGGAAATCCAGAGACTCTGCAGAAGATTCCTGCCTGTGTGTCAGTTTCCTAGCCTGGTTTTCGGTTTGATGCATATACTAGATATTAAAATTATACAAATAATTTCAGAAGTTATCTTTACACCTACTCAGCCATTTAAAAAATGAAATCTTACCATTTGCAAAAACACTGATAGACCTAGAGGGTATTATGCTAAGTGAAATAAGCCAGACAGAGGACAAATACCATATGATTTCACTTATATGTGGAATCTAAAGAGAAAATAAATGAACAAACAAAACAGAAACAGACTCAGATACAGAGGACAACTAGTGACTGCCAGATGGGATGGGATTGGGGGATGGGGTGAAAAAGGTGAAGAGATTACAAAGTACAAACTGGTAGTTAACGAAATAATCATGTGGACATGAAGTACAGCATAAGGAACATAGTCAATAATGTTGTAATAATTATGCATAGTGCCAGGTGGGTACTAGACTAATGGGGGGGGGATCGCTTCATAAATTATGTAAATGTCTAACCACTAGGCTGTACACCAGAAACTATCATAATACTGAACGTCAACTCTAATTGAAAAAAAAAAAGAATAAAGACAAATTCTGGGGAAAAAAGGTTCTTTACATGTGATAACCTATCATACTAGAATAAAAAAGATAGGCTACTAATAAATATGTTGGGAAAGATAAGTGAAGCAAGTACGTAAAAAAAGTTCAATTCAAATGATAATGAAGGCATAATTAAGATAGCAAATAATAAAAGGTAAAAACTTGTAATAACTCATAAATACTTACTATCGTACACATGGACTAATCTGTTTTTTCCCCCCCTGGTAATCTAACTGTTCTAAGTTAGACCTGAACTAAAACTACCTACAGTAAAATCTTAAACTGATAAACAGATGTGCGCACACACACACGTACACACATACACACACCAGTTTATATATATATGTAAAACCACCATCTTTTAATACTACCTGGAATGTCAAGAGGAGGTATTATAGCCTCAGGAAATATACAGCCCATAAACTTTTTACATCTATAACTAGCAAAGACTATAGCTAGTTAACTGGCTTCTAAACTCGGAACACTGTTGGACAAGGACTGCTGAAAAAACTCATACCACCTCAGAGCCACAGAAACGTGTGCCGACTGCCACAGTGGGGGCTTCCCTTCCTGGCGACAGAGCCAGACATGCCTAGCTCCTATCCAGCTAGTTACTATTTTTTTCAACTGTCTCAAAAATTGCCACCAAACTGTGGCAGAGCTGGCTGTGGAAGACTTGTGGTTACTTCTGACCTCGAATCTCTTAATGCAAATACTCATTTAATAAATATTTAATAATAACCATCATGACTCACTGGGAGCTCAGCCTCTAGGGCTCAGGAGGTCTGTTGCTAATTCCAACCAGCATGATTTACGGGAAGTAAATGATCTATGACGTGCCCAAAGAGAATAAAAGTACATACAGGATGCTTCTACTCAGGGCTTTTTTTGGTAGAGAAAGAAATGCGTGAGTTAAAAAGGGACAACATTTTCTCTTGACTTGTAGTTTATGTAACTTAAAGAGTAGGGGGAGGTCCTGCAAACCCCACAAAGTCAAACCAAACCAAATTACGAGAGTTTAGCTGCTGCTCAATCTGAGTGTAACCACATCCAATAGGCTGGTCTGCTGCAAAACATCACTTAAACTGGAGCTCTGACTTATTGTTCTCTTACTGCCCTACAGCAATTTTGTTTTGAAGAGCACAGAACACCCTGTTCTGAATGTGGCTGGCACATGAACTCAATGTGCTGACAGCAATTTGTACTCCGATTAAAACGGGTGGGGGGAGGAAAGAGTGTACTGCAGTAACAAAAACTGGAATGCAAGAATCCCAAAACTGTGTGATTTTATTTTAGGAAGCAAAACTGAGAAAGAGGCTCCATAACCTCTAAAAAAAAAGTGCTGTAAACGCTCCAGCCTAGAGAAGTAGCTCTGGTAAGTGTCTGTTTTTCCCTTTTCTAATTATAGCAGTTGGTGTCTGATAGCTTTGCACTCATTCCTAAAACAATTACTGGGTCATGGGGATCTGAATGGGAATGTTGTAATAGCATTACTACTAGACAAGACCGGTCATTTGGCCAGAGAAAACCAGGTTGACAGGTTACTCCCACTAGCCAAGCATTTTCTCTGCTGCCTAATTCATGCCAAATGAGTTTCTCTCTGCCTGTGGCTCCTCCTGCCTGATAGAGCAGAGCATCCAAGAGAGAGTGGATCTTAATGAACCCCTGAAAAGGCAAATGAGGAAGCAGAGAAGGATTTCTAAAATCAGGAGAGCGTATTAATCACTGATTAGCAGAGAAAGTGTTCCCACCAGGCATGGTGGTCAAAGTGGGGGCAAACTGCCTTCCTTCCTCCTCTGCACGATTTTGTACTTTTCGAGATTAAGAAATACCACTGTAAAATTGCTTATGGAACTGAGGGATAGATGTTGAGAGTGGGCATGGAAGCTGACTACTTGAATAGAATAACATTTATGCAAATGACATATCTGTCTAAACAGGAAGCATTAACAGCAATAAATTCTACGCCAACATGAATCCTCATGACTCTTCTCTTTACATGGGTTTAGCACTTCAGTCAAATGTGGATTCCAGTCCCAGTCTGCCACTTAACAACTGTGGCTTTGGGTAAGGTCATCTAAATTATCTGACTCAGTTTCTTCACTACAGAAAAGGAAAAAAAATATTAGCTAGCTCATAATTGTTGAGAGGATTAAATTAGGTACTGATTAAAGCTTTTAGCCCACTACTTGACATTTATTCATTTGTATGTCAGGGTGTCTACTATGTTTTCACACTGTGTTATGTGTGGACACAGAGATGAACTCAATAAATGTCAGCTATGATTATTTTCTGCAATTAGTGGTTAATTATACCAGATAAAACAAGTTTTAGAACTTAATATAAGAAACCACTTAATGGCTCTCACAGTTTTCAAAGTATGAATAAAACTCAAAAGTAGGCAAAAGCAATGTCCTATGCTTCTTTTGTGCCTCACAGTGCCCAACACAGAGTTCAGGGCCAGAAAGTAAACATTTATTTAGTGATTAATGTGAAAACAGAGCATTAAGGAAAACGGTAGTAATTTTCACTCACAAGAATTATCCTTTTTTATATATTAGCACTCCTATTTTTAATAAATTTCAAGAGTTATTTAAATTCTTTAATGATATAGAACTTTTGTTTTTTAATACTATTCTAAAATAAATGATCCATTGCCTGGATTTTTTTTTTATAACAAATAAGACTATTTTCTACTAAGATTTTACTCTAAAATTTGAAGATAACTTTTTAGAAGGAGCTATATAAATCTAAGATACTGAAAAGAACAAACACTGTCCATTTTAAACCAAGTGCCACAACACATTATTTTGTGAAAGATGTAATAAAATGGTTTCAAGGATTTGCCCTTTCTTATCAGACGAAATTTGCTAGGACGTTCATAAATACTTCAAAAGCATGTGAAAAACAAAACTAAAAACACCTGAGTTTTATCAGATCTCAACATGGTCATACATGAAATCTTTCCTCCATTTTCAATTTTTCAAACCATTGTGGTTTTGGTGTTTTATTTAAAAAGAACATACAGGTAGGTTTTGTTGTTTTAACCTTGTAAGAATTTTTGCTGTTAATAGGTGACTTTTTTCCATCCATATATTTGGTAATCATGGATATGATTTGTTTTATTTCTACCATCTTATTTTAGGTTTTCTATATAATGTTTTCTTATTATTTTTTCTTTTATTACTTTTACTGGATTGATCACATTTTCCTCGTTCCTTTACTTCCCCACTCCCCACTGCGTTTGGAAGTTCTACATACTGATCCTATTAGTACTTAATTGTTAAATTTTAAACGAATCGTTTCAAGGTATATGTATTTTTATCATGTTAACAATTAATCAACATAATCTCCCCTAGAATAAAAAAATCATTTTAGGCAATTTTGTATCCCCTTTCCATTTCCCATCTTACCACATTTTGTTAAAATGATCCAGAACCTAGCTCCAGACTGTCAAACTATTATTTTTCACATTAAAGTTCTACCATTTCAGGGCTTTTTCAAGAGTATACAACTTCACTGTCATGTTCTGGGAAATATTTTTTTGCTCCCTAATGTTTCTTATGCCTGAGTCTTCACTTCTTGGTTTTCTTTATTTAGTGTGTGTGTGTGTGTGTGTGTGTGTGTGTGTGTGTGTGTGATGTTTTAGTATATATATCCTATAGTGTTGTTTTTTTTAAAAGGGCATGAGTCTGCATGTTCCAAGTAAAGTTTGTTCTCATACTTAAATGATAATGACTATAGAATTCTAGGTTCAAATACTCATAGCTAGACACAATGTTCAAAGAACTGTCTTTCAGTATTCAATGTCACACATAAGAAGTCTGCTATTCTGATTCTCATTCCTTTGCATATAGCTTGTTTCTCTCTGGAAGAGTTCAAAATTTTCTTTTAAGCTATAGAATTATGATATTACACCAAGATGTATCTAGGCGAAAAAGCACTCCTTACTCTTGGTATGGCACTATCAACTGGCCCTTTCAATCTTATGACTCTTCTATCTTCTCTAGGAAATTTTCTTCTATTACATGTTTGATTAGATGAACATTTTCTATCCTTGATTTATTATCTCTATCTTCTAAGTTTTCTTTCATCTTTCTTTTCTTGCTCTATATTGAGATATTCTTGACTTTCTTCCATATCATGAATTCAGAATTCTTGAACTGTCCATTTTGCTTTTCAACCCCTTCTCTAAATTCCAATTTTGATAATCATATTCTTAATTTCCAAAAACTTTATCTTCTCTTAAGCTGGTTGTTTAATAACTTATAAATTTAGTATACTGTTAAATATCTCTGAAGATAGTAATTAGTATTTGAAAAAGTTCTCTTCTATTTCTATTTAGTTCACTTTGGTGCTTCTTTTCCATGGTGTTTTGCTAATGAGTCTTTGTTGTCTGGTCATATTATAAAAAAGGATTTAGCAAGATCAAATGTTTATAGTTACCTAGCACAGTATTTCTAAGCAGTTGAATACATTTCCATGGTAGGCCTTTTCCCAAAAAGGGTGAGCTAACTGTAGCGAGCTCTGAGTAAAGAGATTACAAGTATTTACTAAGCATTTACTTTGTGCTGAGCACAATGTGCACAGGAAGGCTGGGGACAGTTTTCCCACTGGTGATGTATGAAAAGATTTTACTTCAGATTTTACACTTTAGCATATTTACTCTTGTGCAGAGCTGCTATTTCACTTTTCCCCCCTTCACATCTATTTTAAAAGTTCAAAAACACTTTACCTTCTCATTCTCTAGTCCAAGTCCTATCATGTGGAGTCTTCTGAGACAGATCCTATTTTAGAAATCTGGCCTTCACGGCTTTAGCCTGGGAGCATAAGTCACAGGCAGATCCTAGAGTAGTCATTTTCAATCCTGAGCTGCAAACAGAATCACCTGGGAAACCTGAGGACGCGTTCTATCTTTGGAATTTAACTGGTCTGAGCTAAAAGCCAGAGCATCAGGATTTTCAAAGCTCCCCAGGTAATTCTAAATTCAGACAAAGTTGAGAATTACCACACTAGAGGTTTACTAGACCAGCTGTTCCATATTGTTTTATAACAACCCTGATGATTGCCCCATAGCCTGCTTTGGCTCCCTTACACCAGCTGACTGAGCTTGGAGTTCTGCCCATGCTTGTTGAGAAGAATGGTATGTACCTCTGCGGAGGTCTCCTCTACACCTGTTTTGGGTTGGGTTCCCTGAGTCTAGTTTCCATCAGTCCAATTTCATCTACTTTACATCTTCCGGAAGTTCTTAATAATTTCTGATCCATTTCTTGTATTCTCCCTGTTTTCTAGCACTAATATGGATTTCTTCCTTGTTTCTGAAATCAGTTTCCACTCTCAGGCCCCAACTTTCACTTCAGTGGGACTTGGAGAAGTAAATGAGATGAGTGGGAAGGGTGCTCCAAGAATATGAATCCTGCAGATCAGGGGTTCCTAACCCCTGGACCTGACCATACCGTCCGTGGCCTGTTAGGAACGAGGCTGTACAGAAGCAGGTGAATGGTGGGCGAGCAAGTGAAGTTTCATCTGAATCTGCAGCTGCTCTCCAGAGCTAGCAGCAGTACCCCCTCACATCATCAGGTATTAGATTCTCATAAGGACACCGGTCCCTAGTGCCAAAAAAGGTTGTGAGCCACTGACATACACCATTCTAGTGAAATTTTCCCATTTGAGAATACTACCCATTGTCTGCATTCTTTGCCTGCAAATTTGGTTGAAAGCACTGTGAAGCTAGAGGTCAGAGAGCCACATACAGCCAGCATTTTGATGTGCCCACTCTAAACACTTAACAAATTAGATGTGAGAGATGGGGAGTTGTGGTAAGGGGTCCTGGTGGCTATTTAGAGCATTATGTCAGTCCTATTGAACTGTCTAAGAAAGCAAAGCTTCAAAGTAACAATGTAGCCACTACTGACAATTAACTAAAGTAGGATGACTAAAGTATCAGTCATCATAATAATATCAATTAGAATACCTTAGAACACAGTGACTTTTTTTAAACGCAAAAAGGACACTGAATAAAAATTACAAGATTGTCATCTTAATTGACAACAAAAAGCACACTGGAATGGAATCTACAAATTTATTTGCAAGCATTAGGATGCTGACAGAGACAGTAAAAGCCAAAATTTCTGAGAAAGAATAAATCCTGGCAAACTAATATGTTTTCTCTTTCATATAGCAACAAGTTATTAAAAGGAAGCAAAAGTTCACTATTCAGTAAAAGCCTTTTGATTCAGTCTATAACTTTTCAAAAACAAACAAACAAAAATCCTGAAGGAATATGATTTAGGTAAGATTACTATTAAGATATATGTAATTAATTTGAAGGCTGTTAAGGACAAAAGACAAATTAATCATGGGTTCCAGGTTAACCCTGGTAGAACCCAAAAGATGTGCGGATGGATTGGATCTAGGATATAAGAGAAAGAGAAGTCAAGGATTTCTTTCCTCAAATCTACTTAAAGGAAGTAAAACAAATGATATAAACATAACAGAGAAAAGAAATTAAATGCCACTACATACTAGGAACCTTTCTTCATTTAATGGTCACAACAGTTTATGGGGGTGGGGGATCAGTATTCCCATTTTACAGATAAGAAAACTAGATGCTCCAGGTGGTTAAGTAACTTGCATAGTCATAAAAATATCAAGATTCCAAATATATTTCAAGTCTGTTGCTCTCAAAGCCGGTGTGGCCATGACCACACTACTCACTGTACTTTTACAGAGAAGTGACAGAAACTTTGTAACTCCTGTGTATCTATAATGACATATTATAATGAACAATCATTGTCTGTTGTTCTATTTCACTGTAGAACTGGATTTAGTTCTAGGGTTTCTACCTGGTTTTGAATCTAAGTGCATGGCTGATGTTACAAAAAAAGGCAAAGTGGTGAAGCATGAGTAAACTTCAAAAAGAACAATGTGATCTTGGTTTCTGACAGGGACTACTTTTAAAGTCAACCTTCTGTCCTCCCACACATAACTAACTCATTTCAAAGAGGGAAAACAGGACACCTTAACTTCGATAAATGAACATACAAGAAATTTTTGTAAAATTGACTTGTTCCAGAAAACCAAAAAGGGCTTTTGAAAAAAAATAAAAATTAACAATTTATTCTAAAATTTTCCAGTAAATTATAATCTAAAAAGATGAGAGACAAAAGATTAGTCATTGCCCTTTCTTAAAAGCGAATAAAATTATATAATTATTCAAATACATTTAAAATTTTTCATAGTATGTTACCCTTAATGCAAAAAAAAAAAACAACAAAAAACAAAAAACCCAAAAAACATGTTTCTGCTCATTTCTGCAAAAGAAATATGAGATTTAGAAACTAAGGAGATTGGTTACCAACAGAAAGAAATAAGAGGAAATGGGAACAGGTTAGTAGGAATGAGGGAGGAATAATACTTCTGAGTATATATTTTTGTACACAGTTGACCCTCTGTATCTGCAGGTTCTGCATCCAACTGTGAATCAAAAATATTTGGATGTGGGGGTGAGGGGGGAGTTATGTTGCTGCTGCCATGTACTATGTAGATAGGCCTATGATTGCTTCTGTATTAAACATGCACAGACTTTTTTCTTGTCATTATTCCCTAAACACAGTATAACAATTATTTACATAGCATTTACACTGTATTAGGTATAAGCAATCTAGAGATGATTTAAAGTATATGGTAGGATGTGTGCATGTTATATGCAAATACACCATTTTATATGTAAGACTTGAACATCGGTAGATTTTCGTATCTGCGAAGGATGGAGATGGGGAGAGTTGAGTGTCTTAGAACAAATCCCTGGTGGATACTAAAGGATAACTGTAGTTTGGAATCTCATGGTAATGTTTCACATATCCAAAAAACAAATGAATAATTAAAATCAACCAGAGTGTGAGGGGAACCGCAAATGGAATGCAAACATAACCAATGAACCAAACTGTATTACAAATGTATAACATAACCATAGTGAAGCGAGTAACATAACCACAGTGAAGGGAGTGAGGAAGAAAATAACTAGTTTGGAAAACTGTTTTTAATGTATGCTGTAAGGCTAATGACAAGAGGAACTATACACAAATATTTCCTATTAAGAAATTTGTTTTTCACAGGGACATGGGTTGGCAATTCTGAAACCACCTTCTGTATATTCTACAATTTGTGGATGATGAGAGCCAAGTTTCTCACTGTCGGAGAAAGTAGTTTCAAATAAGCACAGGAAGAGGTTAGAAGAAACCTACAGTGTTGGATTGGAATGGGAAGTGTCAGTATATACTCACAGTTTTAATATATATACAGACTAATATAGAAATACATATAAATGTGTGTATATGCATATTGAGGTACATATATTTCCTAGTTTTGTCTGCTAAGAGGTTCTTGAAACAGTAACATTCCATGAGGATACCTAGCACTCAGATCTTACTTTCTTGGAAAATGGTTAATTTTAAGCCTGGGGCAGGGAAATTACAAATGAACCTAGAGCACCAGTGGTGCCAAAGTAACCAAGAGTTTAAAAAACAATGAAGCATGTATATGGAAAGGACAGAAGAGCCAAATTGGAGAAGAGTTTCCAATGGCCAAATATGGGACAATATGAGCAATAAAATAAGTAAGAATAGTAATGTATAATAATCTACAGAAAAAAATATCCATACTGATATAAATAAATAACTGAAAAAGTAAACGGGAGAAGAGGCAGCTCTTTCTTACAGTTGAGCTCCAATTAAATGTAGAAGGAAAAGAGATGAAATCGCCATTAGGCAAATATCACAATAAACTTACATGCATAAATCATTCAGGGATGCTAAAATCAGTGTGAAGGTGTGATATAAAAGAAGATATTTGTATAGTCTCCTAGTATTTCACTCCCAGTCAGATACTTAGTAATTAAGAGGAAAAACAGTAACTCTGTGGTGGAGAAACATGGCAGACCTCTCTTAACCAATGTCCACATCAGCAATGATAAGACACCAACATCGTGTACCTCCTGACAATGATGAACTGAAAAGAACACATCACTGATGTGGTATTTTCCCCAAAATGTGTAACCTCAATCTAATCAAGAGAAAACATCAGACAAATCCAAATTGAGGGGTATTCTACAAAATAGCTGGCCAGTTGTCTTCAAAAGTATTAACGTCATGAAAAACACAAAGAAAGATTAATGAACTATCATAGACTAGAGGGGACTAAGGAGACATGACAACTAAACACAATGTTGGATCCTGAATTTGATCATGGACCAGAAAAAGGACATCAGTGTGGCAACTGGTGAAATTCAAATAAGGTCTGTACAAAAGTTATTATTATTATATCAATGCTAATTTCCTAATTTTGACAAATGTAAGATTTTAGCATTAGGGGAAGCTAGGTGAAGTATGTAAGGGAATTCTCTGTACTAGTTTTGTAACTTTTCTGTAAGTCAAAACTTATTTTAAAACAAAATGTTAAAAAAAAGATTCCCATTGAAAATATTACCAAAGCAGGATTTGATTCAACTTAGCCTGCTCTAGAGTTAACTCTACAGTGGTAGTTTCGTGGTGTTGTCTGTAACTGGGAAAATGTTTCCCCCTTAATTTAGTTGACAAAAACCTTCAGTTTTAAAAGATATATTATAAACTGTTAAATGTTGGGAGTCACTGTATCATAGGGAAAAAACCCCTACCTTTGTATATATTTGAAATTTTTCATAATTAAAAATTTAAATACATGTTATAGACAAGCTTTTCAAGTGGTTGTTCATATACTGAGGATAATTTTTTATCAGTCCTATAACTTTCATAAACATTTAGAATTCTATCATGGAATCTTTAGTGCTGGTAGGACCTTAAATATCAAGGTCTACAGTGTCTGCATCACTGTATAGGAAGGAAGCTAAAGCTCAGAGAGGCGAGGTCTAGTTAGAGACAGCTGAAGCCAGAATCCTATCTCCTGACTTCTGGACTAGGTATTTCTCCAGCATTATCCATCTGAGCTCATCTTCATTTATTCTAAACCTTATCATGAGTGATAACTAAACACTTCAACTGCAATAGTACAGTATAAGATTTAGAACTGTTTCTAACGGGGGGGGGGGGATTTGAACTAAACTGCCAAACTCATAGAAATATGGGTCCAAAGTATATACAACATTAAAGATAAGAAAATCAACTATTACTGTTTTAAATGAACTCTTAAATTTAAAAATAGGCCTTTTATCATAGTTCATATTGCCATCCTTATTTAGTTATAATATTTTTCTTAATGGAAGTATTCTTGTTTTCTCAGAACTCTTTTTTGAAGTATTTCAGCACAGTAACTGGCATCTTTGAAACATTTACCCATGTAGAAAGCATTTACTGAACATCAAATGTGTATAAGGCACTGTAGGTGACGGAAACAAAAAGATGAAGACCCTAGTCCTCAAGCATTCACTGTATACTAGGCAAATGCTGATTGAATGTTAATTGACAAGTAGTATACACAGTGTATACAATATCCATTGGAAAGAAGAATGATCACTTATCCCAGTCCTCTCTCCCAACTTAGCAAATAAAAAAAACGGAATAGTCTCAGATCACTCAATAAATGGCAAAGCAGACCTTGAACCCAGGTCTCCTGACATAGAATAGAATGAACACTATCATCTAATTTTCATCTAACTAAAATGATAAAACTGTTTTAATTTTTTAATGATTAAAACAGTTTTAATGACAGCCAGTGAGATGGGCCGGGGAGCCCTGGAAGGGCATTATGATCTACTGCTTTTTAGTAACGCTGTAACATTAGGCAATTTATATAACGTTCACTTTTCTCACCTGGGGATGATAAACCTTACCTCATAAGAGTGTGAGAAATAAATGAATAAATATGTAGGGTGACTAATGCAGTTCTTGGAACACCAAGGAACCCATAGAATAGGAATTCCTTGATGGACAGGATAAATGTTTTTTCTTTTCTTTTCTTTTTTTTTGAGTTTGGAGAGGCTAGCAAAGTACTTGACACATACATACTGAATAACTATTTACTAATGAAGTCATTACTAAATAAACATCAAATTTAAAACTATTCTTGATATATTACAAAATTTATTTCTATAAACAGATTTAGAAAAAGAAATCTCAATTTCATCCATATAAATGGAACTAAACTTTTAAGGACTAGTTCCTTTCACAACAATACTTACTTTCTACTGTTGCTCCTTCGTTTGGATTTGAGTATCCTTCTCCTTTCCGTTTGATTCTTCGGATAATGCCTCCATCTTCAAATAAATCCTCTCCTTTGAAATCAAGGAGCTCAATCTAGAAAAGAAAAATGGACTTGGCTGAGAAGAGACCAAACAATATCAACTTAACATATTTAAAGGCAAAGGCAACCAACTGTCCTTTCATTTTACAAAATAAAACTGTTTTATACTTATCTATGCATCGTAGTTATAGGAAGAGTAGGGGGAAAAGGGAAAACTGCACTCTTCAATCCTTGGAAAGAACCTTCATGTAATGATAATGTCTGGAACCACATTCTACAGTGCAAAGACAGACAGGAAATACTAGGAACACTGCACAGTGGGCAAAAAGCCACAGCTACAAAGTACTGGCCCTAAATTATTTTTTCTGACTTGAGGGACTACCACATTTTCACCCCAGATTCATGGAATTCCCTTATTAAAATGTAAGAATAAACCCCATGAATCAGGCCTCCCTACAACTGAGGCTGTATTCTACCTTGTTAAGCTGTCTCAGGCATTTGCCCCCCTAATTTTTAAATCAGGTTTGGCCAAATATGGTAATTCAATACAGGATGAATACCTTATTATCACCACTGCTTCTAATGAAGACCTGTGACATTTATAAACCTTTATAAAATTAAAATATCTTACAACTTGATTTAGATATATTTTGACATTTATGTCCCACATTTCCATTCTGTCTTCTTGTCAATTTTAATGTCACATTCACGCCACTGACCAGAACCTTTACTTCTAAGCCTGGTGTCTTTTGTTTATTTGGATATGACTTTTTTGTGCCAGAGACACGTTTCTAAGAAAGCACTGGTACACTCCCCTTGGGTTTGTGGGAAACAATTCAAGAAGCCAAGCTCCAAAATAAACAAATTGGATCTGATTCTCAATAGCAAGCTCAGCTCCTTATTCCATGGCCTGTTGCTTCAGAGCCAGCACTACAGTAGAGCAGATGCCAACAAGGCAACATCACACACATACTTGCCTCAAAAAAGAGAGTTGCATTTGAGGGAATTTTGGGGATACTGCCAGCTGAGCCATATGCATATTCTGGTTTGCACAGTAAATGGCACATCTCTCCTTTCTTCATGGTTGCCACCCCAATGTCCCATGCCTTGATAACTTGACCTGAGAGAAAGGAAAAGGTGAGAGGCTAAAACTGCAATCATATCACATAGTAAGTCTTGGTTTGATGATATGGGGCTTAGAAAAAGAGATTCCATTTTAGACCTGCTTCTCTTTTTAAGCAAAAGCTATAGACCATATTTAACAACATATAATTGTCATCAAATTTCCAGTTCTTTATATATTCAACTAGGAAGGGCTACAAAAAAACAAAAAACAAAAAACTCAGTAAAAGCTACACTGAGAAATAAGTTGTGATTTTTTTTGAGGGCTATCAGAGAAAATTCCCTGCTGAGTAGGATATAAGTCATGTCAATTTCTCAGCTGCTCAAAGATTAAAAAAGTGGCAGTAACACAATCTTTGAAATATGGCTGGGTTGCAGTTGTTGCTTAATTTATAATTTCAACCATAGTAGTAAGTAAATGGTTTCTAGGCAGAGATGAAACAAAAATAGTATAGAAAATGAAATTTGTCCTAAGGAAGCTTGTAATTTAGTTGGGTAGATAAAAACAAATAAGAAACCAGAAAAGCATAAATTGCATAAAAGAGCCCATGAAAAGATTTTTTTCTCAAAATTTAGCACAAAATATTTTTTTAAAAAACAAAATGGCATGTGTCCTTTTGTCAAATCAGATTTTTTTTTCTTTGCCAACTTCCAGGAAACTACAAGTTAATTTTAGTTCTCAACTACAGAACTATGCTAATCTATATATCTTAAAATAAGCAGTCTCAAATTCATTGGGAAACAATAGAAAACGTAGATAATTTAAAGGGATAAAATATAAAATTAAGGTGCTATGTCAACCAAAAACTTAAGTATTTAAAGTGGGATCAGGTAAGCAATGAACCCCAGTGGAAGTGAATCTGAAGAGAGCTATCACCTTGAACTGAGAGTTGGCGGTAGGATATTAGAATAGGAAGACCCTATACTAAGGAGTGTAAGTAGGGAGGAATAAAGCATTTGAGACTCATGACATCAGCTTAGTCTTAGTTATAGTACTTGCTGGTACTATAACTTCTCAAAATATCAGATATTCTCATTTTACTTAAGAATTTATATGACTATTAAAATGCACAGATATGAAGTGAAAGATAAGAGATGATCCACTTCCTCCATGTAAGAAGCCACTGCTGTTTCTTTTGTATCCTTCCAGTGTGTGCTGTTTTTTAAAAGCTAATTTAAAACATAAATGACAGCATACTATACATTCAGTTCTGGACTGTTTTATTTAATATATAACAGATGTTCCTTGACTTATGATAGTTTTGTCCTGACTAATCCATTTTAAGCTGAAATATCATAAGTCAAAAATGCATTTAATAGATCGAAATTACCAAATATGATAGTTTAGCCTAGCCAGTTTCTACTGCATGTGTACTGCTTTTGTACATCGTAAAAAATTGTAAGTCAAACCATGGCAAGTCGAAGACCGTCTGTATCTTGATTATTCTCCTTTAGGAGAAAGTAGAAAATGCATTTTAGAGGTTAAAAATGCAGCCTCAGAATGCCTGATTCAAATACCAGTTCTACCTCTTACTAGTAGTGTGACCTTGTGCCTCAGTTTCCTGATCTACAAAATAACAGATACTAGTACCTGCCATATAGTTGTTCTAAGAATTATTAAGACTATGTCAAATGCATGGCAAAGCATGTAGCATATAATACATACTTAAAGGACAGCTACCATCATTGTAAATACAGATAGATCTACCTCATTCTCCACTGTGGGACCACTCCATAGTGACTGCATAGTATTCTAGTCACTCTCCTATTGAGAAACACATAGTACCAACAGTACTCTAATAAGGATATTTGTCTATTTATGTTTACCTACTTTGTGCAAGTTTATTTGAAGGGTAAATTCCTAAGTGCAAAGGTGGTGTGCATTTTCAATTTGACAGATATTGCCCAACTGTCCTTACAAAATGGCTATTTCAATTTATCTGTCCATACATGGTTCTACTGTGAAAATAGTACAGAATTATCAGAAGAAATGTAAAATCTGCTGTTGATAGGCTGCTTTCCTGCCACTGATGCTCTTTGAAGACTCTGTTTTAGTGTGGGCCATTGAGAATTTTTTTTTTAACTATCAACTCTTGATATTTCAAGAGATAGCTTACACACTCCGTCAAGAAATTTTTACATTGTGGGGTTCTACTGTACATTCATTCAAAACATTTAGCCAATTATTTGCGAACAAAAGTCTGTCTCAGTACTATGAATACAAAGGTGGCCATTCCCTTCTTCCAAGGAACATGCAATGCAGAAGGGCTAGTGGAGGAGGGATATACAAGCACTGTTTCAACACCGAAACAGAGTATAAAACAAGGGACATTTGCCTTGGGGTGAGGGTTGGAACAATTTGCAAAAGCTTAATTCATTGATGATATTGTATGCTAAGCCTTAGAAGATAGAAACATCAGCCTGTCAATTAAACCTACAGGACCCCCAAGCTAAATAAATCATGGCTGTGCCTTTGCTTTTCTTCTCATTTGGGAACATTAAAGCTTCTCTTACTGAATGAAACACAGTGAGCAAAGAGCCAGAAGGATATGAACACAGGTATGTTTCTAAAATTGACAGGACTGAGACTCTTAAAAAGCAACTTCTGATTTAGAAAACAAAACAAACCATATATTCAACGTAGAACACTTGGAAAGTATAGAAAAGCACAGAGAAAAAAAAAAAACTCTGAAATCCCAGTACCTGGGGTAAACTGTCAATTTCTTGGTTCATTTCCTTCGAATTTACTATGTTTGCATAGTAAATTTTTGTCCATATATTAAGAACATATATTATATATACATTCTTAAAATTCTGATTATAATTTATTTGGTTTTGTAGCCGGCTCTTTTAATGTGATTGTCTTTCTTGTTAAAAGATCTTTTAATAGCTAGATACTATTCCATCTTTTGAATATGCCATAATTTCATTACTGTCATTAATAAACATGGTTTTTGTTTTTTACTATTATTCTAAAGTTTCAGTGAACAAGTATGCACCTAAATCTTTACATGACTTTTTTTGGCACAGTAAAAGCCTCTTACCTGACATAATCAGGACTATAGTTGGGTTGATTTAAAATGCTGCTTTAACTGAGGATTCATAAAAAAGAACATGTATTCCTGAAACTTTTGACTTAAAATGTACAGAAGTGCATTAATTCACTAACCTTTTGTTAGAAGGCCTTGTCTCTGAGTGTGGCTTCAGTGATAAGAGTTCTACCTCATCTTTACTATATAAATAACACTTGTGATGTTTCATTTGCAATTTATGTGAGTTTCTTTAAATTGCAGTAAGAACCTGAAGACACACCATAATCAGTATGCAGAATCCTTCTGGTAAAGAAGTATTCTGAATGGCCTCTATATTGTCTTTTACCTACCCCTAATTCAATAGCCATTTAAAAAATGCCTTTAGCCAGCGGTCCCCAACATTTTTTGGGACCAGGGACTGGTGTTCCTATTAGAATCTAATGCCTAATGATCTGAGGTGGAGCTGAGATGAGGTAGTGCTGAGGAGCGGCTGCAAATAAAGATGAAGAAGGTTTGCTCACCACCTGCTGTGTGACCTGGTTCCTAACAGGCCACAGACTGGTACTATTCTGCAGCCTGGAAACTAGGGACCCCTGCTTTTAAAAGTGATTTGCTTTATTAAGTCTTCCCAAAAATGTTCAACTTAGTTTTCACAGAATTACTTTTCACACTAATTTCAATGTTTTATGTACCAAGTAATGAAATTAGATAATTACAAAGAGTACAATATAAACCGGTTTCAAATGAATCCTAGCAACAACCTGAGGAAGAAAAAACCAGCCCCTAATGTCTGAAAACTATTTGACACATCTTGGTAATGTCTGAAGTTGGACTAGGGCATACAGCCAGGTGATGCTATTCTCCTGTTCAACATAAACAATCTCACAAAGCATCAACAACAGACAAGGTCACTCTGAGACCTTGAAAAAGTAAGACAAAACAAAAAAAAACTTCAAAATTTTGTCTAAACATGGACAAAAAAACAAGGTCACTGTGTAACCTACAGAATACCAAACATCCCCCTCTCCTGGCTAATATGAGTGACTGCTACTTCTCTAGCAGGTATAGCTTTAGCCTTAGCTTCACTCTAGTCAGCCTTTCTAGATAAGATTTATTAAGAAACCCAAAGAAACACCCCACATTCTAATAATATCCAATTCCCTCTTCCTTAAACCTTTTCCCAAAATTGCCCAACACAAGCCCAGATCCTATAATAAGTCCTTATGACTTAATGCACTCTTACTGTGCATTTTCCCTCCCTACAATGGTAATAAATCCAACTTGTTCAATTACAGATGTGTTCCCAGTGGTCTGTGGCTGGAGGGCATTGACAAGGGCAACTCAACTGGCTGAAGCAATGTGTGGGACCACTCCACAAAATAGAAAACCAGCAGGATTACTTAGTTTATTTAAAAACAAACAAAGAACATCAGTTAATCTGGAGTTGGGTAAGCAAACTTATACCAGACTTCTTTAGGTTCAATTCCTAGAAGTAGAATTACTGATTCAAAACAAACATCTTTAAGATTCTTGATCTTAACTGGAGGTTTTAATATACCAAGAACATATAAATGCAATTTACTGTTACACTTAACCAGGACTTTAATTTTAATAGTTGAAACACTATCAGCTTCATTTCTATTCCACTTGTAACAAAATCTGAAATAAGCATATTTATACAAATGTATAATGTAGCAATCCTTCAGTTTAAATGCTTTTTATATGTACCTAACTGTAGGCAACTGAAAAAGTTTAAAAGTATGCAAAGCCCAGTATAAAAGCAGTGTGTTATACTTTTTTTTCCTGCAGATTATAGAATTTGTTCTCATTTAAAGAAATCATACAGTACATTTTGAAACAAAATTTTATAGGTTCAGTGTGGCTCATCAATTGTAACAAGTGTACCACTCTGGTACACTTAAAAGGAAGAACGACTATACAATCTCTGTACCTTCCACTCAATTTTGCTGTGATCCTAAAATTGCTCTAAAAAACTGTCTATTAAAAAATCACTTTTTTTCACATAACATTTTAAAGCAAGAGTTTAATTTAATCATTGAATACTTTGTTACAATAAAGACTATAGTGAAGACTTTGGAACATTCTTTTCTCTTTGCTGTTAAAAATTTTTTTTTATTTGTGATAGAAAACATATAACATATATTTTACCATCTCACCATTTTTAAGTGTAGAGCTCAGTATTGTTAAATATATTCATTGTTGTGCAATCAAACTCAAGAACTTTTCATCTTGCAGCACTAACTCTATGCATTAAAAAACTCCCCATATTTCCTCCTGCCCCAAGTCGTTGATAAGAATTTCATTCTATTTTCTGTTTCTATGAGTTTGATTACTCTAGATTCCTAAGTAAAATTGTACAATATTTGTCTTTTTTGTGACTGGCTCACTTTGCTTAGTGTAATGTCCTCAAAGTTCATCATTGTTACTGCATATGTCAGAACTTCCCTCTTTTTATAGGCTGAATAATATTCCACTGTGTGTGTGTGTGTGTGTGTGTGTGACATTTTGTTTATCTGTTTACCTGTAGATAAACACTTGGGGTGCTTCCACCTTTTGGCTATAATGAATAAAGCTGCTATGAACATGAGTGTACAAATACCTCTTTGAGACCCTTTCAATTATTTTGGGCCTGTACCCAGAAGTGGAATTGCTGTATCATAAGGTAATTCTATTTTTAATATTTTGAGAAGCTGTCATAATGTTTTCCATAGTGGTTGCCTCATTTCACATTTGTACCAACAGCGCACAAGGGTTTTAATTTCTCCACAACATCATCAACACTTTTGTTTTTTGATAATAGCAACCCTGACCAATCAGTGTGACGTGATTTGCATTTTGATTTGCATTTCCCTAAGACTTGTGATATTGAGCATCTTTTCATGTGCTTGTAGGCCATTTAAATATCTTCTTTGGAGAAATGTTTAAGTCTATTGCCCATTTTATAATCAGGTTATATGGAGTTTTTTGGTTGAATTATAGGAGTTCTTTATGTATTCTGGATATTAACCCCTTATCAAATATATGATTTGCAAATATTTTCTCTCATTTTACAGGTTGCCTTTTTTAACTATGATTGTATCTTCATGCACAAGTGTTGCTTAAAATTGATGTAGTCCAATTTATGTATTTTTAAATTTTGTTGCCTGTGCTTTTGGTGTCATACCCAAGAAAAAACTGCCAAATCTAAGAAAATATAGTTTTAGGTCTTATGTTTAAGTCTTTGATCAATTTTGAGTTAATTTTTGTATATACTGTAAAGTCAAGTCCAACTTCATTTTCTTGCATATAAATATCTAGTTTGGGAAAAAATCAATTGTTGAAAATACTGTTCTTTTCCCACTGAACTGTCTTAGTGTCCTTGAAAATTACTGACTATGTAACTTTTAAATACATGTTTGCATTTGAAATATGAGCATACCTAAAATAACAGGAAGGAGGCTCTACAGTATTATAAAGAAAAAAAAATATTTTACTGTGGGAGTAGAAATAAAAATATTTTAACTGTAAAAAGTTTTCCTTTCAAAATATGAAAGTTGATAAATACATAAATATAAGGTTCGTTACTAATAAGTTTTAGATAAAAACCTATCTGATTCATTTCTGCTGTATTTTCATTGAAGAATTTTCAGGACAGTACTAACTCCTGAGCTGCAATATTTTGAAAGTTTTTTTTTTCAGATAAGTTCTAATAATTCCATTTTAAATACTGCAGTCACAACAGAATTCCCAAAACCTAACCCTAGCATGAATTTCCTTGGGAGAACAGGTACCATATAAGGGATCAAGAGAGTTCAATGTACATGTTTGCTACTGTACTTTTATATTATTTTTCTTCATTTTGATGAAGTAGCTACTGCTAAAAATATAAACATAACATTACAAACTGTCTAACCTTTCTTGTTTTATATAGGTAACCAAATACATCATTTTATAGAAGTTTTACGAAACGTACTGCTCTTTTATCATATTTCTAATTGTCACCTTAATGGAGCCTTTACTTAATCTGTCATCGTGCTGGTTTTAGTCTTTTTCAATTCTTGTTCCTATACTTTATACAGAAAGTACAAGAATGAAATCAAAGACTCAGAATTAATCCTAAAGCTCTTCTACAGAAGCCTCCTTTTGATAGGTGCAGGGAAGGTTAGGTGGCTCATTCATGTTAACACACCACAGTACAGACAAGAGAGGAACCTTGGGTGCTTAAAACCCAACTGGATGCTCTCCTCATGAGATCACACTCTCTCTAAATAGGTGTGTCACACGTCCCATTCAAAATTACATCTTTTCTGTTTGCTCAGAATTAAAGGAATCATGACATTCAAGATAGAGTGTTTTGCTGAGAAAACCTCGGTAGAATAGGTGGCAGTATAACTCAGCAAAGATAACTGCTGAGAGAAGACTTAACTTAAATCAATCAACTTCTTCAACATAAAATTTCAGAGTAGAGCAAAGATTTAGGGCATTTGGAACAAATGGGTCTGACGAGGCCATTTACTCTGCAGTCATCTAAATTAAATAATGATGTCAGCACCATGTTGGTGGCCCTCGAGGTTCACACACCCCTAAATCAACAAAAATTTTTTAAATTCTAATTTACTTTTCATTATCTGCTATATCAAGAAAAAGAATCCAGCTGATTTTGATTGCTACCTTATCGAAACATAAGATTAATCTCACACGAGCCATTAATTCACTGAGGACCCAAAGGAGAAGGGAGCACTGGCATAGTCAGCACTAAACTTAGAGAGAGAACAACTGGACAGGAAGCATAGGTCATAACATACAAATGTCTGTGAGTACCAGGGAAGACAGAGTGGCAGGGGCAGAAAGAGTTTAACTTCTTAGTTTCTCACTTGCTGTTTCCTTTCCCAGATCACTGCTGAGTTAAAAATTCAACCAATTTGTAGAGTGAGAAAAAGTAAGAGGTTATAGTAACCACTGAGGCATGGTGGTAGATTAGGGGGATTACCCCTTTTCTCCTATACTTAACCTGAGAATGACCTAGAAGTCTGTCATACCTGAGGTAAAAAAAAAAAAAAAGACATTGTAATTTAGCTATGAATTTCCAATAAGCCACATGGTCCACAAGTTCAGTGTGATATAAGAGCTATTATTATTCTTAGAAGATTAAAATATAAGAATATTAAATTAACTAAAGACATTTAAAAGTATTTGAAAAGAAATTAGTAAAAATCACATTTAAAATTTGAAAACAGTGGTTCTTAAGCTTTTTTTCTCAGGACCCCTTTACATCTTAATTGAGGACTCCAAATTTTTGCTTATATGATGTATCTTATTGATAGTTGCCATATAAAAAATTAAAAGTTATATACCAATTCGTTTAAAGATAAAAATAACCTCATTATGTTAATTTATTTTTATAAAAAATAACTATTTTCCAAAAAATAAAATTAGTGAGGAAAGTGGCATTGTTTTGTAATTTGACAGATATAAAATGTGTCTGACTTAATAAAACACAACTGTATTCTCACACCTACTTTTGCATTTATCTGTTGCAATTTTAAGTACATGGAAAACAATTCAAACCCATGTAGATGGTTGGAAAAGGTAGGAATACTTTAATAGCCTTTTCAGATAATTACAAATATAATCATCTGATACTACATGAAAACTGGACAAGTGCTAGTTTCATAAAGGCTGGTTGCAATGTAGAACCTGAAAACATATCAATGAACTTTTCATATTATAGTACATTAGTACTTATAATACATTTCATATTATAGTACAATGGTTCATTTTGATCATGACTGGAATCAAACTTCTTTCCATTTACTAATCTAGCCTGCATACTGAATGGATCTTTTACTTATGCATAACTTTACAATATCTTGCATTGGTCAATGGGAAATGAGTTACACAGATCTTCCAAATGTTAACAGATCTTCCAAATAACATACATTAATACCCACTGATCTCATCATTAAGTCTTTTAAGTTTTAGAAAGCTGTCAAGCTTAAAGTGGCAGATATAAATTTTCCTAAACTGTAATTTTCATTTGAAAACTCAATGGTAACAAATACTGTCAGTTGTTTTCCTTGAGGTGACAAACTCCATTCGTTTTTTAAAAAAATCTGCTAAATACTGAATAATCATACTTTTTGCCTTTTCTAGTAAAAATGATGTTTCATGAAAAAAATGCAGCTAGTTTAACTCTCAACTAAAACAAGTACATTTTCTTGAGATAGTCACTATACTTGGGTATGCAGTGTGCTTTATGTATGCTTCCCATTCTGTGAAACTCAGAATTGACTTAATAAAATATTTTTTATACTATACCAAGGACATTCTTAAATGAAACTGACTCCTCCCTCTTTTTTTCTTATTTAAATAGTAAATGAGGGCAGTAAAGAATACACAGGATCTTATCAGAAGAGTTTGGAAAAACATGGCAGAGTGAGAGACGTCCCCAGATCTCTCCCCTTGAAACAACAATAAGCTGAACATCTAAAACTCAGTGAAAAATATCCAAACTGCACACCAGGACATCTGAACACAGGATCTGCGCAGAACAGCTACCACAGGTTTACAGGAAACACAAATGACTTAAATGGCAAAAGGTATGGATATATACATAGATTATATGTTTATTATACTTACTGCACTGAACTAAAATTTACTATATGTGAAAAGTTAGCTAATCCAGTGAAGACTGAGAGTGTACTAATGAATCAAGTACCAGAGGGAAAAATGTAGTTAGTGCAGTTATTTTCCTTTAGCTGTTATCCTGCAAGTAAAAGCAACTTTAGGGAATATACACCTTGTGGATCACACAAATGGAACAAAGATGCTGTGAGATTTAACGGAAGGAAGGAAGGAAGGAAGGAAGGAAGGAAGGAAGGAAGGAGGGAGGGAGGGAGGAAGGAAGGAGAGGGAAAGGACAGGAGAGGAGAGGAGAGGAGAGGAGAGGAGAGGAGAGGAGAGGAGAGGAGACAGACAGACTACACGGCTGCTGGTAGAGTTTGGTGCCACTGTCTAGATTTGTGCTAAGGCACCAATGGTTGGTTGGTGGGTGGGTTATTCACTCACTCATTCATTCATTCGTTTATGTGAGGCAACCCTTGGTTGACCTCACAGATTGCAAAGACCTTATCAGCTTACAATCCCTTATTTTTTAATTTTTTACACCTATAGCACCTGGTCTTCCTAGGTGGTCTCCCATCCAAGTACTAATCAGGCCTGACCCTGCTTAGCTTCCGAGATCAGATGGGATCAGGCTTGTTCAGGGTAGCATGGCTGTAGACAACACCAATGGTTTTTATCACTGCAGGTTTTGTACCATCAGTGCAAATGTTAACATAGTAAAAATATAAACATCTTAGCATTATTAAAATAATTTTGACATTATGGAGCCCTTAAAAGGATCTCAGGGACCCACCGGTGATCCATGGACCATAATTTGAGAATTACTACTATAAAATATTTGTACTTTTGGCCAGTATAGGATCCACTAGTCCTATGTAATACAAATAGCAATAAATTTACGCAAAACATAACTCAAAAACTACTCTCTTACCTTTGCCAAGATTAAAGACAAATGGTTCATTTCGATCATGACTGGAATCAAACTTCTTTCCATTTGCCAATTTTCCATTGTAATGGACATAAACTTTGTCTCCGATCATTGGTGTTTCCTCACTATTCCCCACTCTTTTAACAATCTAGAAAAGACAAATATCAAAAAAAAAAAGAGGTGGAACTTTTAACTTCTAATCAGAGAACTGAGAAACCACATAGTCTATTTCATATTACCCAGGCAGATTTACAAATAATTTTGTCTTTTCTAAAGGCTCCCTTCCCAGTTCTCTTAATAACCCTCAGTGTTAGAGAACTGTCCTGTTCTACTCTAAATCTTTAATGCTATAATTAATTTTATTGTTAATCACACTATTCCCTCGAAATAATGAACCAACATACCCTTCTTTGGTTTAATGCCTGGCCCTTGCTCTGACATTAAATCTCTCAAAACAGTCCATATACAAGCTGAATAAGACCAAAAAGATTAGTAGACTTTCAAAAACATTCAAAGAAGTCCAAAGCAAAGTTTCAAAGGTGAGGTTTTATTTACTTCTCTCCTTTGCTAAAAACATTAGCTTTGACTAGATTCCACTAGTTTGATTTAATTTCAAAAAGCCCAATTTCCTGGTATAATAGGTTAAACTTCCTATTATCTGAAGAAGATTCAATGTATAAAAAACAGTATCACTGCACAGTATTATATGATACTGAATGTTTTCTGGTAAAGGAAATGCAAAAACAAAAACAACAACAAACAAATCCCTCCAAGCTGAAAAATATTTAGCTATTGTAAAATCAAGTATATTTATTTTGTTTTTGCTTGGCCGAGCAAGCCACTAATGCATTTGGTTAGTTCTGGGAAAAGAAAATCAAACGTGGGCATGTGATGGTGTAATTTATTCTGTTGATCACCTATGCCAAATTAATCATCTTTATTAGATAACAGAGGGTGGTAGCTAATGTCCAGTGAACATCTTTTTAGGGGTAAGGTCTGAATTTTTATCTAAAGATTAAATTATTTGCTCCTAAATTATTTGAGATGTGTCCCTCTTGCTTCATCCTCATATCATCACATAAACATTCTGAACTCAAATCTACAACTTTCTTCATTCAAAAGCTTGGGTGAAAAAGAATCATAACTAGAACTCCATCAAAAAACTGTTAGAACTAATCAATGAATTCAATAAAGCTGGAAATACAGAATCAACATTTAGAAATAAGTTGTCTCTATATACTAATGATGAAATATCTGAAAAAAAAAAAAAACAATTTTAGAAATGCAGATCAGAACCACAATGAGATGTCACCTTATCCCTGTTAGAATGGCTACTATCAAAAAGATGAGATAATAGCTGTTGGTGAGTATGGAGATAAAAGGGAATCCTTGTGTATCTATCACTGGTGGGGCTGTATATTAGTATAGCCACCATAGAAAAGAATGTGGTTCCTCAAAAATTTAAAACTAGAACTACCATATGATCCAGCAATCTCATTTCTGAATATAAATCCAAAGAAAACAAAATCACTATCTTGGAGAGATAGCTGCACTCCCATATTCACTGCAGCATGTTCACAACAGCCAAGCCTTGGAAGCAAACTAAGTGTCCATTGATGATTGAATAAAGATGTGAGATAGATAAATATAAATATAAATAAGTGTGTGTGTGTGTGTGTGTGTGTGTGTGTGTGTGTGTGTGTAGACAGAGAGAGAGAGAGAGAGAGAGAGAGAGAGAGATTACTCAGTCATGAGAAAGAAAATCATGCCATTGGTGACAAAAAGGATGGACTTTGAGGGCATTGTGCTAAGTGAAATAAGCTAAAGAAAGAAAAATACGATATATCACTTATATGTGGAAGCTAAAAGAGGTGAATTCACAGAAATGGAGAAGGGAATGGTAGTTGCCAGGGGCTAACGGGTGGGGAAATGGGGAGATGTCAGTCAAAGAGTATAAATTTTGAAATATAGGATTAATAATTCTGGGGTGCTAATGTACAGCATAGTGACTATAACAACACTGTAGTATATACTTGAAAGTTGCTAAGAGATCTTATGTGTTCTCACCACAAAAAAAGAAATGGTAGTTATGTGAAGTGATAACTAACCCTGTGGCAATCATTTTGAAACATATAAATGTATCAAATCATCACATTGTACATAACATTACAGGTTAATTCTATTAATAAAGCTAGGAAAATAATTATAATTTAAAAAATTAAGTTAAGAGCTACTTAAAAAATCATTACCACCCTTCGAGGACTTCAAAGAGAAAAAAGTTTCAAAAAATTAATCTAAAAGAAACCCCACGATATTCTGAAAGTGCTCACATTCATAAACTGCATGCAGCATTTGGGAGCCTGAGTCTCACTTGGAAAGAATATGCATCTTTAGGACTATGAACAAGTAACTGGGCATATGGATGAATGGCTACCAGGAAGGCAGAAGGCTGTCCACACTAGCAAGTGCTCCTGCGGTATCCCTTAAGGTTTCCCTAGCAAGATCGATTTGTGCCTAAATCTGGAGTTGCCTTAAGGGTACCATCTAGTCTCCAGTCATTTTAATAATGTGAGCTCCATAATACTTTATGTAATCCTGATAACTCTACAAGGTAGGCAGTATTATCCTAGTTTTACAAATGAAGAAACTTCATGCAGACAGGTTAACTAAATTGCCCGGAGTCATACAGGTAGTAGATATGTTTAATCTTAACTAGAAGCCCCACAGTGAAACCTGAAGCTCTAGACAGTGATAAATAATATAATTTAAAGGGCTTACAATCTCAAACTGTCTCTTACAAGCCTAAAAATCTTATTAGTTTATTCCCTAGAACAAAACAGGGCCTGAGGCAAGTTGGGGGCTGTGTTCTCTGTATGTGTGCTCTGAAAAGATGAAAGAGGAGGGAAATGCTGAGGACGGGCTGCAGAATTTCCACCGTCTCTAACAGCATCCTGAAATCTGGGATGAGTAATCATATAGCTACAAGGTTGAAAGGCTTCTGAAAGAAGATATATCGTGATATAAATCAATAGTATAAAATCCTTGTTCTATAGTTGCAAGTCTCCAAAATTTGGCTTGGCACACAGCAAGCTAATAGTAACATATGTATATTCAGAAAAGATACAGGCACAGAACAAAAGCTGTCATGTAAGTAACATCAGACAAAAACAAACTAAAAAATTCTCATTTGCTATGGTGACATAAGTACTTAAAATCAGCTTAGTGTTAACATTTAGAATGTGTAAGATAATATTTTCAGCAAAAAAAAAAAATTAACTCAATTATGCAAAACTTGTATGTATAACAAGAAATAATTTAATATGACTAAAGCCATTTTAACCTCTCTCAGCTTTAGTTAATTCACTTATGTGGTATATAAATACAGATTTTCCATATATAAACAGAAGAATCAGAGGTGCTGATTATCTCACAAGACTTGTGAGATACGAATTAAAAAACACACATAAAAGTGATTAGCTACAAAGTGAAGAAAATATAAAGTGTTAAAAGGAAGAAAGCTAATTCAAAAATGAGACATACTGTCTGATGAAACTTCAAAAATTATCTTCACAGCACAGGTACACCATTTGTATATAAAAACAAATCTTTTTGAACTTTGCAAGTTAGCTTTTCTTTTTCCTTAAAAAAAGACTTTTGGCTAGCTTTAATATGCTTAAATATTGTATTAAAATAACAGCCCATTTGTACACTCTGAGAATAGAGAGACAGCCTTTTGGAGTCAGACATAACTTGGACCTGAACCCCAGGGCTGGGATCTGTCAAATTTAGTTAGATATGACACATGTTTTACTGTTAGCAAGTTAATTTAAATAGCTGGGCCTCAGTTTCGCCATCTAGGTTCCGGGATTAAAACAATCCCCCAAGTTACGAGATGAAATGAGAATTTACCTGTAGTGTTTGGCACATAGTAAGCTTTAACAAGGATTATCCACCTCCAGCCGCTCCCCCAACCCCCAACTTTTACAATCTTTTTGGATAGCAAATTTCTCTACATGCCATTCATCCTTGTGGCCTCACCTTTAATACTCCTCTATCTTTTTTAGAGGTAATATCTTCTCCCTGCTCAGCAACAGCTGCTGCCGGACTTCCTCCATTGTTCTTGGCACCTTCATCAGTAGTCATTATCTTTCATAAGTAGAAAACCTGCTGAGAAGAAATATGTTTTAGGAAAAATGTCCCTTCTTTATGTGTCTTAAAATGCCCTCAGAAACTGAGCTTTACTTCACCTAAGATATACTCAGGGGCAATAAGGTTAAACACTGAAAATGAAAACAAAAACATTTGCAATGAGCATGTGCTGATGTCATGAGGCATGTAAATAAAATATCATCCGACTCTTCAATTCCCCATCCAGCTCTGGTCCCAAATTAGACAGCATAAGTCAGGTTAGGTAGTGATTATATTCCTTAACGTTGAGTAGTCCTTTCAGAACTTTGAAAACGTCCTTTCCTAGAGCCATATTGTTGACAGAAAATGAAGAATTTACCAGGTAATCTGATCAAAGAAATGACAACATATCATAGTAGTAAATAGAACAGGTCTGGGAACCTGACAGACCCCAGTCTGAGTCCTGGCTCCAGCAATAGCTGTTTGACATTTGCAAACTTAATCTCACTGAGCCTGTTTCACATCTATAAAATGGACATAGTACATTGTTCTTAGAGTTACCGTGAGGCATTAATAAGATAACATGTTAAGAGATCAACAGAGTCATACTTAAAAATGTAAGCATTTACTATAACTATTTTTAGGTCTTCTGTATTTTTCATTTCCTCCTCAAAAATACCTATGGAATGAGATTCTTACCTAGCATGATCTTCACAGTCCTTTATAATCTGATCCTAACCTGTCTTCCAGGTCTAATTTCCACTACTTTCTTTTAGTTTTTTCATGCAGCTCATGCTCTAGCCAAACCAGACCAATTCCTCTTCCATAACAAGCCCTGTGCTTTCCTATCTCCATTGCTTTTGGTCACTCTTTTTCTTCCCCATTCTCCCCCTTCAAAAGCTATCTCTGGCATACCAACCTTAACCTTATACTTAGAGCTTGTCTACCCTTTTCCATACTTCCTTAGCTCTTCCCTTGATTTGCTGTAATGTATTCGTAAGAAAAATGATTTGTTGAATTTAAAAGATCCTTGAGAGCATATCCAGATTCTGGAGAACGTCTCTACCTTTTAGATTGGTAAAACAGAAAGAGCAAAGAATTTGGAGCTCCTTAACCAGCTATTTGATGCTGGCTACTTTAACTTATAAGCCTTTTTTCCCTACCTGCATAATTACACTAACAGCAATATCTACTTTCACAAAGTGATCTAGAACATGTGTTCTAGGGCTGGGGCTAACCTGATCCCTAGATTTGAAGCTGACAGAAAATTGTGTTAGGCATGTGGCCTCAGGAACCTTTTTTCTTTTTTTTTAAATCTCAGGAAAAAGACCAGCTAGGCACATCAGTCCCAGGTGACTTGTGTTGCGTTTTTAATAGATGTCAACATCCTCATCTTTCTGATGTTGTATGGTGTATTCTCACTTCAGTGTTCAATGACTTGTGTAGAACCTCCTCCTTGGCTCATTGCTAACAGATTCTAAAATGGGACTGTTGAGTGAGTTATGTGTTCATGTTCTGAGCATATTCACTATATTAAATGTATTAAACAGTACGATGTCTATTTTAAAAGTATACTATTCCAGTGTTAGCTTTTATTACATTTGATCTTAGCCAAAAGGCTGAGAAGCAATCAATATTAGTTCTTATTATCAGCCACCCAAATGGCAGAGACTTTTTTCATACCAGGCAAACCAATGTTACAAAGGCTAATCAAGAGATGAAACAAAATACATGGCTACCTGCCATGATTAATTTCATACTGCTCTCCTGGTTAAGCAAAGAAAGTCAAGAATTAATCACTTCTATAGGTATTCCACAGCAGGCTAATAATGGACACAAGGCTCCCTAAAGTCTCCTGCTGTACCCTCTTGTCTACACAGTCTAAAAGAGCTACTTTTACACTTGTGAAAAATGTCTTATTGATACAATTGACAATTAGACAACTAAAACATGTATTGCAATGCTTTAACTCACTTCCAATTGACCTAAGTTTACTTCAGTGTCAACAAAGACACAAGTCAAATTTTACTGTGCCCCAAATCTTCAAAGAGGACACTAAAAACCAGGGGCTTTGTTCTAACAGTTTATGCCAAACACAAAAGATCCCAACGTTTGGCTCAAAATAAGGGAAAGCCCAGAACAAAGTGTTCTCAAACAAATAACAACTATGAAAATTAAGTATCTAGTTGTATGTGATGCTGGGCTAGATCATTAGAAAAATTAGATGGACAGGGTTGATTCCTAGCTTCTGGAAACCTACCACTTATAACAGATTTCTCTGATGCACGGAAACTTGTAGAAGACACATCAAAAATGGCAGAGGGGTAGGTTTTAAATACTTTGGCAGTCATGGAAAAAAATACATACACACAAAATTTCCCCAAGGCTTCGCAGACACATTGACATCCATCAGTGGAACCCTGGGCAAACTCTGAATTAAATCAATAAGCAAATGAATACCACCAGGTGAAAGGTTATTAGGGAACAGGACAGCCAAATGGTCTCAAAGCATGAACCTATTAAATTACTTATTATTAAGAAAGGTAAAAGAGTTTTCCAATGAAGTGGTCTGACAGATATCCTCTAACACAAGTGACCTGCATCATGACCAAACTCTGTATCACCAAGAACAACACAAAATGATAACATTGTGCCTCTTAATGTGATGTAATGAAAAAGCATACACATGGTAGTCCTACCAAAAATGTTTAACCTGAAACTAATGACGATAAAAGACAAAATTAGGTCATGGAACATTCTACAAAACAACTGGCTTAGATTCCTCATGTTAATGTTATAAAAGACCAAAAAAAGGAAGAAAGAAAAGATGGGGCATGCCTGTTCTAGTTTAAAGGAGACTAGACACAACAACCAAATCCAACATGTGCTCTCTGCCTGGATCCTGGATTAGAGCAATAAAAGGTTATAAAAGTACGTTTTGGGGAAGATTAGAAACATTTGGAAAAAGACTATACATTAGATTACTACTACTGTATTAATATAAACTTTCTGGAGTGTAATATAGTATTGTAGTTTTATATAGAATGATATCTTCATTCTTAGGAGACATGCTGAAGTATTTAGGGGTTAGATGTCAGGATGTCTGCCACCTACTTTCCAATCATTTAAGAGAAAACATGTGCAAGCACAAATATGGCAAAAAACTAAAAACAAAGATTGCAAAAGCACGACTACAATACATCCAAAGACAATGCCTATTTTGAATGCTCATCATTTAGAGATCAGCCGACATTTTTAATGAAAATACTGTCCATCAAAAAACATTTTTAGTTCTATACCTGACCTTTGGAAACAATGGCTTTCTAAAATTCAAATAAATAGGAAACTTATATGATGATGTGCTACCTTTATAAGTCCCATTCGATAAAGGAATTTGCCCTTCATTTTTGGTTCTAACGCTTTAAGTGATGCAAGTGACCTTTGGAATCTCACAGAATAGTTCTTAGTATGGAGTTAATATGAAAAAGGGTAGCATAATTAAAATGCGAAGATGAAAACAAAACAGACTTTTTTAAACTTTAAAGGCATTCTTTTAAAGGCATATCTAAAAGAATAAAGAAACTGAACTTCAGAGTATTTCTCCTTAATTCCAGTAATGCCATTTGGGATACAGATTTTTATAAGCAAACAAATGAAAAAAAATAAAATAAAACCTTTTTTAAAAAACCCTTTTTTTTGATCTAGTGTTACATGAAAAAAGGCAGTAAGAACAGTTCCTAATAACCTATAAGACATTGAGAAAGTTTCACTTTTTCCATAAAAGAGCCTTTTCTTCTTTCCTCTACCCTAGGTTTATTCTGGTTTTAAAACCACTATGTAGCTATGGATATTAATCTATGATAAAACTCACTGTTCTGAACTGTCCAAAGGGGAGAAATTGCTACTCAGTACATCAGAGAGAGAACACACAGTTCCTTCTGTTATGGACATGCCAGATAAGCACACACTCTCCAAAGTGCTAGTCAGCAAACACCCAGAGACACCCAAGAAAAATGAGAATACGCTTAGAATTTTATCAATGGTATACTGAAAACTTCAGTTAACATAACTAAATTGTCATATCCCCCCAAATGAGAAGTCATTGTAAAGCTTTATCTACTAATTCCCCATGTATATATTTTGTCAAAATATATCTTGTACCAGGATATTCTACTAACAGGAGAGTTTTCAGAAGAAAAATAAATTGGAACTGGCTACTTTGTTAGAAGCACAGAATTACAGCACCATTCTTTCTAAGTACAACAGATGTCTGGGCCATAAAAGAATTTAGCTTCCTAAAACGAAGACACAAAAGAAAACAAAAGGAAGGAGATATATCTAAGATCCGTAAATGCAATTCAATGTAAATGCATCTTTATTTTGAACATATCTAAGGATAAACTAGAAAGCCCTCATTTACTTTCAAACCCTGGCCTCTCTCAAACACTCAAGTCCAGTAACACAGGAGCGTCAGGAGGAGTTATTTTTTGGTAGACAAGACATACACATAAAAAAAGAAATAAATATGCACTCATAGAAAACAGGATCAAATATAAAAACAGACAGACAATACAACTATATAAAACTACACGTTATTTTATTTTCCTCCAGTTAATTTCCTTCCTCCACACTGGGTGGAGAATTGGGAGATGATGAACAATACTCCTATACATACTCATCCATTTATTTTTTTCTACTTAAAAAAAAAAAACCTGTGAGAAGACATACAAATGGCCAATAAGCACATGAAAAGATGCTCAAAGTCATCAGTCATAAGGGAAATGTAAATCAAAATCACAATGAGATACCATACCCATTAGCATGGCTATTACCAAAAAAGAAAAAAATGACAAGTGTTGGTGAGGATGTAGAGAAAATTCAACCCTCGTGCAATGCTGGTAGGGATGTCAATGACAAAGCCTTTGTGGAAAAATTGGGTGGTCCTTCAAAATGTTAATCATAGAATTACCGTATAATCCAGCTATTCTACTCCTAGGTATATATCCCAAAGTGAGAGCAGAGACTCAAACAGACACTTGTACACCAATGTTTATAGCAGCATTATACACAATAGCCAAAGGGTGTAAACAATCCAAGTGTCCATAAACAAAATGTGGTGTGTATATATGTGTTATACATTATTATTAAAAGAATGTTATTCAGCCATAACAAGAAATGAAATTCTAATAATACTACAACATAGATGAACCTTGAAAACACTGTACTAAGTGAAACAAGCCAGACACAAAAGGACAAATACTGTATGATTCTACTTACATAAGATACCTAGAATAGGCAAATTCATAGCGACAGAAAATAGAACAGAGATTACCAGGGGCTGGGGACAGTGCTGACAGAGAAGAGCAGTTGTTTAATGGGTATGAAGTTTTTATTGGGGAAGATGTAAAAGTTCTGGAGAACAGTAGTGATAACTGCACAACAATCTGAATGTACTTAATGCCACTGCACTGTACATTTAAAAATGCTTTAAATAGTAATTTTTGTTATGTATGTTTTATCACAATTAAAGTGAGAAGAAATCAATCTAAAGCCAGAGCAGACAAAATTAACTTAATAGAATGGTCAGCCAGACTTAAACTTCTATTTAATCCTCCTACCTTCCCCTTACTTGAGGATGCCTTTCACATTTTCAGTGTGCTGCCAAAGTTCTGAGGCAAGCGTTTAGTAGTGATCACTGCATCAGCTCTTCAGGAACCAAAAGCTCTAAGATGTCCAGTTATGAAAATAGGAGAGGAAAGGGAATCCTAAATGGAACTGCCACTTTACAGCAACAAATTATATCCTCCTTTATTGTATCTCTTAGATATAAACACCACTTTGGTAAACTCACTCTACTTCTCAGTACAAGAAATTAGCTCCCAAGGCAAGCATTTGGGTCCTTCTTGGTACTTTGACTTTATGGGTAGCCTCTGACCTCTTACTAACTGTAGCCTGCTCCACACCAAGTCATGACACCCCATGGTTCAAAGGTATATCTGACACACACACACACACAAACAAACACACACACACACACCCCACTGTTAGAGTTGTAACAAGCTACTAATAATTCTCAGTATCTTTTTCCCCACTTCTTAAAAAGAAAATCTACTTTTTAATTGGACATGCAACTTCTGAAAATAAAGTCCCAGTTTCCTCCCTTACAGCTAAGTGTGGTCATGTGACTAAATTCTGGCCAATGAGATGTAAGAAAAATATATCCATAAAGGATCGTGGTGGCCAGTTCAGGGTGGAAGAACATTATAAGAAGGGAACATCTGAGTTGAAAGTTGAAAGGAACCATTCACCTATCTGCTCAACAAATATTTACTAAGCACTTATTTGTGAGGCAATGGAGATACAGCAGTAAACAACAGAAAACAATTTCTATCTCCATGGAATTTACATTCTGGTAAGACTAGAGATAGCAGGAGTGAGTCTCTACTACTTATTTATGTTTTTAATAGAAAAATTAACTTTCTACCTGTGTCAGTGGCAGATTAACTTGGGTTGATTTATTAGAGCCAGTTTGATTGTAAATCTGCTCATGATTTCTAAGAATAGGTCAACAAGGTAATTTATGACAAAGGTCTACTACAAACACTGTATAGGTGGAGAATGTATCCCATTCATTTTTTTACTCCCGCCACCTAAGATAAGTGAATAGCATATGAGACACTCAGTAAACACGGAAATGAATTGTTATTTTCAAAAGTAGCCAATATAAAGATGGCAAAATATCAGATACTGTAAGGAATCAGTGCTGAAATATCATATTACCAGTTGACTATATTCCTTCTCTCAGTCTACTGAGAAATCTAATCTGAGAATTACACAGCACCTGAATGTTCAACTATAAAAGTAAAACTAATTTTCTGTTCTAATAAGTTGTAATTAAGAAAACCCTAGCATAATATATCTCTGAAATGCATTGTAAGTATGTCTGCGCATACATACACAGAGCATATTGATCTTATTATTATATGAGTCTGGCTTAAACATGGGCAGTCAAGGACACAGAACCACAACTAGCTGTCAATCTCTGAGTAGAGCAGTCCGCCCTTATCCGTGGTTTTGCTTTCCAAGGTCAACTGTGGTCTGAAAATAGTAAATGGAAAATTTCAGAAACGAACAATTCATTGGTTTTAAATTTCGCACAGTTCTGAGTAGCTTGATAAAATCTCCCACTATCCTGGCTCCGCCCTGCCTGGGACCTGGGATGTGAATCATCCCTTTGTCCAGCAAATCCACACTGTATATGCTACCCACCCATTAGTCACTTAGTAGCTATCCTGGTTATCAGAATGACTGCCTGTATTGCCGGCCCTGTGTTCAAGTAACCCTTCTTTTACCTAATAATGGCCCCAAAACACAAGAGTATTGATGCTGGTAATTCAGATATACCAAAGAGAAAGAAACCATAAAGTGCTTCCTTTAAAAGGTATGATACAATATTTTAAAATACAAACCACATTCATTAACTTTTATTACAGCATACTGTTATAGTTTATTATTATTTATTATTTCTTACTGTGCCTAATTTATAAAATAAACTTTATCAAAGGTATGTTATGTTTAGGAAAAAACAGTACATGTAGGGTTTGATACTATGAAGTTTCAGGTATTATACTGGCAATTGGAGGAAGAGATGGTGCAGAGAATTGAAATGCAGAGCAAAGAAACCATAAAGGTTCTTTATCAGGAGTCCCCAACCCCTGAGGCCTCTGACTAGTACCAGTCTGTGGCCTGTTAGGAACAGGGCTGCACAGCAGGAGGTGAGAAGTGGATGAGATAGCAAAGCTTCATCTGAATTTGCAGCTGTTCCCCAGCACTAGCATCACCACCTCAGCTCCAAGCTCAGATCATCAGGCATTGGATTCTCCTAAGGGCACTGGTCCCTGAGCCAAAAAGGTTAGGGACCGCTGTTCTATATAACATTGCATTCTCTTATAGTATTGTCTCATTAAATGCTGTAATATAAATTAAGCAGATTTAAAACATGGCTTCTCTTTTTTCCTGATCCATCAGGCTTCAAGTTTATCAATTTTACTCATCTTCTCAAAGAGCCAATTTTTGATTTCGTTGACTTTCTGTTTTTGTTTTCTATTTCACTGGTTTTGGCTTTTATCTTTATTTCTTCTGCTTATTTTGGGTTTGTCTCTTCTTTTTTAGTGTCTTAAGGTGGCAACTGAGGACACTGATTTGCAACCTTACTTCTCTAATATAGGCATTTAGTGCTATAAATTTTCCTCTGAGCACTTGTGTTAGCTAAAGTTTTATGTTGTTTTCATTTTCAGTTAGTAAGAAACATGTTCTAAATTCATTTTTCATTTTTTCTTTAAATGTTTTAGTTTCCAAATATTTAGCAGTTTCCCAGATATATTTCTGTTATTGATTTTTAACTTAATTCATTTTTAGGCATCCTTTTTATGATTTAAGTAATTTCAAATTCACTGAAATTATTTTCTGGACCAAAATATGGTCCATATTAGTAAATGTTCTGTATACAACTGAACAGAATCTAAATTCTGCTGTATTGGGGAGAATGTCATATAAATGTCAAATAGGACAACTGGTTGGTAGTGTTGCTTAAATCTAAATCATTACTGATTTTTTTTTTGTCTAATTGTCTTATAAATTATTGAGAGGTAAGGTACTGAAATCTTTAACTATAATTGTGGGTCTGTTTCTCCATTCAGTTCTATTAGTTTCTGATTCATTTATTTTTGAAGTTTTATTAGGTGCTTAAATATTTTCATCTCTAAATGTTCAAATTGGGTCTTTTAAAAATATTTTATATCTAGTTCACATTCTCAATCTTTCCTCTACTTTCTTGAACATATGAAATATAGTCATAACTGCTTTAATGTCTTTGTCTACTAATTCTATCATCTGTGTTATTTCTGGGTGTGTTTCTATTTTTCAAGTTTCCTCCTCATAGGATGTATTTTTCCTGTTTCATTCCAAGTCTGATATTCTGACTAGAAGCCAAATGTGAATTTTACTTTGGTGAGTGCTAGATATTTTCATACAACTATAAATATTGAGCTCTGTTCTGAGATGTAGTTAAGTTACTTGGAAACAGTTTGATCCTGTTGAGACCTATTTTTAAAACTTTGTTAGAAGGAATCAGAGTAGCCTTTAGGGCTTCATTGGCCCCACTGCCAAGGCAATGCCCTTCTAAATACTCTACCCAATGTCCTGTGACTTACGAGGTTTTCTCTCTTCGACTGGCGGGAACACAAACTATTCTTAATCATGATAAAGATTATCATGTGGGGGGGTGTTCCCTCTAATCCTTTTGGGTTCTTTCTCAGGTTTGGGTAGTTTTCATATAACACATGCACTTATCAGTACTCATCTGAAGACTTAAGAGGACTCTCCAAAGACCTCTGGAGTTCTCCCCTTGTGCAGCTCTCTTCTCCAAACTGCAGTAGCCACCCTGGCTTTCCTGGACTCCAGCTCCATCCCCTCAATTCAAGGAGACTGCTCAGCTCTGCCTGGATTCTCCATCCTTACATAGCAGCCTGGAAACTCTCTCCAAGCAGGAAGTTAGGATTATTGTAGGGTTCATCTGTTTGTTTCTGCTTTCTTGGGGAATCATGGTCCTGTGCTACCTGTTGTTCACTGTAATTTCACATATTTTTTTCTGGGGTGTCTGTTCATTTATATGATTACAGCCAAGAGAGTAAATCAAATCTGTTATTCCATCTTAGCAAGAAGCATATGTCCATGAGTACATTTTTAAGGCAAAAAAAGGAGACAGTAAGAAAATCTAACTATTATGAACGGAGGTCCAAATAGGGAAAAGTGTCCGATAAAATAACACTTTAGAAAGTTTTGACAGTCTGAAATTTGAAGGGTATAGATTTCCCATGACATTAAACTGATGATAATAAATCTCATTCCCCAAATGGCAGGTATTTATTTTAAATTAGCAGTCAAAACTACGGTCTTGTGCATATTTCTAGAAATATGGATAATTGCATCTTTTACTATATGTAAGAAATGATTATTTTAAATCTTACAAAAAAGTTTTTAAATAAGATTCTACAATTCTAAAGGCCATTAATAAATATACCACAATTTTTTAAAAATCCAAGTTATAAGACGATTTTTCTTCTTCTTTTGATTAATTCAACTAAATAATATACAGTGGAATCATCTTAATAGTTCAACAGTTATAATTCTACAAAAGTTGGATTGTGGTTGATACTGGCACTAAGTCTTAGGTCTATAAAACTTGGTTTTTAGAACAAATCTCAAATGGACACCTACAATATGCAAAGCCTATAAAGTATTTCAATATATTGCGATTTTAACACTTCTTAAACTGGAAAGAAAACCCCTAAACTATTTAGAATACAGATACTCTATAATGGTACTTACAAACAGCATGTGAACAGCAGTCTGTCACCAAGCCACATGGCTTGCTTCTCTGTGTGTCTAAAGTTTCCACTAGCCCTAGCATCACCTGCAAATCTCTGACCTTAAAGAGCAGATGATTTCATAAGAAAACAGCAGATACAGATGCAAATAAACTGAAAGAACACAATGGGCGCAGCAAAGAGCTCTGCTTGGATGACTTCCTTTTCCATCAAAGTGGCTTCCGTGGCTCAGACAACGCAGTCTGGCTCCTTGCCCTCATGTGCCTCAACCACCATTCACTCCAGTTATCATGGTAATTATACAACCTAGCCAGAGCCCAGGAATTTTATCCAAAAATGACAATTTCACTGAGGAAATGTCTGAGGAAAGTCCTTAGCTAAGGTGTGGGGGAGGGCTTTTAATGGAAAGTGAGAAGGCAGAGAAGAATCTGAAGAAAACTCACTGAAGAGAGAAAGAATTCAAGGAGCTGAGTGTTAAATTCAAGACTGGATCATTCTGGCCATAACATAACCTTATACCCCAGCTCCTCACTTTCATATTCTCTTCCTGGAAGGTTAGGTAACTCTGGGTTTTTATCTACAGAGGTAAGCTCTGCCTCTTGAGTTAAAAAAATTATTCTATTAGCCAAAACTTACTTAAAATTTAAAAATTATAAATGAAATATATTACAGAAATTTGTAGAAATGAGAAAAGCATTCACAATAATCCAAATATTACACCTTGAAGGTGCTTTTTTAAAAACAGACTTAGTTTTTTAGAGCAGTTATAGGTTCACAGCAAAATTTTGAGTAAAATAGCCAAAAGAGCCTTGAAAAGAACAAAGTTGGGAGGACACACTTCAGGGTTCCAAAACTTACTACAAAGCCACAGCAATCAAGTCAGCGTGGTACTAGGATAAGTACAGATACATAGATCAATGGAATAAAATTGAGAGCTGAGAAATAAGCTCTTACATTTATGGTCAGTAGACATTCGAAAGGGTGACAAGACAATTAAATGGGAAAAATAATAGTCTTTTTCAACAAACGGTGCTGAGGACAACTGGAGAGCCACATACAAAAGATTATAAAGTAGGATCTTTCCCCACAGCACACACAAAAAAGTAACTCAAAATGGCTCAAAGACCTCAATGTAAAAGCTAAAACTATCAAGTTCTTACAAGAAAACACAAGAGTAAATCTTCACTGACCTTGCATTAGGCAATGAAAGCACAAGCAACAATGAAAAAATAGATAAATTAAACTTCAGAAAAATTAAAAACTTTTTATGCTTCAAAGGACACTATCGAGAAAGTAAAAACACAATGCACAGGATGAAAGAAATTTTGCAAATCATACATCTGATAACAGGATTATATCTAGAACTATTAAGAACTCCTACAACTCAATAATAAGAAGGCAACCCAATTAAAAAAGCATTCAAATAGACATTTCCCCAAAGAAGATATACAAACACATGAAAAGATGCTCAGTATTAGTCATTAGGGAAATGCAAGCCAAAAGCCACAGTGAGAACCACTCCACACCCACTAGGATGGTTATTAACAAAAAGACAGGTAATAACAAGTATTGATAAGATGTGGAGAAAGTGGAACCCTCACGTACTACAAGTGGGAATATAAAACAGCTGCTTTGAAAAACAGTCTGGCAGTTTCTCTAAAAGTTAAACAATTATTTGATCAACAGTTCTAAGAAAATGAAAACATATGTACACACAAAAACTTGTACTTGAATGTACATAGTAGCCAAAGAGTAGAAACAATCCAAACATCCATTAACTAATGAGTACATAAACAAAATGTAGTATATCAGTACAATGGAATATTATTCAGCAATGAAAAGCAATGAAAATACTGATAGCATGCTCCAACATGGATGAACCTTGAAAACTTGCTATATGAAAGCCAAACACAAAATGCCAGTTATTGTATGATTCCACGAAATGTCCAGAATAGGCAAATCCATAAAGACAGAAAGCAGGCTGGTGGTTGGTTGCCTAAGGTAATGGGGGAAGTAAAGAGTGACTGCTAATGAGTATAAATTTGTTTTTGCAATAAAATGTTCTGAAGTGGGATAATGGTAATAGATGTACAACTCTGTGAGTATAATAAAAACTGATTTGTATATTTTAAAGAGGTGAATATTATGCTATGTGAATTTTATTCAACAAAGCTGTTATAAAAATGATTCTATTGAATGGATGGGTTATAATTCATGATATACATCACTTCTACAAAACACTGGGTGAACATTTTTGTGCCCAGGCTTTTAACATATCATGTAATTAAGAGTATGGATTCTTCAGACAGTCTGCTTCAGTAGGTATCTTAGCTTGACAACCTAGCATCTGTATAACCTTGGGCAAGTTATTTAATTTCCTTGTGTCTCAATTTCTTCATGAGATTAACAGTATTTATACCTCTTGGCGTTCCAAGGATTAAATTAAATAATGAACATACAGGGCTTTGCATGATGCCTGTCACAGAGTAAACTTTCAACATTAGTAGTAGAGGTAGCTGTTATAATTATCATTCTGATTTGTATTATTTTCTGAAGATGTTTTTCAGAAGTGATGTCACTAGGTCAAAAACCATAAACATTTATGTGTCTGAATAAAAGGGGTGCACTAATTTGTGGTGCCAGTAGTAAACATATGCCAAAGGGTAACCATGCCATCATCACCATTTGTTATAGTAAATTTGTTTTGTTAATTTAACAAGGGTCCCACTTTGTTCATTTTTGCTGCTTTTGGCCCTTTGCAACTTGAAACCTAAAAGTTTTCTAATTATCCTATGAATCCTGCACACAGTGAATACCCACTGAAAGTGAAATGTGTGTAAGACCCTATACGAGGGGCTACAATGGAAACTGAAACGAGTTAAGGCCAAGAATTTTGCATGAGATAGGCCAAAAAAATTTTTAATTCAAGATAACAATGGTTAAGTATAAGAGAGCTACAAAGTATAATAGTAGGGAAAAGATGGCAATATATAAAGGTTTATAGAGTAGGGAAAAGATGGCAGTGTTTGAGCTGGTTCTTGAAGGATGGGCATAATTTCAACTGGCAAGGGTGTGGCACAAGTAAAATCAAAGCTGGTTAAAAGAACACAGTACATTCCAAGACTACGTGGCTTGAGTACAAAGTGGCTATGGAAGAGAATGGTGAGAGAACAAGGCACAGGGTGCTCTACGAGCACAAAGAGGACCCTCTAAAACAGAGCCAATGGCTATGTGAGCTGAGGGGGTGGGTTTCCTCACAGGGCAAATAGCATGCAGAAAGATACGAAGACATGAATCATCATGACCTATCCAGGGAACTGCATTTAATCCAATTTGGCTAAAGTGAAGGGTACAAGTGGGAAGGAGGCAGATGATGCTAAATAAACAGGCAGAGGTCTGACTGTGAAGGACCTTGTGTACCGAAATAAAGCATTTGAACTTTAATCCAAAGGAAATAGAGAACTGAAGCATTTTTAAGAAGTGACAATCAAGACTGGCCTTAAAAAAAATTACTCTGGCAACACTCCAATGGCTTCCCATCTCTTACAGGATAAAATCCAAGTCCTTCTTATGTTTAAAACCCGATGTGCCAGTCATTGGCTATCTCTGAAATTATTTCCTATTGCTCCGCACACTCACCCTGCTTTTGCTACACTGACCTTCTTGCTGCACCCTCCAACATGTTCCCTCCTCAGGGTTTTTGCACTGGCTATTCTCTTCTGCCCGAAACTGTTCCCTTAGACAGCCACACAGTTTGCTCCCTCACTTCCTTCAGGTCTCTGTTCAAATACTTACTTATCAGAGAGGCCTTCCCTATTACCCAATATAAAAGAGCAAGAAATAACAGCAATCAGCCCTACCATTCCCCGCCCCCCACTTACCATCAGTGACATATATATTTGTCTATTGCCTATCTCTCTTTACTAGAATGTTAAGTTCCATGATGGATCCTGTCAATAACCATACGACACAGGAACTATTATGACCATTTCTAGGTGACAAAAATAAGGGGCATAATATTCTAGTGAGCAGTGGAACCAGGTAGAATGACCCTTGAGCCTGCATTCTAACCATTTCACATATTGACTCTCTGGTAGGGTCACATGTCCCTGATTCTGATTTTAGAGGATTTCCTGTGAATAGGCTCCCTCCTGACAAGTACAAAGATAGCAAAAACTATAAATTTGCACTATGTCCTTCTAAGAAAATATGGATTATTATGTCATTAGCCAAGTTTCAAAGCCAGAAAACATTTTGTAAATGATCAATTAAAATACCGTGGTATCTGGACTTTTTACCTATCCAACAATAAGCCCTATTTTTTCTTGTTTAAGACCCATAGATATTAAAACAAGATGAAAAGATTTTATGAAACTTGAAGGAACATAGCATAATACCAAAACTGTTTTTTTCCAAGACCTTTTTTCAAGTAAATACTCAACTTCAGAAATAAAATTAATTAAAAACTAATCCATCAAAATTTTCTGAGGTATCACTACCAAAGGAAGAACATGATGTTTTCCAGGTAGATAACATGTTATACAGTAAGTATAGTTTCATCTTTCCCTGATTATTCTTTCATCCTGTCTCCCATTACTGAGAGTACTCCTTTTCAAAATGTAGTTCTCAACCCACACTCTTAATTTCAACTACGTATCTCCAATTCTAGTTACAATTTCTCCCTCTTCTTTTCTCCAGTTTCTGCCCGACTACAGATATACTTCAGATCCCTTTCATATCCCTATATTATTAAAGAAAATCAACTTTTTCAAAATTGGCCCCTTCTTTATTTACTTCATTATCTATATTATCTGGCTCTTCTAGGTTTACGACTTTAACATAATGTTTCTCCATTTAATCCACAGGACCTGCTAACTGCTCATTGTTTCCTATAATCTTACTTTCCAATTCAACAGCTATCACCATACTCTGGATTTTCTTCATTTCCTTCCTGAACCGCCACGGTTCTCCAGCTGACTTGCCTACTTCCAGCCTACTCACTCACTTCTATTCATTTTATACATACTGCCAGTAAAAGCTCACTCAGAGAGTACACTCCCAATTCAAGGACTTTAAATAGTTCCCCAGCACCACAAATCTAACTCTTCAAACCGGCAGTCTGGGCCTTCTACCCCTTCAGACTGTCACTAGTAAATGCTTATGTTAAATATTCTAAGAGACAAAACCCTAGAAAACCAACATCTTGATCTTCCATATCTAAATCAGTGCAATGCACACTATAGGTCTATAGAGAATATAGTTCACTATCCTACACTTCATTTCAACTAATTACATCAGGTAAGGGAATATGTTACTTAATCTACCATCTTCTAAACATCTCAAGTTACCATGAGGATTCATTTTCGAAAGTTGAATACTTCTAATCCACAAAATGACAGTGTGTATGATTATCCGGAAGAAACACCTCACATCCCTAGTGAACATTAGAGTACAAAGCAATAAAATATTTTAAGGGGCAAATTTACTAATATCCACAAAAAACTTAAGTATAAATATCCTTTAGCCCAGCAATACCATTTCCAGGTATTTACCTGCAGATATTCTCACAGAAGCAAGCAAAATTAAATACAGAAGGATGTTAAACACAACGTTGTTGTAATAGTTTAAAAATGGACACAACTAAAATTTCATTCCTGGACAATTATTAAATGTCTCCACAATGAACTATTATACAACAATTAAAATTAAAGTAGCAGCTGTATATGAATTGATATGGCAAGATATTTAAGAATGGCATAAAGGGGGGGAAAGCAAGTTACAGAACAGAATGTGTATTATTCTATTTGTGTAAAGGAAATACATATACATTTGTAAATGCAAGAAAATATCTAGTAAAAAATATATACCAAATCATTAATAGTAGCTAATTCTGGAGAATGAGATTTAGGGAAAGAAACGTGGGATTTTCATTTTTTGGTGTGACTGTGTATATAGTTTCAAAAAAATACTCAGTTTATTAAAATTTCATTAAAAAAGAGAAAGAAATGACTGAGTACAGGGAAGGCTCTTAACTCTAGATGAATGTAATTGATCTTGATTATCCACAGTGCAGGAAATATGAACTACTCAAAATGCTTAATGAGAAACTCCTCCATTCATTCAGCAACTATTGATGGAACACTTACTATGTGTCAGGCATTGTGCCTGGTGATACTGACATAATGGTGAACAATAAGGACCTCGGCCCTGCTCCCAAAAAGCTTATGAAAGGGTTTTGGTCTTCATTTTTCCTGTTTCCCTTATAAGAACGACTCCGACAACCTGGTGTGTGTTCTCATTATGCCTATGGTTTCCCATAAAATAAATGCAAATTAACAGACTAACTATATCAAACAAAAACAAAGTCTTTTAAAATTAACTCTTATTTCCTTCATAATTAATTTTAAAAAGTTATTAGAAGCACAATTTTTAGAAACAATAGTTCAACAAGCATCCTTTCAAATAAACTAATAATAATAAGAAGTAACCTAGAAGTTAAATAAAGTTTAAGGCAAATTAAGACCATCCAAAAAGCAAAAAAATGTTACAAGAAATTTTTATTTTCTTCACTGATTTACTCAATTTTGTACAATGAACATGTACAACACAGGAAGACATTTAAAACTGTTCTCAAAGAACCATCTACTGCAACAACAGTTGCTGGGTCAAGTTCAATCCCTTAACTCACTACATACCAAGACTTTTATGGTCTGGCCTTATGTCTCCTAGTTCTGTCAGCTCAAAGCCCATTCCCCCTTCTGATGTAAACAGCATTCTGGGACTTTCCACTGGGAAACCACTGCTCCTTACCTTAGGGTGGACCCAATTCCCAATCTTTGCCAGTCAGTGCTTTCCATCCCTTTGGCCACCACAACAGTTCCCAGATGAACACATCACCCTAACAGATTCAAAATCAAAATCGATCCTGAATAGAGGCTCATTTTAATGAGGCTATTAAAATGATTATCATTACTGACATAAAATGCAACTGAAATTCCTAAAAAGAACCTTGTAATAAATAGAATTCTCATTACGTGGCAGTGAAATAGTCATGTTACCTTTTATTGAAATGGAACAGCAACAACAAATACATTATCAAAAAATTCCCATTTTAAAGAAACTGTTAAAACTTCATGTTTGCCTGACAGAGTGAAAACACTGAATTCATAAATTATTCTGTTAAAAAAAGCTAAGAGAAACAGTAAGAAAATACAGGTTACTAGGCATATATGTTAATCACATCTCCTGACAGTAAATTTTTAAATAACTTCAGAAATAAAGATCCCTATGGGTAGCATTTTATAAGGCACCTAAAATGCCACAATACCAATGTTTTATCTCAATAAAAAACTAATTAACAAAAATCAAATAAAAAGTCACAATACCAACTTTTTACCTAAATAAAAACAATTAACAAAAATACAATAAAATGCCATAATACCAAAAAAAAACCCCACTTGAGATACATTTAACTTTTTAAATAGTTTTGATCAATTATTTCTTTTCAACACTAAGAAAACTATGAAGTATATTATTAAATTAAAGAGAAACAAATTTTAATTCAATATGAGAAAATAAAACTTAACCATCAGAAGTTCCTAAAAGTAAAATGGGCTACCTTGTAAAAGAGTGATGTCCCCCCTTCCATAGAACTAAACTAAAACCAAAACTGTAATTCTCTGAAAATAAGACATCCTTGAAGAATTCAACTGATGTGCCAGCTGTTTTATTTCTTGAACGATATAACTGAACACATATAAGAGTCTATTGCATTTTTTTCCTAGAATTGCACAATTTTCCTGGCTCACAATGCACATACTGTATCTATTATCATATTTAAGCATCTGACAGCACTGTTATAAGAATCCATAATATTCATCTCTAACTAAATGCATATATAATTTTTCAGTCTTCAAATGTTCAGCTGTTAAGTATCATATATATTTTTTCCATAAAACCTAAATACAATACATTTCCTGAACTTTTAGCTTTCAGTTTCCTGTTCGTCAATGGCTATAACTCTGGAGGCAATACATAAACACAGCCCAGTCATGGTATTTCCACTTTTGACAACAGTGGACATGACCTTAATATGACCAGATATAAATACATTCTATATAAATGGTACAAGGCAACTAAAATAACAATAGCAGGAATTTAATAATTTACAAAAATGAAAATGTAAATTATATTTCATATATAAGAATTCACATAACCTCTTTTATAACCAAGAATTCAGAAAAAGTTCCTCTCTCCTGAAAACTAAACTTTCTTTATCAGACAATAACTATGAAATCTATCCTGTTTCCTTTTTTCTCTTGCTTGCCAGGAAGCTCAGAGCTAAATTTAATGTTCAAATACAGAAACTATCTTGCCTCAGATTACTGATGTAAAGATTTCTTTGCGCTCCCTCGTCCTGCTCATAATTTCTTGTGTGATTTATGCTTGTTTTCTGGCTTTGTTTTTAAAGGTCCTTGTCTTTTTTGTTTTAATTACAAACTATCAAATCCTTCCAATGAATAGGTTAATATAAATTATAAAGAAACTTAACAACCTAAAAGAGAGTACATCTTTATATCACTGAATATTCTGTCAACCTACATTTATATAAAACATAGGTCCTAAAATGTATCCTTATTTTCCTCCTTTACAGTTAATTATTTCACATAATTCATGATTTACTTTTAGAAAAGCCACTGTCAAGTTTCTAAAATAAAAGAATGATAAAATGACACAGGATAAAAACAAATCACTAAATTCAGGACACTAGATTAGGAAGATTTATAATTTTTAAACTTTTTTAATTTACTAATAAAATTGGTCTGGCAAAGTTTGGTAATTGTCATAAAATATTAATTCAATAAAGTGTATTTAAAATCTTATATGTTGTTATCAGCATTCTTAGAGGCAAAACAAATAGGTATAAAATATTTAGTCTAGAAATCTTTTAAAAAGAAACTTAGTCATTTTTAAAGAAATTACAGACACACATACGCACACACGAAAATGTTCACATAATACCAAAAAGGTTGTTAAATGGAAATAAGAGATATTAATAAAATGAACAAAAACAATACGAAGATGAAAAGAAACTACAACTCAAATTGACTAATCTAGACAAAAACTAAACAAAAATATATCACAAAGAAAACCTAGAACATAATCACATCAAAAACAGAAAAGAGAAATAACACATTTTATAACAAGGAATGCATAATATAATATTAAAGTTCTCCACACCCGAGTCACAAACAAAAAAATTTTTAAAAAGTAATAATAATAAATGGAAGCAAGACAGCCAAACTTATATAAAGACAAAAAATTACAAAAAAATTTTAATATTCTAAGAGTGAAGTTAACAGCAAAACGTATTACACTATATAAATTTTTTAAAAAGGCTAGCAACGACTCATATAGTTTTAACAGATCTCTTTCAAACAATAAAACAATTCAACATAAAACATTTTAAAAATAGAAAATCCTATGTATTATTTGAAGAAAGCAGCTAAGAAAAATCTACACACACACAAATCCAGCCTTTAAAACGAAAATCCAAAATCTAATTTTGAAGTATTTATCTTCCCTCCTAATGGTGTAGAGGATAAAATCTGTTAGAAAGAGTGATTCAAATACAAAATAAGTAGCAGATCATGAAAGAGAAAAAAAATCCCCTTCTCCCTTCAGAAAAATAAAGACAGGAAAAAGAAACCAAGCCATAGAAAATATAAATAAGTAATCTGCTATAAAGCACTGAGGACAAGGAATTTTTTTTTTGTACAGACATTTGCAGATTATACAATTCAATTTCACAGTGCTTTAAAATCATAAAGAAAAAGTTGTATTTCAGTAAAAATGAATCTAGTCCAGACATCTTTTTTTTTGGACAGAATATGGCAGGATGAGTAGAAATCTAGAGCATTTTTACATAACCCATGCCACTTTTCTTTCTTTAATCATGGGAAAGAATACAGAACATGATTAACAGTTGCAAAAAGATTTCATGATAAAATTATGCTTAACGTGACTAAAAACATTTGTATACCACACAAATTTTCAAATTGTAGGGAGGGTGTCTTGCCAAAATTAAAACAATACATTTCAAAGGGGAAAAAAAATTGTGATAGAAATTCATTTAGGAACTGACATTATTTATATATGAGAAAAGTCACCTTCTCTGTCAAAAGAGAAGAGGGTATTTATTGAGCAACTAGAGTAACCAGACCCTAAGCTTAGGGCTTTACAAATATTCTATCCCATTTCTTATCTAGGTAGGAAAACAATGTAGGAGGAAACAATATTTAAATAAGTTTTTCACTATTATTTGTGGCATATATTTAAATGTAAGAGACTAAAAAGATGTAAACTTAGAGATTACTGTCATAGTATATATACAGTGTCGGGCTGTAAAGTGAAAGTACAATAGTTCCCAATATTTTATGCTAATCTAACTGTCCTACCAATCACTCTGTCCTACTACTAATCACTCTGTAAAAGAACCATGATTGAAACTCTATAACTCTAAAAATGAAAGAAACAATTTCTTCTTAAAGCAGATTTTAGAGTCTTGGTTTTACATGTTACTCTAAGAGTAATAACGCTTGTCCAAGAAATGTAATCATGGGCTTCTCATTAAAAAGGGTGAATTATTATCACATTATTCCTGGTATTAAAATTATTGGTAGTACTTCTGTAATTCCCACCCAGATGAGTGAGAATCACACTAGGATGACAGTAAAAAAAAAAAAAAAAAATCCCTCATTTAGCTGATTGGTAGGGTCCTGCTCATTAATTAGCTGTGGATCTTGAGCATGTGACTTTACTTCCTCTGGACCTCAATGTCCTCATCTGTAAAATGAGATGGCTGGACTAGAGGCTATTTCTCTCCCTTCTCTCCCTTTCTCTGCTCTCCAGCCCTTTCCACTTTATGGTTTTGGTGATTTAGGATCTAGACTGGAGTTTTCAAGGACAGAGAGGAAAACAGTAGCAGAAACCCACTAAACTGGAGAAAAGAAATGGACACGTTTACAGAAAGAAATGGACAAATTAAAGAGGCATAATTGTTCAGGAAAGAAATTATGAGCTTCACTGTCAAAATTAGTTTGAACAGAAGCTCCAGTTATACTGGTCATAAAAGATAGTGAGAAATGCTAGAGATACAGACTTAGAAATGTTATCTATAACACACAAGAATGCTTCACAAATTACCTAAGAAATCCTCCCAAGTTTCCTCAGTACATATGGAAAAAATGTCATACTCCCTGGCTTACTCATTCATAATTCTGCCCTGACATAATCACCATTTTCCAATAGGTTATTCCCTTCAGCCAATTTGGCTTCATCTTTTCAAACAAACCTAGGATTACCTTCATTATCACACAATGTTCTATCTGAAATACATTTTCTCTTCTCTCAACTTATAATTTATCATGTTCTAACCATGTCTGAGGCAGATTCTAAGTGCTTAACATGTAATAACTCATTTAAATTCTCTGTATAATCTTAGGAGAGAGGTTAAGTAAATTGCTTAATATTACAAAGTAGCAGAACTAGGATTCTAACACAGGCAATCTGGCTCCAAGGAGCCTTTCCTCTTAACTTGCTAACTAGTCCTTCAAAGTTCAGGTCAAATTCTGTCACCTTACTGAAGTTCTCATCTGCTTAGCAATTATTCCTGCCTCTTGAGTCCTTGAGCAAGCCACTTAAACATGAGACCTAGGTTGTTATTTACCTTTTGTGCATATGTTTTATCTTTTCTAAGAACAGGATCTTGTTTTATTTATTCTGTAACAACAATATGTAGAACCTAACAGAATTTAATATATGAAACACAAAAGTGTCTATTAATGAAACTATACATATAAGGCTCTGGGCTGAGTGCCTTATATATATTGTCTCGTTTAATTCTCACAACAATCCTAAAGGAGGTCTTAACACTACCCTTCCCCAGTATTAGAGATGAGGAAAGTGAGGCTTAGTAAAGCTAAATAGCTTGTCCAATATCACAAAGTGCTAGTTACAGTCTTAAAGTTTTACTTAAGATTCTATACCATCCTCTTACAGTCTCCAGCCTACCACAAACACCTTTAAGAATCAGTCCTGACGACAATTCAAGTTTTACTTTGCTGCTCTACACTAAACACTGAGGATTCAGAATTAGAGTTACAGATGTTGTCCTCAAGAAACTCACAGTCCATTAAGACTTCAGGACCAAACTTTGATGGCAGAGTCACCATCATCAAAAGTTAAATATTTTAACTTACATATTAAATCAGAATATCAAAAATCCTTAAAAACTCTCTTCCACACCATTCCTTCTCTCTTCAGCTCTCCCACTTCCTTTACCTTAGGACTCATCGCTCTAGTTTCTGTATTACAGACAAGGTCCCGTTAATCCTTACAACTATTAGGATGTCTAAATTTAATTTAGTGATAGATGAGGCTCAAGCATCTATTTGATGGATTCCATGTGCATAACGAAATATGGGCAATGGAGGAGAGCTAGAAAAAACCAGTGGCAAGGAGAAGCAATGAAAAGGAGCATATGAATGTCACGTTGTAAAGCAAAGATGATAAAAAATAAAAAATAAAAAACACAAGGCAGGAAAATGGACACAAATAGAAGGTGAAAGAGTCCAGAATAAATTCAGTGGAGATATGTAGATAAATAAAAACACTAAAATCTAATCCATTTTATGAATGCTGACTCCTTTATTTCCTAACAAAATACATATATTAAAAAGCCACTGAAAAACCATTACCTAGGAACAGTATAAAAATTAGAAAGTTTTTTCCTGAGAAAACACTCATTTTAGAATTTCAGAACTGCAGAGACCTTAAAACACTATCTAATCCAACTCATTCATTTTACAACTAAACTAAGGCTCAGAAAGGTTAAATTACTCACCCAAGATCAGAGTTTACTTAGTAGCAACACTTTTGAATCTCATCCCAATGTCTATGCCTACACCACACTAGCCTTCCCAGAAATGGTGTCTTCCTCTTCCATTTTTCACTCTTAATGACCATCAAATTGATTTCTGCATGAGCATCTCAGAATCCTCATATTATTCCTAGTTCCCTTATGAGAAAACCTGATATTGTGGATTATCTAAAACAATGTAAAATGATTATCTTATTCTTGAAGTTAGTAATCTTAAATTGGGTCTTGGTTCCTACCAGGAGTAAACACAAACATGTCCGAGAAGAGCAGAAAGGTGAAAGATCTCCATAAACTGACCAAAGGCAAGCCAAATTCATACATTACAATCCTTCTGGAAAGGAATCAGGCCCAAACCCCCTGGAGGCTGGATAACTGCTGGTGGGAAGTACAATGGATATCAATGATTTTCCCCTTTCTATTTTAATATTCTCCCACCAACTCCAAGCTCTGTAAAGAAAATGGAAAGTAATGCAACAGAGTTATATCACTTTTAGCAAAGGTGGCTTTTTGATGGATACTATCTTGGCCAGGAAATATGGGACAAAGAATAGGAGAAGAGTTGTAAGATAAACCCACAGACCCATACTTTTTGCCATGAAAATACTAGGAAGTTCTGAAAATGTGTTATCTATACTCAGTATTTTCACCACTGCAAAGCATTTGTTGATATTCTGGGCTGGAAGGAACTCATCCTGGTCCATCTGTTATCTAAGAAAGTCTGCTGCTTATATTCCTTGATAAACCGTGGGCCCTGACATCCACTGTTCACTAGGTTATTCAAGTTGAGTGATTTGGAAATCATCTAAAATTATACCCCTTTATCCACAGTTTCACTTTCTACAGTTTCAGTTACTCTGGTATATGGAAATTTCCAGAAACAAACAATTCATAGGTTTTAAATTGCATGCCATTCTGAGTACTATGATGAAATCTCGCTCCATCCCACCCGGGACGTGAATCATCCCTTTGTCCAGCTTATCCACACTATAAATGCTACTCACACATTAGTCACTAAGTAGCTGTCTAGGTATGGCCATGCCTGTATCCAAGTAACCCTTTTTTTTTTTTTTTACTTAATAATGGCCCCAAAGCAGAGAGTAGCAATGTTGGAAATTAGGGTATGCCAAAGGGAAGCTGTAAAGTGCTTCCTTAAAGTAAAAGGTGAGTAGAGTACAATAAGATATTTTAAAAGACAAACTACATTCACATAACTTTTATTGTGGTATATTGTTATATTTTATTCTTAGTTGTTCTCTTACTACGTTTAATTTATAAACTAAACTTTATCGTAAGTGTGTATGTACAGGAAAAAACATAATATATATATATATGGGTCAATACCATCCCTGGTTTCAGGCATCCACTGGGAGTCTTGGAATACATCCCCTGCAGATGAGGGAGAACTACTATGCATCATTTTGGTTTAAATATAATGATTACCAAGACCTTAAACATGATTTATTTGCCTATAAGGCTGATTGAAGCCTTCCCTTAGAAGGGGAAAAAATGCCCTATTTTACTTTAGAAACATATCTTCATTTTGATATGTATGAAGTTCATTATAAATTAAGTATATCTTCCTGGTTTAACACGTTTGAACCAAATTATGAACACAGTAGAAATGAAGATACAAAGAGACATTTTAAAGTTAGAAACAAAGTGATTTAGTGATTCACTGAGTTTAAGAAGAAAAGGAAGAGTAAAAATGACCAGTAAGAATAGGAACAATGGAGTCATTAGCAGCTTAAGAGAAAAAGTCCAGAAGAGAAGCAATTTTTTTGCGGGGGTGGGAGGCCGAGGTGTTGGGTATGCAGCTGCTATAGCGATGGTATGTAAGCATATTTAGTTTCAAGACACAGGTGAAAATTTGAGCCTCATATTTGGAAGGCATCGAGTTTAGGTAGAAGATACAGATTTGGGACCTAAAAAGAACAGCAATTACCGAGCTTCTGAAGAGAAAGTAACGAAAACATTTAAACAGCATTCCTCAGATACTACACTTCGAAGATAATCTAACTTTCCAAGTGAATAGTACTGTATTCTATCGATATAGAATATTTGGACTAATAAATTCTAAACAAAAAGCTAAACAGTTAATCTTCCTGTTTCAGGCTATGAACTGACCAAAAGAAGCTAAAGATAATAATTGTTTCATAATTACCATTTGTCCAAAGTCAAGTCTCTGAGCTAAAATACACTGCTTTTTAAGTTTCTTTATAACAAAACTTTTGAAAAATATTGAGAAAAATCTGGTCCACTAATACCACTGTTTCATGATATCTGTGCGAATTTAAGTTTTAAAGACACATTAACCAAAAATTTGATAATTAATAAATCTAGAGAATAAGTTCATTCTCTCCAGTTCTGTGTAGTTTCAAACTTCTATAATGAAAAGTCTAAAATAAAAGGCTACATTCCAATATTTTAAAAGGTCTATCTGCAGTAAAGGCTTGACAACTCAAAACAAAATTCTAACAAAAATTTTTCAAGTATTTTATTCATTCTTGACAAACCAATGAAATTTAGTGTGTATGAAGGGAGAAAATGCCCTGTCATTTCAGAGGAACATGGATATGCTCATTAACTGGAAAAAGTTAGTCCTTTTATCCATGTTGATTGATGTTGGACATCTGTCATTTTTCTCTTCAATAAACAAATTTTTGTTGAAGAAAAATATATAGGCCAATAAATGTACAGTTTTAGTTAGTAAAGGCAAAACAGATGTTTATCCCCAGTATCAATTATCAATTTGTTGAACCTGATGAATCTCTTATTACTTTAAACATCTTCTATTGTAGTAAATAACCAAATAAGCAACTTACTTATGTTGATGCAAAAAAATAAAATAAAAAAGTTTAAGTGAACCAATATCCATAAATTATAACTAATCCTAAATTGTAAAGAACATATACATAAAACAGTAGAGGGACAGTGTTGAATGTTATTTAACAATTATAGTCTAAGCTATGATTTAAATAGATATAATTTAGATCAAATCACTCTACTGAGAATATTGAAGCACTAAAACTAAAAGCAACAAATTCACCACTTAGTTTTACCATTTAACAATGATCATGAACAGTTTATATGGTTTATAAGCATCAATCTTTCCTATGATAAACAGCACCACCCCAAAGTGACATTTGCTTTCCTCCTGTCTGGTAACGACTGGACAGTAAAGGTGGTACATGTCTGTGCAAAACCTAGCACACTGTAGGTGTGCAACTCTTTTAACAGGAATAATCACCACCTATTAATTTCCAGAAAGCTATTGCTATCTGTCTCATTCCTTAGGAAACATGCATAAGGATGACAAAGTAAAGCAGGGTTTCCTTGCTGGCAGTTCTGTCTTGAATCATTTTGGGTATCCTGTTTCTTCTAACTGAAATGCGTCTTCATGAAACTTCAGAAAGCAGCAGCATAAATACATATATGTAGAGACGAAAGACTGTTAGTGATTCTCTTTCTACATCATTATTAAATCTGGAGAGAAGTTGTTTCAATTTTGCATATAATAAGATTGTTCTCCTATTTCAACAATTTTGTAGCTTTTTACCCTTCTAAAGTAAAAAACACATGCTGTAATATGCAAAGATCTTAAGTACTCAGTTAAGTCTGAACAAATGTATATACTAACATTGGTGAATCTGGGCATTCTTTGTAATAATCTTGCAACTGTTCCATAAGTTAAAAAAAATCACATGAAAATAGAAAGTTACCAAAGTGTACACTGGAATTACCATCACCTAAAATCAAGCTATAGAATGTTTCCATCTCCCTTGAAAGTTCCCTTTTGCCCCTTTCCAGTCAACCACAGCCCTAACCCAGAAACCACTGACCTGATTTCTATCAGTCTTGCCTCTTCTTTTATTTTTTGTAAATGGCATCATTTTGTACATATTTGTATCTGGCATCACTTACTCAGAATAATGTTTCTGAGATTCATATACATTGTGTGAATCTATAGTTCATCCCTATTATGAAAAAAGCTATGAACATTTTGCATCAAGTCTTTTTGTGGATATGTGCTTTATTTTTCTTGATGCTGTAAGATTTAATTTAAAGTGTGGGGGGAGATTCACATAATCATTTAGCAAATATAGTTACATATATAAAATGCAAAGAGATTCATATATATATTTTGCAAATATAGTTACTTATATAAAATGCGAAGAACAGACATTTCACCTAACCTGTGTATCTATGTACCTGTGTGTGTGTGTGTGTGTGTGTGTGTGTGTGTGTGTACAGTTGTCCCTTAAACAACACTGGTTTGACTATGCAGGTCCACTTATACATGGATTTTTTTCATTAAATACAGTAAGCGTATTTTCTTTTCCTTATGATTTTCTTAACATTTTCTTTTCTCTAGCTTATATTAATAAATATAACATAAAAAATACATGTCAACTGTTTCTGTTATCAATAAGGCTTCTGGTCAGAGGCAGGCTGTTAGTACAGTCAGTTCTTCACATGTGTAAATTCCCAACCACAAAATGAAAATATTGTTTTGGATCTGCAGTTGGTTGATATGAAACCCACAGATGTGAAGGGCTGACTATTGTTAACTTTCGGGCGAGTCAAAAGTTATACAAGAATTTTCAGCTGCTCAGAGGTGGGTTCCCCTAATCTCTATATTGTTCAAAGGTCACTGTACACACATACATGTATGCGTGCAGGCACATGCATGCACACATACATACACGAACAGATTCTGAGAAGTCCACTTAGAAACAAAGGTATATTAAAAGAACTTATAAAGTTCATAGTAAAAATAAATCTAAAATGGGAAAGATAACCATCTCAAATTTCCTTAATAAGTACTGTTTTAACCTAAGAATTAAAAAAAAAATTTCTTTCCACGTTAGTTACTCTGTTCTGCTTCCCATAACAAATCCCCTTTCCAAATTAGAATTTCAAAACATTAAATGTTATCATCTACCATGTAATAATTTTTAAGTTAGGGGCAAAACCTAAACTGTGTCAAGATTACAAGTTTTTATTTTATTGTCTTGCTTTTTTTTTAAAGTTAAACATGAAAATCATTCCATTGGTTAATATTTAACATGGGTAAAGACCATTCCATCCTCATTCAGAATATATTCCAATAATGATTCAATCTCTAGGATATTTTCTGTTCCAAAAAGTAATTTGATGAAGCATTAAGTCTGTGATAGAGACATTCTGACTTTCAAAGTCCACTGTGTAATCTTCAGCTGACAATTGAGGTACTTTAATTTCTAGAGATAGAAACACTAATAAACATACATGCAAATCTTATTTTTGAAGAGATCAAACTGAAATTCTCAACCCTGCTTCTGATGATTGAACAGTCATTTTCAGGTACTAGGAGTGGCTCTTCATTTAACATCATCTGTAAATCACCAAAATGGAGGCAGAATGTTAGAAATGGTTCTAGAAATTATCCACTGCCTGCTTCAGAAAGTGTCTGCAACTACAAAAGGAGGGGAAAAACCCCTCATCTAGTCTTTGATCTTTCTTCATCTTATATTTCTTCTTCCAAAAAATAAGCAATTTCAAAAAAATAAAACTGAAATATACTACATTTTTAATCTTAAAAAAAAAACCTTAATATTTGGAGGTTCCCTAACTTTCACAGATGTATAACTGTCTATTTAAAACCTATTCCTTCATTCTTAAAATACATCATTTTCATTTCTCTAATAAATGTACCTTTTTATAAAACAGCTTTAACTGTTACAAAAATGCCAGCAGCTCCAAACAGGTACAAATCCTCAATTTACTTTCAATATCTTTTGACCAACTGTTTTAGAAAACTAAAATAAAATTTTATTCTTATTTTAAAAGTATTTTTCTTCCAGACCAAGGGTAGAAAACAAGTATACCAAATGTGTAGATCCTATATTCCATCTGGTGATCTCTCATTAACCAGATATTTCTGGGAGACTCTCATTAACCTGATATTTCCCCCAAAGACATACTATCCCAAATTACCATAAAATGAACATGCCCCATTTAAGGACAATAGTCTTACATGTTTAAGTTTCAGCTGAGTGCAAGTCAATTCTCATCATAACAAACTACAAGGTGCAAATTATTTTGAGTACTCAAATTTGTTTCAAATAGTATCAAAATATCTTTAGTAACCTGTTAGCTACACAGATTAAAGTTACAAGGGTGCAGAATGCCCTACACTGTGAATTATTTTAACCTATCTCATTTGGCAGAACTGTTTTTTTTTTTTAACATAAAAAAAATCTTATTCGCAAATTAAATCACGCTTAAGTGGCTACTGATTTTAAATCAAGTTATATGATTTACATAACAATGACCCCTCCACTCAGTCTGATTGTAGATTTAACTTTACACTTTCCAAAGTTAATGTCAGAAGTTAAAAATGCACTGTAGAAAAATTCAGAAATGTGAAGTAATGAAAAACAAATTACTAACTAGCTAGGTTAGAAAGTCCAAAAAGTTTCAAAACTGTAAAATATACATTTTAATTGTTCAGCATTAAATAATTACAAAATTTCATGTGCCAAAATATGTGTAATACAAATTTTCCTTCAGGAATTTTATAAATTATGTTAAAGGCCTACTGCTGATATTCCTTCACACCACGGATATCTGGCATGCATATTACTGTTAAATAAAGCAGTAGTAATGTCTAACAGTGTTATCTGATTTATCCTCTAATTTAGCTGTTTAAATGTCTTTGTTTTTCTGTGGGGTTTTTTTGGTAGTGTTATTCATTCAAAAATATTTGCCCACTCCCAAACTCAAAAGGAGCCACACCTGGGGGTAAATGACGTAAAAACACTTCCAATATTTACTGTATAGATGTGAGAAACTTATGCTTAATTTCGAAATAAAATGTAGTTGATAATTCTATGATCTGGTCTACCACAAGTTAAAATGGACAAATATTAGTTAAATATCTAAAACCTGAATTTGAAAATGGGCTTTTAACTATAAGTCACTTTTAAAGTTCCCATAATATGCTTTGTGTAAATAAAACTATGAGATATAACTTTAATTTATGATATTTGAGCATCATTATAGGAAAAGATTATAAAACTTCTAATTAATAATTAAACTAATACATTCTATACACTTTAAAGGGCAATTATAAGATTCTCTACAGCTATTTATACAGAATAAAACCCACTTTACATAAAAATGAGCCATCATTCTACCAACCTACTCTCACTAAGGGTCAAAAAGCTAACTCAACTTTTTAATAGTAATTATGTCTTCTACAGCTATAGAAAAGGGATATTCATTCTTTTCTAGATTGATTCCTTCTAACTAAGAAAACTTTACTTAAAATAACCCAAAGCTAGGTAATTCTTTTCCAATCCAAGAATGAACAGAAAATTTAAGATTTAATTAGTTGCCTAATCCAATATTTTTTAAGTTTTTCATGTTGAACTGGTTAAAATCCCCAAACTAAAAAAAAAAAAAACTAAAGATTCAGAAACTTACTTTTGTTAAATGTTAGAAAGACGAAAGGCCTCAAAATATATAAGCCTGTTGTTTTAGAGAAATAACATGTTTATAAAAACCATCTTTGATTATCTTTTTTTAAATCACAAATAGTCACAACTATAGCCTCTTGGTTAAAGAATTCAACTTTAAACAGTGTTACTAATTAGCTAGGTAAATAAGTAAAATTATCATTCAATGAAACACTAACAAGGTAGCATATTTAATTAACATTATAACTTTATAATTCTTAAAAAGTCAAACTTACATCTATTATGTATAAATCATACCCAATGCAAAATATAAAACAAGACACACTAGGAAAAAACTGAATAAACTAAATCGCGTTTCTTACAAATGAATGTTAATGATCCTCGTCTAAAATATACATTTTACATTTTTTAAATAATTACAAAAATTATTTTTAAATATAATTTTCTACAGATGCCCTAAATTGGTCAGGGCCATACTGCAGATTGTTAAATGAAGGTCAGTTGGGAGACAAACTGAAAATAAGTGCAAGTATGACAAAAAAATTTTTCCGCAATAATTTAAGTCTATTCTTGAATTCTGACTCAAAAAGCAAGAGAAAAAGCTACTATAATTCTCCCAAGTTTTTTTAAAACCCTTGGGTGGGGGGGAGGGAAGCCCACGGCAGAACTCGACAGACCAGTAAAAATAACCATTGTTGCCTTAACTTTTCCCTTCTCCACAACCTAAGAAAATGAGAAGACAATGAAAATAAACACTCCTGGCTACCCTCAGAGAGGCAGAGAAAGCTCTCATTCAATGCTAAGTCTTATTCCACTGGAAAACATACTCCTGAAAAGTAAATCCAAAACCACGAGCTCAAACTGCTCCATGCAGAATTTACTGAATGGCGGCCAAACGTCGTACACGCTGTCCTGAACCACACTGAAGGATATCTGGAGTTCTGCGTTCTCCATTTACAACTTGTACCTTACTATGCTTTCGCCGCCACTGCAAAAAAATCGACTTTTTAAAAAGGAGACGAAAAGGGTTCTCCCGCCTCGTCCATCTGCGGGCTGACCCCCACCCGCATTTTTCTAAACCGGCACTGACTCTGACTCCTACACTGCCGTCCGCACACCTCTTGAGGTACCCGTAAGCGGTCAGGCATTACAGGGTCCCAGCAGCGAAGTGAACGGCGAGCCCTACGGCAACGTGTGACTAACTGGCTTTCGGCCGGCACTAGGATAATCACCTGTTAGAATGGGCGCTGCACGGGCACCCTCCGAGAGCGCCAGAGAGCGAGGATGCTGTTCGCAGTCACTTGTCCCAGGGCGGCAGGTGAAGGCAGTGACTGCGCATCCACACCCACCGCCCCGGGAGCGAAAACCCAAAGCGAGGACCGCAGCAGCCGGACGCTCCGTTATCCTCAGCCTCCACGGGCCCTGCCAGGTGAGCGAGGATCCATCGCGCCCTCGGCGTCCCGGCGCACGGCTCACCCTGGCGCGACTTCTCCCGCCGCCCGGGCCCCGAAAGGCGAAGTTTCTCTCCCGCCCGCGGCGGTGGCGGCGGCGGCGGCTCCCGCGCCGCCCGGCGGGTCCCGCCGCCTGCTCCGGGCGACTGCGGTCACGGCGCCGGGCCTCGGGCGAGTCGGGGAGCGCGGACGGGAGCCGGAGCCGGGACCTGTCAACCCGGGCGGGAAACAAAAGCCGGTGAGGACGGGCAGGCGCGCCCGCCTCGCCGCCGCCGCCGCCGTGAGCGAGCGCGGGGCGGGGAGCGGCTCCCGGGCCGGGCCGGGCGGGGCGCGGAGGGGCCCCGCGGCGGAGCTGGGGGGCCCTTGGGCGCCCCGGCCTCGAGGCTGCTGCGACCCCGCTCGCCGCGAAGCGCCGTTCCCGGGCCGGGGAGCCGCGCGAGGGGGCGGGGAGGCGGCGCGGCGGCGGCCGGACCGCGAAGGAGGAGATTCGGCTCCCGGGGCGCAGCGGCCGCCCGCCCCATCCCCGCCGGGGGCCATGGCGCCGGTACCTGTGGCCACGGGCGCGCGTCGACTCCGTCTGCGTCCGCCCGCCCCGCAGGCCGCCCGCGCGCTGGACGCCGCCGCCGGAGACTGGCAGCGCCCGCAAGCCGGCCCGAGTGCCCGGGGCCGCGCCCGGCGCCGTCCCGCCCCCGCCGCCGGAGGACCCGCCTGCCATTGGGCCCCGGCGCCGTCAGTCCGCCCCCAAAAGGCGCGCGGGCTGCGCTCCGCTCCGCCGGATTGGCGGCCGCGCGCTGTCCATGCAAATAAGGCCCCGCCCCCGTCGATGTGCACCTCCGCCTTAGTGTAACCTCCGCCTCTTCACGCCAGCCCACGTGTCTGGCCCTAGTCCTTTGTGGGGGCGGGAGGGAAGGGATGGAGGACACCGACCGACCCTCCCACCCCCACCCACACCCCCGCCACACACTCACCACCCCTTACCTCCAGAGAAAGTCGTGCCGGAGCAAGCGAGTTGACTTCCCATTCGAATAGTCCTTCTGGAAGCTCTGACTCTGTTCACCCGGCCCGCCCGGAGGATGGAGAGGGGCAGGCCAGGTGAGCCCCAGGAAACAACCCCGGGAAGGCTGTGTTGCCCAGTCGGACTGGGTCTGGGGAAAATCCCGTCTCGAGAATCAATTTAGCACACAGCGCTTCCTCCGCTTCCCTCGGGGCGCTCTGGTAAGACTGTGCGTTCCCGTGGCTTTCTACCTTTCAGGCGTGAGATCCCAGACGGTTGAGACAGCAAAGGATCAAAAAAATGGCCATGTTCTAATCACCACTCCTCCCCCGAAGGGTAGGCCTGCTAAGCAGCTCAGCTTCACGAGGGGCCCAGGATTTCCTGGGCCTTGAGGAATAGCTCGATTTTTTCATTCCTCGAGGAAACATAAACCCATAGCTATGGCGCATCATAGTTACCTATGAAAACTATTGTCTCATAACCAGATTAGAAGCCATATCTCTCAAACTCCCAATCTGCTCTCTGCACTGTACCACATTGGACATTTAGGTATTTATGAAGAGCCACTTCTACAAATCATCCTGCCTTGGAGAGGTGGTATCTGTAGAAAAGACAATCGGAGCCACCACTGAAACCGCCACAAGGGCTAGAGCCCTGCCTTGGTGCCTAGATGCTTCCCCTTTTACAAGGAAGAGTCACTGAAACAATTTATACATTAATTTAGCAAGACAATGGTGATTAAAACTACTCTGCATACTAACACCAATTAATTAAGTATCTACTATGTTCACCAACAGCAGATTTTAAGCACTGTGCTATGTACAGGGTATGCAGAGGTGAGAAGACATTGTCCCAGCCCATCAGAACTCCAGCCTAGGAGATAGCGACATCCACATTGCATGTCAGTGCTTTTCATGTTACAGGCACTGTGACAGATGTCTGTATAGGGCACAGTGGAAGGATCCAACGAGGGAGGAATCAGCTCTTCCTGGAAGAGGCAAAGGAAGGCCTCATTGAAGAGGTGACACTACAGCTGAGTCTTAAAAGATGAAGTCTTAAAAAGGTTGTGTTTACCAGACAGAGGGATGTGGAAGAGAGAGAAAAGGGACTCCCAGGTGGGGATGGGGTGAGGGTCAAGGTGGGGAATGCATGAGCAAAAAGATTACAGACCTGGAAAGGCTTAGTCATTGAGGGAACAGCAAGGAGCAGTGTGGGCAAATCCGCAGGGCTGTGTAGCCATGTCATATGCTCTGGAACCAGGCTCTTCCAGGGGAAAGACGGGCCCGAGAGACTTGCCAGGCTGTGTTGTAACACACCGCAGCAAACAACAACAGGCCCTGTACATACAGCTGCAGACTTTTTTTTTATAAGCCAGTCTGTGGAGAACAGTCAGTTCCACAGTTCCAATGGCAGCCTGGCTGGCCCCACCCACTCTCAGAAAACCACCCTGGTCACTGCACTTGCCCTCCTCAGCATTTGGATTTGGAAACACATGTGCTTGCGATTTCACTAAATATTGCTGCCTTTCAGAATTCAAAGATAATGTGGGCCACAACAGCAGACACCTGGGTGTGGGCTGAGCAGCCCTTTCCTAAAGCACAGAATAGTTCTTTGCAGGGCTTGCCACTGAGGCTGGCTTTTTGGGCATGTGAATTGTGCTTGACTTAATGCTCTGTTGTCACCATCTTGAAATTCTTAGTCATTTCTCAGCAAGGGGCCCTGCCTTTTCATTTTGCGCTGGGACCTGCAAATTATGTAGCCAATCCCCATCACTGTTAGGTGCCCCTGGAATGCTTGGGATAGTATTCAAACCACATCTTACTTCCAAAGCACTTGGCATTCACTAGGTTTATTCACATGTATTATGTCACTTGATTCTCACACTAACAATGTGGGGTAGGCCAGTATTACTAGTCCCATTTATTAGTTGAGAAAACTGAAGTTTGACAAATTTCTCCAGGTTGCACAGCTAGGAAATAGCAGAAGTTGTACTTAAACTCCGCATATGCAAGCCCTAGTTCATCTGCTAAGGAGCTACCTTCATGTTGGTTTCAGAATCCTTTCAAAGGCAGATTTGTACATAAAGAATGTTCTGTTTTAAGAGTCAGAACATGTGGTGGAGTGGATATCTGTCATTTCATGGCTTCCTATCACCGTTTGAATAGTTTTTCATCATTTTGAAAAATTATCAGCCCTTATATATTCAAATACTCTTTTTGTACCTTTTCTTCTTTCCTCTGGGCCCCCGATTAAAATACGTTAGACCTTCCGCTATATCCCTTTCTTCTGTATTTTCTATCTTTAGTCCTTCCATGCTTTGTTCTAAAAGTCTTTTCACTATTTTTCAGTTCACTAATTTTCTCTTCAGCTTTTTAAAAAAGGTCTATTAAACCCATATGTTGAGCTCTTAAATTTAATTATTATTATTATTAATTTTTTTTTAGTTCTAGAAATTCTATTTGGGTCTTTTTCAGATCTGCAACGTCTCTTCTTGCATCTCTCAGTGCCCTGCTATAATTTTCAAGCTTGGCTTTCTCTCTGTAAGTATAGTAAGTATAGTTATTTTATGGTCTGTGTCTGTTAATTCCAGTCTGGAGGCCCTATACCCTATAGGTCAACTTCTGTTGTCAGTTTTTACTACTGGTTCTTCCTCATGTTGTTTTATCTCCTCGTGTACCTGGTTATGTTTTGGACGTGGAATTTTAAAAATTTACAGCAACAATGATAATATCTTCCTCTGGAAAGAATTTCCATTTGTTTCCTCAGGTGTCTGAGGATACTAACAAGATAGGATCATCTTAAATCAATTTTAGGACTTCTAATTACTGAGTCTCCCAGGTGCCTTGAAGCTGGACTTATATAGTCTTTGGGAGGGTTTATTTATGGTTTCCACTTACTCGATGCTGCAGTTCTTTGAAGTCCCAGCAGAAGACAGGGAGTGTTTTTAGTTATATATTGTTCCATAGCAAACTATCCCAAAATTCAGCAGTTTAAAACAGATGTCAGTGGACTTTGTCTTAAAGGGCCAAATAGTAAATATTTTAGGCTATTAGGCCATATGATCTCTGTCATACTATTCAACTCTGTCATTATAATACAAAACAGCCAGGGACAACACATAAATGAATGGCATGGCTGTGTTCCAATAAAACTTTATTTACAAAAACAGGCAGCAATCTTCAAATTGATAAAGGGCATCTATGAAAATTATACTTAATGGTGAAAATTGGATATTTTCCCCAGAAAACAAGATAAAGAACAACACTTTCACCACTTGTATTTAATATTGTACTGGAGGTTCTAGCCAGGGCAATTAAGCAAGAAATAGAAATTAAAAGGCATCCAGATTGAAAAGGAAGAAGTAAGACTAACTCTATTCATAGATAACATGATCTTCTTTATAGAATATTCTAAGTAATCCACTAAAAAAAACCATTAGAATTAATAAATGACGCAGCAAGTTTGCAAGATATGCGATCAATAACAAAAATTAATTGTATTTCTGTACACTTTCAATGAACAATCCAAAAGTGAAATTAAGAAAAAAAATTTTTATTTATCATAGCATTAGAAAGGAATAAAATACTTAGGAATAAATTTAACAAAAGAAGCACCAAACTTATACTCTGAAAACTATAAAACATTACTGAAAGAAATTTAAAAAGACCTAAATAGTTGAAAAACATTCTATGTTCATACATCAAAAGACTTAATATTGTTAAGATGGTGATACTCTCCAAACTGGTTTACAAATTCAATGCAATCCCATCAGAGTCCCAGCTGACTTCTTTATAGAAATTGACAAGCTGATTCTAAAATTCATATGGAATTGCAAGAGACCCAGAATAGCCAAAACAACAATTTTTTAAAAAAGGAAGAGAGTTCACATTTCCTGATTTCAAAATTTACCACAAAGAAATCAACACTTGGATAGACATATAGATCAATGAAACAGAATTGAAAGTCCAGAAATAAACCATTACATCTGTGGTGAACTGATTTTTGACAAAGGTACTTAGTGTTGGTGAGTATGTAGAGAAATTGAAACTTTTGTGTACTACTGGTGGGACTATAAAATGGTATATATAGCCTCTGTGAAAAATGGCACTTCTGAAAATGTTAAATATAGAATCACCATATAAGCCATCAATTCTACTCCAGGGCATATAACCAAAAGAACTGAAAACAGGGACTCAAACAAATACCTGTATACCAATGTATATGTTATTATTTATAATAGATAAAAGGTGAAAATAATCCAAATGTCTATCAGCTGATGAATGGATAAACAAAGTGCAGTGTGTCCATACAGTGCAATATTACTTGGCCATAAAAAATGAAGTGCAGGTCTACAGATGGACCTTGAAACATTATGCTCAATAAAAAAAGCCACAAAAAACCACATATTATATGGTTCCATTCAAATGAAATATCTATAACAAGGAAGACAGATGACAGGAAGTAGATTAGTGACTGCATAAGACTGGGGATGTAGGAGAAGGAAGAATAGGAAGATGCTAGGTAAAGGGTTCAGGGTTTCTTTTTGAGATGATGAAAATGTTCTAAAGTTAACTGTGGTGATGGTTGCGTAAATCCGTAAATATACTAAAAACCACAGAATTGGACACTTTAAATGGATTAATTTTACAGTATGTGAATGAGTTATATTTCAATAAAACTTAAAAGAACATGCATCCATCTACGGGCCCTAATTTGCTTACTCTGGTCTTAAAACAATAACTACTGTATTTATTTACTTATGAATCTACAATTTAAACAGGATTCAGCAGAGACAACTGATCTCTACTCTATGTCGGGCAGTTTGAGCAGGGCTGAATGATCTATTTCCAAGATGGTCTTACTCTCAAGGAAAGCAAATAGGAACTCAGCTGGGTAGGATGTTGGCCAGGGTCCTCAGTTCTTCTCCACATGGTCTCTCCATGAGGTTCAATTGGGCTTCCCACGGAGTGGTGCTCTTAGGGTAGCCACACTTCTAAACATGGTGGCTGGCTTCCTTTAAAGGGCAAATGTGGAAGCTGCCAGACCTTCTTAAGGTTTAAGCCTGGAACTGATAGCATAATTTCCACCATGTTCTGTCGGTTAAAGAAGGTCACAGGCCTGTTGAGATTTAAAGCGAGAGAACTGATAGTAGTGTGAATATTTAAACACATGGTTCACTAGGGGACACTAAAGTAGCTTTCACAGTCCACAATCTGTTCCCTAATGATTCACTTGCCCCCACATGCAAAATGTAGTCACCACTCTTATGATCCCCATTACTGTACCAAGACTGAGCTTAAAGTCTATAATTTCATCATCTAAATCAGGTCCAGGTATGGATGAAGTTTCTCAGGTGATGCTCCTCTGGATTTGAGAACCTTTGAACCAAAGAAACAAGTTATCTACTCCCTGTAAGAAACAACGAGGCAGAGAAACAAAGGAAAATCTCAATAGATATTCCTGTTCAAAAAGGAGGAAATGGAAGGCACATAACAGCTAGGGTCCATAGTAATTCTGAAATCCAGCTGGATACATGTCACCAATTCCTTGGTTAGGCCTCATTTCTTAGGGTAGTTGAACTTCTTACATGGCAACCAGCTTCAAAATATGGAAGCTACTTTCTTAAGACTTGAACCAGACCTAGTACAATATCACTTCCATCACATTCTTTGGATAAAGAGAATCACAGAGCCAGCCCAGAGTCAAGAGAAAGACACAGAGCATAAATATCCATAGCCACAGTTCATTGGGAATATTCAAAGTATAGTCTGCCACAGTAGTAGTTTATCAGAGTCTCCAACCTTGGTAGGCTCTGAACTTCAATTTTGTGACTAAAAAGCTTTCAAAAGCACAGCTTAGCTTCTGCAGTGACTCAGATTGGCAAATGCCCTTGCACAAAAGCAGCCCCAAGTGATGGACTCACTTCTCTGGTGGGATTGCCAGATTTAACAAATAAAAATACAGAACATTCAGTTAAATTTGAATTTCAAATAAACAACTAATTATTTTTGGTATCAGTACGTCCCAAATATTGTATAAACATATTTATGCTAAAAAATAATCTGTTGTTTATCTGAAATTCAAATTTACGTGGGAGTCTTGAATTTTATCTGGCAACCCTAATCTCTCTGGACCCCTATCATGTCATGTAATTTCATCCAGTAATCCCACACTATCTTGTTAGATTTTTGATGCTTTTAAGATTTTAAAATATTTGTCTAGCATATATAGTTGTCTTTGGTAGGAGGATTCGTTCAAATTCTAAATGGTCTTTCTATATTTAGGGAAATTCCCTATTAGGAGTTTTACCCCTTGACCTGGATGTCAGAACTCAAATTTCCAGCCTCCCTTGCGGCTAGAACATAGACCTAGCTCTACCAATTACACACCCAAAGAGACTTCAATTTGGAAGTGCAGGACATGAGGCTTGGTGAGGGGCTCTCATTTATTATTGGACAGGTGGCTATAAACAATTCTATGTTTTAAAATAAAGCAAATCTGTTTATTGTAGCAAAAATTGTTACATCCCCTAACATCCATTCTTTTCTTCTCTTCTGATTTTTGAGCTGGGTGCATGGTTACCTGGAATAAAGAATATGTTTCCATGTTTCCCAGCCTCTCTTGCAGCTACATTTGTCCCTGTGTTCTGGCCAATGGGAGCTGAGCAGATATGTCATAGGAAGTGTCTGTAATGTGAAGAAGGATGTCCCTCTCTTTTCTTTTTCTTTTGGCTAGATGCAGATGTAATGGCTAGAACTCAGACAGCCATATTGCACTATGAGACAGACTCACTATGTTGAAGATGGAATAATAAAAGACAGGGGGAATCTGGTCCCTGATAATTGTAGAGTCTTGGTGTTGCCTGCCTACTTACCTCTGGATTTCATTAATGAGAGAGAAATCAATGTCTAATTTTGCAAGGCACTAATATTTTAAATTTTTCATCACTCATAGCTGAATCTAATCTTAACTGAAACAATGATATGGAATTATTTCTAAAATAAATTGTTCAGTAAAAAATATAAGGTACAGAGCAATGTATACAGTATGGCATTATTGGGGGGGAGGGGAAATGCACATAGATACAGCTATGTTTTTATATGAACAACCATAGTATATTCCAGAAGGATATACTATTTGAATTTTTCCATGTGCAAATATCACTTATTCAAAAGCTAATTTTTAAAAAAAATTTTAATTAGTTAATAATTTTAAATGATTTACACTTTTAAACCACAATAATTTGGTGGAACTAAGGTTGATTTTTCTCTTCTTTCTACTTTTCCATGTTTTTAGATTTTTAAGCAAATTTACACACAAAATCAAGTCACCCCAGATAATAAGAATAACTTATGCTTTAAATGTTTTTGTTTTGTTGATAGGAATACACTTTAATTCCCAGGACCTTAGAAACCAATATATTGAATATACGCTTTGGATTGCAAATCCATTCAACAATATATATTGAGCATCTGCTATCTATCAGGCAGTGTTCTAGGTAAAAACAGACAAGATATCTTCATGCAGTTAATGTTCCTATGGGGCAGGCAGTCAACAAACAGACGAACAAACAAGGTCCTTTCAGATGGGGCTTGCTACTACAAAGACAAAAATAGGATAATGTGATAAAAAGTGTTGAGGACAACAACGGAGAGAATGGAGAGGAAAGACCTCTGAGGAGGTAACACTTGTGCGAGACCTGAATGATGAGAAGGGGCCAGTTATGGAAATTACGGGAAGATGAAGTTCCAGGAAAGGAGCCCAGAGCATGGGAGAAACAGAGAATTAGAGCAGATGGGGAGAAAGGGTGGGGTGGGAGTAGTGGTTCCAGAAGATGTTGGAAGGTGGGTATATGTGCGCTTGAGTGAGAGATCACTCATATCTAACCAGATTGCTAAAATTAAAAAGACCAGCAATACCAAGAACTGGCAAAGATGTGAAACAAACAGAACTCTCAAACTTTGCTGGTGGGAATATACAGCCACTTTGGAATACAATTTGGTAGTTGCTTTGGAAGTTAAACATATACTTACCATATAACTCAGCAATCCTGCTTCCAGAGAAATAAAACACACACACACACACACACACATGCACACGTGTTCACAAAAAAAGTTGTACAAGAATTTCCTATCAACTTTTTCATAATAGCCTCAAACTACAAATGATGATAATCTCCACCGACAGGGTAGATAAACAAATTGTGGTACAGCCATGCAATGGAATACAATACAGTTATTAAAAGAAACAAAAAATACACAGAAAAACATGGACAGATTTCAAAAACTTCATATTGTGCAAAAGAAGCCTGATGCAAAAGAGAACATACTGTGTAATTCCATGTACCTGAAAGTCTAAGATATACCAATCAAATCCAAAGTGACAGAAAACAGATTAGGGGCTGCTCAGGCCAACTAGAGATTGATTATAAAAAGGAACAAGTGAAGGAAATGATCTGAACTGTGATAGGGTTTACTTGGGCAAACACATTTGTCAAAACTCATCAAACTGTACACTTAAATAGGTGTGTCGTATAAATATAAAGTTGATCTAACACACACACACACACACACACACACAAAATGTACGTATACACTTATTTATTAGCCTGATACGTTATCTGTCTGCCTTTCTATATATTTCGTAGGAAAGGGTTTGTAAATAATGATTCCTTACCTGCTCACTTGTTTTTTTCCCTCTACCACTAACCCAAAAGCGAATGAAACCTGTCACTCCGAATTTCTAACTTTTGAAGCTGGCTCCGTCACCTCAGCCCTCACCACAGATATGTTTATCTCCATTGTACAGAGAGCAGAGGTCCAACATGGTTAAGTCAGCAGGAGCGCTTTCCTCGGAGGCATCCTTGGTAGATTTAGGGGGGACCTTCAGAGCCCTCATTGAGTTTCTTTCCTCTGCTGACCAAAGCCTAAAGTCCACAAGTCCCAGTATCATCGTTTCAGCATTAGGCTTTGGGAGCCTGGGAAGGGAGATGGCACCGTTCTTGCTGACTCCATGAATGAAGAGTAACCCCTTGCAGCTGAGCATTTCATTTTACAAACAGGCCCTGAGGGGATTGGGGGCACAGAGATGAGTGACACTGAGGGCCTGCGATCGAAGCATTCACAGTTTCAGCTGAGTGGTCTGCACTCAGTGGGCCTAAGACAGCCTAGAACTTGTTAGACACAGGCTCCTGAGTTCCGGGAGATTCTTATTGGATGGGCATTAACAAAGTCCCAGGTGTCCTGTGCAGATTGTCTTTGGGAACTAGTGGTTAGGACAAAAAGAACACTAAAACCATTTAGAATAAATAAAGGCTAAAATTGTTCCAGATTTGCTGAACGAAACCCAAACAGGATAAACACAATAGAAATCTCACCATAACACATTATAATCAAGTTGTTTTTTAAAAATCGTGATAAAGGGAAACTCTGGTTGAGAAAGCTTTGGCAAGATGGGGGTGTTAGAAGAAAGCCCCAGAAGTGGGTAAGGAGGGCAGGATAGGAGGAAAGGTGAACCTGCTAGTTCAAAGTGAATCTTCAAGGCCCTCATGGTTTGCTAAGGAGCAGCCAGTTGGGACTGGCAAAGGGAAAGAGCCCAGGCTCTGTTTTGTAAGCTAATCCCCTCTACACCTGCCCCTTTGCTGTGAGGAGCCAGATTTATATCCCATCCCAGCCTAGTTCTCAGAGATCTTTGGGCTCTCTTTGCATAGCTGGATGGTGCTGTCCCTGTCATGCGAACAACGGGTACAGTATTTCCCAAGCCCTGCTACATGCAGGGCTGTAAGCTAGCCACCCCCGAGGAGATAAGAGGCACCAGTGCCTACTCTCTGGGGACTTAACTCTGATGTCTGGAACCTGGCTGACCCTCAAACTAAAGCTGGCTGTGTGCCCTGTGCACTCCCAGAAAGTATTTACTCAGGTTTCATTGCAGCTTTCCTGTCCAGGTCCTACGGGCACAAAGCAAAATTAATCTTATCCTAAGAAACCAGTATATCAAAAAAAAGGGGGGGGTAACTGACTTGGGACATTTGGTGGCAGACAAGGATGTTGCTCAAGTCAACAGGAACCACACCTGTGGGGAGAATCCTGGGACTCGAGAGAGGTGGCGGCAAGGCCAAATCCTGTGGCCTGGAAGAGGGAAGAGGGTTAATCCAGTGAAATTTTGTATAATTTCGAAGACACAGTGAAGATATTAGCTTATGTCTATAGGACACTTATTGGCAACTGGACTATGTTCTAAGTGCTTTAAATTCCTTAACTCATTTAATCTTCAACAACAACCTCAGGAGAATGTGCCAATGCCCTGCCTACTCAGCAAGTGGCAGAGCCGGGGTTTATTCTCTAAGCCACACCACTTTTCAGAAGTGAATGTAGGAAGGCAGAAGCTGTTGGCTGGTGTGGTGGTGAGCCAAGTGTGGTAGATTGTAGGGTCAGCAAACTCTGTGGCTCTGGGGATTCTCATCTGAGTTTGTCCCCAGGCTTAAAGGATCAATTTTGCATGTAGAATGGCAGAAAATAAAAAAAATCAGCCACTTGTTCAAAAATATACAGCCACTTAGGGTGGAAGTGAATGCGATTTCAACCCCTTCCACTCTACCATGCGGTTGTTATCTGCCTGGTCTGACCACCCATCACATCCTCTCTTTCTTTCTTGCTTTCCTACCTTGCCCTTTCTATCACCAAACCTGGGGATCCAAACATTCTCTGGACTTCCCTGCCCTTCTCCCTTCTCTCCAATTATCTAAATCTTTCAAAACTCAGCCCATATCTCACCTCTTCCAGAAAGCCCTCACAAATCAACCTGGTCAGAACAACTCTGTCCCTGGCCTGTGCACTGAGATGGGGTGTTCTTTCAGCATCAGTTACAATTCACTTTGTATCAGGTCACTTCTCAGTTGGTCTGTCTCCCTGGTGACATAACCACAGGGATGGCTCAGTGTGTAGCTGACACCTGCCCATGTCATGGGCAGCAGGCCATGGTAAGCAGGTCATTAGAGGATCCTGAGGACATTTCTCTTCCTTGGCTTGAAAAACTTAGGCTTGGAGATCCATATAGATTCTATGTAAAAAGCAAGATGATAAGACGAAAATATGATATACGTGATTTAACTCTCAAAATCTATTTTCTTTAAAATTTTCTATGTTCTGTAAAAATAAAATAGCTTGAGCATTGCAGATATGTTACCTAAATGAAGATGAGCTCTACTTCTTCATTCCATTAAATTTTAATGAGCTCATTCATTCAGACATTAACTGACTCTGAATACTCAAAAGCTATATAAGTTGGCAAAGGCATATAACAGTGAGGCAGTGTCATGCAGGGGTTAACTGCACAGACTCTTCAGCTGAACTGGCTGTGTGTAAATCTCACTCCACCATTTATTAGTCACATCACCTTTGGTAAATAAGTCAATTAAACTCTGCGTCTCAATTCCTGCTCTACAAAATGGAGATGATAAATGGTAGTACCTACGAGGATTAAATGAGCCACATCTATATCTATATCTGTATCTTATCTGTACCTGTATCTGTATCTATATCTGTATCTAGACAAGAAAACCCCTTTGGATGGGGTAGGTGAGGGCAGATCTGGGATGGCCCTCAAGTTCTTGCCCTGGGCTGTCGTGTGATATTAGTAACAAATATAGGAAATACAGCAGGAGGACCAGACAGGCAGAGGTGTTTGTGATGCTTTGGGCAGGGGTGGGTAGAAGTGGTGGCTTCAGTGTGGAGGATGTTGTGTTTGAGTTCAAATCCCAAGGATTGTTCTGCCTGTGTGGTGTTCCCTAGGCCCCTGCCTCACAGACAGACAGACTCTCTCTGTGTCTCTGTGTCTGTGTCTGTGTCTGTGTCTGTGTCTGTCTCTGTCTCTCTCTCAAAACAGTTACTGTGTCTTACTTATTTCTATATCTATTCCTTCACCCTCTCCACCCACCCTAGCACCTTGCCGGGTACAGGCTCTATGCTTGGTGATCACAGCTGAATTGGGTTTAATGGAATCCCAGCTTGCTCTCTGCCCAACCCTGTAGATACAGTACTTGGGTCATAAACACAACCACTCCTTCTCACCACTTTCTGGATTACCGCTGTGCTACCTTGGAGGAGTCCAAGAGAAGCCCCCCTTCCACTTGAGGGGGCCAGCTTGCCTGAGACCTTGCTGTCAGCCCCTGAGCTACCCCAGTCTAGGCCTTCTTCAAAGCCTTCCCACCTCCCTCTCCACAGAAAGAGAACATGGGCACGAGGCCTCTGCAGCAATGGGAAGAATGGATAGAATGAAGTGAAGTGTGTGACAGTGAAAGCAGAGAGCAGCCTAATATTTACTGGACCCGTGAAACAGTGGCTGCTTGAAGACATTTGTTCACAGAAGTTATAGAAATCTTACTTTGGAAATCTTACTGCCCTCTCCTACTTCATCCAAATGGTATCCATCCCATGGATTATTCTCATCTCATCCTTCCCACCTACTCTCTCCTTTCAGGCCTCACTGCTACTGCTTTGACATCCTTCACCACTTTCCTCCCAGGACTTCTAAATGGGTGGTGGTGGGGGGAATCCCACCTCTAGGCTTATACTATCCTCCAAATTACTGCCAGAACCACACGACTGATCTGTAACTTAGAATTCTTCACTGGCTCTCTATTACCATCAGGATGAAGGCCCAAATGCCTGACATGGTATAGCCATCCATGAACTTGTAGCTCTTAGGGATTTCTCTGCTTCCCAAGAGCCATCAGTAAAGTAAGTTAATACAAAAAAAAAAAAAAACCATTTTGATATAAATCCAGAGGCAGCCAGATCCCCAAAATGGAGTGTTCTCCTCATCCCACGTTCTCATGGAGCATCCTTGACTGGGCGAGTGTGAACTCAGCTCACCTGAGAGCTGAGGGTGGAAAGGAGGCCACATCATGGAGAGTGTGTTCATATATGTTACCGTATGTGTATGTATGTGTGTGCCCATGTGCCCGTGTGTGCATGCATGTTAGTGTGTGCACCCAAGGCACACGTGGGCATGACTGCATGCCCATGTGCGTGTCTGTGTATGCCCATGTGTGCATGTACGATGAACGTATATGTGTGCACAATGCCTGCCTGGGGGAAGGGCAGGGGAGCAAAGGGAGCAGTGGGTACACTGTTGCAAAGTTGCTAGTCTATTTGTGGGCAAGCAGGTAGGAGTGGGTTTGGGTGTGGTTATGGGAGCCTGAGCCAAATGTTTGCTGTGATGTTCGCTGCCCAGCTGTTTGTGAGGTGGGGCAGACATCTTTCTGGCTGAGGCCCTGTTTGTTCTTCTTATCCTTCCTGGGGTCACCTCCCAGTGTGGCCAAAATTGCCCAAAGTGCCCCAGTTTGATACCCTTGTTTGGACTGGCCTGCCCACCAGGAAGGCACAATCTCTTAGAGGCCCTAAGGAAAGATGGGATCAGTCTCAGTCTCTGAAAACTGAAAGAGACACATGGAAGTGGGGTGGGAACAAGAATTCACTTCAGCTCCTCCAACAGTGTCCTACAAAACAGATAACTTCCCCATGGGAGGTCCTGCCCTACGATGGAAAGGTCACAAAATGAGGGAGGCTCTGTCTGTCCTGTGGAGATCTAGGTGACACCACTCAATGGATCCCCAAAGACTGTGGGGGCCTCAGGGGACAGCATTTGAATTAGGTCATAAATGATTGGGAGAATGTCAGAAAAAGGAAGTGGGAGGTAAGGGGGCATTCCAGAGAGCAGAAGCAGTCTGAGCAAAGGCACCTAGGCAGTAAAATGCTGGGTCCACTGGAGAAAGAGTTAAAGGAACCTGTAAAGCTCCTCTTTAAGGAGGCAGCCTTCCTCATGTACGTGGAAGAAAAACTGAGGCCCGGAGAGAGGAAGTACTTCTAAGACCTAGAAGCAGAAATGAAGTCCCCTGACTTCCAGGTCAGTGCTCTCTCGGCTAATCCAGAAAGTCTGTGAGGGAGAAGCCCAAACTGTCAGGCTATTGATTTTGCTTCCTGTGCTTTCTTATCTCCAGCGAGGGAGGGCTGAGTCAAGGGTCCCTGTTCTTTGCCTCCTTCTGCCTGCAGCTAGCTATGTGATACTGCACAAGTCACCTTACCTCTCTGAAATCCTCATCTAGATTGTGAAGGGGGTATAACCTCACCTGAGAATGCTACCTTTGACTTTCTAGAGAGCTAAAATTTGTCTTAGTCATCTTCCTATACCTCACACCTAGCAGAAGCTACAGAACAAGGTGGGTGCTCAAATAAATGTTTTAAATGAAGAAAAGAAGAAATGATGAGCTCCGTGACTCTTTTACCACCCTAATTTGAGAGCCTCTGTCTCTCCCCTCCCTAGACCTCACAAGGTGAAGGAGGCCCAGAATCATGAAGACCTTGAAAGGGAAGGCGGGAAAGATAAATAACCTAATTGTGCAGAGGCTCTGACCTCTCCCTTTTTCTGGGCAGATACCCTTGAGAGTGCCCTTCCATGCATCCTTGGCCTTGCTGAAATCTGCCAAGGTGAGGGGGCTGGAGGAGGGGCATGGGCCTCTAGCAGAACATGAAGGCAGCTGGACCCAGGAGGAGCCCTGGCAGGCCTCTCCTTTTCACTCACTGCTCCTTTGCTCTAAGAATGTCCCACCCCATTTTCTCCCAATCCTGAGGGGTCAGGTGGGCTCTGGAACCTCCTGTTTTTCAAGCCAATGATTCCTTAGTTTGTTTTTTCTTTTTAATTTGAACGACCTCCCTTTTTGAGGCCCCCCTCGTCATGTGGAAAATGTTATTGCCCACTTCCCTCTTCCATGACAGAAGCTGTATTTCTTTTAACTTTGTAACATGCATGAATCTAATCCATGGTGATAGAAATCAGATCGTGGTAACTTCAGGATGTGGACTGACTTGGGGGAGGAACATGAGGGAACTTAGGGATGCTGAAAATGTTCAAAATCTTGATTTAGGTGATGGTTATGTGGGTATACACTTGTGTACAACTGTATCAAGCTATACACTTAAGATTTGCCTGTGTGTAGATTATACCTCAATGAAGTACCGCTAGCATCTGAAAGTCACACAGACAGAGAAATACATAGACTAGACCTGCTTGGCCTGCGTAAATGAACCCAGAATGCCTGGTGCCCCAGAGTCCATAGTGTTGGCTGTAACCAAGCAGCTCTCCTTGGACCCCACTACCACAGACCGGGTATTTCAGATACAGGACAGACTCCGGACACCATGCTCCTCTTGCTCCCCGGATTTCTGGGGACAGAGACCAGGGATGGAACCTAGATTTCCCATCAGTGCTTGACTGCAACTCCTGTTCTGGTGAGTTGAAGGAACAGAAAACACACCCGTTTCCCCTTTCTGGGAGGGGGGTTTCCGTACTGGCTTCTCCAGGCCAAGTCTTGGCTGGGGGGTGGGGGATGTCCCCAGTGAAAGTCCAGGAGTAAAGTGCCTTCCCTGCATCCCTGCTAAAAATAACCCCAGGCAGAGCTGCTGCCATTGAGCAGCAGGAAGGACAGAATGGTGTTTTGCTTTAAACCTAGAAGCAGCTCAGCAGTTGGGGGCGAGGGAGGGGTGGGAGAGGGAGGCTAGGGATCTGAGAACCCTGGCAGGACTCTCCCCACCCCCACACCCCAGCTGCAGCTGGTCCTCTCAAGGATGCCTGGGAGGGGTGAGTAAGTGTGTGTGTGGTGACAGGGCGTCAGCAGGAAGCTGGGAAGGTTGGGAATGGGTGGGGAGGGGTCTCTGTTCTGCTAGCTGCAGTGTACAGGCTGGAAGGGCAGGAGTCACGTACTCCACGGGGTCCGCACCTCCTCTGAGAAGTACTCTGTCCCAGCAGCCCACGCCAGGCTCCCTCTGCGGTCCCTGCCCTCCTGCAGCATGGCCGCCTGCCCTTGGGGGCTCCTGGCACACACAATGCTGAGGATTGTCACCGCACAGCTCTGTCGATCTGGCTTCTGCTCTGCCCAAAGATGGGGGCGGGGGCGGTCCGGTGGTGAGGAATTTCCCTGGAAATGGGAAGTACAAGATGTGTCAGTGCGAGATCCCAGCACCAGGAGTGAATGGTTGAGTGAAGGGAAGAGGCCTTTCTAGCCGCCCTCTCCTGTTCTCTCTCCTCCCACAGCTCCCCTCCCTGTCTCCTGCATCAGAGGCCTCACATGGGGGCAGGATCATTCAGCAGTTGCCCTCAGCTTTCTGAAGTAACAATAAAGTACTACCACGAATTAAATATGTGCCAAGTTCCAGGCACCCTACTGACCCTTACGTGGATTACCTCATTTAATCCTCTCAGCAAGCTTATGATATTGGAATTATTACTCTTCTTATTTACAGATGACAAAACTGAGGTTTATAGTGAAGTGTTCATTCTAGGATCCAATTGTTAGTATGTGACGGAGACAGGGTTTGGCATGATTTGGAACAAAGAGAATGTCCAGGATGACTGTCCAGAAATCAATGAGACTGAATTTTGGAAATTAGACTTTCCTTAATAATTTAGGTTACATGGTTGTTATACTTGATACTTCGGTAGGAAAAGGGGCAGTGGCTTTAGAGCTAACATTTGTAATATTAGTTATAATTTTGGCCAAGGAACTTAAACCATCCTGAGCCTCAGTTTCCATCTCTACAAAATGGGTACAATAAGCCTTGCATAGCATTGCTGGGGATTAATGAATTTGAACCTAACATTTTCCCTAAACCTAGAAAACACTAAGCTCCTTCCTGCATCAGAGGTTTTTCATGTGCAGTTTCCTTTGCCTGGAACCGTAAGCCCCCACATATTCATGTACTGATTTGTCCTTGTCATCTAGGTTTCAGCTCAAACATAACTTTCCTTAGAGCAGTCTCTTCTGACCACCCAGTCCACCCCATTACTCTCATTGCATCACTCTGTTTTATTTTCTTTGCACTTAGCACAATCTGAATTTATCATGCTACTTTATTTGTTTTGTTTCTTTGTTTATAACCTATCCTTCCTCCCCAACTGCCAAGGATGCAAGTTTCTTGAGAGCCGGGACCTCTGTGGGTTTCAATGGCCCACTCCCGGTGCTCAGAGCAGCACCTGGCAAACATCAGAGCTTGCCAACAATTAAGAGTGAATGAATGATTGTATCTTGGAAACGGCATTATATTTAAGTGTCTGACTCTCCCACAGGCCTCACTGATCCCAAAGGCAGTAAATACAGGTTAATCGGGGCTTGAGAGAGGGCGTTGGGCCTGGCCTAAGCCCAGCCCTGAAGCTCCAGGCTGTAGGGAGCCATGAGGTCCTTTTGGCTTCTGGCTGCTCCAGGATAAAGGTCAACCCTTTTTCTGGAACATGAGGTTCTGCACCATCTGGGCCTTCCTGCCTCTGGCCTCATCTCCCTGGGCTCCCTAACCTGCAGACTATGTCCAGGCCAGACCAAACAACTCACAAAGTGCCCACTGGAGAACATGGAATGGCTTCATGCCTGTGTGCCTTTATACACACTGTTCTTTCTACCTGGAATGCCCTGCACCCTTGCTCTGCCTGGCTAGCTCCTCAGTCAGAGCTGAAGGCTGGCTTCTTCAGAGAAGCCTTCACGGATCTCTCTAGCCACACCTATCCCCAACTTCCCAGGACATTATAATGATCTGTTTTTGTGCATCTTCCCAAGTAATTTAGTGATCTCCTGAGGGCAACAACCAGCTTTTGTACCCCCAGTTTAAAGCACAATGCCTAATGCACACAGTAGGCACTTAATAGATGCTCCAGCACAACATTTGGACTTTGGGTTTCCAGGCATTAACACAATTCCTGGAGCACACAGTCGAATTCCTGGAGCACATGGTGGGTGCTCATTAAGTGCCCACTGAATGCATGAACCTTAGCAAGCTGACTTTGGCAGAAGCCGGAGGTGAACTGAGGAGTGGGGATGGGGTATGAATGGAAGATGCTTCTTGGGAAACAAGACATTGTCAGAGGGAAGAAGGCAGAAGGGACCTTAAGAAATGTCCCAGGAGAATAGACATACAAAAAGCAAAAATAAGCAAACACGGATGGAGGCATATAAACAGGGCTCTCATTGAGCAAGGAGAGAGAGAGAAGGAAGAATAAAAGAGGAAGCGAGAACTGGGCTCAGAAGGGACAAAATGTGCCCATGAGAGTCTCAGAGGACAGGAAGCCAGAGACCAGGACAGATCAACTACCTACAGGATGTCTGGTGCACTTGCTTCAGCCCCTGAGGGTAGATAAGGGTGGCATGGGCAGTGTAGTGCTATGGTCCCTTCCTCGACTGATAGGGCTGAGTGAAAGGTCACATGTCACCAGGTTTTGGGACATCTTGGGAAACTCTTCCTCTCTTAGCTCAGGAGAGGCCCTGTGTTATGAAATAAAGACCCCAGATATCAGTCACAAACCTAGTTTCTTGCTCTTGAGTAAATAACTTAGCTGCTTTTGCCTTACTTTCCCCATCAGGAAAGAGGGTAATATTCTCCTTACTCTAGAGAAACATTAAAATCATATTGAGTTAGGACATGTGAGTGAAATGTACACAGACCAATACAAATGCCAGGGTTTGACATGTGATGATTTCTCCCAAAGCCCTGCTATGAAGGGGTCCTAAGAGAGGCCATGCCATCATATCACTGGTGCCACAGACAGATCTGAGTTCAGAGGCCAGGAACCCAGGCTCAGCCCCTGGTTTTTAGATCCAATGCCAGATCAATACAATGAGGCAAAGTTTATTCCCCGGTGATGGGGTGAGCAGCAGCAGGCGTGCCAGCTGGCAGAGAGATAACTAAAGCTGTCCACAGCCAGCAGACTTGACTAACTCTACCACTGAGTGTCCTTTTGAGCCTCTGCATTTCAGCCCGTTAAAAAGGGCTGAAAACACTTTTCTCGCTAATCACACTTCAAGGTATGCATGGGCTCCAAGGAGGAGACAGAGTTCCTGGAATCATCCTGGAAAAGGAAATGAGACTCCAAGGCTTGAGAAATGGAAGATTTATAATTTAGGTACATGAGCTAAGCGAGCTACCGATTATTTAGAACTGCTTGCTGGCTTAGATATCAGATAGACTTAAATGCGAACTTAAGCTCTGCCACTTCGCTAAGACTCAGTTTCCTTAACTGTCAAAGGGGGATAACAATAGTACCCACTTCCCAGGGCTCTTATGATGCATAAATAAGCTCATTTATATAAAGCCCTCAGCTCAATGCTTGGACCTTACTAGGTGATCAATATTAGCTATTATGTGAATAGTGTCACATGCTCCTGGGGAAGAAGGCCAGACCTCTGACTTTCTAAGCCACTTTGAGGAGATTAAATGTGTCACAACTCATTAAGTTACCAAAAGTCAAATTCCATTTTACAGTATCTATCAGGAACGTTTGACTCCTGGGCTGGGGGGGGGTGGTATCCCCCCATCGCCCACCTCTGCTGTGTTCTCTGTGACTGATGTGGGGAAGATCATGGATTAGCAGGTGTGCCAAACTTGTTTTTGGTGGGGCAAGTTAAGTAGAGCCTTGAGCTTGCTAGACTATCTGGACTCAAGAATATTGCTGAAGTGCTCTGGTAGCAAAGAGTAGAGAGGATCAATCTCAAAGGCCCAGAGAAACTTCAGGCCAACTTGGAGAGTCCAAGGTATTGGAGGCAGTTTCAGGGCTGGGTGATGGGAGAGAGAAAGAGGACCAAAGGCTTCACCCTTTCAGGTCCAATTTTTCTCCTCCAGGGCTCTCTCTGCACCCCACCCACACCTCCTCTAAGAGTTTAGAACCCAAACCCGACCCATGGTGGGTGGAAGGGGGGCAGGTGAGAGGTGAGCGGACAAGAGCAGAGGTGACTGAGAGCAGGATGCCACAGCTGAAGAAGTAAGTATAAATATAAAGCGGCCAGTGTAGGACTGGACAGAGGCCATATGAAACACACGGTACATTCCAGCCCCAGCAACAAACTGTACCAGGCTTTTGGAGAGTGCTGAGGAGGGGAGGGAAGAGAGCAGAGGTTCCTTAGAGGTTGGCCCTGCCTCCTCCTCCCCCAGTTCTCCCAGAATGGGGCACCACTGGGAAAGTCCCAATGTTCCTTTTGCAACCACAGGAAACCTACTATCCCTGCTCACATTCTGTACCCAGTGTTCTCAGCAGCTCCTGACTGGGAGGGAGCAATGAGTGTGTGTGGGGGAGGGGATGGTGGGGCAGGCAGCCACAGTAGCCCAGGTAACATCAGGGGAGGTGACAAGCATCACTGGGACACCGATTTATAAAGTCACAGCCTGTAAGTGCTGCAATGGAGGTACAGATGACAGCAAGGTGTAGGGAAGGAAGTGCCTTGCCCAAGGTCACACAGCCAGTTGTTCAGCAGGGTGGGACCTGAGTACATCCAGAGCTGGGCAGTGCTGGGCAGCCCTATTGGGTGTAGTGGGTAGGAGTGGCAGGCCAGGGAACAGGCAGTGCCTGGGAAATGAGGGTGAGGAGACCAGACCAAGGCTGCCTCTATGCTCTGGTTGGCTCTGGGCAGGTCTGGTTTAGGCACCGTCCCCTCAAACCTTCCCCCATTCCTTAAATATTAGAGATCATGAATGTAAAGTGCCTAGCACCGAGGCTGGTCTGTCAGCCAGCATGAGTCACCTCAACGCCCCCTCTCTCCTCCTCCTCACACAGCTCAAGGCCTAGAACCTCCTGGGATCTTTCTCCCACATCACCACCTCCTTTCTACTGAGTCCCTACAGCTTTTACACATACTTGGTCCTTACCACCTGCTGACTTGGGTTATTATTTAACCTCAACGCTATGTTTGTCTCTTTGCCTCGCCTGCAAACTGACCAAGAGCAGGAAATTATTTCAATACACTCAACATTTACTGTACATCAACTCCAGGGCCAAGCTTGGCCTGCCGGGGATGAGCTCCAGGGATGGGGGAGGCATCAAAGAAGCAGACTTTGTTTTTGCCTCAAGGGCTTTTTAATCTGGTTAGAAGAACAGGATTAGTAAACAGATCACTAGAATGTGAGACAGGCCACACGCTGTGCCGTGAGAAAGGTACAAACTCAGTGTGTGGGGCGTTCAGAGGCGAGAGGAATCAGATTTGGCTGGCACTGTTGCAAGCAGGCTTTGTGAGCTGGAGCTTGAAAGATGGGTAGATATGGAGTACCGGCTCTCCCGGCATGGCGAATGGCACAGCCAACTGTGGAGGTGGGAAGGAGGGCGAAGAAAGGGCTTTATGAATTGTGCCTTGAACAATTTTAATTTAATTTAAAATTTTTTAAATTTACATTTTAATGGCAACCTTAGCAGGACCCAACAGAGCCTTCCATGCAGTGGTGGGCGCTCAGTCTAAGTCCTTTGTCCCCGCCTTGGTTTGGAGGCTGAAGAACCGTCAGGCCCAGCACTCGGCAATGTCTTTCCGCAGAAGGAAGGGTAAGAAGGAAACGTGGCTCCGAATACATCCTTCGGGCCGGACACAGGGAGGGGCCCGGTTCCAGTTGGGGGTCGTCCTCCTCCCCCCTGCTCTCCGCTCCCACCCGTTGCTCCTGCTCCTGACGTCCTGCCAGGGGGTTCCCAAGCGATCCAAAGGGCTCGGCTCGGTTCGCCAGCCCCTGGAAGCCCCTGGAGTCTCGGGGCTGGAGTGAAGAAAGGATCCGGCAAGAGAGACGAGGAGCTGGGAGGCTCCTCCGGGGATGGCCGGAATGGGCCCCCCTCTGCCCGGCTTCCGTTGTCACGTGACTGCGTCCCAGGTCTCCCGAGGCTGGGAGGCTGGCGCGCTCCCAGCTGCCCTCCCCCGGACCCGCGGGCCGAGCGCCCGCGTGGGGCGCCTCTGCCTCGTGGAGCTGCCCCGCCTGCCCCAGCCCCCGCCAGCCGCGCGCCTCTGGGTCCCGCACGCTCGTGGGGTTCCAGGCCAGGGCTCAGGTCGGGGTGCTGTAAGGCCTGGGTGCGCGTCCCCGAGGTGGCACGGGCGCCCCCGGAGGTCCCTGGCGCCGGCCGCGGCGCGCGCACTCGCAGGCGGCCGTGGCGGCGGCCGTGGCGGCGGCCGTGGCGGGGAAACGGCGCGCCGGGCGCAGCCGCGAGCACAAACAGGGCGAGGAGGCTGGTGTGAGCGCCTGGGCCGCGTGCCAGCGCGCCGGGGCTGGAACACAATGTCCCGGGCGGGCGAGCGGGGAACGGGAACAGCCTGACTCAGCAGCGGGCTGAGTGGGTGTGCTCGCGCGCTCCCCAGATCAACCGCGCCTGCAGCCTGCGGTCGGCGACGGCCGGGGCTCCGAGGCTCCCCGCCGCGGGAGGGGCGCGCTCACTGGCGGCGCCCGCCCCGGCCGGCCGCTGGCTCGGGACTCCACGTGGCTGTCGGCGCAGTCGCCCTCCGCCTGCTCGCCCTTCCACTGGAGCGTCCCCAGCCCCCAGCCTGAGCCGAGTGGTCTCTACCCTCTCAGGAGGTGCATTCTTTTCACCCGACCCGGCAGGTGTGGCGGGGCATGCCGCTGCTGGGTACATGTCACGTTTCCTCCAAGCCCCACCACCCTGGAAGGCCTCTGGAGGATGTAAGTCTTCGTTCCAGACGGAGGTAGAATTTTGTTCTAGGGTGGTGGGGAGCAGAGGAAGAGGATGCTGGGAGAAAAGGGATATAGGGCAAGAGCTCCCCTATCTCTGTCCTCGGCTGACCCAGAGTTCAGAGACTCTTCCTGTCCCCTCCCTTCAAAACCACTAGGCCCCTGAAGGTTTCCTCAGAGGGACGGAGAAGCAGGTGGGGAGGTGCTGTGAAGCCTGAGACCCTGCTTTTCTGCCTTATCCACCCTCCTACCCAAAGCCACAACAAAGACCCCTGAATTCTGCCACCCAGCCACAAAGCTTCTCCTTCCTCCTCTGTGTCTGCTGTTCCCTGTGGTCTGGTGGGGCCACTGTGAGGATGAAAGCTCCAGAGCAGGGAGCTCAGATGGCAGCCCAGAGCAGGACTCTTCCTGGTGGGTGGGGACCTGTCTCATGCCCTAGGCAACTTGGGTGTCTGCAAGGTACCCCAGGGGACATGCTGTGCCTGGAGTGTGCCAGGGCAGTCAGGGAGGGGCTCCATCCCCTGCTGAGTTCCGGGAAGGGCCCTGGCAGTCAGAGCAGGCCTGGGCTCCAGGGCCTTACAGGGTGGGGCCAGGGGAGGGATCCTAGGCTGCTGAAGTGCCTCACCTGGGCCTCACATCCCAGGGCCCAGCTGATGGCATCTCTGGCACCTTCTGTAGCCAAAGCTGAGGAGGTGGATGCCAACACAGGCCTGGGCCATGGACCACCTTCCCACACATATAGGCATGCTGCCCGCAAGTGTTTACCCAGCCAGCATTCACAGACTCTCCCTGTCAGCAAGCACCTTCACTGTCATCAATTCCAAATTTCTACCTGATGTATGAAATCTGTCCATGGTGTCCCAGGTCAGTGATTGTTCTGAAACTGTTTGCACACCTATAGTGACAGGGACACTCTGTTCACAATGCAGCCCACTGTCCTGGACTTACCTATCTCCAAGCCTAGTTACCTACAGGACACGTGGACTCACATGGCCTAAAAGTGACTGAACTTATCCTCATGTCCTTCACACCAGCTCTTACCCATTGCCCAGTGTGACCCTCCCATCCCCCAAACTCACCCTGATGGTGGATTTTTAACTATCTTTTTCCTTCACTATTCTATATCTGACCCATTATCAAATTCTTCCCTTTGTTGTCTTCATTACAAGAGCATCATTTATTTTTCTCATTCACCCCTTCCTCTCCAGCCCCTTTGGCCCAAATTCCCACTGCAGCTGCTACACTGTCCTTTCTAGCCCAGCATTTTCCTTCCTCCTACACACCCTGCTGGAATAATCTTTATCAAACACTGTTTATTGTGTGTGTTATCAACTTCGGAGTTTTCAACCAAGCACACTGGGTACACCAGCTGCTAACCTGTGTGTTCCATATGAAGGGATCTGGATTCATTCATGGTGTGCCCAGACCATAGAGTCCAGCACAGGGCTGGTGCAGACAGAGCAGGAGGGCCACAAAGCGACTGATCCATTTGGTGGCTCCTTTCTCATCCAGTTCTCTCTTCTGACTTGGTCTCCCCATTCCCATCAAGCCTTTTGGCTTCCTTATGCTGACTCAGGCCCTTTTGTTTGGAGAAGCCACTATTTTTGTTTTCCAGAATCTTCAGAGAGGGATGGGGAAGGGAGAAGCTGACATCCAAGATAACATCAGTTGGAGCCAAACATTAACTGCATAAACCTTGACTGCAGAGTGGAATGAGTGCACCAGCCTGCTGGAGGTCTTTGCTCCAGTAAGAAAGGAAACCACAGGGGAGGGTGGAAGGTAGAGAGTGCATACAATCAATGGCTTTGGGGTGTTCAGTGGGATCTTCTCACCATTGGAGATGCCAGCCTGCCTAACTCTGGGTCTCTAGTCTGATGCCCTTAGGTTCTTTCTTGGCACCACATTATACACACACACAGGCACATGCACACATACATGCACCCCAATCACCACCTCATAACCCAGCTCAAAATCTACCTCCTGCAGGACGGCTCTGATAATCTCCACCTTACTCTGATTATTTGTCATAGACTTCTCTGAGCCTTATGAGCCGCCCTTAATCTTTTCAAAATTTATGGTTTAGTTATTACCTGTAGTTTTTTCAACCCCATAAATTATAAGCTCCTTCATGGCAGGAACAGTGTCTTTTATTTATTTAATATTATCCATTTATTTTAAGAAGGAAGCAAAGATAGGACACTCAGACTTTGGAGGCCACATAGACCTGGGTCTGGATTCTGGTTCCAACACTTATTAGCTGTTTGGCTTTGGGCAAATCTGAGCCAGTTTCTTCATCTTTAAAGGGAGTGATACTTAACCTTTGCAGAATGAGGGGCAATGACAGAGAAGACAAAGTGCCAAGAAAGTGCCTGTTGCACAGCGAGTAGACAATAGCTTGTCTTCCCTGCAGGGTCGGGGGACAAGGTCCTTAGCTACGCTCTCCATATTGAGATACTTTTGAGCGTGAAAAGGGACATTATTAATTACACTGGTTCTACAGACAACCCCGGGACATAGGGCCACCGTGCCCTAACTCACAGTCACAAGTGAAAGCAGGGTTCGGACCGAGCGCCGCGGTCACCCGGTGTTTAAGCAGAGCGCAGAGAATGGCTCACGCTCCACGAACGTGTTGAACAACCCAGAGACCAGAAACTGCCCTTCCCTCAGCTTCTCGGCGCACCAGCGAGTTGAGAAAAGATCGAAACGCCCGCCCCCACCGCCTCCCCGCCCCCACCCGGGTCACGAAGCCTCCCGCAGCCGTCTTTCTCGAAGGTCTCCCCTTCCCCAGCCCGCTTCCGCCGTCCCCGGTTGCCTTGGCAACAGTGACGTGCCGTGAGGGGCGTCGCCTCCATCCTTTGCTCGAACCCGGGGCCCCTTCTCATCCCAACTCGGGAGAGGAGGAGGTTCGGGTCGTCTACCCTCCTGCCCCGCCGCAGGGCCTGGAGCTCACTGCGCCTACCTGGCCGGCCCGCCTTGTGCGCGTGGCGGGGTCTAGGGCGCGTACCCATCCCCGGCCCCCTCCGCCTCGCTGACCTGGCAGGGACTGAGAAGATGCTGGCCTCAGGCCGGGGGCTCCCCCTCCAGCCCTTCCCCCCGGATGAGCCGGCGGATCCCGAGAACCCCGGCCCGGCGCTCCACCCAGGCCCGCCCCTCCGCGGGCGGCCCTCGGGCTCCGGGCGGGCGGGAAGGACGGGGCGCGGGACGGAAGGAGTTAAGCTAGGTGCCGGCGCCGAGCGCGGCGGGCTGGGGGAGGGGAGCGAAGGGAAAGTGAGAGCGGGGGCGCGGGGGCGGGCGTGGGGAACGGGAGCGAAAGAACATCCTGTGCCCGCCGCCGGATGCGCGCGGGGGGGAGGCAGCCCGGGAAGGGAGGGCAAGACGGGGGAGGCCCGGGGCGGGGAAAGGCGCGGCCTCCACCCCCCGCCTGCCCTCCTCCTCCTCCGGGGGCGCCGCCTCTCCGCTCCCGGTTGCGGTCGCCGCGTGTGTCCCCGTCCCCACGCCCTCGCAGGAGTCACGGGCTACCGAGAGGCCCTTGAACCTGGTTCCTGGGCGGGGGCGAGCGCTAGGTGCGGGGGGGACGGCCTCGGAGAGTGGGCTCCGGGCCATGCACGGGCGGCCCCCGTGCCCCCGCCTTCCGTCACTCACTCCCCTGGCGTGCTGCGAGGGAAGCTCGCACGTGTCGAACGACTTCTGTGCACCGAGAGGCAGGACACTCATTTCTGACAGCGGCACTTCCCGGTAGTAGGTCGGTGTTAACAGATCTGTGTTCCGGAGGAGGAAATTGAGACCCCGATTATGGAATTTGCCCGAACCCCAGGCGGTCGGGCTCGGACAGGCTTTTCAGTAGATATAGAGTAGGCTAATTTTCCTTTAGCTTCTCCTGTGCATTCAAGCTCTGGGCCCTTCCAGAGTCACCCTCCTTAATGGTCTGGAACAGTAGGTTTCTCTAATTTCTCTAATCCGAAATTATTCAAGGTAGTCACATGAGTGATTGAGTGATTAGCCTGAAGACCAGGGTAGGACAGGGAGAGCGTGAGTGGAAGGGGCTGAATGATGTACCTTTTAGGCCTCATTGAGGCCCACCGCCTGGATGCTCACTGCCTTTCAACGTTTTTTTTTATGGGTGAAACCTCATGATAGTAATTACTTTAGTCAGCATCTAGGGACCTCTGTGTGCTGGGCACTGTTCCAAGTACTTAATCCCCACAACCCCATGAGGTAGGTATTATTATCCCCATTTTACAGGTAGGGAAAATGAGGCAAGAAGAAATCTCAAAGGTAAGTCAGTGACTGAACTGGTTTTGAACCTAGCAGTCTCACTAGAGCCCACAATCTCAACTAAACTTCACCTAAGGTGATGGAAACATCAGCCTCGGTAGAAAGCTGGTGCAGATGGCAGAGAGAGGTATGTGCTACAACAGCCCACTTCTTTTTGCCTTGGTGAGGGTAGGTAGGAAACTTGGGGCTGGCTGTGTGTATATGATTCTCCAGCCAATGTTTCCAGATTTGACAGAAACCAAAAACCAAAACAAGAAAACAAAAGCCAAGTTCCCATGAAGAGTTGCAGCTTTAATTTGTGCTCCCTAAGAACATTAAAAAAAAAAAAATCTACCACCTATTATCATCATCATCATTTCATAAAAGTATATTTTAATTCTCAAACTAAAACATCATCTGAATCAAAAGCAGTCATCCTCAAGAAAGAACAGTCATTGATTTAATACCAACAAATAAGACATTTCTCTATTTTTTTGTTGTGCTGTAGACCAATGAAAATATACTGGAGATGCCTCTACCTCTAATCAGTTGAGGGGAGAACCAAATGAAACGGCTTTCGGTGTAGCAGGAAGGAGTTAGGTTAGAGCCAAGAAAGCTCTCCTTTGGAGGTCTGTAAAGAATATGTGAGCACTGTGTTTGCTTAGGATGTGAGGGTTGCAGAGTCAACTCCTTGGATTGGCGAGACCAGTTACTCTGGGTCACACCCCAGAGAATGGCAGGAATCTTGTTCTGAGGATCTATGCTCAGATCATCCAGGGGAACCTTGGAACCCAAAATGGTCCTCATCAGGCAACTGTTTTCTTCCTGGAGTTAAGGGGTGGTGATTGGTGGTCTCATGATAGTGAGGAGGCCTCGGGGGGTCTCTACTCACTCCATGCAGGGAGTCCATGTAGTTACATAGTTTGGGGCTGAGTAAAGTGCTATGACCCTTGAGGACCAAGGATGGAAGAATGAAAAGGAAAAGAATGGCCACTTAGTAATGTTGCCTGCAGCCCCAGTGTGGTGGGTAAAGGCTCCGGGTGGATGGGCCTGGATAGCTGCAGCATCCTTGGGACAGCTGTTTCCCTATTTTCTCACCTCCTTTAAGCCCAGGTGCAGCCCAGGACTCAGAAGCTTCCAAAAGGAGCTAACAGGCAGGTAGGGCCCAGTTCTGGTACAACTGGGCTCTGTGCTGGCTTTGGGTCTGAGCCTGGCTTGGCACTTGTTACCTCCTTGTCCTGTACTAGAAGGTGATGCCAGCAGTATGGGGATAGTGGGGGGCGGGGGAAGAGAAAGGAAGAGGGAAGGGTCTGGTCTCACCTGCTCTATTCTGGTGGTGGAGATCAAGGCCTCCAAAGTTGAGCTTTCATTCTCCAAGGTAATGGCATCTTCTGACTACAGAGTCCTCAAGCCTCTTTCTGTCCTTTGTGTGTGTATGTGTGTGTGTGTGGTGGGGAGACTGGGGTGTGATACTCACAGATTTAGATCCCCATGGTTTAAAGGCACAGACCTACCCAAATTTTGATCTTCGAGTTTTAGAATGGTAAATCTGGATCTCCTTAGGTTACAGATGCAGAAACAGACCCAGGCAAGGGCAGTCCCTCCTCTGGGGTCACACTGGTTAAATGGGCCTGGAGCCCCAGTATCCAGATTCTATGTCACTGTTCTGCCCTCAAGTCATGACTTAAACACCTTTTAAGTTCAGGACTCATGCTGAATGTTGGAGATGCAGACAAGTGCCCTCAAGCACTTTGGTCACACAAATAAAAATATACACCACAGTAGACATGCAGATGCTGAAAGATGTCAGTTTACCTCAAAACCGTAAAACTTTATAAGGTGCTCCCCTCTCCTCAGGGTGGCGGTACTTGCAGAAGCACCTGAGGCCCAGCAGTGTATCTATGGGGAAGTGAGAGGTAACAAGGCTGCCAGTGGCCACACCCCAAATATCCCTCCCAGAAACATCCAAAGGCAGTTGCCTGGAGATTGGGTCTCTGCTGTCCTCTAATGGAGGAAATGTAGCCTCTGGCGCCGCCTGCTGGGGCCACACCAACCTGACTCCCCTCAAGAAAAGGAGACCTGCAGGACCTTTCTGCCCCAGACTTTATTCCCATAGAGTCTGGACCCTCATTTCCTACAGCCTCTAAACTAAACTCCTCCCAAGCATCCATGGCTGCCCCGGTTTTCTTTGTTGTCCGGGTTCTGATTCTAGTACCCTGGGTTCCTGGCTCTGTCAGAGTTCTGGTTCCAGAAGGTCCTTGTTGGGTGCCTTAGGCCAAGCTCCCACCTGGATGCAAGAAGACATGGGCAAGAGTGCCCCCCAGGACCTGGGACAGCTGGACATCCGTAAAAGTGTAGGACAGCTGGACATCCGTAAAAGTGTAGTGGGCCTGGCCATGGGCGCTGGGGCCATCTACCTGCTCTACAAGGCCATCAAGACCGGCATAAAATGCCAACCACCCCTCTGCAGCACCTCGCCCATCTGTATTGCCCGTGAGTGTCCGGGCCCTGGGGAGAGGGCTCTGTCTCAGGAGGCACCTGCTTCCGAGGCCTCCAGTGTGGGAGGGCCCAAAGGTGACTCCTTTAAGTTCCTTTTCTTCCTCTTCTTTTTCTGCATCTTCCTCAAACCTGTCCTAGAGATGCTACCTCAGGGTTCCTGGGTAGTGGATGGCACTGTAGGGGATCTTCAGGACTCATCTGGCAGGTCTTTAAATTCTCATTCACCCTAGCTTTCAGGATGCCACTGAGTGGAAATTTGGCATCAGCAGTTCTCCCCAAGGGAAAATTGGGGGCCTGCATGCCCAGAACCTCCACGCCCAGAACCTCCATTAGTTCATGTGATAACTTTGTGCATATGCCAGGAAAGGGTTACAGTAAACATGTAAAAGCTATGATGTTTACAATATGAATAATAGAGCATTAGATATGTGTCCTTGTGCAGTACACATCCTGTTCGACTGTACATGAGGGTCCTACATGTAGCAAGAAAGATTCTCTTCCAAAAAGGCAAGGCAGCCCTGTCCCCAGGTCTTTCTCTCTCACCCCAATCCCATTCTTTCATTACTTCTGAGTCCACAGCCTGATCTGGGTTGGGGTGGCTGTCTAGGCCTGGCAATCGAGCGAGAACGGCATGGGAGAGACTCAGGTGAACTCCGGAGGCTTCTCAACTCTTTGGAGTGCAAACAGGATGAATACACCAAGAGCATGATCCTGCACAGTATCACGCGCTGTGTGTACTTGCTGGAGGCTGAGGTGAGGAAAGGGAAGCAGGAGGTTCCTCTCAGTCAGCCTGGCCCCTGGAGGCTACAGCAGATCCTTGCCCTCTTGACTGGTTAGACTATCCTGGGACCTGTCTCCATCTGATGGTGGGAGATGAGGGGTCTGGGTGATGCGGCGGGGCGGCGGGGGAACCGTGGGTCCAGGACACCCGCTTCTCCTGCCTCTTCTGTCTCTCCTGGCATACACTAGGCCTCTGCTTGTTCTACTGATGACATCATGTTGGTGGGCTCCATGCTGGATGACAAGGATAACAGTGTTAAAATCCAAGCTCTGAACACACTTAAAGCTTTCTCTGGCATCAGAAAATTCCGGCTCAAAATCCAGGTGAGCCCAGGGGCAAGTGGTGGGGCAGAGCGCACAGGATATCCCTAGTCCGTGGGTCCTTTAACAGGGGTAGGATAAATGGTCACGTGCCAGAAGTTTTTTAAGTCTGAGTTCAGAATCTACAAATACGTTTTTCCTTGGAAATATGTGGGGAAATGGTGGTCAGCTTCCTAGCAGGGTCAAAAGCCTTTGACTCTCAGGACAAAACTGAACTAGGGCACTGGGCGTTATCTCTGAACCCCGGACAGCAGAACCCCCCCGAGTTTCTCTCTGATGCCAATCTGTGTTTTACAATTGAGTTCAATGTGACACTACGTGGAGTTAGCACAGTCTCCACAGGTTAAGGGCTTAGTCCGATAAGACTGACTACCCCCACCCTTCAGATGCTAGCCACAAGTCCCCGTACTTTTTACTGACTGGGCTATAAATTTGGAGGTTCCTACAACTCTACTTTCGGGTTTGATAATTCACTAGAACAGCTCTCACTACTCAGGAAAACTGTGTTTCCCAGTTTGTATAAAAGATACAACTAAGGAGACAGCCCAATGAAAGAAATGCATACGGCAAAGTATGTGAGAAGGTGGGGTGCAGATCTTCCATGACTTCTCCTGGCATGCCACCCTCCCAGCACTTCGATGTGTTCACCAACCTAGGAGTTCTCTGAACCCTGTCACTTGGAGATATTTATGGAGGTCTCATTATGAAGGCATGATTAATTAATCATTGGCCATTGGTGATTGAACTTCATCTCTACCCACTCTTTTCTTCCCAGAGATCAGGACAGGGCTAAAAGTCTCAACCCTCTAATCATGGCGTGGTCTTTCTGGCCACCAGCCCCTATCTAGAAGCTATCCAGGGGTAAGCCATGAGTCACCTCATTAGCATAAACCCAGGGGTGATGCCAAGGGGCTCATTATGACTAACAAAAGACCCTCCAGTCAGGAAAACATTTTAGGAGCTCTGGTTCTGGAACCAGGGACAAAGACCAGATGTATTATACTACACCCCCCAGGCTGTGCTGGTTAGAGGCTGGTAGCTGGGCCACTGATGTCCCCTCTACCACCTTTTAGAGAAAATATAATCCACCAAAAGCCAGTTCCTCTAGCTTCCTGCTGTCAGGCTCCCAGCCTTGCCTCTTTCCACACATCCTTTTCCTGCTTTCCTGCTGATGCCATGAAAAAAAATAGCTTTCTTCCTGTCTGTGGTCAATGTTAGCCTCTGTCATGGATCCCATCCCCCTCCTTGAGAGCCTCTCTCCTCCTTAACCTCTCCGATTGGCCTTTCCTGCTCTTTCCCATGTGTATTCAGCATGATCTATTCCCTCCCACCTTAAAAAGCAAAACTAAAAAAAAAGTCCCCCATTGACCTCGAAACATCTCTGTAGCAAATGGTCTATCCTGCAAATTAAAAATAAGCAAAGCATTTAAAACTTAAAAACATTTTATGTGTGTATGGCAGAAAGAATAACCGTCAAAACAGAATCCATGTAACCGAACCCAGGCTGAGAAATAGTACCTAACCAATAGATTGGATGCCTGCAGATGCTCCACCCCAATCTTACCCTCTTCTCTTACTAACGACCATCGTTTTCCTGAATTTTGTTTATTGATTCCTTGATTTTCTTTGTAGTTTTACCATGTATGAATGCATCATCTTATATTGTAGCAGAGCAAGGCAGACAATAACTGCATAAGTAAAATATAGTTTGGAATGTTTTTAAACTTCAGGTATCTAGAAGTATGCAGTGCGTGTTCTGTGGTTTGTCTTTTCCCCCTCAACATCGAAAGGTTTCTTTTCCACTGCTTAGAGTATTCTACTTCATGAATACCTACGATTTTATTTATTCATTTGCCCGCTCATGGGTAGGCATTTGAGTTGTTTGCACACTGTGCTGTGAACATTCTTGTACACACCTCCCTTGCCAGATGTGCAGGAGCCGAATGGCTGGGTGAAAGGGTGGGCCCAACTTCTCAAGGAAGGTTGTATCAATTTACACCCTCCACCAGCCTTGTACAAGTGTTCCTGTGGCATTATTTTCTCCCCAACCTTTGGTATTCTCACACTTAAAAATTTTTTTGCATTAAGCTTTTTTTTTTTTTGGAAAAAAGTTCTCTAGGTCTTCACTATCTTGCTGCCTCTGCTCCATCCCTTGGCTCTCTCAGTTTCCCAAGAGCTGATTCTCAAGGGTATCAGAATTCCCTGGAGGGCTGGTTGAAAATGAATATCTTGGGGCCCCACACCCAAAAAGTCCAGTGCAATGGGGAAGCTGTGTTTTTCACAAGCTCCCAGGAGATTCTGGTGGAGCTGGCCTTGACACCACTGTTTATTCTTTTCCCTGAGGTCTGTATCCTGTGAGGACCTGTGCTTTGTTCTCTCTCTGGATGAAAGCAGCCACTCTCTGGCCCCCAGTTTCTGTCTAGATGTGCTGTCCTGGTCTCTGTCCACAGCCTGGGGGCTCTCCTGACCTCCAGACGTGTGACCAGCAGCTCCACTCTACAGTCTAGTGGCCCTTTAACCACGCATCCAAGATGGAGCTTGTCCCTATTCTCTAAGTTAGACCACCCTCTCCAGAGGGATCTGATCCCACCCACGCCCTGCTTTGTCTTCCTCCAGGCTCTCAGAATACACTGCACTATCAGCTCCAACCCACCCCAGCCATTGACACTGTATGTTTTATGCTCTCCCACTCTCTAGGCTTTGACCTGCTGTTCACTGCCTGAAATCCCTTTTTAGACTTGGTAACTCCTACCTGTCCTTCTGGTCTCGGCAGATAGTAAGGGGTGGGGATAGGGAGGAGCTGGGTCTAATGGAATACTGTGGCCCTCACTCCAGTATTCTTGCCTCCCTCTTATGTGGCTCACAAAGATACAGCTTGTGAGGTTATCTGTCTTAGGTACTATTTCTTGGTCCAAGAATCTTGCATTTCAGAAGCCAAGATCCCTTTATTCATTCAATAAATATATATTGAGCACTTATTTTGTACCAAGGCTAGGCATTGGAGATAAGACAATGAACAGAACAGAAAAGATCCCTGTTCCAGTGGAAATTCTATTCTAGCAGGGCAAGCCAGGCAGTATACAAATAAGTAAAGTATGTAGTGTGTTTCATGTGAGAAATGCTATGGAGAAAATTAAATAAAAGGTTGGTAAGGAAGGCTGACACAGAGATGGTCTTGCAGCTTCAAAGGAGAAAATCTAAAAGATTAAAAAAAAAATCTTTGGGACCTAGGGGTCTTGATGATGAATCTCTAGAAATGACACCAAAAGCATGCTTTCTGAAAGAAAAAATTGACAAATTGGGCATAATTAATGAAAACATTTGCTTTAAGAAAGACCCTGTTAAGATGATAAAAAGATAGGCTGCAGACTAGGAGAAAATATTTACAAACCACATATCTGACAACTCACATCTAGATTACATAAATAGCTTTCAAAAATGAATATTAAAAAATCCAGTGAGAAAGTGGGCAAAAGACTTGGAGATATTTCATTGGAAAAGATATGCAAATTGCATATAAGTACATGAAAAGATGTTTAACATCAGTAGTGATGAGGGAAATATAAATTAAGATCACAATAAGATATGACCATACACCTATTAGATGATCTCAACTCAAAATTAGTGACAATACCAAATGCTGATGAGGATGTAGAGAAACTGGGTCTCTCATAAGTTGCTGATGGGAATGTAAAATGGTTGTGACAGCCACTCTGGAAAAAGTTTCAAAAAAAATTTGGCAGTTTCTTGAAAAAAAGAAAAAAAAAACTATACATTTACCACACAAGCCAACACTTTCACTCCTAGGCTTTAGAGAAATGAAAACTTAAATTTGCACAAAAACCTGCACACAATTGTTCACAGGAGCTTCATTTGTAATAGTCAAAAATGAAATAACCAAAGCATCTCTCAACAGATAATCGTTAGACAAACTGGTAACCCATATCATGGAACACTGCTCAGTAATAAACGGGAGTGAACTATTGGTACACGTAACAATTTGGATGGAGTTCAAGGCATGCTGAATGAAAAAACTCAAGACTATCACAAAGCATGATACCATTTGCATAATAGTCTCCAAATGACATAATTATGAGATGAAAAGCAGATTAGTGGTTGCCAGTGGTTAGGGGCAAGTGTGACTATAGGGAGTCCCACAAGGGGGATCTTAGTGGTGATGAGGACAATTCAGATAGAATAATGTTGATTGCAGCAGTGTTTACATGAATCTACACATGTGATAAAATGACACAGAACCACACACACACATTGTACCCATACAAATTTCCTAGTTTTGATATTGTAATTATGTAAGATGTAACCATTGAGGGAAACTGGGTGAAGAGCACTCGGAACCTCTCTGTGCTATTTTTGGAACTTCCTGTGCATTTATAATGATTTGAAAATAAAAAGTTTAAAAAGTGTGTTACATGTGACATGCTATGGAGAAAAATTAAATAAGGATGGGATGAGAAAGGCTAGTATGGAAGTGGTATTGCAGTTTTAAAGAAGGAAGTGGTCAGGGAAGACCTTACTGAGGTGACAATAAAGCAAAGTCTTGAAGGAGGTAAGAGCGAGCTATGAATATCTGGAGGAGGAACATTGTAAGTGGAGGAAACAGCTTATGCAAATACCCTAAAATAGGTGTGTACCTGGCATGTTCAAGGAATATCTAAGAGGCCATTGTGATGGGGACTGTGGAAGCAACTGTAAGGACTTTAGCTTTTGCCCTCCATGAACTGGGGACTCTTGAGCTGAGGAGTGACATGTCTAACATGTCTGCTGTTCCAAAAAGAGATTTGGAGGTGGGGGATGAAAGCAGGGAAACAGGAGGCTATTGCAGAAATCAAATGAGAGAGAATGACTTGGAATAGAGTGCTAGAAAGGGGATAGTGAGAAGTGGCTTGATTGTTGATAGTTTTGAAAGTAAAGCCAATGGGGTTTTCTTAAGGATTGGAAAAGGGGTCTGAGAGACAGAAAGCAGTCAAGCCACCGATTTTTGGCTTGAGTATCTGGAAGGAAGACAAAGCCAGCAGTTGAGACAGGGAAGGTGGTGGAAGGAGCAAATTTGTGGATTAGGAGCATGTTAACTCTGAGAGGTCTATTAAACATTCTGGAAAAGAAGTGAAATCGGCACCTGAATATATGACTGGAGTTCAGGGAGAGATCTGTGGTGGAGACAAACTTGAGGAGGTTGGTCTGAAAAATCAGGAAAGAAGTCTATGAAAGAGAAGTAAGGTGAAGAAGCATCTCCAGGATGTGGGAGTGGTTGACTAGGTCAAATAATGTTGAGAGTTTACGTTAGAGGGAATTGTCTCTTGGGTTTGGCTCAGGCATCTTGGGTAGGGGCAGTGAAGAGTGAAACCAGAGGATGAGGCAGTGTGGGGGATCCTTGAATAAAAGCAGATTCTTCTCTCTCTCTCCCCTTCTCCCCCCGCCCCCAAAGGAACATTCCATCAAGGTACTAGAACTGATATCCACCATCTGGGACTCCGAGCTGCACATTGCAAGCCTCAGACTCCTCAACAACCTTCCACTGCCTGACTTTGCACATCCACAGCTGCGAAGGGTGATGCCTGCCTTGATGGAGATTCTTCAGTCAAACTATATCCTGGCACAGGTGCCTCAAGACCATGGCCCAGGCCTTGCCCACCTGACCAGCCCCGGAATAGCATCTAGGGGGAAGAGAAAAGATTTGTGTCTTCTCTGCTCAGGCCCAGACTCACCTGCCTTCTCACACTTTACTATTTTCTTTATTCAGGTGCAAGCCATACGATTGCTGAGCTCCCTGGCACAGAAGAATGATCTTCTCTATGATATTCTCAACTGCCAGGTGAGAAAGGAACTGAAGAGGGGCTGATGGATTCCAACTCAGATATTGGGGAAGGAAGAATCGTGGATTCTCCAGACAGACTTAGACTCAACAAGATTGGCTTGTTCCTCTTCCTGCCTCTGTGCTAGATACACTGAAAACCATTCCCTCTTCTTTTATCACAATAGAGTCAGAATCCATTTTGTTGGGAGGGGAATCTCCTTTGAGTGGTTATCTAAACTCTGAGAAACAGGAACACAGGTGACAAAAGTTAATGTAGGTATTTTGATATTAGGTAAAAATTCTAATCATTATTAAGTCATTTCGTAATAATTAATGGTTCAGAAGGATAAGCAACTCTAAACTTATCTGATCCTAGTAACAATCTCAAAATATATGGAATATACTCAATAGAATATAATTGGAATGCAAGGAATTTTTTTTTCAGTTTTATTGAGGTATAATTGACATAAAATCGTAAGATATTTAAAGTATACATTTTGGTGATTTGATATATTTATATGTTGTGAAGGATTCCCACCACCTAGTTACCACATCCATCACCTCACATATTTTGGGGGTTGCGGGGGCTGGAGGAGGTAAGAACATTTATGTCCTAATCTCTTAGCACATTTCAATGACGTAATAGTGTCATCAACTATAATCACCATGTTTTACACTGGAGCCTCAGACCTTATTCGTCTTATAGCCGAAAGTCTGTACCCTTTTATCAGCTTCTCTCTATTCCTCCCTGTCCCCAGCTCCCGGCAACCAGTTTTCTGTGTTTCTATAAGTTTGACTTTTCTTTTTTTAGATTCCACATAAAAATAAAAGTGATATCATGTTGTATTTGTCTTTCTCTGTCTGGCTTATCTCACTTAGCATAATGTCCTCAGGGTCCATTCATGTTGTTACAAATGGCAGGATTTCCTTCTTTCTCATGACTGAATGATTATAAAGAAAAATTAACACATTCACCACCACAGTGGAAGATATGAAAAATTTACCTACTCTTTTCCATAGTTGATAGATAAAAACCTAAAACTAGTAAGGATTATACTTGCTGTGAACAACACAAATAAGCTTCAGCCATTAGATACTGCCAGAACACTGTAATTAGAAGCGGCACATTCCTCTCAAGCACAAAAAATATTTATTAAAATTAACCACACATTAAACTTTAAAGTTTGTTATATTTCCCAGAATCAATATCATTACCAGATCACTCGTGTTTTGTGACTGCAATGAAATTATGTTAGAGGATGATAACAAAAGGAAAAATTTTTAAATCCTACAGTTGAATCTGAAACTTAGGTATATGGGGGAGTCCAGGCTATAGGAAGATGGAAGAACTTTAGAACTAGCCTTGGATTCCATTCTCATCCTCTCTGTATCCCATCGCAGGTACACTCCACCTTCCTGAACCTGTTCCAAGCCACGCAACCGGGGAGTCTGCTGTTTGAGGTGCTGCTGTTTGCTGAGCGACTGAGTGAGGGCCGGAATACACCCCACTACCGTGCTGTGAAATGGCATTACAATGAAAAGTCTCTGCACGAAGCTCTCTTTGGCGACGAGTCACGACTGGCAGACCGGCTGCTTGCCCTGGTCATCCACCCAGAGGAGGAAGTTCAGATCCAGGCCTGCAAGGTCATAGTCAGCCTGCAGTGCCCTCAGGATGTGCAAGTGCGGCCCTCCCTCTGCCAAGCCAGTCATTCCTACTTTAATGGGGAATAAAATTAAGGAGAGCCAATAAATGAAGATGGGAGAGAAGCTTGAGGAGCAGTGTCTGTCCGGGGCCTTTCAGGGTTGGGTAGAGATTTCATCTAGCATATCCTCTGCCCTAGAACATGACAACGCATGGGCACGTCTCCTGAAACGCTTCCCCACTTTCTGGTTTAGGGAAGAGTTCCTTCTTTGGCTGCTTTTCAAATTGGAATGTGGAGCCAATGCTTTCAGGGAGCTTCAAAGAGAAGGCAGGTTTGGGGACTGAGGCCAAAGATCATCGACTGGAGACAGTATAACATTGGGTAACTCAGGATGTGCTAGGCCATGCCACAGTAACGAACAACCTCCTAATCTTAGCAGCTTAAACATGATCAAGGTCACTCTTCACACTACATGCCCATCCGGTGGGGGTGGTGATGGAAGGGCAGGTGTTTGTTCCACATTGTCTTCTCTCAGGGACCCAGGCTGAGGTTGACTTCATTGTGTTTCTACAACTTCTAGAGAAGGAAAAGGAAATGTGGCAGTCATCACTGGCTCTTAAATTTGCACCAGAAATGACGCTCACTACTTCTGCTCACATTTCACTGGCCGAAGGTGCTACGGGATAACAGTCTTACATGTGTCCAGGAGAGAACTGAAAATATCCAATGCCAGCATTAATGACAGAGAACCACAGGCATATTGTAATCAGACTCTCAGGTTTAAATCCCAGCTCTGTCACTAGCTGTGTGACCTTGAACAACCTATTTCCTCTGCTGGAACCTCAGTCCCTCATCTGTAAAAATGAAGTAATAATAGTACTTACCTTATGAGGCTGTTGGGAGGATTCTAAGGGGATTAATGAAGGTAAGGCACCATGTTCTGCCGGAAGAGGGTTTTCTTTAAAGATTGGCTCTGAGGAGCTAGGAAATCATTGAGAAAATGAAAGATCAGCACCGGAAATGTCCTTGGAAAGCACTGAGTTCCTCTGGTCTCAGGGTTACGGGCACTAGCACCCTGAAATGCCACTAGAACTTAGCTTTAGAAACCAGAGTAACCGTGTAATGTAAAACCATAACTAGAATCTGTGGCAGCTGAGAAAATACCTCAGTGTTCCTGGCTTTTAGTGGCCAGTTTAGGACTGAACTACTTGAGATCCGTCTCTGACCTAGGACCTCATCGCTTGGGTGGGTAGGGGTGGGCTGGGAGGACAGTTATTGATGAGAGCCAGTTCCTACTAAGGGACCATCCTAGTCATCACCTTTCAAAGTCTGACTTGTCACCTCTGAGTGGGCAGTCACTACCAGGTCTCCATCATCAGCCCTCATCTCTCTATTGAGTTCAGGCCTGAAGTTGCTCCTTCCTGCTACTTGTGTACACTGCAGTCACCCCAATGAAAGCTGTCAAAAGCCAACCTTACCCTACCCACCTCTCAAACAGTGCCCTTGTGTTCCCATGTCACCAGCTAGGTATTGGGCAATCCCTTCAACTGTGCCTGCCCACCACCTCCAGCCAGCCATCTGAACATCTCACTTCTACCCAGTTCTCCAATTTCTGCTGCTACCTATCCCCTACATCAGGACTTTCACATAGTTGTTTTTCTACTCTTGTCTCCATCCTTTCCAGCCTCACACACCCCAGAATAATCTTAGTACCATGTATCACATCATCCTGGAGAACCTTTAGGGGCTCCCCATTGCCTTAGTGAACTCTTCCTTAGCCCCAAAGCTAAGTCACATGATCTGACAAGTAGAAATGTACTTATAGCAAAAGCAGGTTGAGTTTTGTTCTCAGCGATGGTCACTGGACCCCTTTTGTCATGATGGCTTCAAATGAATTAGCTTTACATTTAAGGCCATTCGCAGTATGGTCACCTTGTCCTCCACTAACCTACATGTCACATCTCATCTCCAGCTAAACTGGAGTGAGTCAGTCTTGCCTCTGAGCTTTTGGTACAAACTTTTCCCTGCCTACAATGTTCTTCTCTCTCCTTTGCACTGGGCTGTGTCCTATAGTATTATCTATTGCAGTCTAGAGCTTCCTTCAGTTCTGTCAGCCTTTGGTGGTTGCTGTGGCTCTCCTCATCTAAACCTCTCACTTGGCATTTGGCAAATAATTAAAACTTGGATCTTATAAACTTTGTTCTTTTTTTGCAGTGGGTCATACGTATTTGACTGCTTAGAAGCTTTGAAGGAAGAGCCTTCTCTGGGTAGGCACGGATAACAGCTGATGGAAATAGTTGGATGTGGGTAAAGAGATGGAGAAAGTTATCTACTGGTTATTTGTCACTGTGTAACAAATTATGAAAAACTTAGTATATCAATCTGGGTCCAATCAAGAGAAACCACACAGTAATTTGAACAGGGAAATGTTGCAACAGGGGATTGGAATATAATGAATTGATTAGTAGGGAGTAAAGAGAACTCTAAAGAGTACACAAATAGCAACATGGGATCAGCCCCTAACCCCAGGACTGAGGCTGAGGATAGGGCACCCAAGAAAGAAATACCCCACCCCCAAAGGCTGAAATCCAGACTTTGTTGAGGAGAACACAGCCTGTGGCAGAAAAGTCACTGTGGTGTCATGCCAGTGGAACTTGCTGGAAATATGCCCTCTAGGATGCCAGGGAAGGCTCTTTATGGGAAGTGTCATAACAAAGGCACTCTACAATGAAACACGCGAGCTGAGTGTGGGAAAGTGGCTACCAGCTGGGAGCCGCTGGCCTCCATGTCCTGCAGGACCCTGGTGCTAAAGAACCCGTGGGCGCTGCAGGACTCTCATGCTGCAGAAGCCACGTGTACAGCAGTTACTGGAAGCTGGAGAAGCTGCAGAAGCTGCAGGAAGTAGAGGCACTTTTCTTACGCTACTGCCCAGGGAGGGCAGTGCCAGGAGAAGCAGCTAGCCCCTGGGAGTTATTGGCCACTCCAGGACCTGGGCACTGGTGAAGCCGTTTGTACGGCCAGAGTTTACCAATCGAGCACGCTAGAACCAGAAGCAAAAACCTTTTCCTCTTGCAGTGTCCCTCCAGCTTCCTCCCTCTTAGCAATTTAAAACATCAATAAAAATTCTCTCTCAGAGAAATTCAGGGGCCTCTTGGCTGGGTGGTTCTGATTCAGTCAAGCTGTGGCCAGGACTGCAGTCATCTGAGGGCTTGACTGGGGCTGGAAGATCCATTTCCAAGGTGGGTCGCTTACGTGGCTGATAAGTTGGTGCTGGCTGTTGGCAGGAGGCCTCATTATTTTCTGCATACGACATCTCCATGGGAATGCTTGAGAGTCTTCATGACTTAGCAGCTGGCTTCCCCACGAGTTAATCATCCAAGAGAGAACAGGGCAAAATCTGTGATTCCTTTTCTGACCTAACTTCGGAAATTTGGTTACATTATCACTCCACCAAATTCTACTCATTAGGAATGATTCTCCAGAGAAGAGAGGAGAGAGGCAGGGACAGCCTTCCAGGGTGGGAATCAGCTTGAACTTTACCAAAAGAAAAACAGACCAATAGGTTTCCCTCTGCTGGGATTATGGTAGAAGCTGGGGTGTTCGTAGATGGTATTTTGCTATGCAGACTGCCAATTACTCCTGTAACTGATTTCATGAAGAAAAAAGTGTGAGATGGAGACTCCAAGCACCACTAGACAGCTTCTAAGAGGACCCCAACACACACACACACACACACAGCATAGACTGCTAGACTGTGACCCATGCCTGATTTTTATCTGGGCACATGGCTGACAGAAATAGGCAGAACACATCTCAGCTTTCCTTGCAGCTAGGTGTGGACATGTGACTATGACTGGCTGATGGAATAGAAGAGTCCTTAAATGGAGAAGTCAGGCTCTTTCTTTCCTCATCGTCCATTCCACTATGTAACATGAACAGGTTGGTAAGCAATCTTGGACCACGCTGACGAAGGCGATACTGACAGATATCAGAGCAATGAAATTAAAGTAGCCTGGACCGCCGAGGCCGTGGAGCTGCCGTTTCACCCCTGGACTGTGTATGCATGGACTGTTAAATGAAAGAGAAATAAACTGTCTTATATTAAGCCATTTATTCTGTGGTTTTACTGCAGCCAAATCTATTTGTATATCCTACAGCCCTGTCTTGGTACATGAGATGCCACTATTAGTAATTCATTTGTTTTATAATTTATTGATTGAGGAAATATTTATGGAGCTTTGAGTACTTTTATTGTATCCTTTTAAATAGGGGCTGGCAGGTAAGCACAGAGCTGGGTACCAGGAAAGGGAGCAAGTTTGGTTCATTCAAAGATACAGAAAGGGAAGGTGAGTTTATCTAACTGCCTTGTCCTCCCCAGGAACGTCTCTTGCTTCAGTTTCCACAGAGGGCATTTTTCATCCTCTGTCTGTCAAGAAACTGTTTTTAGGGAGGGAGACTATGATTAGCATGGAAGTCTAGAAGGAGATGAGCAAGTTCAAGTTACCAGTGACTGAAGGAGGGTAAAGCTCTGAACCAGCGCTTCCTGGTCTATGGGCATTTGTTCAGCAAAGATTGACAATGACACAGATTAGAGGGAGAATTCGTTCTTGGTTATTGCTAGAAGAAAGTGACAAAAGAGTGGGTAAGTGGAAGCTCACCTTCCAGAGAGTAGGCCAGGATGGGTACATAACTTCAGTGTAGTTGGAAAGGGGGAAGGTTGTAGTGGAGATTTCGCCATCAAATTCCCACAGTAGGGGAAAAGCCCTGACCACTGAAAATGTGATTTAAAAAACCCCCAAACCCAACATGTTAAATATTCATGAAAGAGAAGCATAGAAATAAAAAAGTATAGTTTGGCATTCAAAGTGATTTTCAGGCAGGAGATAGACATTTCCCTTCACCTCATTCAGGTAACCCATGCACTTTCAGACATTTTGTCCCTGTGGTGGCTAACGTAGATGGCTTGTTCAGTGTTGGTTCTCCTCATGTGCCTTCTGTGCAGCAGGGAGGGAAAGCTAAATACTAGACTTTCACAGAGGGTTCCAGATGTGGTTTAGGTATTGCTGGTCACATGCGCTGCCTAAAACCTCACGTGAATGGAGTTAAGTGGGGCAGAGGCATTTGTGTGGGAGGCTTCCTTCCTTCCTTCCTTCCTTCCTTCCTTCCTTCCTTCCTTCCTTCTTTCCTTCCTTCCTTCTTTCCTCTCATTCTCCCCCCCCCCACTCCTTTCCCAGGGCAGATATAGTAAACACAGAAAATAATTTTGGATGGCAGCTTCTTGATCTTGAGGTCACAGCTAAATTGTGGCCCTGGAGCCAACAATTGCAATGATGGCCACCTGACTCCCACCTTCCCAATGGTGGCAGAGGTAGTAGATTCCCTGACAGCTCAGTTTTGCAGTGAGTTTTGGATTTCTTTCCTGGAGACTCAGTCTGATTCCCATCTCTCCAGCCCTTTGAATGACTTTGTGAGTCCCAAATTACCTGGATTTCATCCCTTTCTGCTTAAAATAGATACAGTGGTGTCTGTTACTTGCAAGTGAACCTTGTCGATAAAGTAAGTGCCTGATATAGAATAGGTGTCACTAAATGTTTGTTGAATGAATGAGTGAATGAATGAATGGGTGGATGGCAAGTGGAGATTGCCAAGATGTCCACAGTGAGTTGGGCAGTCCTACCAATTGGACTCAATACAGTAGTAAGACAACTGACAGACCGTAAACGGGTAGTGAGATCACTTTGGTGGGTTCTAACTAACATTTTTAAAAGATGAAATAAAATAGAATAGAAAATCTCAGAGTAGATCACACATAGTAATGTGAGTACTGTTTTGTGGAACTTTAGTTGCACACACACAATCTGTAGTGGCGATTATTCAAATGCTCAACAACCAGCGTGACATAGATATCAGCTGATAGGGATGGATGCCAACCATATCTGCCGGCTGTCTGAATACCAGTATAAAATATATCTTTTGTAATAATAAAAAAAGTGATTGAAATCTTTGGTCTGTGGAAGATAGCTTAAGGCTTTTGTGGGGTGAGAGGCAGCTAAGGGAACATGTCCATAATTCATTCCTGCCTCTGGGACGCTTCCTGAATCCAGAGCAACTCTCAGTGTGCTGCAACTTGGGACATTCTAGACACTTGCGTTTCTGCCTGCTGGCATCCATTCCCGGGGGGAACCAGCAATCCCTCATCTCTCCTGCCCGGCTCCAGGAGAGTCTGCTAATGCCAGTCCCTGGCCCCCTGGTCACAGTGATTGGCCCAACTTGAGCCAATCTGTTTTCTAGGGCTTCATATACGGGTGCTGAAGGGAAGTGCTGGGGCTTTAAACAGCTTTGCCCTCCCGGCTTCCACTGTCCACAGGGAGGCAGTCTCCCTTCTGGAGAGGTAGAGAATAAGGCCAGTGTGAAGGCTGAAGCCAAGGAGAAAGACATCTGAGGTCAGCGTGCGTGTCTCTGGACACCTGAAGCTAGTCTCTCACAGCTACTGACCCAGTACTGTTCCTTTGGTTTTTAGTTTTAAAATGACTTAGTCTGTCTTGGGTTTATTTCACTTGCAGCTAAAGGAGTAGTGATTACCTCATGGCTCCTTGGAGCGGGCAAGGACTGAGTGACTGAGTACTAATTGCCAAAGTGACTGAGTACTAATGTGGCTCAGAAACTCATTGAGTGAGAGAAGAATGAGATTCTGATCATTTGGCGCCAGCGAGTCTACACATGTACCCTGCACTTGCGCAGTGTGGGCAGGATGCCAGGAGGGAGCATCCCCTGTCACAGCTTGAAGCTGCATGGAGCCCTCTGGAATCTGTCTCTTGTACGAACATTTCACCTGGATACATAGGGTTTGTAGGGAGCCCTCCATGGCCCCTCTGAGGAAGGCCTGGACAAGCTCGGTCTACTTCTATGTGTGGAGGGCAGGGCAATGGCCGTCAGGTATGACTGCCCACTTTTGTCCTCCCGGTAGGAGCCCCAGGGTTTGATGGCTGGGTAGGTCTGGAAGAGGCTGCTGCTCAGTTAGCTCTGTCTTCTCCCTCTAGACCTTTCCCTGCAGCTGAGCCGATAGCCCCTGGGAAGAAATAAGATGAGAACTGTGTGTTCTGAGCCTGGTTGTGTGGGTGTGTGTAAGAAGGAGAGACAGACAGACATACAGACAGGCAGGCAGGCAGGCAGGCAGAGAGATAGACAGACAGACAGAGACACAGAGAGACAGAGACAGAGAGAGAGAGACACAGAGAGAAATAGAGAAATCCTGAGGTTGGGCAGATGCCGATCTTCCTCAGGGCATGCTGTACCTCTCCCTCCCTCAGGAGTCCCCTCCTGTCCTCACAGAGAGAGCAGGGCAGCCTCCCTCACCCTCGCACCCCTGGCTCCCAAGCAAGGTCTGAGTTTCCCAACCCTGACTCCAGCACTGCCATCACCAGCCCAAACTCTCCACTTAAGAGCCATTTCAGCTGGGGTTGCTCTCATGGTCCCCCAAGTTCCCTGGGGGCACAGACGGCCCTGACTCCCCTCTGCATTCCTCCACAAGCGGACAGCCCATCCTCACTGTGCTCTGCCTGCACATTCTCACCTCTGAATCTTTGTTCACTCTGGATCACTGCCTGAAAGGCTTGCCCGAATCCCAGTCAACCTTCATGCTTTGCAAAAGAGCCCAGGGCTGTCCTGGGCATTCTACATTGGACCTTGGGACCTCTACCTCTTCCCCTCCAAACATGTTCCCTTAGGTCTTTTTCTCTAAGAAGCCTTTGCTGCACTGTCTCCACATGTCAAACTCTTTCAGGCACCTACTTGTTCATCATTCTTCCCAGGACACCTTTAGAGTTCCTTCAGAAATGAAGTGAGCAACAAAATTTCCACTAGGTCACTTTTCTCCAAAATTTTATTTTGAATATCACAGACCATTAAAACTGTCAAAAAATTTTGGAGACCAACAGAATTTGTGTATATATATATTTAAAAACATATAAAACAACCAAGTAACAACATGGAAAACCAAGCAAAACTACCATTGTGTTGTTGCCACCGTTTCATAAAAACACTGAACATCAAAAAAGTAGGAAGGATGTTACCTCAAAATAAAAAAGTCATTCTTTAAATTACATTTATATTTAACCAAAAAAAACCAGACTACCCTTATATTTTTCATTTTGCTGTAGACATTGTCATGGAAACCACCAGAAAGATAAAGGAAAGAAAAAGAGACACTGGAGAATGTCAGAGGAGGAAAGGAGAAAGGACAAGGAATGAGGAAGGTGCGCAGACAGAGGTCCACCAGTGAGGGAATGCTCTGCCCTGAACTGATTTCCATTCTCCTTATACAAGACTGGGGAGGCCAGACTTGGGCCCTGATCAACAGGCAGAGCTGTGGCCATGCTCATAGGTCAGGTAGCTCAGTGACCACCCCACTGGCCTAGAGATCCTGGAGATCTGGCTCCCGCCCCCTCCCAGTGCAGAGGTGTTCTGGACTTGTGCTTGTGTCCAGTGGCAGCCGGATTTGGGAGACAGGCCATTGGTACAGGAGAAAAAGTGCAGGTCTTGGAATCAGGAGCCTGAGGGATAGGCCTGGCTCTGCTGAGTCACTTCGGGAAGCCCCTTCCTTCTCTGGGCCTCAGTTTCCTCCACTTAAAATGAAAATTCTGAACCAGTCTGGAGTCATTTCTGAGGAAAAATGAAGCTCTCTGTCAAAAATAATTTTTTAAAAGCCCTGAACAAAATATTTTGCATAGAATGTCAGGGGCTCCACCACCTCCTCAAGGCCTTCAATTCCCAGGAGCCCCTGGACCTCAAATCAAGAACCCCAACCTGCCAATCTGGACACATAGGTGCTGGCCTCTTGCCTTCAAATATTCCCCTTTACTGAACAATATTTTTCGATCATCACAACGGCAGGGCCAAACACCTCAGGGAAGGTGGTAACTCTGTACAAAGAATTATTAGCCCTTGGGGCTCCTTGCTGGTTCACAGTGGAGCTGCAAAACACAATAAACTTCATGGCTGGAGACATGGTCTAAAAAGAGTTTCAGATTGTGACTACTGAAGGGAGAGAACACAGTGATGACAAGAATCCCTTTACTGGGGACAAAGCCTTCTGGACACCCTACAAAGTGTAGGGCAGTGCCCTGGGGTTAAATCTGGTTATGCTAATTAATTGTATTATTTGGGTAACTTATTTTACTTTGAACCTTCTGGTTCCTCATCTGTGAAATAGGGACAAGAATTATGCAGCAGAAACAATAAAATACTCTAAATATTTCTGGATTCCTTTAATTTCCCAGCCTCTTTTGCAGAAGGTTGAGGTTATGTGGCTAGTTCTGGCTAATAATCTGTGAATAGAAGAGCCATGTGTCACACCTGGTTGAGGCACTGGAGTGTCCATGCGCTTCCTCCATCTCTGTCTTCCATCTTCTATAATGACTCCAGAGACCAATCTTCCAGATGGCATGGCTACAAGGTGGAAGAAAGGTCTCTTGTCCCATATCAGACTTCACATGAGTGGCAAATAAAGTATTATTATGCCCCTGAAATTTTGGGAGTTCTTGCTTGTAACAGCTAGTGTTAATGACAGGGAGAGCTAATTGAGATAACAGACACAGAACCCTGGGTACCGTGGAGGCTATTATTTTTAGAAAAAATATCTAAGCCCCCCATATTAGTCAGCTCAGCTGTCATAACAAAATACCATAGACAGGTGGCTTAAGTGACAGAAGTTTATTTCTCACAGTTCTGGAAGCTAGAAGTCCAAGATCAGGGTGTTGGATTGATTGAGTTCTGGTGAAGGCTCTGTCTGGTTTGCAGGTGACTGCCTTCTCACTGGGTCTTCACGGGACAGAGAGAGCGACAGTACCTTCCAAAGGCCCTACCTCCAAATATCATCACGCTGGGGGTAGGGCTTCAGCATGGATTTGGGAGTACACAATTCAGTCTATAGCACACCCCTCTCAAGACCAGCCTCCTCAGACCGTTTTGTTTTCCCCCAACCTTTTTTATTTTTATTTTTTAAGAGCACATTTTTAAATGCAGAAGCAGGCACAAGTGGGGTGAGGTGGGAGTTTCATCCAAGGGAAACCGTGAGGAAGACCGGCCTCCCCCCATTTCCACTGATTGCTACAGGCACTCTCCTTTCGTCCTCATTTTCCTTCTGAGTTTTCCTTCCTCCTCCCCTCCAGTTTTCCACACCCTGACTTTCATTCAATTCACAGATCAGTTCTTAGCCAATTAATCGACTCATTAGGACTGAAAGACTCATCTTGTCTTACCTCTGGATCCTTACAGATGACAAGCCTGAGCCTGGAGAGGGTTGGAGAAGCCCCAGGGGTCTGGGCTGGTTTAAGGAGTTGGGGGTCGGGGCGCAACGTGGCGAAGCAGGGGCAGAGAGAGAGAGTCCGACTCTCCAGAAGGGAGCTCTTTTCATTTCAGTACACACATTTGGCATATTTTTTTTTTTCAAAATAAAGTTTCATTTTACAGTTTTAAGTTTTTATTTGGAAGTAATACATACGGAGGACCCCAGGTCCCCATAGATCCAAAAAATTCGGCCTGTCCAGGGCTTGAATCAGGGCCTCACGGGGACACCTTTCCCTTCTCCATCCCTTTCCGGGGCGCCGGAGAAGGGCTTCTGCCGCGGTTTCGCCTCCGCCCTGCGACACCAGGGGCCGCGCACCTCTCACCCTCCTCTTCCAGCCGAGGGCGGGCCCGGGAGCCGCGTCACGTGTCGGGGAAGGGGGTTCGTCGGGGCGGCCCCTCTGCAGCTGCAGCTCACAGACCCCTGGCGCCCAGCCCATGGCCGCGGCGGCCTTCGCGCTCCTCGCGGGGGTCCTGCTCCCCGGCTGGGGGGAGCTCAAAAGGGTAAGGCAATGCGGGGCAGCCCAAGGGCGGGCCGAACCTCCCGCTTTCGTGGAGGGTGGTGGCCGGGGCATCCCAGCGTAGCCAGGGGCTTGCAGAGAGATGGCTGGTGCGAGCGGGAGCCACCCCCGAGTGGGGACTGTTTCCTGCTGCAAGCCCGGTGCGTCCCCAGTGGCCGCCGGCGCCCTGCTCCATCTCTCCGCTGGTCCGGAGGTGAGCAGGCGGCTTCGGACCCGCAGTGCCGCTCCACCCCGCCCCCGCGCCCACTCCGACCCCCTCAGTCCTGGGCCACCCCCCAGGAGACCGCCTGCTCTGGTCTCTCCCCCTCGCCCCACACTCCCAGGCACAGCCACGCTTTCGTCCTGTCTCCATCGTCCCCCGCCACTTTCTGCCCACGCTTCTACTGGAAGTTGGGTGTGGAAGCATCTGTGCCCGCCCCCAGCACGGGTTACCCCTGTGGACTCGCAGAGATGAGGGGGGCCCAGGAAGGGACAGAGGGAAAACCACGAAATCCCCGCTCTCCCTCTCCCCTGCTTCTCTGAGTGCGGCTGGGGGTGGCAAGGGTTGTTCAGTCGAGGGTGGGACCTGGGGGTGACCGTCTCATGGCTTCTCTTCTTGGCGATGTCCAGAACCCTCCCCCACTACCCCGTACAGCCAGAGAGCTGGTGACTCAGGGCTTGTCTCCACAGGTGAATGGGGCTGTATGCTCTCACCACTCTGAGTGCTTCAGTGGCTGCTGCCTCATAGACTTGGACCACGGTGGTTCCGTCTGTGCCCCCAAGGCCAGGATAGACATGGCGTGCTTGCCCCAGGTGAGGCTCCGAGGTGGGGCAGCCCCTTCTGGCATGTAGGGTGGGGAAGGTTAAAAAACCCCCACATGGCTGGACCTGCTCTTTCACACTCTGTTTGGGGTACCCTTTCTCCCTCCTCATGGAACACTCCTGTTCATCCTGCAGTTGCACTCCAACCACCCAATCTGAGAAGCCCCATGCATCTTCTTGGAATTCCCACACTCTAGGCTCATACCCTCCACAGAATGTGGATCTCCCTGATTTGCTGAGCCTTCTGTCTGCCTCTTCACAGGCAGGATTGCAGCACATTCATCTTTGAACCCCCTACCCCTCAGCTTAGTGCTCACACATAGTAGGTACTTAACAAATGTTTGTTGAATGAATGAATAACTACCCTAACAACACTGAGGCAAAGTAGGTGGGAAAAGATCTTCTCCCTAGTAATCCCCACCTCCCTGACACAATGGCCTTACTTCTAGAGGTGAGCATGGTACTGCAGTGGCTGGGCCATAGCTTTAGAGCTGGCCCTGAGTGTAAATCCTGTTTTTTTCATCCCTTGTCTTTATAACCTCAGACAGGTCACTTCTGATCTCTGAGCATTAGTTTCCTCATCACAAAGTAGGGCCAAAGTACCTACCCACCAAGTTGTTGGGAAGAGTATGTGATCCTAGCAATGACAGTGATCAACTGAACATGGTTGTTATTAGCTGATGGAGATGCAGGAAGCAGAAAGCACAGTACGTCTGGTTCCTGCTTATCTTCTTCTCTCATCTGGCCCTGTGCCCAAACCTTTCTAGGGAGGATGAGCTCCTCTTTCATGTTCCTTGTCAGGGGAGCTGCCAGTGCCCTTAGGAACCAACCAGGCCCCTGCCTGGCCTGACTCTCCAGCTGAAGTGGCCAGAGGATCTTTTCACTGTTAGTATTTGGTCTACTTTCTTTTATTTAATCTTCACAATAACCTAGGAGATGGGTTGCTAGTGGTATCCCCATTTGACAGATGAGGAAACTGAGATAAAGAAGCTCACTAACTTGCCTAAGGTCAGGAAGTTATAAGCTGTAGAACTGACAGACCCCAGGTCTGTCTCTCTCCATTACTTGTGCTCTTGTTCTTGTTCCCCAAGAAGTTTAAACCCTCTTCTTCCCTGCACCTGGTGACCCTCAACTCTCATACTCATTTCTCACAGACCAAAGGAGCTATCAACATTATATGCCCCTGCCAAATGGGCTTGCGTTGCAAATCCAAGGATGTGATCTGTCCCCGCCGGTGCTATTTGTTTTAGAGGAGGATGCGGGATTGTCATGGCCATTCTCCTCCCCTTCCTGGAGCCAGAGGCCTTGGGAGCCTCCATCTGGCTAAAAATCCAGCTCCTGAAACATTAAAGTCACTTTCTGGCTCTGGCCTCTGTCTGTACTTTCTGAGAGAAGGAACCAAATAGAGGTTCTTCCAGTTTAGGGATGGGTGAAAGGGGAGACTGGAGGCATGAAAGTGCTTCCCATGGGGTTTGGCCTCAGTGCAGAACTGCGGAAGGAACAGGGGTAATGGGGTGTGGAGGAGAGAAGGCTGGGTCTGGGAAGGGCCAAGTCTTGGGATGGAGGGCTGTATGGGAGGGACAGGGTTGAGGAATGTGCCTGAAGAGAGTATGTTGAGGTGCCCTCAGATGGTTCAATAGGAGGGACTGAGAGGGGCCATGTAAATGCTTTTCAAGAGAAGCAAGAGGGTGGAGGTCATTGAGAGAGTATTTATGAGAGTATAAACGTAAAACAAGTAGAAATGCAAAAATGCTCATGCCTGTGATTGGAAAGGGGCACTGATGTCTCCACTCCCTCAGATATTATCAGTTCCATTTTATGGATAAAGAAACAGGCTCAGAGAGCTACATGACTTGTCCAAGGTCACACAGTGGGAATATCCGTGAGGACTCTTTCTGCTGCAAGTATCAAACAAACAAACAAACAAACAAACCAAACAACAACAACAACAAATTGATTTAGATAATGAGGAAGTTCACTGGTGGTCAGAACTAGAAATCCAGAGGCAGGTCTGGTTGAAACTGTGGCTCTCAGGCTAGATTCCAGTAGTCACAAAATTTCCCGGTGCCACCTAATAAAAACAGCTCGGTGGCACCTGGAACTTTTGTGACCACTGGAAATGTGCCTGGAGAGTGTATGTTGAGGTACCTGCAGATGAGTTTTATTGAGCACTTTACTGTGTCTCAGGCACCGTGCAAGGTGCTTTATAATCTGTATTTACTCATTGTTCAGCAAGGCTATACTAGGCACTACAATTGTCTTTATTTTACAGAGAGGGAGTTAAGGCTCCAAATGCCCCTCTCAAAGTCTCACAGTGCGGAGTGGGACTTGGATTTGAACCCAAGCTGTCTTGCTCCAGAGGGCAGGCTCTTAATCACAAATCCGCCTCACATACGCATATTGTACCTTCCAGAGAAAAGAAACATCTCTGTCCCAGGATTCTTAACAAATATCCTAAGACTGATTTTGATTGAATTGACTTAGTCTGCAGACTCACCCCGAACCAGTCATTGTGGTGTAATTTGCTGATTGGCTTAGGCTGGGTTCTATACGGGGGCGGAGTAGCCTCCCTGGGATGGTTCTGATTAAGGTGGGTACACAACTATGGCACCCACCTGGCCTCCCCGCGGCCAAGAGGGCATGAATGTAGTCCGGACTTGGAACTCTACCCCTCTCCTGGCCAGATCCTGATGAAGATCCTGGCCTCAGCTCTGATATCTGGACCACTCTCCTAGATTAGTCCGGAAACTTGAGATTTTATACCTCAACCCAAGTTTCGTCTTTCCTAGTGGACACCCTGTCCTGGACCCATTCACCACTCCCCATTTGACATAACCACAGTGCAGCTCAGGGATCATTTACTCCACACAGAAATTAGAAATTGCCTTTTCTCCTATATCATTATATCTTGATCATTTCCCCCATGTTACCAAAGTGCTCTTAAAAGCACTAATTACTGCTTAATTTTTTGTATATGTGGATCCTGTTTTGCTTAACTGTTTCCCTCTGGGTAGACAATAAGGTAATTTCCGAATCCAAACCATCTATGTTCTTTAGGATACAAGTTTATAGCTACAGAAACAGAAACCTACTCTAACGATGGCTTAAGCAAAGTAGAGTTCTCTTACCTGGTGGTTGGAGGAGGCTGAATGGGCGTTGTCCATCCAGCTGGGTGAGCTTGTCTATGTTCCTCACTTCCTTTCATCTTCTGACTCAGCCATCTGCTTCTCTGATTCCTTTTCTTTTTTCCCCTTTTAACTTTTTTAATTTTATTATTATTTTTTTACAGCACAGCACACATAGAAACATGGTATCTGTAAATCACCTTAGGGTAAAAATGGAAGGGCTTTGGGGCTCTAAAGAGGCTCATCTGAGGGCAGAGGGGATCGATACCCGTAGACACACAAGTGGGGAAGGGGGAATGTCTGCCTTATATTTGGGCCATTATGAGTGGTTCCAAAGATATTACTAGGTGATTGGCAAGTGAGTCATTTTGATTGACACCTGGCTGCTATATAACTCTTTGCCTAGTGCACATGTGCTTACTCAGAATTCAGTCTGTTATAACTAGATTCATGAACTTCCAGGCATAAACATAGCTTAAATTGTAGCTTAAATTGTAGGCAAAGTAGGGTAATACCTTCTGCACAGAAATCCGTAGCCAGATTACGCCAGCTAAGACTATGACCCTCTTGTCCTTTGTCTCTAGGGATGCAGGAGGGATTCTCCACCAGCAGGATGTTCTTTGAGTTGTACTCTGAGCTGGGCCCCTATTCCTTTACTCCCCCTGTTACTCATGTCTGACCAGCTACTTAACACATTTACTGTGAAAACCTTTAAAACCATTAAAGACAATACACTCAATAAAAGTTAGGTCCATGACATTTTGCGTTGCTTTAAATTAGGCATAATGGGTGGTTTCTTATAAATTCCCATTTGCCATACCTAAGGAACATGTACTGACTTTGCCTGACAGAGATTCATTATTTCCTTTTGCTTAGTGACTGTGAATTTCCTGGAAGGAAGCCACCACTTCCATTCTCAGTCCATGAGGTTGAGTCGGGCTCCGACCGCATCAGAACACTGAATCCTCTAGGCGCAGAGACTAATTCAGTGGGTTTCTGTGAAGCTTGTTCTGTTGCCCTGGCTTTAGGGAAATGTTTGGAGATGAGCACATGACCCAGTTTGTCCAATTAAGCGAAACCAAGGATTCGTATGAGTTAGTAAGATAAAATATTTTCTCTTTCACCGGAGATAGGCCTGGGAGAGAGTAGGTCTGTGGTTATCTGCAGCCATCGTATCACTATGTGGACTCAGAATCAAGCCATCACAGAAGAGAGTGGAGTCAGGTTATAACGTCTTCATTTTAGCCCCTGGAACAAGCTGTGCCTTAAACCAGATAGCTCTACCCGTGGACTTTTAAGTTACATAACCTAGTAAATTCACTTTTTTTCTTAACCATTTTGGGTTGGGTTCTGTTGCTTGTAACCAAGTAAATCCTGACTGATTCTCTGTCCCTTGAAGAAGGGGAGCTTTTCGGAATCGCCATTTCTTGCTATCGTAATAAATACTTGTTGTGGTATGGTAGCTAACACACCAATTCAGAGGTGCAGTTTTTCTGCCTCTGGACGTTCAAGTGTCAGCATGTTCCTCACTTGGAATGTTAGAGAAATAAATGATGCTGAGAAGGCAAAAGCTCCAGGCCACTGGAAAAATTTAACCAAATCTTTCTTTTCCAATTCTAACAGCCCTATCTCTGCCCAAACAGTTTCAGTCTCTCTCAGAAGCCTTATTTCTAAGGTGAGTTCTCCACTTCTTCAGCTTTCTTTTCTTTCTTCTAATATAGGGCAGAGACAATGCTATGAATTCACTAAGTTCCACTTTATCCTCTTCTTCCTCAGCACCAGAAAGACTGCCTTCTTGCAGGCAGCTTGGTTTGTGTGAATATTTCTGGCCAGTAAAGTAGCAGGTGCAACTTCTGGGCTAAGGCAGAGAAGAGCATGTGTGATACAGTAAAAAGGAAGACTCCGTGTTTGATGATTGGCCAATGACAGCTTTCAAGCCCCCACTGCTCCTCTTTTGCCCCACATCTCGGCAAGTCGATAAGAAAAGCACAGCTCCTTTCCTTGGCAGTGGTGGGAAGTACAAACCACACAAACCCGTCTGCTCACGGGAAGCTCACTTTGACCCCATCTCCTGGCCACAGAGAAAGTTAAAGCCATGTACCCCTTCATTCATGCCACTCACATCTCTCTTTTTTTAAAATTTATTTTTATTTATTTATTTTTATGGTGACATTGGTTAACAAATCCAGTAAGTTTCAACTGTGTGTTTATCTCCCAAAGTTATATTTCTTCCTATAACCACATATTTGACCCCTTTTATCCCATCTACCTTCCCCCTCCCCCTACCCCCTGCCCTCTGGTAACCACTAGTCTATTGTCCATGTCCATGAGTGTCTGTTTGTCCTGTTCTTTTTAAAAATGTTTATAGCACCTGGTATTCCAAGGTAGTCTCCTATCCAGGTGCTAATCAGGCCCTACTCTGCTCAGCTTCTGAGATCAGACGAGATAGGGCACATTCGGGCTGGCGTGGCCATAGACAGTTCTGTCCATTTGCTGCTTTTACATTTATATCTCACATATAAGTGACATCATGTGATTTTCAACTTTTTCTGTCTGGCTTATTTCACTTAGTGTGATTATCTCGAGGTCCATCCATGTTGTCGCAAATGGCAGTATTTCATCTTTTCTCATGGCTGAGTAATATTCCATTATATACATGTACCACAGTTTCTGTTTTTTATTTGCATATTTCAATTATATAATTTTCAGGTGTACATTATCATTTGACATATATATATATTCTTTTGTGTATTTACCACCCAGAGTCCAGTTTCCTTCAGCTACCACATTTGATCCCATTTACCCACTTCACCCTCCCCCCAAATCCTGTATTTGACCCCCTTTACCCCGTATACCTCCTCCTTACTCCCCCACCCTACTAGTAAACAACTAGTCTACAGTCCTCTGGTAACTGTTAGCCTACAGTCCATGTCCATGAGTCTCTTTGTTTGTTCTGCTCATTTGTTGCTTTTAGGTTTATATTCCACATATAAGTGACATCATGTGATTTTCAACTTTTTCTGTCTGGCTTATTTCACTTAGCATGATTATCTCGAGTTCCATCCATGTTGTCGCAAACAGCAGTATTTCATCTCTTCTTATGGCTGAGTAACATTCCACTGTATATATGAACCACAGCTTCTTTAGCCAACCATCTATCATAAGACACTTCTGTTGCTTCCATGTCCTGGCCACTGTGAATAATGCATTGGTATGCACATATTTTTTCGGATATGGGTTTTCAAGTCTTTGGGGTAAACACCCAGTAGAGGGATTGCTGGATCATACGGTAGGTCAATTTTTAAGTTTTTGAGGAACCTCCACACTGTTTTCCATAGTGGCAGTCCTACTAGCAGTGTAGGAGGATTCCTTTTTCTCTGCATCCTCTTCAACACTTGTTATTACTTGTCCTGATGACTATAGCTATTCTAAAAGGTGTGAGATGGTATCTAATAGTTACTCACATCTCTTTGGATCTGTCCTGCTATCCCCGGAAAGTTCTGTTACTTGAATAATAAACCTTTTCTTTTCTCTTGGTATGTGTGACATCATCAGCCCGAACATCCAAACCAGTTATGGGTGGTGGTTGATTTCACCTTCAGCGTGACACCCTGAGTTCTACAATTTTCTTTTCTTTTTTCTAAAAAAATATTATTATTACTTACGCCTATAGCACTTTGTTTTCCTAGGTGGTTTCCCATACAAGTACTAACAAGGCCCGACCCTGCTTAGCTTCCAAGATCAGACATCAGGCTTGTTGAGGGTGGCATGGCCGTAGATCATGGACTGTGGCTCCGCTGGTGTGTGAACCCAGGACCTTCTGTGTGTAAAGCAGATGTGCTAACCACTACACTATAGAACTATGTCCTCCAATTTTCTTTCTTTGTCACGATCAGGTGGTATGGGACAGGAGACACCTAGATCGCTAAGTCACCACATAGAGGACAGCTGTTCTGGAGAGTCCTCTGACCAATAGCAGACTTTGCATGAGCAAGAAATCCACTTTTGCTGTGTGAAGACTCTGTCACTTCTGGGTAGTTTGTTCCCACAGCAGTACCAGGCCCGCCCTAGCAAATGTATATAAAAATGTCTCTTGCTGCTCTGCCCTCTGCATTACCACCCATTCCCACTCCTAAGACTCAGTCACATTGTTCTAATATCTGACACGATAAGCCATTCACGGCGCGTATGTTCTGGGCTTGTCATTCTTGTGCTTGCCAAAAAAGCCTACAGACGTGTATCCAGGCATCCTGGATTTTCTCAAGAAATGGAGTTAATTGAAGGCCTCTAGGGGAAGGGACTACAAAGATGAAACCTAGAGTCTAATCTGTCACTTGATAGCTTAGTAACTTTGGGGGAGTTTGGCAACCTCTTTGGGCCTTAGTTACCTCATCTGAGAGACAAAATGTTCATAATGCTGTTAATAATAACATACAATCAGATGAGAGAATCTTTTGAAATCCCTCTAACACTGAGATCTTCTAATTCTAAAGATAATAATGGCTTTGGTTTATGGAGTGACTACTCTATGTGAAGCACAATACCCCCTTTTTAATTTAAGCATTGCATCATCCCTGTGATGCACTATTATTATCCGCCATTTTGCAGATGGGAAAACTGAGGTTCAAAGAAGTTACGAAGTCTGCCCAAGATCTCACAGCTAGTAAGCTGCCAAGCAGGAATTGAACCAAGATCTTGCCAGAGTCTAAGCACATAGACTAGACTATTCTGCTGGCAGCAAGATGAACGCAGCAAATGGTCCAGGATGCAGCAGTGGTTCTTGGGGAACTTCCATTTTACCCCCATTGCTGGTTCCTCTATTTCTTTGGTCTGGAAGCCAGTACAACAATGCAAAGCTTCTTCTGTCAATACTAGGAGTAGGCAGTCGCACCTCATTACCTACCCTCCAGGCCTTTGTCACATGGCAGTCACATGGGAGATGTTGGGTATTTAGCCGGACCTTAGAAATGCCACCACCTGAGACCTCTGAGCCATGATTTGGAGGCTTCTGCCCCTGATCTTCCTCTCTGTTTCCTTCCTCCTCACCACTGGCTCATTTTTCCATGCACAGCAATCTAAAAATTGGCAAGGAAACTAGAGGGTACAGTCACCTTCTCTGTCACCTCCTCTGCCACCATCTTGTACTGTTTGGGGAGTGTAGGTGGGCACAGAGGCTGATGTGGGTAAAAGCCAGAAGTGGCGGGCAGCAGGGAGTGTTTGGTGGAAGATGTTCAGGATGAAAAGGAAGCTCATCTTAGTCATGGGAGCTGTGCCGAGGTGGAGCCAGATGCTACCACCACAGAGGTGGATATGACACTGCTCTCCCTTCTACATCCAGGCTCACATTGGTAAGAGAGATATTCATTCATTCATTTACTCATTCATTCATTCATTTATTCATTCATTGAGCTCCTATTATATATAAATTATTTTTCTAGGTGCTAGGGCTAGGACTGTGAGCAAGACGTGAAAATCCTTGCCCTTGTAGGGCCAACAATTCTCTGTAGGAAACAAATAAATAAAATATTAATGCATCCCAGGTGATAAACACCTGAGGACAAAGAAGATAAAGAAAGGGTTTCAGGAGTGGTGATAGGAGAGGTTGCAGTTTTAAACAGGGTGGTCAGGAAAGACCTTACTAATAGAGTAAAATTTAAATGAAGACCTAAAGAGAGGTTTTTTTTCTAAAGAAAACCAGATAGGAAGACTCTGGGGAGTGTTCCAGGTGGAGGGAACAGCTGGGACAAAGGCCTGCAGATGGGGCCTTGCCCAGCAGATTCAAAGAATAACAAAGGGGGTGAGAGTGGAAAGAGTAGGAGATGAGGTCAGAGAAAAAGGACAGAGTATTATAACACCTTCATTTATCCAGCTGTTCTGCATTCAGCGCCTACTATGTGTGAGGACTTTAATCCTAGGGCCTAAGAAATACCATAGCCAAAGAGATAGTGAAAGATTCCTACCCTCCTGGAACTGAGGTGCTAGCAGGTGGAGACAAAAATTTTTCTGAAGAAAAGATAAATAAAAAGATAATTTCAGAGCCATAGTGCTGTGAACCAGGTGATGGGGATTGCTCTGGCTGGGTGTTCAGAAGGCCTCCTGTGGAGGCCAGGAGAGACAGCCAAGCAGACCTCACAGGGCAGGGCGTTCTGGGAGAAGGGACCAATAGTATAAATGGCCTGGGGCCAAGGAAATTGGGTGCATTCAGAGTCCCAGTGGTGGCTTGGCAGGGTGGGGAGCTGCAGCAAGAAATCTAGTGATAGGTGGCCAGCTCTGGAATGAGTATCCTTGCAGATCCCATAAAGAGCTCATATTTAAATGCCCTAGGAAGGCCTTGGAGGTTTTGAAGTAGGGTGTGGTGAGATTTACCTTTTGAAGAAGATTCTGCTGGCTGTTCTGGGAAAACTGGAGGAAGGGGAGAGGACCTGGGGGAGGGGGACTGGAGTGGGTTACTGGCAAGAGTAGGATCAGGGAGACCAGGAAGACGCTTTTGCCAATCCAGTCCTTTCCTGCTTTATTTTCTTTATAGCATTTAATCATACATAATAGATGGGATTATACATATAATATATATCATAATTATTAATTAATAACACCTAACATATATATGTTAGGTTAAAATTACATACAGGACAATGCCCAAATCTTGATTTATATTAAAAGCGGTGGATTTTAAACCTATGCAAACACCTTCATAACCATCACTCAGATCAATTTATAGATCATTTCCAGCACCACAGAAGGCTCCCTCATGCTTGCTGCCAATCAACAGTCTCAAGGGTAACACTCTCCTGACCCCTATCGTTGTAGATTAGTGTTGCTTGTTTTTGAACTTTATATAATGGAATCCCGTAGTATTGATCTGGGCCATCATTTACAAAATGTACTTACAGAAGTTTTAATTGTTTAAAAAAATTTTTTTTAAAGTATACACAGTTAAGTCTTTTTTTTTTCTCTTTTCTTTGGGGAAGAGGCCCTAGCCCTCAAACTCAGGTAATTACCCTGAAACTGGTGACTCAGGTCCTCTGGCTATGGATATGGATCATTGAAACTCAGAGTTCTTCTTGGTTCATTGTAGGCAGAAATGGCTTTAGGACAGGCAAGGCCCTCAGAGTCCTAGAGAGTGGGGACCTTTACCTCAAGGTTTTTTATTTTTTGTTTTTTCTTTTAAGAAATATATTAACCAAGCCTGTTTTCCTTTACTCACTTAATAGGCAAATCAATAATAGAGACACAACTAGATATATGATTTAAATAATAAGTATGTATCTTCTTTTTTCCTTGCCTAGGGACAGAGGTGGCATTTTGGCAGGATACAAAAGACTATTTTGACTGAGACAGAGAGGGAAAGAGCTCCACAAAACCCCAATAGGCAAGGACTACGACCTCCTCAGCAGGAAACAGATTCAGAAGATCTCCCTTCCCTCATCATCCATACTAACTAGAAGAGGTTCATAGCTCTTAGAAAAAAGTTTAGGCAGGAAAGTTAGATAGGGGGTTTCGGGTCTGCCTGCAAAATGCTGAGGTCATCCTATTCTAGAAAGGGTCCACTTCAGTCTGCCCACAATTAAGCAAGCTAAAAGGCTTATCTGGGCTAAAAGTAACTCAGACAAAGAAGCAAACAAGCAGAAAATTGGGTACTAGTTTAAGCCAATCACTCGCACCTGCGTAATGAAGACCCCAACGACCTTCTAGTCACCTGAACCTCATTATACCATCATTATAATGTAATGCATAGGCCTGGAAGTTCATTAATGTGTTATAACACATTGAATTCTGGGTACAAACATGCGCGGAAAGCAAATGATGAGTCACTGAGTCCTGTCAATCTTAGTTGTCAATCAAGGAAGCCCACTCCTCTAAGAAAAGTAACCAACAGCAAAGAGGGATAAAAACCCTTTGTTCCTAGGCCTTTGAGCCACCCTTCTCCTGCTCAGACCTGCTTCCGCGTCTGGAAGTGTACTGTTGTTTTACTTTTCCTTTCAATAAAGCTGTTCTTTTCTGCTGTACTTTCAAGTCTTGCTCGAGTCTTTGAGATATCAAGAGCCTATTGGATGTGTCAAGAGGGGAACCTCACTCTCTGGTAACAGTTTTTAAAAAATAAATCTGGCTTCTTTTGCTTAACATTTTTGTCTGTGACACCCTATTTACAATTTGTCTTCTCCCTTCACGCTGCGCTATTCAGTAGTGTAGTCACTAGTCAGATGTAGTTTCTTAAGTGAAAGTTATTTAAAATTAAACAAAATTTAAATTTCAGTTCCTCAGTCACACTCACCATATTTCAATAGCCATATGTGGCTAGTGACTATCAAGTTGGACCTTGGGGATTTTCCTCATTGCAGAAATTTCTATTGCACAGCTACTCTGTAGGGCAGGCATTTGTTTTGTTCCCAGCTCTATCTCCTGTGGGAGAATGGTACCCGGATACAGTGGATGCTCAGCATTTGCTTGTTGAATGACTATTGAAATTGTCCAACAGAGAGGCAATGTGTGGCTGTGAAAGAACAAATGTCATAAGCCCCAACACTGGGGGCCATTGATGTGTGTATGAGTGTGTGTGTGGTGGGGGCAGGTGACATTTCAGCTCAGGTGAAGGGTAAGTAAGAGTTTGCAGGAGATGAGTTTGTGCTGTGGAAGGAACTGCATGAGCAAAGACAGGAAGGTCTGGACAGCAAGGCAGTGTCCTCTCCCTACAGGACAATGGGAGATGTGTTGTGCATCTTGAGCAAGACGTGCAAGAGCGGATGCTGCTGTTCAGAGTCCTACAACTGCAAGTCACAGTGAGCCATTAAGGGAACTGAGAGCAGCTTATGTCACACACAGATGGGTGTAGGCATGGAGTCCCAGGTTGTGGGTGTTTGAGGGGAGAGGGACACACCGAAAGGGAGAGACAGGGTGTACCCAAAGCCCAGGGGAAGGAGGAAAGGGTAAGGGGACAGAAAAGACCCAGAGCTGGGAATTCTCTGCTGCTACTCCATTTCCAAGCCTCCTGGGGCCAGGGGACACTTGATGACAGACCCAAGGTGGTCACCATCCAAAGGGCTTGGAATCCTGGATGAGGTTATGAGGTGTGGCATTGCTTTCCTTTCTAACAGAGTTCCTCTTCTCCACGAGTCATCTCAGCAAACCCCGAAAGTAGCACTGTAAGTGGGCACAGCTAGATGGTCTGGCCCTAACCATAGCTCTACTCTGTCTCAGACTTCCCCCTCTCCCCCAGGCCCTGGTTCTGCTGTGTCCCAGGTGTTCCTGGTGGGAAGTGGGCTGAGGCAGCCCTCTGAGCTGGGTGTGCAGGAGAGGGGGGTTGATTTGCTCATAAAAGGATTTAGGGGAAGAGATAGGAGGGCACTGAGTAAACTTAGGGGTCAGCCTGGAGGAGGCAACCAAAGACACAGGCTCTGACAGTTGAATGAGGGATTCCCTTGGGCTCTGGCTTCTCTGCTGTGCATAAGCAGATGGGCCCCAGAGCTGGGTTGGGGTGAAAATGAGGGCTGCCCCCCAAGGCTGAGGGCAGAGCAGCTGCCAAGGTCAATGTCAAAGTCCTGGCTTTCTCAGACATTTCCTGGGCCTGTATAATTAGTGTCCCTGTCAGCCAGACCTGACTTGTGTGTTTCTGAAGGTTGAGAAATCATTTAAAATTGTCTATGGCCGTTGTAAGAAAATTAAAGAAAAGAAGGCAGCCAAGAAGTTTTTTCTAATGCTCCCTCTTCCTTGCCTCCTGCCCCTCCTCTAGCTATTTCCAGTCTACCTAGAACTGTGTGTTCCTAACCCCTGACCCCTAGAGCCTCTACCCATAGAGAGGAGCAGGGAGGAAGGGATGATGTACCACCACTGCAATAAACAGCTTTCAACGTTTCCTGCCCTGGAGCTGAGAGCTGGGTGGACCTTCCTGGGCTGGGCATGGGACAAGTTCCCGGGTCAGTGAGGAGATACTGAGGGGATGAGGGAGGAAGGCATTCTCTTGGGCTTGGGGTTAGCAACAAAAGTTTGTAGCCACCCATCCACTGTCAGCAGGACTCCCGGATCTGGGGTGTGTAAAAGTAGAAACTTTACTCAGATGAACAGTTTGCAAACTAGAGAGATGCAGCCTCCAGAGGAAACCAAAAGTGTGCTTTGCTGAGATAGAGGGGAGGCCTGCTTTTATGGAGAAAGTCCCCACCCCTGTCGCTGACAGGTCTATTTCTATGCAATTAAGAATCCAAATTTGCTATCTTATTGGTCCAAATTATACTGTCCTGATTGGTTGGAATCCTGCATTCTGATTGGTCATTATGGAATTGTTCTGATTGGTCAGTAAAGATGCAAATGAGGCTATTGGACAGGGAGGGTTGCAGCCCATTGGTTGAAAGACAATTCCAGGAGCTCCTTTAAAAGGATTTGATGCAGCCTCAGGCTTATGGAACAAGTGGAGGTAGAAGCTGTGGCTGTACTTAGAGGGCTCCCCTGTGAACTAGCAAAGTGTAAGCTATATCTTGCTAGAATATGTTATCCTGTACCAAAGGTGACAGACAGATACGCAGTGTTACACATTACATCGGATAGATATAAATTGTTGTGGTCCACTGTGTTACATGAGCTCCCCCCATTTAGAGAAAATCTATTAAACCACCTTGAAAGGAGAGGTTGCAGGCTGAACACCCAGCCTCCAAGGATACCCAATATCTTAGAAGTTAGAAGGGGAGAGAGGAAAACAAATGTTACTGATATGATTAAACTGGTTCTAAGTAATGGGAAGGAAAAACCTTTCCTCTACCCTCTTAGGTTCAATGTTTAGGGGTCTTCAAATTAAACTGACAAAAGACAGATTATCAAAAGAAAAGACAGATTTTTATTCACGTATGTAGAAAGTTCACAGACAAATGTAACTCAATGAGGCAGTTAGAATTTGGGGCTTATATAACGTTTAAATTGGGGAAGGGTGAGGGAGAAGGAAACTTTGGAAAATGACTTCTTAAAAGGGAAAAGGAGGGGGAAATGGGGCATTTATGTGAAAACAATGACTTTTAGGAATGATAAATGGGCCCTTAGGAGAGTAGATGGGAGATATGATTTGTGACAATGTCCATTTAGGATTGATGCAAATGTCTCCTCTCCAGTGATGAGTAAACCTTCTCTGGTTATAAGAAATTCCCTAGGAGGGGATTTATGACAACTGAGTTTTTTTGGGAGGCTTTCCTTATAGATAGATATGGGAGTTCGGAAAAAAGCCTATTCTCACATGTCTTTGGCTCAAAATAATTTTTATGCCACAGTGGCATATTCTGTCCCCTTCACAAGCCATGGATATTCAGTTGCTCCTGCGGAAAAAGTGGTCATTGGTAGGTGGAGGCCACTGGTGCCAGAATGCAGAGAAATTGTGAGGAGAAAGTACTTCGACGTGTACGACTATGCTTCTGCTATGGTGAAGAGTCAGTTCTCTGATGCTGAAAGGCAGCAGAAATCAAGCATCTGCAGCAGCACTGTCTGATGAAAATAAAATGTGATCTATAGATGCCATTTTGAATTTTCTAATAGCCATATTAAAATGTAAAAAGAAACAGGTGAAATCTATTCTCATAAGATTTCATTTATAATCCAATCAAAAATTGTAAAAATTATCTGAGATTTTGTTTTATTTTTTAATAATAGGTCTTCAAAATCCAGTTTGTATTTTGTACTTCTCTCATTTCAGATGGACCACATGTCAAGTACTCAACATGTGGATAGCTACCATGTTAGACAGCATAGGTCTCCAGGGCCCACCATTAGGAATTTGTTATGGATTCAAGGCTGCAAATATCCCTGCTTCTCTAGCTGAATATCTAGCAGGTCTAGGAAAAAGTTACAGCAAGACGGGGAGTTCTTGAAAGTTGTCTATTCGGGTGGAACATGTCAATGGCAAGGCTACAGCTTCTAGGTCATTTTTGTGTGAATTAAAAAATGGTGACTCTTCTAAGCTCAAGGCTCAGTGAGAGGAAGTGCATTTGAACAGGGACAACAACAAAGTGCTCCCTTCACCCAGCCATCTTGTATTAGTCAAGTTCAGTGTAGAAAAACAAGTACCACTTCAAGTATTTCAAACGGATAAGATTGAATACAGGGGAACAGAAGTCTTGGCTACTTGCTTCTGCAGAGCTCGGCTCCCTATTCCTGGAAACTAGGGACATGCTCCCCACAGTGTGTAACACAGTGCCGGGCACTATAGTTCTTCAGTGCGTGCATGAAGGAGTGACTGAACGCAGAGTTCCCCCAGGGCTGAATCTGGGCACCAAGGAGTATGACTCGCCCTTGCCTCAGGGCCTGAGACCTCTAGTGGGTCAAGGTGTTGAGAGCCCCTCTGGTTGAGCACTAACCAGGTATAGCAGACACTGTTACCAGCCATTGGCCCCCTTCCTTGCTAAATGAACTCCAATATTGGGTAGTATGTGCCCAACCCTGGGAGAGGGATCATAATTAGCCTGAGCCAGTGATGGCAATCCCATTTTCTTTGCTTAATACTTGCTTTCCCAGCCTCCCTGGTAGCTAGAGGTGGTCAGGTGACCTAGTTGTAGCCTGGAACTATGGAGAAGTCTGCCTGGATGCTTTAGGGCAAGAAAAGAAGGTATGCTAGGAGAAACACTCTGCCCTCCCGTTATCCCGCCCACCCTCTACTCCGTGCTTCCTTAGAATTTGGTGAGAGGATATGACATTAGGAGCTGCTATGAAGACCTTTGCTAACTGTGAAGTCAGGAGAATTATTGATCTGCCAACACCCCCCAAAATGCCAGTGCTCCAATCTCTAGACTTCTTATTCATGAGAAATATATGCCTCTATTTGTTTAAGCCATAATTACTTGGGTTTTTTGTCGCAGCTGAATCCAATTCCAACTCATCAACTTAATAGTTACTCAAAGAAGTCATTGATCCTGGAATTACAGAAACCTGGGGCTAGGAGATATCTCAGTTTCATTTAGTTCACTCTCTCACATTGTGTAAATCTTCTCACCAGCATCCTTACTGAGGATGCTGTGAATCTCCACTTGCACATCTCAGAGAAGGGGACCTGAGGCAACCCAGGTTTGACGGCTCCAGGAGGCATGAAATTGTTATATTAAGCTAAAACTAAATTCCCTGAAATTCCACCTGATAGTCTTGGTAATGGATAACTGGGAAAGTACAGGGAATTGTAGAAAGCATAGGAAGGTAGTGATAGATGGTTTGATGCTAACTTTTTCTAATTATGTGAGATTGGGCAAGGTACTTAAGCTCTCTGAACTTTAGTTTCTTTTATCTACAAAGTGGAGATAATAAATTCCCTCTTCCGGGATTGTTGTGAGGATTTGTGAGCTCAGGGAGCCACAGCAATGTTAGTGGTCTGACTCTTCAACACAAGGGTTGTGTCTCCCAGCTGTCACATCTGAGAGTTGGGCCCAGAAAAGAGGTATAGGCCCAGGACAGGGGATGGGTAAGCTCTGATACAGGGCAATAAATATGGGCCATTACAACTCCTCCCCAGAGGCTATGTGTGCACGCATACTTGCCTGAGAACTTGAGGGGCACAGAGGGCACCCCAGGAAGGTGTGATTGCTCCCCAGAAATGGAGAGGTTTCCAGCCTGGCTGGGTCTGCTTCACAGCCTTGTTTTCAGTCTGTCCAGCCTCATCCTGCCTGGCACCAGACCCATCCCTTCTTCTTCTGACCTATTTGACACCTACCCTGATGGGGCAAAAGCTTAACAGAACACCAAGGAAGACGCACACTCAGCAAGAACATGCAGGAGCTTGGGGAAAGTTTGCGGAAGGGGCTTTAATCACCAAGAACCCAATCAGAAAATGGAAATGCTGGTCGAGGGCTGTCCAGTCAGGGAGAGGTGGTGGAGGAGGCGCATCCTTCTGCATGCCGGGCTAGGGGCAGGCTGGGAGGGTGGTTTCATTTTCTGGAGCTGTTAGCATCATGGCAGATGCCGAAGTTGGTGTTGGTGATGAAGCCCATGATAGACTTGTCCGCCTTGCAGGTTTGGCCCCGCTCACAGGGACACTTGTAGTAAACCCCATAGAATGTCTGCAGAGACATGGAGCCAGGGGAGTCACAGGCTGTGGGGGGCTACTTTGGATATCCATTGCCACCTGCCTGACCCCAAGAAACAACAGGCGAGTCTTTCTTTTCAGTTGTGTTTCTCCGACTGCCTCCCCAGGGGGCGTGTGGGCCTGAGGACCCAGGTTCTGGTTTCCAGTCTGGCTCACAGGCTGACATTAACTGGATCTCTCTGGGGGCCTCTATTTACTCATCCATGAAATGGGGATAGCAAATCCTTGCTCCTACCCTTCTCATTAGTTAGTTGTGAGGGTCTAGAGAGACCATGGGATGGAAAAGGGCTTTGAAGCCTGTTGACCTCCTCTCTTCAACATTCGAGGTCCTGGATGACCCTGCTCCCTGATCTCATCCCTAAGCCTCTTCTTTGGACTGTCCCTCTCCCCTCCCAGCACCACCACACCCAGTCCTCCGGCACTCACCTTGACAGAGCACTCGCTGTTCTCGCTGGCCTTGGATGCGCAGCGGGCCAGGCTCAGCCCGCTTGTACGGTGGCAGCACTTACTCTTGCACTGGATGCTGTTCAGGCAGAGCTCGCCGTTATCCTGCCATGGGCAGCCAGTCAGCCCGGGACTTCCTCCCCTTGGTCTCATCTCCCCCAGACCCCCACCTACGACCACTGGTAGTGCCTCCCCTGATGGGTGTGTGTGTGTGTGTGAAGGAATCCAACTCCAGGGTCCTGGTGGCCTCTCTGCCCACCGTCAGCCCCACTCACTTGAGAAATGTGCAATATAGTGCCAGAAAAGCAGCTCTGGGCTGGGGGCAGGACTCCTGGGTTCTAGTATCGGCTGCACTACCAATGAACATCCTGGGTGACTCTGGGGAAATCACTGCCCCAACCCTCTGCCTCAGTGTTCCCATTCATGGAATGTGCACATTTGGCCCCCAAACAGGATCTCCACAACCCTGAGAAGCCTGTAAAAATCAAGGACCATCTCCCTGGAAAACTACCTCATCCCCACCTCCAGACTTTTACACACAATCTCAGGGGGGGCGTTCTGACCCCTGAGCCCATGCAAGGTCCTGAGTTGCCGACCTCTGGATGGGGCAGGTGGCCCCACTGGCTTTCCCACTGCTGCCCTGTGTGGAGAGGCTATGTGTGGCAATGGGGAGAGCATGGCTCTCGAGCCTCCGGTCTGGGCTCCGTCACCGCTCAACACTTTCCAGCTGTGCCATCTCAGGCAGGGAGTTTAACCTTCCTCTACTGTCACCTTTGCATCTCAAACAAGGTTGATAATAATAGTACCTGTCTCAAGTGCTTAGTATGAGGACTAACGAGTAAATATTCCTGAGGCATTTAGAATTATGTCTGGCACACAGGAAGTGTGTGCCCTAGGTCAGAAGCCAGAGTCCCTGGGAGAGCTGAACCTTCTGAGCCAGGGTTTCCAGGGTGGATGCCTAGGGCTCTGGCTTTTTCAAAGCTCCATTAGCTAGGGTGAACCACTGCTCTGAGCATGCGCCATGCTCATCAGCCTTTCTGGGGACACCTATGGAAGAGGTGCAGGAAAGGGCATGGGCAGTAAAGGAAGAGATGCCTCACCTCTCAGCTCCTGGGCAGACCCAGGTGGGGACGTCAGAGGTCAAGAACCAAGCTTTAAAAATTCCCATGTGGGGTTTCAGTTGACTCCCCCGAAGACCCTCTTACCAGGCCCGTGATAGTTCCTCGGGGATCAGGAACTGCATAAGCCACTGCAAGGGTGACGAGCAAAAGGACAAGGATCTTCTCCATGATGAATGGGCACAGCCGTCAGCAGGTCAGTGGCAGAAGACAGAGCCAGTTGGGGTGGTGAGGCTATAAAAGGGGCCCTGTCCACATGTGACCTACCTTTCCCATCTTGCAGAGGCTGCCCTGAGCAGAGGCCCAGCCCTGGCCAAGCTGCTGGGGGGTGGGAGGGTCCTGATAAGGTAAATGGGCGGCAGCTGGGCACCTGGTATTTTGTGGGTGGTGATATGTATATCATGGTTAAGAGTGTGGATTCTGGAACACTTTTACCAGGACAAGTAATTCGTTGGGAGAGTTACCTGTTTGGGGTCTCAGTCTCCTTATCTGTCAACTGAGGATAATTTCAAGAGTTGTAAGGGTTAACATAATGTTGAATCAACATAATATTGTACATGTTAATAGATAGATCTTAGAACAGGGCTTGACAATTGTAAGCAGTAAGTGTTAGCTACTATTATTGTTGCCGTTATTCACTTCTAGTGCCCTGAATTCCTTGGCAGGGCTGGAACTAGGGTGAAGCAGGTGGCATCTGGCATGTAAGCACCTCAAATTTTTACTAGTTACTTCTCTTGCCTCACACAAATCCAGGTATCAGACAGCATCAAACTCATGTGAGGAGGGTTCCAGCTTCCCCACTCCTCAACTTTCCCAGGCCCCTTTGGGGATTTTAGGACAGGCCTGGCCAGGGGATGTGTGTTCCCACTCTGAGTGTACCTCCTCCTGCCCTCACACCACGGGGCTGCCTCTAGGAGTGATTTCAGGGGCCTTTAGGAAGTCCTTCTCAAATGATTCTCTCTGGTTTTCTTTCCATTTCACTTAATATCTGCAATTCCAGCACTTAAGTCTCACCCCGTTAGTTAAGGCTTCCACTCACCCTGTCCGCTACCCAAGGCCATGTGTGAGTGGGAGGAGGTCTGTGAGTTTCAGATGGCCCAGGGCCTGGAGGCTGGGAAGGCTGCAGCTGCCTGAGTATGCTCAGGTGTAGGACTAGGGCAGCCTTCCCAGAAGGACTGGTCGTTGCAGCCAGGGAACCCTCCCTCAGCCCAGGAGGCAGAAGACAGCTCCACTGTGGATTGGGTTGCCTCTAGCACAGCTTTGATCCAGATAGACTTGGCTTCAATACTCCCACCTGGGGTTTTGTAAGTTTGGACAAGTCACGTAAATTTGTAAGCTCTCTGAGCCTCAGTTTCCTCATCTTCCCAAGGAGGATAAGGGCTCCTTCATTGGGTCAGGATCAAATAAGAGAATGTATGTGGAATCTCTGTGGAAGGGCCTGGCATGTAGTAGGTGCTCAGCCTGAGTAATACTTCCTCATTTCCTTCCCCTTATGCCACTGGAGGGTGGAATATAAGGAAACAGCTGGAGCAACTACCCAGGAGACCCTCAAAATCAGAAGAACCCACCCTATTCCAGAGATGTGGAATCACCAACGAGTAAAGGAATACTGTCCCTTCTTATTTTTATGGAATTCAGTGTTTAAAACCTCTTTTCCCACATGGCCTTATTGTGGTCCCTCCTGCTCTCTCTGTCCCCTTCACTTCAATACACCTGTGAGCTGAGCCACGGGGAAGAAGATTAACGTTTTCTTCTCACAAGTTAAATCTAAGTCTTGGGAAGGAACAGAGGAGCTATTTCCATCTGCGAGTGGAACGGTGAAAACACATCCGTTCTGTCTCCAGCTGATCACTGCTGACTTCCCAAGGGAGAAATGATGTTTCTTCCATTACAAATGAAGACTACAGCAAAGAGAACTTTGGCAATGTTCGTGTTTCCAAAATATAAGCAGGAATTAAGTACTTTTTCTACAAAAACCTCGGAAGTTTTAACTACCCCTCCCCAAATCTAAAGAGTGTTTTGTTTTGGGTTTTCCCTCTCAGCAAAGAACTATGTTCTGGTTCCCACATGCAGTCATATGAGTTATATTCACAGGCATAACATGGAGTGAGAAAAGCCATTGACAAAAGAATACAGACTGCGATTCTATTTACATGAAGTTCGAGAAGAGGCAAAACTAACTATGGAGACAAAAGTCTACAGGGTTTCCTCTGGGAGGGATATGGGCTGAGAAGGGGCAGGAGGGAGCCTTCTGAAGCCTTGGAATTGTTCTAAGTCTTGATCTGGTGTGTCAAAAACATACTGAACTACCTAACAGAGTGCTTAAGATTTGAATATTTTACCATAAGTAATGTAGATATCACATCTCAATTAAAAAGCAAAACGCAAAATCCTCCCTGGTCAAGTTTTACCACCTGGGATTGTGGGGTTTGGAGTGATGTCATGCCTGCTGAGTGGGGTTGGGGCACAGTGGCTATAGATCTAGAAATATAGCCTACTCCTCTTGGGTGTCTCCCAGGCTACATTCCCCAAGATCTGCCTGAGTCACACGAGGGTGGGCCCCTGGCAGCCATGCTAGTATATGAGCCTGTCTTTGTTCCCTACTACAACAGGCTGGACAAGGGGTGGACACCCAAGCCCTCTTGTGCCCAACAGTTTACCTTCCAGCTGGTCCGAAACATGGAGCTGGGGAAGGCCACAAGGCAGTTTTCTGATGTGTTGATGAAGAAATGGAGAAAGCTGGTCTGCAGAGGGAAGGGAGAATGGATTTCCCATTTAGGAAGAAGCGGTGGCAGCCATGCCCTGACTTTCTGATGGATTTCTAGGTCCTAGTTACACACACATGCACTTCCCATGGTGGGCTTAGTTTCTGCCCCTGTGCCTGTAATATATCCCCTTTGTTTAAGCCACAAACAGATATCTCAGTTCTAGGAGGGAGCTCAGAGCTCTTGGTCAAGGTCAGATGTACAATCAACCTGGAGTCACAGCAGGTTGCAGACAGGAAATCTACTTAAGATTCAAATTCCCCATTAAGAGACTCAGGTTGACTTAGCTTGTGTCCTCCAACCCCCTACCCATGATCTGCACTGTGTAGAGGAGTGAGAAGGCGGAGTCTCATGGCAAATGTTTGTTTCAATTTCTAAGAGATGTCAAACTGCTTTCCAAAGTGGCTGAACTGATGTGCATTCCCACCAGCAATGTAAAGATTCTAGTGGCTAAACCTCCTTGCCAGGACCTGGCATTGTCAGGTGTTTTGTTTTTAATTTAGCCCTTTTTTAGATTAGGTTTTTTGGGGTGACATTGGTTAATAAAATTGTACAGGTTTCAAGCGTACAATTCTATAATACACCATCTGTATATTGCATTGTGTGTTCACCACCCAAAATCAAATCTCCTTCCGTCACCACAGATTTGGCCCCCTTTACCCTTCTCTATCTCTACCTCCCCACTTTTCCTCTGGTAACCACTAAACTGTGTCGGCATCTGAGTTTTTGTTTGTTGTCTTGTTCATTTGTTGCTTTCAGTTTTTTTTTATCCCACGTATGAGTGAAATTATGTTTCTCAACTTTTCCTGTCTAATTTATTTCACTTAGCATGATAATCTCAAGATCTATCTATGTTGTCTTAAATGGCAGTATTTCATCTTTTCTATGACTAATATTCCGTTGTATATATGAACCACATCTTCTTTATCCAGTCATCTATTGAAGGATACTTTGGTGGTTTTCATGTCTTGGCCACCATGAATAATGCTGCAATGAACATCGGTGTGCATATATCTATATGGTAACTGTGTTTAAATTTTTTGGATAGATACCGAGAAGAAGTATTGCTGGATCATAAGATAATTCTATTCGCAATTTTTTGAGAAACCTCAATATTGTTTTCCATAGTGGCTGTGCCAATTCCCACCAGCAGTGTATGAGGGTTCCTTTTCCCCCATAACCTTTCCAACACTTCTTATTACTTGTTTTGTTGATAACAGCCCTTCTAACAGGTGTAAGGTAGTATCTTTTTGTGGTTTTGATTTGTAATTTAACCTTTCTAATAGGTGTGCCTAAAGACTAATGAATATTTTTAGTGTGCTTAATTACCACCCATATATCTTCTTTGATGAAGAGTTCACTTGACTTTTTTTTTCTTTTTGCCAGTCAATCTTTAATTGGGTTGTTTTCTTATTGGGTTTTGAGTTATAGATGATATACAAGGGGGCTCAAAGTTTGTCGAGGTTGTTGGGAGCCAGTAGTGACTGGCTGCGTTGACTTTGGTGGAAGACCTGTCTACTGTCTCCATCTGTTCCATCATGGACACCTTGTTATGAATCTGAGCCAGTGTGGGGTCGGGTGCTAAATAAGGAGGCTGGCTAGCATTTGCAGAATGAATTGATCTGTCTAACTGATGTTAAAAGCCTTTGTAGTGGTAGTTCTCTGAAGACTGTTCTTAGAGGGCCCAAATACTCCCTGGTTTTGCCCCTGTTCTGAGGGCTCCATCACCCATCCTTTCCCTAAACTCTTACTTAACCCTTGCTCTATCCAAGGTGACAATGATCTGGCTGGTCTGTTAGCTGCTGCCCACAATGTGTTCATCTGTACCTGAGGCCCTCTCTCCTTACAAAAGAGGTGGTGTATTTTCTGAGGCTGCCACAAATTACCATAAACTCAGTAGCTTGAAACAACAGAATTTTCTTCTCTTGTAATTCTGGAGGCCAGAAGTCAAAGTCAAGATGTCAGCAGGGCTTCACTCCCTTACAGAGGCTTTGGGGGAGAATCCTTTCATGCCTCTTCAAGCTTCTGGTGGTCACTAGCTTCCTTGGCTGTGGCCACATCATTTCAGTTTCTGCCTCTGTGGTCATGTCACCTTTTCTTCTTTGTCTTCTCCTCTGTATGTCTCTTAGAAGGACAGTTGTCATTGTATTTAGGACCCACCCAGATAAGCTGGTAGGATCACTTTATCCCTAAATAAGGTAACATTTATAGGTTCTGGGGTTTGCGATGTTGATATCTGGGGAACAGATAGTTATAGCACTTTAAGTTCTACCTCCCATGAAGATTTTCCTTCCTGCTGTCCTCAGGGTTATCACGAGTGGTAGGTGTCACACACAGAAATCCACTGCTAACTGGTGCCAGCACATCATCAGAACTCTCTCTAGAGCAGGCAGAGGAAGGGGCTTCCACAGGGAGAGAAGGGGCCCATCCTATCCCCAGGACTCACACAGCAGGGTATCACCCTCACATAGGAAGGTGGTTTGGCTGCTTGTCAGCCAAAACCCAAAACAAACAAAAATGAGACAAATGTTCACTAGAGACAGGAGTCATCACCCCTGCATCTTTTGAGTCATTGATAGTGACTAATTTCTAAAGCCCCCTTAGGGACAAAACGCTGTTTTTATTATTATTATTATTATTTGGATAGTGAGAGGGAACATCAGGGATTTTGGCTTAACTCTTCCTGGTACATTAACCTTTTAGGTCAATGGTCAGGGACCAAGGTGAGAATTCCACCAGTTCCCGAGGTGACCTGGTCTGACCATTCAGAACATGGAATGGTTTGAGACCTTGAAGTTCAGTGTTCTAACACTCTCTGAATCTTATTTAAATGGCCCTATGCTCTATAGCAATTAGCCTTAACAGCTTCTTTGAGTTGTATCACATGAAGGTCTTGAAGTGGATTTTATTCCTTGAGTCAACAACCTAAATTTGAGCAATGTCATTATAAGCAGCCATCCCTTTCTGTGTTTCTGGTTTCTTCATTTCCTGTAAATCTGTTTATGGCCAAGTCCACTCAGTTCTCCAGAACATGACCCTCATGACCCCTGGTATTCGCAGCTGATAATTTGATTAGCTGTTTCTCTTCTGTGTATCACAGGTAGCTGTTTTCCCAATTCTGAACATAAATAGGAATCTCAGAGCCTTTTGCCTGAAGCCTGGGCCTGAAACCCGCTTTCTGGTCCAATATTTGGATCAGTCAGGGCCCTTTGGTAGAAACTTACTCTGGCTAATGAAAACAAAAGAGAAGGAAATCAAAGGATATCAGGTAGGTCACAGAGCTGAAGAAGGAACAGGGCGATCAATCTTAGGTCTGAAGCTCCCAGTAGCAGGAGTTCATGGATGGTTTCTTGAGGATGTTGTCCTGACCTACTATGCAACAACTTTTTTTCCCCATATCAATCTACCACCAATTCAAAGTCCCCAGCTTGGTTTTTATCTAGGGTTTGCATGCCCTGTGATTGGCTGTTCCACCAGAATCTCAGAAAGCAGGAGAGGCTACTCTCAGAGGCCAGGAAAGCTATGCTGGCAGGCTAAAGGGTGCCCACCAGCCCCTAAGGCTTTGGCTTCAACCTAAGGCCTTTTTCTGATGGGAGGAAATGCAACCTCTGCTTCAGGAAATTCTCAGTCTGATAGTGGAGACATAGACTGTGCCCTCAGTGAACTTCTGGTCCGATAGTGAAGACTGGTCACAACCAGAGATTTACGACAAAGAGGAAACATAGGTAATGGCACAAATATGTTCAAAGTAAGGTTCTTTTTAATAGTGAATGACCAGAAACTGCCAAAACACTCCCCAAAGGGTAAATGATTAATAATCATTATACAAACACCAAAATACAGTTTAAAAAATAATAATATGAGAAAATATTAATGATGTAATGCTAAGTGAAAAAATTAGATGCTAAATTGTGTGTATATTATCATCCAACTGTGTAAAACAGTATATGTAAAAGGAGTAAAATGTTAACAGAAATAATAATAATAATTAATAAAGTTTTTAAAGCATTTTTATATCTGAGGCCCTGGGCAAAATAGTTTACATGTTATTTTACCTGATTCTCATATATAGGTATTATTATTATTCCTATTTTGTAGATGAAAAAACTAAGCCTCAGGAAGACTATTTATCTAACAAGGAGCTAACTCAAATCTAGATCTGTCTAAAGCCAAAGTCCTTTTTTTAAAGATTATCTTATCTCTCCTTAGCTCTTGATGTTGGGGTTTTGAGTGATTTTTATTCTTTAATGTAACTTTCCTGAATTTCCTAGTTCTCTACACTAACCATGTATTTACCTATAAGGTCAAGAGAAATCTATATATTTTGAAAAAGAGGAGGAAAAAAAATATGCAACAAAAATGTAAACAAGAGGAGAAAGACACTGTATCGAACCAAAAGCATATGTTAGGATCCGAGAAGGCTCATAGGATCATGTGTTTAGTAGTTGCTCCTGTTATTACACCATCAGTCTGTATTGCTTATATAAAAGTATTTATATATATTTACATATACTACATATAGTGTATATAATATTTAGAATGATCTATTAGAATTATATTTCAAAATAATAGTATGCATATCTATGTATAGATATATACATACATATGTATATTTATACATATATATGTATAGATGTGTGTGTGTGTGTGTGTGTGTGTGTGTGTGCACACACACGTAAATATCTCCCTGTCTTTAAGGGCAATGGCTTTCTTTTTTTTAATCTCTGGTTCTTGCCTGGGGAAGATATCCTCCCACGTAGGGCTCAGCACATTGTAGCCTCTTAGTAACTGTTGATTGAATGATAGGGACTGAAAATCAGTGACCGGTAGATAGACTCAGGAAAGGCTTTACTGGCCTTTGGGGCACCGGAGGTCCAGGGAGGGCGACAAGGGAGGCGGGGAGGGCGCTCAGGAAGTGTTTTTGTGACCGGAATTGAGCGGGAGGAGTGTGGCAGCCGCCGTCCCACCCTCCCAACTCGGGAGAGTGAGGAGGGGGGTCGGTTTCCTGCGGCGGGGGTGTGCGGGACGTGCGCTGGGCCTTCCCGGGCCCGGCTGCCCCTGCCCTCTCTCCCCGCCCCCGCCCCGCCCCCTGCGAGCCCGGGCGCTGGCCTCGGTGCTGAAAAGAGCTCCCCGGGCGGGCGGGCGGGCGCGGGGCCGGGCACAGGGGGCGGAGCTCTCCCGAGCTCGGAGCTGGAAATCCGAGAGGGGCAGGGCGGCGGCCGCCGGCGGCCGAGACCCTGGAGGACTAGAGGAGGCCGGGGACCAGAGACAGCCCTGGCTAGGCAGATGCATTCACCTGGACACGCTTTCCCCGAAGAAGCCGAGGTCATCGCCCTTGTCCTGTTAATCCTCTCTCTCTTCTACCTTGGAGAGGCCCTCACCTTGTGACCTGACTGCAGCCTCCTCCCTAAACCAGGCTGGCGAGGGACCTGCCTCTGGGCCTCAGTCCGCACGGCCACCAACTCCCAGCCCTTAGGGCCCCAGCCCAGGACCCTTGCCCTCACCATGGTGAAGTTGCTGCCTGCCCAGGAGGCAGCCAAGATCTACCACACCAACTACGTGCGGAACTCGCGGGCGGTTGGGGTGATGTGGGGCACACTCACCATCTGCTTCTCGGTGCTGGTCATGGCCCTTTTCATCCAGCCGTACTGGATCGGTGACAGCGTCAACACACCGCAGGCCGGCTACTTCGGCCTTTTCTCCTACTGTGTGGGTAACGTGCTGTCCTCAGAGCTCATCTGCAAGGGAGGCCCTCTGGACTTCTCCTCCATACCCTCTAGAGCCTTCAAGACTGCCATGTTCTTTGTGGCCTTGGCAATGTTCCTCATCATTGGCTCCATCATCTGCTTCAGCCTGTTCTTCGTCTGCAACACGGCCACAGTCTACAAGATCTGCGCATGGATGCAGCTGGCTGCGGGTGAGCAGGGATAGTGGGAGGGCAGATAGGGGCCCACCTCAGGCCACAGGTACAGCTGCATCCTTCTATTTTCCGTGGAGGCTCTGGGTCTCCTACTCAGCTACCTCCTTTCATCCAGCCCTACTCAATGCTCTGTAGTCTCTTCTGAGTAGTAGAGAATTTTAGAATGGCTGAGACAGAAAGGACCTTAGAGATGAAGTTGTTCAACTGCCTCATCCTGCTGATGAGGAACTGAAGCCCAGAGAAGGCAAGTGAATTGCTCTGGAGCACATAGCTAGTTGGTAGAAGAAATCACGTGTCCTGACTCCCAGGCCACATCAGAGGTTGTTCCTGCTCTGGGAGAGAGAAAAAAAGAAGTTTCCATTGTCGGCCATATGGGAATAGGACTCAACTGCAAGGCAAAATAGTGGTGCCAGTCAAGCCCTGGCAAGATGTCCACATCTCCCACTTCTGGGCACTTGTTATTTCTTCCTTAAAGATCTCCATATCCCTGCCATCCCTCCTTCCCTCCCACCCCAAACTGCTTTCAGAGCAGATTCTAAGGTCAGTCATTGATTTTAGAGCCAGGAAGAGAGGGCCTAAGACTTTATCCTGCAATATTTGGTTCCTCCCCGATGCAAGGACAGTACATAGACTGTTCATGCCAGGAAGATGTCCAGAAGCAGTGCTGGGAACTGCAGACTAGAGTGAAACCATCTTGACATCATTGGTTAGAATGAGAAGCAGTGTTATCTTTAACAGAGGGGAGACACAGGGATCAGAATTGCAGACAACTAAACATATAGACTCAAGACTGTGAGATTTGGAGGGGACCAAAGAAACCTATAGCTCCCCTCTCCCACAACTATAGATGAGAAATTTGGGTCTGATAAGACTTAGCCATGCTATAGATCAACTGTAAGGACCTAAGAAAATTAAGACAAGAAACAAGGTGTATTCCAAAGACATTTTTGTTGAGCCACACATTTATGTAAATATAATGATTTACAGAGTACCTTCATATAGATTTGTCTGGAAGAACCTCATCATGACATGGTGAGGTGGGTATTCCTTCTACTTTATAGAGAACGCTCCTAGTGGGTAACTTATGTTTGAGCACATGGGTAGTGAGGGGCAGAACGTTTGATTCCAAATCTTGTACCCAGGTTACTTGCCTGGCTCCAGAGCTTTCTTCCAAATCCTCTCTATTATCTCTCTCTCTTCTGTAGTTTCACTAGATAATGAGGAAAAGGCTGGGGCAGGGGTGAGGGGAGAAAGAGGGAATGAAGAGTTAGCAGTTTTTGACAAAGAGGAGTAGAATGGATACTGGCATGCTTGCCAGCTGGTCCTGCATATCAGAGTTATGGGACCCTGGAAACATAATCATCCCTCTCATTCTCTGCACTGCCTCCCTCCCACAACAGGTGTCATTTGCTGAACAGGCAGAACGGGGAAGGCTTTGGTGCGGGAAAGGTTAGCAGGCCTTCTGAGCCAGACTGTGTATGGGTCATGGAGCTGGAACACTGTTAGCAGAAGTGGCCAGGTGCCATCTTCTAAAACATTTATACTGGGGAAGAGCAAAGGTGGTGTCATGTTCCAGTTCTCAGTGCTGGGGAAGGAAAGATGACCCAAAGGGAGGTATAAGTAGGTGGTGTGTCCCATAGCCAGCAGCTGGGAAATGTATCCATTTGAAGAGGCTTAAACTAGTTAGTTTGACCTTGCCAAGAAAGGCTGAGACCGAGGAAGGAAAAAGGAGAAGGGAAAGAGACTGATGATGGGGAGGGTGGGGCTATAGTTTAATAATATTAATCGAGCTTCTGGATGCCAGGTATAGGCTGAATGTGGTCCTAGCTCCTAGAAACACAGGTAGGGCAAGTTGCTTGTCTCTCTGAGTCTTGGTAACCTCATCTGTAGAACATAGCAACAGTACTCCCTATCACAGTGTTCTTGCAAGGATGAGGTGATATCAGGCATATAAAACACCTTGCACAGTACCTGACACATTACCATGTGCTCAATAAATGTGGAAAACAAAAAAATGCAACTTTATCAGTCAGGATGGTTGAAGTGATACCACACTACCAAACAACTTCAAAATCTTAATGGCTTAAAATAAATGTTTATTTCTTGCTTGTGGTACATGTTCACTGAGGATCAGCTGGGGGCTCGGTCCTCACTATTCTCTTCTGGAACCCAGGTGGATGGAGCATCGTCTGTCACTGCAGAGGGAAAGGGAGCCCTGGAAGGTCTTACACCACCAGTTAAATGTTCTGGCCTAGGAATGCTCGCCGCACTTCTGTTCACATTTTACTGGCCAAATGAAGTCAGATGGCCTTGCCTAATTTCCAGGGAGTGGGGCAAGGAAGTATAATCTTACCGTGTACCTGGAATTTGTGTAAACCGCTCTAATGACATCCATATCCACTGAGGTTGCTTCCATCTGACGGTCAGAAGAGCAACAACTAACATTAGTTGGCCACTTACCATATCCCGGACACTCTAGTAAACATTTTGTATACCTGATCACACTCAATCCTCATAACCCTGCTATGAGGCAGATATTATTATCCTTGTTTTACAGACGAGAGAATGGAAGTCTGAAAGGGTAAGTAAACTTGCCTAATACTGTGCTAAGATGGTTCAGAGACAGCACAAACAAGATTGACCTCCACAGTGCCCAGGACCAGAGGTGTGTGGGTGGGGTGCACTCAGAGGGCCACGGCATCCATAGTCACAACCTGTTTCCAAGACACAGGCGCTGGGAGATGCTATGGAAGGAGAAAGGGGCCAATGAAGGAGTGATGGGGGAGAACAGAAGGTTTGGAAGGGCAGCTTTCCCCCACATTTACCTATTCATCTATACACTGAGCATTTGTGTGTGTATGTGTCTTCACCCACCTCCTTCTCTTCTATTGAGCTAGGGGCCATGCCAGGCACCAAAGACTGGTCTCATACCAAGAGAGCCACAGGTTCTACCAAAGGGCTCTGGGAGGGTTCCCTCTTCCCCAGCCATTAACTATCTGCCTCAAACATGCTTCAGTTTGGCATTAAGTCTGAAATGTAACCACTAAACAAATTCAGCTCTTTGGAGAGATGTCAAAGCCTGGGAGGAGGGGGAATTAACTTTGAAGTCAAGAAAGTCAGGAGTCATGAGTTCAGGTCTTGGGTCTGCCATAGCTGGATGACTGGGCAAGTCTCTTGGTTTTTCTGAGACCTTAGTTTTTCTAATTGTAAAATAGGATATTAATAAATGGCTTATTTCTCAGAACTGTTGTCAGGATCAAGAGAAAAAATGTCACATGATGTATTTTGTGATCTATAAAAGAAGTATATAAATGAGCTCCTCCTATCAAAAAATCAAAATAGGGTTGACACATTTAGGTAGGAAAACGGGACCCTGATCTTTTCACCTAACTGTGCATTTGTTTGATCTGCTTACCTTCCTTGCAAGAATAAGCCAAGCCCATGGTAGATAACTTTGGGTCTTGTAAGGTCCTTCTCTGAGGAGCTCCTGGGTAGGGACAGCCTTGGGACTAAAGAGCCTCTGGCCTATGGAAGCAGGGCCTGGGGTGGGAAAGTGGCGCGGATAAGTGAAGGCACACCCTGCCTGCATGGTGGTTGCACTTGGGGTTATTCTGGTCATATCCCAGGATTATGTCACCTCTCTGTGTAGCTAAGGTGGGTTGGTGGTTTGGTGGGAGGGCATAGGAGAAGTAGGGGAAAGATGGGAAAAATGAAATTTTTAGCTTTAAATACTAAGTTGATGAAAGCACAGGGTGGGATAATAGTAGCTAACATTCATGAAGTGCCAAGTACGTGCCAGGCACTGTTCTGAGCACTTGTACAATATTAACTCATTTGAACCTCACTGCAATCCAAACAGGTAGATACTATCATTATCTCAATTTTATAGATGAGGAAACTGCAAAAAAAAAAAAATAAGTAGCTTGCTCTGACTCTTATGACTAGTTAGTGAAGAGCTGGGCTTGAAATCCAGTTGGCCTGCTCTAGTGTTCCCCAGCTTCTCCTATTGAGAGAGTCACCTTGGAAGAGTGCCTTTAAAAACAGGGAATCTTGAGCCCAACCCTGACCTTGGAATCAGCATTTTAAGCAGGAGATTAATTCAGGGAATTGTGGCAACTTCACTGTAATGGACTAGGTAGGGGTGAGGAGACCCGATTGCTTGAGTGGAAGGTTCATGAAGGAAGCAGTAAGAGATGGGGCTGGACTACTTCCTGTGTTCACTGAATTTAAGATACCCAGATTGTAAGACACACCCTTAACTTATGTGCAGTACAAAGAAAAAACAATTCTATTGAAACTGTGGCTGAAAGCTTTCTTACTACACTCACGTCAGAGAGTTTGAAATATGAACAAATGTACACCTTAGGTATGATGAGCTCCCTTGTCTGGGACCAGATTTTAGAGGGCTTCAAAGCCAGGGTTGGCAGTGCCTCATCAAGTCCAAGGTGAGGAGCTGAGTGAAGGTCTGGTAGGACTACCTCGTGTGGTGGCAGAACCCTCCTGGGGCGAGGAGGTCTGCTGCCTGCTTCTACCTCAGATTGCTTGCTCTCAGGGGGAAGGCTGCTTTACTTCTTGGAGCCTCAGTTTTTTCCCCCGTGTTCTACAAGGATGGTATAACCTGGCCCTTGTGCCTCTCAAGGCTGTTAACATGAGGAGAAAGGCGGTGACACAATGACAGCAGTGCAAGGCGAGAGGCAGCAGGCTCAGCACCCCCAGCCTGTCATATTTACACCTTCTCCTGCCCCCTCAGCTACAGGCCTGATGATTGGCTGCCTGGTCTACCCGGATGGTTGGGACTCGAGTGAGGTACGGCGCATGTGTGGGGAGCAGACGGGCAAGTACACACTGGGCCACTGCACCATCCGCTGGGCCTTCATGCTAGCCATCCTCAGCATCGGAGATGCCCTCATTCTCTCCTTCCTGGCTTTTGTGCTGGGCTACCGGCAGGACAAGCTGCTCCCTGATGACTATAAGGCCGATGGACAAGGTAACTCTCCATCCCCCAGGGAAGTTGGGCTTCATCTCAGCCATTCACCCAGGATTGGACCTGGCTAAGAAGTGGAGATACCAAGACTCATCAGATGCAGCCCTTGTCTCAGAGGCTAAAGGCCAGTGGAGGGTAGCAGGCAATGAGGTGATGACAGACGTGTGTGACACAGGCTGTCTGTGATAGATAGAGCAGTGTCCTCCTGCCCCACTGCACTCTCAGTGTCTACAGGGGAGAGAGTCCTGATCCAGCCTGGGAGCCAGATATGGCCTCCCATAGATAGTGGCACTGAGGCAGGGTTCTAAGTAACACTGGGAGTTGGCTAAGAGGGGACAGGAACAACAGGGGGGCAGAGCGGATGAATTGTTGGGGAAGGAGAAGAAAGGCAGGTTGAGGTGTGGAAGTGACAGATCCTGGACTACATATGGTGGGAGCTGAACACCCCGGGGTTAGGTAGTCTTGGGGTTCTCCGCATAACCATCCTGTTTCATTTCCCTCTCGTGCAAATCCTACTTCTCAGTCATAAAGTCAGTTGTAGCTGACCCTGGAGGCCCAGGCAGACCCTTCAGGATGCCTCCTTAGATTGCTTCCCACTGACCTGCCTTCCTCCTAGGGTCCTTCCTGCTCCTGTTTCTCATTAGGCTCTTTCTCTATCTTGAGGAGCTAACTTTTTCAGCACACACATTTCATCCTGTAGTCATAGGGCATGGCCGTCTCACACCCTTGTGAATCCCAAAATGCCTACTACCAGCAGGTGGCCACTATATGAGGGGCCTGTCACACCTCAGAGCCTCTCCAGTCTCCTTTCCCTGTAGTTGTCTTCATATCATCCCTTGGACCTTAACAAAAGAAACAGCCAAACTCCCTTATCCCCTGTGACCAAGGACCCTTCCCAGATGAGGAATTTGAATCCCCAAACGGAGACCATCTAGAGGAGCCCAGAAAAGTGATAGCAAAGAGGGGCCCAGATCAAGTCTATGGCCGAGCCCACCGGCCCCTTCTCCAGAGGGAAGTAGTTGGAAACATCTCACCTTTCTTTGGAGGTGGAAGAAGAAAAACTCACAAACCTAAGTTATGTGGTTAAAGATGGAAATCAAATTACCAGAATGAGCTGGGCCAAGGAGGAGAGAGAGATATGTTTCTAATGCAGGAGACTTGGAGAGTTCCTGGGTGCTGGGAATGCTTAGGGCCTGGGGCCCGCAAGGGTCCCATAAAGGGAAAGGAAATGGAGCTAGTATTTATTGAGCCTCTTCTATGTGCAGGAGTGATATAAGGTTTGTTCACAGGGGCCATTTCTTAAAAATTTAATCCTCCCAGTAATCCTGCAAAGAAAGGTTGGAGGCAGGGATTCCAGCAGCAATTTGCACAACCAGCACTTTCTGCAGCGAGGGAGGTTCTCTCAGGGAGGCTTGAGGTGGTGGGTTGTTTAGCTCCAAGCTCCACAGCAGGGCCACCCTCAAATCTGTCTGGACACACACTTGCACAGCATTTTTATGTTGCTCATTTGCTTTCTCTTTTTTTCAGAAGGGATTCTTTTAGCCCACAAGAAATTTTATTCACATAATTCTTCTTTAAAGTGTTTTCTTAAGAAGAGATTGTTTTGTTCCTTTGACACTTTCTTTACTAATCAAAATGTCAATTTGCTTTACTCTCCTTCCTTGTCCCTCTCCTTTCATATCCCACGTACCTTGTCCCCAATCTTTTCAGACTTTTTTCCTCTTCATACTTTAGTCCCCTCATTATCATACAGGATTTAATTTATCCTTTTTCTTTATTACCTGTTAGGAAACACCCACATAACCTTTTTGAATACATCTAACTACTCAAGGAAGTAGTCATTGCTTCTGTCAAAGCACAAAACTGGGTCAGGAGAGCAGAGTTTGAGTCCCAGGTCTTCCCTGTCACTTTATGTCAGTATTCTCTCTAGTTAAAAGGGGGACACTAACCCCTGCTCTGCCACTTTAACTATTGTGTGACACGAATGAAACAAAGCAGAAGTGAAGCCTTGTACAATTGTGGTTGCAAATCTGCTCTCTAGGGGTTTAGGAGGCAGAGGAAAATGAGTACGGGCCCTGGAGTTGGAAATGGATTTAAAATTTTGGCTCCATTGTTAACTAGCTGTGTGACTTTGCAGAGTTTATTTAACTTCTCCGAGTCTCAATTTCCTCATCTAAGCCTCATTTTCATGGGGTAGGAGGCAGGTTTTTCTCTATTTGTGAAAAAGTATCGACTTCAAAAAATTGTGCTCAGGAAAAAGATGAGAATGTCTGCTCTTGTCATTTCTATCACTTCTTGAAGATTGTACTGAAGCTTATGATCAGGGCAATTGGGCAAGAAAAAGAAATAAAAGAAATTGAATTTAGAGAGGAAGAAGTAAAACTGTCTTTTTAGTAGATGACATGCTTTTGTATATGGAGAATATTAAGTAATCCATTAAAAACTATTTGAGCTAATATACAGTTTCAGCAAGATTGTAGGATGAAAGAGGTGCAAAAATCTATTGGATTTGTATACATTAGCAATGAACAATCTGAAACTGACATTAAGAAAACAATTTCATTTACAATAGTATCAAAAGATAAAAAAGGGATAAGTTTAACAAAAGAAGTGTAAAACGTATACATGAAAATTAAAAACATCATTGAAAGAAATTAAAGGCCTAAATGAATTAAAACATCCAAATTCATGGATCAGAAGAGTTAACATTAATATGGTAACACTCCCCAAACTGATCTACAGATTCAATGTAATCTCTATGAAAATCTCAGCTGACTTTCTGCAACAATTGGCAATCTGATCCTAAAATTCATATGAAAATACAAGGGACCCAGAATAGCCAAAACCATTTTGAAGAAGAACAAGGTCAGAGGATGGACATGTCTTGATTTCAAAACTTACTAGAAAGCTAGTAATCAGGATGACGTGACATCGGCATAAGGATAGACATAGAGATCAATGAAATGAAATTGAGAGTCCAGAAATACACCTAAACTTCAACGGCTAAGTGATTTTCAAATAGGGTGCTGAGACCCTTCAATGTGGGAAATAGTAATCTTTTCAATAAATGATACTGAAACAATCAGATATCCACATGCAAAAAAAATTAAGCTGGACCACTTACCTCACATTATATACAAAAATTAACTCCAAATGGATCAAAGACCTAAGCATAAAATATAAAATTGTGAAAACTTTAAAGGGAAACACAAGTGTAAATCTTTGTGACCTTGAATTAGGCCATGGTTTCTTCCATGTGACACCTAATACACAAGCAACCAAATTAAAAGATAGATAATTTGGATTCCATCAAAATTGAAGACTTGTATGCTTCAAATTACATCATCAAGAAAGTGAATAGACAACCCACATATTGGGAGCAAATATTTATAAATCATACTAATAATTCTAGTATCCAGAATACATTAAGAACTCCTACAACTCAAGAATAAAAATACAAATAACCCAATTTTAAGAATGGGCAAAGGAGTTGAATAGACATTTCTCTAAAGAAGATGTACAATGGCCAATGAGCACATGCAAAGATACTCAGCACCGTTAGTCATTAGGAAAATGCAATTCAAAACCACGAGGAGAGACCGCTCCACACCCGCTAGGTTGGTTATAATAAAAAAGCTGAACAATGACGAATGTTGTTGAGCATGTAAGCAATAAGAACGCTTGTACATTGCTAGTGCAAATGTAAAATCTTGCAGTGCTTTGGGAAACAGAATGGCAGTTTTACAAATGATTAACATAGAGTTACAAGGTGACCCAGCAATTCAAAAGCTTGTCCACAAATGTTCACAGCAGCACAGGAGTCAAAAAGTGGAAAGAACCCAAATGTGCATCAATTAATGAATGGATAAATGATATGTGTATATACATTTAATGGAATAGTATTCAGCCATAAAAAGGAACAAAAGACTAAAAATTGCTACAATGTATGAATCTGAAAACTTTACAAAGAAGTCAGACGTGAAAGACCATATATTGCATGATCTCATTTATAGAAAATGTTCAGAACAGGCAAATCCGTGGGGACAGCGTAGATTTCAGTAGTTGCCGGGGGGCTGGGAAGAAGGGGAACCAGGAGTGATTGCTCTTGGGCACAGGGTTTCTTGGTTGTACAACCTAGTGAATACACTTAAGACCACCAAGTTGTGCACTTTGAATGAGTAAAGCTTATGTTAGTGGATTATATCTCAATCAAAAAAAGAATGTGCTGAGGATCAGACAGTGTATATAGAGCACTAACAATGCCTGCGTATTATAGGTGATTAATAAATATCAGTTCTCTCTCCCTTCTGCTTTTCTAGAATCCCCACTTTTTACATCATCCATCGGCACAGTCAATAACAGCTCTTGCGCTCAGTTGCCCATCGTCTTTAGGCCTAGCGGGTACCAAGAAGGGGGAAGTCTGAATTGGACTTTACAGTCTAGTAACAGAGACAATCTAGCACTATGGAATTACAAGCTGAAAACCATGATGAACAAAGAGTTCAGGCTTTCTTGAGAATGAATAAGAGGAATTTGATCTAGTTTGGAGAATGAGAAGTGTGTGGGGAATTATCCTGAAAACAAGGCTTGGTTGTAAACAAATACTGTGCTTTCTGTTTTTCATTGCAGAGGAAGTCTGAAGCCGCTGAAGGTCAGTAATTCCACTGACGGGTGGTCTGTGTGCCTTTGGGAGGGCTGCGGCCTCCGCTTGCTTATCGAAGCCTCAGGCAGAATAACTGGTGGGGCTAGACTGCAGGGGCTGTGATGCAGTGTGGCCTGGGGACCACCCAGGGGGCAGGAGCCAGCTGGCATCTGAGATCTTTGCTGCAGGCAAACAGGAACCCTTTAGTTGTGTCTTGAGAAGTGGAAAATAACAGAGAGAGAAGAAATAATTTAAAACAGGCAGGTGATTTCATAAACGATATTTTTGTGGAGCCTGGCAAACACGAATGGCTGTTTAGAAGTCATTATTGTAATTTGGACCCTCATTTTCAGAAAGAATTTTAACTGATTTGTAAGAAACATACTAGAAAACCTAATAGAAAAGAAGACAGGAGTCATAAGAGGAAAACAGATATTACAAAAAGCTAGGCTAATAACATTACTATATTGAGTATTGAATTTAGCTCTAGGCTTCTTGATAGCTGAGGCAAAAAGAAAAACACGATTTAACCAGTTTAAAAATGTGGTTGTAAAGGAAGCACAGCATATTAATTTCCTTATTGTCTTTTAAGGTTCTAAAATGTGTTTTAACGAGAACATTAAAGAACACATTTAAAAAAAAGAAAAAGAAAAAAACCCCACAACAGTATCTATTACCTTCCTAATAGCTGCCATTTAAGAAGGACCCACAGCTGGCTGGGCACTTTGTGGGTAGGAGGGAATGTCTCCATTTAAACTATTTTAATTTTTGCGAAGTGCCTTCTAGCCTGTGACCACATAGATATGTTTTATTTTTTTGCATAATTATAGATCAGCATCAGCCCCTACATTAGATGATTTTCAGACTTTGCTATGCACCCCATCACCTGGGCATCTGATTCTGATTTGGGGAGTGGCGCCACAGATGCTGCATTTCTAACCAGCTCTCCAGTGATGGGTGCTGGAGTAGGGGTCACGCTTTGAGTAACACACTGGTAGGGTATAGACATTTTCTTAAGTTTTTGCAATGTTCATTAGAAATCTTTAAAAACGCCACTGACTCCACAGTACTGGTATACTATTTAACTGCTAAACCAGGCCGTGGTGTTATCAATTAGGATTACTGTCATAGATAATAACTTTTTGACAAATTTTGGAGTGGAATTACTGAATCAAAGGTAACTATACCTCTGTGTGCTGTTTTTTGTTTTTTTGTTGTTGTTGTTCTACATTTATATTTTAATGGACGTGAGTTTTTTACTTGAGAGACATTAAATGCAATCTGATACAAGAATGAGGAAGTTTGCATGTCTGGGTAAAACTAAACCAAAATGTGAGTGAGCATACAGGGGGAAGGCTTTTTTTTCTTTTTTTTTTTAAAGTGTCAAATTTTATAATCTTGCAATCTTTGTTGTTGTTTTTTTTTTTCTTAATACCACAGGTCATCTACTTCCATGACAATGGAAAATTAGAGGACAGACTTCTTCAGAGATCAAAACGTGTTCCTGCCGGTGTCCCTGTCGCTGGCTACTATAGGCCAGAAGTCCCGAAGCCTTTCATTATAGGATTGTTAGAACCTGACAGTCTTCTGAGACAGGACCTCCTACTGTCTATAGAAAAATTTCAGGTGAAACAGAACTGCAGTGATCCACATCAAAGATATTCAGAGAAATGGGTGGTATTCTCCTGACTGGGGCCCCAAGTTCTCTTTCTGTCCCTTTGTACCCGAAAATCGTTTTATCCTGACGAGGCCTCTCTCTCTTCTGTAAATTGAGATGGCGGAATGAGTCCATGTTTAGAGGCCTCCGGGTCTGAGTCTCCGAGCGCCTCATTAACTGAAGGTAGCCTTGTCTGAAGGCACACCAGGAGCTAACACTGGCTGTAAGGGGTGACTGAAGAAGAGGTGGCTGTGAGCATGCTGGATTGTTTCCGGTTGAGGTTGAGGGGGTCTTTGCTTCTCTTTTCTCACGTTTTATTTTCTTATTGATGCTCAGAGGTGGGTAAGGAAGAGAGAGGCCACCAGGTCATGAATCCATCAGGAAGTCTAATAAAGATTGGGTGAACATAGGATCTAAAACCTTATGAGACTAAATTGACTTTTTTCTCTTTGGAACCCCAAATCACACTTTTTTCACAGTGCCCCCACTGACTGACTCATCAGAACTGGCTACCAGCTTTGGAAATTTGTTACTTGTGTCCCAGTAAGTTATAGTAATAGATGACATTTCTTGTAAAACATTTTGGATTTGGCATAGTCCATGGCACACTTTTGCCAGCTTCCAGAGGGGAACTCCATTTAGAAAAGACCTCACTGTAGCAAATGCCGGCAGGGACAGGTTCTTTAGGCTGTTCCATGCCTGTGGGGTGGGGAATTGTAAGCAAGGTTTTGCTGGTAATCTGCAGTGAAGTATCCAGAGGAACAGGTGTTTTCTGGTCTTTGTCTATTCCCTCAGGAAAGAGAAAATGTGGGTGCTGCTGTTCTCTCCCAGGGGGGAGGTGGTAAGGGCTGGAAAACAAAAACAAAAACAAAAACAAAAACAACTATGGATCTTGTTGTTGCTTGATCAAGCAGCAATGACACAGAAAACAGGTTTTTTTTTCCTGGGCCGTTGGGCATGGTTTTTAACCAATGTACTCGAACAACCTGCCCAGTCAGTGCAGTGTTTCTTCCCTAGTTCAGACGGGCTAGGACTGAGAACCATCCCTGCATTGTCCCAGTTGTCACTGACGGGAATTATTAGAATGGGATTTAAGAACAGCCATATTCATATTTTCTTGAGCTGATAAAACTATTTGGGAGCCAGACACCTTACTTTATGTAGGCTTGACGAATAGCAAAATTTGATAAATTCTGTAGCCTAGAGAGTTTTCTAGCTGCATTTTATTTATTTCTTATAACTACTTTTTATGAGGCAAAAAGAAATTTCTAAAAGCCTGTTTACCCTCGAAATTCTCACTGAAATGGCAACCATGGTGGTTCACAGAAGCTTCATAGGATGGGGGACGCTTAAGGTGCATCTGCCAACAGCCCACACCTCACTCCTGACAGGAACAGCGCGTTTCAGTGCTGGGAAAGACCCCACAGTCATATGACCCAGTGTTTCACTTTAGGTTTGTCTTTGAGGAAACTCAGAATTCACCCTCTCCAGTAATAGTGCTGAATTTGGCTGATACCTAGTAACTACTTGTTTGCTCTTTCAAGAGGCTTTACCTTTACATAAATTCTTAGAAGGCACCTCCAATCTCACCTATGAAGGCATATAGGAAATAAAACCAGCATTCCTCTGACCAAGTCGCCTTATTCTTTCCTCACTTCGGGCTCACCTCTGCCTTGGGCTGGGGGGGCTAGGGACAGTTGTGACACCCAAGTTTCACCAACAGTGACTAGCCCTGAGCAGATCTGGCCGACAGACGGTCTAGGCATTTATACCTGAAATGTGAACTGGATGGCTATCCCAAAGGCTTTATCTTGTACCCTTAGACTAATTACCTATTGCTGCATAACAAATTCCCTACAACTCAGTGGCCCCAAAACATTTGTTTCTGTGGGTCAGGAATCCGGCAAGCCTTAGCCAGCTGTCTCCACCTCATTTTCTCACAGGGCTGCTAATAAGGCGTTGGATCCGCTTCCAAGATCAGTAATTGTCTGCAGGACTCCGTTTCTCCCAGGTTGCTGTACCGAGGGCCCAGGTCTCCCCACAGGTGTGTTCACACGGCAGCCTGCTTCCCAAGAGCAAAAGTGGGTACACAGAAGCCACAGCCCTTTGGTACCCCCATCTCAGAAGTGGTGACATCCAGTCACCTGTCTTAATCTGATAGAACCACCCCCAAGTCCAGCCCACATTCAAGGCAAGGGAATCATTGTGATTACCAGGCAGGAATCATTGGTGTCCTTTTAAAAGTTCTTTCATGGTTACTCCTGCCGAAATGTTTTATTGGAATCAATTAGATTCTAGTAATTTTATGTGCTGACGGACATGTTTGCTTTATAATGATGTAAGTTGCTGAAGATGAAGGGCCCTAACCCTCAAAACTCATCTCACTTTTATCTAACCTCGATGACTTATAGTAGGGTCATTAATTTCCAGCATCAACCATACTTTCCTCTATATTTAGTAAATCCAAAGCTACCCGTGCTATATCTTGGGGGCGTGAGTTCTAAGAGCAGAGCTCAGATTGTAGGCAGAGGATGCACCTCCTTAACACAATCCAGTTCTGCCAAGTGCAGGGCAAGGCTTATTATATTTAAATGGGCAAACGCTAGATGTGAATTAGGGACAAGAGATTATGATAAAAAGTGAACTTGGGAGGATATAAAATAAAATCAATTACCTATGTATTAAAAACCTTCCTCCCCTGGTCCCTCTTTTCTGTCCCTGTCACCGAGTCTGTCTCTGAGAGACTACACTGTCCATGGTGCGTTCTCTTTTCTCTAATAAACTTTCCTTTTGACTCTAAAAAAACCATCCTCCGTTTATGAGGAATGGTGCAGTTAGTAACAGAACTAGGTACTAATGTAAACTTGCTTAGTTAAAACTTCTAAACACTTAACATCGTATCTCAAATTTTCTGGTTTCTAAACTGGGATATTTCTCTATCACAAGGACTTGGCCTGGATTCATATTTGTGCAAGGACTTAAAAACAAATGCATATCACACACTTAGTTCTTTAATTCCAGCTTTGAGAAACAAGACTTCAGTGACAAAAAACAAAATTCTTCACTTCAGGTCGCAAGGTCCATATATTACTTTTACATACTGTTTTGAAAGCTTTGAAAGAGCTGTATGTTACCAATGCCTTGCTAATTCCAAAGTCACCAAATTGGCGGCAAAACACAAAGGACTGACTACTCAAGCTTCTCTGCAGTCAAAAGGCCTTATTTTGGGGGCAAATTAAATTCAGATTCTATCATCAATAAATCACCAATTTTCTGTGATACAAGTCTAAGAGTGAATCACTTTCCTCATAAGGCTAAACTGGAAGACTGCAGGTTTCAAAAGAAAGAATGGGCGGTAATAATAAAATCCACCTGAAACCTGGGCCTGTTCTGGAGTTCCCCGTGGACACTCAGGGCAAATGAAGGGTTAAAGGTGGGGTTGTATCTTAGCCTCTTTTGAGATAGTTGAGCATTCCTACAACAGCACTGAAGTTTTCCCAAACCCTGGGAGTTCTTGGTACGGACAGTTAACACAAGGCTTAATGGGACTGCCTAGATGAACATATTGGTTTGATAAATCCCAATTTAATTTTTTAAGGTTTTTTTTTTAAGACAGGTTACACACACTCTGGTCAACACTACAATATGCAAACATTACAAACTGACTAGAGCAGTTTATGTAGTTCAGGAGTGGGGAAGGACTTTCTATGAGTAACACTAAAAAATATCACAAATGAAAATGAAAGGCAAATTAAAACCTGAAGAAGCTTGTGATAGCAAAAATACAAAAATGTATTACTTTTAACATGTAACACATCCTTACCAAATCATCAAATAGAAGGCACACCAAAAAAAAAAGGTGGGTAATATAGGTAAATGACCAAAAAAATAAAAATGGTCAGTAAAGCCCATGGAACAAGTTTCTGACTTCACTAGTCACCCAATATGCAAATTAAAACAAGATACTCCCCCTTTTTTGGCAAACTATTAGGAATAAAATGAATGAGATTATAATAGACCTACCTATTCAAGTACTCTTGGACACAGCCAAACAGTCCAAACTGTTCTCCACATAAGTTAGGCAACATTTATTAAAAACCTTAAAAACGTGGTTGCTCTCTGGCCCAGCCATTTGATTTCTAAGAATTTATCCTAAGGAGTGAATGAGACAAGTGTATGAAAACTTGTGTACAAGTATTCATCATACCACAGTGCCTTCGTCAAGAGTTCACAAATCTTTGGCATTTTGCACACATGATCGTAACCTGAGGGGTGAAATCACACCACAAATATTTTAAAGAAAAGGCTATCGGATGTAGGAAATAACAATTTTCTTAGAATTTTCCAAAATGAACTTTGTTAGTCCTACTCCACCCCCAATTTAAAGCAGAAGCAAAGCTACAAACTTGACAAAGCAGCATGTGTTCAAGTTCTAGTTTCACTGCATACTGAAGCTAAAGAGGCACACGCGCTGATCCATCCTTTCCTTGATCCGAAGCCTGGGTCAGACCAACTTCGGCAACAAACACACACAAGTCTTCTGGAAACATGTAGGTTATTATTTATTGTATTGCATTTACAAAGAAAACAGACAATGCACCCAGTAGAAAGAATAAAAATGTATTCAGGGTTTTATTTTTGACAGCAAATAGAAATCCTTTAGTGAGATCATGGCAATCTGACAATATTATGATTAAGTTCAGTAAAGGTACATGGGGTACTTGGAAGATCAAATTCTATAGCTGCCTCTTTCTACAGCTTCTAATTCATCTGGCTCCTTAAATAAAAGGGGGAAAAGCCCTTATTTGGTGCGGGAAAAATTTCCAAAATGAAATCATAGGTTCTCTCTTACTGAAATTTCATGTCGATTGTTAAAATGGGGCTTTCTTTTGTGTTTTTTGGTTATTTCACCTTAATATCATCACCAGAATTCCTGTAATTCCACAATTGTGATTTTTACAGTGTAGAATTCAGTTCTAGTCTGCTATTGCTTTAGATGTATGTTATCGCTGAAAACCCAAAGTGGATTAGAATTGCTGAAGGATTTTCCCTGCCGTTGTTTGATACAATCTTTATTCCTGATAGGTGCATAGACAGCCTCACTTAAAATTCTTTCTACAGGAACATGTCTGATTTCAGGACTATCCAATCAAGGATCCGAAGAATGGCTGGTCATAGTTACTCGGGGTAACGTTTATGAGTTAAATGGATTGCATAATTGCACCACTTTTTCCTTTGTCATTGTTGATGGATAAATGACCATCTAGATTCCAATCTCCCATATAGAAAGCTGGCTACCCAACAGTCTCATCGGTAGCTTGGCTAGTAGAGCTTCAAGTTGCACCTCCTTGGCTTTCTGTAAATCAGAGTCCAGTAGCCACTTCTGGAGAATGCTGTAATCCCAAAGGCCCACTTGGTCCATGCTGAAGCAGCGGTGACCTCAATCCTGCCCCTCTTTTGCTTTTCAGTATGATCCGAGGAATATGCAATGTTTAGGGCAAGTCTAGGAGAGGCCCATCCTAAAATAAGATTCACAAAGCCTTTCTCATTAAAAAAAAAGATAAAAGCCTCAAGTATATCTCAATCATCTCAAAATTTGCAGTTAAAAAAAAAAAACACATTATACAAGGAAATAGCAGCAGAGAATGGCTAATCTTCAACCAACCAACCAACCAAACAAAAAACAAAACAAAAACAAAACCCACCAAGCCCTCAAAATAAACAATGAAAAAAGTGCCATCCCACCCCCTCCGCTTGGTTCTTTTATCCTGGGATTTCACTTAAGACCTGACGCCTCTGAGAAAATGAGAAAGGCAAGGCCACAGAGGGAAACTTCTTCAAGGCTAAATTTTGGACAAGTTAAAAAAAAAGCTGTAAATAAAAGTTAAGGGACTGTTTGGAAAAGAATCAAGAACTCTAGGATATTTTCTTCTTAGATGGGAAATATGTGAAATCCAGATCACTTTTCTAGTCATCCTGAATTCCTTAGTTATGGGGCAATAAACTCAAGTGCAATGAGTAAAGTGCCAGCCAGGGATTAAAAACAAAACAAAACCCCCAAAACACAAACAGCCAATCATAACAACTCTGCTGTTAGGGTAACAGAATACACACAGAAAAGGACTGTTTGCAGAACATATGTGGTTCTGAAGAAATTCCTAGTCAGTGGTTCCGTTTCTGTTTCCATGAAAAATCAAACTGATGATTCAAGAATCTTAAGAGTTATTGAAGAATGAAAAGAATGACAGTGCTCTGAACAGTGATAAAATGAATGGTACCCAAATCTGGTGTTTGTGCAGCTCATTTAAAAAGACAGTGGCTTAAAAGTCGCAGGAGAAAATATGAACATAAACAACAGAAACAATCCAGGAAGGTGATGCAGCCTGGATACAGCAAGTTTAATGTCTCTGCTGTACAGAGAAGTAGAACCCTTCTCCCCCTTCTCACCCTTATGCTGGCAATAGGATATGCGCTAGAAAATTTGACTCTTAGAGTCAGTGAATAAAAGGATGAGCTCATATATCTTCATAGCTCTTTAAAAAAAGGCTGCTTATAATTTAAAGGATGTCCTAATGGAAAGACAAGGGTAGAGGGTGAGAGGCTGTTTCACATTTTAGTTCATTAGTCTTTGGCAAAGCCCAATCAAGGCCAAATTCACCTAGGATGCCCAACGGCTGTGGGAGAATCTCCACAGGGTCAAGTAAGCAAACCCAAATGAACATGTTGGATCAAAAAACCAAAAAACAAAACTAGAAACCCTTGAAGGAAGAGCTTCATCCTGAAAAGGGAAGAGGGAAGTGCTAGGAGAGGAGGGGTGGAGGGCCTGCGGGTACGCTCTGCTGCGGTGCTGGCTGGAGCTTAGGAGTTGAGCCAAGGGTGCCGGAGACAATCAGCAGCAGTGGCTCTCTTCTCGGGGACCAGCTCCAGCATGGGCAGTAAGAAATCCGTGAAACCAGCTGCTTCCTCCTGAGACCACTCGTACTTCTCCACCAGAACCTCAAAAAGGCCCCAGGGCTTCAGCTTTGTGATGTGTTTCAGGTCGCCTACGGTAAAAACAGTACAAAAGAAACTGACCAACACTGACAAGTGACAAAATTCTTCTGTGGAAATCCAGGAACTAATCCAGGTAGTCTTTACAGAATCGGATTTCACCATCAGAATCTAGTCATCCATTCAAAAAGCGCTTCTCTAATGTATTCCTTGGAAAAAATTGTCTCCATTTTTCGTGAGGGTCTAAAAATTTAAGATAAGTTGTTTGTTCCACCATTCTGGGATTTTAGTCCCGGTCAAATTGGGTAGGCCTATCAGGAACTACGTATTCACTAAAATGAATATTAAATACCTATGTACTCAGCATGGTGGTCAGAGACAGCTTATACCATATACCAAGAACAATTTGCTTGTACTTTATTTTTTTGGCTTGATAGTCGAGTTTAGTAGGTGTTACTTCAAAATTGGCAGTAATTTAAAAATAGAAAGCTAAAACCACGTCAAAGATATATAAAGCAATAAAACTAAAAGAATAAATTCCATTTAGCTTTCAGATACAGCTGCATCACCTCTGAACTATTCTGGACCGTAAATCTATCTTTTGCTTGTTTGATGTATAATTTTTTAAAAAGAGAGTCAATTATTAGTGGCTTATTAAAAGTAAATGCCATAAAATTTCTTCTTATACAACACTTATCTGCTGTTTCTTCTGTGGGGAGTGAATATCTATTTAATTGCCTACTTGGTGCACACGTGCCATAAATCTGATTTGGCACTCAAGGAGGAACTCTTACGGAGCACTTCACTACTTTCCTTCCCCAAGGAGGAACATTAAGAAATGTTTCTGAGTATGCATGCTATCAGTATTGGGAAAAATGATTTTTGTCAGCACTAAGGTACCCAATGTGAAGAAAAAAGGAACCGTGCCAAAAAGGGAAGATAAAGCCAGACAGTTTTCTAATCCCTTCTACATCAGGTTTTCACATTTCAGTATCTTTAAATTTTATTTGCAATGCATAAGAAATATGTATTTAAATATGCCAACATATATCATCAAGCCAAAAATCTGAGGTGAGAGTTTTATCTTTGTTTCCTTTACGAATAAGTGATAACATAAACTTATGAAACTACAGTGTATAAAGCTAATTCATATGACTATGTTAGGTGTCAATAGGCTATAAGATGAGTGACATTTCGTACTGCCCTCGAGCTTAAAAAAAAATACTTGCCCTTTGATAGAGACAGTTCTCAGGCCAAATGCTAGCAAAACTTTGCCCATTTTTCAGAAGTGCTGTATAGCAGTAATCAACCAACCTTGTGCCAGTCACTATATGCATAGTAACTAATTTAATAGGAAGTAAACATTTTCCCAATTTAGAAATCAGCAAACTGAGGCCACACAACTAGTGGAAAGGCTAGAATTTGAACCCAGAGGATCTGGCTTCAGTTTCTGATCTTGACCACACTATTTCACCCTCAGTTAAGTAACCTCAGCATTCAAAGCAGCATTCTGTCGGTGCCAGGAACAGGTACTCAGCTGTACTTACCTCTCAATTTTTAAACATTTTTGTTCCCTTAATGTCTGGGAACAAATACATCTATTTTACCTTTTTTGGTGAAAAATTCCTTGGAATATTTTCCTGCCACAATGAGCTTGCGAGGCACCTTGCCCAGAAGTTCTATGATCAGTGCAATGTGATCTGTATGTTTCAAACATTTCAAAAGGGGGAAAAAAAGACATACATAATAGGAGTAACAAATCCAGTTCTAGACATTAGCAGAAAGAGTAGCATGCACACCTCTTTGTCAAACATTTCAGGCTTGCTTTCTATCCTAAATGGGAAGAAGAGGACTCTATCCATCTAATGGAGAATCCAGAAAACCATAAAACATCAGGGGTCCAACTCCAGTGGGACCTGAGTGATAAGTAACAACAATCTTGGTGTGAATGCTCTGCTTCCTGAAGTTGTATCCTTGGGGCCTAGATGAAAACTTATGTTAACAATACTACCTCTGCGATTGAAGAAGTCCTGTGAGTATTTCCCACTGAGGGCAAAGCGTCTTGGAATTCTGCCTATCAGCTCTATAATGTGCGCAATGTGGTCTAAAATAGAAGGGTAAGAAGAACAGGATCAAGGATAAGCTGTAAAAGAGGTTTTTCTATGAATAGCTTTTTCAAAGACTAGCTGTTTAAAAGTAACTACAAATAAAACCAAGGATACTTAAGCGGGAGACTGGGAAAGCCAAGAATTATTTCAGGTGGTTGTCACCTGACAGTAGTTGGCATGTCCCATTCTGGAGTTTGGAGGCTTTTCTACACCTTTATTTCTATTTTGTCTAAGTTCAGGTGGGTTTTTTAGGTAAAGTATCAATATGCTTTAGACATTCCAGAACTGTTATTTATTTAAATACTGCTCTGGGCTTCAATCAGTAAAATATTACTTAAAAAAAAATATTCTTCATGATTAAAGCACTAACATGATTATTTGAATTTTCAAAATCACCCTGTGAAACAGGCCAAAGATTAATATGCTATTTTAAAGATGAGAAAATGGTATCTTAGAGAGAATGATCTACTTGAAGCTATAGAGCTAAAAAGAGGTAGAATAGGAATGAAAACCCACATCTTATGTCTAATCAAGAACTGCGTTTTGTTTTGTTTTTCTTTTTTAATGAATCACACCTTTAAGTTAAACTTAGCACAAACATTTTCAGGCATACCTATTTGACTATTTGCAGGCCACTGAAATATCTCAAGACACATAGTGCCTTGTAACTGTCACAGTATGAACGTGGACTGTGAATACTGACAGAGGTGTGCAGTCTGTCACCAAGAAGTGAGCTTGAGACCAGCCAGTATCCACACTTACAGGCAGCTCTACTACCTATTTCACTCTGCAGGTGACAGAAACTAAGAATGTGAAGAGGGTTTGAAAGTGATGGCTCCTAGCCACAAGAGCTGTGTAAATGAGTTGAGTCCTGCAGTTACAGAAATCATTAATGTCAAAAGGAATCACTTAAAACCTCCGATAATTTATCGTCTAGGGGAATAATATGCTAGAGACAGCCATATATCTGGGAATTTGTGAAGGTTTCAGATCATATCTGTTTTTCATGTAAAGAACTCACTGGTGTCATTGTAAAGGGGTTTTATATTCACAAATTCACTATAACCTTTGGGAAGTTTTGACTGAATTTATGGCTTGGTAACGAATACTTGGCTGCCAACAAACTTCTGCTGATTTTAGGCAGGACCTGCAAATAAATGTCTTTGTGTAAGTTAATTGTGAGGCAACAGTTTATCTTATTGTAAACTTCCAAGTGTAATGTGTAACACTGGTTCTTTTAATATTTTTCCTATATCAAGGAATTATTTTTCTCTTGAAAGTGTTATTTTATTTTTAATTCCAACAACCTATTCTGGCTTATCAATTAATTATAGAATTGATATATTTGGTAGGCAAAATTACCAAGTATTATTTCAAGAGTTAGGGCCATGGAACGTCAACAATAACGGAGGACATGGTACTTAGGCCCCTGTCCTACCATACTTGTAACAAGTTGCATATGCTAGTCAGGGGATACAGTTTTGCTTTTTCTTGTTCTTAAGGGCCAAACTATAGTTCAAGGTTTCAACTAAGGACTGTTAGTATTGATTGGTATAGGAAGGAATAAATTAGGATCTAAATATCTAGGGTAGATGGCTCCCTCTTGTCATATACATTTCAATTTTCAGGTTTGGTAGCATAAGATCTTACACAACATAATTCTAGACACTATATGTGTTCCATACCACAACATATTTACAGGGAGTCTAGGGAAGCAAAGGGAAAAAAATTTATTACCTTCCCAAACAGATACAGTAGGACCTTTCTAAAATAAAATATGTATCTATAACCCCAAACTTATAACAGAAAAAAGCAAGAGAGAACAGGGAAAATAACGTGCTTATACACAGGCAGTATACAGAATATTCTTACATGGAGCTTATGTACAGAAAACATGTCCAAAATGTACCGATTAAAATTGGCATTTGGCAATAGGAGTTAACATAGTATTTTCCAAACAGTGTGTATTAGGAATATCAGCAGACCCTACTAACGCTGCCTATTAATATAATCCAGGGGACCGCAGTTTGAGAAATAGAGAGCATTCTTGTTTCTAGAGCACAAAACCTGATTTCCCAAAGTATTGAGGACATATTTTAGTAAAGAATATTTTCTGTATTGGGAGGGTATATTGCTACTGCTTTCAAAGCAATCTTTATTACTCATGAAAACAAAAGCTGCCTAAACTGTATAATAAAGAATGAATAGCTTTTTTTCATTCGCATTATTATTTCATGTAGTTATCTGGATGCTACCACAACAGAAAAAAATCCCCCCACACATTCAGTCATATTTTCACAGCCTGTCAGACAAAGCAGCTGTAAGCTTGAGCTTTTCCCACTGGCTACCACAAGGTATAAATCAATAAATTTTGTTTTAAAATGGAATTCTGAATGTGTGATTTAAAAAGAAAAAAACATAGCATTAATTTTCAGATATGGGAAAAAAGAATGCTAATTGCAAAATTTATACAGACAAATAGGATGCAGTTTCTGCATTCAAGTAGTGAATTCAAGTAAAATTATTGACTTTCACATAAAGTTGGAGGCATAACCGAGCAACAAGTTGATGAACAGATAGATTCAGACTTGGTAAAGAATGAAGCACTAATTTACATAGATAGGAAGATAATGAGCTGTTTTAGAAGATTGCAAATTTTAGTTTAATCAATTGTAGCCTTTTCTCTAATCCTTATTTAGAGTTCCTTAACATATGTCATAAAATATCTAGAATATATAATATCTACTATAAAACATATTTCTATCTTTTTTGGGATTTATATATATTCAGCACAATAAAAAGACTAAGGCTCTTCAAATGATGTTAGCCACATGTAAAAAGTATAACTACCATGCACAGACATTCTCATTTAAGGAGACTCACCTTCATCTCGAGTGTACTCTTCCCCCGAATGAGGTTCAAACAAATAGTCACCCGTGGCTAGTTCAAAGGCCTAAGAAAAAGAGGACAGCATATAAAAGCATTAAAAGAAAAGAAGAAAAAGAATTAAAAAAAAAAAAAAAAAAAAAGAGAACAGAAAAAAAAAGGAGGCCTTTGGGAAGCTTACTATTTGGCTCAGGATTATATAATTTTTCTTCTTGGAAAAACCTGCAGATGATTATTAAAAAAAAAACAAAACCTAAGATTATTCCTAAAGATCTTTTCTTCCACATTGTATCTTAATAAAATGGAAGAGGAAAACTGTAAAAACTCAAGTTAATATCAACATGTAAATTATTCCATGTCCCCACCTCAAATCAGTAACTCAGCTATCTTGAGTTTTTCTTTCTGCTCCGAGAGGGGGTATATCTGTATATTCAGGTGATTCTACGTTATTAAATTTTCATATAAAGAGGTCTTATTTTCTTACATTATAATTTCATATGGCTAGAAATTGAGATATTATACTCAAAACTTAAACTTAAAAATTCAGACATTTCTCTACCTATGACTCTATTGTTTGGCAAAAGCACATTTTAGAATTTTGCTTTGGAAAGCACTCCCTAAACTATTCTGGATAGAGAGTTCCCATTTCTGTGAAAACAAGAAAAAGATTAAATGTAAATGGAGCCAGGAGCCACTCATATTCTATGTGACCATCAGGATAGCATTCACCAAGCAGGAAAAGAAAGGCACATGTCTCCCATAACAAGAAACCTCTTATTAACAGTGTGTAATAGTGTCTGAGACAGTGATTTTCTTTGGAATAAATGTCAAGTAGGATGAAAAGATAAGATCTAAGTCATGAAACTACATTATTTTTTCATTGATTAAAATGGATTAAAAAAATAATAAAATAGTTTTAAAAGGCCTTATTGCTATAAAAGAACAGTGATACACCAAGTGCTGGTCATGGTCAGTTTTGGTTGAATCATGCTGTTACTTGGTAGTCTAGGCAATTGGAAGAACTGTGGGGCAGATTAAATTGGGGCACATTCTCAATTTAGACCTAGGTTGAGGTCTCAGTGGCTTGCCAGTCTCGGTTTCTGCAATTTCACATGACATGACAGCCTTTCTCAAACTGTATTACCCAGGACTAGAGCAAGACCACAAAATCAGAAGTTTTAGGACTGCCTCTAAAACGTCAGGGATGCTACAGCTTCTTGCTAGGCAGAGCTTGTTTTACATTCCAGCAGTTCATTATAAAACTGAACCACACCGGTAAGAGCAGAGACTTATTCTACCCTCTAATTATCCTGAGGCTTATACTTCCAAAGAAAACTGATTCTCATTCATCAAAATTTGTTAACATCTTCTGAAATTAGTACTTTAATTTTTCAAAGTCTCATAGTGGGAGTTTAGTCAGTAAAAATATTGAAATTGAAGTTTTTTTCAAAAACAGAAAATTTTCTAAAACTTAAATTTAAGAGCCCATCCTACAATCCAGGGCTCCTGATTCCCACTCCCATCCTCGTCTCACCTCACACTGACCAAAGAGCCTATTCTATGTCAGTCAGGATCACAGTGACAGACACAGGCAAAATCAGTTATAAAATCCAGTGTGCTGGTACATCAGTAAAACTCTTTAATATGATATTATAATGGTAGATACATGTCATTATACATATATCAAAATCCACAGAATGTTTGGAAATTTATAAAACATCTATTCTTTAATTCTTAAATGTTCTTCACAGAACATTCCCTTTACATACTGCCCTTCTACACTTTGCAGTCTTAATCACCAATGGACGGGCAATCTTACAACCGTCTCTTTACCTCTCAGACAGGGTCCCAATTTTTCTATCAATTAATTGCACTGGATGCAGGATGATCCATCTCTCCACACACTTCTGATATTCCAGGATTTAGTTTTACTCTCTGAGTACAGCCAAATTTAAAGCAACATTTCTAATTTCTACATCTATCAGTACAATGATAGACGTTTGGGGTGGGGGGACAAATGGGATTCAAGTTCTCGTGACGTTGTCTCATGTCAAATAAGTGCTTTCCTTCCCTTGGTCAAGAAAATTCCTGCTTGTGAGCTGGTCCCAACAGGAGGCAAGGTTAATTCCTCTTTCATCTTTTTTTTTTTTTTGCCTTAACTATGTTAAATAGCAAGCAGAATTTTAGCCCTCAAACAATTAATCCACTATTATTAAGAACCACATCATATTAAATAAGATGTCATCTAACAAATCAATTCAAATAAAATTCCTCAAAATCAAAGCTTTAAAGTATAACAAAAAAATCATATTTTATTCCAAGTCCTTTTATCTTGTGTGCACAATACCAAATCTGACTTTATTTCAGACAGTCCTTAGAAACCATTGATATGCCCAAACACAATGATTTATAAAGTCATGCCATATTAACAACACATTAACTCTACTAGCTTTGGAAGACAACGTTTTTCAGGAAATGTTCACTCAAGAAATCTATGACTAAAACAGGTAGAGGTTTATATAGTCTGTTTATATAGAACCTTTTCAAGTGTTCTCCAGAACTGACTGTGAATACTAATGTTAACTAAAATGACAGTTTAAGATATGCAGCTCAATCCTTTGATGATCCACAAATATTTATTAAGTACTTTTGTATAATAAAGAATTTCTCTGGTCTTTGTTCCTGTATTCTGGGAGGGAGCCTCTAAACTCTTTGAATTTCCAAGTGGTAAAAAGTGCCTTTTGTTATTCAGTGGGCCCTGGGCCACACTTAAATTTATACTAATAAGGTGACTGATGATGAGTCTGAGTTTTATGAGTTATTCTAGCAAATTACTAAATCTGAAAAGATAGTGGAACCCCCTCAATTTGTAGACAGCTGGTCAAATGTGCAGGTGGCCTGTGGACCTAAGAGTTTGTGGCTTATGTCTGAACTGAGGGGATCCTTGTGGAAAACCATGCCTTTACCAGTGAAGTTTGTGATAACTTTAGGTAGTTAGCATCAAAAGTACACTGTGAACACACACTCAAAAGGAGCCTGGGCCTGCACCAGACATTTAGCTATACATAATAAACATGATTCCTGCCATGTTTATAGCACTTACCGCTTAGAGGAAGAGAAATAAGCAAATCGCAAAATTACAAGTAAAGAGATATACTCCATTTCAGAAAACAATATAACATGATCCAACATGGGGAATCATTTAATATCAACTAACTCTGACCACCTGAGTAGTTGCTTGCCAGGGACAAAGCAGCAACTTATGAGTCTATTGATGACTGAATTTCACATCTTACAAGATATCTGAGTAACTGCCAAACTGTACTAAATAAAAATCTGAAAATAGATCAGAGCCGAAAAAGCAAGGGGTACTTATAACCTCCTAATCAAAACTAACAATTTGGAGCCGTTGTTTTTAATCCATCTCTCCCCACCCACCTGCCCAAATCTGCCGTAAGAAACATTTGGTTCCTTCATCTAACAGGAATTTGGCAGGGATAAAATGAAATGCTAGATATTTGTAACTAGCTTTTGAATTCAGATCTCTCCAGACACAGGATTTAAAGTGCCAGTGATAAGTCATACAAAAAATTTTTTAATTGTTAATTTGCTGGTCTATTGAAATTAGCATACGGGACAAGGTATGTTACCACCAAACAACTAGTGAAGGTCATGGGAGAAAAAAATTACCATGCATGCCGTGCTCCAAATGTCAGCAGGAGTATTATACCCAGATCCTATCAGAACTTCCAAGGAGCGATACTGCCTTGTTTGAATATCTTCGGTGAAATGCTTGTGCTGAGTAAATAGAAAACAAACAGTATTTTAAAATTCATTTATTCTAAAAAGTAACAAGTCATGACTGCTTACTAATGAAGATTAAAATAATTTCTTTGAAGTTTTCTCCAAACCAAAGATTTAGTTTAGCTAATTTCTTAAAATATTATATTTTGATGCTATTAGCTCCAAACAGCACTTTGCTTTACAGTCTATGCCAAATTAGTTTTGCAAACATATGAATTTTAACAATACAAATATACACATTAGAGAATAACAATTTTTAAGAAATAGGATTCAAGTTTCAATAACCTTATAAACAGCACATGTAAAGAATTCAACATCCGCATCATAGCAAAGTGAGACACACCCTTTGACTCCTTCAATCTACAACTAGTGAAACCTCTATAACTCAACAGATTCCTCTGATTGACACACTAGGAAGCCTGAGAGATCCACACATCTGTACATCTGAAGGTGGGTGGATGGGAATGCAAGGAGTGGTGGAACTGGGGGAACAGCAGGGATGATGGCTGGGTCCTCATCTAGAGGTAGCAGCTAAGCTTGAAGCCCCAGTGAACATGGTAGCAGTAAAGGAGAAGGTAAAGGCTCATGACTCTGGTCCCCACCCCTCAAAAAAGAAAAAAGCAAGCAGCAGCACAGGCATGAGCAACTCTGGCTCCTTCTCCTGGCTGTGGTGGTGCCTGAGACTCAAAATGACTCAGGACATACTGGGGCACCCACCTTTCTGGTGACTCCAGTGAAATCCGGGACATTAACACTGGAAGCAGCAAGGCACCAGTGACCCTGGAGGCAAAAGCAGGGAGGAAGAGAGCACCTGTGACACCTCTGGTTGAAGCTGAGCAAAGTGCAAAGTGGTGGCTCTCAAATATAGCCCGTAAACTCAGGAAAGAGAAAACAAAACCTTGTACTAAAGTGCCACCTACTGGAAAACAACAAAAGGCCTCTAATTACCAACTTGTTGAATTGTTAGAATTAAACCAAACTGTACCTAAATAAAAAAAGTGTTCACTACTTCAAATGTGCCAGCAGAGGAACAACCCATCAAGCACCACGAATAATCATGGTATCACAAAAATAAAATGACAATTCTCCATAAACCAAACTCAATGTCCTGGAAGATTGTGATCTACATGATAGAGAAGACAAAACAGAAACTAAAGGAGGTACAAGAAAACTAAGAAGTGTAGTTCAATGAACTCAGGAATAAAATAATGAACAGAAGGTGTGCTTTACAAAAGATACTGAAACTCTGAAAAATAACCAAACAAAAATTCTGGAACTGAAATCTCAATAAATTAGATGAAGGAAGAATTAAAAAGCACAGGAAACAGAACAGATTAGATGGAAGAGAGAATGAACGAGCTTGAAGACAGAAATCTAGAAATGACTCAGGTGGAAGAGCAGAGAACTAAGATTAAAAAACCCCACAAAACTGTGAGAACTATCCAGCTTCATCAGAAAGGACAACGTAAGAATAAAATTTACAGAAGGAGAAGAGAGGGGGAAGGGAAGAGAGAACCTAGTTAAAGACATAATAGATGAGAAGTTCCCAAACCTGGAGGAGCCAGACATACAAGAAACTAATAGAAAACCTAATTACCTCAATGCAAACAAACAAACAACCCAAAAAAACCCCCAACCCCCTGTCACCAAAACACACACACACACACACACACACACACACACACACACACACACCCTACCCTTCTCTAAGACATTATATGAAAACTGTCAAAAGTCAATGATAAAGAAAGAATGCTAAAGGCAGCCAAGGAAAAAACCCAGTAACTTATAAAAGAAGCCCCTATCAGGCTATCATCAAATTTCTCAGCAGAAACTCAACAGGCTAAGAGAGAGTAGAATGACATATTCAAAATATTAAAGGTAAATAAAGGCTTTCACAGACAAAGAAAAGTTGAGGCAGTTCACCACAAGACCTGCCTGGCAAGAAATGTTAAAAGGCGCTCTCCTTCCGGAGACAAAATGGCAAAAGTACACAAAGCATTAAGATGATAAACAGAATCAGAAAACTGCAACTGTACTGCAGAATACAAGGTTAAGCGCTTAATTATAACATTAAGGTTAAAGGGGGGAAAAGTATTAAAAATAACTATAGCTATTTCAATTTTGAAACGAGCACTCCCATAAAAAAGGATAATGTGTGACAACAAAAACATAAAAGGAAAGTAGAAAAAGGACAAAACTCACATAGACAAATGAAGATCAGATACTCTCAGAAGAAAAATGACTACTTTATCTATGAGACATTTTATGTAAACCACATGGTAACCACAAAACAAAAATCTAGAGCAGAAATCCAAAACATAAAAAAAAGAAATGAAGAAAATCATATAAAACCACCAAACTAAAATAGCAGACAGAAAAACAAAAGGAAAAGGAACAATGGAAATATAGAGTAATCAGAATATAAAAAATAAAATGGCAATAGTAAGTTTTCATGTATCAATTACCACCCTAACTGTAAATGGACTGAACTCAGCAATCAAAAGGTACAGAACAGCTGTATGCATTGAAAAAGACTCAACTCTATTCTGCCCTCAGGAGACTCTTCTCAATTCCAAAGAGAAATAAGGGCTCAAACCAAAGGGATAAAAGATAACATTCTCAACAAATAGTATCCAAAAGCAAGTGAGTATAGCTATACTTATTATATCAGACAAAATAGACCTCAAGCCAAAAAAAGGTAACAAGAGACAAAAATAGGTCTCACCTAACGATAAAGGAGACAATCCATCAAGACACAATATTTTTTAATATACACGCACCAACTTGGGAGCATTAAAATATATAAAGCAATTAATTATTAGCAGACCTAAAAGGAGTAACTGACAGAAACGCAATGGTAGTAGTAGACTTTAACACCCCACTTACATCAATGCGTAGATCAACAAGACAGAAAGTCAACAAGGGAACATCAGCCTAAAGGACACATTAAATTGCTTAATAGATATATACAGAACATCCTATCCAAAAGCAACAAAATATACGTTCTTCTCAAGTGCACATGGAACATTCTCAAGGACAGACACAAGTCTCGATTAATCTAAAAACAACATAGCAAGCGGCTTTTCTAATCACAACGGCCTAAAAATTATAAATCAATTACAAGAAAGCTAGAAAAGAAATCACAACCATGTGGAGATTAAACAACATACTACTGAATAATTGGAGCAACAACAAAAAAAAAATCAAAGGCATAATCAAGAAATACATGAAGGCAAATGAAAACATAACTACAACATACCAAAATCTATGGAACATGGAGCAAAAGAGGTATTAAAAAGAGAAGTTGATAGCAGTACAGGTATACTTTGGAGATACTGTGGGTTCAGTTTCAGACCACCACAATAAAGTGAGTTGTAATCTTTTTGCTGGTGGAGGGTGTTGCCTTCAATTTGTAAACAGTGCAACATCTGTGAAGCACAACAAAACGAAGTATAGGCCTACCTCATGAAACAAAAAAATCTCTCTCCCTATGCCCAAAGGAACTAGAAAAAGAACAAATGAAACCCAATTCAGTAGAAGAAAATAAAAATCAGAGCAGAAATAAAGACTATAAAAGACAAGAGAAGAGATCAATGAAATTAAGAGCTGGTTCTTTGAAATGATTAACAAAATGGACAAAACTCTGGCTAGACTCACTAAAAAAAGAGAAAAGATTCAAATAAATAAAATCAGAAATGAAAGAGAAGTTACAACAGATACCACAGAAATACAAAGGATTGTAAGAGGCTACACACCACCAAGTTGGACAACCTAGAAGAAATGGATAAATTCTAAGAATCATAATACCTTCTGGGACTGAATCATGAATAGAAAATCTGAATGGACCAATCAAACGCTAGTAAGAAAATTGAAACAGTAATCAAAAACCTTCCAAAAACCAAAAGTCCAGGGCAACATGGTATCACTGGTGAATTCTACCAAACATTCTAAGATTTAATACCTATCTTCTCAAACTCTTCCAAAAAACTGAAGAGGAGGAAACACTTCTTAACTCATTTTATAAGGCCAACATATTACCCTGATATCAAAAACTGATGAGGTCAAAACACAAAAAAAAAATTATAGGCCAATATCTCTGATGAACATAGATCAACAAAATACTAGCAAATCAAATACGACAATACATTAAAACGACCATACACCATGATCAAGCAGTATTCATTCCAGGGATGCAAGGATGGTTCAACATCTGCAAATCAATCAACCTGATACACCAAATTAACAAAATGTAGAGTAAAAATCATAAAATCATTTCAATAGATGTGTAGAAAAGGCATTAATAAGATTCAACATTAATTTATGATTAAAAAAAAATCCCTCAATAAAATGGGTATAAAAGGAAAATATCTCAACATAATAAAAGCCATATATGACAGTTAACATCACACTCAACAGTAAAAATTGAAAGCTTTTCCTCTAAGGTCAGGAATAAGACAGGAATGCTTACTCTGGCCGCTTTTATTCAACATAGTATTGGAAGTTCTAGTGAGAGCAATTAGGTAAAACAAAAAAGCATCCAAAATGGAAAGGAAGAAATAAAACTCATTATTTATAGATAACATCATTTTATATAAAGAAAACCCTAAAAATTCCACCAAAAAATTATTAGAAATAATAAACAAATACAATAAAGTTGCAGGGTACAAAGTCAATATATAAATTTGCTTGCATATCTATATACTAACAATGAACTATCAGAAAGAGAAATGAAGAAAATAATCCCATTTATAATCACAACAAAGAACTGAATACCTAGGAATAAATGTATTGAAGGAAGCAAACGACCTGTACACTACAAATTACAAAACACTGTTGAAAGAAACTGGAGACATAATTTAAAGATTCAACATAATCTCTATCAAAATCCCCATGGCATTTTTCACAGAAATAAAAGAACAAAAATCCTCAAATTTGTATGGAACCATAAAAGACCCTGAATAGCCAAAGCAACCCTAAGGAAAAAGAACAAAGCTGGAGGCATCACGTTCTCTGATGTCAAAGTATACTACGAAGCTGTAGTAATCAAAACAGTATAGTATTGGCAGAAAAAAAAAAAAAAAGACACACAAACTAATTTAATAGAATTGAGAGCCCAGAAATAAATTCGCGCATATATGGACAACTAATTTACAACAAAGGAGCCAAGAATATACAATGAAGAAGTTTCTTCAATAAATGTTGCTGGGAAAGCCACATGCAAAAGAATGAAACGAGATCACGAGATCACTTTCTTACACCATACATAAAAGACATGAAACCCTAAAGTACATAGAAAAACACACAGGCACTGAGCTCCTGAACATCTGTCTTAGGGATGTTTTTTTGTGGATTTGACCCCAATGACAAAGGAAACAAAAACAAAAATGAGACTACATCAAACTAAAAAACTTATGTTCAGCAAAGAAAACCATCAACGAAATAAAAATGTATTCAAACAGAAGCTATTTGTACCCCTATGTTCACTGCAGCATTATTTACAATAGCCAGGATATGGAAAAAACCAAAATGTCCATTGATTGATAAATGGATAAAGATGTGGTGTACATGTACACACCCAGACTACTACTCAGCCATAAAAAGATGAAATATTGCCATCTTTGACAACATAAGTAGACTTTTAGGGTATTATGTAAAGCAGAATGAGACAAAAGGACAATAATCACGATTTCCTTTATATGTGGAATATAAAACAAACAAAAAACAAACAAGCAAAACAAAAACCAAACTCATAAATATGAACAATAGATTGGTGGGTACCAGAAAAGTGGGGTGGAGAAAGGATGTAATGGGTACAGGGGGCCAAATGTATGGCGTCGGATAGAAACTAGACTTTAGATGGCAGATGTGCTATAGTGTATACAGAGAATTATAATGTTGTTCACCTGAAACTTATATAATGTTGTAAGCCTATGGTACCTCAATTAAAAAAAAAAAAAAAAGAAAAGAACTCTTGCTCCCATTCTCCTTTGTCTCCCTCACTCTTCCTCAAAAAATAAACAAAAACAACAAAAAAGAAACAAGTATTAATCTTGAGGAAATAGAGACCATGTTAAATAATACCACAAGGAAACACAAGGATACAACCAACAAAATGAGTGGAATTTCATTAACACATAAATTGTATGGGGGGAAAAAAAGAGAAAACCTCTATAGTAAAAGCAATTTAAGAGACACAGTATCCAATTTTGCATTCATAGATTTTATTTGAAGACTATTTCAAACAAAACTAAAAGAATGTTTATGTGATAACAAAACTGAATGAATATTTGATATCAGTGAACTGTTAACTTTTGTTGTAACAATGGTGTCATGGTTACAAGAATCATCTTTTAGAAAGCCATAAATACAAATGACAATAAAATGCCTGGGACATACTTCCAAATATTCTGGTGCGGGTGGCAGGGTGAAGATATAGGTGCAAACAGACGAGCAGTGAATTGATAAATGCTAGGCAACACTAGTATCATGCTAGTATCATGCTACAGGAGTTTGTTATTCTAGTCTCTCTAGTTTAAAGTTTTCCACAATGAAAAATAAACGCAGAAAAAGAAGCACAGAATGAGTCATACGCAGGAAACAAAATTCAGATAATACTAAAACATGTACAAGGAAGTGTGGAAGAGAATTCTCTAATCCTACTGAATTCAAAAAAAAAAGAAAGTGGCATTTGTGAAGAGGAAGTTAAGTAGAGAAAGCTTCAGGTAGAAAACCAGTACCGACCAGAGTTTCACAGGGTCCAAATTAGACTAAGTTTGACCAAAAAAGAAAAAAGTACGCCAGGTAGAGGCAACATCACAAATAAAGGCACAGAAATTAGCTAAAGCCAAATAAAGCAAGATGCTACACTAGAGTTTAGATTCTATTTGGCAGATAAGACAGCATCACTGCATGTTAGTGAATAGGAAAGTGTGCTATAAGATGCCTGATATGACATCTGAGAACATCATTCCAGTAATCTTCTGGATAGTGGCCTGATTTAGGGTTATTAATGAAATCTGAACAATGGCTGTGGAAATAGGAGAGGAAAGAATTTTAAAAACAAGAATAGACACAGAAAGAAAAAGCAGAATTTAAAAATTCAATGGCTAGGTGTGGGAGACAGTAGAGTCAAAAGCAACTCTGTGGCAGAGGCCTGCAGGGCTGGTTGTCTGTTGACAAAAACAGAGATGAAGAAACTTAGGGAAGTGGTTTTGCTGGAAAACAATGGGTTCATATACTGAGTTCGAAGTGGCAATGTACTGCAGGTAATACATTCAGAAAAATGGAACATGTCGTTCAAGGGAGTCATCCTTATTCATTGTGCCTCACTAATGCCTTAAGAAAATGCTAAATGAGGTCAAGAATTAGCAAAAGAAAAGAAGGTTGATTGGATACATACACACGTATCTACTCACTCCTGAAACTCCACTGTAGTAGAGAATCCAGTATTAATTTTTAAAGCGTATGCTAACAAAGAGTGGCAAAAAGTCAGAGCAATAAAATTTAGAAGTTGGAAAGCAGAGAGATCACTGGTAAATGTCTTAGTGGATCCAAGAAAGCTGAATAGCAATGGTGAAAGCGAGAAGCAATGTGATACATACCACAGGACTCCTCCCCAAGGCTCAGGATTTGGTGTTATCAAGTATCTCTCGAGGTAGGGGTGAGCGTGGGATTGAACATAGTAATACTGCTTTAAAACAGCTTTTAAAGAAACAGAGCTCCAGAACACAGGGCATGATGCGATCTCACAGCCTCTTCCCTGGCCCACAGAGCACTTGGAGGTTTACTTTGAAGTGGGTAAAACAGGGTCTCTGGAGGATGCTCCACATAGCAAAACAGAGTACCATTCTAAAAACAGAGAAATTCAGTGACTGTAATGCACACTGAACCCCCAGTTTTCTTGCTTAACTCCCATAACACTAGTAGCCATGCATTTACTCTCTGTGTAGGAAATGAGAGGAAGACTGTAAGCCTTCTGTGGGAAATAAGACCAGTCCAAGAGGAAAGATCCACAGATCTGGACATCTGAGGAACTACAAAGACCGATACAGGCACAGAGCTTCCAACTAGTTTTAGCACTCCATTCATATGGTCATACAGTCCTTTGTTAGTGATCTTAAATAGAAAAAAGACAACAGACACCACCATATAGAAAGAAGAAAATGTCAATAATGGAGAAAATAATCAATATCATCTGAGAGATAGTCAGAGAACCAAAAAACTCTTGGAAAGTAAATATATAATAGGAGAAACAAGAACAAATAAGGCTTATGAGAACAAGGTGAGAAATCTTCCAGAAAATAAAACAAAGAAAATAGGGAAAAAAGGAAGGGAAAGAAAATGAAGAGTACCTGCATAAGTCTAATATTTGAATAGTGACATTTCAGAGCTAGAGAAAAGAGACCAAAGGGAATTAAACAAACAAACAAAGCCAAAACCAAAGAATTAGTTTCAATATTGAGTCATTAGCATAATGATGAAGACAGACCATATGAGGCATGTTGCCATGAAATGATGATCCTACGGACTTCCATGGGGGAAAAATCTTTATACAAAAGATCAAGAATCAGAATGGCATTGGTCTTTAGCAGCAACATGGGAAAGCTAGAAGACAATAGGGCAATGACAAATGTTCTGAAGGAAAATGATTCCCAATCTAAAACTTACACCCAGCCAACTGACTGTGAAAGCAGAATAAAAGTGTTACCAGACACTTAAGGTTCCCCGCTGCCTGCCCAATCACATACACCCTCTCTACTGTAAGATGTATGTACTTCAAAAAACAAAACAAAACAAAAACCAAAACACAAAAACAAACAAAAAAAACCCCAAGATCAGAGAGACAGAAAATGAGATGTAAACAGAAAGTAAACAATGATGTCTAAGACGATAGTGAAAGGATATCCAAATGGCAGAAATGCAGCAAGCCTGCCAGGTAACATGAACAGATAGGAAGATTCCAACTTCCAGAACAGAGCTCTTTAGTTTGAAAAAGTAGTTGAAAGAAAGAATATCCAAGGTATCTGTATGTATTAAAGTAGGTCTTTATACCACTAGGTGAAAGTGGGGGGTTGAATTAAGTGATAAGTGTACAACAAAGGTGACTAAACAAATAAAACATAATGCTATGCAAAAGGCATCATTACACAGATATGCTCAGTTCAGCTGAGAATAGCACTAGAGTCCTAATGATGCAAACGCAGGATGAGTGCATAGCCAAAAATCATATTAAACTGGGAATACTGGGGACAGGTACAGTCATACTTTTTAGGAGAAAGGAATAACACCTAAAATTGAAAAAAAGAATTGAGGACAATATATTCAAGTCATTTATCAGTGACATGAAGGTAAATACTGTTATGTGGAGAGTGAAAAATTGGCAAAGGGGGGAGAGTTTAGATTTTTGAATCAAAATCTACATAACTGTCCCTAAACTATATACATGTATACCTAATAAGCAAAAGTATAGTTTTACAAATCAAGCTTTTTGAAAATTACATATCTGAATGAAAAAGGGCTCTATAATAAATCTGAGAAGTCCAGTGACCAAAAGTAACCTCACGGGGTGTTCTGATCATAAATTCCTAACAGGGCAGGTCATGGTGGGTAGTCACACCCCAGGCATACAATTTTTTTAGTAAAAGCTTTATCTTCACCTTATGCGAGTCCTGTTCATTGTTTCTGTGCATCTATTAACACATCTTTAAAATGCCTCTTTTTCAGTCCCCTTGGAAGTGTAACCACACTCAAGAGAACATATAATCTTGTTAACAATCCTGCAATCCAATTCCTACCTTGCTTTCTTTTACCGTTATATAACCCTTCTTATGTTCCCTCCTTAATTCCCAAAGTAGAAAAGAAACTGCAAAACTGTCATTCTGTGGAGCATTTGAGATCTTGCTCCCTGGCAATGTCACTTTGGCTCAAACAAGCTCTTATAAAAATTCACTACAGGTCTGGATGTATCTTTTGTCAACACATAAAACTGCATTACTGAATGCCAGATGCTGCTGTGCTAAAGAGACCAACATGTGAGTTTGACCAGGATCCAGCAGAGCCAAGACACCCACGTCTAGTTCACCACTGTGTCCTAGATCTCAGATCAGACTATGTGCCAATTACGCTGTTGAAGGAGTAAATGGATGAAAAGAGCGTAAAGTCATTTTGGTGTAGAGACATGTTAAAAAGACATGCATGTAACGGTTGAAGATAAAAATGGTGTAGTAAAGGTGACAGGAAGGTTGTATCAGAATGAAGAAGGGTGTGCCCGGTGGGTAAGGAAAGCATGTTACGGGCACAAAGACATGGAAGCTTAAAAAATGGTGTGGGCAGAAAACTTACAAACATTTATGTTTGCACCATGTGATTCTGGTACAGAACCAATGCTTCTCTACAAATTCATTTACTTAAATATTTATTATCTCCTATGTATCATGCACTGTTCTAAATATCATAGATATAGCAGTGAACAACTAGTAACAAAAAAGCTCTGTTGTGATGAACATACGTTCTAGGGAGAGGAATATTAAGCAAACCATCATTTAGTATCAGATTGTGATAGTGCTGTGGAGAAAAACATATAAGGGAGGACAGAAAGAGAGAAAATACATGCATAAATATAATGTAGGTGACATATGGGCTTGGAGAGTGGCGGTTTGCTAATTGTTAGGTGTTCGGAGGATAATCACCCTGATAAGATGACATCTTAGAATAGGACTTGAAATAAGAAATTGAGGTGAACACATTTTATTGGGAGGAAAATTCCAGGCAGTAGGAACAGTAAGTATTTTTTGTTTGGTAGTGCGTGGGGACGTGGTAAGGACTTTGGCATTCATTCTGAGGGAAGCCACTACAAGGATTTGAGAGTATCGGATGTGATTTGTATTTAAAAGGATCACACTGATAGCTCTGTTGACAATAGTCTGTAGAGGACAAGGGTAGGTAGCAGAATGGAGAGGATAAGAGGCTATTGCAGTCATCCAGGTGAAAACATATGATGGTCTGGACCAGACAATGGTGTAGTGAAGTAATTCTAATTGCTTCGAAAGCTTTTTCACCTTGCTATCAACCAGTGCTAAGATCTGATTTGATTTTTCCTAAAAGGTATAACAATATTCTAGAATCAATATTGGAAGTATGATCCTTCTAGGGTATAAACCATTAGGTACAGAAAGTCATATGAAATAGGGAATTTGAAACGTTAACATAAGCCATATTAAAGTGGATTTTCAACAGCTCAGTTTTTGTCCCAACCATCTCCAATATTCCTATTTACAAAGCATATGGTTCTTTGAGCAATGTCATTTAGGTGTATATTATATTGTAGATTTAAAAAGATGTCCATTTAGTCCATTTAAAATAATGCAACAGCCCCAATGTTAACTAGGTAAATAACAGTATTGGTGACACTATAGATCAAAAACTCCTTTGAAAAAAGCTCCCAACTTTTGATTTAGCAATTTCATGTCTAGAACATGTTTCGAAGGATGACTTAGATTCATGGGCAAAGATGCTCATTGCAAAGAGCTGTCAAAAATGTGTAAAGGTTATAATGTACTAGGGAATATTAAATAACCAATTGAATTTGATAAAAATTTTAGGTGGACTGAGGAAAGGGTCCAAAATATATTAAGTAAATTAAAAGGTTACAACTAATAAGTCAAGTGCAATTTTGGGGGGAAAAAAATAGGGGGAACACAGGCATTCAGAGAATGAAAATGGATGAAGATATAGATAAAATTGGCTAGGAGCTTACATTATTGAATCTGGGAGACAGGTACCTGGAGTGGACAGGACCGCCTCATTATACCATTCTCTCTACTTTTGTAAACATATTCGAACTTTTCCGTAACAAAAGGTTAAAAGACCAAGTGAAAAACATTCACTAAAATGTTAACTGGCAATCTAGGGTTGTTTTTTTTTAATTAATTAATTAATCAACTTTTTTTTTATGGTGATATTGGTTAACGAAATCCAATCTAGGTTTAGAACTGAAGATGTTTTCTTTTAGTACAACTAAGTCCAAATTCTCATTAACTTCTACTTAAAACAAAGCACCAAGGCAAGTTTAACTCACCACCCAACAGGCATTTCCAAGATCAGCAATCTTCACTTGGAGCTTTTCTGCATTTTTTGGCTCAAGGGGATTAACGAGAAAATTTCCAGCAGTGGATTTTCCTATAGACAATAGGCAATCATCAATAAAATTGTTCAACACAGAAATACGCAAATATTAATAAAACTCTCTTGAAGTAATGCACTCCGGCCCCCAATTGGCAACCCATAACAACTTTTCGAAGGTAAAAAGTGCACAGCAAGACCTTCAGTTTCCAGAATTAAAACCTCTGCCATCATAGCAACAAGTGAAATGCTGTGTACCCAGTACACAACCAATAAAATTCAACGTTAGCTACAGATTTACACATCGAAGGTAACTTGAACACCTGCTGTAAAACTATATTTATTAAAAAAATGGCACTTTCTGTCTAGAAATTCATATATATGTTAAGCAGGGAAAGAGTACTGGGAAAGTATGTCTGCAGAGGTACCTTTGTTGTCCAGTGGTCCATTATGTTCTTGGTCTTGCTCATCCTCACAGGGTATCTCTGCCCGAATGCTTTCTTGAAGTTGACTGATGTCCTGTTCATTGAATGACTGGGCTACATTTGAGGAAGACTGGCACATCATAGTATCTGATATATCAGAGGTTATAGGTGTACAAGAGTCTGTTTCTTGAGATGTGCTGCTGTCTCCATTTTGGGAACTTAGAACACTAGTTTCCTGCTTCAAATTTTGGACATCACAGTCATTAGCATTATGTAGATCCTCTTTAAGCCTCAATGTTTCTTTATTACTGTTCTCAGTATAATTACCGATTTCAATTACTCCATTGCAATTAATTTCTGCTTCACCACCCTCTATACCACGTTCCATAAGTGTCTGATCCTGGTCAACGGTACTTGACTCTTCTAAGGAACAAACAGACAAAAAGGGTGTATGTGTATGCGTATGAATAAAAAATCCAGAAGAATTTCTCAAGATTAAAACATTTTCTAAAACTTATGGACAGTGACATAAAAACACGACTGAACATATAAAACCTGTTTATGGAAGGACAAAGGTCTTCCTTTACCCAACTACTAAATGAAAGCTATGTTGCATTTCTTGAGAAAAGGTAGAAATTACATTTGAATATCACCTGCCTAATATTTATGACAAGTTCTGTTTTCTTACTGGATAAGGACACCCCCAGAGATGTGTTGTGTGCATGAAACCACTATATTATACAACAATGATAACGTTAAGTTTGCTATAAAGTAATTTTTGTGATGCTCTATTTATACCAAGTTTTTCTTGGGTCATTTTATTAGGTGGGTTCTCTTTCAAGGGTCTTTCAACAGGACTCTCTGATTCTTCTTGCTTGTTTGGTCTTTTTTGCCCAGGGCCCGACTCTTTTTCCATTTCCTCAATTTCCTGCATTCGCTTCTCTAGTAATTCTGCCTGGCGCTTCTGCTTCTTCTTCAATTTCTTCTTCTTATTCTTTGACATTTTGTCAGCCTGGGCGGAGATTACAAACAGATAAAGCCTTCAGGTGGCTAATCCATTACCCCCTGTTGGAGATAACTGTTAACTTTCATTACTTCCTGATAAAATTTCACTCTTTCCCTAACACAGAACTTAAGTTTATTAACTTAAAGTATATACTCTTAAGAAACCAAATAAAAATAAAATCAACAACAAATCTTGGACCTCTGAGCAGTTTGTGGGGCTGGTTGTACTCTCAGACACATTCAAATTTACAGATGCCTTTACCAGTACAAACTTGCTGAAGATGCATGGGAATATTTTGGAGAAAATCATATAAATGCAGGAATATTTTTTTTCTTTGGTTTTTCAAACTCTAAAAAAACTGTGATCATCTATAACAGAAGAAACCCTGCCCATTGTCCACAGACCAGAATTAAATATAGAAACACCTTATACTTACTGGTTTAGGCTGGGGCGCAGTACTCACTGAAAAGAAAAAAACAAAGTAAGAATCCTGGTGCTCGGCACGCAGTATAAACTAAGCCTCATAGACACCCTATCAGAGTGAAAACTCTTTCTCATACAGTTTAAATATTGTAGAGACAACTACTTAAGCAACGTTGGTAGAAGCGACATTATTTTTTTCTTTGAAAAAAATTACAAAAGTTGACAACTTTAAAATAAGTTTAAATAAATTCATCTTCAGATAGCATTAATATATGTAAAACAAAGTCCTCATTTCTGGTTTCCACTATTAATGCTACTAAGATCTCATTACCAGGTACTCCTTAAAATAAAATGATAGGCAACAATCCCCCCACTTAATTCCCACCCAGGACTCCCAAATTTTAAGTGTACAGTTTAGTAGTATTAAATATAGTCACACTGTTGTGTTATATTTCTAGAGCTTTTACATTTTGCAAAAATGAAACTCATATGTCATCAACTCCCCATTTCTCACTTCAGTTCTCCTTTTTAAAGGAAGCCTATGATAACTGATACTTCAACTTATGGACCAGGAAAGTTCCTCAAATATAATTAAACTACTAAGATTAAAATGTTTCTCAAATGAGAAAAAAAATCATCATAATCATAGTAGCCAACGTTTACTTAGTACATAATACTGTGTGGCACACTATGGACTGATTTAACATGAAATTTAATCCCAATAACTCCTGCATGAGTAAAAATGAAGTCAAGTGACTTGCCCAAGGTCACCCAGCCAATAATGAAGCCAGGATTGCAACTCAGTATGTCTCACCCAGTGCTTAAACTCAATCTCTAAATAGCAATATTATCTCGTCCCCCTGCCAGATCACTGACCTATAAATGAGCATGTATAATTATGGTAAACACATAAAAAATGGCCATCAAATCACAAGAAAAACATTTTAAAACAACATGAACCAGCTTTTATATATATAGTTGACTCTTGAACAACACAGGTTTGAATCGTTTGGGTCCACTTAACTTGAGGATTCCTTAAGATTTTCTTAATATTTTCTTTTTCTCTAGCTTACTTTATTATAAGAATATAGTACACAACACATAACGTATAAAATATGTGTTAATCAACTGTTTATGTTATCAGGCTATCTGTATTTTAAGTTTCTGGGGAGTCAGCAGGCTGAAACCAATAAAGACTGATAACATTCCTGAATGTATGTTGAAACTTTGAACTAACCACCAGAAGGCTATTTTTGAGAAAACAGCTGAATAGCTGACCACCAGGCACCATTACATCTTGCTTATACATGATCTTCCTGTACTGCTGCCCACAACCAATTCTCTAAAGCAAACATTTCTTTCTTATGGACTATGCACCTGTGCCAGAATTAGCCCTTCATCTTCTCCAATCCCCTTTATCTACAGCCGTTGTAAATTCTTTGAAAAACTTTCATCTTTCTTCTGCAAACTGCATCAAAAAGCCTTGTCAATCCCAGGACGGTGGACATGTATCTTCTTCATCTAGCCCTGCTGATGAAGTGAAAGTCCCAGGACCTGGTTCTTTTTCTGGCTAATATGTGGCTCAATAAACCCTTCCTTTCAGAAAAGGTTTCAGCCATGAAAACTTTGGTTAACAAAGTGGATTTTTGAATGTGTGGGAAGGGTGGGGGGTGGCAGTCAGTGAGCCTCACTCCTGCATTGTTCATGGCCAACCATACAACATATCCGCACCTAAAAGGCATAATTTTTAGTCTTCTCCTTCCAATATGGAACCAAGACTGAACCAATACTTTTGAAGGCTGGGACTATTTCTTACAAATAAGTACTTATTGTATCTTATTGTTGAATGAGCAAGTAGTACTTTATTGAACTATCTGGTGGCAGAATAAAAATAGAAACCTCTCTTAACTTCTAATGTCAGCAGAATCCCCAAAGAAAATATACCTGCAGATCCGGAAGGTGGAGGAGCTCCAGATCGCTGCCATTCTGTTGCTTCTGCAGCCAATCTCCGGATGTACTGCTCGTTCACTGACAACAAGATGTTTTCTGGTTTAATATCAGTGTGGATGATACGGCACTTGGTGTGTAAATAATCCAGGCCCTGTAACACCTGAATGGGAATAGAGTAGTAGACTTGCAAACACAGAATAGAAGTCTTTCTGGAGAAGGAAGAAATCACAATATAATATTAAAAAAATAAAAATAGAAAAATGATATGGTAGTTTTCCAGAGACTAAAGCATTTTTAAAAAGCACAAAGAAATGTCCCCAGAAAGATTAACTGTAAAGCATGAACAATGCTAAGAGTTTATAATACAAAGTTCTCCCAAGTTCTGTAAAGCTAATTCTATTTGGAGATATTCGTTAACTAAGAACATTATAAAGACAGAATAAATGGTTAACACGCCCTTTAAGTGTTGAAATGTAGGTAAGAGATTTAGGTATCTTTTAATTCAAATTTCCTTGTTGATGAAGGAGTGAGGTTGCTTGATTCCCAGTTTGGGGAGCTCTTTTCTCCAAAACCTATCCAAACAAATTATTTGCCCTTTGAAGTATTAATGTTCTCATGAGGGTAAACTTCTTTATTGAACACTGAAAGCTATTTAGAACATCAGAAAATGGCCATGAATAACATTATATATAAAGATGATGGTAATTTGATACAGCAATTCTCTATTAATATAGGATCAATATTTGCAACCAGAACTTCTGGATAGGGCTCCATATTTCCAAAATCAGGCACTGCACACAGCTTCCCCTCTAATAATTATTACAGGAGATGAACCTGGGGAAAAATGATTATGCTAAAATGTTTAAAAACAAAATAAACACAATAAATTGTAGGGGCTGAATAAAACAATTTTAGCAATTAAAAAAACCTAGTTTTAAAAATAAAGGTTTTATGAGAAGCAGGAAAACTCCCGGCACTTAAAGAATATTTTAAAAAATCGACATATAGAAAGTACTAAGATACATACTTGCTGAATAATTTTTTTGACACAAGGCAGTGGAAGCCCCTGATAATTGGACTTGATGATCCACTTAAGCAGATGATGCCCCAAAACTTCAAACACCATGCAGATATCTAGAAGTGTGTTAAGGAGTTAAAGAGAGACAAGATGTGTTCCATCCCAATAAAATTGCTATTGTATTACTTTTTCAGTATATAAAGTTATAGAGCTTATTATCTAGAAATATATCTAGCTGTCAACAGTCTGCAATTCCAAAGGTAAATTCTTTAGTCACTACAAACACTCAAGAAATGGAAAATTCTGTGGGGCTGGTTTGTTGGTAAAACTATGCACATTAAAATTTAGTGGTAAAAGAAAAAGGGAAATATGTACATGAATTACTGAAAGCACTAGGCTTAAGTTGTTTATTAGACTCTCCCCTGATATCAAAACTAATGTCCAGTATAACAACTCCTACTCCCAGTCTCAAAGCAAGGAAAATATATTATGATCTGATTAGAGCAGACAATGTACCAAAACTTAAACCTAAAAATGTAAATGCCAACATTTTTAAAAAACAGGAAGCTGACCTGCTCTATGGTCTGTAGTTCACAAAACTAATCTTGATTCTGGTGTTACCACATGTTCTCTTTACGTGTAAACATTCAGGAATATTTTGAGGAATATTTTGAGCCTAGTTGTAAGCGGGGCACTGCAGGAATTTTAGAAGCAAGACACTGGTATCTTCTATCCTTAGAAGCTTCTACATAAATTAGAAAGTCAAGACATGCATATGTAATAATGACCTAGTGCCCTGACTTTTAAGATTCTCCGCTAAAGGTTTTTCTTTAACCTGGGCTTCTTGAAGAAATGGTCAAATCCAGAGCAAATCTGGAAAACCTTGCTGTGCCAATAGTCAAAGAACATGTCAAGAAATGGAAACCAGTTTGAGAGGATGTCACTAGTCAAAGTCGAGAACATTTTAAAGAGTGACATTATGAATTAACTTATAAATTAAAAATAGAATGAGTCCAAAGAGATACTAAAATAAGTGTGTGTTGGGGGGATGGAAATTTCTGTTAGAGGAAAAAGTCAAGTAATAAATATATAAAGTATAATAGAAATAGAAAACCATATATAGTAATTTTACAATTACTATAGTAATAACTGATTCAGGTAAGTATCAATGAACTCTAAGACTATTAAATGAAAGACTTGGGAAAAATTGTCACAGTGTGACAATATCACCCCATTTATTACTTATTAATTATAAAAGGAAAAAAGTACTTTTAAACAGTGAAATCTGAAAGATACTGCCTTAACCAACTGATCAAACTTATCTGTACCAATGATAAGCACAAATTCACATCATGTGCCCTCTGATGTTACACAATGAGAACAAAACATCATCCATGTAATATGCTTGACAAAATTGATTAATCTGAATTTAACCACGAGGAAACAATCAGACAAATTCAAATGAAGGGACAAAACGACTGGACTGGAGAGGGAAAAATGGCGTAGATGACAGAGGCTCTATTCATTCCTCTGGAGACCAAATCAAACTTGTGATGGAAACAAGGAGCAACGACAAGGAAAAAATCCCCTGGGATCCTGATGAACAAGCCATACAACTAGGGAGAAATCCAAGAAATTATCCGACAACAGCAGAAGGGAGGATGCTGCGAGGACTAGGGGCTGCCTGGTCCTGAGCTGCTGAGTGATGATGGGTGCAGCAGCAGCAGACGCCTCTTAAAGGGGCCACGCCCACAAACAGATTTTTGCAGTGATGGACCTGCTCGCTCTGAGCACCAGTGCCAATTTGGCTGCACACAGTGGGCACCACAGACTTACAGGGAGACACTGTCGGAGTGAGGGCTGAGGCGAGACTTGCTCTGTACAGAAGCGCTGGCAGTCTCCACTGTTTCCTGTTGAGCCCTCCCTGCTCCCAGCGAGTGGACACAGCAGCGCCAAAGCCGTGATGCCATCAGACTGGATAACAGAAGTCACTCCGCCCAGAGGATTCCCTGAAATCCTGCCTCCCCCAACTCATGGCCCCACCCAAGCCACATCCAACTGTATCCTCAGGAGTCAGGTGCTCCTTGCTGAGCAGCATCTAGACTCACACTGGAGCCAGCTGGCTTCTGGTGTGGCCTTTTGAGGCAAATGTAAGCACAGCATCTGTGGATTGCTTGTTGAATCTTAACAGGTGGCCCCAGAGGGGTAGAGGCTTGGGCTAAGTTTGGCCTGCAGCTGAACCCTTCTTAGGACTATGCCACTGGACACCTACCTCACAAATCTACACTAATAAGACCGGGAGACTTAGGAGCTTTGCTTAATACATAGAAACAGATGCGAAAGGCAGCCAAAATGGTAAGACAAAGAAGCAGAAACCATATGAGAGAACAGAACAGAGATCCAGATAAAATGAAGTCAACTAATCTAACAGATGCAGAGTTTAAAATGTTGGTTATAAAGATGCTCAATGAACTTTTGGAAAGTGTAGATAAATTTAGTGAGAACTTCAACAGAGAAAAAAACTAAAAATGAAAATTATAGAAGGGAACCAGTCTGAAATGAAGAACTCATCATATGAGATGAGAAGTATATTAAATGGACTAGACAAAGGAATAAACAGAGTGAATAGAGAAAAGGATCAAATGACCTATCTACAGGATAAGAAAGCCAAGGACACTCAATCAGAATGGCAAGAGATAAGATGTCAAGACTATAAAAAGAATTTAAGGAGCATGTGGGACACTTAAGGGTCCAAATATCTGTCTGATCGGCGTAACTGAAAAAAATCAAGATGTTGGACAGTTGTTTGAAGAAATAATGATGGAAAACTTCCCTCACCTGGTGAAGGAAATGGACGTAAAACCCCAGGAAGCTCAGAGAATCCCCAAAATCAGGAATCCAAAGAGGCCCACATCAAGACACATAATTAAAATCCCAAAGGTTAAATATAAGGAAAGAATATTAAAAGCAGCAAGAGAAAAACAGATAGTTACTAATAAGGGAACGCCCATAAGACGGGCAGCTGATTTCTCAAAAAATCTTTGCAGGGCAGAAGGGCTTGGCAAAAAACATTCAACAGGATGAAGACCCAGGATCTACAACCAAGAATACTTTATCCAGCAAAGCTATCATTCATAGCTGAAGGACAGATAAAGAACTTCCCAGACAAAAATAAGCTAAAGGAATTTATCACCACAAAGCCAGTATTATAGGAAATGTTGGAGGGACTTCTTTAAGAAGAAAAAACATGTATCAAAAACAAGAATAAGAATGCACATTCTTATCAATAAGTACCTTAAATGGAAAAGAATTAAGTGCTCCGATCAAAAGACTGAGTGGCCGAAAGGATAAGAAAACAGGACCCTTACATATGAAAAGGAAGGGGATGGGAAAGATATTGCTTTGATGGACCTAGAAGGTATTTAAGTCAGAGAGAGAAAGATAAATACCATATAATTTCACTTATGTGTGGAATCTAAGGAATAAAAAGAACTAACTAATCAAAAACAGACTCACAAATACAGTGGACAATTTGATGACTGACAGAAGGGAGTAGGGTTTGGGAGGCAGGGAGAATGGGGTAAAGGGTTAAAAGAAGTACAAATTAGTAGCTGACAGATGGTCATGGGTATGGAGAACATGGCACAGGGAGTGCAATTAGTATTAATACATTGGCTAGGTGGAGGGTCAGGGGAGAGAGGGAAGGAGCAATTGGGGAGATTGTTTTCTAAACTATATAGATATCTAACCAACATACCGTATACTTGAAAACTAATTTAAATAAATAAATTAAAGAAAACCTGACCTGGATTCTAAGAGAAAAAAAAGTTAACACCATGAAAAGAAAGAACTGCTCTAAATTAAAAAAGATTAAAGGAACATGACTACCTCAGGGAAACAAAAATCAAAATTACAATAAGATACTATTTCAAACTCACTAGAAGGACTAAAATAAAAAGACTAACATGACCAAATGTAGGTGGGGATGTGGAACAATTAGAACTCAAAGACTGTTAAGAGAAGTGTAAAATGGTAAAACTGGTAATTTCTTAGAGTTAAACAAACACCTAGGAACTTCTGCTTCAGCCAGATGGAGTAACAGGAACTAGATATACTCTGTTGCTTGAAATGACAAAAAAAAAAAAAAAAAAAAAAGAAAAAACAAAAGCAGACAAAATGCACGAAACAACAGATTTAACACAACAAAGGCAGCAACACCCGAGAGAAGGGAAATAAATGAGCTGAACTTTACGATTGCTCCATTTTACTACCTGGAGACTTTCCACTTAAAGATATGGAATTAAGTCTTGAGGCACTAAGGCATCTACAGAACACAAAGTATCACAGAGGAGAGTGCTGCAGAAGAGAAGAGAAGAGAAGAGAAGAGAAGAGAAGAGAAGAGAACAGAACAGAACCCTGGAGATCTACAGAGGGATCCCCTCAAGTATTTAGCCATGCACTAATAGTATAGGTATATGAGGAAACTACCAGAGGCAGACAGAAAAGAAACCTTCTGGAAGGATTAGAGGGAATAGTACACAGCTTTCCCACAGGGTACCAACAGTGTCTGTTCTCATGAAAAAGACTAGAAAAATTCATAGTCAGAAGCCAGAAATCAACCCACACATATACGGTTAATTAATTTACAACAGAAAAGCCAAGATTATACAATGAGGAAAGGACAACTATCTTTAATAAATGGTGCTGGGAAAACTGAACAACCACATGTAAAAGACCGCTGGACCACTATCTTACACCAATATCCCCAAATCAACTAAAAATAAACTAAAAGACTTGCTCCTAGAAAAAAAAAAAACATACATGGTAGTATGTATGTTGGTCCTTGATGTTGGTCTTGGTGATGTTTTTTGTTTTTCTTTGTTTTTGGATTTGACACCAAAAGCAAAATTAAACAAATATCAAATAAAATCTTCTGCAAAGGAATCCATCAACCAAAAGAAAAGGCAATCTTTGGAACAGAAGAAAATATTTGCAAGCCATATATCTAATCAGGAGCCAATACCTATTCATTGTCACTGTGCACTGAATAACTTATTCAGGAGGGTACTGCCACAGTCGAGAGAATGTTTAGCCCTAGACTATACACCGCTCTGGATACATCTAACACATCACAGATAAAGAACTTATATAACTCAACAGAAAAAAAGCTAATCTGATCAAAAAATGAGCAGAAGGCCTGAAGAGATATTTTTCCAAAGAAGACACACAGATGGCCAACAGGCACATGAAAAGGTGCTCAACACTGTTAATCATCAAGGAAATCCAAATCCAAATCACAATACGATTATTACCTCATACCTCTTGGAATGGCTATTATCAAAAACACAAGAGATAACTTGTGTTGGTGAGGATATGGAGAAAAAAAGAATGTATATTGGTGTAGAAACTATGGAAAACAGTATAGAGAGGCCTCAAAAAAATTAAAAATAGAACAACCATATGATCTAACAATTCTATTTCTGGGTATTTATCTGAAGGAAATCAAAAAAACTATGTCAAAGATATCTGTACCCCCATATTGCTGCAGTGTTGTTTACAATATCAAGAGACAGAAATAACCTAAATGGCCATCAAAGGATGAATGAATAAGGAGGTGGTACATAAACACGATGAAATATTACTCAACCATAAATAAAAGAAAAGAAATCCTGTCATTTGCAACAACATGGATAAAACTTAAGGGCATTATGCCACGTGAAGTAAGTCAGAGAAAGACAAATACTAGATATCACTTATATGTGGAATCTAAAGAAAAACCAAAAACCCAGACCTGTGGATACAGAGAGCAGATTGGTGGTTGCCAGAGGTTTGAAGGGTGGAAGAAATAGATGAAGGTGGTCAAAAGGTACAGACTTCCAGTTAGAAGATGAGTAAGTCCTGGAGATGTAATGTATGGCACAGTGACTATAGTTAACAATGTTATATTATATATTATCATTATGCTGCACACACCAAACTAATAAAGTGTTATATGTCAATTATATCTCAATTAAAAAAAAAAAAAGACTAGAAAAATTCATTGTCACTGTGCACTGAATACTGAATAAATTATTCAGGAAGGTATTGCCGCAGTCGAGAGAATGTTTAGCTCTAGACTAAACACTGCTCTGGATACATCTAACACATCATAAAAGTAAAATCTGAACAGGACTGTTTCCAAGAAATATAACTGCTTCCCAGAACAAAGCTCAAGAAGATTTATGGGGATAAAAAAATATCCAGCAGATAATAGGTAAAAATCACAATACCTCAAAGATTACTGGGAAGCAAAGATTCAGGAAAACATATCTGAAAATTAGAATAATCAATCATTTGAAACTAGCCCCAAACTGCCAAAGATGTTAGAATTAGTAGACAAGAAAATTAAAGGTATAGTTGTATTTCATATATTGAAAAGTAGAGATATAGAAGATATAGAGACTCAAATTTCTGAGATGAAAAGCACAATGTGAGAGATGAAAAATACACTGGATGGGATAAGTGGCAGATTAGGCACTGCAGAATAAAAAGATGAGTGATCTTGAAGGCATAGCAGTAGAAACTATCCAAAATGAAAAACCAAAGAAAAAAATTATCCAAACAAACCTACCCACCTGCAGGAGTAAGCTGTGGGGTCAACTTCAAGTGACCCCAAAAAAGAGTGAAGAGGGAATGGAGGTATTGCTCTTCATGACAGATTAAAGGTCATAAAAATGACAATAATCAACCTAATAGCAAAGTGTACTCCTAGTGCTTTGATTCTGTTCGCCATTTCTAACTAAAAAAGAGTTAGGGCTTCTTGGAGAAATGGATGTTTCCAGGTTTGAACAGGAAGTGTGTAAGATGATATGCCAAACATCTTGATGTGCCAAAAAATAAAGAAACTTTCAATGACCTTATATAAATGCTGACTCAAGAATAAAAAAACTAAGAAAAATAAAAAGTATGAGACATCTGGAGAGAATGAACGCTGACTAGATACCAAATGACTAAGAAACTGGTACCAATATTTTTAGGTATAATAATTGCGTTCAGGTTACATCTTAAGAGTCCCTGTCTTTTGAAGATACATTCTAGAATAATTATGGATGAAACAGTACATCTAAGATTGGCCACAAAATTATCAGGCAGTATAGACAAAACAATACTGGCTATGAGTTCATAATACTTGAAATGGGTAATGGGTCTGTAGAGATTCATTAAACTACTCTACTTTTGAATATGTAAAATATACCAAAACAGAATTTTAAAAACACAGATTGCTTTAACAAAATTTTAAGCTATTTTATTCATTCATTCATTCATTCACTCACTCACTTACTTACTTATTTATTTATTATGCCTATAGCACCTGGCTCTCCTAGGTGGTCTCCCATTCAAATACTAACCAGGCCCGACCCTGCTTAGCTTCTGAGATCAGATGAAATCAGGCTTGTTCTGGGTGCCATGGCTGTAGTTATGTAGTTATGTTGCCAGCTTCAATGTAAACTTTTATTTGTTGAGAAAAACATTGTAATTTGGCAACAATGTTGTCTTAATTTGTACACAGTGATACTAAAATGACCAAACATTTAGTAGCTTAAACAGACAAAAATAATCGAATAAAATATCAAAAAGGTATATAAAAAACATGTTTTGGGGAGATGGTATAAAGAAAAAACCAAAAAGCTGAAAACAAATTAAAAGCCAAATTCAGGGTGCAATCTGAATAAGAGGAGTTGGCAAAAGAGGCAAAATACATACTGGGGAAAAAAAAAGGATCCTAACACATGGTAGGTAACATAGGTAGCCAATAATGACAATTGCTGGCCAACGTCAATCTATATAGACCAAATGTCCCTTCTTTATTACTCTTCTCCCCTTACCACCCATGGATGACTTAATTTATATCGAAGTCTGTATAACTAACTTTCTAGGTCAGGGTCCTTCATATTTTAATGTAAGAAAGGATAGTGCTCTGAGAAAAACCAATATACAAAACAAAATAAAACAAAACAAAACAAGATATATAGCTCCACGTAGGCATGCCTGTGCTGTGAAAAGAGATGAAGGGCAGAAAACTAACATAACCCATTAACCCTGAACTTAGTGCTACTGGTTTTATCCTTTTCAATCTCTAACAGCATATAATGCAGTAGCCAAGAGAGCTGAGAAAAGGAAGAGGAAGGGGCAGAGGGAAATGGCTAAGCAAAAAGGGAGAAATGAATAAAATAGGGACTCAGTGGATAGAAAGTAGAGAAACTATCTGGTAATGTTTGGAAAATATCTTGGAACTTGAATTGAAATCTACGAAGACATTTCAATAATTTTTTAAAAAGCATTCTTGCTTTGGGTCAAATAAAGTCACTAAGCATTACTGAGGAGACTCTTTAGAATATTTGCAGTTTTAACTGTAAACTTCCCAAATTAGTAGAAAAATTTGACAAATGACAAACGTTATAAGGACAAATTATAGAGAAACAGAATTTAATGGCCATCATTAGATCCTTTCTATGTTATTTCTTGGCTATTCTTAATAATTGGAACACATACACACACAGAGCCATCAAAAAAGTGACCACAATAAGATAAAAGATGCTGATTTAAATAGGATGATTCTTGAAGCAGTTTTTGACATAACAGGGGATAGGTGATTTTTTACTTCTTCAAATAAATAACTCGTAACTAACTTCAGAATTATAAATCTTTTCACATTATCGCCTGTTCTCTCATCCTCTTTTCTAGCGTCTCTTTTCAAATCCCTTAACACAGTCCATATGATACTACTTCTTAAAAAAAAAAGTGTATCACTGCAATTAAGACTGTGTGTTAAAAGAAGTTAAACATAAAGGGAAATAGAATGATATATGAAATGTCTTCCCTTTACATTTGTAAATAGTTTGTGAACTGGTAGTTTTAGACTCTCCAATCTGAGAGAGACTTTCTTTTATTCTGAAAAATCTGATAGCCTTTTATAAGCATTGCTGTTAAAAAAAATTTTGATTATCTCATTGAATGTTACTCTGATATTAACTTGTAAAGGGTATCAGCTAAGGTTCCTTCCAACTCTAAATTTCTAAGAATCCAGATAAAAACATGAAACAAGTCAGTTTTTTCATGTGAACAATCACATCTGTTTAGATTCTAAGCATTAACCTACACACATAGCCTCTTCAATGTTGAGGCCTGATAGATAATAAAATATGTTAAATTCTTGTTGATCCAATATTTATCATGAAAAATTACTTCCACTAAAATCTAAGTGCTAATAAAAATGAAAAGTCTTTAATTAAGGCTATTTTCTAAAAAAGCTCTTTTGATTTTAGTTTAATTTGGCTGAAAAGGAGAAAAAGCCTAAAGCAATACTCCCCAAAAACCACAACATACAAAGACCGACATGATCCACATCTGGGTTCGGAAATTTAAAATGAAAGAAAGTAATCTGATTGCAGTTTGCCTTGAGAAGAGAGACCAAGGCTGTATAAACATTGGTTCCTTTCTTTGGGATAAAGTTAATTCACAATTTATTTTCAAAGTTTTTTTAAAAGGATACGTGTTCCATTAACTCCTGATATTTTAAAGTCATCTAGTAGTTGAACAACCATTTCTCTGTTTGGATCATTAGGGTCTGAATTGCGAACCTGTAAGTGAGGAAGAAACAGTATTTAGTAAAAAGGAAAGCATGTAAATAAACCAAATGGTGGAGGAAGGACTACCTGCAGCAAATATAACAAAAGATTAATTACCCCAAGAAAAACTTTTACAAGTCTACATGAAAAACATACTAAAAATTTTAAAGCTCAACTAGGCAAGGAACTTAAATGGTTCACAAAAGGAAATAAAACTAAAAAGGACTATCGTTCTAAAATGATATTTTGTTACTCAGAGTGTTACTCCTAAATTAACTGCTGGCAACCAGGCCATTAGGAATTATGGAACTTTTGCTGGATGCAAATCAACTACAGCACTAGCCACACTGTTTATTCAGCTGATAGATTTTTTTTATATAAAAACTCTGTCAATGAAAGAAGCAGTACATTAATTTACTTTTGGGCACAAACTCCTTTTCTTGTCACAAACTGGCACTTTGAAAAGTATTCCTTAGGGATCTCCTGGTCTAACATTGTCACTTTACAAATGAAATATTTAAGGCTCAAAAGAAATAAAATGATGAATTGGAGGGTATATTGGGATAGAGCTGATTGATCTAAAACCCAGGTTTTCTAACTCTTGAGTTCAAGCTCCTTTTACTTCACTGATGTCTTCCTTGTTTATAAAAAAAACTGAAAATAAGTTTCTGATAAATTTACCTAAGTTTCCAGGTATACAAGAATAAATACTATGTTTATTTTTATAACATTTTAAAACAAAACATATTATATATTTGTTCACATATTTCCTTTTAACTATAGTAGGAAAGAAAAACATTCTTTGTGCTATCTGGCACATAAAACATGCTCAATAAACATTTTTGTTTATTTGAAAACTTTTTTGGTGTGTATGTAGGAAGAATTCTCATGACAGCATATTCCACGAATTCCCTACCACATGCTCTGAATGTGTAATTACTGTCGTTTTCCTCTGCTTCTTTAAAGATATTGGAACTTTATAGTAAAAGTTAGCCATGATAAAGAATTTACACTTGGTATATCTTAATTGACTAAAATTTGTTTAATGTGTTGCAGTCGCACATATGATCTAATACTCACTGATTTCAGCAACCGGATTTCATCTAGTGCTGTTTCCGTATAATGTTCAGCACTTTTAACTACTTTCATGGCCACAAACTTCTTCCCCCTAAGTAACAAACACAAACAATTGAGGCTAAATGTCCTACTCTTACCTAAGGAAGCTAAAATTAGCTATAACTGGGACACAGAGACAAAAGTACCAATATTGATTTCACAATTCCCTATACTCAAACACAGGTTACTTCTACTGGACAACTTGTACCTGTTAATTAACTGGCCAGATTTATATACAGGAAGAAGATCTGTTTTGGGGTAATGTCGGTCACCAAACATTTCTCTAAGTTGAAATCTACCTTCTAAATTAAAATCTAAGTTTCCCTGAATCCAACTAAAACCATGAAATGGGGATAAATCAAAAATATCCTGTATATTTGTATGGTAGAAGCTAAAATGTTAAAAGCTATAATACTTTCTCAAAAGAAATAATTGGGTGAAAACTGATAAAATAAGAACGTGCATAGACAGCAAATGTGGTCTCATCAAAGACAGATGGTACACTTTTAGGTAAATATCCAATGTGAACTGCCTGTGATTTTTATGTAGAGAGTAGCTTTAGACTATATGGCTGAGCAAATCTGTTACCAAAACAAAATATAAGAAAATAATTTCACATAGGTTGGCCTAGGACATCACCTAGAAATTTAACTGTATTCCAGTGAGAAAAACTATGAAGATGCATACCATACTTTCTTTAGTTTGTAATGCTTTGATTTTGGGAGTGCTAAGTGACTGGCTGATACTAATTTAATTAGCCTTTTATCTCTAGGGTCTCCTTCACCAAAGGAAAGCTATTTGCCCAAGAACATAAAGATCACACCTAACTAATTCTTTTGCAGGACCACAAAAACTTACTGAATATCCCACGATAACCACACTGTTGAAAAATGTCCCCAGCCCAACTTTCGGATCACATGGTATCTTCCATTGAATAGATCCCCGATTTTTACCAGATGATAACCTCCTGGAAGAAACAATAGGAGGGAAAAAGCCACTTAAATAGTTTGAAAAAGTATCTCACATCCCATTTTTCAACCTCTATATATACACCTTTTATCAAATAAAAATGTTTTTTTTTATACAATCTATTCAACAGAAAAAAAATTTAAGTCATGTCAGCCACACAGTATTATTAAGCTTACGTTACAAAAAAAAAAAAAATATCCACAAAACCTTTAGAGTAAGATTAATGACTTAGAGTGAGCAAGAGATGCTTTGTGGAACAAAGCTACTTAAAAAAATAAGTCATCCTCAAGAAAAAATTAGGTTATGTATCACAATATTCTTGCCCCTTGGTAATCCACTAGATTTATATAAACATATAAATCTATTTACAGTTGCAGTCTCAGGATGTTTTTTAGGAGACAGATGAATGAATTCCATTTATTTAACTTAAAAAGAAAGCAGAGAATTTGCTTCTCTAAAACACAACAAAACAAGGCTGCCAACAGTGGCACGAATCAATGTATTTCAACATCTATCTTTCACCACTGAGAATACAAAGAACCAGGCTCTCCTACATGGTGAGATACATTCTAAGTTCTTACCCAAGAATACTAGAGAGTCTCATAAAGAAACAGAAGTATCAGGCAACCTTGTGACACAGTTTAAGTATCTATAATTCCAGTTTAACTTATCTTAGCAATCATCTCTATGAAGAAAAAGTAATTAAAAAGTGTTCTGTAAAAGTCTACATACCAAACCTTATCGGTACTTACCTCTGAGTGATAGCATTAAAGATGGGTTTTATTTTCTTTTCGTTTAATATATTTCTGAAAATTCCTAAGGTAAATATGCACTATTACTTTTAAAGAGAATAAAGGGTAAAAAGAGATTTAATATAAAACTAAGCTTTAATAAATTAAGTCAAACTAAGAAATACCATTTCCCAGCTTAAGAGAAAAAAGAGCAATAAGCTGAAAGCACCAAAACTGGTTACACTGATTGATCAAACACTCAAATGAAAAACTGCATATACATAGATGTTTCATTTAGTATCTCCTACAGAAAGCCTTACCTTTACAATAGTCATTGGGATCTTCCTGCTCATCATCGTCAGATCCCAGAATCTCTTCTTCCTGTTCTGGTAGATCATTCTCAGAGTGGGGAGCAGAGCCTCGGTGCTGAGTTTCAGTTCTAAGAAATAATACAAACATATTCATCCAAATGAACAGAAGAAAATAGGATTTTAAGAAAACAGCATTATCAAAATGTCCTCCAACTGAACAGATAATATAAACAGAATATTATCTAGTGGAGAGCTACGAAAGCATTAATTATCTCTTTACCTCATGTTAGGAAAATACTACTTTTTAAAAAAGTCAGTACATCTGAAAAAAAAAAGTACAAAGGAAAAAATTACTTGAATCACAATATCCAAACACAATCGCTGGTAAAACTATTACATTTTCTTCCAGTTATTTCACTGTTATTTTTATAAAAAACATTTGTAACTCAATATTATATAAAAAATTATATCCTGCTTTTCCTACTATATTATAAACTTTCCCTCTCATTCCTATTCAATCTCTTAAATCTTACATATATCTCTTAGAAATATCGTAACTTACTTTGGCACATTCTGCTCAGCTGGACATTCAATGTGTTTTAATTTTTCACTACTAAAAATAAAGCTGTTGAATATTTTTGGATAATCTTTATTCTATATTCAGAATTATTTCCCTAAAGTTAAATTAGCACGTAAGGATAGAAACATTCTCCCTATTTATACAGATCTAAGGACACATGCAGACGAGAATGAAGGGATGAAAAAGGTAATTCATTCCATGCAAAAGGAGACCAAAAGAAAGCTGGAGTTGCTATACTTATATCAGACAAAATTGACTTTAAAAAAAAGACTGTAATAAGAGACAAAGATGGGTGTTACATAATGATAAAGGAGTCACTCAAACAAGAGGATATAACATTTGTAAATATTTATGCACCCAACACAGGGACACCTAAATGTATTAACAGAACTAAAGGGAGGAATAGAAAATGATACAATAATAGTAGAGGATTTTATATCCTACTTAGATCAATGGATAGATCAACCAGACAGAAAATGAATAAGGAAACATCAACTTTAATGTGTCAGACCAGATGGATTTAATCGATATATACAGAACATTTCATCCCAAACCAACAGAATACGCATTCTTTTCAGGATTACATGAAATTTTCTCCAGATTATATGTGAGGCCACAAAAGTCTTCATAAGTTTAAGAGGACTGACAACAATGTCATGAAATTAGAAAGTAATCACACAAAGCAAATTGGAAAATTCACAAGTATGTAGAGATTAAACAATATGCTACTAAACAACCAACGGGTCAAAGAAGAAATCAAGAGAGAGAGAGAGAGAGAGAGAGAGAGAGAGAGAGAGAGAGAGAGAGAGAGAAACCTTGAAAAAGGTATTCATTCCATGCAAACGAAAACAGAAATATAACATACCAAACTTATGGGGTGGCAGAAAAGCAGTTCTAAGAGGGAAGTTCATAGCAATAAATGTCTACCTCAAGAAACAAGAAAAGTCTCAAACAACCTATCTTTATACCTCAAGAAATGAGAAAAAAATAAAACCATGAAGCCCCAACTCAGTAAAAGAAAGGAAATAAAAGAAATAAAGATTAGGGCAGAAATAAGTGAAATAGAGACCAAAGGCAAAAGAGAATATTAATAAAACTAAGAGCTGGTTCCTTAAAAAAGGTAAAATTGACAAGCTTTTATGTACTCAACAAGAATAAAAGTGAAAGGACTCAAATATATAAAATCAGAAAGGGACGTTCCAACTGATAACAGAAATACAAAGGATAATAGACTATGAATACAATTATACACTACCAAGGTGAACAACCTAAAATAATAAATAAATTTCCAGAAACATACAATCTACCAAGAACGAAACATGATGAAGCAGAATATTTGAACAGACCTTTTACTAATAAGAAGATTCAACTGGTAACCAAAACCAAGAAATAAATATTCAGGACCAGATGGCTTCACTCGTGACTTTTACCAAACATTCAAGGAATTAATATTAATCCTTCTCAAGCTCTTCCAAAAAATAAAAGAGAGGAGACCTCTGCAAACTCATTTCATGAGGTCTGCACTACCAAAATCAGACAAGGATGTTACAAGAAAATAAAATTACTGGCCCATATTCCTAATGCATACTGATGCAAAAATATTCAACAAACTATTAGCAAAATAAGTTCAACAATACATTAAAAGAATGATCAAGTGGGATCTATTCCAGGGAATGCAAGGATGGTTAAATACACCCAAATCAATGTGATATACCATATTCAAAATAAAGGACAAAAATCATATGGTCACCTCAATAGATGTAGAAAAGCATCTGACAAAATTTAATGTCCATTTATGATAAAAATTCCCGATAAAGTGGGTATAAAGGGAGCATACCTCAACATAATAAAGGCCATATATGACAAGTCCACAGCTAAAATCATGCTCAGTGGTGACAAGTTGAAAGCCTTTCCTCTAAGATCAGGACAAGACAAAAATGCTTACTTTCACCACTTCTATTCAACATAGTATTGCAAGTCCTAGCCAAAGCAATTTGGCAAGAAAAAGAAAGAAAAGGTATCCACATTGGAAAGGGAGAAGTAAATCGAGTATTACATGCAGATGGCATATAATACATAGAAAACTCTAAAACTTGTTTTGTACTGGTCTCAGCCTATAAATAACCAATGTTGTGGCTGGACCAGCCCTTATTTATGGTTCTTATGATTTCAAGATCTTCAGTAATAACCATCAGGAAACTCTGAAAAGACACAGGTTTATTACTCATAGGACCTGGAAATTACACAACATACCTGGGGCCACACACTGAGGTTGTGGGGGTAGGGGGTGAAGAGGGAGAAAAGAAGGAAGAGGACACATGCACACATACACACTTTGGGTACTGCTTTTACTGGGTTTGAGGGAGGGTGCCGAGGGTTTTAGGGGCCCACTACTGGTGAACTTAAAAGTACGGGAAGAGAAAACAAACAAGTAGCCCAAATGGTCAGTTACCAAAGTCAATTGAGATCTTTAAAACAAAGGAAACTCAGGGGAGAGAGGCAGCCTGGCTCTCTATCGAGCTGTGTGCCTGAAAATATGTTTATTCAAGATAGTGTCTTTGACGTGGATGCCTTTTTGAGATAAATACCTTGGCAATCAAAGTTTAAGTTATGTATTTGTATTATAAAAAAGAAAAATCACAAATGGCAGGGCTTACACTACATAAAGGTTGAGGTAAAGTTATGAAGTAATCGACAGTGGATCTACACAGTGAGGATGTAGAGAAATTAGAACCCTCACACATTGCTGGTAGAAATGTGAAATGGTGCAACCACTTTGCAAAATAGTTTGTCAGTTCCTCAAAATATTACACATTAGAATTACCATATAATCCAGTAATTCTACTTCTAGGTATATATTTGAGACAAACGAAAACAACATCTGCCCACATAATAAATTGTACATGAATGTTTACAACAGTATTATTCATAAAAGCCCCCAAATAGAAACAACCCAGATGTCCATAAACTGATGCACGGATAAACAAAAGGTGACATATCCATACAACGAAATATTCAGTCATAAAAAGGAACAAAATAGTGACACATCCTACAACATGGATGAACCTTGAAAACATACGAAGTGAAAGAAGTCAGTCTCAAAAGACCACATGTACTATTCCATTTACGTGAAATGTCCAGCATGCAAATTCATAGACACAGAAAGAAAATAACTGGTTGCGAGAATCTGGGGAAAGATGTAAAAGTGAGTGACTGCTAATGGGTTTGGATTTTTTGGGGGGTAGTGGATGGGTGATGAAAATGTTCTAAATTTAGATTGCGATGCAACTGCACATTTCTGTGAATATACTACAACCACCAAACTCTATACGATAGATGGGTGAATTTTTGAATTATAGATGTGGATCATACCTCAAAAAAGCTGTTAAAAAACTGGATCTAAACATAGAGCTTTATTGGGAGAAAGACTGGAGGGAGAATAAATGAATGAAATCTCTTCTTATCATAGCATGAATTGGTTGTAATAGCTAAAGCTGATGAATCAAGAAATAGCAATAAGTATGCTGAAGATGTGCACCTAAACAAAAGAACACAAAAGTAATAATGTTATATGTCAATTATAGCTCAATAAAAAATAAAAGAAACCACAAAGAAATAGGTAAAAGTATTTACCTTTAGTAAGTAGGCCTATGACTGGGGAAAGGGTGGAACAGAGGACTGAAGCTTTTAATAACAAGGTTTCCACTCTTCTATACCAAGAGACATAATCTCTTTGAACAACCTGGAAACCTAAACATCTAACAAGAGAGGGCTGGGCTATATGAATGTATTGGTTATATGAATCACCTTCATTTGTTTATGTAAAAACTGATTACCAATTTTTTCATTTGAGATAAAAATTGTAAATTGCCAAAAGGGTCACCTACTTGTACCCCTTAATCAATATGTTCCGTTTTGAATTCTTACTATATTTGAAAATGTTTCTATACAATGAACTTCTAGAGTATCCATTACTATCTTTTTTTAAAAAATGTATCATATTGCTAGGTTCTTCCAGTCTCAAGCATACCTTTCTGTCTGTGTGTTTTCCCCCAGGACCTGCCTCTGAGAGCCCTCTGATTTTCAGATTTTCCAAAACAAAACAAAATTGACAACAAAGACATTATACACCAAACACTTGCAGAAGAAAAGGAGTTAGCATTATACCTTCATCTTCATAGTTCCAGTTTGATTATGTTACCTATACCAGGGAATTCTTGGCAAGTGAGGTTAAATAGAAAAAGAATATGGATTTTACTCTATATAAATTGACAAACACTAAAGAAAACTCTAAAAGACACAGATGTACCTTTTTGTCTCCCCTCTTCCAGAATCTTAATGCCAATCATATACCATCTAACACGCAAGATATTATAACATAGAGGGTAAGAGCTTGGACTCTATGGTCAAATCCTGGTTTTAATACTTCCTGTGTGATCTTAAGCAAGTAACTTAACCTCTCTGAGTCTATTTCCTTACCTATAAAGTCATAAAAATAAAAGCACCAAGTTTGTATTGTTGCTGTAACATTAAATGAGTTAGCTCCCAGTAAAGGCTAAGAATCGTGCCTGGCAACAGGTGCTATTATTATTACTATTATTATTTTCACAGAAAAATTTGGATAGTTTCTTTGGGCTGGAGTTCTTGACTATAGCTTTTCTCTGATAGTTGGCAGCTAATCTGAGGAATGCCATGTAAAAATTTTGGGAGAAAGTTACCAATAGTACCTGCATTTAACGCAATTACAATTAATTTCAACGTATACTATTTGAGATTAAAATACTCTGGACTTAGGAAATACTTGTTAAATGGAAGTTTATTATTTTATTTTAGAGTGGCGCTTTTTATCATGGTTGAATCATCACTGCCTCTAGAATCTTCTCATATTTAGCAGAAACATCGCTTATTAGGATTTAAAAACAACACAATAATTCTATCCCTATTCTTGTCAATAAGAAATCTTATTCTGTTGCTTGCCTTTTTAAAAAGATTATTTATGTGATTTCAGTAAAGCTCCTTGTGATACTGTACATAAAAGCATTCTGACATTAAAGGAGAGGTGGTTTTTTTCCTGTTCTTATAAAGTAGCTTCATTGTGTTCATCTAGTCATGCCCGATGCTTCTCATACACCAGCACACCAGTAAACACATTCTGTCGCTTCTCTCAAGGAAGGGTGGTTGTTCACTAAAAGTAGAGGGGGTAGAAACAGAAAAAAAAAAGGGTGGACTTTATTATTATGTAACTTCCCCTCTTCGTTATTTCATTTGGAAATACTCAACTCATTCATGACCATGGAATTATTTCAAAGTACAATAACCTAAAATAACCCTTGACTTCAAAGTACTACATTTTGCCTAAAACCTTACAGAAAAGACAGTGACAGCTCTGATCTAGGAAAATTTTTGCACTCCAAAAGAATATATATAGTTTAGAAATTCCAATTCATAAACATGTTGTATCTCCCCTCCCCAAAGATGGATCAAATTTAACAGAAGCAATATGTTTTAAACAACAAAAACATCAACTATAAAAACTGCATACCACATCTACATACTTTTCACATTAGCGATACCAAAATGACCAAATTTCTTTGTTTTAGGCTAATTCAAAAGTACAAAGATACTGAAGTCCACCACTACTTTTTTTAATGAGTACATAACTGAGGAAAAGTCATTTTGAGTATTTTACTGAAGTATACAGAACAAGATTGCATGCATAGCTGATCCAGAAATAAAGCCATTACTTCCTGTCTAGTTCTTCATGTGCTACTGTGAATAGCAGTCCAGGAAGAGAAAGTATGCAATAAAAAGCAAAACTTGTTTTCCCATTTGGGACAAAAAAGCCTTCAGGTTCAATCAATATATGCACAAGGGCTAATGTTTTCTAATTTAATCTAAGGGGGTTGGTTATACACTGTAATAGAATAACAAAGTTTTACCTTAAAAACTATTAAAAAACTAGATTCCAATAACCATATGATCAAACTTCCCACTAAAAATACAATATCAGACAACATGGATGGACCTGGAGGGTATTATGCTAAGTGAAATAAGTCAGAAAAAGACAAATATCAAATGACCTCATTTTTATGTAAAATTTAAAGAATAAAATAAAACAAAACAAAACAAATAAACTCATGGATACAGAGAACAAACTGATGATTGACTGCCAGGCATGAGCGGGATTGGGGGCTAGGTGAAAAAAGTTGAAGGGATGAAGAAGTACAAATTGGTAGTTACAAAATAGTTACGGGGATGTGAAGTACAGCATAGAGAATAGTCAATAACACTACTATAGTCAATAACTGTATAGTGCCAGGTGGGTACCAGATGAGGACCATTTTGTAAGTTATATAAATGTTTAACCATTATATGCTATATACCTGAAATACAATGTTGACTCTAATTGAAAACTAAAATTAAAAAAGTATGATACTGTACAGAGCATTACCTTGAATATTCTCATCAAAGTGTTTAACTGAAACCCAATCAATCTTTTAACCTAGCTTCCAGTTTAAAGGAAATAAAAGAGATAAAGGAACAAGTTGAAGAATACCATGAAGATATAGACAAATCCAGAGTGTGGGATAGTTTGATATGTTACAAGACAACTAGCCTGATATCTTGAAAAAGTAAATGATATAAGGGGAGTTGGGTGGAGGACAAGGGAGCTGTTTTAGATGAAAAGAGATAAAGAAACAAATACAGCCATAAAATATGAAAACCTTAACTGAACCATGATTTTTAAACCATAACATTTATAAGGTGTTGGCGAAATATGAACATAAACTGGCTGTAAGTATTGTTAATTGTAACACCATTATCACAGCTAAGAAAAATATGTAAAAGAATATCTGTATAAGGTGTCTGCTATGTGCAACTTACTTTCAAACAGTTCAGTCAAAAAAAAAAAGTATTTATATACACATATGTAACTTGAACACAAGTACCACAATACCACAAGAATCCATCTGACAACTGGGATGGCTACTAAGTGATTAATAGGTGGGAAACCCTGGACAAAGGGATGATTCATGTTCTGGGCTGAATGGAAAGGAATGGTGTGAGATTTCACTACGCTACTGAGAACCTGATTTAAAACTTATGAATCCTTTATTTCTGGAATTTTCCATTTAGTGTTTTCAGACAATGGTTGATTTCAGGTAACTGAAACCACAGAAAGTGAAACTGCAGCTAAGTGGGACTACTGCATTCTCTTCCTTCTGTTTTTAATAGAAATTAAAGCTATCCCTGAATTAATCTAAAGTCAAGGAATTAAGATTCCCCTCGCTTATTGAGAGTTCTTGACAGCTGGCCAATGGCAGAAAACTAATTGCTCTTCATAAGGAAAGGTCTTAGAAAGGAGCAGGTAATACTGACATGAGAGGAAGTAACAGCAGCAACTTGGAGAAAACCTATTGCCTGTTCTGATAATTATATTGTGGTTATATAAGTGAATGTGCTTATTCTAAGGGAATACTGAAGTATTTACAGGTAAAGGGGTACAATGTACGTAACTTACTCTCAAATAGTTCATAAAAAAAGGTTTCTTCAGGTATCCACATTTTCCACTTATATGACTGAGCTGGCAACACAAACGTCTGTTGAGCGTGCTCATTTTCCAGAAGGCTCACCCACAGCTATGATAAACAACCACTAGATGGCACTCCGTGCTTTCCTAATGTCAGTAAGCATAGGTTTCCACAGGCAGCATGCTGGACTCAATTATACTTAAAACAAAAACAAAACAAAAACTGGTGATCTTTAATAAAGCACCCATAATAGGTGTTATCCTTGCCTACGACAAGACCTTACATGATCTGACTTTTCATTGCCCCCCAAACTCATCTCTTTGACTTTACCTCTTTTGATCTGTTAGTGTTGTTTTTCCAGAGAACTTCCCTGAACCCTGCCATATAAAATAGCAGCTAGCTGCAGGCTCTCCCCTACCCTCTGCCCACACTCCCAGAATGTAAGTTTCAGGAAAGACTTTATTTTGCTCACTGCAGGATCCCAAAAGCTTAGAAAAGGAATACACACAATGCATGTATCCTCTTTCATCTTTAGCTATTACTCATCATTCTCCAATTGAAATATATTACATCTCCCTCTCCCCAACCAGTCCCTAACGGAACTAGAAGGTGAAGAGATTTAAATGTTAAGCATTTAAGTATTTTAAGTGGAAGAAAGTCATCAAGAGACTTAAGCAGCAAAATCACCCTACAAAAGCAGTGCTCTAGAAAAATTATTTTGTTAAGAAGATGGTAACATGTAGGACTGGAAAGCAGAGATGCAGGAGACACTGCGGAGATAGTTACTGTCAATGTCTCTGGTGTCGGGAGACTTAGGTTTAATCATAGCTCCACAGTTTACCTCTCTGTGACTTTACAAACTGTTAATTCAAGAAGTTCTTTGTGTCTCAGTTGCCTAGTGTATAATATGAGAGCAGGAAAAATATCTACCTCATAAGGACCATAAAGGTTATGTTTATCCTATGCTTAGTACACTGCCTGACATAAATTTTAGCATTGCATATAGGAAATAAGGGGAAAGGAACAGGTAAATATTTGTTCATTTTTTTCAACTTATTTTTATTGAGTGCCCTATAGGTACTGTCAGGCACTTTTCTTTAGCCATTGGAAATATAACTGTGAACAAAAAGAGTCCTTGGTCATCACCACGTCGACATTCTAGCATGAAGTGCCAAAAGCAATCTTAATTTATCTGAATCTATCTGGTTCTTGGGTTTCCACTGATGAATAGCTAAAGTTGGGACAGCAAAGTCCCATCAGAGTCCTTCCTCTGTGTCTTTCAGAGAAATACATGTTCTATAACGTCAGGCTATGAAAAAGGCCATAAAGAAAAATTAAGGGTAAAGGAACAAAGTGAGCTGACCTTATTTTAAATAGGGTTGTTAGATTCTAGTGAAGATGTGAGAGATGCTGGAATAATTCAAAATAAAACTGAAATGTGGGAGGAAGAACTGATTTGAAGATATTGTGTTTTGGGGTAGAAATGATTTAGCTCTGGCTTCAAAAGACAAACTAAAGGCTGACTGGAAATAGCACCTTAGAAATGAGTTTACTTACATGTAAACTTAGTCTTTTATTCCTTTTTGCCTTGAGGAATGAAGAATTGTAGGATCTTCTAATGTAGACAACTGTCTTCTAGGGACTGTATTATGGGTTATATTGTGTTCTCCCCACCCTGAAAAGATATACTGGAGTCCTAACCTCCAGTACCTCAGAAAGTGGCTTTATTTGAAGACAGAATCTTTATAGACATAATCAAGTTAAGATGAGGTCATTGGGATTATCCCTAATCAATATGACTAGTGTCCATATAAAAGGAAAAATTCGGACACAGATTGAGACATGGACAGAGGGAAGATGCTGCACAGTAACAGGGAGAAGACAGCCATCGTCAAGCCAAGGAGAGAGACCACAAACAGGTCCTTCCCTCACAGTCTTCATAAGGAACCAATCTTGCTGACACCTTCAGTACCTCTAGAACTGAGATAACACATTTCTGTTGTTTAAGCTGCCCAATATGTGGCACTTTGTTACAGTAACCCTAGCAAAAGAATTCAAACTGGAAGATCATATCTGTATACTCATCTCCCTAAAAGCAATCATAAGCCCCTTGAGAGGAAGAACTTTTTAAAGTCATCTTTGTATCCCTTTTACAGTACCTGATCTCATGTAAAAATTTAGTAAGATACTATATTAAGTTCCAACATCTATAAACAGTGGACTTCAATAAATGCTAAATTTTTCTCGCTATCTTTTTCATATATATTTTTCCTGACAGATAATTTCTCTTTTGCAAAATAAAATTAATTTCTGATGATACATATTCAAGTAGTAATCTCAACTCAGTAATCCTGAACTGGAGCTAGTTTGGCAACATCAAAATTAAAATTTAAGTGCCTAAGGTTACAGGTGTTACGTACAAATAATTAAATATAAACTATTCCTGATCTTTAGACAACTATATTCTAAAATAGACCTGATATATAGGAAATACCAAGAGATGAATTAAAACTGTTAGTACTAAGAAATTTCACATAAAAGTCAAATGCAAGTAAGAAAGCATGAGAAAGAGGGAGTAGGCACTAAAGCACTTTACCCCAGCTCAGCACTGGGCTAGGTATTCACATATGCAATTTCATCCATAGAAACTCGCCATCTACAGATAGGAAACTCAGACCCAATAATGGTGTTGTTGAAGGAAAACCGGAACCTGGGACTGTGTAATTCAAAAACAAACAAACCCTTTTTGGTAAACAGTATACGAGCACATACCTACAGTATATTATCCTTCCACCTAGAAACATGAACATGAGTTACCTTATTTATCTCATTATAGTCTTAATTCTGGCTAAGAAAAATGCGAAATACAATTCTTGTTTAATAGGTTCTCAAAGGCATAGGTAGCTATAGAACAGAAAAAAGTATGAGAGTATTAGGGGAGCAAGTACATGTGTAGACAGAACCTGACATCTCTGATCAAACTAGTTGGCTGAAAGGCCATTTAAGAACATTTACAGGCTGAACATTTACAGAGCAGCAACATGATTAAGAGCAAAGTAAATGCAAAGATATAGTTGCCCATAAATTACATTTATAATCAGTTACAAAATAAGCCTATTCTACTATTTCAGGAAACAAAAGTTCACAAAACCACCCCAAGAGACTGGTAAGCCTTTAATAAAATGCCTAGTTACTCAAAACAATTTAGAACGCATAAATTAAATAAATAACAAGGGTCTGCAACCCCCAGGCCACTGACCTCTGTTAGGAACCCAGCCGCAGAGCAGGAGGTGAGCAGTAGGTGAGTGAGCAAAGTTTCACCTGTATTTGCAGCTGCTTCCCAGTGCTAGCATCACTGCCTCAGATCATCAAACATTAAACTCTCACAGGGGTGGTGACCCTACTATGACCTGTGCATGCGAGGGATCTAGATTGTGTGCTCCGTATGAGAAGCTAATGCCTGATGATCTGAGGTGGAGCTGAGACGGTGATGCTAGCACTGGGGAGCAGCTGCAAATACAGACTAACATTAGCCTCAGTGAGGTTTGACTACACAGAGACCATAATAAACCAACTGCTTGCAGACTCGTATCAAAACCCTATTGGTGAGAGGCCAGTGACAATTAAGTCGCATCTGCTGGCAGGCTTATAGTGGCAAGTGAGTTGATATACCTCAATTGCACAGCGGCATCTGATGGCAGGCTTTAAGCCCAAATGCGACATTCATTCTAGTCCATTCCATGGCCTGCTCATTTTTTAATTTACCACTTCTATCCACACCTCCTTCCCCTACTGCACACTTGTCTCAGTCATGGTTCTGGTAGGCCCACAAGCTAACCTTTGCCAAAATGAGTAAAAAAACGTTGCTGGAGAGCTTCTTTGAAAAGGAGGAAAGACCCAATGGTAAGACAGCAGAACACTCTAACACTGCCAATAAAAAGAAAGCTGCATTTAAAAGGAAATACCAAGAGTCCTTCTTAAATTATGGGTACACTCCAGTAGGTGATTAGGATTCTTCAAGCCCGCTCTGTATAGTATGTGGCTATCCAATGAAGCCATGAAATCTTAAAACTTGCTTCGCCACATGGAGACCACGCATCCTGTATTAAAAGACAAGCCTGTGGGGTTTTTCACAAGACAAAAATGTGAACACGAAGAACAGAAGCAATTACTGAAGGCTACCACTTCGTCAAATGTCTGCACTGAGAGCTTCATTATTAGTGGCTAATAACCACATTGCTAAAGCTAAGAAGCTCTTTACTATTGGTGAGGAGTTGATCCTGCCTGTCGCTAAAGATGTCTGTTGTGAACTTCTAGGAGAGGCTACTGTTCAAAAGGTGGCGAATGTTCCTCTTTCGGCTAGCATCATAACTAGATGAATTGATGAAATAGCAGAAGACATTGAGGCACAATAGTCTGGATTAATGAGTCAGTGTGATACGCAATCCAGGTTGACAAGTTTACTGATATTGACAATAATGCAACAATGCTTGTTTTTGTGCGATATATTTTTCAGGAGGATGTGCATGATGATATGTTAGGTGCACTTTTGTTGCCAGTCAACACCACAGCTGCAGAACTATTCAAGTCTTTGAATGATTACATATCAGGAAAACTAAAATGGTCATTTCGTGTCAGTGCACGGACGGAGTGACTGCCATGACCAGACAGCTTTCTGGTTTCACTGTTCAGATCAAGGTCGTCACTTCGGAATGTGAATCTACACACTGTGTCGTCCACAGAGAAATTCTGGCTCGCTGGAAAATGTCACCTGCACTTAACATTTAACAGGATGTGGTTTAAATTCTCAACCACATTAAAGTACATGCCCTCAACTCACATCTGTTCACACAGCTGTGAGATGGACGCAGAGCATACATGTCTCCTCTTATCCACAGAAGTGAGATGGCTTTCCAAAGGTAGATCACTGGCCAGAGCTTCCGATTTATGAGCCGCTCAAGATTTTTTAGGAAAAGTCACCAATGGCAGCACATTTCAGTGACACAGAATGGGTTGCAAAACTTGTTTACTCGTGTGACCTATTCAACCTGCTTAATCAACTCAATGTCACTTCAGGGAGAATGACAACTCTGTTCAAGTCAGCAGATAAAACGGCTGTATTTAAAGCCAAACTGGAATTATGGGGGCGATCAGTGAACACTGGGATTGACACGTTTCAAACATTAGCAGAGATTTTGAAAGAGACTGAGCCAGGGCCTTCTTTCTCCCAGGTGGTGCATGATCCACTATCTCAGCTTTCAAAAGAGTTTGAGTATTACTTCCCAACCACAAAAGACCCTTGAACTAGGAAGAAAGGGATCTGTGACCCATTTGTAAATAAGCAAGGTGAACAGTGCTAGAAGAGCATCAACTGCTTGAGATTACAAATGATGGTGGCCCTAAAAGCATGCTTGAGACAACTTCAAATCTCCATACATTCTGGACTAAAGCCAAGGCAGAATATCCTGAGATTTCCACAAAAGCACTGAAAACCCTGTGTCCATTTCCAACATCCTATCTTTGCGAAGCAGGGTTTTCTGCAGTGACAGCAACCAAAACGAGGTTACAGAGTAGACTGGACATAAGCAACACACTTTGGATGCCACTGTCTCCCATCACCCCCAGATGGGACCATCTAGTTTCAGGAAAACAAGCTCAGGGCTCCCACTGATTCTGCATCTTGGTGAGTTGTATAATTATTTCATTATATATTACAATGTAATAATAATAGAAACAACATGTACAATAAATGTATTGTGCTTGAATCATTCAGAAACCACCTTAGTCCAGGGAAAAATAGTCTTCCATAAAACTGGTCCCTGGTGCCAAAAAGATTGGGGACCACCTACACATAAAGATCACCAACATGACTCATGGTACCATCTCCAAACTTTGTGGCATTGATATTTGTTCACTATTGGTGACAATTCTTATACAATAGTTAAAATACTCAAACTTCCTGATACATTATTCTAAAATACCTATCAGTGAGCTCAAGGCATTTATACCACTCAAAATTTTATTACCCAACAGCAATGAATGATACTTGGCCTTAATCTTCATCTGCAAAACTAAAGGCATGTCATGGTACAAATAAACATGATTTTTAATTATCTAGCTCCTGAAACCTGACTTTTGTATTCAGTGCTACTCTGCATCTCTGAAAATGAACAAAGTACATTTAAACTTATTTTGTGGTTTCTGATAACTTTCTGAAATCATTTGTCAAAGCAGTTGAAAAACTGGATTCTCTGGTCTTCATAGCTGACCTCTCATGGCCTTTTTCAAATTCCCAAAGTTAATCCTTCTGTAGGAGGCACAAGGACCACAGGATTCTTCCTCAACCGTGCTTTGCTTACCGTGACTTCAGGAGAGGGTGCTTGAGACAGTATTAAGCCTATTAATGCCTAATCCTCACCGAAGACTCTAATGGCAGAAATTACAGACTGCAGACTGTAAACCTGGATCTTGCCCCTAAATTTTTGTTTACAATAGATTAAACTTAAAAAAAAAAAAAAAGTTGTGAACACTAAACGATCTGGAGAATGTCTCAAAAAATCTGAAGACCTGGTAACACTGGACTCATCTTCTCACTGGACAACCGCAAGAGCTAGAAGTCTTTTTCTTCTTTAGATATAAAGGCGTCCCACTCCACACATTCTAATATCACCACTCTCTTTTGGTTTACTTATAGTATGCTTCATAAGCCGCATTCTAAGAATAAATCAACACAATCACAAATTACAGACATTTTCCTTTGAAACTAAGAACACAGATGACCCAACTTCTGCAAGGTTAGGAATCTTTTTGAAGGCCAAAGATGATATAAAATGAAAGAGAAATGAAACAAATGAATCTCTGTAACCAGGTGGTAACATAATCACATAGCAAGGAACAAGGCCATGTAACTTTCTCAGTAATTTGACTCTATAACTATAGTGAAATATACCCGAAGAACAACAATAAAAACTTTTTTAGTAATCACATTGTTAGTGGTAGTGCTGGCATCATCACTGAGACTATTTTGTATTTATATAACGTGAGGGAAAAAAAATGAGTAATCATGTTGGTTTTTAGCGTGGGAGAAAGACGATAAAGATATAACATCAAAGAAGAAAAGTCTTTGGGTCATTTAATTTGATTTTTGAGTATAAATGAACTCATGATTTTTTTTTTTTTTGAAAAAACTTATTTCCTAGTTCTAATCACAGAAAAGGCCTAGAAACAATGACTAACTCAGTAGCAATAAGCAATTTAAGTGCCCAGATTGTGATCACCAAATGCCTTTCCCACTTAAAGGCTTCTTAGAAAAAGGGCTATTTCCTGGTCTGGGGCAAAAATATACGAGATATGTGTGGACAAACTGTCTTACCAGATGTAGAAAACAATCAAAGATGCCTCAAATGGAGTACCATCATTAAGGTACTCCAACTGGCCAAAGATGAGTCAATCAATAAATTATACATGCTACAAAATGCATGGATATTGAAAACATTATGAAAAGTAACAGAAGTCAGTCAAAAGATACCACATATTGTATGATTCCATTTATATGAAATACTGAGGCTAGGAAAACCTATAGAGTAGATTAGTGGTTGCCTAGGGTTGAAGGCAGGGTAGCAAAAGGACTATGAATGGGTACAGTGTTTCTTTTCGGGGTGATGGAAATGTTTCAAACTTATTAGATCTTGGTCACGGTTGCACAACTCTGTGAACATACTACAAATCACGAAACTGTACACTTTAAACAGGTGAATTCTATGGTCTGTAAATTATAACTCCATAAAGCTGTATGCCAAAAACCAACCACACTGGACTGAACCACAATTATGTTCTAATCAATCTTTATTGGTCATTTTGTAGGATGCCAGGAATCCAACTCATTGTTTTGAAAAATGGAAAGTATTGAGCATTTATCCTGCCTTTCATGTATATTAGCTATCTAGGTAACCAAAGAGATGAGGTGAAATTTCTCTTTATGGAAGAATTACAATTAACTAATTAAAGAAAAGATTACCATTTTGCAATCCTAAATAAAATAATGGATCTAGTCAACCAGACATTCGGGGCTTTCTGAAGAAGTGTACACCACCATCTACAAAGCAGTCTGGCAAAAACAAAACCACGGAGAACCTACAGATAAAAAAAGGCTAGAGAGGTTTTTTCCAACAATGGCGATGTAAGGACCTTACGGATCCTGATTCAAACAAAACTAATTAATAGAAAAAACTGAACAGATTGGTATTTGCTGTTAAGGATTTGTTTTTTAAAATTTTAGGTGTGATGATACTGTAGTTATGTTTTTAAAAATTAAGAGTCTTTATAAAATGATTATGTCTGAGATTTGCTTTAAAATAGGAATGGGAAAAAAACATAGGTAAAACATTAGTCACAGCTAATAATTGTTGAAGTTGAGAAGAATACATGGAAGTCTATTTTGCCATTTTCTCTCATTTTACATATATTTGATATTTTCTCCAATAAAGCTTTAAAAAGGACAATAATTTTACTAATTCTGTACATTAACGGAATTACTGCATTTCACAAATTCAAACATAATGATGTCTCTCACTATATTACGTCCCTGAAATCCAGACACATCTTACAGGGAATGGTGTATCAGTTTCATTGAAAATGTTTCTTCTCAGTGATGTCTTTGAAAAATGAATACGTAAGCTTACGAACACATCTAGATATCTATTTCTCCTTAGCTAACTCATTATTTGCATTGTACCTGGAAAGGAAAATTAAAAAAAAAAAAGATCCAGCTCTTGGCTATCTGAATTTTCTTACTTGCTTGGGAATAATTATTATAGTGAAAGAAGTATTAAAATAATATTTTAGCCAATATAAAAATGAACTTAGTCCCCAAATTAGCATTAGAAAGGGCTTGGGAAGCATGGGGCAAAAGTCTACCTAAAGGGGGAGGGGGGCAGGGAGAAACTGCTGTAGTTATTCCGCCAAGGCTAAAAAATATAGTGAAAATGAACTCTAGTTGACGAGCCTATCATTCCTTCGTTTTAAAAAAGGGAGTTCCTAAGCACCCACCACTTCAGCATGTCAACAGGTTACTCACTTCAAGTAATCTAAAGTAGTAGAAACACTAACGTAAATAAAATTTACTAACATATATAAACTTACTGAGGAAGAAAAAAGGATAAGAAAGTATTTCTGACAAGCAAAACTAGAAATGCAATTTTGTAGGCATGTACTTTAATGGAATCACACACAACTAAAAATGCAAGTTTTTTAAAGATACAACAGTTTAATTGAAAATTTCAAAGGTAAAAGAAATTTTTAAAAAAGCAAAGGAAAAGACAGATTAGCTACATTTAAAAAAATGTCAATTTATATCAAAAACACTATAAATGAAACTTGAAAGGCTAACAAGCTGAGAAATACAAATGTGCCATATGAAAAAAGGTATATTCTAAATAGCTCTTAAGATCCAGAAAATAATCAATAATCTAATATAAATAATGGGCAAAAAATAGGAGGTAAAAAAAAACATATATATGTATATTTATCCCCCAATGGTCAATTTTGTTGATAATAAACTAAATTAAAACAAAGCAACTTATAGATCACTGGATTTGGGAAACTGTTTAAAATAATAGTGCCCAGTTCTGCTGGCAAAGCAAGAGATGAAAAAGTATTCCCAATACTGGAGCAATCCTTTATTAATCTCTCTCAAGTGTCACCTTCTCAATGTGGCCTGACTCACCCTATTTAAAACTGCATCCCGAGCCCCCAAATTCTTAACACCCCCTTACCTTCCTCTCTCTTTTCTACCTTATCACCTACCATACCATGTAATTAACTTATGTCTATTCCTTATTCTCCGTCTCACCCCATTACAATAAAGCTCCCAAGGAGAGGAATATATATTTTTTCACTGATGTGTCATAAGGATGGAAAACTACTTGGGACATGGTAGATATTCAAAACTATTTGTTTAGTTAGTGAATGGAGTTAAACTGGTTAACTCTTTCCTAAGAAAAACTTTGACAACATGAATTAAAAATATTTAAAATGTACACACCAGTAATATCACTTCCAAGAACTTATCCTAAGGAAATAATCACTGTTGTGAGTGAGCAATGTTTATCCAAAAGATTACTCATTGTAACTGTGAATTGTGAAAAACTGGGAACAGCCTACAATGGAACACTTAAAACAATGCGGAATATTTAACGCTATAAAAAATGTTCATGATGTTAACTGGGAAAAGTGTACCCAATGATTCAATTTTTGTCCTAAAAAGTATATACTTGCTTATTAAGAGGAACCAAAATAAATGATGATATATCCATTTAATGGAACAGTAGATAAAGCTACTCTCTTTATCCTAATGTGGAACCATTTCTAAGACCCAGTGAAGAAAACAGGCCTTAAACAAGATAGTAAGGCTCCACTATGCGGAACTGACAAAGAACGAAGGTACATCGTAAAAAACATCCAATACCATTTAATTTTTAAAATTGTTTCAAATTTATGTACTTTTTACTGGATAAAAATATTGGAAATTTTAAAGGTATTTTCTCTTCCAAATATTCAACATAACAATCACACTTTGGGAAATTCGAGAAATAAAACCATCTTCCTTCTGACTCCATAGCTTAGTGTACTAGAATGAGCAAAAGCACTCCTCCAGCTTAAATGATTTCACTACGAAATTTATACTAACCCTATACAGTTCATTTAACTGCAAATAAAGTGAAAAATTTCTGTCCAAATTAACTTCCTAAGCTAAGTAATAAAATTATTAGACATGAAATCTATTCTGGAATTATGTTCCATAGAAACAATTTCAAAAGCAGACATATAAAAGCTTATGACAAACAGATAAAAGCATGGCTATGGGTATACACATATTGAAAAATGCTCAAAGGGAGATAGAGCATTGTGCTCTTTTAGACACAGAGCCAGTGGGCCACGAAAGGGTACCCAAACACCAGGCATCCTGAGGTTCCTTATTCAGGAACCTCAGTTCACTTAGCTTGTACCTTATTTGTCCTCAGACACACTGGAAGAAATTATCACTTGGAGACAGCAGTGGTTAGTACCCAGGGCTTTGGGGTATGTCAGACCTCAGATGGAATCCTAACTTTACAATTTTATAGGGGGGTAACCTGACAAATCTCAATGTCCTTCTCAGTAAAGTAAAATACTGATTATCACCAACAGATTAAGGTTAGTAAGAATACAGTGTCTGAAAAAGTGAAAAGGAGAAAGAATTCAAATAAGACAATTAAAAATCCCTAAAGTAAAATCTTTCAACACAGTGAAAAGACCCAGAGGAAACATCCTAAAGAGCAGTGAGCTGGAAGACAGGAGCACTGAATTTCAGTTTTGACCCTGCTACAACCAGCTCCAGCTCCATAGGCATATTATTTCATATATGTAGGTCCTAGTTTTAAGATCTACAAAATCAGGGGATTGAAAATCCTTTCTACCTGGTACCACACCATGACTACCTTACCAGAATGCTAACTACTGTTGTACTTTCAAATTTCTAAAATTTTCCATTTAAATGCTTGGTTTTTGTAACTTCAGGTCCTGATCAGTTTTCACTATGACTGTGCTACCAGACATGAGAACATATTAGACTGTTTCCTTAGCTGAATTATCCAAGGTCAGATTGCTAAAAAGTAACAAAATTAAAATTCAAACCTAATTCTCACCAAACTCTATGGCATGCTTCTTCCTCTGCTGCCTGACTAACCTGGTAGTTAACAGCTCACCTTTGCAAAATGACTGGAAGTCAGGAAGGAGTCAAGGAACTTGACTCAGGTGGGGCCTGAACTTGTGACACAATACTCTAACTTAATTAGACATTTCAGCTACTTAAGAGGAGGGTGGAGAAACAAAAGAAAAGGTAAAATTATCAAGAAAATTAATGTTAATTGAAGACAAAACAAGTAAATAGAGTTGGTTTATTCACACATATTTGCAAGAGTTAAAGCTGCCTCAAGTAAAATATTTAGCAAAATAAGTGCTAGATTATCTGGACTATTCACTTGCTTTTGTGCAAGCATGGCAATAATTAAGAACACAACTCTAGTTTACTCGCAGTAGTGAATGGAGAAGTAACAGATAATGCAAAGTACAAATATTCAGCTTTAGAAATAGGCATATGGTCTAAATAGATAATCCAAAGTGATGAATATCTGTGTTAAAAGTATATAGTCACCTATATTATGCCCACCTCCGAATCAGAGGTCTATTCTGGCTGATATCAATTTCCATGTGGAGACACCAGGACAAATGACTCCTAAATAATACAGTGAATAATAAAATCACCTCCTCCTTACATCAGCAAAAAATATAACATTCATATCAGGTCCATAGGGAATAACAAAACTAACGCACAAAAAGAAAATGAGTAACATTTAAATTTGCACTGCACACTAAAACCAGGTTAGCTCCTTGCTGTTTCCATTAAACCAATCTGGAATTAAAAACTGGTTTTCAAATAATCTATACATGGATAATCAAGAAGCGTGCGCACACAGACACAGACACACACACACACATACACACAAACTCACAATTAAATGTGTTACCAAACCCTTTACAAAATAAAAAAATTCGTAAGACAGCTGATAGAAATGGAGCAAGAGGTCAGGTCACCTACCACTTTTTTAGCTCTATGGAACAGAAGTCATTATGTGCTCTCCGCAAACATTAAGTAGGCACAAAAACACCATACACCCTTATCGAGTATTGTCATTCAGAGAAGTAACCTAGGAAAGCCTCTAAAACGCATTTCATCAGCTCACAAATTCGATGATATACAACTCGACATAACTACATCAAGTAAATGGAAGTGTCAAGAAAATAATGCACTCTGAACACAAACTGTCTAAAAGAAATTTTCAAGTCCCTTTGCAATTCAACTGTACAAGATAAAAATTCTTTAGAGTAAGCCTCACTTGCAGAAGCCCTCTACTGGGCGTTTCTGTTCAGCCGCGTGCAACTTTTATGTTTCCCACAATAGCGTTAAACCATGGTCATGCATCCTGCTGGTAAAACCGGACATGTGGCACTCAATATTACCAAACCAGAATCACCAACACTGTCGGCTAAAGAAAGAACTTTCCCGTCACTACTGTGATGCCCACTCCAGAAGGTACCTGCTTTCAGGGTGAGGACTCGATTTAAAAAGCGAAGCAGTAAGAGAAACAGGCTCTGCACACAGTGCTCTGAGTGCACAACTGCAGGCTCCGCAGGAAGTTAACCAAGCCAGTGTAAAGCCAGCTCCATGCCCTCCTCTAATAAAAGGGGGCATGGAGCTGGCAGACCAAAATTCGGCAAGTTCATTCAAGGATTCCCTAAAGGCCTACCGTGCAGACAGACGTAGGAGGGAAGACGCTGGGAAGGAGGTAGGAAAGAGAGACCAGAGTTCATGGGGAGGCTGATAGCGATCCACCAGCCCCGCTGGGAGGCCCCAACTAGGGGAGCTTGTGCCTCCTCTCTGGAGTTGGGGAGATAGTGACCAGAGGGCCTCTGGTCCTCCTCCAGCAGTCCTGTACAGCAGACCTGCGGCTCACACCCAGGCCTGGCCTTCAGCAACGCCCGCTGCCTTCCACACGGTTCACGGGGAGCGACCCTCCAAGGCCACCGCGAAGCCACGCGGCCGGGGCCGCGGGGTGGTGCCCGAACCGGGTGCACGCTCGAGACGTGAAACCAGAGAAGAGGTGCGGGAGGAAATCCAAAGGATAGGACGTTGGGGTTCAAGACTCACTTCCTTTGGGCTTTGTCCTTCTTGGCCTTGGTCCTTTTCTTTCGGGCCTGGAGCGCAAGCACTGCAGGAGAGAGGGATGGATGAAGGGCGACGGCGGAGGAAAGGAGGCGACCGAGGTGAGGGTGGGGACCCGGCAGGGCCGCGAGGCCCCGGGGCCCGGCCTGCCTGGGCCGCGGCTCCCAGGTGGGCGCCGGGGCTGGGGCGAGGCGGCCGGCCAGGGGGCCGGCGGCCCACGGGGCACCGAGCAGCGCCCAGGCGCGGAGCGCCGGAGGGGGCCGGGGTCGGGTAGGGGGCCCGGCTCGCCCGCCGAGGGCGGGGCCCTGCGGCGGCCCCAAGGCGCTGGACGGCCCGGCGGGGCCCGAGGGGTGATGAGTGCCAGCGCGGAAGGACGCCCGGGCTGAGGGGCGCGGACCGGCGGCCCCGGGCCGGGGGTTGCGCGGCGGCGCCACCTCCGTGCAGGCGACCGGACCGCGGCGGTTGAGGCGCAGCTCCGGCCGATGACCCGGGCCTCGCCCCGGCGGCCGTTGCCCCTCGTGGCGAAGGCCGCTCCACCGCTCACCTTTCCGCTCCATGGCGAGACCGGTAACCGCCAGGCGCCTGCGCACTCCACTGGCGGGGACTCCCGCTCCCGCCGCGGCCCCGGCCCCGGCCCGCGCAGCCCCGCCCCCAGCCCGCGCAGCCCCGCCCCCAGCCCCGCGCAGCCCCGCCCCAGGCCCCGCCCCCGACGGCGTGCGCCTGCGCGCTGAGCGCGGGGCCTACCACCTGCTCCCGGGGAGGGGGGGGCGGCGAGGAACGGGAGCCGGGGGTGCGGGGGCGAGGCCCGGGAGAACGCCGAACGCGAGTGGCGGAGAGGTGTCTGCGAACCCGGCCTGGAAGGCGGGCGGGGTCGGGGCCGTTCTGCTTGCCGGGCGGTCGCCCCTTGGGGAAGGCGCAGAGCGCGGCTCCCTGCGGACCGAGTCAGAGCTGGTATTGGCCTCAGTTTCCTGATCCGCCAAATGGGTTCATCGGGCGTGCCCCGGTCCCCGCGTTCACGCTAGCGAGAGGGCCGACTGCGGGGCCACGTAAAGGACACGAGGGGAGAAAGGACGAGAACGAGAAGGAGGTGGGAGCCGCACAGGAGAAAGACTGCAAGGCGGAAACCTGGGGCCCCGTCGTTCCCGAAGAAGTGGAAGCTGTAAAAGTGAATTTCCTCTTAAAGTGTCCAGCTTAAATCCTGACCATAAAGAAAGGGGGAGAATAAATGCTTTCTCATTTCATCACTTTATCATCTTTTCAGCACATGATAAACACGGCTGTCTTTATAGGATGCTTTCATGCTCTCCTAAGTGTATTATCCCATTCGATACTTATGGCAACTTCAAGGCAAGATAGTTATTACCTCCGCGATACAAAGAAATGGAAACTTGGAGGGGTTATGTACTCAGAATTTTAGGGTCCCAACCTAGTGTTTCCATCATGGAACCCTTGTTGTAAAGCAGAGGTCGCAAAGTTGATGGGGTAGACTGTAAACGTTGGGGCTTGTGGGCCCCATCTCTTTGTCAACTACTCAACTCTGCCAAAACCAGTCATGGAAAGTAGGGACTGTCCGTATTCCAACAAAGCTTTATTTATGGCCCCGAAATTTGAATTTTACGTAATTTTAACAAAGGGTTATTCTGTTGATCTTTTTTCAATTATTTCAACCTTTGTTGGCTCAGGCCTTAGTTTGCCTTTTACGACAGAACATTGTAAAAGCTCTGTTGCGGGACAGGGTGGAAGTCTGAAGACCCGTACCCTAAAAAATAGTTAGACTCTAGTGGGGAACATGGACAAGTCATTTACTGGCTGAGAGAGGAAGATGAAGGTACAGTAGTAATGCACAAGTCAAGCATGGAAGCTTGGGAGGGACTCTTGAGCAAAGTAAATAACTAGGTCCAGTTAGGGAGGAGGCAGCTTTTGAGCTAGGTCTTGGGAAACATGTAAGACTTCTATAGGTGGAGAAGGAGCTGTCAGGCATTCTTGAATGAGAAAATCAATTGAACTTGGAAATTTATGGGCAGGGGCTAGAAATGGCAATGACGGAAGGGATGAAATGGAATGTGAGGCTGGAAATGTAAGTTTGCCAAATTTGAAATTTTGATGATATCTGTTACATGGAACCTGAATGATAGCATGCTGGGCATATTTCAAAAAAGGACAGCGCCTGTTGGCCAAGTAAAATTGCAACCAATTTTCTTCCTACTCTCTACTTGAGAACAATAGAGGTGTTGCAGCAGACACTGAAACCCTGGTGTCTGAGGGTTCTGCAAGCTCAGGAAAACCACATTCAGTTTAGGAAAGACGGGAGAGAGCTAGCTGATGGCTGACAAAATTCCCAGGATAGGGAAATTACTTTCTGTCAGAAAGTAAACTCTATGAGGCTTTTCCTTGATGTATCATCCCCTGTGTCTTCCACAGTGTCCAACATTTAGTAAATGCTCAAATATGTGCCTAATCAAAGAATAAATGATATACAATTTATGGGAAGTGTCTGGACAAGGGAGAAAACACTGAAAGGAACAACAAGAGAGCTGTGCTAAAATGGGCTAAGGCAGATTCATCAGGAAATAAGTTTAGCTTGGCATGAATCATTCATACCTATTCTGACTCTGAGTGACTATTGCTTCTCTAAGAACTTAGTAACCATCTGTTTAAAAACTCATCTGAGAATTTTTCCAGAATTGATGTCAAGCTCACTAGACAAAGTTCCCAGAATTAACTATTTCTCTCTCTTTTTATTTTTCCTATCTGTTTCCTCCTAGTCTCCTAGCATGCTACGGTTCTCCACACTTTTAATAAAAATCTCTATCGTTGTTTATATAAGCTGGTTTGTATTTGCTCACTATTCTAAAGCCTATACCTTTGTGTGTGTGTGCTTCTGGCTTTACACGTAACCTCAGAAACCACTTTCACTCCCACCCCTTCAATTTCACAGGGCTTGTTCTATTCTGGACTTTGCCTTCCCAGAAGTTATTCTTAAAAGTGGTCACCAATATATTATTTGGTATTCATTCTCAGTTACATGTGCCTCTCCCAAAACTGTTTCCTGCAAGTACTTTTAAAAGTAGAATTATTCAGAGACCATGAGCCATTGTCTATGGGCAATGTCAGAATTGAATTTCTGAAAAGATCCCAATTGCCTTGAGCTAACTTACTTGTTAAGACTTCCCTGGGAGCTTCCCTAATGGTTCTTTGAAATTTTTGAAATCTGAGCACCTAAAGTGTAGGATTTATGTTTATTCACACTCATTACTCTCTGTTTTGATTACTATAAACTCAACACTTTGCCAAAGTTTTGATCTGAATCAAACCCAAAGTATCACTTCCCCTTATGGCCTGCCCTATGTCTTGTGAGATGAAATGGACAACAGAAGAAAGGGAAAATATATAGATACTTTATTTTGAATGACATAAGATTCCCAGTAGATGTCTGCCTAATTGGAGTACCCAAGTAGAACTTTATTTTGCCCTTTTGATAGTTTTATGAACTATTTTGGGGAAATATAATTCTAGGCTTGAGTATCAGGAAACACATGGCACATTCAACAGACTAATTAAAGAGAATCGAATAAGGAAATTGAGGTGTGGGTAGGGTTAAGGGAAACTAACAAGGGATGATAAGGCATCCAGGGATTAACAGCAGGAGTCTTACTACCTCCACGCCTTAAGGGACAAGGGATGGTGATGTTTTAAGACTCCAACAAGAGCTTGTATGAGTCTGCTAGGGTTGCCAAAGTACCACAGACTGGGTGGAAGTCTGAAATCAAGGTGTCAACAGGGTTCGTTCCTTCTGAGGACTGTGAAAGAAGGATCTGCTCTCTTTCCTTGACTTGTAGATGACTGTCTTCTCCGTATCTCTTCATATCATTTTCCTTTTTTGTATGTTTCAATTTGTGTCCTAATTTCCTCATTTCATAAAGGCATCAGTCATTTCGGATTAGGGCTCATTCTGATGACCTCATTTTAACTTGATTTCCTCTATAAAGACCATACCTCCAAATAAGGTCACCTTCTGAGGTACTAGGGGTTGGACTCCAATATATCTTTTTTAGAGGGTACACAATTTAAACCATAATAGAATAGAGCTATCTGGGTAAGAAAGGGCAGCTGTGAGCTTTGATAAAGGGATATAAACATGGCCCAGCAGGGAAATAAATACCCAACTTCTTTTTCCTCTCATTCTGTCAGGCTAATGCCTCCCGTTGACAAAACTCAAGTGGAAGAAGAATGCCTGGGTGATGCATTCCATGCAAACCAGCCTCCTAGAGCATAGGGCAGGGTGGAGAAGGGTGGCAAGTAACTATGGAGGGGCAAACAGAGACTATCAAGCACAGCCTGTCTGGGCAGTCTGTAGGATACACCCAAAGCAGCTAGTACTTTCCAAGCGAGTAAGCCAGCTTCTTGGGCTCCCTGATCCCTGGAGAGGCTTGAGAACAGAAGCTGCTTAGAATTAACTCCCTTTCTGGCTTTGTCCTATAAAAGCTTAAGCTTCACAAAGAAATTGTGCTGGAGTAAAGTGTTGGGGCCAGTAGGTGGATTAGATAAAATACTAAAAGCCTTGGCTTGGTGGGATAAGAAACTATGTAAGTTCTCTGAGCTCTCAACTCTCTGTCTTTTTGGATGCTCTGGCCATGCGTGAAGGTTGGAGGAGGAGAGGAGATTATCTAGCAACGAGGTGGTTTCAGAGATTGGTGGTTCCTAAGGCAGGAAGGGCTCTTGCTCTGCTCCCTGGAAGTGCTCTGGGGAGGCAGCAAGGTGTTGCAAACTGACCTAAGCTGAACATGTCCAACCCGTAGTTCTTTTTCATTAGTAACGATCCCTGCCAGAGAAGATTGAAGTGATGAGGATTTGTCTACTGCACATCTTCACTCCTGGGATATAAAGAAAACAAGATGCAGGCTAAAATCTGCTCCCGCACCCACGACATTTGTTAAACATTAGCAGGCAGGCACACAAACAGCTCCAGTGACTTCTGTAAGTTTGATGGGGTTTCTCTGTCTTTTTGGATGCTCTGGTCACAGCATGAAAGAAAGGTTTACTCAGGGCAGGGACAACAGTACCCTAGAGTCAGGACTCTGTCACCCACATAGTGGGCATCAGGCAACCAGAGAGGGAGTTCCGCTTATATTTTGTTATGCTGTTCCAATCCTGATGAATGTCGGAGGTGTTATCAGAAACAGGTTTTCACCGCTGAAACAAGTTGGTTGTTAATTTGTGTAATGGATGTTATAAAAGAGCTATCATTGGTGAAATATGTGGTATTCAGTTACTCTGAACCGCTTTGTTGAAGCTACCATCTGACGAATGCCCACTAACCACTCCTGACGCCGGACTTACTGATTAGAACTCTAGCAGCACCGGGGTGTAACTTCCAGTAACTGACACCTACAAATGGTAACCTGTCTCTGCCAAAAGTTTTAATGTGCCCAAATATTTTATTTTGAAAAAGTATATTTTCATATATACTGGCTCCCCTTCCCGCCCCCCATCCCCCCAAATAAATAAAATGCAGCAGCAGCAATTGGGAGCCTAATACTAGGGGAATGGTTAAGAAAGTGTTACACCATGTCTGTGTGAGTTGATAAAACAGGGACATGGAGCCTATCTAAGGTTCTGGAGGTACCAGAAGAGCTTTCTTAAACCTTTTCACCTAGAATATGTCTTTCTTGCCTTGATTTCAAGGAAATTACAAATGGCATGAGATGCGGTACCCCTAAGAGGCTGCCAAGCCAGGAAGATCCTGCACTATATTTGACATGTTCAAAAAACTATACGGACTTGGACAATAAAAATAACAGACTGAGGATTAAAAGTTTTTTCCCTGTTTTCTGAGCAGTGCACAAACCTCCTACACTTTTCTGCAACCCTAAGGAGAGGAGTGCCATAATGATTAGGATTTAATTTCCCCAGTTTGGCAATCTCAGGGTCAGAGCAAAGACAATTTAGAAAATATGTCAAAATAGTATACATGTTTGATTTTTGATTTCTACCCTGCTATGTACTGTTGAACCCATTTTCCTTTTTCTTCTTTTGGATGTTTTCCACTATGTTCACTTACGACAAAAATCTGTTTAGTATCCACAGCAGGCCAGGCATTAGACTAAGGGTTGTGAAAAGCAGAGAAGAAAAAAATCATAGGCCTTGCTTTGCAGGACTTAATAGCTAACTCTTACATATTAATTACTGTCTACTAGACACTGTTGTCCCTCAACCCTCAGTCTATGAGGTAGGTACTATTATTATCACATGTTTGACAGATGAGGAAACCAAGGCACAAGCAAAGTCACACAAACTAGTAAGAGGCAGGATTTGGAATCTGGGCAGCCAGGCTCTCAAATTCATACACTTAACCATACACCATATCACCTGTCTAGTTTAGTGGGGGGATGGACACATAAGTAAATAAGTACAATGCACAACAGTAGGTGCACAAAGTAGCACAGCAGCACAAAAAGATGACCACTTAGCTCAGGATTTGAAGAGGGGAGAGGAGAGAATGGCATTGCCTGAGTGAGACGACACCTGGCTCATGTTGGAAAGCATGAATAAGAATCAATGTGGAACAGAGAGAAGAAAGAAAACTCCAGCCAGAGAAGACAGTGTAGTATGTACAGAGAACCATAAATGCTTACTCACTGGAGAATAAAATGCAAGGAGGGAGATGGGAGATAATTTGCTCCACAAACGTTTCTTGGGCCCCTTCTATGTGTAGGCATGGTGCTTGGTGCTGGGGGTATTGCAGGGACAGAACATCTAAGGAACCTGAGCGTGAGCTTTCAAACATTCTGCTTCCTTACTCACTAAAGTAACTGTTTGGAACTACCCACCCATGCAAAACACTCAATAAACTAGAAATAGAAGGGAATTTTCTCAAACTGGTAAAGAACATCTATGAAAAACCTACAGCTAACATCATATTCAATGGTGAAAGACTACATGCCTTCCCCCCGAAGAACAGGAATAAGACAAGAATGTCCACTCTCACTGTTTCTATTTAGTATTGTACTGGAGGTTCTAGCCAGGGTCATTAGGCAAGAAAATTGTATAAAAGGCCTACAAATTGGAAAGGAAATTGACACTTAAAATAAAAGCGTTACATCACAGTTTTGAATGCCATCCAATGGAATTTAAATACAATAGCAATTCAGTACCAACCATCACCCAATTATATATGTAAAATAAGCAAAATCACTTTAACCATAAGAAATTTCACATTTTTCTCTCTTCTCCTTGAACTTGTATTTCCATTCCATTTTCTTCTCACAGAAGTTTATCCTCAGGTAATGTAATTTTATGCTTGATAGTCTATCGTACTTCTCCATCACAGAAATGTGCATTTACACTGATATTTAATTTGTAAAAATATTTCCTGAAATTGTCATTATCTAAGAACTTTCTTACCTATCATTGCAAGTATTCTTATTCTTAATCATGGCATGATTAATCGAAATAACTTATAGCATCATTTTTTGATAAACGAAATTTCATTGCAGATTTATCTCAGTGAAGTGTTAGGTACTTTTTCTTAAGGAGTCCTGCGTTGTTCTACTCCTGTTTTTTTTTTGTCAGTGGCTGAGAAAACTTGTTCACATAAAATAAGTAGAAGCTAATGGAAAGGGTTTTGCTGTAGCAATACCATTCAGTTGTTTCTGAAACTCTTTCCAAATAATGTGCCAAAAATCACATTGTAATCATTCTAAAACTTATTTTAATGACCCATCAACTGACAACTTCAGGAGGTCCTTATTCAATTTCTTTGAAAACAAATGATTGGAAACTATCTGACTTGCAAAAAGATGTGTTACCTGATAATTAAGTTTACTTTCTCAATCCAGTTGCCAGTATTTCAATACGTCCCTTTGTTTGGACCCCTATGAGGTTTATGTGACCCCTGGCAGGGAACCTGAGAATGATTCTTTGGGAAGGGAGAGAGGCCTTCGTTTTCGTTTTTGTTTGTGTACCCCACCACTCCATGGAGTGACAGTGACTTTTGTTCACCACTATATTTCCAGGACCTAGAAAGGTGCCAGACCTAGTAGGTGCTCAGTGAATATTTGTGGGATGTTATGAAGGAATGTAAAACCCACAGGTGTCAGGGTATATGCCTAGGGGGCAAGGAGAGGAGGCAGAGGCACAGAGGCATCCAGTGTACTTATTTGGGTTTTTCAGTTCAAAAGTACCTAAAGGCCACCTTTTTCCAAACTGAAGCAGCACTGAGTAGAGGAAAGGCCCGATATATGGCATCTAACCTGGGTTTGAATTCTGACATTGACAGTGAATAACTGTGACTTTGGGCAAACTCTTGGTCTTAGATTCTTACCCTGGACAAAAAAGATAATGGTCCCCTCTTCCAAGAGAGGTATTAGAGGAAGTAATGATGAAATATGATAATGCCTGTAAAGTACCTGACCATCACATAAACTCAGGAAGTATGAATTGCCCTTTATTTGAACCCTGCTTCTTTTCCTTTTGATGGCACCACCCTTCCCTCTTACTAGGTCAGAAATTTGCACTATTGAACTCATAACTTCTACAGATGCTAAGCAGTAGATAAATTGGTAGAGTTAGAGGCTTCAGGTGGAATTTAGGGTAGAGGAACCTCTTGTACCTTGGATTCTTCAACTAGAAAACAGGAGTAGGGTTGTTGTGCAGAATAATGTGTTGACTTTTGTGTAGAAGAGAGACTGGCACACAATAAAGGGCTAATAAATATTATTTTGGTTTGCCTGTAGACCACTGATAAAAATACATTTGTTATCTGGAAGAGAAGGGGCACCCTAGGGTATTAGTGGAGTGGGAGAGCAGAGAGATCTTCTCAGTTGCTCTGTCTGCCATGCACCATTTATAAGATGTATTAAGATATCACAGAGAATCAGATTCTACCAGAGAAATGAAAAATAGTGGGCAATTTTCATTGGGTGTAGCAAGTTAAGGACACCATGAGTATCTGTGGCCAGAGGAACCACACATTTCCTTTAAAGCTCCCGTCCCTCTGAAGCCCTTTTAAAGGGATCCTGCACCTCCAAAGCCCCACTTGCTATTGGCTACAATCTTAAATCAATGGATAAAGTGTGTGTATGTGGGGGAAATGTGGGATAACTTCAAATACAGGTGTCAGAATGTCTTCTTTCATGGAGGAGGAAGCTGTGGTGAAAATGTGGACATGAATTCCAGCAGATGTTTATCTGTCAAAGAGAGAAACATCAGTATAGGAGATTCGGCTCCTCAGCAACAAAGCAGTTTCTTTGGAGAAAATTTAAACTCTTCAAATAATTCTACAAGGAGAAACCAAAATGCTGCCACTGAAATTCCTCAGATTGTTGAAATAGGCATTGACACGGATAATGATTCATCTCACCCCAGGAACAAGACTTACAAAAGGAGCCTCCTCCTCTTGATGTGCTCCATGGGGTGAGAAGAAAAAACATTCCTGTTCTACAAACACGTGGAATTCACTGGATGCTGATAAAAAGTTTAATAGGACTTGAAGTGGATGTCAAAGGAGAGGTTATATGATGTAAGCTCCATACATGATAAGAACAGCATTTCCAGTACAGCTGTAGGAAGTCACTATTTAAGACAGAGGCTGCAGTATACTCAGGGCTTATGTTTTTCCATGAGAACTTATGATGAACAATCAAAGCCCTCCTTTTTATAATAAAAGAAAAAAAATATCTCTGATAATGCTTGGGAAATGTCCTTTTCCTGCTGGCTCAAATTTAGTCCCCAAATGACATTTGATTAAATAGTGTATAGTCCCTATGAGCCCACAGTCAACATTTTTTTTGATACATTTGATCGATCCTTGGCTCCCACAGAAGATAAAGAAGATATGCTTAGAGAAAGAAGGCAGCTTAGTATTGAAGAAGGGAAGGAAGGGGTCGACCCTCTTCCAATACATAGATGCATATATTTGAAGCCACTGCACAAGTCAATTAATTCCATAAACTGGTTCCAAAGTTAACTCCTGGAATGACTGAAATAAGTGAGACAATTCTGATATTTCACAAGCTAATTGTGACTCATAAGAGGACACAACTACCCTGTGTTCGCAGTCACGTAGGCAGAAGCAAAGCCAGGTGTCTGAAGAGAGCCATGCCCATGTTAGTAGACAAGGAGCCTAGAAAGTCCATCCACAGATTGATTACATACACTGCCTCGTGCCTGACTTGCTTCAGATATAGGTTCTCCCTGTTACTGGGGAGTGATGGACTGTTACAAAGTGGAAGCCCTTCTTGAAGGGAAAGCTGAAGGTACATTTTTGCTCAGGGACTCTTTGTGAGCTTCTGTCACTATGACAGGTTCCTACATGCCCAAATTTAACAATGGAATCACAACTTTAGTTTTGACCGCTGTGTAGTTCATTCTTGCAATGTAACAGGACTCTTGGAACATTATAAAAATCTCAGTTCTTACATGTTTTTTTGAACCATTGCTCGCTGTGTCACTGAATAGGCCTTTCCATTTTAGCCTGTGATCTATCTGCTGTGAAGGAATCTGCAGATGCACTACATATGATGGAATTGATGGGCTCCCTTTACCGCCAATGCCACAAGATTTTTAGAAAGTGTGTTACTATAGACAATAAGTTAGCATTTGCTGAATGAGAACCAGTCAAGGCAAAGTGCTCTCCTGTCCTCAGAGGGCGTTAGCTAAATCTGCTTTTATGTGCATCGGACAGTATGCCGATAGCAGGCACACATATCTGTGTTAGTTTTTATTCAGTGCAATAAGTAAGCTTAGTGTTAGTATCTGTCAGGTGTGATTGGCTGTTAGATAAATGTGGTGTCTATTGAGACAACCTAGATAGAGACAATATTTTGCTGCGTTAGCTGTTTGGTTTTTAATGGCTGAAATAATTGAGTGAGACAACTCTGGGCATTTGCTGTGAAGAATTCTATTTCTTACTGAAGAACAAATTATTAATATCAAATGCATATTTAAACAGTGTGACTAATGTTTGAAATTATTATTTTTTTTCTAAGAAATTTTCTACAAACTTCTCAAAGTAGCAATGTGTAGTAACAATAAATCAAGCTTTGGAAGTCCAAAAAATAAAGACTGCCTTCATTTAAGACGAAAAAGAAAAAAGCAATTTTCTGGCCACGTGGCCTTAGTGCAGTTCATTTAAGTGTTGATATGGTTTATACTCAATCTCCCTGTCTCTTCTGAAAAAGGTACTGTCACACAAATCAGGTTTTCTAAATAGCAGTTCTTACAATTTTTGACTTATACAATTGGTAGAATTTTATTTAAAGACTGTGGGTATTATTCTTTTTTAAATGAGTGCTTTAACTTAAAACAGACATTTGGAATAGCAGCTGCACTGTAGTCCTGTGTGTGATTTTTAAAATTGACATGTACAGTCTAATTGTTGATTTATTAAAGTTGGATCTTTTCCTATCCCCATGATGAGTTTGTGAACTATGAAGAGAATGAGACTAGAAGATGTGATACAAGTTAGATAATAGTAACTACAGTGGTTGCTGATGTGGAGATTATTGTTAAACTATAATTAGTAATTTGAATGACAGTATTTATCTCTGTTGTAAACTCATAGCTGAATTGCTTGAGCACAATTTCTAGAATTTCAATGCAGTTGAAAATCTGAAACCTACATTACAGATTTAAAAGTTACTCTACAACCATTATATCTGTAAAAAACTTTACTTAGCATCTTTTTATCACTTAGAATAGTGTGCAACACTATGAGAGTGAGCTATTTTGCTTCTTTGTATTGAACTGAATTTACAATTTCATCTTAGACATTTTGCACTGAAGTAGTTAAATCCATTCTTGTGTCTTTTGGTTAATGTGCTCTGAACCACTGGTGAGCAAATGCTCCTTAGTTTCCTAACTTGCTGCCGTAGCATGTTACTTTACAACCCTATGGCTATTGCCCAGGCTACAAAAAAGAAAAGCTATGTTTGTATGCGACACTAACCCTTTGACTACTATTATATGTTTCCACTTGTTGTCTTGTTGTGCCTCTTTTGTGTGTGTGCTAGTAAAGTATATTTGGTGTTCTTGTAACAAAACCAAACAAATACAAAGAACTCTTCTGATACCCCCAGCAGTGGGTGAGGTAAAGTTCTGCCCTCCTTCTTTCCCTCAAAGATCTGCAATGTCTTGGAACAACACAGGGGATCATGTACTCAGTGTCACAGTCCCTGGGTTATATGCTATCTCCCCCTCCAGTCTGTAATGTCCTCCAGAGCAGGGAGTCATTCTGTAAAACCCCAGACAAGAATAAGTCTCAGCACACGGCAAGCACTGAAATGTTCCTTAAGCAAAAAACAAACAAACAAACAAAAACAAACAAACAAACAAAAACCAAACTACTGGAGGTAAACTACTGATATCACAGCTTGTCCAAGGACAGCCTGCCCTGAGACTGGAAGGGCAGCTGTGAACCAAGGCTTCCTAAAAATTGCAGAGGGTGAGGGAATGGCCATAGTTTCTGTCAACTTCCTGACAGTTCCTTAAGTTTATAAAATCTGAAAGGATGCTAAAAACAAACTTGTAGACCTGGCAGCTGCTTAGGGCTGGGGTCGGATGTGGGCAGCTGCCGGGCTTCTCAGGTTGTTTACCTTAAGCTCTTTGAGAACAAGAAACCCATGTTAGGATGGGTTGATTTCTCTTAGATTTAATCGAAGCCTCCCCCACCCCCAATTTGATGACGTTTAAAAAAGCTCTGTAACTTTGGGAGGGGAGAATCCCTCCATTACTATGACAAAGCTCATGTCATCTAGGAAAGCAAAGGAAGCACCCCCAGAATATTAACAGGATTTACCTCTGAGGAGTAGAAATACAGGAGATTCTCCCCCCAAGCTGATTTTTTGTGTTTTACAAATTTTTATTAAAGAACTAGTATTTTTATAATGAGAAACTTTAATTAAAAAAAATCTATATCATGAGCTCTAAAAGGTCTCCATCTGTAGATTTACAAAATAACACAAAATTAATTAAAGCATGAGGCTCTCTTGACTATGTTAAGGTCAATTTTCAGAGCATTGGATAGAGTATTTAGAAAGATTTTGTCCCAGTTTTGGGGAAAAATTAGCCCTGGACTAAATGCTGCTCTGTTCCACCTAACAAAGCATAACAATAATACTTGAAGTGATCAAATTATTTCCTGGTAGTTTAGTCATATCCCTGAACAAAACTCAAGAATATTTATAGGAATACAATCATACCCCATCCCCAACACAATAAAATTTACACATCTAGTACTATTGGTCCAGTGTCCGATAAAAGTTAACAAGTATGCAAGAAGCAGAAAAATATGACCTTAATGAGAAGAAAAATCTACCAGTTGAAGCTGAGCTAGAAAATACATTCATGACAGAATTAGTAGAAAAGATTAAAACTATAACCGTATTCCATTTACTTAAGAAACTAAGAAAATTTTGAACATGTTAAGGGTATGAAAGATATTTTAAAAAGACCCCAAATGAACTTCTAGAAAAGAAAACAACAATGTTTAAGATGAAAAAATTCACTGGATGGGATTAACAGCTGATTTAGACATTGCAGAAGAAAAAAATTAGTGAGCCTGAAGATACACCTACAGATACTATCCAAAATGAAACTAAAAAAGACTAAAGAAAATAAAAATAAAAAGAGCTCGGAGTATCAGTTTGCTATGAGACAACTCCAAGTGGATTAACACACATGTCAGTGGAGTTCCTGGGGGTGAAGGGAGAAACAGATATTTGAAGAAGAATGGCCCAAATGTTTACATATTTAGGTTAATTGCATTTAATGTGATTATTGATGTATAGTGGGATTATTTATATTTAATGTAATTATTGAGGTACAATCACATTAAATGCAAATGGCCTAAATATCCCAATGAAAAGCAAGAGATTTTCAGACAGAAGAAAAAACAAGACCCAATTATCTTCCACCTACAAGAAACCCACTTTAAATACAGAGACATAAATATGTTAAAAAATTAAAATGATAGAAACAAGTTTTACCATGGTAACACTATTCAAAATAAAGGGAGCATGGCATGTAGGTCCCAGGCTTGGTGGGTCCCAGGTCTGGCTATAATCCAGGCTTGTGGCTAGTAATAGGATCCTGGATTTAGGATGTTACATTAGTGTAGTAGAGCACCTGCGCCAAAAATATGTAAACATACTTCAGCTTATTGTGTCATATTGTGTCAGCTTTGTGGCCGAATGCCACTAGTGTACTCTGACCTGTGTGGAGCCATGACGTCCCCTGGAGAGCAGAAGGGGAGCACAAGAAGTGGGAAGCAGAAGTGTGTACAGTACTGCACTCCCCACAATAAAGTTGGTGCCTTCCGTTTTATTTTCACATCAGCCTTTTGTGCATTCTTCCAACTGGGTGTCTCACCATCGAACCTTCTCTTCTCTATCAGCTCAGCACTGATACTTGATGTAGTCGGCAGGATGAGGTGCATATGGCCCCCAGTGCTCTGGGTGGTTCCTGGGCGGAGGATGCCTGGGTGGAGGATATGTGGTACCCCATGTGGTACCCCCAGTGGTACCCCATGGCTGTGTATCTGGCTACATGGATGCCTCAGGAGGATTGGGGATGGAGTGAATCTACGTCTGGAGGACATCCGGAAAGCCCTGGAAATGTTGGAGCCAAATATTCCCACCACTTACTAGGAGGCAGCGGGTCGGGTGACCTGGATGTTCCTAGTGGTACTGCGGCAGGCCAGCCTGGATGTTCAGGATGAGGTTCAGCAGGTGCAACCACTACAATGCCAGGAAGAAGGGCTGGAAAAGCAGCTGGAGGCAACGGGACATATGTTGCAGGGTCCTGATGGGTCGTTGCCATTGGCCAGGTCTGGGAGCCCACCAGAGGTACCACAACAGGCGCAGCTGGTGATAAGGCAGCAGGTTGAAGAGGAACAGCTGTTGGCCCCAGGGAGGCAAGCTGACAATGCCCTCCAGGTTAAAGAGTAAACCACCTTGATCCAGTATACCCCTGAGAAACTCTGGTTCCTGATGAAACAGGTACAGCAGAGAGATGGGGAAGGGTTCTGGGGTGACTGCTTCAGCTGTGAGATGACAAAGTTGAAGGAACTCAATCATCTCTGGGAGAGATGGCTCAGCTGGCTTCCATAATGGTGATACTGTCCCTCAGGTAGCACCTCCAGAATGTGGCACATATGGTGCAGGGTGCAGGCAATCACTCCCTGATTAACTGGCTCATGTTTGCTGCATGGACAATGTGGACCAATTTGGAGAAACTGCCAGGGAGAGAGTGAGCAGATGACCAACCATGTACTTAGATCTGGTCCAGTTAATCTGGGAAATGGTCATGTGACAGATGATATTTCACACCCAGTGTATAAGCCCTGATGAAGAGATATTTACAACATATGTTAAGAGGTCGATTTTGGCTTCTGGTCTGGCTGGTACTTTTGGTGCCATTGGTGGCACTGTTATCCCCACACATGGATAGGCAGATCCACGACATTCGCTATGGCTAGGTTGAGGGATGTGGAAAGGAAATGCAAGGAGTGGTCCACCTAAGTGTGCTCTCTACTGCCCACCACAGTCCCAGACCGGCCAGGGCACGGATGGAGGTGTGACCAAAAGGCCAGAGCAGAGTTGTGCTCAGCCTGTGAAGCTGAGAGTGAGCCACAAGCAAATGCGGGTTGCTCTCCTGGCGGCAGAGGGGTCACTGCAGAAAAAAGTGAGCAGCAACTTAATGAAGTGCTGCTGGTGCTGTGGAATCAGCTGTGCCCTGGCCAGCAATTGACTTTTATTCCTGGGAAAGCCACAACCCATGAGGTGGGGCTCCCTGATTAGGGATTCGGCTGGAACACGTGGTTGGCAAGGGAACCAGTTGACCTGAAGCCTCGGGAATGAGTAAAGTTACGCCGCCCCAGCATGCTGCCAAGCCGAACGTCACGTACATTATGGACCGGTCGTCACATGAACTTGAACGATACCATTATGTGACAGACTTGGCAAATGCCTTTTTCTCTAGCCCTATCCTGGTCTCGTGGCTCAAAGTTTAGCCACGTGGAAACGACCACCTGCAGTGCACTTGTATCATTCCATTGATGATATAATGCTACCCTCTGATTCTCCTACAGAACTAGACGCAGTGGCAACCAGCCTGTGAGAAGATCTCGCTGACTGGGATTGGGCAGTCAATGAGGACAAGGTCCAGGGACCTGGGTTCTCTGTCAAATTCTTGGGAGTTGTCTGGTCAGGTAAAACAAAAGTAATGCTGGAGGCAGTGATTGATAAGATACAGGAATATCTCTGACCTGTTGCTGGAAAGCAGCTCCAAACTTATTTTGGACTGCTAGGATTTTGCATTTTTCATCCCTCATTTTACCTCCTTGATGCAACCCCTGCACCATTTAATGCAATGGGGTGCCTAATGGGATTGGAACCCCCAAATAGAAGAGGCCTTTCAGGCTACAAAGGGAGCTGTAGCACAAGCCCAAACGCTATGCGTTGTAGATCCAGCCCTTCCATTCCTGCTTACGGTGTAGGTGGATGATGCAGGGTTTGGATGGATCTTGTGGCAGAAGCACGATTCCTGGAAGGTGACAATAGGCTCAATTTTGGAAAAGTGTGGCAGTGTGATATTCTCTGATAAACAACTGGCTGCCATATATATGCAGCCCTCCTGGCCAGTGAGGCCATCATTGGCCCTAATCCCGTAATTGTGCAGTCTACATACCCCATGGAGGGGTGACTACAGTCTTAAGACTCCTTGTATGAGAATTGCACAGACCCTGACACTGTCCAAGCAGAGCTCCTGGAGGAGCCTGCTAAGATGGGAAACATACCGAGTCCCTATATAGAGGGTCAGACTCCCATCCCTGAGGATGCCTAGTACACAGATTACTCATACCATGGAATAGGTAGTGAAATGATGGGGACTATCATTGCCATGGGCTCAAGCACAAGTTGCTGTGTCACAATGCCTCTGGTGTGCTGAGCAGCACCCAGAAAGACAGTGGATAAAGAGCGACAAAACGTGAACCAGGGTCACAGCTAGTAGTAGAACCTAGGATTTAGAGGGTTACATTAATGTAGTAGGGCACCTGAGCCTAAATTATGTAAACATACTTCAGCTTATCGTATCATGTGTGTAGGCTGAATGCCACTATTGTACTCTGAATTGTGTGGAGCCATGTGGTCCCCTGGAGAGCAGAAGGGGAGCATAAGAAGTGGAAAGCAGGAGAAGTGTGTACAATACTGCGCTCCCCACAATAAAGTTGGTGCCTTCCGTTTCATTCTCATGTCAGCCTTTTGTGCATTCTTCCAACTGGGTGTCTCACCATCGAACCTTCCCTTCTCTATCAGCTCGGCACTGACATGGCAATGCTAATATCAGACAAAGTATATTTTAGAAAAAAATATCACCAGTCACAGAGGGTCATTTCATTAGGAGAGAATGGGTCCATTCGTGAAGAAGGCATAACAAAGCTAAATGTTAAATACCTAACAGTAGAGCATCGAAATACATTAGCAAAAGTGACAGAATGCAAAGAGAAACAAACTTTCAATTGTTGGAATTTTCAATACCTCTTTCTCAATAATTGATAGAACAAATGAACAAGAAAATCAGTAATGATTCAGAACAACACTATCAACCAATTTGACCTTACCAACATTTATAAAACTATCTTCCCAACAACAGCAGAACACACATTTTTTTTTCAAGTGCACATGGATCAGTGCCAACATGGACCTTTTTTCAGATTGCAAAACAAGTCTCAAAAATTTTAAAAGAAATCAAATCATGCAAAGCATCTTCTTTCACTACAGAGGAATTAAGTTAGAAATACAAAAAAGCCAGCTATCTAGACAATCCCCCCAAATATTTAGAAACTAAATAACACACTTCTAAATCCAGATGAAATCAAGAATGAAATCAGAAGGTAATTTGAACTCAATAAAACATAATATCAAAATTTGTGGAATGTTGCTAAAGCAGTATGTAGATTATATTTATAGCACTAAACACCAGTAGTGGAAAGAAGTTTTCAAATGGATGACCTCAGCTTTTGTCTAAAGAATCTAACAAAAAAAAGGGCAAATGAAACCCAAAATAAGTGAAGAAGAAAAGTGGAGATTAGAGTAGGAATCAATGAAACAATAACAGAAAAATCATTGAGAAAATCAATAAAACTAAAAGATATGTGGATGTCAAATAAGCATATGAAAGAATTTTCAACATTATTGGTCATTAGAGAAATTCAAATAAAAACCACGGTGAGATATAATTATATAGCTATTGGAAAGTCTCAGTTTAAAAAGACCAAACATAAATGTTTACAAGGGTATGGAGCAACCAAAATTCTCATACACTACTGATAGAAATGTAGTATAAATATTTTTAAAAATTCATAAAAAGTTAATCATATACTTACCATGTGACTTGGCCATTCTACTCTGAAGAGAAATGAAAGCATATACATATATGTTCATACAAAGACCTTTACACTACTGTTCATAGCATCTTTATTTGTAATAGCCCCAAACTAGAAATACTCCAAGTGTCCGTAAGCAGATGAACGGATAAACAGATTGTGATATATCTATAGAATGTAATAGAAAGGAATAAAGTCTTGATATGTGTAGCATATGTATGAATCTTAAAATAATTCAGGTGAGTGAAAGATGACAGACCACCCCCTACAAAAAAAAGCACATACGATATCATTCCATTTCTGTGAAAATCTAGAAAATGAGAACCAATCTATAAAGACAGAAGGTGGATCAGTAGTTGTCTGGGAATGGAGATGTTGCTGGGAAAGGTCGGGAGGGTGGGCACAAGAAAATTTTTGGAGGTGGTAGATGTGTTCATTATCTTGATGGTGGTGATAATTTTATGGGAGTATACATAGGTCAAAACATCAAATTTGGCACTTTAAAAATGTATCATTTATTTTATGTTAACTATGGCTCAATGAAACTGTTCAAAATAAAAACTGACCTGGAGTCCAGGACAAAAAAAAAAAATCAAACAAACAAAAAACCCCTTTAGATCAGTATTGATATTAGGACACTCCAAATAGTTTTTTTAAAGAAAAGTTGTCAAAAATGTTTAATAACTATTTGGGCAGAAAAAGGGGAACATGAGACTATATGTTCACATATTAATACTTGTACTTGCATAAAGAAATCACCATTCTTACTGTTATAAAGCCATAGTAAGAGGCCCTGGAAGCACACAGAAAAGACTAATAATAATGGTGGTTATCTGGGTGGGGTGGGGGAAAATGGAATTTGGTAACGAAAGTGTGGAATGGGACTAGGAACCAGGTTTTTCACTAACTTATTTTTATAGTTTTTAGTTTTTGAACTCTATTTTTACTATTTTAGAAGATAATTAAACAATAAAATAGAACTCAGTTCAGGCTGAGAAATAGATAAGAGAAAGTATTGATGAATATCAGATAACATGGCGGAAAGTACTATTTCTTTGAAATTTTGTCTCAGTTGTGTGTGTGTGTGTATATATTGTGTTATGTTATAAAATATGAATAGCAGTCAGAAAAAGGAAGGCACTGTTCTGAAAAATCTGGTTTCTCTCTTCTTTCTCCTACTGTATCTGTTCTTTCTTTATTAATTTTTGGGTTGTACATATTACATTGTATTACAGTTTATTCTTCTACCCATCTGTCTTCCCTTCTGGATTATAAATACCTTGAGGACAAGGACTGCCATTGAATGTTTTATCCAAGTATGCATGGGTAAATAAGAGAATAAATGAATGGGTAGGTGAATGAATGAATGAATGAATGAAAAGATTCAGATGTATAGAAAGCTGCTACTTAAGCCACATTTAGATAGGGATGAAAGTGGTAGGCTAAAATAATTTTCAAGGCATTTTTCTCTTTGATGATGCACACAAACAACCTTTTGGAGTAGTCTGAAACTGAGGGACCTCAGGAATGAGCAATACATGACCAAACTCAATCATCCTTCAGCTAATGTGTTCCAAGCATATATCATATGCTGGAAACTTGAGATTTACTCAAGGAAACGATAGTGAAACTCAAGATTTTTCTCATAGTCTCACCTCAGATGAACATTAAGTCCTCAGTAGATGTGGCTCCCCTGCTCATCCTTGGTTCATTGAGAACCTTGGGCTTCTCTGTGCTGGGTTCAGGTAGTCCCCCTGAGACACTTACATTTATCTAACTTAATAACGTACTGGGGGTTTGTTGTTCTTTTTAATCCTTTCTCGCTCTTTCCCATTTTTCAATTTGAGTCCCCCCTCCCTTATTTTTCCTTTTACTGGAAATTACATGCTTTGTTTATTTTAGTGGCTGCCCTTAAAATATTGCTTTACATATTTAATTTGAAATATGGAGTTAATCACCATCTCTATGTTTCTCCTGAAAAATACAAGGACTTCAGAATATTTTGTTTCTGCACTGAGAGAATTATATTAAAAATCTTCTGCTGCCCTCAGATTTGTCTGTTTCTTCTTATTTCCTTCAGTTTGTTTTATATATTTTGAAATGATGTTATTAAGTGCACACAAAGTTAGGGTCGTTAGGTCCTTCTGTTTAATTGGCCCTTTAATCACTATGTATTGTGCCTCTAACTTTTAGGAATGCTTCTTATCTCACAATTTACTTTAATATAAATATTTTCATCTCAGCTTTTAGTTGCTATTTGCTTGTTACATTTTTTCCATCCTCCTGCTTTCTATATATCTACATATTTATATTTATAGTGTGTCTTTCATAAACAGCATATATGTGTATATATTTGAGTCTTTTTAAAAATACCCATTTGGAAAAATTTGCATCTTTTAATTAGAGTGTTTAGTTTATTTAGTTGTTGATATAATTGAGTTTAAGACTGCCATTTTGATATTTTTTTCTATTTGTCCCATATATTCTTTTTTTTTTAAATTCCATTTTCCTGCCTACTTTTGGATTAATCAAGTGTTTTTATTATTCCATTTATCTCCTCTATTAATTTCTTAATTATATCTTTTAAAAAATATTTCTAGTAGTTTCCTGAGAGATAATAATGTGCATCTTTGACTTTTTATAATCTACCTTAAATTAGTTCTTTACCACTTTATGAACAGTTGAACTCCACTTACCACTGTCTTGTCTTTTGTATTTTTGTGGTCATATACTTTTACATATGTTATAAACTGCACAAGATAAAGTTATTATTGCTTTAAACAATCACAGTCAATACTGTTTTATATGTATCTACATATTTAATCTTTTTAATGCTCTTAACTCCTTTTTGCAGTTCTAAGCATTCCTCAGGAGTTGTTTTCCTTCAGCTTTAGAAATTTCTTTAAAATTTCTTATAGAGCAAATCTGTAGGTAATGAATTCTCTTGATAACATCTTTATTATATCTTAATTTTTAGAGATAAGTTTCACTGGGTACAGAATTTTAGGACAGCAGATTATTATTTTTTCTTTCAGAATTTGAAAGATATCATTGTATGGTTTTCTGACTCTCCACAGGTTCTGTTAAAAAGTCAGCAATAAGTGTTATTGTTGTTACTCTACCAGTGTGTGTCCCTTTTTCCTCTGCTTTTAAGATTTTCTGTTCCTCTTTGGTTTTTAGCAATTTAACTATAATGTAGCTATGCTTGGTTTTATTTCTATTTATCTTGCTTATAATTTGCTAACGATGAATCTTTGAGTAGCTATCTTCATGTTTTTGCAAATTCTCAGTCACATCTTCAAATATTACTTTCCTCATTCTCTCTTTCTGGGACTTCTAAAACACATATATTAGGCCATTTGACTATGTCCTATATGTCTTGAAATCTCTTTTCTGTTCCCCCACCCCATTTTTGTTCTATATGTTTTATTTAGAATATTTTCTATTGACTATTTTTGATTTACATAATCCTATCTTTTGCTGTGTCCATTGCATAAACCTATTACATTTTTATTTTTCAATATTTCATATTTCAGTTTTAGAATGTGCGTTTGATTTTTTCCTGCAAATTATAATTCTCTTTTGAAATTATTCATCTTTTCATTCATTTTGTCCATCTTTTACTCTGCTTTCTTGAACATATTTATAATAGTTTTTCAAAGTCCTTGATTGTTAACTTCAACACCTGATCATCTGTGGGAGTGCTTCTATTGTACACTTTTTCCCCCTATTCATCAGACATTTTTTCTGCCTCTTCAAATAACTTGTGATTTTTTCCTTAATTGTATGCTGGATGTTGTGCAAAAAATAGAGAGTGAAGTAAATATTATTTCTTTCCAGAAAAAAAAAAATACATAGTTCGTATTAGGTAAATAAGATGAGGACAAATTATCTCAATTTTATTAAAAATTGATTTGTGTTGTGGCTTTAATTAGATTTAGTTCACCTCTGGTTTCAAATGTCTAAAGGGCAGGATCTTTTGTGTGCTTATTAGGCAAGTTTGTCTCCCAAATAAAAATACTTTGAGACTGTGGGAGATTTCATTTTGTTTTTGAAGGCAATTCCTAGCCTCCTGAGTGTCTCAAAAAGGAAACCAGTCAGTCTGTCATGACACCTCAGGTAGCTTCCTTAGACATGCCCTCAGAGTTTTCTATATTTTACCTTCAAGGCACTTAGCACAATTTATAATTATTTCTGTCATCTATTCTCCTCATCTTGTATCTTTAACACCTGGGACAATTCCTGGCACATAGGAGGAATTCAATAAATGTGTTGAGTAAATATGAACAAGTTCCAGTCGAGATGGCAGAGTAGGTAAACACTGTGGTTGTCTCCTCTCACAATTGTATCAAAATTACAACCAAACTGTAGAACAGCTATCATTGGGAGTTGCTTGAATTCTGGCTGAACAGAAGTCCTACAACTGGGGACATACAGTAGAGGTCGTTTTGAGACTGGTGGGAGGAGTAGAGATGGGGAACAGGCTGGCCCCTCACCCATGTGTAGTGGTTGAGAATTGGGAGGGATATCTCAGCTGTGAAGTTCCCCCTGGAGGACTGAGGGGTTCTCAGCCCCACATTGGGCTCCTCAGACCAGTGTTCCAATGCCTGAAGAGAAGTCTCCACTTCTGGCTGTGAAAACCCACAGAGATTATGGCTGATTAAGATGGAGGGCAACTAGAGTTGCAGACATTTCTCCTAAAGGGCCTGCATGCAGACTTACTCAGTGACAGACTCACTCACTCTGAGCCCGTGCTGGGGCAGCAGCTTGAAACGCACCAGGAACATACAGGGAGGAACGCAATTGTCTGGGTAAGAGCTGGGTAAGAGCTTCAGGGTAAGAGCTGGAGGGGCAGCTTTCTCCTAGGCAGAAGTACTGGCAAAATCTATTGTTGTTTTTTTTTGTTGTTGTTGAGCCCTCCCTACTCCTGGTGGCCATGATATCTGAATCTCCATCAACCTGGCTAGCTTGCTCTGGTGATTCTTGGAGACCTCACCCCACCCAACTTACGAGCCCACTCAAACTGCTTTCTGTGGCTTTTCCATACAAGTGGCCTTCATTGACTCATATTGTGGACATATCTAAAATCTCTCAAAGTTTTGCATAACCCATACAAGCCTTATCTGGCCTCTGTGTGCCCCATACCTCTTGCAGAGCAGCTCCAAGCTTGGTTCATGGCTTGATCCCTCAAGGCATCTTCAAGGACAGTGTGGGCAGCAGCCATCAGCAGATTGCTTGATGACTCTTGCAAGGTGGCTTTGGGTATGGCACAGGCTGTGGCTGAACTTGGCCTGTGGTGGGACCCCTCCCAGGAGGCCCTAGGGCTGGCACACTCGATGGCTGACTTCTGACCAGGTCAGAGTACCTACCCGGGGCTGCATTGATGACACACCCAAAAGGCAGACTGGGCAGGCACCAGAAACCTGCTAAAGCAAATCTTGCTTCAAAGGGTCAGCCTCTTATCTGCCACTTCTCACAACCAATCAGCCCAAGGGTCAATTCCTCTCAATGATATGAAAAGTGAAATGAAGGCTCAACTACAACAGGAGGGCACACACAACCATTGAAAAGGACATACCTGGAGTAGCTGGCCCAAGTGACCAAGGAGACTGTGTCACTTGGCCCCACAGGACACCTACTACATAAGGCTATTCTACTAAGACTGGGAGACATATCAGTCCTACTTAATACATAGAAACAAACACAAGGAGGCAGCCAAAATGGGGAGACAACATGTCTCAAATGAAATAATAGAACAGAGCTCTAGCAAAAGAACAAAACAAAATGGAGACAAGCAGTCTACCAGATACAGAGTTCAGAACACTGTTATAAGGTGATAAGGATGCTCAATAAACTTAGGGGAAAAGTAGAGAAACTCAGTGAGAACTTCAACAAAGAAATAGAAAACATAAAAATGGAGATAGAAGGTATAAAAAAGAACCAGTCAGAAATGAAGAATACAATAATTAAAATAAAGAATACCCAGAGGAATCAACAGCAGATTAGATAAAGCAGAGGTCTAATTGGTGACTTAGAATGTAAGGTAGCGGAGAACACCCAATCAGAATAGCAACAAGAAAAAAGAATCCAAAAAATGAGGAGAGTTTAAGGGGCCTCTGGGACAACATCAAGAGTACCAACATTTGCATCATAGGCATAGCAGAAGGAGAAGAGAGAGCAAGAAATTAAAAACCTATTTGAAGAAATAATGACTGAAAACTTCCCCAAGTTGATGAAGGAGATTGACATTCAAGTCCAGGAGGAGCAAAAAATCTCAATCAAGGTGAACCCAAAGAGGCCCACACTAAAATACATCATAATTAAAATGGCAAAGGTTAAAGACAAAGAGAGAATCTTAAAAGCAGCAAGAGAAAAGCAGTTAGTTACCTACAAGGAAACTCTTCTGAGACTGTCAGCTGATTTATCAACAGAAATTTTGCAGGCCAGAAGGGACTGGCACAAAATATTCAGTGATGCACCCCAGGATCTACAACCAAGATAACTCTACTCAGAAAAGCTATCATTTAGAATTGAAGGACAGATAAAGAGCTTCCCTGAAAAGAAAAAGCTAAAGGAGTTCATCAACACCAAACCAGTACTACATGAAATGCTGGAAAGACTTCTTTAGGAAGAAAAAAGATAAAAGATAAAAAATATGAATAATAAAGTGGTAATAACTACATACCTATAAATAATTACTTTAAATGTAAATGAATTAAATGCTCTAATCAAAAGACATAGGAAGGATGAATGGATAAAAAAACAAGACCCTTGCATATGTTGCCTACAAGAGACTCACTTCAGATTGAAAGACGTATGCAGACTGAAGGTAAAGGGATGGAAAAATATATTTCATGGAAATGGAAACAAACCAATAAAAAGCTGGGGTAGCAATACTTACACCAGACAAAATAGACTCTAAAATAAAGGTCATAACAAGAGACAAAGAAGGACCCAGTAATCCCACTCTGGGTATTTATCCAAAGAATCGCAAAGCACTACTTTGAAAGAACGTGTGCATCCGTATGTTCATTGCAGCCTTATTTACAAAGGTCAAGATACGGAGGCAACCTGGGTGTCCATCAATAGATGATTTGATAAGGAAGAGGTAGTACATATATACAATGGAATATTACTCAGCCATAAAAAACAAAGTCTTGTCATCTGCAATAACATGGGTAGAACTAGAGGGTATTGTGCTGAGTGGCGTAAGTCATGTAGAGAAAGACAAATACTGTTTGATTTCCCATATATGTGGAATCTAAAGATCAAAACAAACAAAACAGAAACAGACTCATAGATACAGAGAACATTTTGATGGTGGCCAGATGGGAGGGAGCTTTTGGGGAGGAAAGGGGAAGGGATTAAGAAGTACAAATTGTTAGTTAGGAAATAGCCATCGGAATGTAAAGTATAAAGAATATAGTCAATAATATTATAATAACTATATCTAGTGTTGGATGGGTATTGGATTTATCAAGGTGATCACTTTGTACATAAATGTCTAATTATCATGTTGTACACCTGAAACTAATATAATATTGTATGCCAACTGTAATTAAACAATTTTAAAAATTATTTTTAAAAAAGCCATGAACAAATGAAGCTTGCGACTTGGGCCCCCACCTCTTTTAGGGTCCAATTGTATATGACCTTGGACTAGTTATAAAACTTATCTGAATCTGAGTTTATGCATTTATAAAGTAGGAGTAATATTGTTTTATCTATCCCAGAATTTGGGATGCTATGTCTGTAGTAGATGCTTAGTAAATATTGGTAGAACGAGTGAATGTGCATGCTATCTCTGTGATAAATGACACCTGTGCTTTCACAAGAATTTCTTTCACCTAACAGATAAGAGAAATTGAGTACCCAAGCAAGAGGAATCTTACTTATTGAGCGGGAAATGAAATTCAGGATTCCATATAGTATTGTTCAGGAGTCTATATTTCTCTTCTGGTTGTAACATAGTGCTAGATATTTTTTAATGGGAGAAGAGGAAATTTTTAAAATAAATTTGGACCAAATTAGTAATGATTGACTTCTCCAATTCCTAAGGAGTTTGTGTCTGCCACAGATTTTAACTAAGTCTGGTCTACCAAGAGTAGAGATTCTAGATTGCTTCTATCTTAAAAACCTGTAAGAAAGACACAGTGGCAAATGTGAATCTGAAGATCAGGGAGAGTTCTAGAGGGCTAGCATTCTCATCAGTTGGTGCAGCTAATTGGCCTTGTGAAACAGTGGCAGGATAAGATCCTGATCTTGGAGGGATGGCAAAAATGCTTTCAGTCTAACAATTCCTTATCCTACATGCCTCACAGGCTGGCCTAGCCTAATCTGCCTATTCCCATCATCAGCACAGTAAACATACCTTGCATATAAAATACAAATGCCACCCAGTTTTTTTTGTTGTTGTTGTTCATTGCTTCTCCACCATGTCCTCCCACTTCTGGAATTTCTCGCACCTGATATTTCCTTAGGCATACAGAATACAGAGAAGAGATAAGATGTGTCAAGGGTCCAAATGTAGTAACTAGAGTTACATATTTTATTTGAACCTCATCTCTGGAGAAAGGGGAACAGAGCTGAGATCAATACGTTAGAGGTAGTCTGATAAAACCCCTGAGATGTGGGGTATGAGAAGGAAAACTATTCTTCATTAGAATATCTGTTTAAGGTGACATGAGGTGCACCTGGATGAGGAATTCAGAGATAATTCTTTGTATTTAGTATTGTGATCCAGAAGCAAGATCACACTGCTGAGCAAGGAAGAAGGGCAGCAGGTGGAGGAGTCCCAAGCAAGTACTGCTAGTTAGTAACTAGTCTAGGACTTCTGACCAAATGACCCAACTTGTGCAGAGGATTCATCAAGGGAATCTGACCCCTTATTCCCAGTTCATCTCCTACTTATCCTCAGTGTCACTGCCCTTAGGTGAATATGAATTCATATGTTGACGCCTCCTTTCTGACTGTGTCCTCGACTGAGTCTGACTTAGAGAGGTGGAAGGCTTATTAGACTGATAGAGAGGCCAGAACTGCTGCCAAGAGTAGGTTTGAGCCCTTGGGCTGGATTTGGACTTGGATTCGGGCTCGGGCTCGGGCTCGGGCTCAGGTTCCAGCTCTGTCTCGGGCTCGAGCTCTGTTTCAGGCTCTAGCTCAGATTCGGGCTCTAGCTCTGACTCAGGCTCCAGTTCACTAAACAGGTCTAGGTCCAGACCTAGTGCAGTCTCTTGTTCTGATTCCAGCTTGGGCTCCAGCTCCATGTCAAGCTCTGACTCCTCTGTTATTGGCTCTTGGATCATGGTGAAGCCAGAACTTACATTCTGGGGGGCATTTAGAATACTGCTGCTTATTTGAGGTCTTGATTCGTCATCCTGAAATATACATAATTAGATGTGTTAACATTTCCAATTAAATCTAACTTTTGAATAGTCAAGGAATTTCAAAATACAATAGGATTTAAGGTACCAGAATCATGGGTTCCTGGCAAAATAGAAAAAAACTTCTGGCTTAAATCTGTTTTTCATTGCTTTTGTACTCTTTGGTTCCTCAGTTACCAATTATTCTTTAGGCTCAATCAATCCATCGCTTCTGGTTTCTCTGGATTTCCTACCTAACCTGGATTTCATGGTCAACCATACGAATAACAATGGTCTTGGCAGCATTCTGAAACATCTTGTTTTCTTGATCTTACTTGTCTTCCTATCTCCCAATGTAATACTACACAGGGCATGCAAGGTCCTTCATGACCTAGCCTTTTGCCATCTTCTTTTACTTTACCTCCAACTGTAGTTCTCACTCTTTTGTTCTAGCCATTAAGCTGACCAAAGATGCCTGACTACTGTTTACCTTTGCTTATGCAGCTAGCTCCCTGTGCCTGCCTTGTCCTTCTCCATCGTTCCAGATGCAGATCAAAAATCACTAACCAGGATATTAAATTCATTTGTGTTCCAACTGTACCTCACTCACATCTTTACCATAGTACCGGTAATACATTGCCTTATTCATTTACAAATCTATCTCCCCTATTAGACCCTAAGCTCCTTGAGGTAGGGTCTAATACATCAAGTGTTAGATATCAAGTGGCTGGTTCTTGATATTGCCAGTACCAGAGGGCCTTGTCACAGAGCAGATCCCCCACAGGCTTCATGAATCAGCCTTGCAGCAGCATTCCACAGAATTAACTTCTACCTTTCCTAAAATATTTTATTCTCTTCCACCAAATGACATTTTTTTGCTCTCCTCTCCTCCTTCCTGGTTGCTTCTTCCTGGTCTCTCTGTTGTCATCTCTGCTTCTGGACTTCTGAATGTTGGCATGCCCCAAGGCTTAACCCTGGGACCTTTCTCTTCTCCATATACACTGCCCCCATAGGCAATTTTATTTAGTCCCGTAGTTTTTATTACCATCTTTGTGCCAATGACGTTTTGGTTAGAACCCTTGCCCTAATCTGCTGGTTCATATATCCATTTCCATTCCTGACATCTCCACTTGGATGTTTAATAGTCATCTTGAATTTAATACATCCAAAATAGAAATTTTTCCTCTCCTCGTCTTTCCTAGCTTAAATGCTAGAAAAAAAATTGACGTATTCAATACAAATTCATTTTTAAAAAAAACCTTTGCTTTTTCTTAATATGTCTTGATGAGAATACTATTAAACTAGAAAAATACTTTTTAAAAACACAGTGAATATAATGTTCATCTTGGGTCAACTATCACCACTATTCTTAATAGAGATACATAAGAAACTTTCTCATTTAATTCAAGAACAAGGCAAGAGTCACCATTATTACTTAAATTGTTCTGGGAGGTCTGTCTAGCTAATGCCAGAATATATGATACTGAAATAAGAATTCTAACAAAAAAAATTAGAGATTTATATTATTTGTATAAAATATTTTTTGATTTAGAAAACTCAAGAGAATTAACAATGAAACCTTTTAGGACTAATGAAAAGATTCATAAGGTAGCCAAATAATTTAACAAAAATCAATAGGTTTCTTACATGCTAGTAGTTGCCGATTGGAAAATATAATGAAAAAAAAATCATTTTAAAAAGCAATAAAAATGTAAAATATAAAGTATATCTAGGATTTGTGTATATGAAGTCACAAAACCTGACTATGAATACAGCATTTAAAAAGTCTAATAATTGTAGGCATTGCCAATATATAAAAAATATGTTTGATTCTATTTGTTGGGGAAAAAGTTATTCTAGATAAGCAGAGGCACATACCTGTGAGAATTCTCAACAAAGCAAAGAAAATACTTGGTAATATATTACTTAAAAAAAGAAAAATAAATAAAAGCGTCATGTTTCATAAGCTTGGATATCTTTTCCTTTTTAAGGTTTTTATAAACACTTATTATTTTGGTTATATTTTTTTGTCATAAAAATTCAAACATTATTGAAATGTAAGTGAAAGAATTGAGGGTTCAATTTTTAAAATTCCTAGTCATTAGGTAACATTTTGGTGACCATCTGTGTTTAATTTCCTTTTGGTGGGCGGAACTGTTAACCTTCACAGATACTGATTTGAAAATACTGAGGCAGGCCCAGTTCTTTACTTAGTATTAATAAGTGGCTAAAAGTTCTGGCTTGTAAATCATTCTCTTTTGTATTTGGTCAGACAGAGTAAATCAAGTTACTCACAATGTAAATGATAGCCAAAGTATTAGACTGACAGAACTTTACCTCTGCTAGTTCATTGGTTTTATTATTCATCCCAAGGGTGGGGTAGGGGTAGATTCTAAAGGTATATCTAGAGGAGATATATAAAATATTTAGTCATTGATACGGTGCTGGCACTAACCAAGCTTGCTGTAAAAGGATCCTTGAGGCCTTTGCTGGTTGGACAACCTTCTCTTTAGTTGGGAAAGGACCCTGAATGGCACTCAGATGTCATGGCAGTGGGGAAACCTAGGACTCAGGCCCACTGCTATTTCCTAACTGATAAGGGAGCACTTCAGCATCTCAAAGTCTGGCACAGCCATACTCAAAAACCTTACCTGGGTGTTGCTCATCTATATCTGATCAGGGCTCTCCCCCACCTCACCCCTATCTCACCCCCACCTCACCCCGCCTCCTCACCCCCAGCCCAATGCTTCACATCATCCAACCTTGTCTGTTTCTGAGTAGGTTTCCTGTATCACTGTCTCAGATTCATCCACACTCAACTCGGAGGACTCTGGAAACTTCCTTGACAAGGCAAACAGCACAGCATCATGGAGAGTGAGGAACAGCTGGGCCTTGGTGATACCAGCATCAAAGAAGTCATTCCTCTCAAATGCCCTGACCACAGAAGCTACAAACCAAACCCGGAGCACACACAGGGTCAGACACCTGGGGAGGAGAGCACCCAGGGTGCAAAACACAGCCCCCTCATAGGGTGAAGGATACTCACAGTGACTCCCTGCAATGAGCACCAAAATGTTGGCATTTAGGAAGGCATTGCACATCTGCGGGGAGAGAGTAAATCAGTGTTAGGGATCTTCACACTCACTAAGAAAGGGCCTTCTAATTAGTTGTGTTTTCAAATTCCTTTGGTCATTCACCTGTCTGGGATATATGTACCTTTGCATTCCAATTCAGCTCTATAAACATTTGATGGGTGGACTTCTATGTGTCAGGAAGTGTTTAAGGTGCTGGGACTACAAAAGAGAATTAGATGGTCTTATGTGGGGTGGGGAGTGAGAAGGGAGGGTTGCCCATGATCTTAAGTGGGGAACAGTTCAGGTAGAGATAATGTTCATGTGAGTACAGTGTTAGGATAGAGACAGGGACAGGTGTGATGGGAACACACTGGATGGTCCTCAAGAACAACTGTATCTTGTCATTAGTGCTTAGTGGTTGCATATGATCCTCTTCTCCCTGGAGTTCACTGAACAGAGGAGGTAAAATATGGTCCAGAGATGGTCAAGGGTATAGCAGGAAATGGAATTCAGGAACCTGAGGGTCATAATCAGAGCTGCTCTGTGAAGTTACATCTGACTTTAGTAAAACGTCAGATATTTAGTAGTATCAGATTAAGAAGGATCTGATATTGATCTCAAGTTTTCTTCAGCCAATATATATGCTCTGAGGCAATAAATCTTAAAGTTCAATTAAATGAAAGTTAGTATTAACTTTATACTCAGATCAAATAAGCCAATCCTGAGCACTAAGCTAAAATGTCAAGAGAAACCAAAACGACTAAAACAGACAGACTCTATTTCTTTCACCACCAAGAAAAAACAAAGAAGCCATCCTTGATGATAAATCATAAAGTATAAAAGTAAATCTTGAGGTCATTTGGTAAAGAGCCACAGTGGACATACTCTAAAAGACAAGCGATGGGAGACTGGATTAGGAAGAAGATTGAATTGAGAGGTTGTCTGCTGGGATTTTTCTTATTCATATTGATTTTTCAATTATAAAGAAAATAAAACATAACGATTTCCTCCAATACAGTGGTATAGAACAATTACAAAAGAAATGCAGAAGCCTGTAATTTTAAAGTGTCAAAGTGCACCAGGAATCTCTGAAGGCTGAGAAGTAAAGGTGTCTCATGTTGCCCCCACATTGGTGCTGGAGCAGAAAGTCATCAACCTCAGCCAAATATGGATGGGTCATACCAAGGACCAGAACATATGGTGCCTCCACAAAAAAAGAAGGCAAGAGGAGTGAGAGGAGGAGAGGATGGCACAACTGTTTTAAGTTCCAATGCTGGACAGGGCACTTACTAGCTATGAGCCCAGGACTCTTAGGGAGAAATATGGCTTGTCTCTAGGGCTATGTGAGAATTAAATGAGATCATGCATATAAGTGTGCCCAGCTCAGCCTGGCATTTAGAAAGCATACAGTAACATGGGTTGAATGAAATCTTAAGTCACAGCTGCAGCACAAGACTGGGAGAAGAGACCACAGCCCAGTAGGATGACCTAAAGTGGAAAAGTCCAAAAGTATACTTGAGTCTGAAAATGGGAGGCAGGAAAAGGATCTCATGGATGGAAAAGCCCTGAATAGTAATCTTCTCCAAGCCCCTCATTTTATAAATGAGGAAATCAAGACCCCGTGAATTTACTAGGTTGCCCTGGGTCAGAAGGACAGTCAGCAGAAGTAAAGCCACATCCACAGACTACCCACCCAGAGTTCGTTCTGCCATAAGAAGCTTCCTACTGCTTCAGACCAAAGGAGAGCTGGACTCACTTAAGAAAGAATCACATTCCTTTAGGAATAAGATTTGATAAAGTAAGATCTGAGGATAAAAGATGGAAAATCAGCCAAATGAGTATATCTCAAAAATAAATAAATAAATAAAAGTGGGTGCAATCAAAGCTGGGCTGGTCAGGATGTTTACACCCGAGCCATCACCAGTAGGAGTCAGAGTGAGATAAAGGACTGTAAACAGAGATAAGGTGGCTGAGAAAAAGATATTTTATTGATGAGACATTAAACAATAAAACCAATGGGGTTAGTTGTGCATCGCAACTGTCCATATTGTATAAGAAAGAGAGAAATGAAAACTGTTGGGAGAAACCAGAGAGTGGGAGAGAAGCCAGGATTTAGGGACAAAGCTTTTGAAGGAAAAATCTTCCCAGCCCCTTTTACCCAAAGATGCAAGCAACAAAGAGGGAACTGGGGATGATCCTATAGTTACTGGACCAGACAGCCCTAGGCTTGGGGTGTCCTTTCATCACATTTTCTTCAAATCTGAATGCCTTTTACAATGTGTAGGTCAGAGCAGCTGAATAGTGAGAAATTCTTGGTGAGCTCTTTTCTGTAGCATTCAGACCTATTCCTTGAAAAGATTTGCAGCTAACCCTCAGGATATACTAGAAGTTGCTGGGTGTGGCATAGATTGCTGTTTCAATGGTATTTCTTAGCACCATTTTCCTGTTTTTCATTCCTTGAGAAATAATATGTCATGCTTAGGGAACCAACCCCCGTTCAGTACATCGGAGTTGGTGTATTTTCTTTTTATTTTGGTTGACCTTAAACTATTTTCAGCGTCCAAGTTTCTAGTGGCCTATGAGTCACATAGCAGCTGATCAATGACTAACAGAATTCAGTCAAGATTGCGGCTGTGGGGTGGTGGGGTAGGTGGAGATCTTACCTGTCTTAATATGACTAAAGCCCGAGAATCCACAAAATGTACCATGGAGAAATCCAAGATGATAGTATGGGTGCTGGGTAGAAGAGATGATTCTGAATAAGGCACGAGTGCTCTACTTCTGACTTGACTTGGAGCAGCATCAGGAAGTGACCTCGAGGGTTGATTAGGAAGCCATTCTTTCTCCACAGTCTCATAGGCTTGCCCTTGATTTCTCAGAAATGTGGAAGATACTTCGTATGGCATTTGGTCATCCGATGAAATTTGGCTTGCGCTCCCACTCTCCAAACGTGAGCAGCGGATCAGGTTAATAGAGGATGTGCTGTGGTTCTGTTTACTTTCAAATCGTTCTGTGTAAATAACCTGGGACAAGAGGTAGGGGAGAACTATGATAAGATTCAAACAAGGCCTGGAAGTACTTGCAACTACGCCATTTCTGTCTAGCCACTTCTCTTTCCTTTAGGAAATGTCTCCGCAGACTAAGTACTATACATTTTTTTTACTTGGTTATCTCATTGTCATGTTAAGCTAATGACAAAAACAAACAACATTCATCTTTCCTCATCCTCATCACTCACAGCATCTCCTCTCCAATTCCCTATGTGTATCAATGACATTATCAATGTCCTAGTGAGCCGGACTTAAAATCATCTTTGATTTATTCTTTTCCCTCATCCCTGGGTTCTAATTAGTTTAGTGCCTACTAATGCTTTGAAGTAATTCTTCCGTCAGTCTCTTTTCTCAACACCCCTTCTTTTATCAGTGGAACAGTCTCTGTCAGACTCTGTAAAAAGATAAAAATTACTTGAGTAGGGCTGTCTTTACCTTTCCCTCCTTTTTCTTCCTAATTGGCCTGGAGTGCCTGTCAGAGCTTAAGGTCAGTATCAAGCATAAGGAATACAACAGCATGCAAGATATGAATACCAACTCTGCAGTCACAGGGACCAGTTTGTATCTGGCGAACCTGAAATGTCTATTCAAAGGATAAATAACAACATACATGGACAAGAACTATAAGATTCATATAAAAAAATAGAAATAATTCATTTGCTAGAGTAGTATAATTTCGGGTAATGTTAAAAAAAAGTTCTAATAATGTTGCTTATAAAATAAAATTTTAAAAGAGAAAAACTACAAAGATAAAAATTATGCAAGGTAGAATATATTGTATAGCAAAATAAGTAGCGTGGATAGATAATGTTACAGTTCAAAGGAGAGAGGTATTCCCCAAGGTTCGAAGGTCACTGAGGCCGGGTCTTTAGGGACGGCTGTGGACTGGCTCAGTGGCGGGGAGATGCAAGGTTTTTTCACACAAAAGGAAATCTCTGAGAGCCTCCTTTTTCTCTCTCCTTCATCTACTTTATACTACTATGTTTCAAGAGTTTTCATAGTTCACTCATGCTGTGTCTGCCTGAACTTACTTCCCAGGCCAAGCCTCTTACTCTGAGGACCTCATACTTATTCATTGTCTTTGTCCAAACCTATTCATGGACTGAGAATCCTATTTTTTTTTCCAGCCTGGCATAAATCCAAATTTCTTTTTTCTGCCCAACTCACATTCATTGTTACCATGAAATTTTTCTGACTTTTTGAACTCATGCTTATCTCTATGTACCTGAAGTCTTAGAGTTGTTAAAATATTAACACACAATTTAGAACATAAAAATATCTTGTATGGTATGGTTTAGAACCCTATTTCATTAGTTTTGAGATGCATCATGACTTTTTTGTGTTATCAAGGAAAACACTGCAAGTTAAACTACGACATGCCACCAATTATATAACACATCCACATTTCAGAGATGTGAAAAAAATGTCTATCTTAGGATTGATTAAATACAATAATAGCCTTTTTGTCACATTAATAGAGTTGTCTTCCTAGTTTCTTTTAAAACTCTATGGATTGCTTCAAAATAATCCTGTGATTTTTGAGGGACTATAGGTGGGTGGGATTATCAGTGAAACAAGGTTGGCGACGAGTCCATAAATCTTAAAGTGGATGGTGGGTACAACAGAGGCTTGTTATACTTGTCTCTATTTTTGTATATGTTCAAAATTTTCCATGAAAAACTTTTTTTTTTTTTAAAAATGGATGAACCATGAAGACATTAGGCAAAGTAAAATATAGCAGTCACAAAAAGACAAATACTGTACAATTTCACTTATATGAGGTACTTGCAGCATTCAAATTTATAGAAACAGAAAGTAAAATGGAGGTTGTCAGGGTCTGGGAGGAGGAGGAAATGGAAATTTGTCATTTAATGGGTACTGAGTTTCAGTTTTTTAAGATGAAAGAGTTTTGGAGACATGGTTTCAATGGTTGTACAACAATGTAAATATATTTAACACTACTGAACTATACACTTAAAAATGGTTAAGATGATGAATTTTATGTTATTTTTTTTTACCACAATAAAAAGAAAAAGAATAAAGAACTGTCTGAAGACAGAAAACCTTAAAAAGTCTTTTTTCTTTTCCATAGTGTCATAGTTCTGGGTGCATATTAGAAGCTCAATAATACTAGATGATCGTATTCTACTCTTAAGTGTATTTGCTGATATCCTATAAACACCCTCTACAATACTCAGTGCAGTGTGGATACAAAATAAAAATTAAATATAGTGTTAATTCTGTCCTCTTGGCAGAGAAGTTAGCATTTTCAGGGAGCTCAGTAGAACCTATACCTTGTTAGGGTGTATGGCAACAAGAGTGGGAGCTTGGTGTTTGCAGGGGCCTACATGAGGAGGGGGGCAGAAGGCGTGTGCATGTGCGTGTGTGTGTGCACGTGTGCGTGCGTGCGTGCGTGCGTGCGTGCGTGCTTATGTGCCCCTCCAGAGTGTGGGTATAGACAGGGTAAAATGCTTCAAAGCTAGAAATGAGCAGCCCTGCTCTTGGGGAAAAAGAATATTTAGATCAAGTCTGAGTTGGAAATAATGAACATTTTGTTCATCAGCGAAAATAACCTTCAGATGCTATAAAATTCCCATCTGTGCTTATCTGGTCTTAACTGCTCACATCATTTCCTTGGCAGACATCAGGAGACCCTGGCAGATCCTTAAAAACCCCAGCCACCTTGACCCTGCCCTAGTTGGAATTAGAAAATTTTAAATCTTTAAGTTCCTTAGTTTTTAGAAATCTAAAAACAGGCAGCAAATGTCAGGGAAATAGATACAATTAAGGAATTGCTGACAATCTCAATGAGCCCACTGTACTCTCTGTGCTCAAATAAGCCTCCAGCCACTCAGTAGGAACTCAAGAGTCAGGACGTTTCCTCCTACCTACTTTAAGGTCAAGATCTGACCCTTAAAGGGGAGCCTGTGTCTTCACTTCTGAGTAGAAACATTTAATTTTCAATTACCTGTGGTCCATCTAAGAGTAAAATCCCTGAGGGGGTTTTGATTTTATTTCCTTTTCTTAAAACAACAAGTGCTAGTGCTCTTCTTTATAAACTGTGGAGAAAAATGCAGAAAAGAAGAGGTGTTTCTAACCCTAGGTGATGGCTCCAGTTCATCACAATTGCAGAAACACTGACAAATCTTTCCTTCCTGTGAGCCGTTCTCACTTTCATTAAACAGGACGAAAATTTCTTCTTCTTTAAGAGGTACCTTGACCATTTCAACCTGAAAGATATAAGAGGGCTCTCAAACAGACAGCGAGTGGTGGAAGACAGGGGTACTTGGATAGGGCAAGGGGAGCAGGTGGAGAAAAGCAGTGGAGGAAAGCCATCACCTCTCTCAACAGCTTGTCCTTTAGGCGGTGAATATTTACAAATGTGATGGAGTTGCAGCACTGGAAGATTTTCACCCCAGGAATGGTTGTAATCTTCAAGACAAATGTAAAATTAAGAGAAAATTTTCAGCTCTTTTATGGAATAAGAAAAAATCTTTAGAACCTCCTGGAGAATCTGTAGTCTTTTTAAGAGGCAAGAGCTAGTACATTCCTTCCTTGAATTTTCACCCCCTACTTTTTCTACTATTTTCTTTTCCCCTTCATTTTCTTACTCTTCTCTTTTCTTTTGGCCCCTAAAGTACATTTTAAAATTCCCCTTAAGTAGGATTTACCTACTTAAGCTCCCCACCTTTACCATTGTGCATCCCTTTCCCTGACTTTGTCAATGTGTGTCTGTAGTGCAGCAAACACCACCAAAGGGATTTTGGAGAAAAACTAAGCAGCAGACCTAGTATATTCCATCATTTGGGCAAGAAGTGGGACTGATTTAGATTCTTACCTCCCGATAGTCATTGATGCTTCTATAAATGTTGGTGTTAGGGATCTGACCCAGGAGGAGAATCTTAGCTCTGAAAGGGAATGCATTTGGCTTTAGGTCATAGTTGCCTTACCTTGCCATGGCTAACCTCCTATTACCTGAGACTAAATACCTGTGTGACTGAAGAGTGATCAAGAAGAAAGCAAAAGCTGTTGAAACAAGTAGTCCAATGTCCAGTCCCAGGAAAACTGCAGATGTGAATGTCACTATCCAAATAACCTTATGGGAATGGGGAAGAAGAGAAAAAGAAGACCATGATAACAAGCAGAATTGAGAAAATCACTATTCCAATCCCTTAATTCACCTTCACTCTCTCCCTCCCAAGACCTGGAATTTAGAGAACAAATTCCACAGTCAAATGGACTGATACCATCACAAGTGATTGGGTCCCAAGGCTGCCTAGCAATTCTTTTATACATCCTTGGTAACCTATCTTCAATTTTCTCTTGAAACTTTGATTTCCTCGTGTGCAAAATATATGTAATAATTTGTTGAGATTCGATACACCATTTGTAAATCAACCCAGGACACATGCCAAGAGTAGTTGCTAGTTTGAGACCTAGGATAGTTACTGTAAATCTTTAACATCCTTTTGAAGTCCCTACCCCACCACCTTCTCCATTCCTCTCAGCAGTTGACTTGACTTTAATCTTCATAAAGAAGACAGTCTGACACTCCCTTAAATATTTACTTTCCCCTCCACCAGCCACTTGTGAGTTAATATCTGCACTCAACTTTCCTTCATCTTCTCCAGTGCTGTTGGAAGTTCTATTTCTCCTCCTGGAACTGGAAGCTCTACCTATGCACTGGACCACATATCCTCTGAGCTCCTCAGGGACCTGGATCACCTTGCCTCTATTGGATCCTTCTCCTCTTGTCATATTATACACTCCCATATTTTATTTCTTGCTATTTCCCCTTTCTATCTCCTAGTTTTGAGCTTTAGAAAGAAGGAGGGCACTCCATCAGTTATTCTGCCTGGCAAGACAGAATAGCTTATTAGGATTTGTGTTTCCTATACTGGAAACACATTAACTGGGTCATTCAAATGTGCAATGCATGGCAAACCCTTTTGACCAGATGTGTATGTAACTGTAGCCACTTCATTAATTCCTTTTTATTTAATTTTGCATCATTGGAATGAGGTCTCAGCATTTCCATCCACCATAAACTCTGACTCTCCTTTTTTAAAAGCAAAAGTAGAGTATAAGGCATCAAAGGGTTGCTAGTGTCCTTCACACTGATCTTTTTTTTTTTGTTCTCTTTCCCCCACTTCATCCTTCTTCTCTGTCCTTCCCTACTCCAGACAGTGCATCTACACTCACACAGTCATATTGGTTCTGCCTCCACAGACTGGGTAGATTGTAAATGGTTTCAAGGTAGGGTACAACGTTGCTCAGAACAATTCCAGCCAGAATAGCCTGTGGGGAAAAGATAAAACCTGCTTCATTTTCCCTTCAGAGGTAAAACTCCCAAATCTTCACGAAGGAACAACAAAAAGCCTTGTCACCCAGAGATATTAGGCATTGATACTTTATAAAAATATCACTTTAACTCATTGTCTAATCAAAGAAGTATTCTCCACATCTTTCTCTGCTCTCCTCCATAATTTGTCAAAAACACAAGACAAGGCAAGGTCAAGGCCAAGACCTGACTGATATAGCAGGAAAGGCTACAACAAGCACCTTTTAGATTCAGATTGTTTATTATTTATGCAGACAGTGGAGAAAAGAGTAGTCAAAGATTACACATACCTGTGCTGTCATTTTTGGTGTATAGAACAAGACCCACAGAGGGCTGGCACTGTAGTTATTTGTCTTGTCTTTGGTTACCTGGCCTTGCTTTCCCTAGTTTGCTGGACACATCTATGCTACCTACATTGCCTAGGAACCATGCTCAGATGAGAAGACAAATTAAGGGAACTTCTACTTACAGAAACTCAAATAGTTCCGATTGGGCTTTTGTTCAAGTCTAATCATGATACAGTGTAGTTATTTCAACAATGAAATGTCATTTTTTTGCCCATCAAATTAAATTAGCCAACTGAAAATACTCTATATACATGGTTGTGGAGAATAAGAGGGTACTGACCTTTTAGAAAATAATATATCAAGACATATTGATATGCTTTTGTAAAGAAATTTGTTTTACTTTTAGAAATCTATCCTAAATATAGAAAAGGGTAAATGTATCAAATGATTCATTGTCATTATTTATAATAACAAAAATTCAGACAATCTAATTTTTTGATATTAAGAAAACAACTAAATAAGTGATATTATGAAGCATCATGCTATATATTAAATAAAAACATGAATACAAAGTTGTATGTCCAGTGAGGTTACAACCATGCAAAGTAATATTCCTTCATAGGAAATAACATTGGTTAGATGTATGCCAAAATGTTAATAGTGGTCTACAGCCATGCCACCCTGACTGTGTCCAGTCTCGTCTGATCTCGGAAGCTAAGCAAGGTAGGGTCTGGTTAGTACTTGGATGTGAGACCACCTAGGAATACCATATGTTGTAGGTGCTTTAAAAAAACAAAACAAAACAAAAACAAAATGTTAAGAGTAGTTTGTTTGTAATTATAGATGATATTTTTACCTATTATGCATTTTTCAAAGTTTTAAGAATAAGTATGTCTACTTTCCTAATGGAACAAAAGTTTCTTAAATAGGAGAAAATGAAAATCTGTACTTATAGGGATATAAAAACCATCTGGACCTCAAAGTAAATATAACGTACTTCAAGAAACACTTTCTGTGTTCACAAAGTCCAGTGTTGGCATAACATTTTCAGCTTTTTCCTAGCCATCCTCTCCTCTGTAAACAATACCTGAGAATTAGAACTCATCCTACTACTAAGAATGGCTGGATCCAAGCTTACTCTAGTTTTCTGAGGTTACTTGGTGACCAATTGAACTTAACAGGTCAGTAGAAGGAGGGAAGAACAAAGATGAAGTCAGCAGAAATTACTTTTTCCCACTAGGAATTACCAAACTTTCAGCAATTTGCAGGGAGATGTGGTGGGAAGAAAAAGAAATCACAATCTTAGAGGGTTTTTGCAAGGTTTTTGGCTGGAGGTAGGGAGTGTGAAGAGGAAACAAATATTTTCATGAAACAATATGCAATAAAAAATTGACCTTTCTGAATACTAAGGGAAGACATGCTCATGTGTAAAGAAAAATTAAACTTATATATAATTTTCATCACCTAAAAGATAACCATTTTTAACATTTTGGCATGTTCTCTCTATATGTTTTTTTTATATAAAATTGGAATAATATTGAATATACTATTTTGTATTATTTTTAAAAAATTTGTATTAATCCCATTGCTAACTGGTTGGGATTCTTGCCATGATGCTCCAATAAGAATTTTGCAGCAAGCTATTCATAATTTTTCAAAGAAGAAACAAATCTTTCATTGTTTAAGACTCATAGAGCCCCATGTTATAGTAATTTAGATATTCCACAGATCAGATTGTGTTCACAATTTTTAATCCAGAAATACCCTAACTAGATGCTGTAAAAATAATGTAACATAACATGGTTAGCCAAAAGCAAGGGTTATTCTGTCTCCAATGTATTTATAATAATGGAGTGTTTGGGATTTTAAAAAATTCTGATTCTTCCAGCTATACAGAAAAAAATAGCACTGTTTAAAGTAACTTAGTGAGTGGCTCTCCTAAAATAGACTTCAAGAGTTATAGCACTAAAGATGCTATATAAACTAAATTCTAGAGATAACTTCTGCTGGGAATCAGAGGACAGCTTGTGTGATAAACACAAGCTTAATTCCACCTTCCATGCATAGCTTCCATGGCTGGGTTCCAAGGTCCTTGACTCACAAAAGCAGAAGGCAGCAACAGCCTTGAGGTGGTCCTGCTCCACCAAAACCTGATATTCACCAGTGGAAGAGACGTGTGCAAAAGGAGAAGGATAACATTTACAACCACTCCAGCTTCAGGGACAGCCACCTTAGTGTGTAACCAAGCTGTTATGCCAGGAATGAAACCTCCTACCTCCTTTAGTACTATCTAAAAACGGCTAAAGGGAACATTAAGGAAATTTAAAAGGAAATTATGGTCACTGCATATTGATCTCTATTATAACTTAGAAGAAACTGATTATAGGCAGTAATTAATGCACCTGGCATCTCTAAACTCAGGGTGGTCAGTCTAACGCAAAGCGATGAAATGGCACATAGTTATACAGAAGCACTGTAGCTGAACAGAGTTATAGCTCAACTTTCAGACCTTGCTTTTTAGTGCTTTATACTAACCAAGAGACAATACGGAAGCAAGAGGGGGATTGAGTTCACATGAATGCAGAACAAGGCCTTCTGGAAATGGTTTAGGAAAACAGATGGCATGAATGCATAGTGAGTTTCTAAGCCTGTGTTGGTAATGGGTGTTCTGGCATCTGAAGTCTATTTCGGTCAGCTTTAACTGAATCCTTACTTGTAAAGCTTACTTTATAGCTTCAGCAGTTAAAAGGAGATTAATGAGAACAATAAAAATAATAACTAAGGTTTCTTGAGGGCTTATTATTAGCTCAACACTGTTTTCTCTAATATTTTATATATATATATGTGTGTGTGTGTATACACACATATACATATATATATATATACATATATATATATATATATATATATATATATATATATATATATATATATATAATCTTATTTAACTTCCAGTCCTGTGAGGTAGATGCTATTATTTTAATAGAGAGGGACTAGAAGGAGGCAGGGGCCAAGCTGAATGCAATTCTCCTTAGAGATACCCACCAAGATGCAATCTGGAGATCGGTCTTTCTTGGCTTAGTTATTTGATCAGTTCCACTTACATTTGGAAGTTTGTAGAAAAAGTGTCCCACCTTCACCATCAGGAGCAGCATCACGCCTGCTCCTACCAGAGATGCAAACTGAGGAGACAGAGGCAGTTAGAGAGAGACTATCAGGAACGTTTCGGTTCCTGTCATGACTGAGGCCTTCTGCTTGCTGAGAAGCGTATCAGTTTTTCTTAATAGGAGTTGAGTATAACCAACCAGCATGGTGCATTTTTGTTAAACTGACATTTTCAGGTCTTCTCCAAGTGCTAAACACATACTAGGTACTCAGTACAAATGGTGAGGGAATACATGAATCCACTTTGAAAGTTTTCAAATTGTCTTGGGTATTTAAATCTTTATTGCCATAGCTTTTTGCTGTAAATTTGAAATCTAACATCTGGCTTGCATTCCCATCCTAACTGTAACCTCTCCTTAAGCAGTTAAAAAAAATCCCTAGTAGAGTCATTACTGTCAGCCCTAAAATCCCAACCATTCCACTTCCTATATCAGTAAATATCCCACCCCTCACTCTCCTGTTTAGAGCTTGAATACCTTCCTATCTAGCAGATTCAGTGGTGCTTCCTCTTAAAAATACAATGATAATCACTTCTGATGCTCCTACTTTAGTTGTCTCTGCTTCAAAAAAAGTTACAAACATGACTCAGGGCCGTATGTAGTAGCTCTGGATCCTTTTCCAGCTGGGTTGACTATCTGGGCTCAGTGTGACTTGGTAAGCAGAGATTCTGGTTGACAAACACAGGAGGAAACCTAAGAAACATAGTTCCCTTTACAATCTCAAGGCTCTCTGGACATAGTCTCGAACTCATTATATACTTTATTGATAACTTTCTATTGTTTAAGTCTCTAATAATAAAAAATAATATAAAGCAGTATAATTTTCCACAATGAGGGGAATAAAACTGTAACCACAAATCAAATCAAGCAAGAACTGAGGCAGTCCCTTAAATCTAAACCATTAAATGGCCACTCAGGAATATTCTCTAATTTCCTCTTTATCTCTTAGGTGTGAAGAAAAAAAAAACCTTCCTGCTGGGTTTTCTGTTACTATTCACTGCTATTTGCCATATAAATATATCACTGAAAACAATGGCAATGAAATCAATGTTCTATTCCCTCATCCCAGCTAATTCACAGCTAAGGTGAGCAACCTGACTTGGAAAAGCTGAGCCCCATGAGTGTAGTGTAGGAAGAAGGAAGGTTTCAGGAAAACGAATCACTATGACTGAAACTTGGGAAGTTCTAATGGCAAATGTTCTATACACTGTAACTAAAACAAGTAACTGAGGCCATTAGCTCCTCCAGCCAAGATACATATCAGCCTGTTGCTTGATCTAATTTGAGAGTCCGGCTTCAGGGAGTCTTTGTCAGCATTATAGAAAAAAATCTACTCTGATTAGCACAGAAAAAATATATCAGCATTTTTCTTTCCTACCACTTCTTTCCTCCAAAATTCTTCTGATTATTTGTAAGGAAGCAAAGCCATGCAGATGCCAAAATAAGCTGTATAAAGCCTAGATTAAAATGAGTACAAGCCAGACATTGAATTGGATCATAAAATTTTCTATTCAGAGAGGGTTGGAAGGCCTGCCAATAACTATGTGTCCCCCTTGGCTGCACACACAAGGGAATGGGATTTCGGGATCAAAGGGCCATCCTCAGTGGCATTGTGTCTTAGGAGGATGCTTGGTGGTTCTCAGAATCTCAGACTCAGTGTTTGAACAGTGTCTAAGTGTGAGAACTGTACATCTCATGCATACTTTGCTTTTCTGCTCTAATTTTCCATCACTTTTTCTAGGCTTTCTTGATCAAAGACAGACTCTGCCTTTTTCTCGGGTTACAAGGTAATGTGAGTTCCCACAAGCCATGGCCACTATTGACACACAGGCCTTCAGACATCAATTATCCTGTAAGTAGTGGGTTCATTAAGTAGGACAATAGATGGCCAAGTGCCCAGGCTCTAGGAATCTGGGGTTAAAGTTATGTTTTCAAACATCTTAAGTGACGGGCACTGAAAGGAACTATTATCATCTAATTCAATTCTCACAACTGAAAGGTTATCCTTATCCCCATTTCACAGATGAGGAATAGAGCCTCAGAAGTCAAAAGCAACTTGCCCATGGTCATACATCTCGGCACCACCGAGTCAGGTTTCAACCCATCTGACTTGATGACTCTAAAATCTTGGCTTTCTCCACTATCCCATCTGCTTCCTCTAAAACAAAACAAAACAAAACAAAACAAAACAAAACAAAACAAAACCACAACACATTTCTTCTTTTATAATTTTTTTCTTTTCTTTCTTCTATAACAACTAATTTTGTAAGCAGTTCTTAGAGCATGGGAAGAAGGCAAGAAGGCCAGTTCTTAGAAAGCAGAGAATAAGAAAGGAAACCACTCACAGAGAAGAGGAAAGCACAGTGGTCAGAAGTAAGTGAGCAGAAATATGGAGTGGGGGATAGTCTGAATGGGCCTGGGGCTCTCCACATCCCCTCTGTTCAGGCCCAGGCCATAGCTGGAAGAGCCAATAGATTTTGCTATAACCAATGAAGAGAAGTGGGTTCTAGATCAGGAAAAATTAAAAAGAAATCCAGACACATATACACAGCTTATATTTATGACAAACCAAAAATAGATAGATGATTACATAGATGGATGGATGGATGGATGGATGGATGGATGGATGGATGGATGGATGGATGGATGGATGGATAGATAGATAGATAGATAGATAGATAGATAGATAGATAGATAGATAGATGATAGAATAAGGTGGCCCTTGGTGACAGGTCATGTCTGAGAGGTTCAGAGCCAGACCCCTAGCTTCTCTTTCCTGTAGTCTTAAGGAACTTTGAAGAAGCAAGTGTGTTCTCAGGTAGAGTGAATCAAAAGTTCGAGAGGGAAAGGTGTTGGATGAAGAAGGCTGTATGAGTCTCAGAGGCCTTTGCTGGTCCAGAACAGAAGCTCAGAGTAGAGGCTGGGTAGCTCCAATATGTAGGGCTAGGGTCCAGCAGTACTCTCTCCTTGAACTAGTGATTTGCATGGGGCAAATTAGGGTCTCACAGAAGGGCTTACCAGCATCTCTAGAGATAAAGGTCACTGCACTGCAGAGAGAGATATCATTGGTAGGAAAATATGTTATATGGGAGAATAATGCAGCAACAGAAAACAGAATGAGAGCCATAGGCTGGCTGTGTTTGAGGAAGGCACTTTGTTCAACAGGCTGGAGGCAACTCAGAGGCTGAACTGAAGTCCTTCTTCCTTCCTTCCATCTGTATATATCCTAGCTCTCTTTCAATAATCCATGAAAGTCCCACTTCTTCCATCATTCTCCTTTTTGCAATATTTATGGCAGTTTTTATTTATTGTACTTATTCTGCACTTAATTTTACTTACACTGTGATTTAGTTTTTTCCAACTGTGTGCATCTTTTCTCCCCAAATTTATGTTACGCTTATACATTGAATAAACAAAGTGTGTTGTCAAAAGTTAGTGGGAACTAATATACAGAATTGCTATTTTCATTTCTTTTCATAAAACACTCTCATTCTGGCTTCAAAGCTTTTTCACTAGTGCGTAGGACATTCTTAAAGAGTAGTGGGGAAAAGCTACACCTTAAAGGCCCATGTGTCTGGCAGAAGCTCTATGACAATAAAACTCAGTCTGTGTAGAACGATGTCACATGGTCTGACTCTAGCTAGACCCATGCTTTTGTCCTCACCTTCTGACTTTTATTAGCTTTCACCTTATATTTCACCAAATTTAGCCATGGACTGTGACACTTTATCTTTCCTCATTAAACTTTAGTGTCCGTTCTCCCAACACTTTCAATTTCTCACATTAGCTATACCTTCCTACCATGCTTCTGCAGCCTAAGCTTGTCTTTGACCTCTGTTGCTGTTTCTCTGCCTTCTGAACCCTGACCAGTTCCCTGGCCTTACTCCAGTTTCTGTTTTGATAGTTCTTTGACATTTCATCAGACTACATAGCTGAGATGGAACACCCCTCACATTGTAGTGTTGTATCATTTCGTCAGCCCAAAACTCATGAACATTGGACTCATGACTGCAAGTAGACAAGAAGGTTTGCCTTTAGAGTCTTCCTTCTCTATTGTCATTTACCCCTTCTCTCTCCCTTCCCACCCATCTATACATTTAGTTTGCTAATTCAGAATACCTGAAGTGAGTCTGACCTAGATAATTTTCTCTTATACATAGGTAGAATGGTCATAAATCCCCTAGGCTTACCTAGACATAGATCTTACTATCTGTCATGAAAGCATCTTGCTATGCACTTTGAGGAAGCAAGGAAATTTTCTAGTTTGGCTGCCAGGATGAAGAGAGATGTGTTATTGCTTTCCCAGACTAGGACTGAGAATATATCAACCATATGAAAAAATGAGTAGGTGTGCTACATAGAAAATGGTTTTGTGTGTGTGTGTGTGTGTGTGTGTGTGTGTGTGTGTGTGTGTGAGCTAATATATAGAAACCTGTCACATAGAACAACATTTCTATAGTAAATGACTTCAAGTTCCATATTGACAAATAGTGTTTAAGACAAAATATAAGCAAAAATTAAGACAAGTGTGCAATTCAGATTCTTCCAAGAGACCTTCCTCAATAAGCACAATGTTAAACAGCAACACAATTAAACTAATAGAATCCCTTACTATGACTATATATACACACGAGTGTTTGCGTAAATGGAGATAAATATGTTTACATGTTAGACATTGGTTCTATTTCAACACACCTGTTGTCTTCCTCCAGATTTATCCTGGATAATAGTCCTGATAACAGCACCGGTAAACACACAGGATTTGAAAAATGAACTGACGACATTGCAAAGGCCAATGGCTATTAAATCCTACAAAGAAATGGCAAACAATTTAGGCCCACTATTTGTTGAAGAATGCTGATTTATGTTTTCACTAAAGGTATACTATTTCTTGTGTATTAAAAATGGGGTTGTTTATGTCACTTGAAATAATACTGAAATTTTCTTAGAAAGAACAAAAGAATGGCACATCTAATTTCTAGATTTCTTTGAATCTTCATTTTAGCTAGTGATCATAAGGAAAGCACGTTTCAAAGTGAGTAAATAAGACTTTTGCAAGATCAGTAGGACTTAGAAAGACAGAGAGGAACACAGTACTATTTTTCTCCTTTCCTTCTATACTATCCTAAAGTCAAAATGGGACACCTCTTGCTTCCACATTTCCCTTTTGAGTCCTAGGAAAAGGACCAAACTCAGAATAGTTGGAGATTTTCCAAAAATAAAAAAGGCAAAAACTATTTCTGGGAGACCAACTTAATTATGTTAGTAGCCTGGTTTCAATAGTTTATATCATTTCTTACTGCACCTCAGAATGTGGTTGACTTCTAAGGACTTGGTGGAAAGGAAGATAAAATTAAGAGGAAAGGAACTCCGCTAGCTTACCAACATGGTACCATATGTTATCTTCTTGGACTCTGATACCATATCTGTTATAGGAGTCTAACACTCACATTAATTCAAGTGGGTTCAGAGTTAAGTGTGCTACACTTCTCAAAAATCCTTTGGTAATTATAGTTTTGATTATGGTCCAAGTGATTCTCTGGTTACAGGAGAATCCAGTCTTCACATTAGCAGGAGGCCCAGATAAGAGACAACAGACTTAAAGGTCAAAGGAAGTAATAGAAAGACCTTTTCTCTCACCTGGTTGGAATTGACATCATAGTTATGGAAATTGGCCATCTTCTTGCCCAGAAATATGAGCAGTGAGGAGCTTACGAAAGCTAAGGAGAAGGCTTCTAAAACAACATCTGAAAGGAAGTCCAAATCTGGTGTGTCAGGAAACAGGAAGCTAGGATAAAATGGTAGAATTATTCTTGGAGAGCAGGATCATTTATTGGCACCTCCCCCACTCCCTCATTATCATACAGGGCAGGCTGACCCTTAAAAAAATAACAATAAGAGATAAGAAGAACAATTGAGGCAGCAGCCTGCCGAAACTGCCAGCAAACCAAGCCAAGTGACAACAGCCATTGAGAGAGCATGCTCTGCTATGTTCCAGTTAAGGTTTCTGCCATGTAGCAATGGTAACAAATAGGACACACAAAACCACAAAGATTGATGGAAAATGGTTTATTTACATGATGTGAGACCATACCAGGGGGTAAACAACAGGCAGACATCACTTCTAAGATGGTTTAGAGCTAAAAAGCTCAGGGAATTCCTTTCTATTGACACACAAACCTTCCAGAGCATAATTTTAGTTGCTGTCCTTTATACAAATTATTTTCAATTTTATCCACACCTTCCCACCTGTAGTTTTTTCTTCCAGTTTTTGTTATTGCAGTAAAATACACATAACATGAAATTTACTATCTTATCCATTTTAAGTGTACAGTTCAGTAGAATTCAATACATTCATAATGTGCAACCATCACCATCATTAGCTCCATAACTCTTCATATTGTAAAACTGAAACTCTATACCCATTATTCAATAATTATTTATTTCCCCCTTCCACAGCCCTGGATACCATGATTCTACTTATTTTCTTGATGATTTTGACTGCTCTAAGGACTTCATATGTGGAATCATACCGTATGTTTCTTTTAGTGAGTGGCTTCTTTCACCTAGCACAATGTCCTCAAGGTTCATTCATGTTGTAATATATCTCAGAATTTTCTTCCTTTTTAAGGTTGAATAATGTTTTATTATGTATATACTACATTTTGCTTAACCATTCATCCACTTATGGTTTCTTCCACTAAAATTTTAGCTATTGTGAATAATGCTGCTATGAACATGGGTGCACAAATACCTTGAGACCGTGCTTTCAGTTTTAGGGGGTATATATATTCATAAGTAGAATTGATATATCATATGGCAATTCTGTTTTTAATTTTTTGAGGAACTGCCATACTGCTTTCCACTTACGGTGCACAAGGATTCCATTTTCCTCATCCATATCTTCTCCAATACTTGTTATTTTAGTTTTTATAGGTATCAGGTGGTATATCTCATTGTAGTTTTGGTTTGCATTTCCCAAATGACTAGTGATACTGACCATCTTATCATGTGCTTATTGCTCATTTGTATATCTTCTTTGGAAAAATGTTTGTTCGAGTCCTTTCCCAATTTTTTGAGTCAGATTGTTTCTTTCTTGTTGGATATTAAGTGTTATCCATATGTTTTGGATATTAATCCTTTATCAAATATATAATTTACAAATATTTTCTCCTATCCTGTGGGTTACCCTTTTATTCTATTGATAATGTCTTTTGATGCACAAAAGTTTTTAATTTTCATGAAGTCTAATTTGCCTATTTTTTTTGTTGTTGCTTATGCTTTCGGTATCATATTTAAGAAATCCTTGCCAAATCTAATGTCATGAAGATTTGCCCTATGTTTTTCTCTAAGAGTTTTATAGTTTTAGGTCTTATATTTATGATTTTGATTCATTTTGAGATAATTTTTGTATACAATGTTAGTAAGAGCCCAACTTTATTCTTTTGCATGTGGATATCTAGTTTTCCCAGCATCACTGAAGATTGTTCTTTTCCCATTGAATACTCTTGGCATCCTTGACATTGGACCATATATGCAAACATTTATTTCTGGGCTCTCCATGCCATTCCATTGGTCTATATGTCAGTTTTTATACTGGTACCACACTGTTTTGATTACTTGTAGCTTTGCAGTACATTTTGAAATTTGGAAGTGTAAGTACTCCAACTTTGTTAAACTTTTTCAGGATTGCTTTGGCTATTTTGGACTCCTTGATATTCTATACAAATTTTAGGAATTTGTTTCCTACAAAACACCTCATGGGGATTTTGATAGAGATTGAATTAAATCTGCTGATTGCTTTGCGTAGTACTGACATCATTACAATATTAAGTCTTCCAATCCATGAATGTGAGATGTATTTCCATTTATTTACGTCTTCTTTAATTTTTTTTCACTAATGTTGTGTAGCTCTCATTATGTAAGTTTTTACCTCCTTGGTTAAGTCCTAAGTATTTTATTCTTTTTGATGCTATTATAAGTGGAGTTGTAATAATTTCCTTTTCAGATTGCCCACTCTTAGTGTATAAAAAGCTACTCTTTTTTTGTGTGACTTTGTATCCTGCTACTTTGTTGTATTCATTTATTGGTTTTAACAGTTTTTTTTCTGTGTGTAATCCTTAGGGTTTCTGCATGTAAATTCATATCATTTATAAACAGAGATAATTTTACTTCTTCCTTACTGATTTGGAAGGCTTTTATTTCTTTTTTCTTGCTTAATTATTCCGGATAGAATTTCTAGTATTACGTTGAATAAAAGTGGTGAAAGTGGGTAACCTTACTTTGTTCCTGATTTTAGAAGAAAAGCATCCATTCTTTCAACATTTAGTGTTATGTTTGCTGTAGATTTTTCATATATGGCTTTTGAAATTTAAAGTCTATTTTGTCTGATATTAGTACACCCACTCCTGTTATCTTTAGGTTACAATTTACATGGAATACCTTTACTCATCCTTTTGTTTCCAATCTATTTGTGTCTTTGGATCTAAAGTATGTCTCTTGCAGATAGCATATAGTTAGATCATGTGTTTTATCCAACTGACAATCTCTGTCTTTTGGTTGGAAAGTTTAATACATTTATATTTAAAGTAATTACAGATAAGGAGGAAATTACATCTGTAATTTTGCTATTTGTTTTCTAATTTTATTTGTCCTTCATTTCCTGCATTAGTTTTTTTCATGTTTAGTTGATTTTTTGTAATAAAATGGTTAAATTCCTTTCTAATTCTCTTTTGTGTATATTACATAGCTATTTTCTTTGTTGTTACCATAGGAATTACATGGAATCTTCTAGTTGTAACACTCTAATTTGAATTTATACTTCAATAACATATAAAAACTCCGCTCTTTTATAGCTCTGTCCATATCCCTTTTGGTTGTTGATGTCACAAAATTACATCTTTATACCTTGTGTACCCCAAAACATAAATCTTTTAAATGCATCAGTCTCTTAAATTATGTAGAAAACAAAATATGGTGTTACCATTGTTACGATAATAGTAGCTTTTATAATTGCCCAATATTTACTTGTACTGAGATATTTATTTCTTCATACAGCTCCCAGTTATTGACTTGTTCCTTCTATTTTACCTTGCAGGACCCCCTTGAGTATTTCTTGCAGAGCAGGTCTACTAGTAATGAACTCCCTTAGCTTTTGTTTATCTGGGGATTTCTTAATTTATCCTTCACTTTTGAAGGACAGTTTTGCTAAATATAGAATTCTTGGTCGGCAGTTTTTTCTTTTAGCACTTTGACTATGTTGACCCATTGCATTCTGGCCTCTAAAGTTTCTGACAAGAAATCTGCTCATTATTTTATTGAGGAGCCCTTGTGTGTGATGAGTCACTTGTCTCCTACTACTCTCAAGATTCTCTCTTTGTCTTTTGAAAGTCTGATTATAATGTGTTATCACATTATAATGATGAACTCTTTGAATTCATCTTACTAAGAATTTGTTGAGCTTCTTAGATGCTTATATTCATGTCTTTCATTAAACTTGGGAAGTTTTCAGCCATTATTTCTTCAAATGTCCTCTCCACCCCTTTCTCTCCTTCTCCTTCTTCTAAGACTCCCATGATGTGTATGTTAGTGTGCTTAATGGTATTCCATAGGCTCCTTAGGCTCTGTTGACTTTTCTCCAATTGTTTGTCTTTCTGTTTCTCAGACTCAATAATTTCCATTATCCTATTTTCAAGTTCACTGACTCTTTTTTCTGAATGCTCAACTCTTCCAATGAATACCTCCACAGACATATGTTGCTTAATGATGGGGATACAGATGGAGAAATGCAACACTAAGTGATTTCATCAATGCATAAACATTATAGACTGCACTTACACAAACCTAGATGGTATAGTCTGCCACACATCTAGGTTATATGGTATAGCCTATAGCTCTTAGGCTACAAAACTGTATAGCATGTTACTATACTGGGTACTGTAGGCAATTGTAACATAATGATAAATATTTGTGTATCTAAATATATCTAAACATAGAAAATGTACAGTAAAAATATGATATAAATGATAAAAAATATTATACCTGTATAGGGCACTTACCTCTAGGACATTACTGTATATCACTGTAAACTTTATAAACACTGTACACTTAGGCTACACTAAATTTATAAAAAATAATTTTAAATACTAAATTAACCTAGCTTACTATAATATTTTTATTTTATAAAGTTAAAAGTTTTAAAAAACTTTTTGACTCTTGTAATAACACTTAGCTTAAAGCACAAACATATCACACAGCTGTACAAAAATATTTTCTTTCTTTATATCCTTATTCTATAAATTTTCTATTTTTAAATTTTCAAAAATTTTTTTGCTTTTTAAACTTTTTTTTGTTAAAAACAAAGAAACTAACACACACATTAGCCTAGGCCTACATAGGGTAAAAACCATTAATATCCCTGTATTCCACCTTTACATATTGTCCCACTGGAAGGTCTTCAGAAGCAATAACACATGGAGCTGTGATCTCCTGTGATAATGCCTTCTGGAATACCTCATGGAGGACCTACCTGCCTGAGGTTCTTCTTAAGAGACGCCACTTTTTTCAGAAATATGTCCATGGTGGTTTGGTTGTTTGTTAATTTTTTTCTTCATAGTTTGCTTGTAAGCAATTAACTCACCTTGAACATTTATCTCTACTAATGAAAACCTTTCAGTGTTGGGTTTCAGACTTTCAAACTTTTTAAGGAGCTTGTTGAGGTCTGTAAAAGCTTTTGCTAAACCCTTCACTGTGAATTTTCTTGCAGGTGCTTCTTCTTTTTCTTCTCCTGCAGTTTCCTTTTCTCTTGCCTCATCTTCAGCTATGCATTCCCGTTCCAGTTCCAACAACTTCTTATTAGTCAATTCTTCAAGAACTGCCTCTATAAACTCCTAAGTGTCATCCTCATTCACACCCATGTTAAAGTTGTTGTTCACCTCCACCACAGCTTTGTTGATTTTTGCAACCTCCTCATCATTGGCAAATACTTTCAAGTCATGGACGAAATCTCTTGAGTATCTTCTTTCATACACCCCTTGGTGACATCACTCCAAGCCCAAGCAAAGTTTTTGATGCAGTTATAAGTGTTGTAATCCCTCCAAAATTACACCAGTGTCTTCCTTAGTTGCAGCAAAAGCCTGAGCAAAGGTCATCCTCAGGTAGTAGGCCTTAAAAGCTATTATAACTCCTTGATCCATTGGTTAAATTAAGGAGGTCATGTTTGGAGGGAGAAATACCATTTTGATATTGGGATGAATATCACCAATAAAAGGAGGAGCACTGTCAACAATAAGCAAAATCTCGAAAGGTATGTTATTGTCCAAACAGTACTTCTCCATTGTGCTGGCAGAGCAATTCAGAAGGGCATCTTGGAAGAGAAGTTGACTTATTGCTCCTGCAGTACACTGGAAATGTGTGCTTATTGACATGCTTGAAGGCCCTGGTGTTCTCACTGAGCCAGATCAAACAAGGGTTCAACTTGTAGCCTGCAACATTGCCCCCCAAACAAGACTATTATCTTGTCTTTAAAAGTCTTGAAACCTGGAATTGACTTGTTCTCCAGGCATCCATTTACAGAATAGGGAGCTTTCATTCATACTGAATATTTTTTCTGGCAAGTAATTTTCCTCCACAATCAGCTAGAGTTTCCAAAAATTCTTCAGCTGCCTTTATACCAGCATTCACAGATTTACCACTCACTTTCACATTATTTAATGAATCTTGAATGATTTAAACCACCCAGAGTTAGCAGTGAATGCAACACTGTTGTCAGGTCCAGTCTTTTCTTTCAACATCACAAACAAACTTTTTGCTTTAGCTATGATTGACATGGTGCTGAGGGAGATATGGTTCTGAGGGGGATATGGTTCTGTGTCTGGTCTTCAATCCGGGTCATTAGAAGTTCTCCATGTCTGAAACAGGCCTTTCTCAAATTTTCATTAGTTTTATTGCCTTTGATGAAGCATATCCTTTAACAGCTTCTATCATTTTGTTCTTTCTTTTCAAGATCATAGCTATGGTGGAACGAAACATGTCTGACTGGTGAGAAATTACCATCACTCATTTCCCACCTTCGTAGTCTTTAATCACTTAAAACTCTGTTTCCAGTCAATCGTTCAGCATGGCCTCTCGTTGGCTACATTAACAGTGGATTTTGTATGCTTAGAGGCTACAATGAACAAAATAACACAAGATTAAATCAAGCACAAGAGAAAATGATGCAACAAGAGACATGGTAAACACAAGATGTGTGAGGCTGCTGCTGGAGTAACACAGCATACTGTTTTATAGCAACCTTTTAAAATATAAGTAGAAAGATTAGACTCTAAAATAACAACAATTAAGTATAGTAAAAATCAGTAACAGAGTCATTTATTATCATTATCAAGTTTTATGTACTCTACATAATTATATATGCTACAGTTTTGTGTCTGACAGTGAAGTAGGTTAGTTTATACCAGTATCGCCACAAACATGTAAATAATGTATTGTACTATGATGTTAGGATGGCTATGATGTCACTAGGCTCTAGGAATTTTTCAGCTTCATTATAATCTTATGGGGCCACTGTTGTATATGTGGTCCATTGTTAACTGAAACATCATTATGTGGCACATAACTATAGTGAATTTTTCATTTCAGTATTGCATTTCACAGCCCTAAACTTTTTTTTAGGTTGAGGTTTTCTATGTCTTGTTCGATATTTCATTTCATTCATTTTGACCACTTTCACCCATTTAACTGTTACTTACCCCTCACCCCCCACCACCACTAACAACCAATTTGTCCTCTGCATTTACGAGCTTGGTTGTTTTTATTTTTTTAGATTCTATATATAAGTGAGATCATACAGTATTTGTCTTTCTGTCTGACTTATTCCACTTAGCATAAGGTCCATCCATATTGCAAGTGGAAAATTTCTTTCTTTCTTTGGCTGAACAATATTCCATTATGTACCTGTGCCATATTTTCTTTATCCACCTTTCAGTGAACACTTAGGATGCTTCCATGTTTTGACTATTGTAAATAATGCTGCAATGAACATGGCAAAGCACATATCTTTTTGAGTTAGTGTTTTCATTTCCTTCAGACAAATACCACAAAGTAGAATTGCTGGCAATTTTATTTTTAATTTAAATGTAATTTTAATATAATTTTTTGAGGGAACTCCATAATGTTTTCCATAGTGGCTGCACCACTATGTTGCACTTCCAACAGTGCAAAAGGGTTCCCTTTCTTTCATGTTCTTGCCAACACTTCCTATTTCTTGTATTTTTGATAAGAGCCATTCTAACAGGGGTGAGGTGGTATCTCACTGTGGTTTTGATTTGCATTTTCCTGATAATTAATGATGTTGAGTACCTTTTCACATACCCATTGGACCTCTGTATGTTTTATTTGGGTAAATGTCTATCCTAGTCCTCTGCCTACTTTTAAGTTGAATTGTTTGGGAAGACCAGTCAAGAAGACATAGAAGGTAGAGGCTGTGCATGCCTCCTCCTGCAACCACATCAAAATTACAACAAAACTATAGGGGAACCAGTATGTGGAGTCATCTGAGGTCTGGCTGAACAGAAACCTTACAACTAGGGACAAAAATAAGAGGTTACCTTTAACTGGTAGGAGGGGCAGAGATACAAAATGACCCAGTTCCACAACTGTGTGTGGTGATTAAAAATCAGGAGGGTTATCTTGGCTGCAGAGCTCCTTTCCTTACCTGAGGAGTGAGGGGTCCCGGCCCCACACTAGGCTCCATAGCCTGGAGTCCAAGTGCTGGGAAGAGAAGTCCCCACAACCTCTGGCTGTGAAGACCAGTAGCTATTGCAGCTGAATTTGGAGGGCTGGGCCCACACCTGGCCTTACTTACTGACAGACTTACTCACTCTGAGCTCTAGCACTGGAGCAGCTGCTCGAGGAGTGCCAGAGTCAAATGGGGAGACACTGAGTTGTCTGGCTTCAGGGAAAGGGCTAGAGGGGTGGCTTTCTCCTGGATAGAAGTGCTGTCAGTATCCATTATTCTTTTGTTGAGCCTACCCCTCTCCTAGACTGACTATGCAGGTGCCACCACAGCTGAGTTGCCATCATTCTGGATAATACAGTTCACTCTGCCCCGGTGATTCCCTGAGATTCCACCTCTCCCAACTTGCTCAGTCTCACCCAAGCTGTTTCCAGTGGTTTATTCTATACAAATGGCCTGTCTTGGCTCTTGCTGTAGACTTTCCTAAAATCTCTCAAAGGTTCACAAAACCCAAAGAAGCAGCATTTGGCCTTGGTGTGTCCCATACCTTTTGCTGAGCAGCCCCAAGCCCTGCACTAGCAGCAGCCAGTCTTGGGATCTGGCTTGGCCTTTCAAGGCACCTATAAGTCCAGCACAAGTGGCAACCATCTGTGGATTGCTTGATGACTCTCGCCAGGAGGCCCTGGAGGTGCACAGGCTGTGACTGAACTTGGCCTGCAGCTGGACCTCTCCCAGGACTGTGCCACTGGCCCGACAGGACACTTACTATGTAAAACCACTCACTCTACTAAGACAAGGAGACTTGAGAGCCCTACCTAATGCATAGAAACAGACACAAGGAGGCAGCCAAAATGGGGAAACAAAAAAGCATGTCCTAAACTAAAAAACAGAACAAAGCTCCAGAAAAATAACTCGACAAAAGGAGACAAACAATCTACCAGATGTGGAGTTCAAAACACTGCTTATAAGGATGCTCAATGAACTTAGGGGAAGAGTAGATGAACTCAGTGAGAACATTAACAAAGAGATTAAAAAAAGACATAAAAATGGAAATGAAAAACATAAAAGGGAACCTGTCAGAAATAAAGAATACAACATGTGAGATGAAGAGTACATTAGAGTGACTCAACGAAGTGGATGAAGGAGAGAATTGAGTCACCAATATAGAGGATGGGGTAGTGGAGGACAGCAAAAAGAAAAAAGAATCCATAAAAATGAAAACAGTTTAAGGAGCCTCTGGGACACCATCAAGCATAACAACATTGACATCGTAGGGGTAACAGAAGTAGAAGAGAGAAAGCAAGAAATTGAAAACCTAGTTGATGAAATGATGACTGAAAACTTCCCTAAGCTAGCATAGGAAATAGACATATAAGCCCAGGAAGTACAGAGTCCCAAACAAGGTGAACTCAAAGAGGCCCACACCAAAACACGTTATAATTACAATGACAAAGGTTAAACACAAAGAGAGACTCTTAAAAGCAGCAAGAGAAAAGCAGTTAGTTACCTACCATGGAGCTCCCAAAAGACTATCAACTGATTTCTCAACAGAAACTTTGTGGGCCAGAAGGGCTTGACACGATATATTCAAAATGATGGAAACCTAGGATTTACAACCAAGATTACTCTACACAGCAAAGCTATCATTTAGAATCAGGATAAAGAGTTTCGCAGATAAGAAAAAGCTAAAGGTGTTCATTACCACCAAGCCAGTATTACAGGAAATGTTGGAGAGACTACTATAAAAAGAAGAAAAAAATATGTATCAAAAATATGAATAAAGAATGAGAATAACTATATATCTACCAATAAGTACTTCAAATGAAAAAGAATTAGATGCTCCAGTGAAAAGGTAGGGTGGCTGAATGGATAAGAAAATACAACCCTTACATAAGCTGCCTACAAGACTCACTTTAGATTAAAGGACACATGGGCAGAAAGTTAAGGGATGAAAAAAGATATTTCATGATGGACCTAGAGGGTATCATGCTGAGTGGAGTAAGTCAAATAAAGACAAATGCCATACATGTGGAATCTAAAGAACAAAATAAACAACCGAAAATAAAAAAAGAAAAACAAAACAGAAATAAACTCATAGATACAGAGAATATTTTGAGAGTTACCAGATGGGAAGAAGGTTGGGGGAATCAGTGAAAAAGGGGGAAAAGATTAAGAAGTACAAATTGGTAGTTACAAAATAGTCATGGAAACATAAAGTATAGCATAAAGAATATAACCAATAATATTGTAATAACTAGGTACAGTATCATAGGGGTACTAGATTTTTCAGGGTGATCACTTTGTTATATAGATGTCTAATCACTATGTTGTATGTTTGAAAGTAAAAAAATATTGTATGCCAACTATAAGTGAAAAATAAAATGATTGAAAAATTGAATTGTTTGTTTTTTGCTAAAGAGTTGTATGAGTTCTGTATATATTTAGGATGATAATACCTTAGATATATGATTTGCAAATATTTTCTCTTAATTGGTAGGCTGCCTTTTCATTTTTTTTATGCATCCTTTGCTATGCAGAAGCTTTTTAATTTGATACAGCTCTACTTGCTTGTTTTTGCTTTTGTTGTCTTTTCTTTTGGAGTCAGATCCAAAAAATCACTGTCAAAACCAGTGCCAAGGAGCTTGCTGCCTGTTTTCTCTAGGAGTTTTATGGTTTTAGGTCTTAAATTTAAGTCTTTAATCCATTTTGAGTTACTTTTTGTGTATAGTGTAAGATATGTTGTGGTTTTGATTATTATAGCTTTGTAATATAGTTTGAAATCAGGACATATGATGCCTCCAGCTTTATTCTTCTTTCTTGAGATTGTTTTAGTTATTCAGGGTGCTTTGTGATTCTATAAAATTTTGGACTGTTTCTTCTAGTTCTATGAAACCTGACATTGGAATTTTGATAGGGATTGCACTGAATATTAGATTGCTTTTGCATATCGACATTTTAATAATATTAATTCTTCCAGTTCACAAGCATAAACTATCTTTTTTATCTGTGTCTTTGATTTTTTTCATCAATATCCCATAGTTTTCAGTTTATAGGTCTTTCACCTCCATGATTAAATTTATTCCTAGATATTTTATTCTTCTTGATGTAGTTATAAATGGGACTGGTTTCTCAATTTCTCTTTCTGATAGTTTGTTATTAATTGCCTCTCTTTGTGATGTTAGCACATAATATGCTAGTAACCTTTAATGGGGATATTCTAATTTTATAATTCATTTTCCCTTGCTGTTAGTTTCTCAAAAAGTTAAACATAGAATTACCATTTGATCCTGTTAATGTGCTCCTAGGCACACACTCAAAAGAATGAAAACAGGTGCTCAAAGAAAAAGTTCCACATGAATTTTTGTAGTAGCACTGTTTATAATAACCAATAGTCATTGGAAATAACTGAAATGTCCATTAGCTGGTAAATGTATTAACAAAAAGTGGTATAGCCATATAATGGAATATTATTCAGCCATAAATAGGAATGATCCATGGTAGAACATGGAGAAATCTTGAAAAAATATGCTAAGTGAAAAGAAGACAGAGTCAAAAGATCACACATTGTTTGATGCCATTTATATGAAATATCCAGAATAGGCAAATCTATAGACAGAAAGTAGATTAGTGGTAGCCAAGGGCTTTGGATTGGGGCAATTGGAGGTGCCAATGGGCACAGGACTACTTTTGGATGATAAAATATTTTAAAATTAGATAGTGGTGATGGTCACACAACTTTGAGAATATACTAAAATCTACTGACTTGTACACTTTAAAATGGTGAATTTTATGGTATGTGAATTATATATGAATAAACAAGATTAGAGATTATTATAAATAACTTTTTACATTATTATAAATACATTTGAAAATGTAGATCAAATGGAAGTAGTATTTGAATCACCAAAACTAATTAAGCACATTTTTTATTTTTTAAATCTTTTTTAAAGTAATCTTAAGAAGAAATAGATAACCTGAATCATAAACAATGATTATATAATCTGATGACAGTTTTATTTAGTAAATAACCAATTTAAAAAATGAATATATAGTTAAGAACCTGAAAACTCCATGTCTAAGTATCTTCACTAACCCAACAAGATATGTAAGAAAGAAATAGTGCCAATTTTATAGAAACTTATTCAGAAGTTAAAGACAGGGGAATGTATACTAAAATTTTTAAAGTCAACATTACTCTGATATCAAAATTAGACACAGATATTACAATAAAAGTAATCTCAAGTCAATATCACTCATGAACATAAATACAAAAATTCTTACTATCATTTTAGCAAATCAATGTATAAAATTATATCATGACCAATTGCGCTTTATCCCAGGAAGCAATGTTGGTTAACATTCAAAAATCAATCATGATATTAAACAGATTAAATAAAGGAAAGGAAATCTTCATGTTTGGGAGAGAGTGTTGTTTTTCTATAGATCCAAAGAAGAATAATTCTTTAAAACTGAATTTGGAAGCACCAGTATGCTATGGTTTCCATATCCCTAGATTTAATTTCTAAAGTAAAAAAAAAAATCTCCTCAATATTTTAGATGAGTTTTGCTATTCGAAATGTTTCTTCTTCTGATTGGTCTGATCATTTCATCAAGACACAGATATATGACTTAATAATTGATTTATTTCTAAAATTTTGTATAAAATCCAAATTCAGTAAAATGAACAATGTACTAAATACACTTGGGAAAATCACTTTAAAAGAAATTTCATAATGTATTTTAATCCCTTTCTAATTAAAAATTTTTTATTAGTTTATGCATTTTAAGTTTCATTTCCCTTAAAGTAGGAAACATCACTTTTAGCACCTTAAACATTACTTTTAGCCCTTCTTCCTATCTTCCCATTTCTCACCATTATTATGTCAATGAATCTAAATTCTTATTTTTGAATATCCTTTCCTTCATCATATCTATTTTAATTCTCTATTTATAACTTATAACTTTAAAGAACCTTGATGATTTTCTAGTAATGAGCTATGTAGGAATAACTAGATGCTCAAAGGCAGATATTTAACTTTTTGTTAAATTTACCTTTTCTGTCCTTTAAAAAAGTTAGGTAAGAATGTGGCTGTCCCAAACAGGTAAGTGGATATAGGGTAAGTGGAATTTATTGCCAAAATCTATGTTAGTAAACGTCTAATACTTAGCATGATAACAATACAAACTACTGTTTTTCCTTTCTGCTGGTCTTTGTAACATTCAATTCTTTGTTAACAGTTTAGGATAAAAAGGGACATGGATATTAAGCTGACTTAAATAGATGCATTTTTCTAGTCCCTAGGAACCATGGATAAATATATCATAAAAAAAGGAAGTTCAAAACAATACTTAAATTATATTTTTGGAATGCTCACTGTCTGTCTAAACCCTTGAACTTTATGATAAAATATAAGCAAAAGATGACTGTGTGGTTTCAAGTCATTAATAACAGAAGCATATTGAGTACATATAATAGAGTGCTTATAATCATAGATTTTGTAATCAAATAGAAATGGGTTCCAATAGTAGCTCTGCCACTGATCAGCTATGTGTTCTTGGATGAGTAACTTAAACTTGGCAAACTTCAATTTCCTCAGCCACAAAAAGGAGATATAGTATAAATGTGAGGAGCAAATGAAATAAAATAATTACATAAAGTATCAAGCCTATTGTTAATGTTACTTTTTTTTTTCCCTGAGGGTGGTGACCAACCCTTATTTACTGTCATATTCCTTGGGTCTGCTCACTTTTTTTTTTTTTCAATTTAACAGAATTTCAAATGGATTTAGCCATCATCAGATTTCACAGAGAACTGGTAGGATATGAAACTAATTCAATCTGGATGTGTCAAAGTGGCCTGCGTTTCATTATCCTGGGGCCTAGTATTCCCTATTGAACAGCATGAGGAAAATGAACATACTCTTCAAAAGCCTACTATGAGTCAAGAAACTGCAATATATTGCCTTTCTTAGCTAAAGTGATTCATCTGATCGAGGTTATAGAAATTATAATTTCCTAACAGAGGCAGGAGTGATGTCTCATAGTCATTGGTAGACATTATAATGTAAATTAATTGTGAGTCCTTAAGAACTCTATACACCAGATTATTTGAAGATGGCTTTCTACTCAGAGTAATAGCATAATGTTGCTCAAGGACACTGATTCAATCTAAGTGGGTGAAGACAGAGGAATTGCTCACTTCCTAAGCACTGAGCCCCAGGAGAGAGGCTTAAGAAAACAGAGGCATACTTGAGAGTTAATCAGGTAGGTGTGGAAGTTGCAAAGGCCCATAATGTATCAATATAAAAATTCATGAGTCTCTCTGGTATTCCATGCATTCAACAGTTTACTTGGGTAGGGGGACTGGTTCAACTATGGGAAGAGAGTCCGAGGCTGACCAGAGAAGAAACAAGGGGTTGTCTTAGCCTTTCTCCTTTCATGAACCTCTGTGTTCTAAAAGGAATTTGAACTCATTGATCCAAATTTGGCTATGGCTAGAGATTGCTAGTGGAGAATATCAATCAAGCACTGTGGTCAGAGGCTAAGAGAAGGTAACAGAAAGGGAAAAGTAGTCTTGAAAAGTGGAATTACCAACCTATAAGGAATCATATCAATAAGCGTCTTGCTGGTTTCTGTATCCATGTGTATCTTGTTTGCAAATGCACTGAAGCCAAGAATCTGTAGGGGTTTAAAGAAAAGGCATATGATCATCTAAATATTATTTTATGTATTGTTTCCAGGAGTAGAAGTGCCCTCAGCATCTGGCAGGACAGGGAATGAAATATGTGTCAGCCCCTATTTATGAGGGTTGGAGAGAAGGCCAGTTTAGTGGAGCAAAAAAGGCAGATGTTCTCCCTGACTCTTTTTAGTTCCCTAAACCCTTTTTAGCATTGTAGCCAGAATGAAAACCACCTTCAGCATTGGTCTCTGACATCATAATAGGAAAAAATGGATGCCCTGGACTTCTTTTTTCTTACCAACTTTAAACATCTGGAGCAAATATAAACATATTTTCAGGTAATAGTTGTATCAAGGCCTCAGTTTTAAAAGTTTTTAGATTTAAGTATGTTGTGCCAATATAAATATGCCTTTTGAGGGATTGTTAGGTACATCAAGAATCATATTACTGACTAACCCTTAATAATATGAATAGCATTTAATAGCACAAGGACAAAGTCTTCAGCCTTTATTCCCATTTGTTTCTTTCTAAAATGGCAAGTCTCCTTTCTATTTCAACTGGACAACCTAGCAGCTTTTATACCTTGTAAAGACCTCACAGAAAAGTAAACTGAACCAGAGACAAGAGAACTCAATGCCTAGGTTTCAAAATAATAAACCTATAGTTGCTGTACCGCATTTTTCCTACTAACACATAAATCTTTTCCCAGCATCCACTCTAAGAGTTTAACCAGACACTGAGCAGCATAGCAGTTGGTTTACCTGTGATGCTGTGATCAGATGAAGACCCCTAGGAAGCCTACAGATCAAAATGGAGGGAAGAATCTGGATCATAGCTTGAAGCAGAGGAGAATTTTGTTCTTTTTATAGTTAAGGGACAAGAAGTGTAATGAGCGCCCAAAGAACATTTTATTTTTAGTATAAAAATAATACTTGCTCATAAAGGAAAATAAAGAAAATAAGAAAAATTTAAAAGCAAAAATAAATCACCCAATGACATTGACTATTGACACTATTTTTTGTACTTGCTATACAGCTTTAAAACACACACATATAAATTATGAACATATAGTATATATCATGTTCAATAACTATAAGACTCTTGAATTATTTGTCAATATATTCTACCTGGATCCTAGATATAGCCTTGAAAATTTCCTTATATTTGAGACTACTACCTTAAGGACAAATTGGTGGGTATGTGCATGTTCCTCCAGCACATCTAAACAGTAGTTTCTTGATGGGTGCTGTGAGAAGCTTTACAGACCTTAGGCCATAGCAGCTTTCATCCTCCCTCTCCCAGTCTCTGCACAACCAGAGGAAATATAGAGGTCTTTTTCCAGTTCTAACTACATCTCTAATCCCTGCTATGTGGCGGAAAGTGTTCCAAATCACTTGACATGTGAATAAGTAGTATATTGTAGGCTTCAATAACCTTTGAGTATAAGTTAGATCACAAAAAAAGTTTAATTCCTGAATTACAATAATTCTAAGTCTTTACCTACTTGTGTTGCTGGGCCTCAGATTGCTTTCTCACTTCACTTTATGATGCATCCTAATTATTTATAGCATTCTCCAAAGGAATGTCTTAACTGTAGCCTAAAAACCAATCCTTCAGCCATAGTAAAGCCACAGCATCCTCTATACTCTTACTTCTTTCCTTTTCTAATAACCCTGGCTAATAATGTGTATTGCCTTTGAGGCTGCTTGAAGGAATATCACCTATTGCTGATTGATGTCTCTTAAGAGAGGGTTGATATGGGACAACATGGATGGGCCTTGAGGGCATTATGCTAAGTAAAATGAGCCAGACAAAGGAAAATAAATACTGTATGGTATCCATTATATGTGGAACTTAAAAAAAAAACAAAAAACCAGTTACATTGATAGAAATGAAGAGTAGAGAAGTGGTTGCCAGGGGCTGGGGGGTGGGTGAAATAGAAAAAAGTTGGTAAAATGTATAAACTTTCAGTTATAAGATGAGTAAGGTCTGAGGACCTAATGTATAACACGGTTACTATAGTTGATAACACTGTATTGTATAATTGAAATTTGATAAGGGAGTAGAGCTGAAGTGTTATCAGCAAAAAATTAAAAAGATAAATATATGAGGCGATAGATGTGTTAATTAACTGGGTGGGAGGAATGCTTTCACAAATCACCATGGTGTAAACTTTAAACATCTTACAAGTTTATATGTTAATTATACCTCGATAAAGCTAAAATGAGAGAGTGGGTGCGGGGGGAGAGAGAGTGCGAGCGCATGCCCAAGTTAGCAAGCACACTGATGTCTGTGTCACAGGTGCCCTCTGCTGGTGACCATAAAGCCTGTTTCTTAAGGTGCCAGAACTGGACTGGATTCCAAGAAAATGAGAGGTTGCCTCTGACTCTACTCCCCAAACATCATATACACACTGTGTCCTGGGCTCTAGGGCACCACTGTTTGTGCACAGTGTTTTGAAGTCTTTTGTTAAAGCAGCCTTTCAGCTTTTATAAATGAAGAGCTTTTGAGTTAATCCAAAGAAGAAAGAATATGTGCCCCTACAAGAGGTAGACAACAGTTATGAGACAGAGGTTGGTCTCAATTTCCAAAGCAACTCCCATACTCTTTCAGTCATGAACTATATAAACCTGGATTAGCTAGTATAGAATGGGTTATGCTGTGGCGATATACAAAACCATGAGATATGAACATATAAAAGATGTTTTGCCTCCAGAGTCCATTGTCGGCCAGTGTCTTTCCAGGGTAGCTCCTTTGCAAATGGTGCCTCAGGGGTCCAGACCAATTTCTCCTGCAGTCTTTATCATCTCAACATACAGTCTCTGTGATTACCACAGCAGAGGAAGAAAGAAACATGGAGACTCTCGCCTAGTCTCCTATGCTTTAGCCTTAAAGTCACATAGTCCTGCCTAACTGTAGGATGGCTGGGAAATATAGGGGAACACATGGATATCTGGATATTAATTATCTCTGCAACAGAACACTTCTTAAGGGGAAAATAATTCTCAATGACACCCAAGGATTCAATGATCCTAATATGAAAAATGCTGGCTTAAAAAACCTAAGCTTTATTATGAAAATGTCTTTATTGTAAAAATGCTAATTATAACTGCAATTTGGCAGTAGATTTTTAAAAAGAAACAAGAAATGTTATTATTAGATAGTGGGGAGCCCCAGATCTGCTGCTTTTCAGTGACATGGATTAGGTAATTTATGTCACATCTCATCTCCCTCAACTTCTTTACTGTAGCATAGTGAGAATGTGAGGAGGCTGAAAAGCAGGATGATTGCAACTCTGTTAAAATAGAAACAAAACTTCTACATAGAAGATGGAAATTCACCAACTCAGCATAGGCCTGTCATATATTTGTTTGAAAGAAAAAAGGACTGAAAAACCTGAAAATCCAAAATTATCGATTGCAGTTGACTCTGGGTGGTGCAGCATTTGGAATTCTTTTTCTCCTTTTTTTCTTCTTTACACCTTTTGAAAGTGTTAGGATGAGCCCATTTTACTATCATAAGAAGGAAAAACCTTATTTTTAAATAGTATGAAAAAGAGGCAATAGATAAAAGTCCTTAGAAAATAAGTATGTTTTACAAATATAAGCTAATATTTAAAACTAAACGTATTCAGCTTTGTCACAATTCAACGTATATTTTATAAACGTCATTTTTACAACTGACTCATTAATATAGAGGACATCTGGTGACAGCCAGAGGGGAAGTGGTTGGGGGACTGGGAGAAAGGGGGGTGAAGGGTTAAAAAAGTACAAATTAGTTGTTGATAGATGGTCGTGGGTATGGGGAATGCAGTTAGCTGTAATGTAATGGTTATGTGTAGAGCCAGAGGGAAGATAGAGTAATCAGGGGGACCATTTCAAAAACTCTATCAATATCTAACCAATGTACTGTATATTTTGAAACTAAAAATTAAAAAAAATTAAAGTTATTTTTAGTTTTCTCTGAATCTTTCTCTTCCTAGGTTGCTTTTTATTTAATTGTTTAAAAGGTAGGTATTTTAAATGATCTTACCCATGAATTTGGGTCATCAAAACACCTACCAGAAAAACTTCCATAGGAAACTCAATGGGGTACCGATTGAAGGAAATTCTGATGCATTTGTTGGTTCTCAGAGCAACAACAGCAGTTAGGAATAGTAGGATGCTGGTAGAATTAGCTTTTGGGAGAGACATACAGTAGTTAACTATATTCTGAAAGAAAACAAAATTACAGAGGATTAGAAAGGGATATAATAATTGACTAAATCTAGAAAATGATACGCATTCTAGATTAGTTCAAAAAGAAGTCCCAAGGCAGTGTTGCTGGGCCCAAAAATCTCTGGAGCACTACTAGAACAGTAAGACCAAGTAGGTACATGTGTATTTTTTTAAGTTGAAAAAGTGATATTATAAATAGTAATGTCCAATAAGGAAAGAATACACTTTATACATTTCAGTGTAATGAAGGTCTGTTTTTCCCAGACCATATATGTTCTTTAGGAATTACTTAGCATTTTACATTCTTTAGCATTTTACATGTATCTTTAGGATACATGTTTGTCATGAGGCATGTAGTGGGAAAAATTGTGATAGATACAGTATCATAAAGACCAAATTTTAATATAAATCATTAGTTTAGTTTAATATAAAACATTAGGTTAAAAATCTGGGCAAAATGGTGTCATGGTCCAATTGGTATCTGCAATTAATCAAGACTGCAAATCGAAAAGAGATAAAATTATTTCCAGGACCTCTTCACCCAAATGCCTATACAGGAGTATATTCACTGGGGTTCAGTTCTTTTTGGAAACAAGGGGAGAGAGAATTGTAATTTGGGGTCAGGGTAGAAACTACTCACATAGAAGAAGGAGATAGGGCCAGCGTGGAAACTAATCATAATCCCAAAGATGCAAGTCAGCTGGGACAGTATAATGTGTAGTGCTGTGGCAGCCAGGTAAGCACTCATTGCAGCCTCTGGAAGGTAAGTGGCAATGAAGCCAAAACCTAACACGCCCATTGATAGCTGCAGCGTGATCAGATGGAAAAGAAAAACAGAGTGAAATAGAATGTCATCAAACCAGCCATGGCATGAATTAGGTTCTCTTCAGGGCACTTCCAACAAAAAAGTTAGGTTAGGCCCCTTTGATAACTTTTCTGTTTCTCTTTCCCTAATTAACTGAACTTAATGAGATAAGGTAGGCGCTGAGTGTTCATTCCGAAATCCCCTACAGGCACTAGACCACACAGTTTCTTCACAAGGACTTAAACTTAATTTCTTGCCCCAGAATCTACTGACCTGTTGACTTAGGGTCAACAGTAACAAAGCAATTGAAACAAGCCATTTACCTTTTCAAGGCCCTTTCTTTAGAAGCTCTGATAGCCCTTTCCAGGAGATCTTATCCCTGAGAGGAATGCAGCTTTTCAGAAAGGAAAAGACAATTTAAAAAATCTGAGCTCTGGCTCAAACTTCTTGGTCTTTGACTCTTATCTTTACTAAGAATGATTAAACTCTGTTTATGTCATGAGGATTATATATATATATATACATATATATATATACTTACTATATATATGTAAAATATAGCATTTACATGTACATGTACATATATAACATATAAGTATATATTTTAAGTGTCATATAATATATAATAAAATAAATTATATACACATATTCATAAATATACAAAAGATCTAAAGGATAGACAGCAAACATTAACAAGAGTTGCTTCTGGGGAATGGGATTAAAGGTTGGTGGTAATACTTTATAATTTATACACTTGATTATTTGAGATTTTTTTGTAATACACATGTCTATTTTTTATAATAAAAAAAACACAATTGGAAAATTGGATGGATCTCAATCCCCTTAAGAAGGCAGGTTAAGAAAACTGGCACAAGGAGAAGGGAACCAAACTGGACTAGATGATAGAAGCTCTGTTCATCCCTCTGGTGACCAAATCAAAGCTTAGATGGAAACAAGGGGCAGCAGCAAGGAAAAATTGTCTGGGATCTTGATGAACAAGCCATACAACTAGAGAGAAATCCAAGAAAGCACCAAGCAACAGCAGAAGGTAGGACAGGGCAAGGATGCGAGCCTGACCAGTCTCTAGCAGCTGAGATGGAGGCTGCAGCAGTAGCAGAAGCTTCTTAAAGGGGTCACGACTACCAGCAGATTTTTGCAATGATGGACCTGCTCCTTCTGAGCACCAGTGCCAGTTTAGCTGCACAGGGGACACCAGGGACTTACAGGGAGACACTGTCAGAGTGAGGGCTGAGGTGAGTCTCGCTTGATCCAGAAGTGTCCGCACTATCCATTGTTCCCTGTTGAGACCTCCCCCTTGTCAGTGCTCGGGACACTGTACTTCCATAGGCCTGACGTCATCAAACTGTATAATAGAAGTTGCTCTGCCCAGAGGATTCCCTGAAACTCTGCCTCCCCCAACTTGCAGCCCCACCCAAGCCATATCCAGGAATATCCTCAGCAAGTCCGATACTCCTTGCGGAGCAGCAGCTATACTCACACTGGAGGCAGCTGGCCTCCGTTTTTGGTGTGGCCCTTAGAGGCAACTATAAGCACAGCATCTGTGGAGCCCCAGAGGGGAAGAGGCTTGGACTAAATTTGGCCTGCAGCTGAACCCCTCTCAGAATTGTGCCACTGGACACCTGCTTCACAAATCTACACTAATAAGACCGGGAAACTTAAGAGTTTTGCTTAGTATGTAGAAATAGACATAAAAAGTCAGTCAAAATGGGGAGAGAAAGTAGCAGAAACTATATGAGAAAACAGAACAGAGATCCAGATACAAAGGAGTCAAATAATCTAATGGAAGTAGAGTTCAAAACACTGGTTTATAAAGATGCATAACTAAAGAAAATCAAGATGTTGAAAAACTATTTGAATAAATAATGGTGGAAAATTTTTCTAACCTGGTGAAGGAAATAGATATAAATCCTCAGGAAGCTCAGAGAATTCTCAAAATCAGGGATTCAAAGAGGCCCACACTGAGACACATCATAATTAAAATGCCAAAGGTTAAATACAAAGAAAGAATATTAAAAGCAGCAAGAGAAAAACAGATAGTTACTTATAATGAAAAACTCTTAAGACTAGCAGCTGATTTCTCAAAAGAAACTATGTGGGACAGAAGATCTTGACAAAAATATTCAATAGGATGAAGAATCAGGATCTACAACCAAGAATAATTTATTCAGCAAAGCTAACGTTTATAGTTGAAGGACAGATAAAAATCTTCCCAGAAAAAAATAAGCTAAAGAAATTTATAACCACCAAGCTAGTATTACAGGAAATGTTGGAGGAACTTCTTTAAAAAGAAAAAAACATGTATCAAAAACAGGAATGAAAAATGGTAACAACTATGTTCCTATCAATAAGTACTTCAAATGGAAAAGAATGAAATGCTTCAACTAAAAGAGTAGATGAATGGAAAGGAAAACAAGACCCCTGTATGTTGCCTATCAGATTAAAAGAATCAGAGACTAAAAGGAAGGGCATGGAAAAAGATATTGTTTTGATGCGCCGAGAAGGTATTTAAATCAGACAGAGAAAAATAAACACTATATAATTTCATTTATATGTAGAATCTAAGGAATAAAATGAACAAACTAATCAAAAACAGACTCACAAATGTAGTGGACAATTTGGTGATTGAGGGGGGGTGTCGGAAGGCTGGGAGAATGGGAAGGGTTAAAGAAGTACAAATTAGTAGCTGATGGATGGTCATGGGCATGGGGAGCACAGCATAGGGAATGCAATTAACATGAATACATTGGCTAGGTGGAGGGTCAGGGGAGGGAGGGAGCGATTTGGGGATCATTTTGCAAACTATATAGATGTCTAACCAATGTACTATATACTTGAAACTAATTAAAATAAACAAGTTAAAAAAAGAAAAAAGAAAACTGGCACAAGAATATGGGGAGGGAGAAACAAGTCTTGAAGCCTGCTCTTGTCACTATATCTTCCACTGCATTAGAAGTCCTCAGAAAACAAACAAATTGGACGAATATTTTAGTGTTAAAAGCCTTTTTGTTTTAAAGCTTCCAATCAGCTGAGTGCTCTGTCTCCCTTAATCTTCTGTCATTATCACCCAATATGCTCCTCTGCTTTAGTCAGGCCAATCTGCTTCCTGTCTTTTCAGTGACTGGCTGATTGCTATTTCTGTGCTTACCGCTCTTTGTTTTGTGCAAACCACTCTTTTTCGCCATCTCCATAAATCCATGTCCATGAAAAGAGCATGATTCCTTGCGATGGAGATGTTGGCTTCAATCCTGGCTCTGACACTTATTGGCTGTGTGAATTTGAATCAGTTAACTAAACTCTCTGAGCCTCGGTTTCCTGAACTGTAAATTGTGAATAATACTCTACACAGTGTTTTGCATGGATTACATAGCATTACATATGTAAAACATCTAGCTCAAATCTTAAAATAGTGACAGCTGCAAATACATATCATTCATTCCCGTGTCATCCTTTCCTTCCACCTTGTAAGTGGAAAATAGCCAATTAACCATAAAACTCTCTTGCTCAGCTGTTATGTGGCATCAGAATCTGTGTTAACATTGTTTTCTAGGAAGCCATTTTTAGAGTTGGCCTGTGATATGAAATCTCTCTGCCATTCTTACAGAAAGTGAGTACAAAATGGTCAATGAATGAAAGAAAACTTCAGTAAATACTGTTTCCTTTCCAGACAACTCCAACCCAACAAAGATTATTCTTCTACCTTATATTCTTTTGACACTGAACTCTTCACTTTTATTAATATTAGTTTGCACTTTAAGATTATCTAGAACACAGATTCTGGAGGTAGATCACCCTGAGCCTAAATCCCAATGTTACTAGCTCTGTGACCTTGGGCAATTCACTTAAATTCATTATACCCTCGTTTCCTTAAAATAAGGACCATAGTAATACCCACCCTCAAAAAGATGTTGTGAAAATCGAATAAAATAATGCATGTAAAGTACTTTGACTAGTGACTACACATAGCAATACATGTTATATATTATCATCTAGTTCAGACTTCTTTAAATTCAAATTTAAATTTCCCTCTAAGCACTGCTTTAGCTATGTCTCACAAATTTTAGTATGTTTTATTTTTATTTACCCTAGTGTATTTATAAAAAATTCCCCTTGAGACTTCCTTTTTGATCTTTGGATTATTTAGAATATTTGAAGATTTTCCCGTTCATTTTCTGTTATTAAGTTCTAGTTTGATTCCACTGTGGTAAGAAAATATACTGTTTGATATTAATTCATTTAAATTTCCTGAGGTTAGTTTTATGGCACAGGACATGATTTATCTGGGTATATGTTCCATGGATCACTGAAAAGTGTGTGTGTTCTGTTATTGGATGGAGTGTTCTTTAAATGTCTCTTAAGTCCTGTTAGTTGGCAGTGTTGCTGAGTTTTATTATTTCCTTGCTGTTTTCTGTCTAATTGTTTCATCAGTTTTGAAAGAGGGGTGTTGAAGTCTCCAACTGTAATCCTAAATTTGTCTATTTCTCCTTTCATTTCTATTAGTATTTGTTTCACATATTTTGTATGTTGTTTGGTGCATCCATACTTAGGATTGCTGTCTTCTTGGTAGATTGGTCCTTTTATCATTATATAATGTTCCTCTCTACCTTTAGTAATTTTCTTGGCTCTAACGTCCACTTTATCTGATATTAATATAGTCAATCCTGCTTTCCTTTGATTCATGTTTACATGCTGTAACTTTTAATTCTTTTAACCTGTCTGTATCACTATATTTGATATTTCTTATAGATGGCATATATTTAAATATGTCAATTTTTATTTTTAATGTAGATGTTGATATGTTAGAGCTTAAGTATGCCATTTTTCTGTTTTTTTCATTTTTCTTTTTCTTTTTCCTGACTTTTGTGGATCAGTTGAACATTTTTAGAATTTCATATTTATCTATAGTGTTTTTGAGTGTACCTTTTTGTATAGCTTCTTTAGTGCTTGCTCTTGGTAATACATTATATATACATAACTTATTAGTCTATTGGTGTTGACATTTTACCAATTCAAGCAAAGTATAGAAACTTTACTTCCTTTATGTTTGTTTATAAAATAATTGTTTTCAATATTTCTTCTACATACATTTTGAATCATATCAGAGAGTGTCATAATTTGCTTCAACAATCAAACATAATTTAGAAAACCCAAAAGGACTAGAAAAATCTATCATACTTAACAATATTTTTACTCTTCCTTTTTTCCTTCCTGATGTTTCAAGATTCCTTCTTTTACCGTTTTCTTTCTTTTCAGAGAACTCCCTTCAGCCATTCTTTTAGGGTATGTTTGTTTATAACAAATTCTCTTAGTTTTTCTTTGTCTGAGAATGTCTTGACTTTCCTTTCATTCTTGAAGGATATTTTCACTGGGCATATGATTTTAGATTGACAACTCTTCCTTCAGTGAACAAAAAATATTGTGCCACTTCCTTCTGGCCTCCATGGTTTCTAATAAGAAACCTGCTGTTATTGTTTTCCCTCTGTAGGTAAAGTGTTTCTCTCACTGCTTTCAATATTTTTTTCATTGTCTTTAGTTTTCTGAAGTTTGACTATAATTTTGTCTTTGTGTGAATTTCTATAAATTTATCTTCTTTGAGATTTTCTCAGCTTCTTGAATCTGTAGCATTAGATCTTTTGCCAAATTTGGGAAGTTTTCATCTATTATTTCTTTAAGTAATTTAACCTCATCTTTTTTCTCCTCTCTTTCTGGGTTCTTATTACACAAATGCTCGATCTTTTGTCTCCAAGGCTCTGTTAATTTTTTAGTCAATTTTCTCTCTGTTGTTTAGATTGGGTAATTTCTATTGTTCTTTCTTCAAGTTCATTGTTTTTACCTCTGTCTCCTCTATTCTGTGCTGAGCCCATCCTTCAAATTTTTAATTTTGGTTATTGTATTTTTTTTCAGTTTTAAAATTTCCATTTTGGTTCTTTACATTTTCTATGTATTTGCTGAGAACAGAGAATTCTTCACTTGTTTCAAGCACATTCATAATTGCTTGCTGAAACAATTTTTAGAATGGCTACTTTAAAATCTTTCCAGATAATTCTAACATTACTATCATCTCAGTGTTGGAATATTTTTATTGTATTTTTTTTATTCAAGTTGAGGTTTTCCTGGTTCTTGGTATGACAAGAGATTTTCAGTTCAATTATTCATTTTGGGTGCTATGGTATGAGACTCTGCATCTTAGTTAAACCTTCTGTCTTAGCTAGCTTATTTTGACAAAGTGCTGGAAAGGGAAGGAGACTGTACCACCTTGTTGTTGCCTGGTAGGAGTAGAAGTCCAGGTTCTCCTCTCGGCCACCACTGGCACCTAAGGAAGCAGGGACTCTTTATTTTGCTGGGCATGGGTGGGAGTTCTGGATCCCCACTAGACCTCCACTGATAATATCCTGGCTGGGAGAGACAGAAATGCCTTTACTTTCCCCCACATGGCCTCCAAGGACACTACAGCAGAGCGGAGTTGTTCTTATTACTGCTGTGTAGTGGTAAAAAACCTGACTCTTCATTGGGCCTTCTCTAATACCACTCCAGCAAAGAGTAGGAAGGGTGTCTCATTATTGCTCAGTGGGAATGGAAGTCCTAACTCTCTCTCTATTTGACCTTTTCTTCTCTGAAAAACCCCATTTGGGGGTGGGTGGGTACGTCATTATAGCTACTTGAGAATAAAAATCTAGTCTCCCTACTTGGCTTTTGCAGACATAAATGGTGGTGACACCACAGTTCTGTTTTGTCTTGGTGTTTGTCTGGTGTAGATCAATTATTGTATAAATGTTTCAGTCTTGCTAGCCTTTCCAGGTCCTGTGGCTATAAACTGGAGACTTTTGTTGGGGCTTTTCTTTGGTCTGCATCTGTCTACATTTTGGGTTTATGGCTTCTTCAGTACTGAGATTGAGCTATATGAGGCAAAAAGAAAACCCAGAGAACTCACCACTGTGTTATACTTTGTGTTCTAAGGTGTCAAGCCAGTTTGCCTTCTTCTCTCCACCTTTCAGAGTCTTCTTACATTTGTTTTATATATAATGTTCCAAGGTTTAAAATTGTATTTAGCAAAGGAACAGGGAAAATGGAATGTCCTGGAAATTGAATCCTTTACTAAATAAAAAAAATAAGGCTCAAAGGAGAGGACAGAACGTGCCCAAGGCCACTTAGGTAATTAACAGCTTACTGACTTATTGCCTGTTGTTTTGTCTTCTCCTACAAGATTGAATTTTTTTAACTACAGGAAATTATATATATATATATATATATATATATATATATATATATATATATATATATATATATTAGATAAAAACTACCAAAATTTGGCAAAAGATCATATATATATATATGTGTGTGTATATATATATATATACACACATATATATACACATATATATATAATTTCTGTTATATATATATATAATTTCTGTTAAAGTACCAAATTCATTTCTCTGTACCCAGTAATTATAATTTATTGATGCTTACTAAGTGACAGGCTTTGGGCTGAGTGTTTTACATGCATTTTCTCACTTATCCTTACCAGAACACTAGAAAACAAATATTATTATTCCTATTTTACACATGTGCAAACTAAAACCCACAAAGGTAAGATAATTAAGTATGTTAATATAGCTGGCAAATGTCAGGGCTGGGGTCAGCCCACCATGATAGCCTGCATTTGTAGGCTTTCAAAAATCCTTATCTAATGAAAGATTATCCCAGGAGAGATCAGTGACAATCATCTAGAAAGTGGGTTAGCTGAAAAGAGAAATAAACCTGGAATATGTAACTTTGGTTCAGCAGGTGAAGCTTTAGATAGTAGACTCTCAGAAAAATTAAAGACACTGCCTAAAATAAGTTTTGACATTTTAATAGGTCATTGATATTATTGTCCTTAAGCTATAGTTCTGTTATTGCAAAAAAAGGATTCTAGGTCTGACTCTAATGCCTAGTAACCCCAAATGTAGTATGTGAGCTTAATGGTGTTACTCTTATTAAAAACAGATAAAGAAAAAATTTAAAAACATAAAGTCATGAGTCAAACACTAAACCATAGTCCCTAGGACTCTTCTTTAGTCTTAGAGAAGGGACTGGTTAGAATGTTCAGAATGTCATCTTAAATCAGTTGTGGATGATTTCTGACAAGGGATAAGTTTTGTCACTGAGGAAAGAGCCTATTCACACATCCCACAAGTTTTCCAAAAATAAATCACTGAAGTTCCATTACATAATAATGGATAACAGGAGCTATTAAAGGGGTCTATTTGTAGCTCTTTTGTTTATTTATTTCTTCTTCAGAGGTTCAGAGATTCAGGTCTTACCTGAATAATTCCAGTCAAAAAAGTTGTGGCTGCTACTGCACTCAAGGATCTGTTATAGGCCGTATAGAAGAGGGGGTTAGAAAAGTCATCTTTGATGAAAGTTCCCAGTATCAGGTGGCCATTATTGAATGGGTACAATGTCAGGACATCAATCATCAGAGCACTCACAAGGAAGAAAGGACCTATGAAAAAAGATATTTAGGCAGAAGATGAAGTTTTAAATCCAGAGAAACTGACAGATATAGACAAAATCAAGGCATGAGCTAAGGTTGTTTTGTTCTTGATCTGAAGATCTTTTCTCATTTTGAAGTGCCTATTGAGAAGTAAAAAAGAGCAGTAACAAAACTCTGGGTCCAAAAACTATGATCAACTCACAGAATTTAGATCTTGGTGGTCTAGGTATTAGACTCTTTCATTATGGACAAATGGAGTGGGATTCAAAGAGAAATTAACTGGAAATGTGTATCAGGTTCAGCTGCTGTGTCTGTCCTTAAAGATTGTGGAAAGAAAGATGGTGGTGAAAGTTTGAGAAAACAAAGCTAATCAATAATAATAAGAAGAGAAATAATACCTAACACTAATGAAGGAATTACAAGGTACAAAATGACACTGAGCTAAACCTGTTTCAAACATAATTTCATTTATTTTTCAAGTCAACATACTCACAAATAGGAGCAAAGGCAAATCTGACTTTTAAATTACCTAAAAGAAAAAATTGATAAATAAAATAAATGACCTAACAGAAACAAAACTCTAATATTCCTTATTATTAGTATTTGGAAATAATTGTGGTATGCCCCAGGAACTTGGAAATATGGAAATCAAATTTTTCTCTCAATGTTCAAATGTCAAATCAACACATAATGAATATTAGTAAAGATATGTGATTAAAGAGGCAGACCAGCATTCCACATCTAGAAGAATGGGACGATAACCAGACCGAATATACAAACACATCTGGAGAAAGACTGTGTCAGACAGAATTATCAATGTCGGTTGTGTAGGGAAGCCCAGGAAAAGGTGCTTCACGGAGTGAATGGTGGCAATCCCCCCCCCCAAAAAAAAAACAATGGGGCATTTTGTGATTTGATTTCTATGCAAGTTCCTAAGGTGAACGAAATGTGCTGGTTATATGTGCTGACTTTTAACTACTGTTGTCCCTGTAACAATCATTTCTAATTATTAAGTAGTATGTGGACTTTTAAGTCTGGGGGGAAAAGCATTTATCCTATGGATTTGAGTGCTTTGATTACTATGACAGCCATTTCTCATTGTAAATTAATAAGCTGACATGGTTTTATATATCGGGCCCACAGAATTTGGTTATTATGGGTCTAGCTGAAAGATGGATCCACTCTAGGAGTATTGGCATAATCGTTGCTGAATCTTCCTGGCTGAGGACAGTTAGATTCCAACATGTGATAATTTCACTAAGGAAAGTACTTCTGTCCTTTCCTGGTGGTGACATTAATAATGATACACAGAAGTCTTCAATTTCTAAAATCTGAACACTAACCCTATGGAGAGAATGTTCATCTTTTGTTTCCTTTCTTTCCACCTTAATCACAGCTTTAATTAGGGTTCTTTAGCACTCAGTAAATAATTGAGGTGGGAACTTCATTCACTTTCTGTGTTTCCAGTACTAAACTCACCAATGGACATCTGATGACATGATCCAAAAATTACATAAATTACAGAAGAACAGAAAGCTGCATATGCAATATTGAAAGGAGGAATCAGTTGCCTTGCCAGCAAACTAAATGTCAGTCCTGAAAAGCAAGATAATTAAAGTAAGAAAAGGTAGCCTGGCTTTTAAAAGTCACCTTAAATAAAAACTATAAAGAATATTTAAAATGAAAAGGTTCAATATATACAACTAAGTATGGTTACAGTATCCCTTGGCATTCAGCCTTTAGTTAGTACCTTTTATTATCTCCTTTGATTCGCAGCATCTTTT